>JASDDO010000019.1:313942817-315198782 GCA_030015575.1 Agapanthus africanus
GGGAAGTATTTCTTTCAGCAAAAACTAAAAGAATGTTGAAAGATCTACAAGCATGTCCGGTGATCAAGTGGAAAAGCTCGTTTGAGCCCGAAATTACAGAAAGGATGCTAAAATCTCATCACGCACTGAAAGTCACTGACAAAGGGAAAAGCCTCCAGGTCAAGCCTTCAATGTCTTCTAGGAAAAAGAAGAAGACTAATGTAACATTTTGGAAAATTATAAATATTAATTTATAATTTAAAATAAGAGTATAATGAGTTTACAAAAATGATATCGCATATGAATTTGGTATCGGATTTATATCCGCAAAAATGTAATTATTTTGGTAAAAATGGAGAAAAAGGTGTGATATCATAAAAATGATATTTTAATTGTTTTAACATGACATTAGATTTTATAATAAGATTATGGTATTTAAGTGTTATAATAAGTGTTTCATTTCTTTTAAAAACATGAAGTTAGATTTAGTAACATGAAGGGATTTATTTAAAGGAAAAAGGGTTTTTATTTTTGTATGAGGGTATGGTATATGTTATGCTAAGATTAAACCCTCACATACAACACACTCTCACACTCACCCTTCCCACTCTACCTCCTCCTTCTCCCTTGACACCTCAAGCTTGCTCTACATAAACCATGACATCTCCACATTATCTTATCACAACACTTAGAATTCTTTTAGCTCTTCAAACTAAAACTATAGGTTTTTCAAGCTCCAACACTAAATTTCCAAGTATTTACCAAACCAAAAGAGAAAAACCTTAGTCCTTTCATCAAATTTGAGCATATCCTCAATCTAAAGCCTCTACAACCCCTAGGAGCTTCCACCATGCACTTCTTGAGCTGGATTTCTTTGTGCACCATCTCCATAGATAAATCTCCTCCCTCCTTTGCAAGTTCGTTTCTGTTACATATCTGTTTTTAGTGTACAATATCAGAAACTGAAAATTTTATGATATTTATTATGCTAAAATTTAATCTGGAACTATTAGGTAAACCCACTAGAAAAACTAACAAGACTAGGGTATGATGAGACCACTAGGAGGCCACACTTAAAGCCCGAGCCCCGGCGTCGACGGCGGTTTTCCCTATTTGGCCGGCGTCACCGATTTTCCTGCAGAGTAGTGCTCTGGGTTTTTGTCAGTACATGTATTTGGCAATTATATAAACTACTGTATTGTTTGTTTTTTCCCATATTTTATGTAGAGAAATCTAGGAGTGTTCTAGTATTGTTTTATCTATTTTTCCGACATTTTGATACGTATTTCTGTACTGCGACTGAAATGTTGACGTTCATACGTTAATATCTGGGGTAATTGGTCATTTTTGGAGTAAGTAAGCTATATGTTCTAACTTATGGGTAGTTAGCTCATTGTTTTGGTTTTGATATGATATTTATGCCGATGTGTTATAAATACGATTGTAGGTACAATCGTGGAGGTTTCCGAGATGGCGAGGACGGACAAAGCAGCGTGGATTTTGACATGCTCGACAAGTTGGTGAGCAGATTTATACCTACGGGGGAAGTCGGGTGGATGGCATATAGTACCCCCGCAACCATTTAACTAGGATAGTAATGCTATCTGGTTAGTTGTTAATGATATGTTAGATAACTTAGCTAATGGTATTGATATTATTTCGCATCTAGTTGCTTATTCATGTGCTTATATTTTAATATATGGTTATGGTGACATACGTACGTGACGATATATCCGTACGATATGGATATGGTATTGGATGGGTATAGTACGAGGGATCATACCATACTTGTGATAATATGGACAGTGTGCCGAATACGGCCAAGTTTCTTTTGGACTCATGGAGTCATGAATTATCCCGACTTGGGACGTTATGTTTGAGTGAGCTATACTCTTTTAAAAACTAAAGATTCATTTTCCATTTTAAATGATAAATGACAAGGATGCAATGCTATTTTTCAAAACGAATATCTAATTTAACTTAATGCAGTTTCCTTATTTGAAAATAACGTTTCGTTCCATTTTCAAAGATAACGGTATAGCTCATAGCAATTAGTTACGTTAATAATTACGAGATACGCTTGCCGATTGTATACTTCATCTTTTATACGAACATATTGATAGAACACTGCACAACTACCAATGAGTACTATGTTGCATGAGCACAGACGGATATGTTACACTACACCTCATTGGTACTGCCATGCCACTGTAGGACTGCTATAACACGCGATGTGTATGTAAATACCGATACGGGGCATTATAAATTCCCTATATCCAGAAAAATTGGTTGTAATTATATGTTATGGATATGGTACTTTCTGCTTTAAACACTTATAGAACACTTGCACAAATACCAATGATTGCCATGCTGCACGAGCACAGACGCGTATCATTAGTATTGCCACGACACAGTAGAACTGTTACGTTGGTTTGCATGCCTGTCTATACTTACGTACAGTGCCTTTATTATCTGTTGTTTAATTGTGAATACTAGTACCATGATATTCGTATTCGATTCTTATGAGTTTTTCTGATGTTTTTACTTTCGATGATATATATCGGTGGTATGGGACGATGCTATATATATATATATATATATATATATATATATATGATATCATCAGGGTGATATGTACAATTATTCTTCTTCTTTACTTGATATTTCTGGATACGATGAATTGACTTCCACCATGAGTTTTGTGTTTTCTGATTCGATTTTATTCCGAATCGAGTGGGGGAGGGCTATACGGTTACGGACGTGTTACATATCCAGACTAAGTGGGAGGGGGATATATAGCCGGATACATGGTGGACCCGGTCGAGACCGAGGGGCAGGAAAGCCGTGATAGAGGCGGGGAGTCTAATGAGAACACTCGATACCAGAGATAGATATGAGCACGACGGATATCCAAGGGATACTGACCGGGGCTAGGGATATCGAGGGGCGACTGATTTGTTGAGACGGTGTCAACGATATCTGGATTTGCGTGTCAGTGATGGACTCGAGAGATTTGATGATTTTGGGTGTCAATACTGGACACCCATATATTGATGTGTTGCGATCATTCGAGGTATACCGTTATAGTTTATGCATTATAGTAGGATTCCTCAAGTATATTCTTGAGGATGAGGATAGTGATGATGATGAGTAAAACGACTCATCAGAAGAAACGGAAACCGTGTGGAAAGCTGCCACGTGATCTCCCATTAATCGCTAAATGATAAAGAAACTCCGCCGGCATCAGAAAGCGACGTGGATGAACTGGGGGTAGAATCGGTTCTAAACTCCCTGAAACTTCCGGAGGAAGACCCGATTTAAAGGCTACTAAACTAACCTTTTCAAAAGAGCAAGAATGACCAAGAACATGAGACAACCATATATGAAAAAGCCAAACGATAGCGTTTGAATAAAGAAGCTGCGGTGAGGACGCATCATAAAGCACTCGGACTAAACCAAGGCATGCCTGCAACAAATAAGAGAAGGATCAAAGCTGAGAAGCGGTTTGCCAAAGCCCTATCGATAGGGATGAAGCTACCACCTCTCATGATGTACATGCATGGGGTCCCATATTTTAATGGTGGAGGGGAACACCTAAAATACTACGCATACCACCGAAGGATCGCTCATCCCATCGAGGATGCAACACCTTCAAAAAGTGGTGGTAAGGATATGTTGACCAAAGAAAAAACTTCAAGAAGGAGAAGCATGAAGCTCGCGCTCATCGAGATGAGAAAGGTGAAATGGAAGAAACAACTGGCAACTGTCATATGGTTGGTACCGGTTCAGAAAGGGGAAAACCTTGAGTTCTCACATTCGGGAATGATTCTGAGGATGAAATGCCTCTCTGACCTCTCTTTGAAAATCCCCCCTTGGAAATAAAAGAGGAGAAGAAGGATTGCAAGAACATCCAGCAACATAACTGTACGCTGCCTGAAAAGAATCTCAGATCTGCAAACAAGGGTTTGAATAAAAAGAATAAAGGGAAGGGGAAATGCCTGACGAGATTGCCCTTGATGAAGAGATGGCCAAAGAGCTTGCCACGAAAGATCTGCCTAAGAAAACTAAGGCCGATTATAATTTCCTTGCACAGCTGAGGAAAATACCCTCACAATTGAGCATATTAGATGCTTTGCTCTTGTCCAAAGAGGCGCGGGACTCCTTGATCAAAGCCCTGCAAGAGCCTGATCAGTTTCAAGCCTTCCTCGTAGAAGAGAAGATGAAAAATGAACTGGCAGAGGTCCACACTGCTGACATCACATTCAGCGATGAAGATCTACTTCTCGGTACACGTGAACATAATCGACCGCTCTATGTCACCCGGTAATGCCACGACATCAAGATAGAAAAAATCCTTATTGATAAAGGATCCTCCGTTAATTTTCTCAATATAAGTGCTGAAGGAATATATATGAATGTTCAGCATCTTTACCGAGACAAAATTACCATCTCGGGGTTCGACTCGCAGACCTCATGGACGCTTGGGTCCATAATATTGACGCTCATCTTCGGGCTGCTCGTCACAGACATCAAACTTCATGTCATTAACGCCAAGACTTTTTATAATGCTCTGCTAGGTAGGCCTTGGCTACACGAGTACAACGTCATCCCTTCTATACAACATTAGTGTATGAAGTATTTCAAAGATGGCTCGGAGTACACCGTCACAGGAGAGCTCAATCCTTTCTCGGTGAACGAAGTGCAAAAGTATGAAGACGCAAAGTACTTTCAGCCGGATTTTGAAGACACTGAAAGATGCCATAAGCCGGAGAAATAAGCAAAAGTCTGTGGCTACCATCCCGGTCTTCAGAAGTGATACTGAGGAAGATGAACAAATAGTCTACTCAGGACAACCTCAGAGGGAAAACAGTAAACCCGGACCATTGATCCGTATCCCGGTCTTTGGCAGCGACTCTGAAGATGAGGCGAATATGGTGTTCTCCATTCGCTCATCAACACAAACTCTTGCCGAAATGGATCAGAGTCTACATATTATGATGACTCTGCCACGACACTACAGGAAACTTGACGCGCTCAATACATATAGCGTACAAGAATTGAAAACATTCTATGTGCCTCCCGGACGAAGAATTGAAAAGACGGTTATCTTCAACAAATCTTTAGAGACTAAGTTGGAAAAAGAAGTTTGGCATGGTGCCGACCCCACTCTTGACAAGTTCCAGCCCATCCGTATGCCAAGATATTATGTGGAGGTATTAAAGAAGTTGTTAAAGCGCCAAGGCATACCACTCGAACAAATGGTTCGGCAAGCCAAATTCTACAAAAAGATTTGGGATATCCCCGGGATTCAACGAAAGAAGCCCAACTGGAAGATAGAAACAACTAGGCCGGGATATGTTCAGTCCAAGATACGGGAGCAAATGTACAGTTGCCACGCTATAAACAGCTCGAATGGATACGAAAATGTTTTCCCAAACATCCATGTTGCCGAACAAGAGAAAAGTCTTGTTTGAAGAAACTTAAGTCTGTCGCTCGAAGAGCAAATTGACAAGTTAATAAAAGAAATTTATCAATCCATTCGAGACAACCAAAGTCGCGAAATGGCCATATATGAAAAGGCCAAGACACAACGTCTTAGTCAGAAATCAGTGGAAGAAGTAGATCATGATACTCTCCATCCACAGCCCGCTATGCACCCCCGTAAAAGAAGAAGATCCCGAAGTGGAAACGAGAATGAGGCAACAATCATGGGAAAAATTCCAAAACAACAAAGCAAGTCCATGACGCCTCCCAAATTAGGAAAGTTCGCTCTTAGCCTATCCCTCATAAGGAAGATAGGTCGGAAATACTTATTCCCTCGAGACAAGACAGGAAAGATCTTCGGCCTTATCATGAAACACCAAATGATGACGCTTCCAGAGTCTCGGTATCCTGAACAGATAAATGAAGTTCATCACCTGGATTATTGCTCCTATCACCAAGCTGTAGGTCACCCCTTGAAGACTGCTTCACATTCAAAAATTTGGTCGAGGACCAATATCAACAAGGCAGGTTTATGTTATCCGACAGCTGGAGGATAAACCCGCCACAAAAGCATGTGCCAAAGAAGACCTATACCGTCAGTATGGGACCAGCTTAACTGCGAAAATGGAAGAGAACTCTACCTGTCATATGATAACACTCTCAAAAGAGGGAGGGAACGAGAATATGATTGACCTGCTTTGCAAACGAAGATGATGACAAGGAGATCTCATAATTTTCACCGGTACCAAAAGAGCTGAAAGATGGAATACATACCACGGCGTACAACCCAAGTAAAATCAATTGGGGAAAGGAAGATGATCTGAGGCCGACATTTGTCAGTGAGCTGCTGTCTAAAAAATAGGTAGCTATATTAAAAGATGTGTTTATGCAGTACAAAGACTGCTTCGCTTTGAACTACTCCGAAATACCGGGTTTAGATCCAGAGCTAGCGGTACACATGCTGGCCATATCGCCAGATAAAAAACTAGTCAAATAGGCGCCAAGAAGGATACGGCGTGAACTTGAGATAAGTATCAACGCCGAAGTCAAGAAATTAATCAACTCCGGCTTCATCCAAGTAATTCAATATCCCGACTGGATCGCTAAAATCGTTCCAGTGATGAAGAAAAATGGGACGGTTCACATTTGCGTGGACTTTCGGGACCTCAACAAAGTATGCCCGAAAGATAACTTTCCAGTGCCAGTTACCGAGCTGATGATCGATAACACATCCACCCATGAGGTCTTCTCCTTCATGGATGGATCTTTAGGATCCAGCCAAATAAAAATGGATCCAGAAGACCAGAAGCATTCCGCTTTCCGGACTCTGTTGGGCGTATTCTGCTATAAGGTGGTGCCCATCGGTTTGAAAAACGTCGGAGCTACATACCAAAGAGCCATGACGAAGATATTCGATGACCTCAAACACGAGATCATTGAATGTTATATCGATGACCTCGTGGTCAAAAGAAAATCTCATGATGAACACTAGGATCATCTGAAAATCGTATTTGAATATCTTCGAAAGTATAATCTGAAGATGAACCCTCTAAAGTCCGCGTTTAGAGTCTCCTCAGGAAAATTCCTAGGTTTTATCATCTGTCACCGAGGTATCGAAATTGATCCTTGAAAAATCAAAGCGATCATGGAAATGCCATCGCCAAGAACCCTCAAACAGCCGCGATCTCTCCACGGAAAGTTCACGTACATCCGACGGTTCATAACCAACCTCTTCGGAAAATGTCGTCCCTATAGCCATCTGATGAAGAAAGGGACCTCGTTCGTCTGGGATCAGATATGCCAAAATGCATTGGATGAAATCAAACAATACCAACAAAATCTGTCGGTATTGGCCGCTCCAGTTAAGGGAAATCCCCTTATCCTATATACAACGGCCCTTGAAAGTTCTCTAGATGCACTATGGACACAAGAGAATGATCAAGGAAAATAAAGAGCTCTGTACTATCTAAGCTGAGTTCTTCTAGGGGAAGAAAGCAACTACTCCCCCATCGAAAATAACTATCTGGAACTGATCTTCACAATTATGAATCTCAGACACTACGCTTTGGTGCATGAGGTCCATCTCATATCAAAAGTAGATCATCTTAAGTAACTGATGTCAAAGGCCATACTAACGGGAAGGCTTGCCAAATGAGCCATACTGTTGATGGAATTATCGGTAACATATCGGCCCTTCAAAGCGGTAAAAGAACAATCCATCGCCGACTTCCTTGCGGAACATCCGAAACCAGCCGATTCTTTCCTAAACTGCGAGCTACCAGATGAACACGCGTTCGACACAGTCGAAAAAGAGAAAGAAGAAAATGATTCTCGGTGGGAACTCTATTTCGATGGAGTATCTTCCATGAAGCGGCGAAAAATGAACACTCCTATAATCAAAGCCGGGATGGGTCTTATTTTCGTGACCCTGCAAGGAGTAATATTGCATTACGCCCTCTCCTTGACGAAACCCAGGAACAATAATGAAACAAAATATGAAGCTTTGATAGCCGATCTTAAGATCACTATCGATATAGGAATCAAAGAACTCCTCATATATGGAGAATCTCAGCTGATTGTCAGTAAAGTAAATGGTGACTACATGATATGCAAACCAGAACTAATAATGTATGGAGAAAGAGTGCATCAGCTGCTGGCCGAAATCCTTTCCTATACTCTGGAAAGCATATAACGAGTGGAAAACAACAAGGAGGATGTGTTAGCCAAGTTGGCTAAAGAATTGGCCGACGAAGACCTCGATGACATAAGGATCATTGTTCAAAGCGCACGATCCTGGTGCCAGCAGATATACCTTCGAAAGATCTGATAAAACTATCCGAGGAAAAAGAAACGACCAAACGAGAAGTTCTCCAAATAGAGAACAAAGAAGAGGTCAAGGACGGGAGAGAAGTCTTCATAGACTATTTTAAGTCCCAAAGCACTTTTGAAGATGCGTCATTTGGACATCAGCTCATGAAACGAGCTCTATCATTCACCTTCATCAACGATACAATATACAAGAGATCTTTCGACTTCGTATGGTTAAGATGTCTAGGGCCGAAAGAAGCAAAGAAAGTCGTCCAAGAAGTACACGATGGACTTTGCGGATCTCATTAAGCAGAACCAAAAATGAAGCTGAAGATAAAAGGATGGGCTATTACTGGCCCACGATGATTCAGGACTGCCTCGAATATGCGAAGCAGTGTCACTCGTGCCAAATACACGGGGACTTCATACATCTACATCCAAATCCGCTAAATCTGACAGTGGCCAGCTAATTGTTCGAGATATGGGGAACCGATATAATCGGCCCTATCGAATCAGCGTCATCCAGGGGATATCGGTTTATACTAGCAACAACCGATTACTTCTCTAAGTGAGCAGAAGTAGTGCCGCTAAGGGAAGTGAAGATGGAGAATATCCTCCACTTCTTCAAAACCCATGTCATCTACCGGTTCGAAATTCCGTGACGGATAATCTCAGATAATGGACCTGCTTATAGAAGCCACAAAATAAATCGCTTCGCATAGGAACACAAGATAGACTGGAGATATTCCTTAGTCTATAATTCTCGGGCCAATGATCTAGCTGAAGCGTTCAACAAGATCTTAACCATGATTATAAGAAAGTCGGTGTCCAAAATGAAAAAGGACTGGCACGGGAGGATGCATGAAGCTCTTTGGGCATACCGAACAACATTCAAGACAGCCACAAATACAACACCATACGCATTGGTGTTTGGCACTGAAGCAGTACTCCCACAGGAGATAGAGCTCCCCTCACTACGAGTAGCAGTCCAATATGAGCTAACAGAAAATGCTCATCTTAGACTCGATGAACTCGATGCTCTCAACGAAACCCGCCTTATAGCAAAGCAAAACCTGGAGGCTTATAAGGCAAGAATGACACGGTCATATTAAAGAATAACCAGGTTAAGAACATTCCGCCAAGGCAAACTCATGCTGGTTGTCAAAAGACTAATGATTCCCAATCGTGCAAAATGGGGAAAGTTCGAGCCAAACTATAAAGGCCCGTACATCATAGAAAAAGTCTACCAAGGTGGAGCTTATCTGTTCACGGATATACATGGCGAAAGGCCATTCAGACCGATAAACGACCGATTCCTAAAAATGTACTACGCCTGAAGAGTCGCGACTTGGGTTAATGATAGATGAAGACGCTTGTGTCCGCTCGCTATCTTCCTGTGTCAAAACTCTTAAAGTGGTGCCAAATAATACTCATCCCTAACATGGGAATGTTGGACCGAAACGTCCCTACACTAATGTTGGACCGATATGTCCTTAAACTAATATTCATCCCAAACACGGGAATCTTGGACCGAAACGTCCTTAAACTAATAACGGACTGAAATGTCCCTAAACTATCATTTTGTCCTGAACATAAGAATGTTGGATCGAAATGTCCCTAAACTAATATGTTGTTCCATATATTCTTCATGATATACATGATGATGGACCGAAACTTCCCTAAACTAATGTTGGATCGAGATGTGCTTAAACTAATATTCGTCCCAAACGCAGGAATGTTGGACCGAAACGTCCCTAAACTAATGTTGGACCGAAACGTCCTTAAACTAATATATTGCCCTACGGTAGATCTCCATATCGAGCACCGTATACAATCCACGGGCATTAAACAATTCACATCCTTTCCAGGTCCCATATGATGCAGTCCTTCGAAGAATGTCATGATCGACAACGGTTAGTGCGTTACCTTACAGGTCGCCGAAAAGAAGGGTACGTCCAATAGCGGAATGGGAACGGATGAAAACCCGAAAAGGCGCCGTAAGTAAAAATAGTAGGGCTACCGGCGAGCTTGTGAAAACCCGAAAAGGCGCAAACTCGTTAAAAGAAAGGAAAAGTTGCACTTGAAAAGTTCTCATGACTTTGTAAGGAGAAAATACCTGCGTGAGATCCTTATGACTCACACAAGAGCAACACACTTAGGAGTCCATACGATTCCTAAGGAGAAAATACACTTACGAGATCCTCATGACTCGTAAGGTGAATATATCCTCTATAAGACCCTCACGGCTTACAGGATTTAAAAAGCCTTAAGCTACATGAATCTAAACCTGTTTTTAAGCTACCAAAACCCCACAAATTTATGCCCTATAGGTGGTCCAATATCAACCCATGTATACAATTCATGGGCGTAAATAGATATATTCTCGACCAAGTCCCACCAAAAACGAGAAATATTACTTGACTAGGTGAACGACACTTGCAAATCCCCTCCACTGGCAAGGAGAAAGTATTCTTATAAGATCCTTATGACTTACAAGAGTAATATACACTTAGGAGTCCCTATGACTCTTAAGGAAAAAATACACCTATGAGATCCTCAAAACCCATAGGGAGAAATACCTTTATGAGACCCATATGACTCATAAAGTCAAAAAAAAACCTTAGTTAACAGGGAGCTAAACCTGTTACCTAAGCTACCTTTTGGCCGAAATTGGTAATGTCATATGATGAGTCTTTCCTAGAAATATTTCAGTTGTAGCGATACTGATGCCGAAACTGGCATCAGACCTTAAGTCTTCGACTCGTAGCAAAATTAATGAGTAGGTAAAAATAGAAATAGCCGAAATGACGGGGTAACTCAAAATAAAAAGCAGCGAGTAAAAAAGTATAGCCGAAATGATTGGGCACCGCGAATAAAATAGCCGAAATGATTGGGCGATCGCGATTTTCGTGATATAAAAAGCCGAAAAGATAGAGCATTGCCGAAATATAAAAAATATAATAATAATAAGATAAAAAAAATTCGGCCCTGCAAGTAGGTCCACAACGACTCTTGTATACAATCCATAGGCACAAATGAAAAAAAGGGAACCATATCTTCCCAACATGCCTCTTCAAAAGAAGAACCAAGTCTTGATGATGCATTTATATAGCCTAAAAACTACTTTGACGTTCTTCCTCATTCCAACAGGGTGCGGATACAATTGTCATATAAAATCGGAGAAATGGCATATTCCTAGCTCCAGATCTCGATTACAATACATATAGTATAGAGGTCATACGAATTTCTACCTTACTTCAGAGAAGAAACGATACTACACCAAAGCAAAAGCAAAGTGATGGCATGCGCCTGGCTTCGGGTCTTGATGGAAAGCCTAAAGACCATTGGATGTCATCCCACCTCAGAAGGGTGCGGTTATGACTCATCAGGGCTTCAAATTAAGCCTAACCTCAAGTAA
Organism: Agapanthus africanus; assembly: GCA_030015575.1. NCBI lineage: Eukaryota > Viridiplantae > Streptophyta > Magnoliopsida > Asparagales > Amaryllidaceae > Agapanthus > Agapanthus africanus. The sequence continues at coordinate 313,954,507 of JASDDO010000019.1, forward strand.
AGCGCCACGACAATACCTAACGCTTGATCTTCTGATAGTAATATGGATATTCCAACCTAAGAAGATTACTTGAAGTCGTCTTGTCCAGCCTCAAAAGGGATCAGAGACACGACAGATGTAAGGAATATGTATGCCCTACTGGCTATTATTGTACATTGATGTATATTATAGTGGATGCTTGGACATATAAATAGAGGACTTTCTTGCTCGACATGATAGTATGCTATCTGATTACTCTTTATCTTAATATGTACACTTAGTATTATTATACTGTCTCTCTTATACATGTTGATATAGACCTTAGGGTGTTAGCTTGATTACCAGGACTATGGCGTGGATCATACTACTGGGACTTGGATAGTCCACAAGTACATCCTTTAATTATTCCTAGTCGAGGGTATATCGAGACAGGGCATCGATATTTCAGAGTATACTGGTGTGTATGTTTCTTGACCCTGTATGGGGGCGATGGTTGATTCTATAGCCATTGGTATTTGACATCAAAGATTGTTCACAGGTCCTCATTAGAGAATGGGTACACCGAACAGGACTCGCCGAGAACTCCTAGATGGTACTATACCTATCGTCAGATAGCAGTTCTCTGGTGACACTGGTACATGTTAGTCTATAGACCTGAGATCGTCATAGACTCTTATGTGGTTCCCACTTTGCTTTGATTTCTTCCCTACCATGTCTGAAAGGAGTCATGCAAACAGGTGGATTTTGAGTACAGTCCTGAGTCACATGGAGGCAATGAGAGATAGGAGGGGTTTCGTCTCTCCCGGTATAGAGAGTTGATGTTGCGCTATACTCGATTGGCTATAACAGGAAGTCCTTGTCCAGGGTTGTTGATGATATTTACCGGTAAGAGTTATCAGTAGTTTCTTATACCGTTATAGGCCACACATCGGCATGACTTATCAAGTTATTAGGGTCTGACAATTCCACCCCCAGACTCGATATGCGACATATCAGACGAAGAGACCGGACTGTACGGTAAATGTTACTTATAGGCTTCATGAGAGTTTGGACAAGCTTGCTTATTGATCTTCTATTCGCTCAATACCTGGGTAGCCGTTACGTCCAGCTAGTACCGCTGACAGTTTGTAGGTAACTGATGTGATCATTACCTACTGCTGGCGTATTGACGAGTCTTTAGAGTCCCACACAGAGGTTCCCTAGTTCAAGCGAAACGAAGTAATGCACATATGCTGATATGTGTCGGGGGAGCTAATTAAATACGAGTATGTGATATCGTATTCAAATCTGGCGGTTATTTAATATCGGTTAGGTTATATGTGATATAGCCAGATTATTAAATCAAGTGTTGATTTGATAATGTGATATACAGATAAATAATATTAGTCGGTTATATATGATATAACCGGAATATTAAATCAAGTGTTGATTTAATAATATGATATATATTTATATTTGATATAATTATACGTTAAATAATATTATTAGCTCACTAATTAATTTCTTCATAATATATATATTAATATATATATATATATATATATATATATATATATATATTATGAAGCATGGTTGATTTTCTATTTTTTAGAAAATAGAAAATCAAGTGTAAAATGGGAGATATTTGTGGAATAGGCAAGCATGGCTTTATCTTTTATTTTATTCATTTGCTTTCACTATTGAAGCATGGTTACAATTTTTAATTATTAAAGAAATTGTATGCTTCAATAATGTATGAGCAAGGGTGAGCCATTCTAGATTTGAGTTTTTCCTTAGCTCATTTTTCATTCAAGCTCTCTCCATTTTTCCTTCTTCATCTTCTTCCTACATCAAGCTCTAAACCCTCACATGTGATGTGAACCATAGAGCTTGAGATCCTTAGTGAGCAAAAAAAAAAACCCTACTTCACCATCCTATACATAACTAGCACTTAAGTGCAGTGTACTGCCTTCACTAAAGAGTTTAGTGAAGAGATAGCTTGGATTAGTGGAGCTTCGGGTGGATCATCTTCGGCACGAAGATCACGAAGGAGGCTCGTTCAAGCTTTGAGTGGAGCTACGAGAAGTCATAGAGACTACAACCCAGAGCTTGAGAAGTGAAGGATACGGTCTTCAAAGGTTGTTATCACGCCCCGCTTCCTGGTGTACGGTAAGGAGGCGCGACGGGTCACGCGACGTATTTACTCAGAAGTAAACACGTTAAGTGTATCTAAGCAATAAAGTAAAATATATACAAGAGACATGAATGTAAAAGAACAACAAATTTTATTTATTCAACGTTCCTTTACAATACAACTGGAAATATAAATACAAGTTTGGAATGCATTGCCTAAACAATGGCATGAACTGAATGAAAAGTAAGTACAAGAAAAGTCAATGCTCAGGGTCTTCTGTGAACTGCTCCAAGTGCTCCAGGCTGTTCTCTTCAGAGTCGGATCCTCCTAACAACATCCAAAGAAGAAAAGGAATAGGAATGTCGTCAGCGAACAATCGCTCGGTAAGTCCTAAAGAAAGAAAGAGAAGAATAGATAGAGAATAGAACCGGTGAAGTAGATAATATTATATTTGTTATACTAACGTAGTTGTTGTAGCTTGGTACAGAATATGCCAGTGTATACGAGATGAATCTAACTTACACCGTGGACTTTGGTAACCCGTAGTACAAGGCTCCGTCGATAATACCATGAAACAACGACATAGATGTAATTACGTCTTTTAGTGACCACTTTGTGCCACCTTTAACATGTTCCATACCAGTCTACCCTTTTATAAACCCCGTAATGTTTATTGTATTGATTTTATTGATTATACTGATTGTATTGTATTGTTTTTCAGTAAATGGAAGGCTTTCCGAAACCATGATATCAGTAAACGGAATGGATATAAATGGATAGTCATGTAATCAGAGTATATCCATGGTTCGGTTCGGTCATGTTCATATTGATATGGATTGTATTCTGGTATTCATGGATTCATGTTGTATTGTAGTTATACATGAATTTAATTCAATATAGATTATAATCATATTTGATCGTGACTCTAACTGAGTTAGATTTTAAACAGAATTGAAGTCCTGATTGTTTTGGAGTTATCGGTAACTGCTGTAAATGGGCGGCAGGATTTGTGTCTTTTTCCAAGACAATTACCGTATTGATAACACTGTTTTTAGGTTGTCAACCTTAGATAGGCAATCATCCATATTCTCCGGCTCCCTGAGGCTCAAGAGAACTGGTCTCGCTTAAACCTATGTTTACTAGGGTTCTTATTGTAAATTAATATAACTTGAGGGGGTTTTATAAAAAATAGTTTTGATATGTTTTCAAAATACACCTCAAGTATTTGATTATCGTCTTTAAGGTTTTCATAATTTTAATTTTTTATAAAGTGAAATATTTTAGTGGATACAACCTAGATTTTATTGTATATGGTATTTCAATGAAATATTAGAATTATATTGAATTGTAATGGTAGTTTCATGAAATTGTGATTCCTTTGATTTAGAAAATATGGAATATATATATATATATATATATATTGTATACTTAAAGTAGATATTTTGATAGTATTTATATATATCTAATATTTATAAAAAATATTATTTATTTATTAAATAGAAATCACATTGTTCTTAAAAATTATATTAAAAATTCCATCGAGATCGAATGCTCCTTGCGAAGGTTTGCATCTCGCTCTACTAAGCCTGAGGATGTGTGATAACCCACACCATCCTGACCGAGGTTCCCCAAAATGAGTTGTAGAGGCGTATTTGTAAGGAATTAAGTAATACACTTTTAAAGAAAATGGTTTTTGAATGTTTATGGTATTTAAATGTAACCTCGTATTTTTCCATAAACTAATATCTCAAGAGTTATCGTGCTATGTCAAAAATTTATGTTGTGATGAGATAGGTCATTACCATGTAAGTTTTCTAAAGGTAATATAAGGGAATATGTTGAATTGTGTTGAAAGTAAAGTATATGGTATTTAACCGTAAAAATACGATAAAAGTTGCATAATAGATTCTTTTGAGATGAAACTTATTCTAATATGTTTTTTATTGATTACTAAACAATCTATTAAAAATTTGTAGGTTTTTTATTAAGAAAAAATTAGATTTTTAAAGAAAAGAGAATCGGAACACGGAATAACTCCGCTTCCGACGAGTTTTGAAAAGGAGAAATTTTAGAATAGCAAAAGAGGAGGGGAGAGGGGAATTACTGATTGAATATAAAGAGGAGAGATAGAGGAAGCTATGGGAATCGTCGGAAAGTCGTTTCGTCGCCGAAATCTTCCCGAAACGTCGCCGGAACATCGACCTTTGCTAACTCCACTTGTACAACTTAGGACTTGGAAATTTCAGAGTGTTTTTGTATGGGATTCTGAATGAGGAGGGGTGAAATGTAGTGTGGTATTTATAGGGAAAATTAGGGTTTAGGGTGATAAATTTGAGAATTAAAAATTTATTAAATCATAGAGTAATGCTCGTTTTTAATTCTCTGGAAATGTGCAGAGAAACCAAACAGACTGGGGTTAATGTGGGGAGTTCCAGGGGTTAGGGCAAACAAAAAAATGGGGAATTATGTATGGGGGGCCGACGGCGTGGCCCCACGAGACATCTCGCCGGTCCAATCTATGGGTGGGGGCTCGGATCTCTGCCACGTGTCAGGGTCTGTATGAATAGTGTTTTACAAATGTTTGATTTCTGTGTGACTTTTCATTTTACGTGTAGTGTACGTGCAAACTTTTGGGCTTCTAAATGATTAAAAGAAAAATCAATTAAAAATGTATGTGGCTGGAGGGATTCGAACACAGAGGCTATATCACAGCAGTGCAAGGTTTTACCAATGAGCTACAAGTGCTTTCTTGCTGTTCAAAAGCAAATCAAATTTATAACTTGTGCTCATGCTTAGGTGTTCCTTTCTATATTTTGAAAAAAATTCTGTACAGAAAGTTTAGGGTTTTTACAGTTGTTGCTTCTTTCACTTAGTTAAAGTTTTTGTTATATCATAGTTAAATCCTAATCATCTAATTAGGATTCTAGGATAGTCTAGCTTAGCACCCTAATTTTTTTTAAATAGCATTCTAGATGCTTGTGAAAACCTTGTGGTGGTGCTAGGGTAGACTTTCAACAGACACATAGCTACTCGAGCCACAATTCAAGGACTGCATATCGAGAATACATTAGCCAATGCGTCTATACGATGGACTTAACCCAGTACCACAAACCTAATATATCCCTATCATAAAAGAGGGGTTATCTATATTTAACGTTAGGGTGAGTTTTCCTATAAACCTAAGGGAATGGTAAACTAAATACTCTGGAATGAGTAAATAAACCAAGTTAAGCCACTTCAGCACAAATAGAAAAGAAAAGTGCAGATATGAAAGGGAAAAAGGCTTTTCATTCATACTTCATAAAAAAGAATTACACACTAACGCTGAGGACGACTACAAAGGAAATAGAAAAAGAAACAAAATTAAAAACAAATTCTACCGCATCATCCAGGATCTACAATGGCAAGCCGCTAAATTTCGGATACGGATTCTCAAACTCAAAAGCAAGTTTGAGTACGACACCTTCAGTTTCATCGACCATCTTCTTATGAATCTTCTCTCCGATACAAGCTTCTGGGTCACCAATGATGTCCACCATCCTCTCGTAGGATGATACTAATGCCTTTTGTTGGAAGACACGGTGCAAGATAGCGACGAGTTCATCTCTCCTTTTCTTCGAGATTAGGCCCATCAAATATACTGAATGGATCTTGTCTTCAGCATCATCGAGCGCCTGGAGCGGCATATTCTCAAGACTCCTAGGTAAAGCATCGCAGATCGATCCAATGACGACCTTCAAAAGGGCAGAGCAGCGCGGGAGCAATCGACCGTTGTGATCATGGAAGCGACGCATCACATCATCGTATTGGGCGGCGATATATTCTTAACCTTGAATGCGAATCTCTTCATAGGAGACAATCTTCTCGATATCATACAAGTGATTAGCCATTGTACCTGAAAAAGGACAAAAGAATCACTACGAAAAGGGATGTGAGTTTATTTTGTGGGACTACTAACTCCAAAGCTAGTAGACCTCATGAAATCAAAGTAGTGGCTCACTAATGATGGAACATGTGCTCATTGTAGGAATAAAAAAAGGATTCTCATTAAATAAGCAGATGGAGTTAAACTCCTAAAATCCTAAAAAGTGGGTCCCATTTTAGAAAATTTCTCAAATCCAGAGGCAGGGATTAAAACCTTGAAAACCCTAAAGAGGAAAATACTCAAGAACCAGGCAACAAAGTTAAAAGGATAAAATTCCCAAAATTCCTAATGAAGGAAGCTTCAAAACATCAAATCAGAGCTAAGCTCTGCAAACAAGAAAATAATTGTAGAATACCCACTTGGGAAACTTGTGGATTGAACAATGGAATTAAATTCCAGAAATCCCCAAAATATCAAAATTGACAACAGGGTAAATCCCCGAAGAAAAAAATCATCAACGATAGATTCAAGAATGTCCATCAAGTTGAACCTTCAATCAGGATATCAAGATCTATGATCTTCATTAAAAAAAACCTTTTTATTGTAGATCTCTGATTTTGATCGTTTGATTCTCACCTCTTTGATTTTAAAGAAAAGATATAGTACTAAAAAAGTGATGTAATATTTTAGTCGTATAATAACCGCAATCAATAACAGTGTCGCATGTAACGAGCGTTAGTGAGTACGGGTAGTCCTCTAGGATTCATGGATTCGTAAATTCTTGCTTTAGTTGAGTCGAAAGAACTGGTAAAGAAAATCAAGAAATTGTTTCAAGAGTTGATTGAAGTAATAGTTTAAAGAAATTCAGGAAATTGTTTTCAAGAAAGAAAATTCAAGAAAATGTTCAAGATTTAGTTATCAAGAAAATTGTAGAAGGCTTATAGAATTCGAAAGGAATTGGTAGCCATGGATGAGTATTCAAAATGATTCATCTTATCTATTGGTAGACTTAAAACTAAATCGATAGCTACCAATGAGAATTAGGGATCCTTTGAAAAAAACTAGGGTCCTTCATTGCCCCTTGTCCTTTCATTGATTGTCATTCTTATCTAGGCTTTAACAAGAAGGATCATCAATTTAATCCCTAAATTGTGATGAAATTCTCAATAAATCGATCTCACTCATAATTTGGACATTAATGATTATTTTTGCTAAAGTTTATAATCTCCATAAGACTTAAGATGAATATAGAATTCTATCACCATGTGATCTACCGAATTCCTTCGAATCCTTATCAAGCAGAGATTTACTCACACATTATGAAAATAGAAGAATCAACAAATAGAGATTTCATAATGCGAAAATTTAAAGAAAGTGAGATTAAAAGTAATGATCGCTTTTATTATTCAACTTCTACTTACAACTTCTTCAATCCGATATTACGAGAAGAATAGCTCTCGATCACTCCCTTGAAGAGGTAATTTCTCCGTCGATCTTTGCTTTGCTCGATCACCGTGAGTCTTGGATCTATCGAGGATCACGTGATCGTTGATGACATTCGACTTCGCGTAAAGGATCTTGAATGATCTCGCTTGATAAATTTCTCAAAAATTCTTGATCTTGGATCTTAATTTGGAATTGGATCTAAATTGTTTTTGTAATTGTGTACTAAAAATCAAAAATCTTTTAATGTAGGCTTAGGTCCTTTTTATATCCCCTAATCAAGCTTCCCTCATAAGCTATGTTGTTACAAAGAGGCTTCTAGAATAAACCAGGTAGTTATGAAACTTCCTCAACAAGCTAGGTCGTTATAGAGAAGTTTCCCGAACGAGGTTGTTACAACGAAGCGTCATCAGCAAGCTAAGATGTTACAGGGAAGCTTCTGGAGAATTCCCGACTCCGAAGCCTACTACTCGGCCGTGGATCCGCGGCGACTCGGCCTGACTCGGCCGTGGTTCCGCAACCAATTTGTGAGCTCTTAACTTCAAATCTCTTGAGTCTTCTAATGTTGTTCTCAGGGTTTATATGTGATATCTGGAATCTTCTTCTCTTTTCTGAATTTCATCCAGAATTTAACTCTTTGATTTCCTGTATTTTATCGGCGAAGTTATGATTCCGATATCTGACCTGGGCTAATTTTTGCACAAGATCTCAATGAAGAATGTTAGAGTTATACAATATTATGCGTCAAATAATAAACATACAATTTCCTTCTAAAATGTTGATTATAATGTATAACACATGGTAATTGATATTTTCTAGGCGAACTTGTAATATGTGTTATATTTATAACAAGCATCCTTAGCTGATTAGAAAAGTGAGGAAATTGTTATGTTAAAAATTGCAATAATTTCGACTGAACAAATTCCCCCAAACTTGATTTTGATCGTCCCGAGCAAACTTCTTTTATCCAGGAGAAGGAGAAAAGAAAAAGAAAAACTAACTAGCACACTTTCGTAGGCAACACGATTGCACTGACCACGTGCAACAAGCTTTTAAACCTCTAGATGTCCCTAGTAGGAGGAGTGTTGTCTCCTGAGGGTTTTCAGCGGATTGCACCCATAAAATCTTATAATAAAAGAAAGGCTATGAAAGTTACAAATAAAGATAATAACTATGAAAGAAAGAACTTGAAAATCAGAGTTTTCAACTACACTAGCTTTTCAGTTGTCATGAGCCCTATCTTAATAGTCATGAAAAGATATTAGAAATGACATCATCCCTCAATAAAACATCATCTTTATTCTTCATCCCTACCTATCTTCCAAACACCGATCATATACCTCTATGTGTGTGTAAAAGACATCTCTACACTCGGAGAATTCAATTCAAGCTATCATACTCTTGTCCATCTGACTCAGTACTTTTTAGTCGATGAATATTTTGGATGGAATTGCCCACACATTTTTTATGCGACCGTTAATACTTCTTGAGTCACTAGCCGACCGATTACTAAATATGCTCACTTATTAGGCGTAATTAGAAATTTCATCGTCTTGCAACACCTAAGGCTTAGCAGTGACTCCTAAACCAGTTGGTCTAAGGCACTAGGTGATGAAGCACCCTCGCTATATTTTTTTTATGCTGCCTTTGTGATTACAAAACCAGTGTTCATTTTTCTTCACCGTTTTATAATTTTATACTTCTTTTATTATTTTCTTCGTACTTTGGATTTTGGACAAGAGCATTTCAAGGTATTCTGTATTATCCCGAGTTTCAAGACATGTGTAAATGCGTATGGTAGGGTATCAACGTTCTGATGTTTGGCTTCAGAATATGAACTATTTTTCAGACTTATTTTTATTCTCAGATTAGTGACTTCCTTCATCTTACTAACCCTTGGGACATCGGCTCATAACTACTTATTACTAGTTTCGTTTAAGAAAACATCTAATTTTCTTGGTTTTCTTAAACTTTTCCAATCTTTTAAATGTAATTTTTCACTTTCTAACCTTTCAATATAACAGAAAACAATTTAAAAATTTAAAAATTTTGTGCTTATGCAAAGTAATACGTAAATAAGCACAAACCTCCCCCAAATCTGTTTACAGCAGTGTCCTCACTATTGTCATCTTTTAAATCTCAAAAACCTGTAGACCTGGGAGAAAAAGTTATTAACAGGGACAAGAATAAGTGAAAGTGAAAACCTCCCCCATACTTATTTTTGGCTAACAATTTTATGTACAAATTTTATTTTCAAGAGCAAAAAATATACCACCCCCAAACTTGATTTAAACAATATTAAGCTTTTTAAAATCATAAGAGGGGGGTAAAGTTATTGGTCAATGTAAAGCTTTACAAAGACCAAAAGTCAACACCAACCATTCGAAGAGTTTATCGATGTAACGCATCGGTTGGTGGAAGAACATGTTATATAAAGCCAAGAAGAGGTGGGGAAAAGATAAGTGGTGTAAAAGAACGGGTTTGCGTCTCAATTTGGAGAGACGACACAATGATGATGATGGATTACTCGCATTCTCGTTATTGTCAAAAAGAAGGGGTGTTGGTTCAACTTCTTTTTGGGGGGTTGATTCATCACAACTCCCGTGTTTTCTAAAAATGCGAGTTCATCAGCGAAAATTTCTTCAATGGTTTCATCAATACCCCGAAGAATAATCTCATCGGAAAGAACGAGATGACACAGACTCCATAAAAGGTTCATAATACGCGTTATATGTTGTCCCGGACAGCTCGATAGATAAGTCCGTATGTGTATAATACATAGCTGGGTCAAACAATAACGTATTGAGGGAGTCTATATAAGTATCGTGAAGCTGTTCAAATTTGCTACTGTTGGCATCCATTAATTCGACAGAACATAATTGAGCAGAAGATTCAGAAGGTTCACTTCCCAACTTGTAAATGTTAAGCTCAATTGATATCTTCTCGAAGGATAGGTTCATAGAGCCGTTTCGACAATTGATTACAGCGTTGGAAGTGGCTAAAAGGGGTCGACCTAAAATCACCGGAATTTGGTTCCATGGGTTTGCTACCGGTTGTGTAACTAGAACAATGAAGTCTACAGGGAATATAAATTCCTCGACTTTTATCAACACATCCTCAAGCTCACCCCTAGGTTTGGTGATATATCGATCTACCATCTGGAGAGTGCAGTGTGCAGGCTTTAACTCCCCGATACCTAATTGCTCGCAGACAGAATAAGGAAGCAGGTTAACACTAGCGCCAATGTCACGCCCCGCGTCCAAGAGTGCACTAAGATCGGCACGTGACAGAGCCAACCATGTTACCTGTGGCTAGGAAACATCCCTCCACAGTCACATTACGGCTGTCTATAAGATATCAAAAACAGTAGAAATAAAAATAAACTATCTAGTACATGTCCATATGCCAGAATAAACGAGTCAAGAAATAATATGCGGAAGCAATAAATCCAATAAACAATAACATCTGAAAGTACGTCCCAAATACGGGCTCACATCAGGAAATGAAAGTACGGAAATAAAACTAAACTAGATACTAACAGGATCCTCACTGCTCGGCCTGACGGCAGAAATACTCCTGATCAGCCTGCGATAAAGATAAAGGATCTGGGCCATGCAAAACCCAGATGTCAGTGCGTCATAATATCAAACGATAAAATATAATCAGGAGGTAACAAGATATGCAGGCATGAGTATGAACAGTAATATGAATATAATAAGTAAATACGGATGTGGAACAGTAAAGTGTATCAGTGTATGTGACGTGCGGTGATCCATCTAAACTGTGCTACTGGGTTAATTACTCTTAAGTCTTTGAAATCAATTTAATGAAAATTCGATGTAACTCAATAGTATCCCGTGCATACTCGGGACCACGGTCCAGATTCTCGGGCTGAAACCGAGACGTGCCGCTAAGCACAAAACAGGAAACATGTACAGATGAATGATGTCAGCAGCAGCATCCGGGGACTGGCCTAGCCCCCAAAACCGATCAGTATAAGCGTCGAATTGTTGAGTTACAAGTCAGGTTTCATCAGTGATTTCCCCTTACCCCCAAGTTATGTGTTCAAGTCAGGTATTGATAAGTCTGGAGATAATGCCGACACATGATCAAGCAGGTACAGGTTTTGTCTAAATAGACAACAGGATACGTCCATCGGGACGACAAGTCAAGAATGTCGGCATTAGAAAGAGGATCAAGTAACAGGTCAAGTTGTGGTGTATCATGTCATGCCAAGTAGTGCACAGGTATCAAACGGATGATTATAATAAAACTATAGCAAGTATGGATGCACGATAAAAGTACGGATGCACAGATATCTATCAGGGATTACATCTACAACTTCATGACTACACATGATGCATATTATCAAGCATGAGGTGTTAATATAACAGTAACATGATATAATATGATATGGCATGCAACTAGGTGTATAATAAATGATACGAATACTAACGGGTATTGTAAAACAGTAAAACGGTAATATGGGATGCATTATGAAATAAACATGCAATATTTTTATTAATATAGATGCAAGTATAATAATATAGCATGTATCAAGCTAACTTGCATGCAACAAGATATGTCATTAATGATACGGGTACGAACGGGTATCCGAAAATAGAAAAACAGTAACATGGATGTACAATGCAGTACACATATGATATTTTTATTCATATGGATGCAAAATAAGTATCATAGCATGTAGCAAGATAAACCTGCCTGATCGGATCTCAATACGGGGTGCGTACAGCGCGTCCGACGTCGGTAAATGCCGCGATGCATACACGCGCGTACAGAACTGAACCAGGCAAAGCAAGAATGTGACCATGTTGGCTGGGAGGCTCACTTGGTTGCCCGGATCATCGGCGGCGGCACGGCACCGGCAGTGACCGGAAAACGCGAAAATAATAAAAGAGAAGAACGAAGAAGAAGAAGGAAAGAAAGGAAGGAGAAGAAAGAGGACTGTGGTTTGCAGTGCACTGGATTTGGGGTATCTGGGACAGAGGCGAGAGGGTGACGACGAGAGGCGTGGATTTTCCGGCAATGGGCAATGGCCACGGGTGATAGGGTTCTTGGTGTCGGGGATGAAAGGTTGTGTCGAAGCTTGGTGCAGGAGAGAGGAGAAGGGATGGTGAGAGCTGACGGAGGATAGGTCGACGATGAGGTTTCGCCGGCGGCGAGGTGCAGGAGCGAAGTGAGGTGAAGATCGGTTTCTTGGGGCTCAGGATTGCTCGGGTTGAGGGTTTTTATGCAGGGAAGAGTCGAGAAAAGGTATTCGGCGAGGTGTAGAGGCGAGGGGAGGCCGATGAAGGTGGTCGGCGGCGAGGCGAGCGTTGGAGGCGTTGAGGGGTTTCTTGGGTTGTAGCAGTTAGGTTCTTGGGTTGTGCAGGGATAGCCTCGGGGATTGGAGAGAGGTGAGAGCGAGGAGTCGGAGGTGAGGAGATGCTCAGCGGGGTGAAGGCGGCGACGAGCGCAGGCGTGGGTTGTCACGACGAAGGCTTCGCATGAGGCGGGAGCGAAAATGAGGGAGGAAGGAGAAAGAGAGAGAGGACGTGGGTAATATTTTAAAATAAATAATATAAAAGAATATATATAATATGCACAGACAGAGAGAGGACGTGAGTGGTTAAGATACAAAATATTTTAACAAATTATATATTTGTTTAAACAGTTAGAATTTTATAAAGAATATAATATTAAGAAAATTGAGTTTTCAAGATAATACAAAAATACTCTAAAATACACCCGGGTCGGATCAAAAATTATGGTTTGAAAATACGGATAATATACGTGTCAACCAAAACTAAAATACGATATCCGGGTAACGAAAATATATACCTCCAAGAACGGATGCATGTAGCATGCACGTAGCTATCCAAATGGGTCCGTTTCACTGAACGGGACGAGAACACGATGTACGGATGCACCACAGAGTTAGGGATATGATACAGGACAAGATAGATATTTTTAAAATATATTATTTGATTATAATTGTGTTATTAAAAAAAATGCAGATGCCAAATATACGGTGCAGATGAACAGGATATACAACATGAAAATGCACGGATCCTCATAACTAGCAGGGATAAATCATAAACAGGAATCAAGACGGGTTTCTAGCAAGCGGGTCGGGTCGGATGCAAATACAGATACCAATTATACTATTCATACCCAAAACAGCAATAAATCAAGAATATCCATAAACAAAGAAATATCCAAAAGAACTGGTATAAATGAACTAGGATGTTACATTATACCCATTTACAAAAAGAATTTCGTCTTCTAAATTCCTGGAACAAGAAAAGAAAAACAAGCATGAATTTATAGGAAGAGATGTGGAAACTTCTGTCGAATCTCGTCTTCTCGTTCCCAGGTCGATTCTCCGTGCGAGCGATTTCCCTATGAAACAAGTACGAGAGGGATAACCCTGTTCTTGAGGACCTTTTCTCTTCGATCAACAGTCGTCATCGGTCGTTCTTCCGAATGGCCATCTATCTAGGGATGATAAGCAGTGCTAAACTTCAATCGCGTCCCCAAACTTTCCTTTAGACTCCTCCAGAAGTGCGATAAGAAACGGGTAACACGATCGGAAACGATGCTCACAGGTACTCCATATAATCTCACAAACTCCTGCATGTACCGCTCTGCTAACGCTTCTGTCGACTGATTAACTTGAAACGGTATGAAATGAGCTGCCTTGGTCAATCGATCGACGATCACCCAAACTGCATTATTGCCCTTTGGACTCCGCGGTAAAGCTATCACGAAATCCATGGTTATATGTTCCCACTTCCACTGAGGAATCGGAAGTGGTTGCAATAAACCAGCTACTCTTTGATGTTCAGCCTTAACTTGCTGACACACTAAGCACTTCGCTACAAAGCGGGCAATCTCCTTTTTCATGCCTTCCCACCAGAAATGCTGTCGTAGATCACGGTACATCTTCGTTCCTCCTGGATGTACGGAATATGCGGAACTGTGATCCTCCTTTATAATTTCTTCGCGAATGTCTCCTTTCGGCACACACAAACGACTACCATAACGCAATGAACCATCTTCATGAATCAACAAGTCCGTTCGAAGTCCCGCTTCAACCTGTTCTCGAAACTTCTGCAATCCTGGGTCCTGTGACTGCACTTCTTTTATATTATCGATCAATGATGACTGTACTGTTGGCTATAGTGCCCTCAAGGCAATTATCATAGTCGCGGACTTTTGATTATGATGATTGAGTGAGGACCTATACTGATAAAACAGTCTTACTCAAGATGATAGTATACTATCTGGTTTGTCTTTATCATCATGTACGTGTTGATAGAGCCCATAGGATTCTTGCTTGACTGCCAGCATTGTGATGGCGATCACATACGTGGGAGCTGGGGGTCTATAAGCGCATCCTTAAATGTCCCTAGTCATAGGAGTATCGAGACCAGGCATCGATACTCCAGTGTAGACTAGTGTATACTGATCGAGACCCCGACGAGGGGCTGTGGCCAGGTCTCATAAACCATTGGTGTTAGTTTGTTCACCTAAGATAGTATACAGGTGCTCATTGGGTTATGAGTACACTGGACGGACTCGCCGGGAACCTGCTAGTTGGTATTATACCTATTGTCAGATAGTAGTTCCCTGGTGACATGTGTACAGGTTAGTCTGTCGACCTGAGATCGTCATTTGTCTCGTGTGAGTTCCCACTGTTCTTTGATTACTACCCTACCACGGCTCAAAGGAGTCGTGCAAACTGGTTTTAGTTGGGTACTGTCCCGAGCCACATGGAGGCAGTGATCGGATCGTCGGGGATTCGTCTCTCCCGGTATTGGGGGTTAATGTCGCGTTGTGTACGGATGGCCATCACCATAAATCCGTGGCCATGGTGGACGAGAACTACCGATCCAGGATCGATAGTTTCTCAGGTGATGATGGGTTTCATACCGACACTAAATGTCGCGTTGTTGGGGGTCTGACTTTATCCACCCCCTAGACTCGATATGCGATACTCTTAGACGAACAGACCGGACTGTACGGATATTGTCACTGTCAGGCTCAGAAAGGGTTCAGGATGAGTTTGCTCGTCGGCCTCAATTTCGCTCAATACCTGGGTAGCCGTTACGTACAGCTAGTGCCGCTGACGTGCTTGTGGTTAAACCCACTGCCAGCATATTGACGAGTCTTTAGAGTCCCACATAGAGGGCTTTCACGGTTCAGGCGATATAGTGTATATGAGGTATGTTAATACATACTGATGTCCGATTAAATATGTGCACTTGCTGCGCAGACTTTAATTAGACGGTTGATAATGCTAGCGGCTTAGGATTAAGCCAGTTTATTAAATCAGGTTTTGATTTAATAATTGATATACGTATTTGTATATACGTATTCTAGTATTATTGTTCACTATTCGTTTTCTCTCTCGGCTATTCGTATTTTGGTACGAATACGCGTATATGTATTTCGGTACATGTACCGGGAAGTATTCCGTATTTTATACGGAATAGCTTCTAGAAGATGCCACATCATTATTGATTTTCTATTATAAAATCAAATAGGAAATGAGGTGGAAAAGGTGACTAGGAAAAGGCATGGGCATGAGTCAAAGCATGGTCTATGGTATGGTCTCATTTGTTTAATGAAATTGAAAGGAAAAATGATTTTATTTTTGTGTGGAAGAGAGAGGGGGGCCAGCCACTTATTGTGGGGATTGGAGTTCATTTGGTTTTGGGATTAATTCACACTTGCATTACAAGCCCACTCTCTCATGCATACCAAACAATTAACCATTTTTTGTTCAGGCCAAGTTTTCTCATCACCTCCTTCATCTTCTTCTTGAGTTGCTCCATGGAGCTCAAGAGTTGAGAGAAAATTATGGTGACACTCTACTACACCCCCACTCTCCATCGCTAGCGACTTTGGAGCCTAGGTTACCTCGTTTGTCGAGGTTGGAGCATGCGCCGTTGTTAGTGTATATGCCCTAGAGGCCATTACTGTATCATACTAGTTTGTATATTACTTGATGGAAGCTTGGGATATTCACCTTGTATAAACAATCTTGGTCAATATAGTAGTATGCTACTTGGTTTGTTTCTACTTCAATGTGTACTTGTGTTTATTTCAGTATATCACTTATACGCATTAGTGGAGCCCTTAGGATCTTTTGCTTGATTACCAGCGTTGTGATGGCAGTCACACTAGTGGGGGCTGGGTAATCTATAAGCACATCCTTATACAGGTCCCTAGTCGCAGGACTATCGAGACAGGGCATCGATACTCCGGAGTAGACTAGCGTATGCGCTTCTCATCCCAGTGTGGGAGATGGTCTGTCCCACAGCCATCAGTACGTCGTACTGGAGATAGTATACGGGTGCTCGTTAGGTTACGAGTACACTGGACAGGACTCGTCGGGAACTGACAGGTTGGTATTATACCTATCGTCAGTTATCAGTTCCCAGGTGACATGAGTACAGCTTAGTCCGCTGACTTGACACTGGCACTTCGCCTCGAGTATGTTCCCACTGCACTTTGATCACTACCCTACCACGGCTCAAAGGAGTCGTGCAAACAGGTGGTGGTTGGGTGCAGTCCCGAAGCAGTTGGAGGCAGTGACGGTTAGACAGGATTCGTCTCTCCCGGTATTGGGGGTTGACATCGCGCTGTGTCTAGGAGAGCCATTACACGAGTAGTCCCTGGCTAGGGCAAGCGAGATATACTGGTAGGTTTCCAGTGTTATCTCAGGGTGTTTTGGGCTTCACTCCGACACGACTTGTACCGCTATTGGGGGACTGACGTTTTACCGCCCCCTAGGCCCGACATGCGATGTATCAGACGAACAGACCGGACTGTACGGAGACTGTCACATTCAGACTCAGTAGGAGTTCAGATGGGGTTTCACCTCGTCAGCCTTCTTGTCGACATCTACCTGGGGACCGTTACGCACAGCTAGTGCCGCTTGCGGTCTGTGGTTAAACCCACTGCCAGCGTAGTGTCGAGTCTTTAGAGTCCCACACAGAGGGTATTCGCCTCTGGGCAAAACAGAGTAGAGGTCGCATGGTTTTGCGACAGGGTTCGTTCTCATCCGCACACTTGTGCACGTTTAGAGTCCGGACGGATATTACTGGCTGGCTCTGGTTTGAGTCAGATACTGGTATATGTTTTTTGGGGTTGCTTTTATCTCAGTATTCATGTTCCTCGGAACAAGGATGCAGGTGTGTATGCACGGTTATTTGAGGAAGAGGAAGATGACTTTCATTAGGGTTTCGGAACGGGTGCGTATGCACAGTTGACAGTCGTCTTTTTCCAAACCCTAATGGATTTGTATTATATCAATTAATAATATATAATAAAATGAAATTGTGTCATGGTTGGTTTTTGTTGACTTGTTGACCATGGTTGACTTGTTGACCATGGTTGAAGTTTTGACCATCATCATTACAAAAGAAAGATGCTCTTTGATTCTAGCAAATTCATTTAATGTTTGAAATGATAATGGTCATTCTAAAACTTTCCATCAACCTTTTCATTTTCATTATTATTATTGATAATTCTTTTTCTTTTGCATTATGGTTGCAAGAAAGAAAAAGGATAGCTCATTCTATCATATTCATTCTCTCTCTTCACTTCATCTTCTTCTTCCTCTAGCTAAAGAGAAACCTTCTCATGTGTTGAGAATCCTTCTCTTTAAAAAGAAAAGCACCCCTTAGACTCTCTCTACACATTCTAGGTTCTAGGTTTAGCAAGCCGGAAACCCTAGTTCACTCAAAGATCGAGGAAGAGCCCAAAGGTCGAACCTTCGAGGTGGATCCATCTTCGACGGAAGAAGGCGACAAGAAGAGAACCATCAACCTCTACAAAAGTTTGAAGAAGAAGGAGTTCAAGTTTAGGTATAACCATCCTCATCCGAGTAGCTAACTTTCTTTAGCTTGTATGCTAGTTTTAGTTTAGTTAAAGATCCCGACTTTGCTTAGTCCATGTTGCCCCTTGCGCTAAAAATTTGATTTTTATACCGTTTCCGCCTCCCCGTAAGAACCGGGGGTCACAACGTGGACTTACAGTGGTATCAGAGCCTGACTAAACTTAAACTAGCTTGGTAGTGAAGTGTAACGAAGTTCGGAACCGGAAAAAAAATCACAAAACCGGAAAAACAAAACCCTAAGTTTCTGTTGAAATTTTTTCTGCTCTAAATGAAATACTTTACACTTGTAAATTCGGCTCAGGGTTTTGTGTGAACACCCAAGAAAAACGATGCAGTGATTCGTTCAAACCGCCACGCTTCCGCCGCACGAGGTAGGCATGTGCCGCGGAAGCGCCGCGGTTTGTCATCTTCTGTGCATCGTTTTTCGTGCAGTGTGTGTCTGTGTTGGTTTTGGGATTTTTAAAATATATTATATGTGCCCAGATTTTCCAGAACTGAAATTCACTTTTGGGGTCCTATAATTTCGTATTTTTTTCCGAACTTCACTGCACTTTGACTATGATGGTTATATCTGTGATGCTTGCATGTATTGAACGTCGGCAAATCGCTATAAGACGATTAGTCGGGGTTATACATGATCTGTGTTTGATATTGGAATGTGTATATGAATGTATTGGACTGTCGCGGGTGAATAGCCGGGGTGGATGTGAGATGAGCTTTTGTTTTTTCTTTCATTCATTGTAAATGTAAATTGATGTAATTATTATTTGTTTGGCCGCACAACCGGGTCGGGGTTGTAGCCGTCATTGTATAATTCTTTTTACTGTTTTGCTCCTAGGATAGACCCATGGAGGGGTGCACAAACTGCCGGGTACTTGGCGGGTAGTTTGCCGCACCCGTAGGGGTCTTGGGTGGGGTATTTGGCTATTCACCGCGACCGTGTTATCCGCTTTTCGTTCCAGGCTCGAAAGGATTGCGGATTGCTAGTATATCCAATGTATTCATCTGTGATCTGTAATGTCTATCATTGCTTTCTATTTAGGCGTTGCTTATGTTTTACAGCCGCGCTAGCCCAGCCCCCGCTCTGTCGTTAGTTAAGTAACCTAACGAGTGATGACGGGACCCCGTGGCGAATACGAATGGCATAAGCGTACGTCATATTTTGGTTGTTTTCTGCAATGGTAGGAATTAAATGATGGGACGCATTAAAAGTACTAATGCAAGAATATCACGCATTAAAAGAACTAATGCAAGATAATAAACCATGTTAAAATCGTTGGAACTCTTTCGAAAAACCACTCGGTTCTTTTCAAAACTAACTTTTAAATGCGGAGCTTGAGCCACTCCTTCTAAAAGCTATCTCGTTCCATCGATTATATCAAGTTCACTACGTTCACGGTTTCGCCAAAACCATTCGTAGCCCTCCGTCGTTTCGTATGAATGTTCAATAGTATTCAAGCTATGTTTGTTGACCTTCGTCAAGACATAGAGATTGGTAGCTGTTGGGTGTTCATATGTAGCATAGATAGATGCGTTGGTTTGGGACAGTCGTATTGCCTTGTTGACCTTCGTCAAGGGTATATACGGGTGGGTTCAAATTAACCTGGATAATGACGGGCAGAACTTGACATGTGACTTATGATTTGTTGACCTTCGTCAAGGTCATAAGAGCATGGGGCAAAAATCCACATCGGGAGTTTCATAAGTACTGAAACTTGCTAGATTTGCATACCATTTGGAGTGTGGTGATTCTGGTAGGATTCCTTCAGTTTCGTCACACGATGATATTTGGATCCCGATCCTACTGTGAGTATATGCTGCTCCTCGGGAAATTTCTCACTAAACGATCAATGCTATAAACCTAGTAGGTGCCTAGAAAGGTGTTAGCGGGGCTACGCCCCTAGGGAAAAGAGGTTATTTAATTAAGGAACTTCGCGAAAGCGTTGGAAAACCTCCCTCGAAGTACCGACACTGTCCTGGCTGAACGGTTAAGCAAGTATTGTGCGGTGGGATTGATCCTGACTAATTCTTCCTTTATGGTTTGAGGAGGGATTCGAGAGACAGTGGGAGCCATCCTGTTTAGACAAATTAAAAACCATTCTAAACTTGCAAGAGCATCGTGCTAAAGTGTTTCTTCTCTCCCCCCCTGCAGCGACCAAATCGAAATGACTGGACTTAAGTTATTTCTAGATAAAAACATATTGACAGGGCCAAACTACAAAGATTGGCTCAGGAATGTCAAGTTGGCAATCTCTTACGACAAGCTGGGGTATCTTCTTACCACCAAAGCTCCCCCCGTCCCAGGTCCCACCTCCAGCGTCGCGGATAAGGAAATCCGTAAGACTTGGGAGATTGACAGCGCGAAGGCCAGATGCCTCGTACTTGCCTCGATGGACAACGACCATCAGAGGAGGCACGAGAATATGGATTTGGAATCCATATTTCTTCATACAAAAAAACTGTATGGAGAGCAGTCTCGTATCGCAAGATACGAAGTGTCGAAGAAGTTATTTTCGACAAAGTTGGCCGTCGGATCATCGGTAGCGGACCACGTGCTTAAGATGATTGGCTACACTGAGGAGCTCGCGGAACTTGGGACCACGTTGGACAGTGAACTCTATACGGATATAATTCTCCAGTCCCTTCCATCCACTTACGCCCAGTTCATACTGAACTTCAACTTGCAAGAAAAGGAAGTTGAACTTTCAGAACTCCTCAACCTGCTGAGGAGCGCAGATGGCACCCTACAGAAGGGTAGGGAAACACCCGCTTTGTTTGTAGGAGGATCTTCTTCCTCTAGGTCCAAGGCGAAAGCCAAGGGAAAGAGGAAGAAAGCCCCCGCCAAACCAAGAGGCGGTGTTAGTAAAGTGGGTGCGAAGGGAAAGGAAAAGGCAACAAAGATTGCGGGGAAGCTTGTTGGAAAGGAAGAGTGCTTCTACTGTCATAAGAGTGGACACTGGAAGAAAGATTGCAGGGCTTGGAAAGCCAGGACACAGGAACTGAAGCAGGTTGCAGCTTCAGCTTCAGGTGTGTTTGTTATTGAAAACTGTCTTTCTATAAACTCTACTTCCTGGGTATTGGATACCGGATCAGGATCTCATATCTGTAATTCTTTGCAGGCGTTGAGAAACCGTAGTGTTTTGAAGGCAGGTGACATGACCCTCAGAGTTGCAAACGGAGCTAGCATGGACGCTAAAGCCGTGGGGGACTATCACCTGGGAATGTCAGATGGGCATGTTTTGGTTTTGCGTAATTGCTTTTTTGTACCCAACGCAACTTGTAATATCATTTCTGTATCTTTGGTTTCTAAAGAAGGTTATGAATTTGCGTTTGTAAGTAATGTTGTAAACATTCACCTTAATCAAGTTCTGATTGGGTCAGGTACACTGAGCAATGGTATATACGTATTGAACCAACCACAGATTTTCAATGTCCAGAATACACAAAAAAGAAAGTCACCAGATATTAATCAGGCTTTCTTATGGCATTGTAGACTGGGTCACATCAATGAGACACGGTTGACTAAGTTACATAAAGAAGGATACTTGGATCCGTTCGAGTATCAGTCTTATGCCACTTGTGAATCTTGTCTCATGGGAAAGATGACAAAAACTCCGTTCACTGGACACGGAGAAAGAGCGAGCGAGCTCTTGGGACTCATACACAGTGACGTGTGTGGTCCAATGTCTACACATGCGCGAAGCGGTTATTCATACTTCAATACTTTCACAGATGATTTCTCTAGGTATGGACATGTCTTCTTAATGAAGCACAAATCCAAGGCCTTTGAGAAATTTCGGGATTACAAGAATGAAGTTGAAAAACAAACAGGCAAAAGTATTAAGATTCTAAGATCGGATCGAGGTGGAGAATACTTGAGTGCCGAGTTCCTGGACTATTTAAAAGAGAATGGAATTCTCTCTCAGCGTACTCCTCCATACACTCCGCAACATAACGGTGTATCGGAAAGGAGGAATCGAACCCTATTGGATATGGTTCGTTCCATGATGAGTAAGGCTGAGTTACCGCGATCTTTTTGGGGCTATGCACTAGAAGCAGCTGCATATCTGTTGAACAAGGCTCCTACCAAGACAGTGCCTACCACTCCATATCAGATATGGAGTGGGAAGAAACCCTGTCTTAAGTACCTTAAGATATGGGGATGTCCAGCTTTTGTAAAAAAGCAGCATGCGGACAAGCTCGAGGCACGTTCAGTACAGTGTAAGTTTGTGGGATACCCAAAGAACTCCAGGGGGTATCTGTTCTATTCCATTGAGGAACAAAAGGTTTTTGTTTCTCAACATGCCCGCTTCTTGGAAACTGAGTTTTTGGAAACCCAGATAAGTGGGAACGCAATAGAACTGGAAGAAATTCCAGAACCACAAGCTATTACTGAAATCTTGGAAGAGCCAGTAAGTTCAAAAGAACAGGACATTCCTATGCCGCTCCGCAGGAGTAGTAGGCAGTCTCATCCGCCCGAGAGATACTACGGTTTTCTCATAGACGGGGATAGAGAGGATTGCATCATAGATTATGATGAGCCTACTAGCTTCCAGCAGGCCGTTCAGAGCGTTGACTCGGTAAAATGGCTGGATGCAATGCGGACCGAAATGGAGTCCATGTACACCAACAAAGTATGGACGTTGGACATTGCTCCAGACGGGGTAAAACCCGTAGGATGCAAGTGGATCTTCAAAAGGAAGATTGGTGTAGATGGACAGGTTGAGACCTATAAAGCTAGACTTGTAGCAAAGGGTTTCCGTCAAAGACCTGGCTTGGACTATGACGAAACCTTTTCTCCAGTGGCTATGCTGAAATCCATTCGGATCCTTCTTGCCATTGCTGCCTTCCACGATTATGAGATTTGGCAGATGGACGTAAAGACCGCTTTTCTGAATGGAAATTTAGAGGAGTGTGTCTATATGGATCAGCCAGAGGGTTTCATTCAGAGTGGGAGCAGCGGAAAGGTGTGCAAGTTGCTTAAGTCCATCTATGGACTAAAGCAGGCATCGCGGAGTTGGAACATCTGTTTTGTTGAGACGGTCAAGGAATTTGGTTTTATCAAAAATCCAGATGAACCATGCATCTATAGTAGATTTGTAGTAAGAACTGTAGTATTCCTCGTTTTATACGTGGATGACATTCTCTTAATAGGAAATGACATTCCTATGCTACAATCTGTCAAGGGGTTCTTGTCACACAGGTTCTCCATGAAAGACCTGGGTGATGCCTCATACATCCTGGGGATCCGGATCCATCGTGATAGATCCAAGAGGATATTAGGACTTTCTCAGTCCAGGTACATCGACACCATAGTGAAGAGATTCAGTATGGAAGATTCCAAGCGCGGTAACCTACCGGCTTGTCACGGGATCACCCTCTCTAAAGAGATGTCTCCCAAGACTGATTTGGAGAGGGATCGCATGTCTATTATACCCTACGCTTCTGCGGTAGGCTCTATAATGTATGCGATGTTATGTACCAGACCGGATGTAGCTTATGCACTAAGTGTGGTAAGCCGGTATCAGTCAAACCCTGGGGAGAAACACTGGATAGCGGTAAAGAACATTCTCAAGTACCTGAGAAGGACTAAGGAGATGTTCTTGGTGTATGGCGGAAAAGACCTCCAGATCGAGGCCTTTGCTGACTCCAGCTTCCAGAGTGACAAGGATGATTCCAAGTCCATGTCGGGTTTTGTCTTTACCCTCAATGGAGGGGCGGTGTGTTGGAAGAGCTCCAAACAGGAAACCGTTGCAGACTCGACTATGGAAGCGGAATACATTGCTGCATCTGATGCCGCAAAAGAAGCTGTCTGGATAAGGAAGTTCTTGAAAGAACTTCAGGTGGTTCCGTCCATTGTTGACCCAATACCTCTGTATTGCGACAACAACGGGGCTATAGCTTTAGCGAAGGAACCCAGGTCCCATCAGAGATCCAGGCACATCTTGAGGCGGTATCACCTGATCAGGGAGATCGTGGATCGCAAGGAGATCGAGGTTCGGAGGGTTGCTTCAGAAGAGAACACTGCAGATCCATTCACCAAGGCCTTACCCCAGACTCAGTTCGAGCGGCTGATCGAGATGATAGGTCTTCGATACGCCAGTACATGGCCTTAGTGCAAGTGGGAGATTGTTAGTGTATATGCCCTAGAGGCCATTACTGTATCATACTAGTTTGTATATTACTTGATGGAAGCTTGGGATATTCACCTTGTATAAACAATCTTGGTCAATATAGTAGTATGCTACTTGGTTTGTTTCTACTTCAATGTGTACTTGTGTTTATTTCAGTATATCACTTATACGCATTAGTGGAGCCCTTAGGATCTTTTGCTTGATTACCAGCGTTGTGATGGCAGTCACACTAGTGGGGGCTGGGTAATCTATAAGCACATCCTTATACAGGTCCCTAGTCGCAGGACTATCGAGACAGGGCATCGATACTCCGGAGTAGACTAGCGTATGCGCTTCTCATCCCAGTGTGGGAGATGGTCTGTCCCACAGCCATCAGTACGTCGTACTGGAGATAGTATACGGGTGCTCGTTAGGTTACGAGTACACTGGACAGGACTCGTCGGGAACTGACAGGTTGGTATTATACCTATCGTCAGTTATCAGTTCCCAGGTGACATGAGTACAGCTTAGTCCGCTGACTTGACACTGGCACTTCGTCTCGAGTATGTTCCCACTGCACTTTGATCACTACCCTACCACGGCTCAAAGGAGTCGTGCAAACAGGTGGTGGTTGGGTGCAGTCCCGAAGCACTTGGAGGCAGTGACGGTTAGACAGGATTCGTCTCTCCCGGTATTGGGGGTTGACATCGCGCTGTGTCTAGGAGAGCCATTACACGAGTAGTCCCTGGCCAGGGCAAGCGAGATATACTGGTAGGTTTCCAGTGTTATCTCAGGGTGTTTTGGGCTTCACTCCGACACGACTTGTACCGCTATTGGGGGACTGACGTTTTACCGCCCCCTAGGCCCGACATGCGATGTATCAGACGAACAGACCAGACTGTACGGAGACTGTCACATTCAGACTCAGTAGGAGTTCAGATGGGGTTTCACCTCGTCAGCCTTCTTGTCGACATCTACCTGGGGACCGTTACGCACAGCTAGTGCCGCTTGCGGTCTGTGGTTAAACCCACTGCCAGCGTAGTGTCGAGTCTTTAGAGTCCTACACAGAGGGTATTCGCCTCTGGGCAAAACAGAGTAGAGGTCGCATGGTTTTGCGACAGGGTTCGTTCTCATCCGCGCACTTGTGCACGTTTAGAGTCCGGACGGATATTACTGGCTGGCTCTGGTTTGAGTCAGATACTGGTATATGTTTTTTGGGGTTGCTTTTATCTCAGTATTCATGTTCCTCGGAACAAGGATGCAGGTGTGTATGCACGGTTATTTGAGGAAGAGGAAGATGACTTTCATTAGGGTTTCGGAACGGGTGCGTATGCACAGTTGACAGTCGTCTTTTTCCAAACCCTAATGGATTTGTATTATATCAATTAATAATATATAATAAAATGAAATTGTGTCATGGTTGGTTTTTGTTGACTTGTTGACCATGGTTGACTTGTTGACCATGGTTGAAGTTTTGACCATCATCATTACAAAAGAAAGATGCTCTTTGATTCTAGCAAATTCATTTAATGTTTGAAATGATAATGGTCATTCTAAAACTTTCCATCAACCTTTTCATTTTCATTATTATTATTGATAATTCTTTTTCTTTTGCATTATGGTTGCAAGAAAGAAAAAGGATAGCTCATTCTATCATATTCATTCTCTCTTCACTTCATCTTCTTCTTCCTCTAGCTAAAGAGAAACCTTCTCATGTGTTGAGAATCCTTCTCTTTAAAAAGAAAAGCACCCCTTAGACTCTCTCTACTCATTCTAGGTTCTAGGTTTAGCAAGCCGGAAACCCTAGTTCACTCAAAGATCGAGGAAGAGCCCAAAGGTCGAACCTTCGAGGTGGATCCATCTTCGACGGAAGAAGGCGACAAGAAGAGAACCATCAACCTCTACAAAAGTTTGAAGAAGAAGGAGTTCAAGTTTAGGTATAACCATCCTCATCCGAGTAGCTAACTTTCTTTAGCTTGTATGCTAGTTTTAGTTTAGTTAAAGATCCCGACTTTGCTTAGTCCATGTTGCCCCTTGCGCTAAAAATTTGATTTTTATACCGTTTCCGCCTCCCCGTAAGAACCGGGGGTCGCAACGTGGACTTACAGCCGTTTCCCTTGGGTGGATAATCGGAGATGGAGGAAGACTGGCAACCAAACATCATCAAAGGATCGCTAGGAGCTTGGAATGAAGACCGAAGGACTTGGATCATCTTGGTATAACCTTCCAAACTCTTAGTTAGCTTTGCTAGTATAGGGTTTAGGGTCGATCCGGGAATCGGGTAGAGGTAGCGCCGGTTTAGAAAATTTTTGTTCCACATTTTGGCCGCATTTCAACGGCCGGGGCGCTGCCGGGACCCAACATGGTATCAGAGCCAGCCTTTAAACCCCTTACTAGCTTGTTTAAACTTGCTTAAAAGATCGATCGATGGAAATTACCGAAATCACGATTTCATTTATGCAGTTGCTGTCGATTTTTAAATGTGGTCAAAAAATTATTTGAGGCATCTTAAAAATCCGTGCAGGCAATTTTAAGGATACTGGAAAAATTTGAGCCCCTAAAGCCTCTAAAGCGCCGAGGAACCGCCGCATTAACCCCCTTTTAGCGGTGAATTCACGGCCGTTTAGTGGCCACGGGCTTCCAAATTTTTACTGTAGCACCCTGATGTGAAATTGTGATTTTTATGATATTCTGTTTTGGCCCAGGTGTCAGTGAAGTGTTGTTTTGCTATTGGGGCTAATTTGGAATTTAGTCGATCGATAATTTAAGTATGCGTTTAACAGTACTTACATTATATTCTGCGACCGTGAATGTCATTTGATCGGTAAACTCGTCTAATTGCTATATGTCTTTTAGACGAGTTTGCGAACGTAACATTCACATTGATGTTCTGTGATGTGTTGTGATGTTGGTTGGATCGTCGTGGTGGATAGCAATGGTGCAATGTTAGTACAGTTTTATTTCATTTGTGCATTTGATATTGCGGGGCGAGCGTCCGACATGTGGACTGCCGTCACTGCCAGTTTATATATTATTCTTTTGGGGCACGACAGAGATGAGGTCGATGTCACCCTTGTATATTATTTTATTTTCTGTACTAGGATTGCCCCAAGGTGGGGTCCACGAATAGCCGGATTCTAGAGGGAAACGGGTCCGCATCTCATGGCGTTGGGACGGAAGGGACCTTACTCTAGAATTGGCGGGCTATTCGCCGCACTCGTAGAGGGTATAGGTGACCCAGGAGGGGTGCTCAAGTTACCGGATTCCGTGAAGTGCTGGGTAGTTCATTCACGTTGTTGAAGGGGGCTGCCTCACTTCTAGTTTTGGCGGGTAACTTGCCACGCTCGTAGGGGTCTAGGTTTCATTGCACAGGCTATCCACACGACAGGGAACGTCGGATCTCACTTGCGGCTCAAGTGAAACCCGGGGCTCCAGATTATCCACCATTCTGTATTGCTTTTGTGATGTTTCTGTGATATTGCTTTATATCATGCCTGAGATGAATGTTATATATATATTTATATATACTAGTAGATATTGTATATGTTTTGCACCCGCGCTAGCCCAGTCCCCGCTCTGTCGTTAGTTAACTAACCTAACGGGTGATGACGGGACCCAGTGGCGAATGCGGATGGCATATACATACATTTTATTTTCGTTCTTTTCTGGTGTGATTAATTGATGGTACTGCATAGATTCTTATCAATGCAAGGATAAAAAAAACCTATATATATGATGTTGTTGGAACCAAGTTTTTAAAAACTGACATTACAGACGTACACTTTTGCTTTGCATCGTGGTATTCATTTTGGAATATCCTGCACCTCATTCGACGGGGCAAGGGCCGAGATTCCTTCATCGGGAGTGACCCCTTGAGTAAAATTTGCGTCAACGTAATAACTTCACTATAGTCGTTTTCTTTTGCTTTGCATCGTGGTATTTAGTTTGGGATATCCTGCACCCCATTCGACAGGGAAAGAGTCGAGATCCCTTCACCGGGAGTGACCTCTTTAGCAAAAGTTTTCGCCACTATATATTTATAAAACCACTTGGATTCCTTCAACGATATCAAGTTCATTACGTTAAAGGTTTTTCGCCAAAAACTAGCCGTAGCCCTCCGTCATTTCTTATAAGTACTATTTGGTATTCATGCTATGTTCGTTGGCAAGCGTCAAGGCATAGTGTGCGGTAGCTGAATAATACTTATTTGTAGCATGGATATGCGATTGATCGGGACAGTCGTACAGGTTTGTTGGAAAGCGTCAAGGGCTTGTGCGAGTGGGTTTGAGTTAATCCAGGACAATGATGGGTTGAACTTGACCAGTGACCTATAATTTGTTGGCAAGCGTCAAGGTTATAGGTCGTTAGGGGTAAAAATCATATCGGGAGATTCAAACATACAGGAAACTTGCCAGGCTTGCGCATACCTTCTGGAGTGTGGTGACTTGAGTGGCTTCCATCAAGTTATCATGCGATGATAGTTGAATCCCGATTCCCACTGATGAGTAGGATTACTCCTCGGTTGATTCCAACTAATTCTCCTTTTAGGTTTGGAGGAGAATTCGAGAAAACATTGGGAGCCATCCTGATTAGATAATATGATTGACCATTCTGATCTAGGTTAGAGTGCACGCTGAGTGTTTCTTCTCTCTCTCTCTGACTGTGACTATGACCCGACCTTTGACTAAAACTCATGAAACCAAGTTGACCGAACCTTCTTAAAATACTTTGGCTTTTGGAATGTCACGGTGTCGCATTAATTATTGCCATTTCTATATCACCTTTTGCATTTCTCCAGAACACCCCGTATTATTATGAACATCCACTTCCATTGGATAAATCCATCGTATGGTTATATACGAACTCGAAGGAACATTTTCGAGGATGGATTCTGGTTCTGGAGAGATTGAATAGGATTATTCGGTTGTCTTATCTCTTTACCTTCTCTCAGGTTGTGAGTGCTCGTAGGATTAGGAGAGGGTACACTTATTGAGCTTATTGGATAGTCTTCCTCCAAACCATAGGCAGGTGCCGAACGGTAGGGCAGGAAGAAAATCAACAAGCTTAACTGTGGTGTACAGAAGGAAATAAGTAAAGACATATAAAGGGATTGGAAAATGGCAAAGAAAATTGCGACCACCATCATTCACGACAAAAACCGTGTATACCCCTGCCACTCATACATCTACTTTACTTTTCTCTAGGACACTCCGTATCACTACGGATATCCACTTCCATTGGATAAATCCATCGTATAGTTACATACGAACTCGAAGGAACTTTTTCGAGGATGGATTCTGGTTCAGGAGAAAAAGAATAGGATTATTCATATGTCTTTTCTCTTTACTTTCTCTCAGGCTGCGAGGACTCCTAGGATTAGGAGAGTACACCTATTACGCTTATTGGATATTCATCTTCTAAACCTTAGGCTGGTGCCGAAGGGTAGGGAAAGAAGAAAACCAATTAGCCTAAAAAAGGTGTACAGAAGGTAATAAGTAAAGGCATAATAAAGGGATTGGAGTGAGGGCAGGTAAAGTATATGGTTACTGTCGTGAATCAGGATAGTGGAAGAGGAGTTACTAGGAATACCCGGTTAACCCTTTTGAAATATTTTCATGTTTCAGTTTCACTATGCAATGTTAATTGAAAACTGTTTTCCCAATTGGAATCTAACTCCAGGGTATGTATTTACCAGATCAGTTTCTCATATCTGCATGTTATTACGGATGGTGAGTGGGAGTAAGATATTGGGAATTGCGTGATTAGATCCTCATTATATCGGAATTCGTTTTAATTGGTGATATTTGAGGAAATCATCTGGATTTTGCCGGATGGCAAATATTTGGTTTTGAATATCCGTTATTATGCACCAATTTCAAACTGATACTGTATATTTATTTTATAAAGTGAGATATAACTTTTTGATGTTGTGTCTATGACATTTACCTATATCAGTTGGTGATTAGGTAAGGTGCATTCAACAGCGGTGTAATTCTTCTTAACCATACTACAGTTTTTCAACCTACGACGCACAGGGTTTGAGTTATTGAACTCAGAGGACTTATACAAAGTATTGTATGTTGTCCAGTGTCCATTAGGACAAAGGGGTTGGTACTCATACTATATTCTGTTTACTTGTGACTTCTCCAGTTCTGGACAAGTATTTCGTTGAAATGCAAAATCCAGATATTGAGAAGTTATAGGTATAAGAATAAAGTAGAGAACCATTTGTTGGAAGTATCAGGATTCTTCGATGAAGTCGAAGATGTAGATACTTGTGTTTGGTAT
This sequence comes from Agapanthus africanus, assembly GCA_030015575.1. Taxonomy (NCBI): domain Eukaryota; kingdom Viridiplantae; phylum Streptophyta; class Magnoliopsida; order Asparagales; family Amaryllidaceae; genus Agapanthus; species Agapanthus africanus. The sequence continues at coordinate 313,985,217 of JASDDO010000019.1, forward strand.
TCTAGTGATAGTAATGATTTTGAGAACTTGCTTCTCTTTCGGATTACTCATATGTGGATGCACTCCTAGATGAGTAATGCTAATTGTCCTCCTTCCATTTGATTGATATGCACTAGAGACAGCTGCATGATTTTGAATCTGGTTCAAATTAGATTAGTGCTTTTGTTTCTATATTTGATTTATATAGAATCAATTTATATCTTAACGATATTAAGGTATAAGGAGTTGTCCGGCTGATGCTTAAAACAAGAATCCGGATAAACTCAAGGCACGTTTCAGTAATGGCAGTTTGTGGGTTATCCCGGGCTTTGACGAGAGTTAACTTTCTACCATCAGGAAGATCAACATTTATATTGTTCTTGACTCGCCACAGTTTTAGTAAAATGGATTTTTTTTTCAAAAAAACAAAAGTGGGAGTATGGTAGAACTGGAAGTGATCCCAGAACCACAAACGATTATTGAAGTTTTAATAGAACTTGAGGATTCAATTGGTTTCGACATTCCATTAGCCACTCCGCAGATTTAGTGGGTAACCTCAGGCACCCGAGAGGTACTTCGGTCTTCTCGGAGACGGTGACCGGGAGGTTCTTGTTTTACCCAGACTTGCCATTGCTGCTGTTCTAGATTATAAGATTCGGCAGGAGGATCAGTATAGCGTCGTTCTAGACTTGCTTTAGAAGTGCACGTGTATATGACTCTGCCAGAGGGTTGTTGTAGTTAGTGGGAGCAGCGGAAGCATAGTGGGCAAGCAGCTTATGTCTATTTATAGACTAAAGCAGGTATAGCGGAAATAGATCATCTATTTTTTATGTGACAGTCATAGGTTTTGACTTCATCAGAATAAGAGATGGATCTGGTAAGAAGATAGTAGGGTGTGATTTCCGAGGATTCGGGATGACATGCACTTAACAGGAAGGGATATTCCTATACTACGATCGGTTGTATTATGGTTGTCACCAAGTTGTTTCTCCACAAAGGATATGGATGTAATATCAGGATTTCTGGTTACTAGATCTATGGTTTTAGATCTAGATTTGGGAAGTATCCTGATCTGGGTACTTTGACATTAAATGGACGACTCTTAGCATGGTGGTCTACCTGCAGGTGATGGAGTCAACCTCTCTAAAGGTGTCTTACAGACTAAAGGGGAGAGGGTTCTACATGATTAGCATATCACTTGCTTAGGCTATTGACTTAATCATGAAATGTCAAGTACCACACCAGATATTGTTTTTGCCCTAGTTGCAATAAACATATATTAATCCAATCCGGGAGAAACATTGGGAAGCAGTTTATGAACATAAGTGAATGTTCATGGGATATGGTAACGGCAGCCTCCTTCAAGAGACGGTTATCATTTCAAACTTCCAAGGAGACCTGGATGACAGAGTGACTGTCAGAGTCGCTGTTTTTCCCTCTTTTAAGGGACAGTATGTTTGACATGTGGTCCAAGCGAATACTGAGGAAAGGCATGGCATAGGATACTGATTAAATTCAGCGGACGATAAAGTCTAAGTGGTTTGCTGGATTTGGAGTTCATTTATGAACTGGGTCCCATCAGACATCCAGACAAATTCTAAGACAAGTATTGCTCATTTCGGGAGATAGCTTTCTCCGCGGAGTTGAAATATAGAGAGATACAGAAAGAAACATTAGAGCGGATCCACTCACTGAGGCTATTTCTCAAACGCAATCATTTTCGCAAACAGGCTTTGCGAAACTGATTAGTAGAGAAGTTGGGTGTTCGGTATCACACGGGCTGTGAGTATGCGACATCGCAATAATTGGCCTTAAGTGCAAGTGGGAGATTGTTGGCTATAGTGCCCTCAAGGCAATTATCATAGTCGCGAACTTGTGATTATGATGATTGAGTGAGGACCTATACCGATAAAACAATCTTACTCAAGATGATAGTATGCTATCTGGTTTGTCTTTAACATCATGTACGTGTTGATAGAGCCCATAGGATTCTTTCTTGACTGCCAGCATTGTGATGGTGATCACATACGTGGAAGCTGGGGGTCTATAAGCACATCTTTAAATGTCCCTAGTCGTAGGAGTATCGAGACTGGGCATCGATACTCCAGTGTAGACTAGTGTATACTGATCGAGACCCCGACGAGGGGCGGTGGCCAGGTCTCACAAGCCATTGGTGTTAGTTTGTTCACCAAAGATAGTATACAGGTGCTCATTGGGTTATGAGTACACTGGACGGACTCGCCGGGAACCTGCTAGTTGGTATTATACCTATTGTCAGATAGCAGTTCCCTGGTGATATGTGTACAGGTTAGTCTGTCGACATGAGATCATCATTTGTCTCGTGTGAGTTCCCACTGTGCTTTGATTACTACCCTACCACGGCTCAAAGGAGTCGTGCAAACAGGTTTTAGTTGGGTACTGTCCCGAGCCACATGGAGGAAGTGATCGGATCGTCGGGGATTCGTCTCTCCCGGTATTGGGGGTTGATGTCGCGTTGTGTACGGATGGCCATCACCATAAATCCGTGGCTACGGTGGATGAGAACTACCGATCCAGGATCGATAGTTTCTCAGGTGATGATGAGTTTCATACCGACACTAAATGTCGCGTTGTTGGGGGTCTGACTTTATCCACCCCCCTAGACTCGATATGCGATACTCTTAGACGAACAGACCGGACTGTACGGATATTGTCACTGTCAGGCTCAGTAGGGGTTCAGGATGAGTTTGCTCGTCGGCCTCCTTTTCGCTCAATACCTGGGTAGCCGTTACGTACAGCTAGTGCCGCTGACGTGCTTGTGGTTAAACCCACTTCCAGCGTATTGACGAGTCTTTAGAGTCCCACATAGAGGGCTTTCACGGTTCAGGCGATATGGTGTATATGAGGTATGTTGATACATACTGATGTCCGATTAAATATGTGCACTTGCTGCGCAGACTTTAATTGGACGGTTGATAATACCAGCGGCTTAGGATTAAGCCAGTTTATTAAATCAGGTTTTGATCTAATAATTGATATATGTATTTGTATATACGTATTCTAGTATTATTGTTCACTATTCGTTTTCTCTCTCAGCTATTTGTATTTTGGTACGAATACGCCTATATGTATTTCGGTACATGTACCGGGAAGTATTCCGTATTTTATACGGAATAGCTTCTAGAAGATGCCACATCATTATTGATTTTCTATTATAAAATCAATTAGGAAATGGGGTGGAAAAGGTGACTAGGAAAAGGCATGGGCTTGAGTCAAAGCATGGTCTATGGTATGGTCACATTTGTTTAATGAAATTGAAAGGAAAAATGATTTTATTTTTGTGTTGAAGAGAGAGAGGGGCCGGCCACTTATTGTGGGGATTGGAGTTCATTTGGTTTTTAGATTAATTCACACTTGCATTACAGGCCCACTCTCTCATGCACACAAAACACTTAACCATTTTTGGTTCATGCCAAGTTTTCTCATCACCTCCTTCATCTTCTTCTTGAGTTGCTCCATGGAGCTCAAGAGTTGAGAGAAAATTATGGTGACACTCTACTACACCCCCACTCTCCATCGCTAGCGACTTTGGAGCCTCGGTTACCTCGTTTGTCGAGGTTGGAGCTTGCGCCGTTTCTCTCGGGTGGATCATCGGAGATGGAGAAAGACCGGCAACCAAACATCATTAAAGGATCGCTAGGAGCTTAGAATGAAGACCGAAGGACTTGGATCATCTCGGTATAACCTTCCTAACTCTTAGTTAGCTTTGCTAGTATAGGGTTTAGGGTCGATCTGGGAATTGGGTAGAGGTAGCGTAAGTTTAGAAAATTTTTGTTCCGCATTTTGGCCGCGTTTCGACGGCCGGGGCGCTGCCGGGACTCAACATGTACTTGCAGCTGCATCAACTATCCTGAAGAATGCGGTAACACAATCTCCAACTCGAATCTCCGAAAATCTTCAATAAGCTCCTTCTGTGCAGTCAACATCCGAATTGCTAGCAACCTATTAAGCGCATCCGGCACTACATTAACTTTCCCCGGATGGTACTTGAGATCAAGATCATAGTCAGCCATCAGCTCCAACCATCTGCGCTGTCTCATGTTGAGCTCTTTTTATGTGAACACGTACTTTAGGCTTTTGTGATCGGTGAATACTTCGACCCTTTCACCCAGTAAGTAGTCTCTCCAAATTTTCAAAGCGAAAATCACTGCTGCAAGCTCCAAATCATGAGTTGGGTAATTCTTCTCATGGGTCTTCAACTGTCTTGATGCGTAGGCTATAACCTTCCCATGCTGCATCAAAACACATCCCAAACCTTTCCCAGATGCTTCGCTGTGAATCACCAATCCTTCGGAACCTTCTGGTACGGTCAAAATAGGAGCGGTTATCAACTTTTGCTTCAATACCTCAATAGCTGACGCACAACCATCTATCTATACGAACGGTACCTCCTTCCGTGTAAGTTTGGTCAAAGGCTCAGCTAACCGAGCAAAATTCTCCACGGACCTTCTGTAATACCCGGCAAGTCCAAGAAAACTTCTGATCTATGCTACGTTCTTCGGAATCAGCCAATCTTGAACTGCTGCAATCTTCTCGGGATCAACAGCGATTCCATCTCCGGATACGACATGCCCCAAAAACTTCACTTCTTCAAGCCAAAACTCACACTTGCTCATCTTTGCATATAATCTTTCTTGCCTCAACGTCTGCAGTGTAATCTTCAAGTGTTCTGCATGCTCTTCTAGGCTCCTCGAGTAGACCAGAATATCATCGACGAACACCACTATAAACTGGTCCAAGAACGGTGAAAAGACTCGGTTCATCAAGTCCATAAATATCGCCGGTGCATTCGTGACTCCGAACGGCATCACTAAATACTCGTAATGTCCATATCGAGTTCGGAACGCAGTCTTGCAAATATATTCTGATTTAACTCGAACTTGATGATATCCAGATCGTAAATCTAGCTTCGAGAATACCCTCGCGCCACTGAGTTTCTCGAATAATTCGCCAATGCGAAGGATCGGGTATTTGTTCTTAATAGTCACTCGGTTTAATTCTCGATAGTCAATGCACATCCTCCTTATACCATCCTTCTTCTTGACTAGAAGAACTGGAGCTCCCCAGGGTGAATTACTGCTGCGAATCCAACCCTTCTCGAACAATTCAGTAACCTGCTTCTTGACTTCTTCCAACTCCACTAGTGCCATCAGATAGTACGCCTTTGAGATTGGCGCTGCACCAGGAACAAAATTGATCGTGAACTCCACATCTCATTTTGGCGGTAAACCCGAGATGTCCACGAACACGTCCATGAACTCTAGAACTACTGCTGGCGCTTCCTCCTTATCAACTTCCATCGATGAAAGAACGGCACTTGTCAGCCTAGCCGTAAACTCGACCGTCCCGACAGAACTGCTAGCTCCAGCAAAAACAAACTCCGGATGTCCGGGAATCTGGAAAATCATTTTCTTTGCTCTACAATCAATGTGAGCATGGAAAGTGCCGAGAAAATCCATTCCCAAGACAACATCATAACTGCTGGTATCGATCACCAAGAAATCCGTGAATAACTCTCGTCCGCAGATAACAACCGAACAATTTTTGCACTCACCAATAGATATGATCTTCCCATTCCCAGTATGTAAGTCCCAACAACCAGACATGGCCATGCAAGCAATCAAGTGTGCAACAATAAACTTGAACGACATACAACAATGGGATGCACCAGAATCGAACAATGCTAATGCAGGAAAACATGAACAAGTAGGATACCCGAAATGACTTCACCTGAAGCCAAATACTGAAGAAGATAAGCACGGTAAACAGAATTCAAGCTTGCGATAAAACATGAACTGGTAAGCAATGAAACAGAGAGAAAGAAGGTAATATCACGACCATAAATCAAGGAAATGAATCAAGACTAGGACTCCAAATTACTTAAATAGAGTACCGCATTGTAACCATGCTGCAGTTTATAGTTACAATCATATAACTCCATTCAAGTCACCCAAATCCTAGTATCAGAATCAAAGGATTAGGAAGGGAGAAATAATAGGGAACCAAAAGATTTCAAGCCGGGATGCAAAGTTGTTTGCATATCGTCAAGACAAAGGGTCACGAGAAGATATGATTCAAGAATCACGATAACAATGTGGTAGGACATGTTCCTAATTACGGGTTTTCTGATTCGTGTAATGGGTCCAATACCCAACTATAAAAGAATCAGACCCGATTAACCAAAATCTTATGGCTCTGATACTAAACAAACCCTGTCACGCCCCGCGTCCCAGAGTGCGCTAAGATCGGCACGTGACAGAGCCAACCATGCTACCTGTGGCTAGGAAACATCCCTCCACAGTCACATTACGGCTGTCTATGAGATATCAAGAACAGTAGAAATAAAAATAAACTATCTAGTACATGTCTATATGCTAGAATAAACGAGTCAAGAAATAATATGCGGAAGCAATAAATCCAATAAACAATAACATCTGAAAGTACGTCCCAAATACGGGCTCACATCAGGAAATGAAAGTACGGAAATAAAACTAAACTAGATACTAACAGGATCCTCACTGCTCGGCCTGACGACGGAAATACTCCTGATCAGCCTGCGACAAAGAAAGAGGATCTGGGCCATGCAAAACCCAGACGTCGGTACGTCATAATATCAAAAGATAAAATATAATCAGGAGGTAACAAGATATGCAAGCATGAGTATGAACAGTAATATGAATGTAATAAGTAAAAACGGATGTAGAACAGTGAAGTGTATCAGTGTATGTGACGTGCGGTGATCCATCTGAACTATGCTACTGGGTTAATTACTCTCAAGTCTTTAAAATCAATTTAATAAATCGTCGATATAACTCAATAGTATCCCGTGCATGCCCGGGACCACGGTCCAGATTCTCAGGCTGAAACCGAGACATGCCGCTAAGCACAAAACAGAAAACATGTACAGATGAATGATGTCAGCATCATCATCCCGGGACTGACCTAGCCCCCAAAACTGATCAGTATAAGTGTCGAACTGTTGAGTTACAAGTCAGGTTTCATCATTGATTTCCCCTTAACCCCATGTTATGTGTTCAAGTCAGGTATTGATAAGTCTGGAGATAATGCCGACACAGGATCAAGCAGGTACAGGTTTTGTCTAAATAGACAACAGGATACGTCCATCGGGACGACAAGTTAAGAATGTCGGCATTAGGAACAGGATCTGGTAAAAGGTCAATTTGTGGTGTATCATGTCATGCCAGGTAGTGCACAGGTATCAAACGGATGCTCATAATAAAACTGTAGCAAGTACGGATGCACGATAAAAGTACGGATGCACAGATATCTATCAGGGATTACATCTACAACTTCATGACTACGCATGATGCATATTATCAAGTATGGGGTGTTAATATAACAGTAACATGATATAATATGATATGGAATGCTACTAGGTGTATAATAAATGATACGAATACGAACGGGTATCATAAAATAGTAAAACGGTAATATGGGATGCATAATGAAATAAACATACATTATTTTATTAATATAGAAGAAAGTATAATAATATAGCATGTATCAAGCAAATTTGCTTGCAATCATATATGTATTTAATGATACGGGTACGAACGGGTATTCGAAAACAGTAAAACAGTAACATGGATGTACAATGCAGTAAACATGTGATATTTTTATTCATATGGATGCAAAATAAGTATCATAGCATGTAGCAAGATAAAATAGCCTGATCGGATCTCAATACGGTATGCGTACAGCGCGTCCGACGTCGGTAAATGTCGCGATACACACACGTGCGTACAGAACTGAACCAGGCAAAGGAAGAATGTGACCACGCTGACTGGGAGGCCCACTGGGTTGCCCGGATCGTCGGCGGCGGCATGGCTCCGGCTGTGACCGGAAAATGCGAAAACAAGAAAAGAGAAGAACGAAGAAGAAGAAGGAAAGAAAGGAAGGAGAAGGAAGAGGACTATGGTTTGCATTGCACTTGATTTGGGGTATCTGGGACAGAGGCGAGGGAGTGACGATGAGAGGCGTGGATTTTCCGGCAATGGGCAGTGGCCGTAGGCGCTAAGGTTCTTGGTGTCTGGGATGAAAGGTTGTGTCGAAGCTTGGTGCAGGAGAGAGGAGAAGGGATGGTGAGAGCTGATGGAGGATAGGTCGATGACGAGGTTTCGCCGGTGGCGTGGTGCAGGAGCGAGGTGAGGTGATCGAGTTCTTAGGGTTCAGGATTGCTCGGGTTGAGGGTTTTTGTGTAGGGAAGAGTCGGGAAAAGGTATTTGGCGAGGTGTAGAGGCAAGGGGAGGCCGACGAGGGTGGTCGACGGCGAGGCGAGGGTTGGAGACGGTGAGGGGTTTCGTGGGTTGCTGCAGTTGGGTTCTCGGGTTGTGCAGGGATAGCCTCGGGGATTAGAGAGAGGTGAGGGCGAGGAGTCGGAGGTGTAGAGATGGTCGACGGGGTGAAGGCGGCGGCAAGCACAGGCATGGGTTGTTGCGACGAAGGCTTCGCGTGAGACGGGAGCGAAAAATGAGGGAGGAAGGAGAAAGAGAGAGGACGTGGGTAAGATTTTAAAATAAATATATATAAAAGAATATATATATATATATATATATATATATATATATATATATATATAGAATATGCACAGACAGAGAGAGGACGTGAGTGGTTAAGATACAAAATATTTTAACAAATTATGTATTTGTTTAAACAGTTAGAATTTTATAAAGAATATAATATTAAGAAAATTGAGTTTTCAAGATAATACTCCAAAATACGCCCGGGTCGGGTCAAAAAGTATGGTTTGAAATTACGGATAATATACGTGTTAACCAAAACTAAAATACGATATCCGGGTAACGAAAATGCATACCCCTAAGAACGGATGCACGTAGCGTGCACCTAGCTATCCAAACGGGTCTGTTTCACTGAACGAGACGAGAACACGATATACGAATGCCACCATAGGGTCAGGGATATGATGCAGGCTAAGGTAGATACTTTTAAAATATATTATTTGATTATAATTGTATTATTAAAAAAAATGCAGATGCCAGATATACGATACAGATAAACAGGATATACAACATGAAAATGCACGGATCCTCATAATTAGCAGGGATAAATCATAAACAGGAATCAAGACTGGTTTCCAGCAAGCGGGTCGGGTCGGATGCAAACACAGATACCAATTATACTATTCGCCCCCGAAACAGCAATAAATCAAGAATAGCCATAAATAAAAAAATACCCAAAAGAACTGGTATAAATGAACTAGTGTGTTACAACCAAGATCGAGTAGAGCATGATTAATATTTTTACCCCCAATAGAAATAGAGATTGTAGGACAGCCAGGGTCCTTACATTTCTTTGGTAACTGATGGGTAAAAGCTGTGCTAACATTACTCGTCATGAACACTTTTTCGGCACTTGAGTCTTTCTCTTCCTAGTGCACAAGTCCTTAAGTATTTTCGCATAAGCCGGAACTTGTTGGATAGCATCTAGGAGAGGGATATTTATGTTAACATGTTTAAACATTTCCATAATTTTCTCTATTTGTGTGTTAGGCTTGTTGGCCCTCAACCTATTTGGATAAGGAGCTTTATCTATAATAGTTGGGTCCAACCTTGGAGAAGACTGAGGAGGTGGAACGGATCCTAAAATTGGAGTAGGGATCATGATAGGTGGATTCAAGGAGGTGGGTGGAGGGTTCGAGCCTTGGGGAAAACGGAGAATAGGCTCGAAAGAAGATGGAGTAGACAAAATATGGTAAGAAGTGGAAGCCAGGGTATCATTGATTGATTTCTCATTATCATCCTGTTCACCGACTTGATTATTCAGCACTCTTCCTGATCTCAACGTGGTAACGACACTCACATTATGATGTTGCGAGTAGCCAGGATTCGGTAGGGGTTGAGATGGAAGTTTCCCTTTCTCTCTAGCACTCAACGCGGCATTTAATTATGCAATTTGTGCTTCCATCGATTTTATACTCTCACCGTGGGAGGCAGAGTTCTGCATTAATGTTTAGATAGAAGCCTTTAAATCAGCCGATGTTTGCATGGAAAATTTAATAAACAGATCGAGTGCAGATGAGTTTTCGGTATTGGCCGTTTAGAAAGAATTATTATAGGGTGAAGAATTGTTGGCCGGATTTTGAAAATTTTGTGATTGAAAGGGGTGCTGACTCTGTGTTGGTTGCCGTTGCTGTAGAGGAGCCCATTGATAGTTATTTTGGTTTGGAACCGTATTTTGAGTTTGGTGTTGGTTCTTAGAAAAATTAGGGTGATTCCTCCAACCCTGATTATATGTGGAAGAATAATGATCGTTTGCAGGTCGCTGCTGAAAAGCAGCATTAGTGTGTTCTTGACCTTGAAATGGAGAATTCAACGGAAATTCTTCCGTCAGATGTGATGGATCGGAACAGTATCCACACACGATTTTAGAGGGCGTCACCTGGTTTAGAGAGGGTGAAAAGACTTTGTTTTCTATAGCATCGAGTTTCGTTTGTATCGCGGCCATTTCGGCCTTCATGGCGATGGAAACATCGAGCTGATGGATTCCTCCCCTATGTGATGGGTGACTCACGCTTTCCCATTGTAAAGTGTTTTGGGCAAGATCTTCCAGGTATTTCCAAGCTTCTCCATCATCTTTAGACAGGAATTGACATTGACACTTGGTTTCAAGCATCTGTTTTGTCGCGGGATTAATACCCTCATATATAATTCGACACAGATCCCATCTATTGAGTCAGTGATGAGGGCATGTAAAAGAAGATCCTTGAACCGTTCAAAGCATTTCCAAAATGGTTCATTAGGAAGCTGGGTAAACTGGTTGATTTCGCTCCGAACACGGACGTTCTTATGATTGGGATAAAATTTCTTAAGGAATGCTGCAACAAATTCATCCCATTTGGCAATAGAGTGTGCGGTTGTGTTATAAAGCCATTTTTCGGCTAAATCACATAAAGTGAATGGGAGAAGACGTAAACGTACAACATCTAGAGAAAGTTGTGACGTTCCAGTCATTACACATACATTTTTGAATTTTTTAATAAAAATGTATGCGTTTTCAGACTTCAGCCCGTGAAATTTGGGCAACAGTTTGATAAATTGTGGTTTGATTTCAAAATTATCCCCATTGGCTTGTGGAATTGAAAGACAAGTAGGAAGTGGACCACGTATAAGGTAACATCTCTCTTGGAGAGATATACGCGGTAGATTCTGCGCACCTGCGGGTGGTGGCAGAGTGGTGTTATTAAAAGTTGATGGAGAACCGTCCATCTCGGTGGATGTTGTGGATGGTGAGGAAAAAGAAGATGAAGAAATACCGACTTCGGAGTCGATAGAAAAAACGCGGACAAGACGGGAACTAGAATCCCATGTCCAGCCGAGCATGCACTAAGCGGGTTTAGCGCAAGTGGCAGCGTATGTGTAAATTAAAAGAAAAGTTTGTTTTATAGTTTGTTTTTAAAAAAGGCGGATTTAGAAAAATCACAACAAAAATGTACAATCAACCCTAGATCTAAGGTCACCTAGGTCAAGTCACTAGACCGCTACTAGACTTCCAGAAGACAAATCGCAGGATAAATCCTTTACTACCTCTTTATCCCTCCTGTGGCCAAGTAAGTGCCAGGTAAGTAGGAGGTATCTGCTATGTAAATAGCGGGCTTAATTAAGTAACCACTTACCTTAGACACACTTGCTTAGACACCACAAAAGAAATACGGATAAGCAGTAGATTACCCACGACCTTCCTCTGTCCTAATTGAGCGCGACGGTCCTTAGAGTCTTATCTAGATATTTTTTAATTAATGAAAGGTGATGCGGATGCTAGTTTTGTGATTTTTGGGGATTAGGAAGGGTAATGAAATCCCCACCTAATCTGAATTTAGTCTTTCCCCTTAATTTCCGTATTAAAATATGCAAAACAACCAATATCAAAATACGCAACAAGAATTTTTTTTAAGCGGCGAATTTTTGCAATGAATCCTGCAGAAAAGTTGTTATTCGACTAATCAGAGGAGAGAGAAGAAGATAGGAAATATACCACAGAGAGCTGAAACTTTAAATCGTCCATGGTGCCGTGGTTCCTCAGCCAATTCAATCTTTTTTCCGCGGTGCCGTGATCAATTGGATGGTTCTTTGAACAATTTTTGGTTCTGATGCTCCCCTTGCTCCTCTGGTCTCGATAAAATGATCTGAATATTTTTCTTCCTACTACAGTGATTCCAGATTTCCTTGCAAAATTCACACACTAATCGTTAAGCACGCGATGCGTTTTTTGATTCAAATTTTGATGGAATAATAATATTTCAACTCAAATAGCAAGAACGAACAAATTACGCACGCTTCCCCGGCAACAGCGCCATTTGATTTTGATCGTTTGATTCTCACCTCTTTGATTTTAAAGAAAAGATGTAGTACTAAAGAAGTGATGTAATGTTTTAGTCGTATAATAACCGCAATCAATAACGGTGTCGCATGTTGCAAGCGTTAGTGAGAACGTGTCGTCCTTTGGGATATCGTGGATTCGTAAATTCTTGTTTTAGTTGAGTCGAAAGAACTAGTATAGAAAATCAAGAAACTGTTTCAAGAGTTGATTGAAGTAATAATTTTAAGAAATTCAGGAAATTGTTTTCAAGAAAGAAAATTCCAGAAAATGTTCAAGATTTAGTTATCCAGAAAATTGTAGAAGGCTTGTAGAATTCGAACGAAATTGGTAGCCATGGATGAGTATTCAAAATGATTCATCTTATCTATTGGTAGACTTAAAACTAGATCAATGGCTACCAATGAGAATTAGGGATCGTTTGAAGAAACTAGGGTTTCTCCTTCATTTCCCCTTGTCCTTTCATTGATTGTCATTCTTATCTAGCCTTTAACAAGAAGGATCGTCAATCTAATCCCCAAATTGTGACGAAATTCTCAATAAATTGATCTCGCTCACAATTTGGATATTAATGATTCTTTTTGCTAAAATTTATAATCTCCATAAGACTTAAGATTAAGATAGAATTCTATCACCATGTGATCTACCAAATTCCATCGAATCCTTAGCACGCGGAGATTTACTCACGCATTATAAAAATAGAAGAATCAACAAATAGAGATTTCATAATGCGAAAATTTAAAGAAAGCGAGATTAAAAGTAATGATCACCTTTATTATTCAACTTCTAATTACAACTTCTTCAATCCGATATTACAAGAAGAATAGCTCTTGATCACTCTCTTGAAGAGGCAATTTCTCAGTCGATCTTCGCTTTGCTCGATCATCGTGAGTCTTGGATCTATCGAGGATAACGTGCTCATTGATGATGTTCGGCTTCGCGTAAAGGATCTTGAATGATCTCGCTTAATGAATTTCTCAATGATTCTTGATTTGAAATTGGATCTAAATTGTTTTTGTAATTGTGTACTAAAAATCAACAACCTTTTAATGTAGGCTTAGGTCCTTTTTCTAGCCCCTAATCAAGCTTCTCTCATAAGCTAGGTTGTTACAAAGAGCCTACTAGCTAGGTAGTTATGAAGCTTCCTAAACAAGCTAGGTTGTTAAAGAAAAGTTTCCAGAACGAGGTTGTTACAACGAAGTGTCCTCGGCAAGCGAAGACGTTACAGGGAAGCTTCTGGAGAATTCCCGACTCCGAAGCCTACAACTCGGCCGCGGATCCGCGGCGACTCGTCCTAACTCGGCCGCGGTTCCGCAGCTAATTTGTGAGCTCTTAGCTTCAAATCTCTTGAGTCTTCTAATGTAGTACTCAGGGTTTATATGTGATATCTGGAATCTTATTCTCTTTTCTGAATTTCATCCAGAATTTAACTCTTTGATTTCCTGTATTTTATCGGCAAAGTTATGATTCCGATATCTGACCTGGGCTAATTTTTGCACAAGATCTCAATGAAGAATGTTAGAGTTATACAATATTATGCGTCAAATAATAAACATACAATTTCCTTCTAAAATGTTGATTATAATGTATAACACATGGTAATTGATATTTTCCAGACGAACTTGTAATATGTGTTATATTTATAACAAACATTCTTAGATGATTAGAAAAGTGAGGAAATTGTTATGTTAAAAATTACAATAATTTCGACTGAACAATCTCCAAGAGATCGGTTCAAGAAAAATAGCCAAGCTCTGTCAAATATGTATGGATTTAAAATCCGAAAAATGCCCAAAAATGTTAAAAGCTAACCACTGTTCATGGTCCTTACCAAAAATTTTAGTAGAATCGACTCTGTTCAAAGGAATTTTTGAGGGCAGAGAACTAAGCTCTGAGCGAAAATTAAATTCTCAAGAAAAAAAAGAAAACTCAATGAGAAAGACAAAAAAGCAATAGTCACTTCAGAGCTAAAGGCTCTATTTATGTGGTATGATGGGATCAATTCGACTCCCCCATTCCCCTAGATGATATAACGGTTGTAAGGGTGACACCGTTGCCCTCATGTGCAAGCTACGTGAGAACAAAGGTAGGGGGCATTTGTTCCCTTATAAAAGAAAGAAAGAAGAAGAACGATACGAGGATTAAATCCTATAGCCTCCCATATGCAAAGCATGTGAGGGCTCACATGCAAAGTATGTGACCACCAGCATTAAGGAAGATTAAATCTTGTAGCCTCCTATGTGCAAAGCACATAAACGTTCGCACGCCAATCAATTGGCCTCGTGCTTCAATAAGGATTAAATCCTGTGATATAAAACTTCACGTGTTAAACAAGTGAGCACTCACATGCAAAACATGTGAGCGCTAAATACAGATCAATTAAAACCCAAATAGGGCCCCACGTGTTAAATACGTGAGCGCTCATGTGCAAAGCACGAGAGCCCTACTACCGTTTATATATCACAGCCCTCATGTTAAAGTCACGTGAGCGTATAAAATTGAAGCACTAACTTTAAATAGAATTAAATTCTATTTAAAACTATGTTCTATTTGGAGAAATATTTCCCTCCGATCTTTTTTAAACTAGAAATATTTTCTCTGTTAAACAGAGAAACCTTATCTAATGGTGATTATAATATCACCGACCAAATCAAAAGACAAAATCAAATTCTTTGATAGGAAAATATTTTCCTAATATTGCTAAAACAAACTGAAAATATTTTCTGATAAATAAAAGTCACCAGATCAGAGATCCAACGGTGGAAAAAATTCCTTGAATGATCTTTGAGATCAATTAAATCAATTGATATCTCTCAATGAGAGATTTTCTCAAACTAGTCAACAATTTTTCCTCTCCTATATAAAGGACCCGAGACTTCAAGTCTCGAGAAGAGAATCAACCCCATAAGGTTATAAAAAACTACGATCGAGAATTTAATTCTCTTACTGAAGAAAATCTTCCTGCTCCTCTCAAACCCTATGTAAAGAAAAAAAAAGCAGAGATCAAAACATCTCCTTTATTTATCATATATAAACACAAGGGTTTAATCCTTTATAAAAAACTTAGTTCTTTCTCTAGATCTGAGATCCGCAAGACAAATCTTTCATATATTGAGAATTTAATTCATATCATGAAGGTTTTGTTCTTCAAACTCAAGATCAAGAAGAAAAACTAAACATGAGAAAATAAACATAAAAAATGGAATTTACATTTCAGGAATTTAATTCCTCTAAAAGCAGGGTTCAACTCTTCAAATAACTTAGTTCTCGTAAAAAAGGAACAGAAGAACTTAGTTCTCAAAAACCCGATTCCAGATCTTCAAAAATACAGATCTTGGTGACATTAATGGCCAGAACACCATTAATGGAAGTTTTTCTCTTCAAAAAATAAATAGAGATCAAATCTCTAAGGACTCAGCGTCTCGCATGATATTCACGTGAGTGCCGAAAAGATTCCATGAAGTTAGCGCTCCACGTAACATTCACGTGAACGTGCAGAAGGCTCACGAAGACAGCGCCTCACGAGTCACACACGTGAGCTCCTAAAAGCAAAGATCCGGCGCCGCATGTGCCACCCACGTGAGCGTCAATCTGGAGCTCCTCACATGATACCCATGTAAGCACCGTATAAAGTGCTTAGGACTGATATGGCATAGTCCAAGCGCCTCACGTGATATCCGCGTAAGCGCTAATATATGACTTGGGTAATAAATGTCCACAATGACAAAGTGCTTGGCATTGATAGGGCAACGCCTAAATCCGAGCGCCTCATGTGATACTCACGTGAGCACCAGAACAGAAGTTGGATATTATATTCATAGTCAAAAGACTAAGTTCTTAGCACTATTAGATGATGGAAAAGCCCAAAATTGGCTAAGTCTCTGAAATTTCCTTAAACCCATATTGTTCATTGCAGCCGAGCCCATATGCTCTGTTGATGGATCTTAACAAAAATTCAATGATCCTTAACTATATTTCTAAGTTGATCTCAATCTTATATGAGACTAACATATCCATAGTTGAAATAAATTGAGCTCATATGCTCATATATTTAAGTTGATCTTAATCTAAAATTAGATTAATGGTCCTTAAATAAAACAAAATATCCACTGAACTGATGGAACATACAACCTAGGTTCAAACCCAAATATATATGTACAGATTTGGACTAATCCATGCTCTACGGGCTACAACATAAATTAGTCTCCGTATATAATCCACGGGCAACCCCAAAATAAACCAAATACAACACGACATGAAATGATCTTCCTAGAGCAGGAGAAAGTGGTTATCGCAACGCGATAACATAATTAACTGCAGGGGCTTGCACTTGCAGGAAAGAGTATCCTCACAATCAAAAACCTCTCACAAATAAGGGGGGATCTGATAAGTCTGCTACATCGGCCGCATCTGTCTAAACCTCCGATAAACGGTGCCATAAATCAACTTAGAATCTTCGGAGATGTGGACAGATATGTTCCAAATAGAATATGCCCCTAAATTCAGGCTAGACGTCCTATGCGTCTCAATCCAGTCTTCGGCAGTAAACAACCCTCTACTACCTCAGTCGAACGTTAGTCGTGGCGGAACATAATTATTCCTCGATTGAAAAGCAGTGCCTGGTCTTGATATTCTCCATGAACAACCTAAGGCACTATCTGCTTGCTCATCGGGTTATACTGATCTCCAAGGTCGACCAGCTCAAACATTTAATGACCAAAGCAAGCTTTGTCGGTAGAATGGCAAGATAGGATGTCATGCTGCTTGAGTTTGACATAAGCTATACTCCTCAGAAAGCAGTAAAAAGGGCAAGCCCTCATCGACTTCCTTACTGCTCATCCCATACAAGAAGGGTCACCTCTCAATTGAGTGTTATCCGATGGACAAGTGCTGCACCTCGAGGATAACGAGCCATGTTGGGAGCTCTACTTTGATGGAGCCTCATCAATGAGGACCTCCAGCAAATCAATCATCCCGCAGGTAAAAGTAGGGATAGGATTGGTGTTCATCACACCATCAATGGGAATCCTACGATGTTCTTTCACTCTCACCAAGCCTCAAACAAACAACGAGGCTGAGTATGAAGCTCTGATAGCTAATCTGGAGCTCGCCATAGAAATGGAAATCCTTTGGTTATGGGTCTACGATGATTCCCAGCTTGTCATCAACCAAGTAAGCGGTGACTACAAGATATACAAACTCGAGTTAGCTTAGTATAGAAGCTGAGTGGTGGAGCTCATGAAATTGTTCTTCCACATTGAACTAATAAGAGTTCCTAGGGCGTTGAATGGAAAAGCTGACGTGCTCGCTCGCCTAATCAAAAGGTTAGCTGATCCTGACATGGATGAAATTCTGATCACTATTAGAAGCCGACAAATTCTGCCTCCAGTCCATTTACGAGAAGAGGAAAGTGGAGAAAAAGAGAATAATCATACCGAAGAAATTCTGATCATTCAAGATGAGCCCGATTGGAGAGAGCCCTTTATAGAGTACCTTTGATATGACAAGCTGCCCGAAGAAAAATCTGCGAGGGTTCACTTGAAGAAAAGAGCCCTATGATATGTGTGTGTAAATAATACGCTATACCGCAGATCATACGACTAGCTCTGCTCAGGTGTGTATCCTCGGCCGAAGCCCAAAAGGTCATGAGAGAAGTTCATTCAGGCGTCTGCGGAGCTCACCAGTCCGGCCCCACAATGTGGATTCAAATCAAACGGCTTGGATATTACTGGCCCACCATGATAAGGGATTGCGAAGAGCATGCGAAGAAGTGTCATCTCTGCCAAATTCACAGTGATTTCATTCACAAGAATCCCAATCCATTGTATCCTACAGTAGCGTCATGTCTCTTCGAAGTTTGGGGCACCGACATAGTTGGCCCGATTGATCCTCCATCATTCAAAGGCCACCGGTTCATATTGGCCGCAACTGACTATTTCTCTAAATGGGGCTGAAGTTGTCCCGCGAAAAGAAGTCAAGACAGAATATATTCCGGCGTTCTTTAGGCATAATATTCTATACAGCTTCGGTACACCTAAAAGAATCATTTCTGACAACCGGCCTTCTTTCAAAAGCTTCAAAGTCTCAAGGTTCGCTACTCAGCATAAAATAGACTGGAGATATATCTCCATCTACAATCCAATAGCCAATGGGCTAGTGGAAGCGTTCAATAAAACTCTATGCAAGTTCCTGAGGAAAAATGCATCATCCAACAAAAGAGACTGGAATCTCAAGCTCTACGAGGCATTGTGGGCATATCGTCCCATTCAACTCACTCCAACTCAATCCACTCCATATTCATTAATCTTTGGAGTGGAGGCAATCCTCCCCCTCAAAATCGATGTCTGAAGCCGTAGGATGGCCGTCCAGCATAATTTGAAGGAGGAGGAAAACGTTCTCCTTCGGCTCAAAGAACTTGACGCCCTCGAAAAAAAGAGACTCGCAGTGCAGCAAAATCTGGAGTTGTACCAAGCCCAAATGTCACGGGCCTATGATAAGATGACCCATCTCCGTGCTTTTAAGAAAAGAGAATTGGTGTTGGTTCTCAAAAGACCGATCATCCCCAATCGACATGACGAGGGAAAATTCGAGCCAAACTGGGAAAGACCATACGTCATCGAGAAAGAGTTTGAAAGAAGATCCTAACAACTGATAAATGCCGAGGGAGAAAGGCCCATGCCACCCATCAATGACCGATATCTCAATAAATACTACACGTGAATGCTCCAAGTCACAAGAGAATTGAGCACACTGGCCATACAGTATGGATCATACATCTTGTAAAACCGTATACAATCCACAAGCGTAAACAACCCCTATCTCTCCTAAGTCTTATCGGCAAGAATACATCTGAAGTCTACCGGCGATGAAGCTCCACCAATGTAAAAAAAATGGTACGTCCATAAGCAATACGGGCATGAATGAAAACCCGAAAGGGCTCCATGAGTAAAAACAACAAGATTGCTGGCGAGTTTTTGAAAACCCTAAAGGGCACAAACTCATGAAAAGGAGAAGAAAATACACTCGCAAAGTCCTCTCGACCTTGTGAGGAGAATATCCCCATGTGAGATCCTTACGACTAACAAAGGAGCAACACATTTAGGAATCCTCACGATTCCTAAGGAGAATATACAAAGGAGAATATACACCTGCGAGATCCTCTCAACTCATAGAGAGAAAATACTTTTATGAGACCCTTACGGCTCATAAAATTGAAAATCCTTGGGTGATAGGGATCTAAACCTGTCTTATAAACCATCGATCCCCAACGGGCAACGGCAAATGATAAGTCGTTCCTAGCACTATTCTTCAGTGTTAGCAGTGCTCATGCTGACCCAAAATTTAAACCCTAAGTTTTCCCAAAGGCAAATGATGAGTCATTCCTGGCACCATGCTTCAGTGTTAGCGGTGCTGATGTCGACCCAAAACATAAACCCTAAGTTTTCCCAAAGTCAAATGATGAGTCACTCCTGACACCACGCTTCAGTGTTAGCGGTGCTGATGCAGACCCAAAAACCAAATCCCAAGTCCTCCCTGGGCAAATGATGAGTTGCTCCTGGTATTATTCCAGTGCAGCATGCTGATGCCAAACAAAATCGAAATTCCACGTTCCTCTCAAATTCAAAAGTCCCGCCAAATAAGATAGAAATCAAAGAAATCAAATCAACGTCCTACCTGACAGCGCTTCAAAAAGTCCCACTAGATGGATAGGAAACTCACAAAACAAATCAAATTAACAAGTCAACCAATGACCTCCTCGGTGGAATCAAGCACCATCTCGGAAACAAGTCAACCAATGACCATCCTAGCGGAATCAAGCTTCACCTCGGAAACAATTCAAATCTCGACACTGAAAGAAGCAGAGCAAGTCAACTTCAATCCCAACACCGCAAAAAGCGGAGCAAGTCAAATCCAATCCCGACACCGCAGAAAGCGGAGCAAGTCGAATCCAACCCCGACATCGCAAGAAGCGAAGCAAGTCAACTTTAACCCTGATACCGAAGAAAGCGGAGCAAATCAAATCCAACCCTGACACCGCAGAAAGCGGAGCAAGTCAAATCCAATCCCTGACACCGTAAGAACCGGAGCAAGTCAAATCAAATATCGATGGTCCAAGTCGCAAAAATGGCAGCACCGACCGTCCAAGTCGCAAAATGGCAGCACCAGCCGTCCAAATCGGAAAAATGGCAGTACCGAACGTCCAAGTCGCAAAATTTCAATTGGTATCATTGCTTGGTGCTCTAATTTCGTAGGCTTTACATCCTCGAATGATCCATGGCATCTTCTTTACCATCTTGTTCTTATCATGATGAACCGTCCATTCATAACCCTCCGTATTTTGATGGTTCAAAATTTGATTTTTGGAAAATTATGATGCAATACTTTTTAGAATCTCTTGATAGGAATATGTGGTTAATTGTTGATCGTGAGTACTCTATCCCATCTATTGCTAAATAGATGTGGAGTGCTCATGAAAAAGATTTATTTGTTTTGAACATTAAAGTTATAAATATTCTTCATATTGCTTTAAATGTTGATGTTCTTAACAATGTCTCTTCTTGCAAAATGATACATGACTTGTGGTGCTATTTGGAGAACATCTATGGAGAGCAAGCCGTTTACAATAAAAAAGAGAATGCCAAGCGAATGACTCAAATAGCGAATTTGGATGCACCTCAACTAAAAGCGAATCAAAAGAGACGATCCAACTCAATGGAGTCGGATAAAGGGTTTCTTGATCTTGGGATTGTAAGTAATCCATGTTTTGATTATCATATACTTACCCATGATCAATTGCTGGTAGCTTTCAATACTATTCATTATAGTTTTAATTTGATGGCTTCTAGAAATGATTTGTTAGATGAGCAAAATTCTTCTCTCACTGATGAGAAAAATGATTTGATTTCTTTTTGCAATTACTTTAAGATTTTGAAAAAAAGCTTGATTGCCAAATGTAGTGCTTTTACCTCTGCTTGTGATTCTCAAAAAGTTTTGATTAATAAATTAGAAATTAAGAAGAGTGAGCTACTTTCAAAACTTGATTTACAATGTGTTTTCATTGATGATTTGAAAGTAGAAAATGAAAAGTTGGTTTTCACTTATAATGCTTTAAGAAAGGAAAACAATGATATGATTTCAAGTTTTAAAGGCGATATCGATTTATTGAAATCTTCTCTTGATTCTCATGATGCATTAGTTTGTGATTTTTCGTCTCTTAGGAAAGAAAATGAGAATGTGCTCTTATTTTGCGAAATCTTAAGAAAAGAAAATATCAATTTAATTTCAATATTTAAAATTGAGATCGATGTTTTGAAATTATCTATTTTATCTCAAAAATCGCTTGTTTTGGAAAATATTTCTCTCAAGAAGGAAAAAAAGATTTTGAGTTCTTCCTTTGCTAAGTTTTCAAATGTTGAATCTTTGGTTAGCAAGGAAAAGATTGTTTTAAAATGGAGAGGGATTGATTTTAAATCTTTAAAGTTTCAAAAACTATCTTCATCTAGACATGTCAAACATGCTTCTCATTTAGCTAAATCTCATGTCCATTCACATGCATACTTATATAGATTTAGTTCGAGAAAAACTTTGAAGAAGCATGCGTATCATTCACTTTCCATATCTCACGCTATGGACACATCTAGATCATCCATGCATGCACACAATCACACTTGTTATTCTTGTGGTGCACATGGACACTTTGCATTTGCATGTACTTTAAAAATGAATATATTTTCACATGCCAATGTTAGATGGGTTCCAAAGGCTAACCCATATGGATCCAAGAAAACTTGGATACCGAAATTCCTGTCCATATCTTGTTTTGTAGGTGTGGATCAATTGAAGACTTGAAAGATTTGAAGCTTGATGAGCAAGAGCAACTCAATGGAAAATTTGCTTGGCTCGTCAATTTGTGGGGTATCGTATTTCTTTTCTATACTTATTTTATAATATCGTTTATTCTTTTAAGCTTAATGTTGATATTCTATTTGAGTATATTTCATCATGATATACCCCTTGTGATGCACATATGTTATCCTTGCTTATCTCTTTGTATTTGTAGTCATGTATGAGATGCCATTTGTCACGCCCTGATTCCTAAAAGATGGAAGCAGGTATGTGACGAGGCCCGCAACGTATTTATTTCGAGAAGGTCATTTCCTGGAATAAATACGCTATGCGTAATTGAGCAATATAAAATGACAAGAAATTAACATGAGATTTAAGCTTCAAAAACTTTATTTACATTCAAACTTGATACATTTATAATACATGAGTTCAACTGAAAAGGAAATACAAGAAAAGAAATGCCTAAACAGGTGGCATACATAAACTGAAAAAAAAGATGAGTTAAGCTAAACTTGAGTAATGGTCTGGTCGTAATCCCCTGTAGTCATTTCTATCTCCTCAGACTCTAGACCACCTGACGAACATCCAAAAATAAAAAGATGGGTGGATGCCCATCAGTGAACTTTCGCTCGGTAAGTCCCTAAGGAATGGTGTGAATTATAAAAGTATAATGACAAGTTGGAAAATGGATATCATGAAGCAATGGACTAAGACATATGGTGTTTAAACATGTCATTTAATATACACGTGACCATTCTATGTAACAGGCAGTTCTATTGGTAAGGTATCATGAGTATGATAATATGTTTATAAGCATGGAAATATAACATGAGCATAGCAAAATAGTATAGTATAGTCGTGTAGTGTAGGTATAGTGAACATGAAGTGTATGTAAGTGTCCTAAAAGGTATCTACATGGGTAAACTAATTTAAAGTAATTTCAAGGGTGAATGTCAACCAATCTCAAGAATATTCTCGAACCCAACAGTCTGCAATCCAGGGGTAAGAAACCACAGGCCCAAATCAAGTGTTAGTAATGGAACTTCAACCTAGTGTTGAAATATTCCAAACTCAACAGGCTAGAATCCAGGAGTAAGGAAATACGGGCCCTCATGATAGATTGCTTATGTTAGTAGACATGGATTCATGATATAGAGGGACTCCTGAGATTCTATTTGATTCACACTTAAACTATCCCAACATCCCGTGTATTCTATATTACAGTTAAAATTACCAGTCTTGCTCGAATCCATGAATACATTAAGTTGTAAGATTAAGTTCATGTCAAGATCAAGTATTCGTGTCAAGTGTTCATACATTCATATCAAGTTGTATGTTTAACGCCGAAGACCGGACTGAGACGTGGTGTCACGACCCGAAATTGGCACGTGACGGCCTTAATACTACGCAACGTCTACAGGCGTAACGCAGTAAAAGAAAGCCAAAACCCAGAAATCCAAACAATTAAAAGACAAGAAAAGATAAGAAACATTGAAATCTCAACCCAAATTCTTTAAAAGTCCAACTTTATTTCCTTTAAAATTTTGGCAGCATCTCATTTGTAAAAACCAGCCCCAAAAATGGCTACAACATAAATAAAAGGAAAGCATTCCCAAACGGGAACAAATACACACCCAAAGGCGGAAAACAACCACCACAACAGATATACGACGCCGTAGCGAAGAAATAAAAGATGATAAAAAGGAAACTGTATAAAAGACAACCAGGTCACAAAATAATATACAATATCGTCCTCACACCAAGTCTCTAAATCAAACAAGAAAGTAGTAGATGGAGACTACAAGAATACAACGAATATACAATACAACAATGAATAACCACAAAACCCACCTAAGCAAACTGCACACTGTGAGCTGATGCGGTATCCGCAGCAAAGGATGATAAGATAGATGAATAGCCTGCTTCGACTACTCTGGGGAACAACCTGCAAAACAACTGTGGCACAACGGGGGTGAGTTGCCAACTCGTGAATAGTAAATAACATATGCAGGTAATCGCAAGTATGCACGTACAGCGCGAATCTAACATATGCAATTAATAGCAATGAAAGGTCATATGAATGCAATAAACATGAAGAGTACACTAACGGTTACTACAAATACATAAAGCAATAATATGACAATCGGTATACAATAATCATGCAATAATGATATGAAAAAATATATATGCAACAGCCATGAAAGATACACTAACAGGTACAACTAACACATGAAGTAATGCATATAAATAAAGGTATGTAAATGCAACAGTCATGAAAGGTACACTAATAGGTACTACTAATACATGAAATAGTGCATAAACAATAAATGTGGAGTATGGAATGAAATATGTCATTTCCACGGAATCCTGACATCGTGGTAGGATAAAAATCCATTAAGACAATCCAAATCCTAAATTCCTCAAATCAGCCCCCAAATTGGCTCTCATATCATATAAGTCTCACAAATCCTTAATATACAATATCGAATAAATCTCATATATCCCGAATATACAAAATCAAGTGAATGTCATATATCCTTTATGTACAATATCAAGTAATCTCAAATGTCCTAAATCCAATATCAAATGAATCTCTTATATCCTAGGTATATTTGCATAAATAATATTATAATATATATGAATTGATATGTATACATATATATTAGCGTCCCATTCTACTAATATATATATATATATATATATATATATATATATATATATATATATAACAGCGTCCCATTCCACTATTATATATATACTTAGAAGTAAAATATCATGAAAACAATGTGTCAAGTATCGACACAGAAAGGCTGATCTATAAGGTGCTGTCACCAAGACTGGCACCCTGATAGATACGTATCATACGCTATACCGAAAGCTCGAGTGCCTAGCTCTGACATTCGCCTCTCGACGTATCCATACGTACATGACTCCCGTCGGTATCCCCATGATAACCGCCGAGTCATAGGTAATGTCACCGGAGTGTATGGTTCCCCTGCCAGGCTCAATCGGCAAGGTCCATCAATCGTCTTGCCCCGGGGTACCAACGGGCCCCACCATGTACCCTTATACGGTCTCGACGCTCCTTGCATGGAGTATATATATCAGAACCGATAAATCTCATTGTGGATGCTGAAATATCATATCAAGAGAAACCGGGTTTTTCAAAAAAAAAGCATAATTTCATGAACTACCACGGTCCCCAAATCCAGAAAACATCATGAAAAATCCATATCTCAATGCGAAAATCCATGAATATAATATATGCAACATAAAACTGAAAGGTAAGCATATAAAGAAAAAGCCGCTAATTAACTGCAACAAGTTAATATAAAATATCATGCGGTTCCTATTTTCTCCAATTCTAAATAACATCAAGTAAGGTAAACATGTAGCTATAACAAATAAATGTGTAAACATAAAGGTATAGCAAGATATAGGTATCTACCTATTAGTAATGATGTGATATACCTTCCAGGTATAAGTGAAGTATGTATGCAAAGTATACAAGTAACTATAACATTATGTGTGTATGTACTTATCACTAATGGTACAATATTCTACAGGTATACAGATAACTAGTATATAAGTATGTGAAGGCATATGTTTAAGCATGTAGATATACAGGTATGCTATATGTCATACGCAATAAGAAATATGAATCAATGTCACAATATTCCTAACCAAACTATATTATATCTATAAGTGGTTTGTGCGTGTCATGGCAATTATTGACGGTGTGTGTGGCATATAATCAGTGCTCGTGCAACATGAGCTATCAATAATAGTGCAGTGTCCTAAGGATGCTAGTCCAAGCACAATAATAACTAAGTAGTAGGGTGAATGCGCAATTCTAAATATGAAATAGAATATGCAACAAGTCAAGTCATCTCTAGCCCAGACGCATAACGCCATACGGGCGATTCCCCTGTAGATATTAAATCTACTCACCAACGTTTCTGGCTAAGTGAGGCCAACCACCTGTTCTCCCTTTATAGCAGTGTCCGAAGTCCCCGCCTGCGAACCTACAACATTAAAACAATAAAGAAAGTATATATTAGCAATAGACCCAAAACACGTTCAAACTACATTTGACCGACGCAACAACACAAAACATACTCTCAAGTGTTCATATTATGGCTAACACGCGCAGCGACATGACGAAAACAACCTAAGAGCAAAATCACACAAAGTGCACGATCCGTGTCGTAAAACGTCTCGCGCTTAAACGAAACACAAGAAACTACTTAGGTGATCCCAGATTTCGTATACCGAGAAAACTCAACAACTAAACAAGACCAAAAACACCTAAACCACTGCAGACACCTACCCAGAAAAACCCAAACCCTAACTCCAACCCCAAGCCGATGTCGCCGAAATTCCTCTTCTCGTCGCCGGCCGAGTCCGAGCTCCAGGGGTCCGTGCTCCAGGTGATGTCCTATGGTCTCAGGTACAACACAACTACTTTGTTTGGTTTTCAAGTAAAAACTCCGGGTCACAGCAGATCACAGATATCATACACGACACTAAAAATACGATATTATGCACAAAACTTAACTTTAAACACTCTAAACTAAAGCTAACAAGCTAAGCTACACAAAAATAACATAAACAACAGAAAAAGATCATTACCTAACCAAAAGAATTCAAGGATCCAAGCTTTGCATGCTCCAAGGCATCTAAGAGGAAAAAAGTGATCAAAGATGTGATTTTTGTGATATTTGTGAAGGATTTGAGATGAATTGGTGAGGGAAATGAGAGTGTTCAGTTTGATGAGAGAGGAAATGAAAGAATAAAAGAGATAGAGAAATGGGAGAGTGTGTGAGGATAAGAGAGAGGGGGGTGAGTGTAGGGTGAGGTTAGAGGTGAGTATAACCTTGCATTAATTCTCACATTAATGCATTCACACCACCATTGCCACCTCCTCACTTCTAAATAAATATATCTCTCTCTCACACAAAAGATCTAGGAACGGTTAAGGATTGGATTAACAAGGATTAGGTTAAGTGTCATGGTTGCTAAGAATAAAATTAGCACAAACAAATCCTCACATTAACGTGCACACGTGCGTGCATGCTCAAAACAAATAATAATAAATTATTAATTAAATGTTATAAAATGTGAGGAACCCGAATTGGTAAACTTTTTACAGTAAACCCGCATTAACGTCTAAACGAACACTAACCGAAATCTAAGGCGTTACAATCTCCCCTCCTTATAAAAATTCGTCTCCGAATTTAAAATTCTCACTAAGCGTACCTTCAAAGAGAAGATTACAAAACTCTCAGATCTTGCTCGTAGTCTTCCAAGTGATTACTTCACTATACGGCTACGTCCAAGAAAACCCTTCACAGATGGCAAAACCCTTAACCGAAGTTTCTCCACCGGCCGAGCCATTAACACAATTGGCTGCTGGTGAACGAAAGATCGCGTCCAAGCTAAATGTTCTGGTGCTGAATCATGTGAGAAAGGTTATGAAGGTAATTGCAAAGTATCGACACAAGGAATACGGGATGAACACTCAATAATCTGGGCGGAAGTGCCAAATTAAAGGCAACGAAACTAAGTTTCTTTAAGGATCTCAAAAGGACCTACAATCCGGGGATAAGCTTCCCAAAACTCAACACGTCATTCATCGGAAAAATCCATAGGAATACATGATCTCCTACTGCGAACTCAAGTCTGCGACCACCACGGTCGACATAAGACTTCTGTCTACACTAGGCTTTTCTCATCCTGACCTAAAACAACTGGATCATCTCCGAAGTCTCTAGACTAGCTGTGGTCCAAAAATCCTACTTACGCAGAGTCAGAAAAACAGACCGGAGATCGACACGACCTAACAACTAAACCTAAAGGTTGCCAATTGTAGTGCCTCCTGATAACTGCTAATGAAGGAGAACCCTAACAATGGCAAGTGACAATCCCAACTGCTGACAACAATTAGTACGCACGCACAAGCATATCCTCCAGAGTCGATATAGCCCGCTCTCACAAAACTATCATCCTGCGGATGGAAAAATAGTACTAAAGCTCAACCAGTACCCAAGGCTTCCTGAAACTCCTGCCCAAGACGGCAAGCGAACAGGGTGCCTCTATTGGATACAACCCATGAAGGAACTCCGTGTAACGCACAACTTAACAAAGGACAACCGAGCAAACCGAGTATAACCGGACAACAAACACCCGAATGGAGTCACACCCTTACTAAACCTGGGCAAACACCATAATGAAATTCGTGGAGATCTACTCCCATTCCCATTTCGAAACGGTTAAAGGTTGCAACTCTCCAGCCGGTCTCAGGTGCTCAACCTAAACTCATAACAAGATAGATACCTTGAAACGAAATCCGAAACTTCACTCTTCATCCCTTCCCACCCGTAACTATCTCACAAGTCACGCTACAAATTGGTGGAACTTGAATGAACACCGAAAGCTGACCGATGTGCCTTCTCTAGGATTTCGCGTCTCTGCCCATCAGCAACAGGTACACAAATAGGTCCCTAAATGTAGCACACCCTAGTCACAAATCAAGGACTCCAAATCTTTACCCAGCCGAGTATGCTCAAGAATCTCTGACGAACGAGCATCGGCGGGCTGTGCCACGCGAAAGCGATTAAAGAAAAGTGGTCGGGCGCGGACATGAGCAAGCTGTCCCCTCAGTAGAGACGAACTTAAGCTGTACTCAACGATCGCACAAGAACTGTAAATCTGCAGAAGACTATCTCAACAATCAAAACCCGCTGCAGGAAGATGTACATTAGGCTCTGGTGGTCCGTGAAAATTTGACACGACTCTCCGAGCAAGTAGTGTCTCCAAATCTCCAACGCACGAACACCGCGGCCATCTTGAGATCAGGAGTGGGATATCCTGCTCGTACTTCTTCTAACTGTCGGGAAGCAAAAGCGATAACTCTATAGTGTCACATCAGTACACAATCGAGCCCCACTCGCGAAACATCACAGTTAAACAACAAAGTCGCTCGAACCAGAAAGCAAAGAAGAAACTGATGCAGTTGTTAACCGAGTCTTCAACTGTCGAAAACTCTGCACGCATGCCTCAGTCCAAAGAAAAGGAACCTCCTTTCTGGTCAATCCAGTCCACGGTGCAGTACTACACTAGCAATCCTGCACGAAACGGCGGTAAAAACCTGCTAAGCCCAAAAATCTGCGGACCTCCGTCCTGCACACAAGTCCGGGCCTAAGCTGTACGGCCTCGATCTTTCTCGAGACCATACGAAAACCGTCTCCCGTAACTACAAGAACTAGGAGTCAACACAAACAAGCCTGAAGGAACACTCGGAGAATCTAGCAAACCGCTGGGGCTCTACCAATGTCTGCAAAACAAATCCTCAAGTGCTACTCCTGTTCCTCACGACACATTAGAATAGACCAGAATGTCATTGATGACACAACAATAACTGGTCGAGAAACGGCCTGAAGAAATCTAGTTCATCATATCTACGAATGCTGCTAGGGCATTAGTGAGTCCAATGACACCACCAAAACACGCAAAGCCCGTAGCACGCAAAAGGCAGTCTTCGGAATGTCATCACTCCGAACCCGCAACAATGATGACCTGATCCCAAACAAACTTAGAAAATATCTCGCACTCGGGAGCTGATCGAAGAAATCGTCAACATGAGGTAAAAGATACTTATCCGCACCGTAAGCCTGTTCAATTGACGATCCATCGATACAAAAGCTCAAACTGCCGTCTTTCTCCTTGACGAACAGAAATAGGAGCTCCCCAATACGAAACACTCAGACGCACAAGCCCCCCAACAAACAACTCTGCAACAGATCCTTAAGCCCCCTAAGCTTCGTCGGCTCATCTGGAACAACGTCGGAAACTCTCGCACGATAGGAACCCGGTCCAACAATCCCACTTTGACTCCGGTATCTCGAATGAACGCCAAGAATCGATGACATCCTCTCCTCAAAAGCAGACTAGCGAAAAAGGTTGAAATCAAGCTATGAGAGGCCGCACCACTGTCCCCCTACACAATAAGAACAGACTTGCCGGGAAAACATACCTGACTGTTTTCTCGTGGTAGTCCACAGACGCCTCGCACGTAGCTAACCAATCCATGCCCAGGAGAACGTCAAATCCAACATCTCTAGAAGGATCAAAGTGACGGACGAACCTCTATCTCCTATCCTATTGGCACACGATTGAAATACGTGTCGCGCAACAAAAGAATCGCTGACAGAAGTTAACACAACAAACGGCTGATCTAGCTAACACGACTCTCCTCGTCCCAAACCTCTGCTACTCTCGCGACGGTCACGAAATCTGTCTCGACGACTAGGCCTCTATCTCTGAGCTGGTACACCAGTACGAGTCCTCCACGGTTCCGGAACTCTCAAAGTCTCTGGAAGACGTGTCTCGTCAACTAGGGCTGCATCCACTGGTGCTATGTAGGTGACGGAATGTTGTGTGCTGGTCGCAAGGAACAACTGGGTAACAGGGGTGACAACCTCTTGTCGCTGCGCTCGAACGGTCTAAACCAATGAACTCATCGTCTGGCGCACGTCCTGCATCTCTGCCACAAGCCTAGCAATACTATCTGTCGAGTGTGGATCCGTCTGCTCCTGTGCAACGAGCGTGCCATCCTGGTCAGTCCTCGTCCTACCCGAGTCAATTCTGACCTCGGCCCTTGCTGCACCTCTCTGAGTCCCATAGTCGTCGGCGGCAAAGGCTATAAATAGAGATAGGATTCGATATGAACACGGAAATCGAATCACAAGGATATGAATCATCAAAGAAGGAATTTTAAGTAATTTGTACTTAGGTCACTTTAGGCGGAGCACCGCAACGTGAGTATGCTGCAGACATACACACACTACGTTACTCTGCTTAAGTTACCTACTCCATCATACCAAGGTCATCCTACACTCCGAAAGGTAAAATCCTAGCGCTCTGATACCAACTTTGTCACGACCCGAAATTGGCACGTGACGGCCCTAATACTACGCAACGTCTACAGGCGTAATGCATTAAAAGAAGGCTAAAACCAAGAAATCTAAACCATTAAAAGACAAGAAAAGATAACAAACATTGAAATCTCAACCCAAATTTTTTAAAAGTCCAACTTTATTTCCTTTAAAATTTTGGCAGCACCTCCTTTGTAAAAACCAGCCCCAAAAATGGGTACAACATAAATAAAAGGAAAGCATCCCCTAACAGGAGCAAATACACGCCCAAAGACGGAAAACAACCACCACAACAGATATACGACGCCGTAGCGAAGAAATAAAAGACGATAAAAAGGAAACTGTATAAAAGACAACCAAGTCACAAAATAATATACAATATCGTCCTCACACCAAGTCTCTAAGTCAAACAAGAAAGTAGTAGATGGAGAGTACAAGGATACAACGAATATACAATACAACAATGAATAACCACAAAACCCACCTAAGCAAACTGCACACTGT
This sequence comes from Agapanthus africanus, assembly GCA_030015575.1. Taxonomy (NCBI): domain Eukaryota; kingdom Viridiplantae; phylum Streptophyta; class Magnoliopsida; order Asparagales; family Amaryllidaceae; genus Agapanthus; species Agapanthus africanus. The sequence goes on from JASDDO010000019.1 coordinate 314,016,875, forward strand.
GAGCTGATGCGGTTTCCGTAGCAAAGGATGATAAGATAGATGAATAGCTTGCCTCGACTATTCTGAGAATAACCTGCAAAACAACTGTGGCACAACGGGGGTGAGTTGCCAACTCATGAATAGTAAATAACATATGCAGGTAATCGCAAGTATGCACGTACAACGCGAATCTAACATATGCAATTAATAGCAATAAAAGGTCATATGAATGCAATAAACATGAAAAGGTATATATGCAACAGTCATGAAAGGTACACTAACAGGTACAACTAACACATGAAGTAATGCATATAAATAAATGTATATAAATGCAACAGTCATGAAAGGTACTACTAATACATGAAGCATTGCATAAACAATAAATGTGGTGTATGGAATGAAATATGTCATTTCCACGGAATCCTGATATCGTGGTAGGATAAAAATCCATTAAGACAATCCAAATCCCAAATTCCTCAAATCAGCCCCCAAATTGGCCCTCATATCATATATGTCTCACAAATTCTTAATGTACAATATCGAATAAATCTTATATATCCCGAATGTACAAAATCAAGTGAATCACATATATCCTTTATGTACAATATCAAGTAATCTCAAATGTCCTAAATCCAATATCAAATGAATCTCTTATATCCTAAAGTATATTTGCATAAATAATATGATGATGTATATAAATTGATATGTATACATATATATTAGCGTCCCATTCCACTAATATATATATATATATATGCATATATATATATATATATGCATATATATATATATATATATGCATATATATATATATATATGCATATATATATATATGCATATATAATAGCGTCCCATTCTACTGTTATATATACTTAGAAGTAAAATATCATGAAAACAATGTGTCAAGCATCGACACAGAAATGCTGATCTATCAGGTGCTGTCACCTAGACAGGCATCCTGATAGGTACGTATCATACGCTATACCGAAAGCTCGAGTGCCTAACTCAGACCCTCGCCTCTCGACGTATCCATATGTACATGACTTCCGTCGGTATCCCCATGATAACCGCCGAGTCATGGGTAATGTCACCGGAGTGTATGGTTCCCCTGCCAGGCTCAATCGGCAAGGTCCATCAATCGTCTTGCCCCGGGGTACCTCCGGGCCCTACCATGTACCCTCATACGGCCTCGACGCTCCTCGCATGGAGTATAAATATCAGAACCGATAAATCTCATGGCGGATACTGAAATTTCATATCAAGGGAAACCGGCTTTTTTAAATAATGCATAATTTCATGTACTACTACGGTCCCCAAATCCAGAAAATATCATAAAAAATCCATATCTCAATGCGAAAATCCATGAATATAATATATGCAACATAAAACTGAAAGGTAAGCATATAAAGGAAAAGCCGCTAATTAACTGCAACAAATTAATATAAAATATCATGCGGTTCCTATTTTCTCCAATTCTAAATAACATCCAGTAAGGTAAACATGTAACTATAACTAATACATATGTAAACATAAAGGTATAGCAAGATATAAGTATCTATCTATTAGTAATGATGTGATATACCCTCCAGGTATAAGTGAAGTTTGTATACAAAGTATATAAGTAACTATAACATTATGTATGTATGTACCTATCACTAATGGTACAATACTCTATAGGTATACAGGTAACTAGCATGTAAGTATGTGAAGGCATATGTGTAAGCATATAGGTATACAGGTATGCTATATGTCATACGCAATAAGAAATATGAATCAATTTGACAATATTCCTAACCAAACTATATTATATCTATAAGTGGTTTGTGCGTGTCATGGCAGTTATTGACGGTGTGTGTGGCATACAATCAGTGCTGGTGCAACATGAGCCGTCAATAATAGTGCAGTGTCCTAAGGATACTAGTCCAAGTGTTGGAGATAGTGCCCTCAGAGTCAATTATTAGGTCACAGGTACGTGATTGCAATGATTGAGGGAGGACCTATCCCGGTAGGACAGTCTTACTCGAGATGATAGTATGCTATCTGTTTTACCTTTATCATCGTGTACTGTTTTAAGTGACCTGACACGTCGCTATTACACGTTGATAGAGCCCCTAGGATTCTTGCTTGACCACCAGCAGTATAAGGGCGATCATATAAGTGAGAGCTGGGGATCTATAAGCATATCCTTAAAAGGTCCCTAGTCGTGAGAGTTTCGAGACAGGGCATCGATTCTCCATAGTAGACTAGTGTATACAGTCGAGACCCCGACGAGGGGTGGTGGCCGGTCTCACAAAGCCACTGGTGTCAGTTGGATCACCTAAGATGTATACAGGTGCTCATTGGGTTATGAGTACACCAGACAGGACTCGCCGGGAACATGCTAGTTGGTCATATACCAGACGTCAGATGGCAGTTCCCTGGTGACATGTGTGCAGGTTAGTTCATCGACCTGGGGATCGTCATTTGTCTCGTGTGAGTTCCCACTGTACTTTGATTACTACCCTACCACGGCTCAAAGGAGTCGTGCAAACAGGTTTTAGTTGGGTACAGTCCCGAGCCACATGGAGGCAGTGAGCGTATCTTCAGGGGTTCGTCTCTCCCGGTATTGGGGGTGAGGTCGTGCTGTGTCTAGGAGAGCCATTACACGAAGCCCTCGGCCGAGGCAAGGAGATTTACTGGTAGGTATTCCAGTAGTATCTCAGGGTGTTCTGGGCTACACTCCGACACGACTTGTACCGCTTTTGGGGGTCTGACTTTTACCGACCCCCTAGGCCCGCCATGCGATGCTCATAGACGAACGGACCGGACTGTACAGATATTGTCACTGACAGGCTCAGTAGGGAGTCAGGCTGAGTTCGCTCACTGACGTCCCTTTTGGTCAATACCTGGTAGCCTGTTATGTATTGGCTTATACCTCTAACGTGCTAGTGGTTAAATCCACAACCAAGGTGTTGACGAGTCTTTAGAGTCCCCCACATTCAGTTACTCAGCTTTCGGGCGAAAGGTTGTAGAGGCCGTATGGAGATATGGCAAGGTCCGATCAGATACGTGCGGTATTGCACGGATCAGGATCGGACAGTTTGTACTACAGGCCGTATGATTATATGACAGGGTTCGATCAGATACGTGCGGTATTGCACGGATCAGGATCGAACAGATATTACTAGCCGGCTTTGGTTTAAGCCGGATCCTAGTATAGTACAGTGTAGACTTTGTCTCATTGCATTTGTATTTCGGTCGAAATACAGATGCGGGTGTGTATGCACAGTATCGGGGTTTTCCTGTAATTTATTACGGGACCAGTTTTCTGGAGTTGCCAGTTTGCTTTCCGTTTCGGCCGATTTCCATTGTTCCGTTCATTGGCCGAAGATTGGTGGAGGATGGCTTATTTGCATTGTTGCAAATAAGTGGTTGTGGAGGGGGTCTTTGCATTTTTGTTTTATCATGATGGTTTTCATGATGAGCACCATCACTTGACTTCTTCTTCTCATGATGGCTTGACTTTTTGAAGCCATCATGCATGAGATGATGGTTGTCTTGGAGTGTTGGATTTGTTGTGATCATTCCCTTTTGTATGATAACCATTCCTCTCTCTCTTTTTTGGATGATATGAGAATGGCTCCCATTATCTTTTGATACACACACTCTCATTCTCTCCTCTCTCTTTGAGCATGGCCGGCCACTCTCTTTTGGGGGGGCTGTCCAAATATTTGGGTATGGGTTTTTGCCTCATTTCATGCTCCAAAAATCCCCTAGTTCCTCCATATAATTCTTGCATTATCCCTCCACCAAAATGGCAACTCCATAATCCCAAATGAGACATGTAATCCACATTATATTCTACAGCAAATCTTGGGCACGTCGAGTAGCCGGCTTCGTGCCCGAGTTGCCTCGGCATTGAGGTGGGAGCCCGTAAAAGAAGTAGGCGATGTGGTGCACTTCCGGCGACGAGGTGGAGACCGGAGCCTCCGCAGGAGATCGGGACGATGACGAGAAGACCGGAGGACTTGGATCGTCGGTATATCTCTATTCCCTTTCTTGTAGTTAGCTAGGACTAATTAATGGTTCGATCCGGGTATTAGTGCGCGGCGGTTTGCCAGTTCAAGAAAAATTAAAGTTTATCACCGCTTCCGCTTTTGGCCGTCGGATTGACGGCCGGGGCGCCGCCGTGCACTTACAGTGGTATCAGAGCCTCGCCATTAACTTAGTCTAGCTTGGTGTAATGTGTTTTTCTGTTTCGATCGATCGAATGTTCTAAAACTGCATTTTAGTTCGCATCAGTTTCTGTTGAAAATTTTTGGTCTCGAAATTTTTTTCAGATGATTGCAGAATGATGTACAGAGTACCGTAAGACCACTGGAAAATTTTGGTTGCCTGAACCCTCCGTACGACCGCGGAACCGCGGCCATAACCCCTTGTTGGCCGCGGTTCCGCCGCAGGTAGTTGGGTTCAGCTCACCAGCTTTTTCCAGAGGGCTTGTGGGCTTAAAATATGGGTTTCAGAATATTAATTTTGGGCCCAGATTTTCCTGATCTGCTACAGTATTGTTTGGGGGCCCACTTGTTAATTTTTGATCGATCGGATATTTTAAACACATTTTTCACAGTATTTACATTATATCTGCGACCGTGAATGTCACTTGATCGGTAAATCCGGTCTAACTGCTATAGCCCGATTAGACGGATTTGCGAACGTGATTTTCACGTTGATGTTCTGTTTTTGCTGTGATGTTGCGGATCGGTCGTGGGGGATAGCCTGGATGCAATGCTAGTACAGTTCTATTGTATTATGTACATTTGATATTGCGGGGCGAGCGTCCGACATGTGGACTGCCGTCACTGCCTGTTTGTATTATTATTTTGGGGCACGACCTGGTTGCGGTCGATGTACCCGTTGTATGTATATTTTACTTTCTGTACTAGGATTACCCCGCGGAGGGGTGCACGGATAGTCGGGTTCTAGAGGGCAACGAGCCCGCATCTCATGGCATTGAGACGGAGGGGGCATCACTCTAGGATTGGCAGGCTATTCGCCGCACTCGTAGGGGGTACAGGTTGACCCAGGAGGGGTACCCAAGTTACCGGATTCCGTGAAGTGCCGGGTGGTCCATTCATGTCGCTGAAGGGGGCTGCCTCGCTTCAGGTTTTGGCGGGTAACTTGCCGCGCCCGTAGGGGTCTAGGTTTTCATTGCACAGGCTATCCACACGACCAGGGGAACGTCGGGTTTCAGCGGCTCTGTGAAACCCGGGGATCCCAGATATCTGTATTGTTTCTGTGATGTTGTTCATTCTCTGTGATGTTGCATTTTATTCACGCCTTGAGCGAATATAATATATTGGTATATATATTAGTAGATGTTGTATATGTTTTGCATCCGCGCTAGTCCAGTCCCCGCTCTGTCGTTAGTTAGCTAACCTAACGGGTAATGACGGGACCCAGTGGCGAATGCGGATGGCATATACGTACATCAGTATATTTTCGTTCTTTGTGGTGTGATCAATTGATGGGACTGCGTTGATTCGGATCAATGCAAGTCAAAAACAAACCTAATCTGATGTTGTTGGAACACTTTTCAAAAAGCTATTATTGCAAGGACGTTCGCTTTTGTTTTGCATCGCGGTATTCATTTAGAATATCCTGCTCCTCAGTCGACGAGGCAAGGGCCGAGATCCCTTCACCGGGAGTGACCCCTTGGACAATAAGTTTGCGTCAGGGCATTAACTTCACTATAGCCGATTACTTTTGCTTTGCATCGTGGTATTCAGTTGGAATATCCTGCACCCCATTCTACGGGGAAAGAGCCGAGATCCCTTCACCGGGAGTGACCTCTTTAGCGGAAGTTGTCGTCACTATATTTCTAAAAAGCTATCCGTTCCTTCGACGATATCAAGTTCATTACGTTAAAGGTTTTCGCCAGAAACCATTCGTAGCCCTCCGTCATTTCAGTTAAATATTCGGTAGTATTCAAGCTATGTATTTTGACCTCACGCCAAGGCATAGTGTTTGGTAGCTGCCGGGTATTTATCTGTTGCATAGATAGATGCGTTGGTTTGGGACAGTCGTACTACTATTTTGGCCTACGTCAAGGGTATGTACGGGTGGGTTCAAATTAACCTGGATAATGACGGGTAGAACTTGACATGTGACTTATGATATTTTGACCTCACGCCAAGGTCATAAAAGCATGGGGCAGAAATCAGATCGGGAGTTTCAAAAGAACTGAAACTTGCCAGATATGCGCATACCTTCTGGAGTGTGATACCATGAGCGGATTCCGTCACGTTGTCATGCGATGATAGTTGGATCCCGATTCCCACTGATGAGTTGGTATACTCCTCGGCTGATCCCGACTAATTCTTCTTTCAGGTTTGGAGGAGAATTTGAGGTACAGTGGGAGGTTTCCAGATTAGATAAATTGGTAACCATTCTGATCTAGGTTAGAGTGCACGCTGAGTGTTTCTTTTCTCTCTCTCTGGCAGCGACCATTGACCCGACCCTAAGACTATGACTCAGTGACCAAATTAACCGAACCTTCTTGACACCGGCTTTTGGATTGTCAGAGTTGCAGACCTCATTGCCACTCCTACTTTTACCCTTTTCTCCAGGACACCCCGTATTACTACGAACGTCCACTTCCATTGGACAAAACCATCGTATGGTTAGATACGAACTTGAAAGAATTTATTCGAGGATGGTTTCCGGTTCTGGAGAAAACGGATAGGATTATTCAGTTGTCTTTTCCTTTTACCTTCTCTCAGGTTGCGAGTACTCCTTGGTTTAGGAGATAGTACACCTATTACGCAAATTGGATAGTCTTCTTCCAAACCTTAAGCTGGTGCCGACCGGTAGGGAATGAAGAAAACCAATTAGCCTAACGATGGTGTGCAGAAGGTATTAAGTTCAGACAAAGCAAGGGATTAGTAAGAGGGCAAAGTAAATTGCAACAGATATTCACGACCAAACCAAGTATTCCTTCGCCAATCCTAAAATCACCTTTGTATTTCTCCAGGACACTCCGTATCACTACGAAGATCCACAGTTTATTGGATACTCCATCGTATGGTTATATACGAACTCGAAAGGAACTTGTTCCAGTTCGGGGATGGATTCTGGTTCAGGAGAAATAGGAATAAGGTTTATTCGGTTGTCTTTTATCTTCACCGTCTCTCGCATTGCGAGTGTTCCTAGGATTAGGACAGTACACCCATTATGCTTATTGGATAGTCTTCTTCCAAACCGTAGGCTGGTGCCGAACGGTAGGGAAGGAAGAAAACCATTTGGCCTAAAGGGGTGTGCAGAAGGTAATGACTAAAGACATATGAAGGGATTTGGAGAGGTGGCAAAGGATTATACGGTTACAGTCGTGAATCTGGAAGAGGCATTACTAAGAATACCGGGATACCCCATCGAAACATTTCAATGTTTCGGTTTCACTATGTACTGTTAAAAGAAAACTGATTTCCCGATTAGACACTTGCTCCAGGGTATGTATTTACCAGGTATGATTCTCACATCTGTATGGTTTTACAGATGATGAGTGGGAGTAGGTTATTGGGAATTGGGTGATCATCCTCATTATATCGGGATTCGTTGGAATCGGTGATATTTGAGGAAATCACCTGGGCTGTTTGCCGGTTGGCAAATATTTGGTTTTGAATATCCGCAGTTATGCACCAATTTCAAATTGATATATCTGTATGTCTATTTTCATAGAGTGAGATATACCTTTCTGAAATTATGTCTACGATATTTACCTATATCAGTGGATGGTTAGGTAAGGAGCATTAAACAGCGGTGTAATTCTTCTTAACCATAAGTACAGTTTTCAGCCTACGACACACAGTGAATGAGTTATCAGACTCAAGGGACTTATACAGAGTATTGTATGTTGTCCAGGGTCCATCAGGACAGAGGGGTTGGTCCTCGTACTATATTCGGTTTACGTATGACTTCTCTAGTTTTTAGACAGGTGTTTCGTAGGAAACACAGGGTCCGAATTTGGAGAAGTTATAGGTATTTGAATAGAGTAGAGAACCAGGTATAGCAAGTATCGGGATTCTTCAAAGAGATCGAAGATGTAGATACTTGTGTATGGTATTCAGTTGATAGTAATGATAAAGAGATCTTGCTTCTCTTTCAGGTTACTCATAATTGGAAGCATTCCTAAGTTGAGTAACGCTGATCGACCTTCTTCCATTTAGTTGATATGCACTGGAGACAGTTGCATGATTTGGATCTGGTTCAGTTAAATCAGTGCCTCTGGTCCTATATGGGATATAGAACAGTTCGTATCTTAACGGTGTTAAGGTACGGGGAGTTGTCCGGCTTATGCTTAAAACCAGACACTGGACAACTCAAGGCACGTTTCTGTAATGGCTGTTTGTGGGTTGACCCAGGCTATGACGCGGGTTGACTTTCTACCATCTGGATGAACAATAGCAATATTTTTCTAGACTCGCCACAGTTTTAATAAAAATGGATTTTTTCAGAAAACAGTAGTGGGAGTATGGTAGAACTGGAAGTGATTCCAGAACCACAAACGATTACTGAAGATTTGATAAGGAACCTAAAGATTCAATCTAGATTGACATTCCATTGGCCACTCCGCAGATAAGGTGGGTAACTTCAGGCACCCGAGAGGTACTACGGTAGCCTCAAGGACGGTGACAGGGAAGTTCTTGTTTACCCACAATTACCATTGCTGTTGTTCCAGGCTGCGAGACCCGGTGGGAGGATGAGCATAGCGTCGTTCTAAACTAGTTTTAGAAGTGTACGTCTATATGACTCTGCCAGAGGGTTGTCGTAGTCAGTGGGAGCAGTGGAAGCATTGGTGGACAGGTAGCTTATGTCTATTTATAGACTAAAGCACCAGCAGCGGAGATAGATCATCTATTTCTGACGTGACAGTCATAGGTTTGACTTCATCAGAATAGGAGATGGATCTGTTGAGAAGGTAGTAGGGTGTGATATCCTGGTATTTGGATGACATACACAGAGTAGGAAAAGAAATTCCTATACTACGATCGGTTATACTTTGGTCGTCACACAGTGGTTTCTCCACAAAGGAAATGGATTTTATATCAGACATACTGGTTACTGGATCTATGGTATTAGACCTAGATTTGGGAGATTTCCCAATCAGGGTACTTGACAGCATTCTAAGAGTATTTAGGATGGACGACTCCTAGCACGGTAGTGTACCTGCAGGTGATGGAGTCACCCTCTCTGAAGCTGTCTTACAGACTAAAGGGGAGAGGGATGTGCATGATTGGCAGATCACTTGCTCAGGCAATTGAGTCAATCATGAGATGTCAAGTACCACACCAGATGTTGTTCTTGCACTGGATGCAATAAGTTGATATTGATCCAATCCTGGAGAAACAGTCGGAAGCAGTTTTAGAACATAAGTGGATGTTCTAGGGATATGATAACGACAGCCTCATTCGGGAGACAGTTATCATTCCAGGCTTCCAAGGTGACATGGACGACAAGGAGATTGTCAGAGTTATAGTTTTTCCTTCTGACGAGGGGCAGTATTTTGGACAGGTGATCCAAGGCAATACTGAGGGTGGCATGGCGCAGGATACTGATTAAGTTCAGTTGACGATACAGTCTAAGGAGTTTGGATTTGGAGTTCATTTATGAGCTATGTCCTATCAGACATCCAGACACATCCTAAGACAGGTATTGCTCATTTCGGGAGATGGGTTTCTCCGCGAACTTGAGATATAGAGAGACATAGAAAGAAACAACAAAGCGGATCCACTCACTGAGGCTATTTCTCGAACGCAATAGTTTCGCAAACGAGCTTTGTGAGACTGACTAGTAGAGGAGTTGGGTGTTCGGTATCACACGGGCTGTGAGTATGCGACATCGCAATAATTAGCCTTGAGTGCAAGTGGGAGATTGTTAGAGATAGTGCCCTCAGAGTCAATTATTAGGTCACAGGTACGTGATTGCAATGATTGAGGGAGGACCTATCCCGGTAGGACAGTCTTACTCGAGATGATAGTATGCTATCTGGTTTACCTTTATCATCGTGTACTGTTTTAAGTGACCTGACACGTCGCTATTACACGTTGATAGAGCCCCTAGGATTCTTGCTTGACCACCAGCAGTATAAGGGCGATCATATAAGTGGGAGCTGGGGGTCTATAAGCATATCCTTAAAAGGTCCCTAGTCGTGAGAGTTTCGAGACAGGGCATCGATTCTCCATAGTAGACTAGTGTATACAGTCGAGACCCCGACGAGGGGCGGTGGCCGGTCTCACAAAGCCACTGGTGTCAGTTGGATCACCTAAGATGTATACAGGTGCTCATTGGGTTATGAGTACACCGGACAGGACTCGCCGGGAACATGCTAGTTGGTCATATACCAGACGTCAGATGGCAGTTCCCTGGTGACATGTGTGCAGGTTAGTTCATCGACCTGGGGATCGTCATTTGTCTCGTGTGAGTTCCCACTGTACTTTGATTACTACCCTACCACGGCTCAAAGGAGTCGTGCAAACAGGTTTTAGTTGGGTACAGTCCCGAGCCACATGGAGACAGTGAGCGTATCTTCAGGGGTTCGTCTCTCCCGGTATTGGGGGTGAGGTCGTGCTGTGTCTAGGAGAGCCATTACACGAAGCCCTCGGCCGAGGCAAGGAGATTTACTGGTAGGTATTCCAGTAGTATCTCAGGGTGTTCTGGGCTACACTCCGACACGACTTGTACCGCTTTTGGGGTCTGACTTTTACCAACCCCCTAGGCCAGCCATGCGATGCTCATAGACGAACGGACCGGACTGTACGGATATTGTCACTGACAGGCTCAGTAGGGAGTCAGGCTGAGTTCGCTCACAGACGTCCCTTTTGGTCAATACCTGGTAGCCCGTTATGTATTGGCTTATACCTCTAACGTGCTAGTGGTTAAATCCACAACCAAGGTGTTGACGAGTCTTTAGAGTCCCCCACATTCAGTTACTCAGCTTTCGGGCGAAAGGTTGTAGAGGCCGTATGGAGATATGGCAAGGTCCGATCAGATACGTGCGGTATTGCACGGGTCAGGATCGGACAGTTTGTACTACAGGCCGTATGATTATATGACAGGGTTCGATCAGATACGTGCGGTATTGCACGGATCAGGATCGAACAGATATTACTTGCCGGCTTTGGTTTAAGCCGGATCCTAGTATAGTACAGTGTAAACTTTGTCTCATTGCATTTGTATTTCGGTCGAAATACAGATGCGGGTGTGTATGCACAGTATCGGGGTTTTCCTGTAATTTATTACGGGACCAGTTTTCTGGAGTTGCCAGTTTGCTTTCCGTTTCGGCCGATTTCCATTGTTCCGTTCATTGGCCGAAGATTGGTGGAGGAGGGCTTATTTGCATTGTTGCAAATAAGTGGTTGTGGAGGGGGTCTTTGCATTTTTGTTTTATCATGATGGTTTTCATGATGAGCACCATCACTTGACTTCTTCTTCTCATGATGGCTTGACTTTTTGAAGCCATCATGCATGAGATGATGGTTGCCTTGGAGTGTTGGATTTGTTGTGATCATTCCCTTTTGTATGATAACCATTCCTCTCTCTCTTTTTTGGATGATATGAGAATGGCTCCCATTATCTTTTGATACACACACTCTCATTCTCTCCTCTCTCTTTGAGCATGGCCGGCCACTCTCTTTTGGAGGGGCTGTCCAAATATTTGGGTATGGGTTTTTGCCTCATTTCATGCTCCAAAAATCCTCTAGTTCCTCCACATAATTCTTGCATTATCCCTCCACCAAAATGGCAACTCCATAATCCCAAATGAGACATGTAATCCACATTATATTCTACAGCAAATCTTGGGCACGTCGAGTAGCCGGCTTCATGCCCGAGTTGCCTCGGCATTGAGGTGGGAGCCCGTAAAAGAAGTAGGCGATGTGGTGCACTTCCGGCGACGAGGTGGAGACCGGAGCCTCCGCAGGAGATCGGGACGATGACGAGAAGACCGGAGGACTTGGATCGTCGATATATCTCTATTCCCTTTCTTGTAGTTAGCTAGGACTAATTAATGGTTCGATCCGGGTATTAGTGCACGGCGGTTTGCCAGTTCAAGAAAAATTAAAGTTTATCACCGCTTCCGCTTTTGGCCGTCGGATTGACGGCCGGGGCGCCGCCGTGCACTTACACCAAGCACAATAATAACTAAGCAGTAGGGTGAATGCGCAATTCTAAATATGAAATAGAATATGCGACAAGTCAAGTCATCTTTAGCCCAGACGCATAACGCCGTGCGGGCGATTCCCCTGTAGATGTTAAATCTACTCACCAACGCTCCTGGCTAAGTGAAGCCAACCACCTGTTCTCCCTTTGTAGCAGTGTCCGAAGTACCCGCCTGCGAACCTACAACATTAAAACAATAAAGCAAGTATATATTAGCAATAGACCCAAAACACGTACAAACTATATTTGACCGACGCAACAACACAAAACATATCCTTAAGTGTTCGTATTGTGGCTAACGTGCGCAGCGACACGACGAAAACAACCTAAGAACAAAATCACACAAAATGCACGATCCGTGTCGTAAAATGTATCGCGCTTAAACGAAACACAAGAAATTACCTAGGTGATCCCAGATTTCGTATACAGAGAAAACTCAACAACTAAACAAGGCCAAAAACACCTAAACAACTGCAGACACCTACCCAGAAAAACCCAAACCCTAACTCCAACCCCAAGGCGATGTCGCCGGAATTCCTCTTCTGGTCGCCAGCCGAGTTCGAGCTCTAGGTGATGTCCTATGGTCTCAGGTATAACACAACTGTTTTGTTTAGTTTTCTAGTAAAAACTCCGGGTCACAGCAAATCACAGATATCATACACGACACTAAAAATACGATATTATGCACAAAACTTAACTTAAACACTCTAAACTAAAGCTAACAAGCTAAGCTACACAAAAATAACAAAAACAACAGAAAGAGATCATTACCTAACAAAAAGAACTCAAGGATCTAAGCTTTGTATGCTCCAAGGCATCCAAGAGGAAAAAAGTGATCAAAGATGTGATTTTTACGATATTTGTGAAGAATTTGAGATGAATTGGTGAGGGAAATGAGAGTGTTCAGTTTGATGAGAGAGGAAATGAAAGAATAAAAGAGATAGAGAAATGAGAGAGAGTGTGAGAATAAGAGTGAGGGAGATGAGTGTGGGGTGAGGTTAGAGGTGCGTATAACCTTGCATTAATTCTTACATTAATGCATTCACACCACCATTGCAACCTCCTCACTTCCAAATAAATATCTCTCTCTCACACACAAAAGATCTAGGAAAGGTTAAGGATTGGATTAACAAGGATTAGGTTAAGTGTCATGGTTGCTAAGAACAAAATTAGCACAAACAAATCCTCACATTAACATGCACGCGTGCGTGCATGCTCAAAACAAATAATAATAAATTATTAATTAAATGTTATAAAATGTGAGAAACCCGAATTGGTAAACTTTTTACAGTAAACCCGCATTAACGTCTAAACAAATACTAACCGAAATCTAAGGCGTTACAATCTCTACCTTATAAAAATTCATCCCCGAATTTAAAATTCTCACTAAGCGTACCTTCAAAGAGAAGATTACAAAACTCTCAGATCTTGCTCGTAGTATTCCAAGTGATTACCTCACTATATGGCTTCGTCTAAGAAAACCCTTCACAGATGGCAAGACCCTTGACCGAAGTTTCTCCACCTGCCGAGCCATTAAAACAATTGGCTGCTGGTGAACGAAAGATCGCGTCCAAGCTAAATGGTCTGGTGCTGAATCATGTGAGAAAGGTCATGAAGGTAATTACAAAGTATCGACACAAGGAATACGGGGTGAATACTCAATAATCTGGGCGGAAGTGCCAAATTAAAGGCAACGAAACTAACCGCTTTAAGAATCTCAAAAGGACCTAAAATCCGGGGATAAGCTTCCCAAAACTCAACACGTCGTTCATCGGAAAAGTTTGTAGGAATACATGATCTCCCGCTGCGAACTCAAGTCTGGGACCACTACGGTCGACATAAGACTTCTGTCTGCACTGGGCTCTTCTCATCCTGGCCTAAAACAACTGGATCATCTCCGAAGTCTCTAGACTAGCTGGGGTCCAAAAATCCTACTTTCGCAGAGTCAGAAAAATAGACTGGAGATCGACACGACCTAACAACTAAACTTAAAGGTTTCCAATTGGAGTGCCTCCTGAAGGAGAACCCTAATAATGGCAAGTGACGATCCCAACTGCCGACAACAATTAGTACGCACGCACAAGCATATCCTCTAGAGTCGGTATAGCCCGCTCTCACAAAACCATCATCCTGCGAATGGAAAAATGGAGCTAAAGCTCAACCAGTACACAAGACTTCCTGAAGCTCCTGCCCAAGACGACAAGCGAACAGGGTGCCTCTATTGGATACAACCCATGAAGGAAATCCGTGCAACGCACAGCTTAACAAAGGACAACTGAGAAAACCGAGTATAACCGGAAAACAAACACCCGAATGGAGTCACACCCTTACTAAACCTGGGTAGACACCATAACGAAATTCATGGAGATCTGCTCCCATTCCCACTTCGGAACGGTTAAAGGTTGCAACTCTCCAGCCGGTCTCAGGTGCTCAACCTAAACTCACAACAAGATAGACACCTTGAAACGAAATCCGAAACTTCACTCTTCATCCCTGCCCACCCGTAACTATCTCACAAGTCACGCTACAGATTGGTGGAACTTGAATGAACACCGAAAGCTGATTGATGTGCCTGCTCTAGGATTTCGCGTCTCTGCCCATCAGCAACAGGTACACAAACGCGTCCCTAAATGTAGCACACCCTAGTCATAAATCAAGAACTCCGAATTTTTACCCAGCCGAGTATGCTCAAGAATCTCTGACGAACGAGCATCGGCGGGCTGGGCCTATAACAACCCTAATTTTCCTATACCCTTTTCTACACAAAATTTTAAATTTTTTTTCAAAATCCATAAAGGGGTATTTTAGCCTGAGCGCAAGATATAAGTAATTATTTTGTTTTTAATTACAAGTTACAAGAATGTAATAACTCCATTTTTAGTGTACAAGAAATTACTTTAAATTTAATGTATATTTGGGGTATTTACTCTTGCTGCTATCATTTTAAGTAATTAAATAACTCCATAATTACAAGAAGGGGATTGCAGCTCATTCGTAATACCTTGCACTACTGAACCAAGCCACCAGAGTTCAAATCCCATACCCCACATTATTTTTGATATTGATTTTTTTAAAAACCTTTAGAATACCAAGAGTTTACACGTGCATATCTCACAAAAACCCCCCACTACACCCAAACATGTAACACTTGCAGGAGTTATATGAACCGTCGGGGGGGATCCTGGCCGCCGGACTCGGCCGGATATCGGCCAACTCGGCCTCGACTCGGCCGACTCAGTGCTCCGACCGAGTCAGGGCCGAATCACCCCCGAGTCGGCCGATTCCGGCGACGGCCCCAACATGAAAGTTGTGTCATTTCATATTCCCTATGCACCTGCAAAATTTCAGCCTCAGACCACTTTCAGAGCTCTTTAAAAACCCTAATTACTCCACTTTTAATACATTTTTATTACATATTATCACATTTTTATTTTTAACTTTTCATCTACCCTAACCCTAGCCTAACCCTATAAATACCAACCCTACACACTACCCTCTCACCCCCAAAATCCTAAGCTCACTCTCTCAAAATTTTCCAAGAGTTGTTTACTTCGAAAACAAGTTCGCGGCGAAGCTCCGACGAAATTCCGGCGGGAATTCCGGCGACGTTTTTAGAAAAAAAAACCGGCGACGAAGAAACGCCTCGGCAACTCCTTTCGTTCCCCTACACTCCTTAGTATAGATCAAAACCCGTATGTCTCATTCTATCCCCCTTTCTATTTCTCTGAAATACGAAACTACGAAACCCGACGGAATCAGAACAAATCCGATTTCCGATTCAGTTTTCTATAAAATTTCACTTCTAATCAATACATTCATGCCTAAACATCTTAATCTTGACTATTAAACTTTTAAAAATCAATTTGAACAAGTTTTCTCACATGAAATGATATCCTTTCCAATTTATCGTATTTTTTCACTTTAATACCATCATGTTTCGATTTCACATTTAACCCCTTAATTTTGCTATACATTTAAAGTAGAGCACGAGGTAATGACCTACCTCCACACACACGCAAATACAACACTAAGCGACATCATCAAAAAAATTAGAATACGATAAAAACAATACTTTCATTTAAATACCATTTTCTTAATAAAATCAATTCTAGAAGTTTTAGCTTTGTTACACTTTTAAATAAATACCTCTTATTAGGAAAACACGATAAGTTATGCACATCTATCGTTTATCTAAACCTGACTTTGTGGTGTCTAGGCTAGCAAGTGAGCAAAGGTAACTTTAAAAGGCTTGTCTCACGATTCGTGAGCGGATCCCTCCTTCCTCACTTGTACTTACCTGGCCACAATTGGCGGTGAAGAGGCGATTTGAGGCTTCTAACGACTTGTCGTTTAGACCATTTAGAAATAGGCTAGTTGGCTTAGGAAACCCTAGAATCTAAAATACGGAAATTACACTTTGCAAATAAATACCTTTTACTTTATAAAACCGTTTTCTAAAGGATTGGTATTTTACAATCTTTGCAAAGTGCCGCTACAACCCATGTTTGGGGAACCCATTCGGGATCGTGCGGTTTATCGCGCACCCTCGGGCTAGTAGTGCGAGATTCAGACCTCCGCAAGGAGCATTCGGTCTCGAAAGGTTTAAAATATGACATTTTAAGAAAATGAGATTTTTAGAATATAAAATATTTATTAAAATTATTTTTGTATAAACATATGTATATTTATCATTTAAATATCTATTTTATTATAATATAAATTTTCCACCTTTTTCTAAAAATCACAAGAATAAATTTTACACTAAAATACCATGGACTTCAAATAATCAATATTACAGATAAATACCCTTATTTATAAAACTAAGATATTTTCACTAGAAATGTCATAATATAAAATCCACCCTCATTACAACTCTAAAGACGAACAATAAATACTTGAGGTGTATTTTGAAAAGTATATAAAAGTATTTTTACATAAAACCCCCTCAAGTTTTATAAATTACCCTGAGGACCTTAGCAATTATAAGACTTCGATTCACATTTCTGATTGTCTGACTCGGGTTTGAGTCTGATTAATCTGACTTGAATATAATTCAAGTCAATCTATAATCTACAAGTTTCCACTTCAATATGAACTCATGAATTCATGAATCCAATATCAATTTATACATCTTGACCGAACCGAACCATGGATATACCTATTCCTTTTACATGATTCTCAGTTATTCCATTTACATGACTCTATGGTTACAACCGCTTACTTATATCATGGTTTCGGTCAGTCAATCAATCTTACAATCAATACAATTTACAAGATAATAATACAAACAAGACATCATGGGGATTAAGGGGTAGACTGGTACGGAATATGTTAAAGGTGGCACGAGGTGGTCACTTGAGACGTAATTACATCCATGCCGTTGTTCCGTGGTATTATCGACGGAGCCTTGTACTACAGGTTACCAAGGTCCCCGGTGTAAGTGGGACACCCCTCGTATACACTGGTATCTTCTGTACCAGGCTACAAACAACAGCGTTAATACAACATTACAATATTATAATACAACATTAAAAGCTACTCTCTCTCTTACTCTCTGTCTATTCCTCCCTTATCTTTGGAACTTGCCGAGCGACCTGTTCGCCGACGACATTCTATTTCTTTCTTCTTTGAATGTCGTCAGGTAGTTTGGACCCGGCGGAGATCGAGCCATCTCAAAAAGACTTGGAGCAGTTTGCCGAAGACTCTGCACTTTAGTTTCATTGTACACTTTTCCTTTCTGTATATTTTTTCATTTCCTATTATGCCACTGTTTAGGCATCATTTTATTTAAGTTGTATTTCCTTTTCATGCATTATCTAAAAGAATGTTAATAAATAAAAGTTGATGTTCCTTTTATATCCTGTCTCTTTTGTATTTATTTTATATTGCTTAGATACGCTTAGAGTATGCAGTTCTGAGTATATACGTAGCGGGCCTCATCGCGTCCCTTTCGCCGTATATCGGGAAGCGGGGCGTGACAGGTTTTGTTGGTGGCCCATGCAGGTCAGAGCTGTATGAAACCCTATCATGCAGTTCTGTTCTGCGTGAACAACCTAAGCAATATAACACAAGAACCAGCAACTAAAATATTCTTTACAATTCATGTTCCTTAAATCTTATAATTTAATATTCCTTGAATCTTATCATTTCATTTTAATCTGTCATAACCCAAATTTTTCTTCAGGGTTATGGATTCCCTGAACAACACCAGTACCAATGTCAACAACACACCTCCAACTCTAGCACTACCTCTCACACCAGCTATTCATGCTCCACTCAATGAGCAAATGGTTCTGCTTGAGGCAATTCGCAGCCTCCTAGAGGGACAGCAGCAACTCCTGAACCGTCCCGAGACTGACGCACCTGGGGTGAAGCAATTTAGAGATTTACATCCCAAACAGTTCTCAGGAAAGGGGAGCCCACTGGAAGCTGAGGAATGGGCTCAAAACACAGAGGATGATCTGGCGGCAGCACAAGTGCCAGAAATAGCTTGGGTCCGAGTTGCAAAGCTGCAACTCACGGACAATGCACGGAACTGGTGGAAGGCGGAAGAAAGCCGTCTTGAACAGCCTATTGAATGGAAGACTTTTCGCGAGAAGTTCAACACGAAGTACTTCCCTGTGACTGCCAGGTTTGCCATGGAACAGCAGTTCATTCATTTACAACAAGGTTCGATGTGGGACAAGTCAGTAGACGAGTATGACACTGAATTCACTATGCTCAGTCGGTAAGATATGTCACAGTATTTCAAATTTTTGATATCACATACTACACAACTAACACAAGACCATAACAGATTTGCGGCACACCTGATACCGACGGATGAGATCAGAGCCCGTCGATTTCAACAAAGTTTGGACACGGAAATCCAGGCTGCACTAGCCACAGGGAAATTTCCAACTCATGAAGATGCTCTGGAAGCTGCCCGCAGTTATGAGGCAGTGATAAAAGTAAGGGGCAGACCTCAGTCTGCAGGAGTGAAACACCCTGCCACTCAAATGGCAGGAGGGGCCTCTTCAAGGCCAGCTGTCGAACTCAGAAGACTGGAAAAAGCTAAGGATTGGTTAAGACCTGATTTTTGCTTTTATTGCAAGAGGGAAGGACACTTGTGGAAGGACTGTAGGCGCGCAAAAGGCCTATACTTGGTTTGTGGCGCGTCCAATTACGGAATTGGAAACTGTCCTTATAGACGCAACCCAGCACACCCACCCATCAACTACCCGCAGCAGCAGCTATCCAGGCTCCTGCAACCCGTCCTACTCTCCCAGCACCACCTCCACGTGGATTCCTGCTCAGCCAATTCGCCAATTCCATCAGGCACTGAGAAACATGTCTCGAATATAGGGGAATATGCCTCCAGCTAGGAGGAACGTGCCATGGCGACAGGCTTTCACCTTAGTAGCCATAGAACCTGAAACTGTGAACCAAGGTAATCCAAGTAACTCCCTCACAACTTTGACCAAAACTTCTTTACAATCTTTAGTTCTGTCACCAAATTGTTACACATTCCTTTTACAAATTTCGAGGACGAAATTTTTATAAGGAGGGTAGAATGTAACAACCCTAATTTTCCTACACACTTTTCTACACAAAATTTTAAATTTTTTTCAAAATCCATAAAGGGGTATTTTAGCCTGAGCACAAGATATACGTAATTATTTTGTTTTTAATTACAAGTTACAAGAATGTAATAACTCCATTTTTAGTGTACAAGAAATTACTTTAAATTTAATGTATACTTGGAGTATTTACTCTTGCTGCTATCATTTTAAGTAATTAAATAACTCCATAATTATAAGAAGGAGCTTGTAGCTCATTGGTAATACCTTGCACTGCTGAACCAAGCCACCAGAGTTCAAATCCCATACCCCACATTATTTTTCATATTGATTTTTTTAAAAACATTTAGAATACCAAGAGTTTACACGTGCATATCTCATAAAAACCCCCCACTACACCCAAACATGTAACACTTGCAGGAGTTATATGAACCGTCGGGGGGGGGGGGATCCTGGCCGCCGGACTTAGCCGGGAATCGTCCATCTCGGCCTCGATCGGCCGACTCAGTGCTCCGACCGAGTCACGGCCGAGTCACCCCCGAGTCGGCTGATTCCGGCGACGACCCCAACATGGAAGTTGTGTCTTTTCATATTCCCTATGCACCTGCAAAATGTCAGCCTCAGACCACTTCCAGAGCTCTTTATAAACCCCAATTACTCCACTTTTAATACATTTTTTATTACATTTTATCACATTTTAATTATTAACTTTTCATCTACGCTAACCTTAGCCTAACTCTATAAATACCAACCCTACACACTACCCACTCACCCCCAAAATCCTAACCTCACTCTTTCAAAATTTTCCAAGAGTTGTGTACTTCGAAAACAAGTTCGCGGCGAAGCTCCGACGAAATTCCGGCGGGAATTCCGGCGACATTTTTAGAAACAACTGGCGACGAAGTAACGCCTCGGCAACTCCTTTCGTT
The DNA here is from genome assembly GCA_030015575.1 of Agapanthus africanus. Lineage (NCBI taxonomy): Eukaryota > Viridiplantae > Streptophyta > Magnoliopsida > Asparagales > Amaryllidaceae > Agapanthus > Agapanthus africanus. Next base: position 314,037,534 of record JASDDO010000019.1, read on the forward strand.
CCCCTACACTCTTTAGTATAGATCGAAACCCGTAAGTCCCATTCTATCCCCCTTTCTATTTCTCTGAAATACGAAACTACGAAACCCGACGGAATCGGAACAAATCCGATTTCCGATTCAGTTTTCTATAAAATTTCACTTCTAATCAATATATTCATGCCTAAACATCTTAATCTTGACTATTAAACTTTTAAAAATCAATTTGAACAAGTTTTCTCACATGAAATGATAACCTTTCCAATTTATCGTATTTTTTCACTTTAATACCATCATGTTTCGATTTTACATTTAACCCCTTAACTTTGCTATACATTTAAAGTAGAGCACAAGATAATGACCTACCTCCACACACACGCAAATACAACCCTAAGCGACATCATCAAAAAAATTAGAATACGATAAAACAATACTTTCATTTAAATACCATTTTCTTAATAAAATCAATTCTAGAAGTTTTAGCTCTGTTACACTTTTAAATAAATACCTCTTATTAGGAAAACACGATAAGTTGTGGACATCGATCGTTTATCAAAACCTGACTTTATGGTGTCTAGGCTAGCAAGTGAGCAAAGGTAACTTTAAAAGCCCCGTCTCACGATTCGTGAGCGGATCCCTCCTTCCTCACTTGTACTTACCTGGCCACAATTGGCGGTGAAGAGGCGATTTGAGGATTCTAACGACTTGTCGTTTAGACCATTTAGAAATAGGCTAGTTGGCTTAGGAAACCCTAGAATCTAAAATACGGAAAATTACACTTTGCAAATAAATACCTTTTACTTTATAAAACCGTTTTCTAAAGGATTAGTATTTTACAATCTTTGCAAAGCGCCGCTACAACCCATGTTTGGGGAACCCGTTCGGGATCGTGCGGTTTATCGTGCACCCTCGGGCTAGTAGTGCGAGATTCAGACCTCCACAAGGAGCATTCGGTCTCGAACGACATTTTAAGAAAATGAGATTTTTAGAAATAAAATATTTATTAAAATTATTTTTGTATAAACATATGTATATTTATCATTTAAATATCTATTTTATTATAATATAAATTTTCTACCTTTTTCTAAAAATCACAAGAATAAATTTTACACTAAAATACCATGAACTTCAAATAATCAATATTACAGATAAATACCCTTATTTATAAAACTAGGATATTTTCACTAGAAATGTCATAACATAAAATCCACCCTCATTACAACTCTAAAGACGAACAATAAATACTTGAGGTGTATTTTGAAAAGTATATAAAAGTATTTTTACATAAAACCCCCTCAAGTTTTATAAATTACCCTGAGGACCTTAGCAATTATAAGACTTCGATTCACATTTCTGATTTTCTGACTCGGGTTTGAGTCTGATTGATCTGACTTGAATATGATTCAAGTCAATCTATAATCTACAAGTTTCCACTTTAATATGAACTCATGAGTTCATGAATGCAATATCAATCTATACATCTTGACCGAACCGAACCATGGATATACCTATTCCTTTTACATGATTCTCAGTTATTCCATTTACATGACTCTATGGTTACAACCGCTTACTGATATCATGGTTTCGGTCAGTCAATCAATCTTACAATCAATACAATTTACAAGATAATAATACAAACAAGACATCGTGGGGTTTAAGGGGTAGACTGGTACGGAATATGTTAAAGGTGGCACGAGGTGGTCACTTAAGACGTAATTATATCTATGTCGTTGTTCCGTGGTATTATCGATGGAGCCTTGTACTACAGGTTACCAAGGTCCCCGGTGTAAGTGGGACTCCCCTCGTATATACTGGCATCTTCTGTACCAGGCTACAAACAACAGCGTTAATACAACATTACAATATTATAATACAACATTAAAAGCTACTCTCTCTCTCTCTTACTCTCTGTCTATTCCTCCCTTATCTTTGGGACTTACCGAGCGACCTGTTCGCTGACAACATTCTATTTCTTTCTTCTTTGAATGTCGTCAGGTAGTTTGGACCCGGCGGAGATCGAGCCATCTCAAGAAGACTTAGAGAAGTTTGCCGAAGACCCTGTACTTTAGTTTCATTGTACACTTTTCCTTTCTGTATTTATTTCATTTCCTGTTATGCCACTGTTTAGGCATCATTTTATTTCAGTTGTATTTCCTTTTCATGCATTGTATAAAAGAATGTTAATAAATAAAAGTTGTTGTTCCTTTTATATCCTGTCTCTTGTGTATTTATTTTATATTGTTTAGATACGCTTAGCGTATGTAGTTCTGAGTATATACGTAGCGGGCCTCGTCGCGTCCCCTTCGCCGTATACCGGGAAGCGAGGCGTGACAGTGCCACGCGAAAGCGATTAAAGAAAAGTGGTCGGGCGCGGACATGAGCAAGCTGTCCCCTCAGTAGAGGTGAATTTAAGCTGTACTCAACGATCGCACAAGAACTGTAAATCTGCAGAAGACTATCTCAACAATCAAAACCCGTTGCAGGAAGATGTACATTAAGCTCTGGCGGTCCATGAAAATCTGACACGGCTCTCCGAGCAAGTAGTGTCTCCAAATCTCCAATGCACGAACACCGCGGCCATCTCCAGATCAGGAGTGGGATATCCTGCACGTACTTCCTCCAACTGTCGGGAAGCAAAAGAGATAACTCTATAGTGTCATATCAGTACACAATCGAGCCCCACTCGCGAAACATCACAGTTAAACAACAAAGTCGCCCAAACCAGAAAGCAAAGAAAGAACTGATGCACTTGTTAACCGAGTCTTCAACTACCGAAAACTCAGCACGCATGCCTCAGTACAAAGAAAAGGAACCTCCGTTCTGGTCAGTCCAGTCCACGGTGTAGCACTACACTAGCAATCCTGCACAAAACGGCGGTAAAAACCTGCTAAGCCCAAAAATCTGCGGACCTCCGTCCTTCACACAAGTCTGGGCCTAAGCTGTACGGCCTCGATCTTCCTCGGGACCAAACGAAAACCATTTCCTGTAACTACAAGACCTATGAGTCAATACAAACAAGCCTGAAGGAACACTCCGAGAATCTAGCGAACCACTGGGGCTCTCCCAATGTCTGCAAAACAAATCCTCAAGTGCTACTCATGTTCCTCACGACACATTAGAATAGTCCAGAATTTCATTGATGACACAACAATAACTGGTCGAGGAACAGCCTGAAGAAATCTGGTTCATCATATCTACCAATGTTGCTAGGGCATTAGTGAGTCCAATGACACCAACAAAAACGCAAAGCCCGTAGCACGCACAAGGCAGTCTTCGGAATGTCATCACTCCGAACCCGCAACAATGATGACCTGATCCCAAACAAAATTAGAAAATGTCTCGCACTCGGGAGTTGATCGAAGAAATCGTCAACGCGAGGTAAAGGGTAGCTATCCGCACCGTAAGCCGGTTCAATTGACGATCCATCGATACACAACCTCAAACTGCCGTTTTTCTCCTTGACGAATAGAAATAGGAGCTCCCCAATGCGAAACACTCAGACGCACAAGCCCTCCAACAAACAACTCTGCAGCAGATCCTTAAGCTCCCTAAGCTTCGCCGGCTCGTCTTGAACAACGTCGGAAACTCTCGCACGATAGGAACCCGGTCCAACAATCCCACAGTGGCTCCGGTATCTCGAATGAACGCCAAGAATCCACGACATCCTCTCCTCAAAAGCCGACTAGTGAAAAAGGCTGAAATCAAGCTGTGAGAGGTGAAACCACTGTTCCCCTACACAACAAGAACTGACTTACCGGGAAAACATACCTGACTGTTTTCTTGCGGTAGTCCACAGACGCCTAGCACGTAGCTAACCAATCCATGCCCAGGAATGTCAAATCCTACATCTCTAGAAGGATCAAAGTGACGGACGAACCTCTATCTCCTATCCTATTGGCACACGACTGAAATACGTGTCGCGCAACAAAAGAATCGCGGACAGAAGTTAACACAACAAACGGCTGATCTAGCTAACACGACTCTCCTCGTCCCAAACTTCTGCTACTCCCGCGATGGTCACGAAATCTGTCTCGACGACTAGGCCTCTGTCTCTGAGCTGGTACACTGGAACGAGTCTTCTACGGTTCCGGAACTCTCAAAGTCTCTGGAAGACGTGTCTCGTCAACTGGGGCTGCATCCACTGGTGCTATGTAGGTGACGAAATGCTGTGTGCTGATCGCAAGGAACAACTGGGTAACAAGGTGACAACCTCCTGTCGCTGCGCTCGAACGGTCTCAACCAATGAACTCATCGTCTGGCGCACGTCCTGCATCTCTGCCACAAGCCTAGCGATACTATCTGTCGAAGGCGGATCCGTCTGCTCCTGAGCAACGAGCGTGCCATCCTGGTCAGTTCTCGTCCTACCCGAGACAATTTTGACCTCGGCCCTCGCTGCACCTCTCTGAGTCCCCATAGTCGTCGGTGGCAAAGACTATAAATAGAGATAGGATTCGATATGAACACGGAAATTGAATCACAAGGATATGAATCATCGAGGAAGGAATTTCAAGCAATTTGTACTTAGGTCACTTTAGGCGGAGCACCACAACGTGAGTATGCTGCAGACATACACACGCTACGTTACTCTGCTTAAGCTACCTACTCCATCATACCAAGGTCATCCTACATTCCGAAAGGTAAAAACCTAGCGCTCTGATAGCAATTTTGTCACGACCCGAAATTGGCACGTGACGAGCCTAATATACGCAACGTCTACAAGTGTAACGCAGTAAAAGAAAGCCAAAACCCATAAATCTAAACCATTAAAAGACAAGAAAATATAAGAAACATTGAAATCTCAACCTAAATTTTTTAAAAGTCCAACTTTATTTCCTCTAAAATTTTGGCAGCACCTCCTTTGTAAAAACCAGCCCCAAAAATAGGTACAACATAAATAAAAGGAAAGCATCCCCAAAAGGGAGCTAATACACGCCCAAAGGCGGAAAACAACCACCACATCAGATATACGATGTCGTAGTGAAGAAATAAAAGACGATAAAAAGGAAACTGTATAAAAGACAACCAAGTCACAAAATAATATACAATATCGTCCTCACACCAAGTTTCTAAGTCAAACAAGAAAGTAGTAGATGGAGAGTACAAGGATACAACGAATATACAAAACAACAACGAGTAACCACAAACCCCACCTAAGCAAACTACACACTGTGAGCTGATGCGGTATCCGCAGCAAAGAATGATAAGATAGATGAATAGCCTGCCTCGACTACTCTAGGGAATAACCTGTAAAACAACTGTGGCACGACGGGGGTGAGTTGCCAACTCGTGAATAGTAAATAACATATGCAGGTAATCGTAAGTATGCACGTACAGCGCGAATCTAATATATGCAATTAATAGCTATGAAAGGTCATATAAATGCAATAAAAATGAAAAGTACACTAACGGTTACTACAAATACATGAAGCAATAATATGACAATCGGTATGCAATAATCATGCAATAATGATATGAAAAGGTATATATGCAACAGTCATGAAAGGTACACTAACAGGTACAACTAACACATGAAGTAATGCATATAAATAAAGGTATGTAAATGCAACAGTCTTGAAAGGTACACTACCAGGTACTACTAATACATGAAGCAGTGCATAAATAATAAATGTGGAGTATGGAATGAAATATGTCATTTCCACGGAATCCTGACATCGTGGTAGGATAAAAATCCATTAAGACAATCCAAATCCTCAAATCAGCCCCCAAATTGGCTCTCATATCATATAAGTCTCACAAATCTTTAATATACAATATCGAATAAATCTCATATATCCCGAATATACAAAATCAAGTGAATCTCATATATCCTTTATGTACAATATCAAGTAATCTCAAATGTCCTAAATCCAATATCAAATGAATCTCTTATATCCTAGGTATATTTGCATAAATAATATGATGATGTATATGAATTGATATGTATACATATATATTAGCGTCTCATTCCACTAATATATATATGCATATACAAAAGCGTCCCATTCTACTGTTATATATACTTAGAAGTCAAATATCATGAAAATAATGTGTCAAGCATCGACACAGAAAGGCTGATCTATCAGGTGCTGTCACCAAGACTGGCACCCTGATAGGTACGTATTATACGCTATACTGAAAGCTCGAGTGCCTTGTTCTGACCCTAGCCTCTCGACGTATCCATACATACATGACTCCCGTCGGTATCCTCATGATAACCGCCGAGTCATGGGTAATGTCACCGGAGTGTATGGTTCCCCCGCCGGGCTCTATCGGAAAGGTCCATTATTCGTCTTGCCCCGGTGTACCTCCGGGCCTCACCATGTACCCTCATACGGCCTCGACGCTCCTCGCATGGAGTATATATATCAGAACCGATAAATCTCATGGTGGATGCTGAAATATCATATCAAGGGAAACCGGGTTTTTCAAATAATGCATAATTTCATGAACTACCACGGTCCCCAAATCCAGAAAACATCATGAAAAATCCATATCTCATTGCGAAAATCCATGAATATAATATATGCAATATAAAACTGAAATGTAAGCATATAAAGGAAAAGCCGCTAATTAACCGCAACAAATTAATATAAAATATCATGTGGTTCCTATTTTCTCCAATTCTAAATAACATCAAGTAGGGTAAACATGTAGCTATAACTAATACATGTGTAAACATAAAGGTATAGTAAGATATAGGTATCTACCTATTAGTAATGATGTGATATACCCTCCAGATATAAGCGAAGTATGTATGCAAAGTATACAAGTAACTATAACATTATGTATGTATGTTATCACTAATGGTACAATACTCTATAGGTATACATGTAACTAGCATTTAAGTATGTGAAGGCATATATGTAACCATGTAGGTATACAGGTATGCTATATGTCATACGCAATAAGAAATATGAATCAATGTCACAATATTCCTAACCAAACTATATTATATCTATAAGTGGTTTGTGCGTGTCATGGCAATTATTGACGGTGTGTGTGGCATACAATCAGTGCTCGTGCAACATGAGCCGTAAATAATAGTGCAGTGTCCTAAGGATACTTGTCCAAGCATAATAATAACTAAGCAGTCGGGTGAATGCACAATTCTAAATATGAAATAGAATATGCGACAAGTCAAGTCATCTCTAACCTAGACGTATAACGCCATGCGGGAGATTCCCCTGTAGATGTTAAATCTACTAACCAACGCTCCTGGCTAAGTGAAGCCAACCACCTGTTCTCCTTTTATAGCCGTGTCCGAAGTCCCCGCCTGTGAACCTACAACATTAAAACAATAAAGCAAGTATATATTAGCAATAGACCCAAAACACGTACAAACTACATTTGACCGACGCAACAACACAAAACATACTGTAAGTGTTCGTATTGTGGTTAACGTGCGTAGCAACACGACGAAAACAACCTAAGAGCAAAATCATACAAAGTCCACGATCCGTGTCGTAAAACGTATCACGCTTAAACGAAACACAAGAAACTACTTAGGTGATCCCAGATTTCGTATACAGAGAAAACGCAACAACTAAACAAGACCAAAAACACCTAAACCACTGCAGACACCTACCCAGAAAAACCCAAACCCTAACTCCAACCCCAGGCCGATGTCGCCGGAATTCATCTTCTCGTCACCGACCGAATCCGAGCTCCAGGGGTCCGTGCTCCAGGTGATGTCCTATGGTCTCAGGTACAACACAACTACTTTATTTGGTTTTCTAGTAAAAACTCCGGGTCACAACAGATCACAGATATCATACACGACACTAAAAATACGATATTATGTACAAAACTTAACTTTAAACACTCTAAACTAATGCTAACAAGCTAAGCTACAAAAAAATAACATAAACAACAGAAAGAGATCATTACCTAACCAAAAGAACTCAAAGATCCAAGCTTTGCATGCTCCAAGGCATCCAAGTGGAAAAAAGTGATCAAAGATGTGATTTTTGTGATATTTGTGAAGGATTTGAGATGAATTGGTGAGGGAAATGAGAGTATTCAGTTTGATGAGAGAGGAAATGAAAGAATAAAAGAGAGAGAGAAATGAGAGAGTGTGTGAGGATAAGAGAGAGGGAGGTTAGAGGTGAGTATAACCTTGCATTAATTCTCACATTAATGCATTCACACCACCATTGCTACCTCCTCACTTCCAAATAAATATCTCTCTCTCACACACAGAAGATCTAGGAAAGGTTAAGGATTGGATTAACAAGGATTAGGTTAAGTGTCATGGTTGCTAAGAACAAAATTAGCACAAACAAATCCTCACATTAACATGCACACGTGCGTGCATGCTCAAAACAAATAATAATTAATTTTTAATTAAATGTTATAAAATGTGAGGAACCCGATTGGTAAACTTTTTACAGTAAACCCGTATTAACGTCTAAACGAACACTAACCGAAATCTAAGGCGTTACACGTGGAGGACGTCTAGCCTGAATTTGGGTGTAGATGCTAGTTAGACTTATCCATCTACCTCACCGAAGATACCAAGTTGATTTATGGCACCGTATATCAGAGTTTTAGATAGATGTGACCGTTGAAGCAGATTTTATCAGATTCACCCTCATTTGTGATGGGGTTTTTTATTATGGAGACGCTCTTCCCTGCAGGAGCAAGTCCCTGCAGTTAATTACGTTATCGCGTTGCGATAACCACTTTCTCCTTCTCCAATAATTCACTTCAAGTCGTGTGTTTATTTTGTTTGTTATGGTTGCCCGTGGATTGTATACAGAGACTAGTTTGTGTCGTTGTCCGTCAGGCGCGGATTAGTCCAAATCCGTATATTTTAGATTTGGGGATTGAACTTAGCTTGTATATTCCATCGGTTCAAAGAATATTTTGTCTTATTTAAGGATCGTTAATCTATTTTTAGATTAAGATCAAACGTAAATATATGAGTATTTGGGCTCAATTTATTTTAACTAAGAATGCGTTAGGCTTATTTGAGACTAAGATCAACTTAGATATATTTTCAGGATCATTAAATTTAATTAAGATCCAACAACAGAGAATTTGGGCTCAGCTACAAGCAACTTCAGAGAGATTTAGTCAATTTGGGCTTGGTCTGCTCAGTCTTTTTTTTTATTCAGAAGTGATAAGCACTTATTTGTGGCTTGGGTGCTCAGCCTTGGGGTTTCTCCCTTTATTCAGATGTACTAAGCACTTATATATGGTTCTAGCGCCCACGTGGGAAGCACGTGAGGCGCTCAGACATGGGTGCTGTCCAATCAATGCTAGGCAATTTAGTTATTTTGACTAAATTTATAGTGCTCAGCACTTTTATACAACGCTCATGTGGGAAGCACGTGAAGCACTAAGCGTTCTATTTTGTTGGGCGGCCATGTGAGAAGCACGTGAGGCGCTGAGCATTCAGCTTTGAGCGCCCACGAAGTAAGCACGTGAGGCGCCGAGTTCCATTTAAGGGAATCTTTTGGGCGCTCATGTGTGCTTCACGTAAGGCGTCAAGTCTTTTTCTTTTTAGAGATTTAATCTCTGCTACTGGCATTTCGGCCATTGATGATCAGCTAGATCTATGTTTCGAAAATCTTGGATCATGTTTATTGGAGAACTAAGTTTCTCTATTTCTTTTATAAGAACTAAGTTCTTTCATGTAGGGTTAAACCCTGTTTGCAAAGGAATTGAGTTTCTAGAACATATGTTCTCTTCTCTCTCTCTTTTTAATCTAGTTCTTTCTCCTAAATTCTGAGTTTGAAGAACAGAATCTCTCCGATGAGAATTAAATTCTCAACTTGTGGGGAGATTTTCTTTGCAAATCTCAGATCAGAAGAAGAACTAAGTTCTTTTATGAAGGGTTCAACCTTTGTTTTTTACTTGTACTAGGCAAAAGAGATATATTTAACCTCTTCTTTTTCTTTACCTAGGGTTTTAAAGGAGTAACATCTTCTTCTTCGAAGAAAATTAAATTCTCTGATGCAGCTTCTAACTTTTTTTTTTTAGAAACTTATGGGGGGTTCTCTCTCTCTTGAGACTTGAAGTCTCCTATCTTTTATATAGGAGAGATAAATTGTTAATTAGTTTGAGAAAATCTCTCATTTGAGAGATACCAATTAATTTAATTGGCTTCAAAAGTTGTTTAGGGGATTTTATCCACCGTTGGATGTTTGATTCAGAGAATTTCTGTTTAACAGAATATATATTCTTGTTTTTAACAAGATTATGGATATATTTTCCCATATACAGAATTTAATTCTGTCATACGGTGATTTTTTAATCACCATTGGATTTTTAATCAAAGAGTTCTCTGTTTAACAGAGCACAATCTTTTTTTATTTAGAAAGATATAGGGAAATGATTTCCCATCTCATTGGATTTTTGATCAACAGCTTTCTGTTTAACAGAAAATATCTTTCTCGTTTAGAAAGATCAGGGAGATATTTTCCCCCAATAGAATTTAATTCTATATTCGATGATTTTTAATCACCATTGGATCTTTGATCTGACGGTTATTTATATAGAATTTAATTCTATGAGAAGCTAAAAAGTATGTTCTCACGTATTTAACATGTGACCCCAGTATGGGTTTTAATCTGCTTAAATTTAGCGCTCATATATTTTGCATATGAGTGCTCACGTGTTTAACACGTTAGGCTGGTTTGACCTCTTTTGGTTGTTTGTTTTCAGCGTTTATATGTTGTGCATAGAATCATGCATGTGTTTAACATGTGAGTCCTAAACTGTAGGAATCCTTTTCTTCTTTCTTTTCCCCCTTTATTATAAGGGGAAAAATGCCCTTCCAGCGTTGCTCTCACGTGGCTTACACGTGAGTGCAACAATGTCAATTTTATAACCGTTGGATTACTTTGGGGAGTGGGGAGTCGAACCAATCCCATCATGTCCTATAAATTGGGCCTTTGGTCCTTGACATGACTTCTATTTCTTCATCTTCTTCCCTGAGTTTTTCTTTTGTGAATTTAATTCTCATTTCAGAGCTTATATCTCTGCCTTCAAAATTTCTTTGAACAGAGTTAAACACTGGTAAATTGTTTTTGGTAAGGACTACAAACAGAGCTTAGCTCTTAATCTCTTGGATATTTTTATTTTATTTTGGAATTTAAATCCACTAACATATTTGACAGAGCTCGGTTCTTTTCTTGAACCGATCTGTTGGAGATCTTTAAAAAAGATCTCTTTTAAAGTATATCGTGGATCTTGATGTCTATATCAAGAGTTTAAGTCAATGGTCATTCTTGAGAATCGTTGATTTTTTTCTTAAGGTTTTACCATATTATTAATCCTGACATTTGAGAATTTCTGGAATTTAATTCTATTATTTAAACCCATATGTTTCCCAACACAAGGGATTTCTGAGATTTAATCCCATCATCTATGAGAATTTAATTCCATCTTTTTTGCAGAGCTTAGCTCAGGTTTGATTCTTAGGAACTTTGGGAATTTTATTCTCTTTACCATTCTTGGATATTTTCCTTTTTAGGATTTTTAGGATTTTAATATCTTTTTCACAGATTTTAATATGTTGTTGTTTTTAAAAGAACCGACTTTTTTTAGGGGTATTGGGAGTTTTAACTCCACTGTTCATTTAACGAGAACTATTCATTTAATGAGAATCCTTTTTTATTCTCACAATGGGGCACATGTCTCATCATTGATGAGACGCCACTTCGATTTTGTAGGGTCCACTATCTTTTTAGGCTTAGTGATTCCACCAAATGAATTCGCATCCTTTTGCTGATGGTTCTTTTGTCTTTTTTCAGATATAATAGCTACACTCCCTTACTTCCCCTATACTCATTCAAAAGTCACTTTCCCACAGTCACCATCAGATGAGGATGCAATGGCTATGATCAGGAGACATGATAAGGACGAAAAGAGCATTCTCTTATGAGGGATCTAGTATGGTCACTGTTTACCCCAATCAAAGCAAAGCTCTGTTCAAATTCCGAAGCGGGAGATGAAGCAACGCTTCATCTTCCCCCAATCAGAAACAAAGCTTTACTTTGAAAATTTAAACTTTAATAAATGAAGCAACGCTTCAAATCCCGTGCGCTGCGCGCAACGCGCCACGTGTCAGAAGTTGATACGACAGCGCAACGCCCAAGGCGGTGCGTCCAATCAGAGCAGAGCTCTTTTAAAAACTAAAAGTAAAAGAAACAACGTTCAGTTGCACAAGCGCTGCGCTGCGTGACACGTGACTGCGCAGTTGCGCAAGCACAACTGCGCAAACACAGTTGCGCAAACGCTGCACTGCGCGACATGTTTACCGCAGTTGCGCAAGCGCAAGCGCTGCACCGCGCGACACGTGTCTGCGCAGTTGCGCAAGCGCAGCTGCGCAAGCGCTGCGCTGCGCGACACGTGTCACGCGCTAAGGGAATTGCGCAAAACAGAATAAATCTTTTCTGTTCTTGTTAAAACAAAAAGATTTTCTTCTGTAAAACAGAGGTCTTTGGATCAAAGATCCAACGGTGGGGAAAACTCCCCAAATCACTCAGAGAAAGATCTTTTTAACAAATTGAACTAATTTATGGGCACTATAAAAGGGACCCCAGACCTCAATTCAAGAAAAAAGAACATTTTTCTAAAAAAAAAGAGAGAGAAAGAGAACTCTGAAGAACTCCTCATGAACAAAAAAAAAAGGTAAAAACCTTCAGAAAAAGAGAAAATTCTTTTAAAAACAGATCATTGATCTAAGAACAAGATCAACGATCTTCAATAAGAAAGAAAACTAACTAATAATAGTGCTTTGCACTTGCTTATGAACCATTGGTTCCTTGAAAATAAGAAAAACTTGTTTTTCTTTGATTTAAAATCGATCAAAAGATAAAGCAGTGCTCTGCACTTGCAAGAACAGCGCTGTTGCGCTCCTGTGTTGGCGCAAGCCACCAGGAAGCGCCACGTGTCAGTAGCGCAGCAGCGCAGCGCACTGACACAGTGCACTGCGCTGTTGCGCTTGCGCTCACTAGAGCGTGACACGTGTCACTTCCACATGCGCTCGCGCTCTTTAATTTGCGCAAAGCGCCTGACAAGCCATGTGGGGCACTGTAAGAGTATTTAATGCTCTGCATTATTAAGAAAAGGGACAGAGCCCAATTAAAAGGCCCAACAGGTCTAATAAAAAATGCTATGCATTTTAAAAAAGGGCAAAGCCCAAACAAAAAAAATAGATGCTCTGCATCATTTATAAAAGGGCAGAGCCCAACCAAAACAAGAATAATGCAGTGCATTACTAAAAAGGGGTAAAGCCCTAGCACAGGCCAAAGACAAAAAATGTTAAAACTGGACTTAGCCCAATTTTGGCCATAAGTCCTTAAATTAAATTGACTGAGCAAGATTGCTCTCTTAAATCAATTTATATCCGGTTCGAGGGTACATCTCCGAACTCCTATGACACCTGTCGTTGTAATCCTTCAACGATATCAGAGAGGTGACGAGTCCCAACGACCACACACTATATGGACTGCGGGGTCCTTAAACTCGTGGACCGAGACGTCCTTAAACTAATATCAGACCGAAACGTCCCTAAACTAATATCGGACCGAGACGTCCTTAAACTAATAGTGGACCGAGACGTCCTTAAACTAATATCGGACCGAGATGTCCCTAAACTAATATCGGACCGAAACGTCCCTAAACTAATATTGGACCGTAACGTCCTTAAACTAACATTGGACCGAAACGTCCTTAAACTAATATTGGAACGAAACGTCCTTAAACTAATAATGGACCACTACGTCCTTAAACTGGCGATGGACCGAGACGTCCTTAAACTAATATTGGACCGAAACGTCCTTAAACTAATATTGGACCGAAAACGTCCTTAAACTAATGGTGGACCACCACGTCCCTAAACTGGAACATGGACCACTACGTCCCTAAACTGGAACAATAGAGCTCCCAAATGCTCTTTTGCCGGATCTAAACGGTCCCGTTTAAGTTGATCTTAGCCCCAAATACGGCTAACGTATCCTTAAACATTTAAATGGACTATAAAATTCCAAATCGAATTTGGTTCAAGGGTACATCTCTGAACTCCTCTGACATTTGCCGTTGTAATCCTTCAATGACGTTAGAGAGGTGACGAGTCCCGATAGCCAGATATTAAATGGATTATCACGTTAAGTTGATGTTAGTCCCAAACAGGACTAATGCATCCTTAAACTAAAAACACCAAACCCAAATCTAAGTAAATACGGATTTGGACTAATCCACGTCTTACGGGCGACGGCATTACTCAGTCTCCATATACAATCCACGGGCAACCACAAACAAAACAAACACCCACGACACAAAGTGAAATTCTGGAGAAGGAGAAAGTTGTTACCGCGATGCGGTAGCGTAATTAACTGCAGGGGCTTACGCCTGCAGGGAAGAGCGTCCCTACAATCAAAAACCCCTCACCCTGAGGGGGAATCTGACGAAGTCTGCTACATCGGCCGCATCCGTCTAAACCTCCGATACACGGTGCCATAAATCAACTTGGCATCTTCGGAGAGGTGGACGGATAAAACCAAATAGCATCTGCCCCGAATCTCAGTGTCAGGACATCACGTTCCTGTGCGCCGTTCTTCGGAAGGGAACAGATTCTGGCACGCCCGGTGGGACCTCTTCCTCTTTCCACTCTACACTTCGTGTGTCGTCTTCGGGAACCAATCGCGGTTTGTTAATGGTTGCCTTTAGATTTCAAGTTACTAAGATTTGGTCTTTTGCCTGGCACAGAACTCAAGAATCAATGGCCTTTAACTGCACCAACTGCTCGAAGTGCCACTGCAACGGTCGCTCCACCTCACCGGGAGGTGTAGCATATGGGCCCCAAGCGGCTTCCTTCCTCGCTCTGCCGGTAGACCAGGTGACCCAAGCCACCACTGGTCTGTTCTTCGGGACCATGATCCCACCTATAAGCTTCCCTACGCCAATACCTGCACCGGAAATGAACAAAAAGTCAGTCTTCAACTGGCTCACTGCTACGACGGCCCCTGTCAACGGGTCGCTCACTACCAAACCGACAGCCTCTGTTTTCACCAGGCTAAATCAGAACTCTAAATTGGCTGTCCCGAGGAAGGCAATAACTGTTGCTCCAGAGGTCGTCAAGGCGGCTTCCCCTGTCAAAGAGTCAGTCTTTTCAAGGCTGACGATTCCTGCTCCTCCCCCTACTCGAGGATCTGTCTTCGACAGGTTGAATATCACCCCTAAAATGACAACCTCAGTCTTTAAGAGGTTAACACCGGCGGCGCCTCATTCAGACAGGGGGAAAAAAGGAGATGTCTCAATCTCCGAGCCAGTCCCAACGGCTCGTCATGCTCGACATCGCCATTGGCAACGAGTGAGGAAGGCAGGGGGCAGCTCTCCCTCAGGGCTAACTCCACCGGCTCCAGTGGTGAATGTCAACGCTGCTGTTCCAACTGGGAACAGCTTTGAACTGCTAAGGAGGGTACGGAAGAACTCTCCAACCGCTACACTGAAGAGATCTCCTCCACCTGCGGAGAGAGTTCCAGAAACAAAACAAGAAAAGCCCCCTCAACGGCTGTCTTCAAAAATTTATAAAGTTTGGCAGAGGGTTCAAGACTCCATGATCAACCCGGATCACTCCCGTCAACGAAAGAAGACGAAGGTGCAAAAAGGAAAAGACAGTCCTATTGAACAGCAAGGGACAACAATCGCTAGGGTGCCCACTGCAACGGCCGCTTCAACCTCAACGGCCCATAAAAGAAGGAGGCCAGAGAAAACTCCCGCATCAGCGGCAATAGTTAAAACTGGTGAACCTAAACGCCCTAAGACAGGGGGCATAACAGTTCATACGGTTTACATGGTATCGGGAAAAGAAGATAGCCGCATGTCAACAGGTCATAGACCGCACACGAGGTCAGTGACCAAGGCTCAGGAGCAGCAGCAGAAGCTCCAAGAAATGATGAACGCTATGGCCGCACTTACAGGGCCAAAAGAAACCCCTGAAACATCCTCAGACGAGCGTCAAGAACAAGAAACGGACGCTGAATTCCTTCGTCGCGTACTAGAGAAGAAAGATAAAGAAGCTGCGGAGCAGGGAGCCAACATAATGAAAATGGCCCTCCTGTTCCAGGATATGGTGGGTATGATGATTCAACAAGATCCACCTGCTGAAGATCCCCCGATCATTCTTGAAGATGATAGGGGAGAGACGTCGAATCCTCCACCAGCTCTGTCCACAGCTAAAGAGGATACAATCTCAAAAGCTGATTTGGATGAATACATCGCCCAGCAAATACGGGTTCATCATGCGACCGAAGCGGCCGGTCAGGTCGAAAAAACGGGGCGGCCATATCCAAGTTGGTACGATCAAATCAAGTACCCACCCGGTTATACGATTCCCAAGTTCCATGTCTACAAGGGGACGGGCAATCCACACCAGCATGTTGCCCAGTTCAGGGCACTCTGCGGCAATACCGGTGGTGATGACAAGCTTTTACTTCGCCAGTTTGTTGGAAGTTTATCGGATATGGCGTTCGAGTGGTACTCTGAACTCCCAAACGACTCTATCAAAACCTTCGCGGAGATGGACCTACTGTTTACTCAGCGTTTTGCAAGCGCTAGTGAACGTATCCCGATGACAGCACTGATTAACGCCAGGGTAAAGCCGGGAGAGACGTGGGTTCAGTATGCTATACGGTGGCGGAACTTGTGGTCGAAGTGCGAGCAGCGCATTGAAGAAGCTCCCGCGGTGGGTATGTTTGTGGGGACCCTTGATCCGCAAGCAACCATCTCGCAATTTATGATGTTTTTCAAGCCAACTACCTTCCAGGCCTTGATTGACAAGTTAGCGCAGATGGATCAGATGGGCCATAAACCCCCTCTTCCAAGGTCGGACTCCCGAAATGACAAAGGGAAGGGAAAAGCGATCGTCGTCGCTAATGCTCAACAACAACCGAGCGACCCGAAACCGGTTGCTCATCAAAATAATATGCGCCCGTACGTACCCCTTGAGGATAGGATGGGACGTCCTTATTCCTTTCCCCGCGATAAAACGAGGAGGTTATTTTAGCTGGCGTTGCGCAACAGACTCATAAATCTGCCAGATCCAAAGCGTCCGTTGCAACCAAGTGACATCAACGAACCCAAGTACTTTCCTTATCATCGAGTACTAGGCCATCCGATCGAAGATTGCTACGTTTTCAAGAATTGGCTTGAAAACCAGTACCGACAGGGCATGTTCGCGTTATCTGACAAATGGAAGGTGAATCCCCCGCATCCCCACACCTCTAAGGGGACGAATACGCCGGGGGCAACATGCTCCGTCATTGAAGAAGCTCCTTGGGAGGTTGTATTATCAACCAAGACAAAGAGGATGCTAAACGATCTTCATACATGTCCAGCGATCAAGTGGAAGAACCCGTTGGAACCGCAGGTCATTGAAGGGATGTTGAAGCCACGTCCAACTCCAAAGACCGATGGTGATGGCTCAAGCACTCGCAACCAGCCGTCAAAATCCTTGAAAAAGAAGAAGAAGAAGTCAAAGAAGCCCGGGAAGCCTGGCGACAAGCGCACAGACTTACAAAAGCAAATTGACACGCTGGATGAATACAACCAAAAGGCATGGACTCCTATTACGCTCCAAGAGTTCCTCAATCACGTCATTCAAGAAGAAGATGAGGGAGAAAGTTCATTGGATGAACCCGAGGAATATGTGGCGAGCTGTCATATGATCTCCCATTCGATCACGAACGATGAGGAGACTCCTGGCACTAAAACGCTGGGGGCAGATACCGAATCAAAAATTCCGGAGCTATCAGTTGAAATGATTGACGCGTTCCTTAACGAAGCTCGAATGAAAGGTAAAGCTGATCGAGAAAGCGCGATGGCTATATTTGAAAGGGCCAAGCGCCAGCGACTTGATGAAAGAGCTGAGACGATCCCGCTGGAGCAAAACACCTTCGCTACCGACAAAAGCCAATTCAAGATAAAGAAAAGGTTTGCTAAGGCCATATCAATGGGCATGAAGCTACCATCCTCTGAGGAAAAAATTACTGGTGAAATAGAAACGCACCCCTCCTATTGCTTATATCATCAAAAGATTCCGCACCCCACTCAAGAGTGCAAAGCTTTCGATAGATGGTGGCAAGGATACGTTGCTCATCGACAACGCTTTAAGCGAGAAAAGCGCAAAACTCGTCGGGAGTAAAGAAATACGACCGAAGGGCTTGAAAGAAATACCGGCGATTGTTGCATGGTTAACACTGGCGGGCCACAAGTGCCTACATTCGGGAGTGATTCTGATGAGGAGCTGAAACTTGCCCCTCTCTTTAAAGAGTCCACTTCGGGAAAAGAAGAAGAGCCGAAGGTCTGCGAAAATATTCAGTTGCGGAATCGGACGCTGCCTGAAAAGAACCTCGGACCCTCAAGCAGAAAAGATAAAGGGAAAGAAAAGGTCTCTGAAGATATCGTCTTAGATGACCAAGTTCTGGAAGAGCTAAACGCCAACAACCCGCCGAAGAAGAATAAGGTGGATTATAACGTCTTAGCACATCTGAGAAAGCTGCCCTCACAACTCAGCATTTTTGACGCCCTTTTGCTATCAAAAGAGGCGAGAGATTCGTTGATCAAGGCACTACAAGATCCGGAACAATTCCAAGCATGCCTGGCCGAGGAAAAGATGAAGGATGAGTTGGAGGAAGTGCACACGGCCGATGTCACTTTCGGCGATGAAGACCTTCTCCTTGGGACGTGCGAACACAATCGCCCTCTCTATGTCTCAGGATACTGCCACGATATTAAGATAGGCAAAATCCTAATCGACAATGGATCCTCTGTTAATCTCCTCAACGTGCGGGTGTTAAAAGAAATCTGCATGAGCGTCCAGCACCTTGCTCGTGACAAGATCACCATTTCCGGGTTTGACTCCCAATCGTCAAGAACTCTTGGGTCTGTGATACTGACGCTACGCTTCGGGCTACTCGTCACGGACATTAAGTTCCACGTCATAGACGCCAAGACATGCTACAACGCTTTGCTTGGCCGACCATGGTAACATGAGTACAACATCATCCCTTCTACACAACATCAGTGTATGAAGTATTTTAAGGATGGTTTTGAGTATACCGTGATGGGAGAGCTGAACCCGTTCTCTGTGAACGAGGTCCGCAAATACGAAGATGCCAAATACTTCTTGCCGGATTTCGAAGACACGAAGAGGTGTCACAACCCCGAGAACAAAGCTAACGTCACCATCCCTGTCTTCGGCAGTGATACTGAGGAGGAAGAGGAGATAGTTTATTCGGGTCCGCCCCAAAACAACACGCCGGGACCATCGGCTCCTACATTGATCTTTGGCAGCGACTCAGAAGATGAGATCCGTGTTGTATTCTCTGCTCGACCTTCCATACGAACGTCCGCTGACGAAGAACAAAGTCTACAAGTCGCCATGGTGCCGCTTAAACACCATAAAGAACCGGATGCACTTAATATTTACAATGTAGAAAAGCTACAAACATTCTACATCCCTCCCAGGCGAGAAAGAGAGAAAGCAATATTGTTCTACCGCTCTGAAGAAACCAAGGTGGAAAAAGAAATCTGGCATGGCACGGATCCCACGCTCGACAGGCTTCAGCCTATCCGTCTTCCCAGATATTATACAGAGGGTTTGAAGAAGCTGCTGAAGCGCCAGGGGATATCCTTCAAGTAGACCGTTCGGAAAGCCAAGTTCTATGACAAAGTCGGGAACGTTCCCGGGACTCAACGCAAACTGCCTAATGGGAAAATGGAAACAATTGGGCTTGGATACATCAGGTCAAAGAAACGAGAGTTACTACCCGGCTGCTACGTCGTGTATGACCTTGATGAAGCGACGGATGCTCAATGGGAGGACGCTAATCCTAAGCCAGTGAAAGTTCCAGATGCAAAGGAGCCTAGTCCGTCGTTCGAGGAGCAAATGGACAAATTTATAAAGAAAGCTGGTCAAAAAGTCCGAGACGATCATAACCGCGAAATGGTCATCTACGAGAAAGCTAGAACGCAACGCCTTCTCCAACAGGCCGTGAAAGATGAAAAGGCTGCTCCCTGTCAACCTGTTATAAACAAGGCTCGACGCAAAAGCAGAAATAAATCGAAAGGCCAAAAAGGCGCTCAGCAACAACAAAGCAAGGCTAAGAAGCCACGCCAACGGGAGACAAGCGTTATTGATTTATCCCTCATGAAGAAAATGGGTCGAGCGTACTCGTTTCCACGGGACAAGACGAGGAAGATACTTGACCTCGCTCTAAAACATCAAATGCTTACATTGCCGGAGTCTAAAAACCCTGAACAAGCGGGCGAAGTCTCACACCCGGACTATTGCTCTTACCATCGAGTAATAGGGCATCCTCTTGAAGATTGCTTCACCTTCAAGAATTGGGTCAAAGATCAGTATCAGCTTGGCAAGTTCGCTCTATCCGACAACTGGAGGGTAGCACCGCCACAGAAGCACAAGCCCAAGGCCACAAAAGGAGAACCGTTCCACATTGGGATTGGAAGCGAATTCGCACCTGTCACATGATTACAATATTAAAAGAAGAGCCCAAGGACATAGAGGAGCTCCCTTGGTGCTTCGAAAACAGCAGCGACGAGATAATCCCAGAATTCCCACCAGCGCCAAAAGAGCTGGAAGATGGAATCCATACCACTGCAGCTAACCTCAAGAAGATTGAGTTGGGGACGGCAAACGATCCACGGCCGACATTCATCAGCGAGTTACTATCTGAAGAAAGGGTAGCTGCGTTAAAGGATATGCTTCTGCAGCATAGAGATTGCTTCGCGTGGAACTATTCCGAAATGCCGGGACTAGATCCAGAAATTGCTGTACACAGATTGGCGATATCCCCGGACATCAAGCCAGTCAAACAGGCACCAAGAAGAATGCGGCTCGAGCTTGAAATGAGTATCAATGCTGAAGTCAAAAAGCTGATCGACTCTGGCTTCATCCAGGAGGTTCAATATCCGGATTGGATCGCCAATATTGTCCCGGTGATGAAGAAAAATGGGACTGTGCGCATATGCGTGGATTTTTGGGATCTCAATAAAGCTTGCCCGAAGGATGATTTCCCAGTGCCAGTCACTGAACTGATGATAGACAACACGTCTACTCACGAGGTTTTCTCCTTCATGGATGGCTCATCAGGGTATAATCAAATAAAGATGCATCCCGAAGACCAGAAGCACACAGCCTTCAGGACTCCTCTGGGTATATTCTGCTACAAGGTGATGCCCTTCGGTTTAAAGAATGCCGGCGCCACTTATCAAAGGGCCATGACGAAGATCTTCGATGACCTTATACACGAAATCGTCGAATGCTATATCGACGACCTCGTTGTTAAAAGCAAATCATATGAGGAACATCTCGAACATCTGAAGACCGTATTTCAACGCCTTCGGTGATACAACTTGAAGATGAACCCACTCAAGTGTGCATTCGGAGTTTCCTCAGGCAAATTCCTGGGATTCATTGTTCGACATCGAGGTATTGAAATAGATCCGTCAAAGATCAAAGCGATCATGGAAATGCCTCCGCCAAGAACTCTTAAACATTTGCGATCTCTCCAAGGGAAGCTCGCATACATACGGCGATTTATAGCCAATCTTTCAGGCAAGTGCCGTCCCTATAGCCACCTGATGAAGAAGGGAACCCCGTTCGTCTGGGATCAAAAATGCCAAAGCGCACTAGACGAGATCAAGCAGTACCTGCAAAACCCTCCAGTGTTGGCTGCTCCGGTTAAGGGAAAGCCTCTCATTCTTTATACAACCGCCCTCGAAGGTTCTTTAGGCGCATTATGGGCACAAGAGAACGATCAAGGGAAAGAGAGAGCACTCTACTACTTAAGTCGAGTTCTACTGGGGGCAGAAAGCAACTACTCCCCCATTGAAAAACACTGCCTGGCGTTGATCTTCGCGATAACAAAGCTTAGGCACTATGCGTTGGCGCATGAGGTCCGTCTCATTTCAAAGGTGGACCCCCTTAAATACTTGATGTCAAAGGACATATTGACGGGACGACTCACTAAATGGGCCCTACTCTTGATGGAGTTTTCAATAACATATCAACCTCTCAAGGCAGTGAAAGGCTAGGCCATCGCCGACTTCCTCGCTGAGCATCCCATACCTGCCGATTCTCCTCTAAATTGCGATCTTTCAGACGAACATGCGTTTGATGCGATCGACGGTGGTGATACCCGATGGGAGCTCTATTTCGATGGAGCATCTTCCGTAAAGAAGCGCAAACAAAGTACCCCTATAATCAAATCGGGGGTAGGACTCATCTTTGTAACTCCACAAGGAGGGATAATGCGCTTCGCTTTCTCCTTAACAGAGCCTAGGACAAACAATGAAGCCGAATACGAAGCTCTGATAGCGGGCCTTGAGATCGCCATCGACATGGGAATTGAAAATCTCCTCATATATGGAGATTCCCAACTGGTCGTTAGTCAAGTAAACGGCGACTACCAGACATGAAAACCAGAATTGGTGAAGCACGGAGAAAAGGTGCAACAACTGTTGACCCAAATTCCCTCCTATACTTTGGAGAACATACCGCGTGCAGAAAACAGCAAAGCAGACGCATTGGCCAAACTTGCTAAAGAGCTGGCTGACGAGAACCTCGATGACGTTAGAATCGTGGTGCAAAGCCGTCGAGTGCTTGCCCCAGCAGAAATATCTCCGGAATTATTCGAAGAAAAGGGAGCGAGCGAGCAGACAACTCTGCAAATAAAAGACCTGGAAAAGGCCGAGGATTGGAGGGAAGTCTTCATAGACTACTTTAAGTCCCACCGAATGCCTGAAGAAGCGTCCATAAGACATCAGCTCATGAAACGAGCTCTGTCTTTCGCCTTCGTTAACGATACTCTGTACAAGAGATCATTTGATTCTTTATGGCTGAGATGCTTAGGACCTGACGAAGCGAAAAGGGTCGTCCAAGAAGTTCACGACGGACTCTGCGGTTCTCACCAAGCAGGCCCAAAGATGAAGTTGAAGATCAAACGGATGGGATACTACTGGCCCACAATGATTCAGGATTGCCTCGAATATGCGTAGCAATGCCACTCATGCCAAATTCATGGGGATTTCATTCACCAGCATCCAAATCCACTGCATCCAACGGTGGCTATCTGGCCATTCGAAATGTGGGAGACTGACATAGTCGGCCCCATCGAACCAGCATCGTCTAGAGGACATCGTTTCATCCTGGCGACGACTGACTATTTCTCCAAATGGGCAGAAGCGGTACCACTGAGGGAAGTGAAGACGGAGAATATCCTCCATTTCTTCAAGACGCACGTCATATATCGGTTTGGAACGCTAAGACGGATCATCTCCGATAACAGGCCAGCCTACAGAAGCCACAAGATCAGTCGCTTCGCGCAACAGCACAATATAGACTGGAGATATTCCTCGGTTTATAATCCGCGAGCCAATGGTCTAGCTGAAGCCTTCAACAAGACCCTGACAAAAATCATGAAGAAAACGGTGTCCCGAAATAAGAAAGACTGGCACGAGAGACTGTAAGAGGCTCTTTGGGCGTATTGAACTACGTTCAAGACGGCCACGAACACAATGCCGTACGCGTTGGTATTTGGGACGGAAGCAGTACTCCTCCTCGAGATAGAATTACCCTCTTTACGAGTGGCAGTCCACCACGAGCTGACGGACGAAGAAAATGCTCACCTTTGGCTTGAGGAGCTTGACACCCTTGATGAAACCCGGCTCAAAGCGCAACAAAATCTGGAAGCTTATAAAGCAAAGATGACGCGCTCATATGAAAGATTGACCCGACCGAGGACATTCCGCCAAAGCGAACTTGTGCTAGTGGTCAAAAGGCCTATGATTCCCAATCGCGCCAAGCGGGGAAAATTTGAGCCAAACTATGAAGGCCCGTACATCATAGATAAGGTCTACCAGGGTGGGGCCTATCTACTCATGGATATGCACGGTGAAAGGCCTTTCAGACCGATAAACGGTCGCTTCCTAAAGAGATACTACGCTTAATGAGCCACAGCCTAGGCCAATGGTAGATGACGACGACTATGTCCGCTCGCTATCTTCCTAAGCTCAAACTCTATTAGCAAACGCCGGACCGAAATGTCCTTAAACTAGTAGCAGACCGAAACGTCTTTAAACTAATACTGCAGCATCCTTAGGCTGACGAGATGAATAAAAATAAAAAAAATATAATAAAAAAAACGTATGTCCATAAGCAAAAAGGGCACGGATGAAAACCCGAAAAGGCTCCGTGAGTAAAAACAGCAAGGCTACCGGCGAGTGTTCGTGAAAACCCGAAAGGGCGCGACCTCGTTAAAAAAAAGAGAAAAAGAAAATAAAAAGAATAATAAAAAAAAGGGTATGTCCATAAGCGAAATGGGCACGGATGAAAACCTGAAAGGGCTCCGTGAGTAAAAACAGCAGGACTACCGGCGAGTGTTTGTGAAAACCCGAAAGGGCGCAACCTCGTTAAAAGACACTTATAGGGTCCTCTCGACCTTGTAAGGAGAAACCACCCGCGTGAGATCCTTACGACTCACAAGGGAACAACACACTTAGGGATCCCTACGTTTCCTAAGGAGAAAATACACTTGCGAGATCCTCACAACTCGTAAGGAGAACTCTCTTATGGGACCCTCACGGCTCATAAGATTTGAAAGTCTTATGTTACGGAGGCCTAAACCTGTGCTTAAGCAACCCCCACAACTTCCGATATTGCCCTATAAGTGGCTCAATACTGGCCCTTGTATACAATCCACGGGCGCGAATAAACATTTCCCTAACCAAGTCTCATCCGTGACTGGGGATATGTTCGCATGGTGAACAACCCTTGTAAATCCTCTCGATTTATGAGAAGAAAACCTTCCTGTAGGATCCTTACGACTTACAGAGGAAACAAGCACTTAGAAATCCTCACGATTCCTAAGAAGAAAACACACTTACAAGATCCTCACGACTTGTAGGGAGAAATACCTTTGTGGGACCTTTACGGCTCATGAAGTCAAAAGTCTTAGTTGACAGGACCTTAACCCTGCTCGCTAAGCCACCCTTGTTCAACATTGACAGAGGCAGATGATGATTCGCTTCTGGCAATATCCCAGTTGTAGCGGTGCTGATGCCGAAATCAGTGTTTAATTTCAGGTTTACGACGAAAAGCCAGCAGGCCGCTCATGCATATGAAATAACCGAAATGATAGGGCAACTTACAATAAAAAGCAGCAAGTAAAAATGTATGCATGCAAAATAGCCGAAATGATTGGGCAACTCGCAATAAAAAGCAGCGAGTAAAAATAAAATAAACAGCCAAATGATTGGGCACCGCGAAAAAATAGCCGAAATGGTTGGGCAATCGCGACCTTCACGATATAAAAGCTGAAATGATAGAGCATCGCGGAGATAAAACAAAAAAAATGAACGATGATAAAACTTTAGCCCTACAGTTAAGATCACATCGATCCCTGTATACAATCCAAGGGCGTAAACAAAGAGGGAACCATACTTGCCTAACAGGCTCCGCCAGAAGACGAAGCCAAATCTCGACGGTTCAGTCTAACTCCGAAGAAACTAGTGTCTTCAGTAAATTCCTCGACTCACGGATACAAACACTCCTTGACGAGAGCCTCCTGATCCGCGTCGACTCGCAGAGCAACCAGTGCCTCCGTGGGAAATTCTCGACTCGTTTCAACCCCAAGGAAATAAATAATCCTTGGCGCTAGGGAAACAAATAATCCCTAGCAAACTCCTCGACTCACGGATACAAACACTCCTTGACGAGAGCCTCCTGATCCGCGTCGACTCGCAGAGCCACCAGTGCCTCCGTGGGAAATTTTCGACTCGTTTCAAACCCCAAGGAAACAAATAATCCTTGGCGCTTGGGAAACAAATAATCCCTGGCGCTTGGGAAACAAATAATCCCTAGCAAATTCCTCGACTCACGGATACAAACACTCCTTGACGAGAGCCTCCTGATCTGCGTCGACTCGCAGAGCCACCAGTGCCTCCGTGGGAAATTCTCGACTCGTTTCAACCCCCAAGGAAACAAATAATCCTTGGCGCTTGGGAAACAAATAATTCCTAGCAAACTCCTCGACTCACGGATACAAACACTCCTTGACGAGAGCCTCCTGATCCGCGTCGACTCGCAGAGCTACCAGTGCCTCCGCAGGAAATTCTCGACTCGTTTCAAACCCCAAGGAAATAAATAATCCTTGGCGCTTCGGAAACAAATAATCCCTAGCAAACTCCTCGACTCACGGATACAAACACTCCTTGACGAGAGCCTACTGATCCGCGTCGACTCGCAGAGCCACCAGTGCCTCCGTGGGAAATTCTCGACTCGTTTCAAGCCCCAGGGAAACAAATAATCCTTGGCGCTTGGGAAATAAATAATCCCTAGCAAACTCCTCAACTCACAGATACAAACACTCCTTGACGAGAGCCTCCTGATTCGCGTCGGCTCGCAGAGAAACTAGTGTCTCCACGGGAAATTCCCTATTCGTCTCAACTTGCAAATGAAGCCTCAGGCAGCAGGGACTAAAAAACTTGCTTCCTGAACAATGGGACCCTGCAAGTCAATCCAAAATGGTCTCTTGCATACTATTCACGGGTCTCACTCTCCAAAGTCGAATTTCGACGAGGAGGGAAACAACCGCTTGTGGGTCCTCTCGACTCGTAAGAGGGAAAAATTCTCTTATAGGATCCTTACGACTTGTAAGAGAAAACCACACTTAGGAATCCTCACGATTCCTAAGGAGCAAGCCCACCTACGAGATCCTCTCGATCCGTAGGGAGAAGAATCTCTATGAGACCCTCACGGCTCATGGAGTTGAAAAGTCTTAGGCAGCAGATCTGAACCCGCGGCCTAAGCCATCGCTATTTCCTAAGAAAGTCAAGATGCGTGCTCTATTATCCATCAACCATGATTATTAAAACAGCCTGCTAACAATAAAAGAAAGAGGGAAATGACAGAAAGAGCATCCGATTTACGTTTGATCAAGCGTTTGAGACGCACTCATTTATACATGGGCAGAAGATTCAGGACGAGAAATAAGACAAGCTAAAATAAAAAAAAAGAGGTTTCCATTCATATTGCTAAAAATTCTTACAATCATAAGAGCAATGAATAAGAGACATTATTCAAATTATTACAACGGTATAACCTCAGATCCGGGGCACGGATTGAGGAATTCGAAAGTAAGGCCATCCAGAGTTCTTCTGGCCTTTCTAATTATTCTTATGCGCAGCCTCTCGCGCTCCTCTGTGTCGAGATCCTCGGCAAGCCCTCCCGGCCTTCGATAAGCAGCAACTATCGTCGTCTGCTGGAAGATTTGATGTAGGATGTCAATGAGGCTGTCCCGCCGTTTCTTCGAGATCATCCCCGTCAGGTACACTGAATGTACCTTGTCTTCGGCAGCATCCAGCGCATTGAGCGGTAGGGTCTCGTGAAGACCCGGAAGGGCTCTCCATATTGCTCCCAGCACGACTTTCAAAAGAGCCGAACGACGAGGTAGCAGCCAACCACCGCTTTTGTTCAGACGACCCATGACCTCTGCACATTGGGCGTCTGTAAACTCTTGGTTTTGGTGATGGCCCTGTGCACGAATATCCTCGTAGGTAATGAACTCGTGCAGACTGTATAGATGCACCGCCATAATGCCTGAAGGAAGCAACATTGGAAGATTAGCAATGAGGAAAAGTTATAGGGAGTTAAAACTCCTCGAGAGCAATGCTCTATAAACAGGAGTGACACCTGTCAAAAACAAGTTATGAGGAGAATTTAAGGAAAATTCCCTAAGAACATTGAGAGCTTTGCTCTGAGAAAAAATGATATAATAATAATAATAGCATCAAATGCCATGAAGAACTCTTAAGAGTTCTTCTATATGATTTGGAAGGAGCAAAGCTCCATTAATTAAGAAAATCCAAGGGGAACCTTTTGGAGAGCAGAGCTCTATTAATGGAACCCTAATAAGGTTCCCTTTAGTTCTCTTTAGACCCTTTTAGAGCAAAGCTCTGCTAAGTGAAACCCTAAATGGGTCTTCTTTAGATCAAGGATCTATTGAGAGCAAGGCTCTTAAAGTTGATTTAATTTAATCAAAATTAATATTTTTACCTAAAATTCTCTAAAGTTTGAACTTTTAAAAGTGTTTAAACAAGAGAGCAAGGCTCTGAGTTCTGAAAGTAAAAATCTGAAAGATGATAAGCATCTGTGGGGGACCAAAGGTCCTATTTATAGGCATCTAGTGCCTCTTCAACTTCCAAAAGCTGCCGCGACGGTTGGGATTCTGCCACCGTTGTGCTCACGTTTTGGGCCACGTAAGCAAAACGGTGGGGGGACATTTTTTTACCCCAATCAGAGCAAAGCTCTGTTCAAATTCCGAGACGGGAGATGAAGCAACGCTTCATCTTCCCCCAATCAGAAACAAAGCTTTGCTTTGAAAATTTAAACTTTAATAAATGAAGCAACGCTTCAAATCCCGTGCGCTACGCACAACGCGCCACGTGTCAGAAATTGATACGACAGCGCAACGCCCAAGGCGGTGCGTCTAATCAGAGCAGGGCTCTTTTAAAAACTAAAAATAAAAGAAACAACGTTCAGTTGCGTAAGCGCTGCGCTGCGTGACACGTGTCTGCGCAGTTGCGCAAGCACAGCTGCGCAAACACAGTTGCGCAAACGCTGCACCGCGCGACACGTGTCCCGCAGGTGCGCAAGCACAGCTGCGCAAGCACAGTTGCGCAAACGCTGCACCGCGCGACACGTGTCTGCGCAGCTGCGCAAGCGCTGCACCGCACGACACATAAGCGCTGCACTGCGCGAACGTGTCTGCGCAGTTGCGCAAGCGCAGCTGCGCAAGCGCTGCACTGCGCGACACGTGTCACGAAGTTGCGCAAGCGCAGCTGTGCAAGCGCTGCGCGACACGTGTCACGCGCTAAGGGAATTGCGCAAAATAGAATAAATCTTTTCTGTTCTTGTTAAAAGAAGAAGATTTTCTTCTGTAAAACAGGGGCTTTTGGATCAAAGATCCAACGGTGGGGAAAACTCCCCAAATCACTCAGAGAAAGATCTTTTTAACAAATTTAACTAATTTATGGGCACTATAAAAGGGACCCCAGACCTCAATTCAAGAAAAAAGAACATTTTTCTAAAAAAAAGAGAGAGAAAGAGAACTCTGAAGAACTCCTCAAGAACAAAAAAAAATGGTAAAAACCTTCAGAAAAAGAGAAAATTCTTTTAAAAACAGATCATTGATCTAAGAACAAGATCAACGATCTTCAATAAGAAAGAAAACTAACTAATAATAGTGCTTTACACTTGCTTATGAACCATTGATTCCTTGAAAACAAGAAAAACTTGTTTTTCGTTGATTTAAAATCGATCAAAAGACAAAGCAGTGCTCTGCACTTGCAAGAACAGCGCTGTTGCGCTCCTGTGTTGGCGCAAGCCACCAGGAAGTGCCACGTGTCAGTAGCGCAGCAGCGCAGCACATTGACACAGTGCACTGCGCTGTTGCGCTTGCGCTCACCAGAGCGTGACACGTGTCACTTCCACATGCGCTTGCGCTCTTTAATTTGCGCAAAGCGCCTGACAAGCCATGTGGGGCACTGTCAGAGTATTTAATACTCTGCATTATTAAGAAAAGGGACAGAGCCCAATTAAAAGGCCCAACAGGCCTAATCAAAAATACTATGCATTTTAAAAAAGGGCAAAGCCCAAACAAAAAAAATAGATGCTCTGCATCATTTTTAAAAGGGCAGAGCCCAACCAAAACAAGAATAATGCAGTGCATTACTAAAAGGGGTAAAGCCCTAGCACAGGCCAAAGACAAAAAATGTTAAAACTGGACTTTGCCAAATTTTGGCCATAAGTCCTTAAATTAAATTGACTGAACAAGATTGCTCTCTTAAATCAATTTATATCTGGTTCGAGGGTACATCTCCGAACTCCTCTGACACCTGTCGTTGTAATCCTTCAACGACGTCAGAGAGGTGATGAGTCCCAACGACCACACACTATATGGACTGCGGGGTCCTTAAACTCGTGGACCGAGACGTCCTTAAACTAATATCGGACCGAGACGTCCTTAAACTAATATCGGACCGAGACGTCCCTAAACTAACATTAGACCGTGACGTCCTTAAACTAACATTGGACCGAAACGTCCTTAAACTAATGATGGACCACTACGTCCTAAAACTGGCGATGGACCGAGACGTCCTAGAACTAATATTAGACCGAAACGTCCTTAAACTAATATTGGACCGAAAACGTCCTTAAACTAATGGTGGACCACCACGTCCCTAAACTGGAACATGGACCACTACGTCCCTAAACTGGAACAATAAAGCTCCCAAATGCTCTTTTGCCGGATCTAAACAGTCCCGTTTAAGTTGATCTTAGCCCCAAATACGGCTAGCGTATCCTTAAACATTTAAATGGACTATAAAAATCCAAATCGAATTTGGTTCAAGGATACATCTCTGAACTCCTCTGACATTTGCCGTTGTAATCCTTCAACGACGTTAGAGAGGTGACGAGTCCCGATAGCCAGATATTAAATGGATTATCACGTTAAGTTGATCTTAGTCCCAAACAGGACTAACGTATCCTTAACGAACGTTTAAGTTGATCTTAACCGCAACGCGACTAATGCATCCTTAAACTAAAAACACCAAACCCAAATCTAAGTAAATACGGATTTGGACTAATCCACGTCCTACGGGCGACGGCATTACTCAGTCTCCATATACAATCCACGGGCAACCACAAACAAAACAAACACCCACGACACAAAGTGAAATTCTGGAGAAGGAGAAAGTTGTTACCGCGATGCGGTAGCGTAATTAACTGCAGGGGCTTGCGCCTGCAGGGAAGAGCGTCCGCACAATCAAAAAACCCTCATCCTAAGGGGGAATCTGACGAAGTCTGCTACATCGGCCGGATCCGTCTAAACCTCCGATACACGGTGCCATAAATCAACTTGGCATCTTCGGAGAGGTGGACGGATAAAACCAAATAGCATCTGCCCCGAATCTCAGCGTCAGGACATCGCGGTCCTGTGCGCCGTCCTTCGGAGGGGAACAGTCACATTATAAGGGTCCGTCGCAGCTTTACTTGTGAAGTACCAATAGAACCCATCTGCTCAATTCAGTACAAAGAGCATCCCCATATTGCTAACACAGTGAAGGCAGATTATTGGACTCCTAAGGGGCGACTTGAACCATTGACGACGGGGATACCCAATTAACCCTTAATGGCTATTGACATTTTGGGACGCCGGATATGCCAAGGCGAAGTTTGATCCTGGGAGAAGGTCTATAAGATAGGCGTCACCCCGCGACATCCAGTAAGCTACCTTCCTTGGGCTCGGTATATTCTCTCCTCCCAACGCTCGCGGCTGAAGAAAGTTGGACTTTACAAGACGATGTATGTGTCGTTATTCTATTATCATTCTCCCCACGTCTGGTGGGTTAAGGCTTTTATAAACCAATGGAATCTTCCCACATATACATTTCTATTAGGGGATAGGGAAGTTTCTATTTCGCTGGAGGAGTTTCGAGAAATTTTCTGGACTGCCAACCAGGAGAGAACATTACGAGGAGTTGCTGCCCCCAGACGAGTATGTTTTTACCACGGTGCCAGGTATGCGAGAAGGCTTAACAACTGAGAATGCCGTTCAGCACAAGCATCCAAGTCTGATCAAAGCACTAAGCATTTATGAGAGCCTGTTTGTGTCATCGGAAAGGCAAGGGGTTAGTTTTGAAGATTTGATCGCCCGCTTTCTTCGTGGCGATGTTCTATCCAAGAAGGCTCTGAAATTTGCAAAGGTCGAAGATCCTTCGGATTTGGCCTGGGTAAACTTCCAACCAATGCGGAAGATTTGCCGCTATTTTATATTCCATGTACACCGACCATGTCCTTTGACGCGATTGCCGCTCTCGGCATAGACAAGGAAACATTTTTTGTAGGTTTCATCAGTCTTTGGCTTAGCTGGTTCGCGATTCGTATGCATCAATGTTTTATAAGAGCCTCTGTATTCTACCCCGCACACCGCATAGCCGAGGGAGCACGACTAGCTGTTGGTGTTGCAGGGTTATCACACTTGTATCATGGCTTGAGTACTGCGGCCAGACTTCGAATCTTGGTGTGGACACTGTGAACTTCTCTCTCCATTACTTCACATCTTGGATTGAGATGCACGATTTAGGTGCGTTCGCTGTGCACCGGCGGCCTGATTTCTATGAGTCCTATACTTTCCCATGAATCATGACACTGGTTGATACTTCCGCTCCTGATCCAACCTAGCTAAGGGCTTTGCGTGTGCTGCTCAAACCGTATTGAAATGAGGGTGGCATGGTTTTCAATGATCGGGTTCTTTCTGTGTCGACGAGGGCCACACAGCAGTTATTTAACTTGTTAAATAATGAAGCGCCGGCTCTAAAACACAAAGAGATCATGCACCTGTACTCAATCAGGCCAGGGTACTTTGTGTTTCGACTGAATGATATCGCTCTCTTCATGCGATATAATCCGAACCATTTTGCCCAACGGTAGGGTGTTCCCCTTGAGGCGTTTTTGGTCAAGCCTGCTCCCTCGCTGGAGACTGCCCGCGATACTATTCATCACTTTATACGTCTGAACACCGGTTATCTTTTCATGATCCCCGAGTCTGATTACATTCTAAGGCCTGTGGGACCTTTCAAGGGCTGGTATCGTCACAGGGTAAGTCCGATCATTATGGAGAAGAGACGAATTCTTCTCGAACATAGGGCTTCGGTGCTTTCTCCAGCCGTCAACGCTCCACAATGGCCACGATCGGTCGTTCATCCCCTTCTAAGAGATAGCGACACAGTAGTTATCCCGAAAGCTTCTCGAACGGTATCGACTTCGCGTACTGCCGGTATGCCCATTCGCACTGATCTTGGTGCAGGTATTCCAAATTCTACACAAGTTGCGGCATTACCAGAGTCGGATCCCAAAAATTAAATTGGTCAATGCCGTCCAAAGGTTCTTAGGAGGAAGAAACATTCTTCTGCGAGTGGTAGCTCAGGTCCCGAAAAGAAGAAGAAGTCTGCTGTGCATTTAATCGACGCCTTGCTCGAGCTCGAGCCTCTCATTTGTGATAAGTTTATGCCTACGCATGAACCAGGTGACAACCTCCTTTTTCTGGATATGTCTGCCGAGGAGGTTGCTCAGTTGGCCGAGGCTCTCAAGCGGTCACAGGATGAGACCGATAATGTGCGCCCTAAGAAGGGAGGCTTTCCCCTCGTCAAGTTCTGTGATGTTGATCCAGCTCCTGCTGTGTCACCGACAGTCCCTTTAATGCTGGCAGAAGAAAGGGCTTTTAAACAACCGATATCAGCCGCTTCTGAAGACGAAGCTGTTCTGAAAGTGGGTAAAGCCCTATCTTCAGTCGAAGCTCAGCGAGCGTGGTTAACAAGAAAAGTGTAGCAGCTCGAAAAAGCTATACTCCAGGCTTCTTGGTGTATCAGTATGTACTTTTTCAAATCCTTTTTAGTAAATGGTTTATATTTCTCTCATATTGCATTCGACTTTACATATTTTCCTTTTGCAGGGCCTTCAGTGGTGGGCGTAGTTTCGAGCTCAGAGCGCGTTTTAGAGACCTCGATGATAGCTCTTATTCCTTCGGCGGAGATTCATAAATCAACTACAAACTCTGTAAATGTCACTAGTGGTGCACCAAAGGATATAGAGGATATTCTCGATGCTGCCGCCTCTTTGGTCTAAGATGGACGAAGTATTGAAGGTAATTTTATATTTTACCCTTTTTTTACATAATGATCTTTCAATATGCATGACCCCCTTTTTTGTGTTTCCAGAGTTGCATGAGTTGGCGTCCTCCATTGCGGATCGTTCCATGGAAGAAACCTTCTCGTGCCTACTAATATGGCGGCCTCGCACGCGATACCCCCCCGTGTGTCATCCTCTCTTTCGGACATGGTTGGTATTCTTTTGCTTTATGCATTATATTTTCTAAAGTGATACTGATGTGCCCCTGTTTAAACCATAGTCTTACAAGCTGACAAAGAAGTCCGCGTTCTAGATGGGCCCGGGGATCTCTCAGATTCACCTTCTGTGGCTATAGGTGAATGACACCTTAGTCCTGGTATTTTTTTTTGCGTATATCCCCTTTGGAAATGTGACTAACCATTTTTGTATACTCAGTTCTGCTAACCCTGACCCCGTTTGAGTCCCATATTTTCATGCCTACTGGTCCTTATGCCAGACGTATGGCTGAAAGGATGGCGAAGCAGAGTCTTCATTCACTAGCCGCTCTTATCGAAGATCTCCGCACCAACACTTCAGTCATTGCGAAGGAATTTTATGTCAAAGTTAATGCTTCCTTGTCCGTCCTTGCTACTTATCATGACGAGATGCTGGTGCATACTTGGGTTGAGTACTATCGGCTGGTGGAGACCTCTCTTCATGAACTTGAATGTAGACGCCTTCTTTCGGACATCTCATCTGTGAAGGCTAGATTGAATGAATGGACTGAAAGGTGTGCTGCCAACCTACGATCCTATGAGAAAAGGCTCAATCGAAAATTTTCGGAGAGGCAACTAGCCTCGAAGGCTTTCGGGGATCTTCAAACCCAGTTTGCAGCTAAAGCCATTCGGGCCTATGAAATTTGGCGAGTTCTCCAAGAAATTATCACAGAAGTGGTAGCTATGGACAGAGCCGTCACTTTTACAAAAGAAATGGTGGAGACTCACAAAACTGCGTAGAAGGAACTTGAACGCCGATTCTCTTTGTATCAACAACAACAAGAACAGGAAGGAGCTCAACTGGCGGCGCTGATGGAATTTGAGGCAGAAGTCCGTCGGAAAAGCGAGGATCTGGCAAGCTTGTTGAACCATCCACAGTCTTAGGCTTTCCCTTTTGATGTATTCCTTCCTCTTCTTTTTATTGTAACTTTCACCCATTTTGATTTATGAATAAAAGATACCTATTTATTATGCTTGCATCACTCTGCCTTTTATTTGTCCTGAGCTGGCGTGCACTAGTTTATTCACTCATTTCGGAGTCTCTAGTTTATGTACTCATTTCAGAGTCTCTAGTTTATGCACTCATTTCGGAGTCTCTAGTTTATACATTCATTTCGGAGTTTCTAGTTTATGTACTCATTTCGAAGTGTTTTTAGTTTACCTCCCTTAAGTTTACAGGCAAACTTTCCATAACGTTGGATGTAGATAACCCCCAATCCTTTATGATAGGGGTCTGTTAGGTTTGTGGTATTAGGTTTAAGTCCATCATACCGTTGCGTTGGCTAATGTATTCCTCGATATGCAGTTCCTTAGGTTGCTGCTCGAGTAACCCCGCGACTGTCGTGTCTCTGATCCCTTCTAAGGCCGGAAAAGACGGCTTCAAGTAATTTTCTTAGGTTAGAGTATCTATTTTACCGTCAGAAGAGCAAGCGTTAGGTATTTGCCGTGGAGCTTTTTACTTGAGGTAAGGCTTAATTTGAAGCCCCGATGAGTCAAAACCGCACCCTTCTGGGGTGGGATGATCCCCAATGGTCTTTAGTCTTTGTATGTATTGCCGTCAAGACCCAAACCTAGGAATATGCCGTCACTTCGCTCTTACTTTGATGATGTCGTAACGATTCTTTGTTGAAGTTAGGTAGATATCTAAATGACCTATATGCTGTATGTATTGCCATCGAGGTCTGGAGTTAGGATTTTGCCATCACTCTTAATTTATTTGACCTTTGGGTATTTTGTTGACGTCGCGTCTGCACCCTGTCGGAATAAGAAGGAACGTCGAGATGATCTCTAGGCTGTATATGTTGCCATCGAAATCTAGAGCTAGGATTTTGCCGTCACTCCACTTTATTTGACTTTTGGGTCCTTGTTGACGTCGCGTCTGTACTTTTTTGCTCGAATAAGAAGGACATCCAAATTGTCTCTAGGCTATAGATGTGCCATCAAGTCTTGGTTCTTCTTTTGACAAAGCGTGGTAGGAAAATATGGTTCCTTTTCTTTCATTTATGCCCATGGATTGTATACAAGAGTCAATATGGACCTACTTGCAGAGCAGAAAATTTTTATTTTTTTTATATATTTTTTATTTATTTCCGCGATACTTTATCTTTTCATCTTTTTATATCGCGAAAGTCGCAATTGCCCAATCATTTCGGCTATTTTTTGCGATGCACAATCATTTCGGCTTTGTCATTTTTATTTTGACTTACTATTTTTATTATTTTTATTGCAAGTTTGGAATCTAATACCAATCTTAGGATCAGTATCGCTACAACTGGAATATTACTAGGAGCGAATCATCATTTGTCTTGAGAAGACTTTAAATTTGATACCTATTTAGGCATCAGTATCGCTACAACTTAGATATTTCCATGAGCGAATCATCATTTTCCTTTGTTGATTTGGATAAAGGTGGCTTAGCAAACAGGGTTAGGATTCTGTCGACTAAGGCTTTTTCACTTTATGAACCGTAAAGGTCTCATAAGGGCATTTCACCATACGAGTCGTGAGGATCTTTGAGGTGTATTTTCTCCTTAGGAGTCGTGGGGATTCTTAAGTGTGTTTTTCTGTTATAATTCGTAAGGATCTTACAAGAGTATTTTCTCCTTGTAAGTCGAGAGGACTTACAGGTGTCGTTCATCATATGGGGTTATTTATCGCCATTGGTGAAATTTGGTGGGGGATATATTTATTTATACTCGTGGATTGTATACAAGAGTCAATATTAGACTACTTGTAGGGCCGAAAAACTTTGTGGGGGTTTTGGTAGCTTAAGAACAGGATCAGATCCTTGTATCTTAAGACTTTTGAATTCTATAAGCCGTGAGGGTCTTATAGAGAGTATATTCTCCTTACGGGTCGTGAGGACCTCGTAAGTGCATTTTTTTTCTTAGGAATCGTATGGATTCCTAAGTGTGTTGCTCCTTTATGGGTCGTAAGGATCTCACGCAGGTGTCTTTTTCTTTCCAAAGTCGTAAAGACTTCATAGCTGCATTTTTTTAACGAGTTCGCGTCCTTTCGGGTTTTCACTAGCTCGCCAGTAGCCCTGCTGTTTTTACTCACGACGTCCTTTCGGGTTTTCATGCATGCCCATTTCGCTTGCGGACATACCATTTTTTTAAACGAGTTCGTGCTCTTTCAGGTTTTCACTAGCTCGCCGGTAGTCCTGCTGTTTTTACTCACGGCGCCGTTTCGGATTTTCGTCCGTGGCCATTTTTCTTCTGGACATACCATTTTTTAGGGGCCCGTATGGTAACGGACCATTAACTATAGGCCCCGATCATTTTCAAAGGAATGCATGATGTAGGACCCGGGAGGGTTATGAATTGTTTATGCCCGTGGATTGTATATGGTAATCAATATGGGGATCCACCGTTTGGCTAAATGTATTAATTTAAGGACATGCAGGTCCATTATCGCCATATTTTAGGGCGAGTTTTTAGTTTAAGGATTTTTCGGCCCATTATCGCCGTGTTTGGGACGAATATTAGTTTAAGGACATTTCGGTCCCATATTCTCATGTTTGAGATGAATACTAGTTTAAGGACATTTCGGTCCATTATTAGTTTAAGGACTTCTCGGTCCATTATCGCCGTATTTTAGGGCGGCGCAGTTTTTTCTTTTGGTAATATTTTCAGAGTTCTGACTGAAGAAGATAACGAGCAGACACAATCATTGTCATCTGTCATTGACCTAAGTCATGACTCTTCAAGTATAGTACTTTTTGAGGAATCAGCTGTTTATTGACCGAAATGACTTTTCGCCATGCATATCCATGAGCAGGTAAGATCCATCTTGGTAGACTTTTTCTATGATGTATGGGCCTTCATAGTTCGGCTCGAACTTCTCCCATTTTGCACGATTGGGGATCATTGGTCTTTTGACGACTAAAATAAGTTCGCCTTGGCGGAATGTTCTCATCCTGGTCCATCTTTCATACTACCGTGTCATCCTTGCCTTATAATCCTCGAGACTTTGCTGTGCTATAAGGCGGGTTTCGTCAAAGACGTCAAGATCCTCAATCCTAAGATGAGCATTTTCTTCATCTGTCAGCCAGTATCGAACCGCTACTCACAGAGAGGGGAGTTATATTTCCAAGGGGAGTATTGCTTCCGTGCCGAACACTAATGCGTATGGTGTTGTATTCGTGGCCGTCTTGAACGTTGTTCGGTACGCCCAGAGAGCTTCGTGCAACCTTTCGTGCTAGTCCTTTTTGTTATCGGACACTGTCTTCTTAATAATCTTTATCACGTCCCGCTTCCCAAAAAAGCGGTAACGGCATGTGACAAGCCAACGACATATTTATTCCGAAAAGGTCATTTCCTGAAACAAATAATCTAAGCGTATATAAACAATATAAAATGACAAGAAAAGACATGATAATGAAAATCCAACTTTATATATTTACATTCCCAACTTTCACAAGTTTCAAACTGAATACATGATATCTGAAAACAAAGATGCATAAAAGAAAGTGCATAAACAGGTAGCATAGAGGAAGTAAAAGTTGAAAAGAAAGAACTAGTGGTCAGTCTACTTCGCAAGCTAACAGTAATCCTCCTGACTCAGCTCGGTCTTCTTAATCTCTAGATTATCTAACGAACATTCCAAGGAAAACAAAGAAATGGGTGGAATGCCCGTCAGCGAACTTGCCTCGGTAAGTACCCAAGAAAGGTGGGATGTGAAAATATATAAATGAATATGCAAGGTGCCATGTGATATAGTATGAATGAAAATAAAACATGAACAAGTATAACATGGTAATATTAATGACAACTATGTAAGCATGGTAATATAACATGAGCATAGTAAACAAGTATAGCATGACCGTGGAGTGTAGGTATAATGAACATGAAGTGAATGTAGGTGTTCTAAAAGGTCTCTAAAGGGTAAAAGCAACTAACGTGAGTTCAAGTGTGAATATCAACCAATCTCAAGAGTATTCTCGAACCCAAGGCTATTGTCCAGGGGTAAAGAATCACGAGCCCAAAATAGCAGGATTTCAATTGTTATTGAAGTATTCTAAACCCAACAGGCTATCATCCAGGGGCTTGAAAACATGGGCCCTCATTCGTGAATTCGTGATTTGTACCATTTCAACCCGGTACCACAGCAACATGATTTATACCCCGGTACCACAGCAACATGATTTGTATTAATAGGACTCATAAGATTCCGTTGATTTCATACTCAAACTACCCCAACACCCCGTGTTTATTAGTTTATAATTAATGTTATGAGTCTTAATCGAATCCATGAATATAAAAGGTAATGTATGATATCAAGTTTTCAAGATTGAATTCATGTTGTCATGTCAAGTGCAAGTTATACCAATTGTATTCATGGTTCGAGTCAAATTGGTTCAAGTGTGCATACTGGGTTCAAGTATTTATGATTGAGTCGTGTCAATATCAAGTCAATTCTAATATGTAATGGTTTAATCACAGGTCATATAAATAAAAATAAATAAGCAATCACAGAACATGATATAAGATAAGTATACAAGTAACGTCCAAAACAATATTGTAAATATATGATATGTACAACTAGTTAATCAAGTAATTTGAAATCAGAATATAAACGAAAACATAGCCTTAAGTGTTATGCATGCGTGAGTTCCAGTCTTGCCTAAATACGACTACCGGTTTGAGAGATATACATGTTTTCGTATCGTCGCGCAAAACAGATCAGAATCTGTTTAGCACCGTCACATATTTTTAAAACGCAGTTTGAGTTAACTTCTATCAGATTCAGATTACAAAAATTATTATAAAATTATATTTCTTTCGGAGTACTTATCCGAAAAACCAAGATTTGTGCGATTTAGATTTCTGAAGCTCTAGTTATGATCATTTTAATATCAACGTTTAAAACAGAAATTCAGATTTCTGGACAGCAACTATATATTATATTACAAGGCCTATATCGTCTTGTTTTATGATTTTCTAAGTAATATAATATACATGAAATTATAGTTCTATCAATTGTGCATCTACACATCTAAAGTTTTTCACGAACGGACATCAGGAGTTCGAGTTATGTCCTATTTAAAAACAGTGTGCGAATCAGTACAGATTCTATCCAGATTCATCGCTTAATATTGTAACGCAGTTTTCTATATTTTACATCGATTTTCAGTAACAACTTAAAACAATTAAAATCTATATCTTTCGATGTAGATGTTGAAAAAATCTGAAAAAACTTAATTTGGATAAACAATTACAAAGTTATGGTCTCTCGAAGAATACCATTATTGGCAGTTTTCTGGTTTTAAAAACAGTGAATAAAAAATTATGTAACTCCTAAACCGTTTTTCGGTTTGATATGAAATTCTTACTGTAGATTTGGAATTCTATCTATTATTTTATCATAATATTCCAAGAATTTCCATAAGTGAAAATTAATTTATAAAAATTAATTTAAAAAAAAGATTTTGTAAGATCGTATTTGAAAATGATAAATCTATGGTATTTATTTATTACTTTGTTTTCTTGTATGCAAAAATAAATATAAATAATTAAAATTTTAGCGATAAATAACATGAATTAACATATATGAAGCAAACATATGATCCGTCCATGATTAACCGTCTAAACCAATAATACTTAATATGTTATCTACCATTGCATGCAAGATTTTATAACTAAACATATATGCTTTATTTCAACCATTTTTTTTAAATTTAACAAAAACTTTATCATGAAACTAACTAGTTATCTCAAGATCCGGCATAATGGAGGCATGGTAAGGGGATGAATTTCAAGTAGAGAAAAGGGGGAGGAGAGGGGACTTACAGGCTGTGTGAGTCGGTATAACAACCGGTTCACCGTTTAGATAAAATCTTCAACCGGGTTTTTAAACCTTGATGAAACCGGTG
Organism: Agapanthus africanus; assembly: GCA_030015575.1. Lineage (NCBI taxonomy): Eukaryota > Viridiplantae > Streptophyta > Magnoliopsida > Asparagales > Amaryllidaceae > Agapanthus > Agapanthus africanus. The sequence continues at coordinate 314,078,362 of JASDDO010000019.1, forward strand.
ATTCTCGAAGTTCAAGGAAAAACGATTTTATTTTATTTTTAGAATTGATCAAAAGGAAATGTCGAAGTGGGATGAAAAAGAGATGAAGAGAGAGATAGGAAATGATAGAAATATGAGATGAAAAAAGAAGAAGAATGACATATAAAAAAAGTTTATGACCACCATAATTCTAATAAATTATAGCTCATAACCATTCTAATTAATTTGGAAGTTAAAACGAAGATGAAATGAAAGATTTCATTTGTAGGTTATAAGAAAGATAAAAATTGATAAAAAAAATTGCAAGAATAGAAATTTGAACACGTGACCTATGGAATAAAAATGCAAGGATTTAATCAATGTACTACAAGGTTGTTCATCCACAAATTTAACAAACATTAAATATATGCCGTTGCTTGACAAGAAAGTGGGCTTTTGGGCTCATAGTTTTATTTAAAAAATGAAAATGAGATTGTATTTGGGTTATAGGCTCGAACAAGTCTTGCATTTAATTTGAAATAGGTTAAAATTTAGTTTTAAAAAATGAGTTTGGAAAAATAGATGGAATAATAAAATAATATATTTAATAGAAAACAAAATATACGGAAAAATACTAAGAATAAATAAATACCATATTTTACTAAAGAAAGAAAACACGAAGGTATAGTAATATTAGGGTCGTTACATTCTATTCTCCATAAAAATAATTTCGTCCTCGAAATTATTCAAGAAGGATGTTGCAACAAGATACTGGAAAGTTAAGGATGATGTCGTTTTCGAGCTCCGTCGATCGATGCTCTAACCAATTGAGCTAATTGGCCTACGAGATACAAGTAGTAAGGGTGAACATGAGTTAAGGATTCAAAAGTCGAGAGATGGATTTCAAAGAAGCCGAAGGTGGAGTTCAAGATGCACTCAAGGAATAGGGTAGGATTCAAAAGAAAAATCAAATATAATAATTCGATTTCATAATTCTTGTATTATATTGCTTACGATATTCATGCAGAACTGACCTGCATAGGCCACCAACAAAACCTGTCACGCCCTGCTTCCCAAAAGAGCGGTAACGGCATGTGACAAGCCCGCGACGTATTTATTCCGAGAAGGTCATTTTCCGAAACAAATACGCTAAGCATATATAAGCAATATAAAATGACAAGAAAAGACATGATAATGAAAATCCAACTTTCTATATTTACATTCCCAACTTTCACAAGTTTCAAACTGAATACATGATGTCTGAAAAGAAAGATGCATAAAAGAAAGTGCCTAAACAGGTAGCATACAGAAAGTAAAAGCTGAAAAGAAAGTACTAGTAGTTGGTCTGCTTCGCAAGCTAAGAGTAATCCTCTTGACTCGGATCGATCTTCTCAATCTCTAGATTATCTGACGAACATTCCAAGGAAAACAAAGAAATTGGTGGAATGCCCGTTAGCGAACTTGCCCTCAATAAGTCCCCAAGAAAGGTGGGATGTGAAAGTATATAAATAAATATGCAAGGTGACATGTGATATAGTATGAATGGAAATAAAACATGAACAAGTATAGCATGGTAATATTAATGACAACTATGTAAGCATGGAAATATAACATGAGCATAGTAAACAAGTATAGCATGACCGTGGAGTGTAGGTATAATGAACATGAAGTGAATGTAGGTGTCCTAAAAGGTCTCTAAAAGGGTAAAAGCAACTAATGTGAGTTCAGGTGTGAATATCAACCAATCTCAAGAGTATTCTCGAACTCAAGGCTATCGTCCAGGGGTAAGAAATCACGGGCCCAAAATAGCGTTACTTCAATTGTTATTGAAGTATTCCAAACCCAACAGACTATCATCCAGGGGCATAGAAACATGGGCCCTCATTCGTGAATTCGTGATTTGAACCGTTTCAGCCCGGTACCACGGCAACATGATTTATACCGTTTCAACCCTGTACTATAGCAACACGATTTGTATTAATGGGGCTCATGAGATTCCATTGGATTCATACTCAAACTACCCCAACACCCTGTGTTTATAAGTTTATAATTAATGTTATGAGTCTTAATCGAATCCATTAATACAAAAGGTGATGTATGCTATGAAGTTTTCAAGATTGAGTTCATAAAGTCATGTCAAGTGCAAGTCATGCCAATTGTATTCATGGTTCGTTCTTTTGTGCCCCTAGAAGAACTCGACTTAAATAGTACAGAGCTCTTTCCTTTTCTTGGTCGTCCTCTTGTGCCCACAATGCGCCTAGAGAACCCTCAAGGGCCGTTGTATATAAGATAAAGGGTTTTCCCTTAACCGGTGCGGCCAATACCGGTGGTTTTTTAGGTATTGCTTGATTTCGTCTAGTGCGTTTTGGAACTTCGGATCCCAAACGAACGGGGTCCCCTTCTTCATCAGATGACTGTAGGGACGGCATTTTCCGGAGAGGTTGGCTATGCACCGTCGGATATACGCGAGCTTTTCTTAGAGAGACCGTAGTTGTTTGAGGGTTCTTAGCATGGGCATTTCCATAATCACCTTTATTTTTGAGGGATCGATTTCGATGCCTCGGTGACGAATGATGAATCCCAGGAATTTGCCTGAGGAAATTCCAAACGCGCATTTTAGCGGGCTCATCTTCAGATTATACTTCCGAAAACATTGGAACACTATCTTTTGATGTTCCCAATGTTCCTTATAAGATTTACTCTTCACTACGAGGTCGTCGATGTAGCATTCGACAATCTCATGTATGAGGTCATCGAAGATCTTTATCATGGCCCTCTGGTAGGTAGCACCGGCATTCTTCAAACCGAAAGGCATCACTTTATAGTAGAATATGCCCAATGGGGTCCGGAAGACGATATGATTCTTTTCTTCAGGATGCATTTTTATTTGGTTGTATCCTAAAGATCCATCCATGAAGGAGAAAACTACGTGAGTGGACGTGTTATCAATCATCAGCTCGGTGACAGGCACTAGGAAGTCGTCCTTCGGGCAAGTTTTACTGAGGTCCCGAAAATCCACGCAGATGCGAACCGTCCTAATTTTCTTCATCACTGGAACGATATTAGCGATCCAGTTTTAATATTGAACCTCTTGGATAAAACCAGAGTCGATTAGTTTCTTGACCTCAGGTTTGATACTCATCTCAAGTTCGAGCCACATCCTTCTTGGCGTCGGCTTGATTGGCTTTATGTCTGACGATATGACCAGTTTATGTACCGCTATTTTTGGATCTAGACCCGGCATCTCGGAGTAGTTCCATGCGAAGCAGTCTTTGTATTGAATAAGCACGTCTTTCAATGTGGCCACTTCTTTTTCAGATTGCAGCTCACTGACAAACGTCGACCTTGGATCATTTTTTGTCCCTAAGTCAAATTTTCTTAGGTTTTCTGCCATGGTGTATCCTATCTTCCAGCTCTTTTAGTGCTGGGGGAAACTTTGAGATCACCTCGTCCTCGTTTTCATTGGTGGAGCACCTGAAGAGATCATTCATACTATTATGCCCTCCCTTATTTGAGAGTGTTATCATATGGCCGGTATGAGTACGCTTCCCTTTTTGCGGTTGAGCCGGTCTTAACCTGACGGTGTAGATCCTTTTTGGCTCGTGTTTTCATGGCGGGCTTATCTTTCAGCTGTCGGATACAGAAAACCTGCCTTATCGATACTGGTCTTCCACTCAATCTTTAAATGTAAAGCAGTCTTCAAGGGAGTGACCTACTGCTCGGTGGTAGGAGTAATAATTAGGGTGATGGACATCGTTTATTAGTTCGGGTGCTAAGACTCGGGAAGCGTGATCATTTGGTGCTTCATAACAAGGTTAAATATTTTCCCTGTCTTGTCTTGTAAGAAAAAGTATTCCCGATTCATCTTCTTTATAAAGGACGAGCTCCAATCAACCTTTTCTCGATCGAGTGACGTCTTGGATCTGCTTTGTTGTCTTCGAACGTTGTTTGCTTTCTTCGCAAAAAAAATTTTACCTCCATTTCGAGATTTTCCCCTTTTGCAAGAACACATAGCGGGCTGGGGATAAAGAGCATTACGGTCTACTTCCTCTACAAGTTGCTGGCTGAGACGCTGCATCTTGACCTTTTCATAAATGGCCATTTAACGGCTGTGGTTGTCCGGATCATTTGGCAAGCTTCTTTTATTAGCTTGTCGATTTGTTCTTTGAGCGACGAACTTAACGTTTTCAAAGCGGGATCCCGCTTCAATTTGACGTCACGGTTATCTGGAAGGACATTTTCTTCTGTGCTCAAGTTATTTATGACATGGAAACTACAAACTTGCTCCCGTTTCTCAGACCGAACATATCCAAGTCTAGTTGTTTCTATCTTCCCGTTGGGCTTTTTTCATTTAGTCCCGGGAATATCCCAATTTATTTTTTTGTAGAATTGGTCTTATGGAACCGTTTGTTCAAGGGGTACGTCTTGGCGTCTTAACAACTCTGTCAATCCTTCTGCGTAATATCTTGGCAGATGGATAGATTGAAACCTATCGAGTGCATAATCGGCATCATACCAAATTTCTTTTTCCACTTGATCTCTATAGATTAGTAGAAGAGGATCACCTTTTCACATATTCGCCTAGGAGGTACATAGAAAGTTTGCAGTTCTCGTACGCTATATGTATCGAGCGCATTAAGTTCCTTGTAGTGTTGAGGCGGATCCATTGTAACTTATAGACTTTGATCTGTTCCAGTGAGAGCCTGTATTGACGGGCGGACGGAGAACACTGCATTGGCTTCGTCCTCGGGGTCGCTGCCAAAGACCAAAATAAGAGTAGGTGGTCCAGGCTTATCGTTTTCTTTTTAGGGTTGCCCCGAGTAGAATGTATCTTCGTATTCCTTGGTATCATTCCCAAAGATCAGGATAGTGGCGGCAGATTTTTGCTTACTCTCCGGCCTGTGTCACTTTTCAGTATCCTCGAAGTCTTATAGGAAGTACTTTGCATCTTCATATTTCCGAACTTTATTTACAGAGAACGGATTTAGTTCTCCCGTGACGGTGTACTCTGAGCCATCCTTGAAATACTTCATATACTGATTTTATGTAGAAAGGATGATGTTGTACTCATGTAACCAAAGCCTGCGGAGTAAAGCGTTATAGCAAGTTTTAGCCTCAATGACATGAAATTTGATGTCAGTGACGAGCAGACCGAAGCGTAGCATCAATATTACGGACCTAAGTGTCCGTGATGACTGTGAGTCGAATCCAGATATGGTAATTTATCTCGGACAAGGTGCTGAATATTCATGCAAATTCCCATTAACACCCTCACATTGAGAAGATTAACAGAGGATCCATTGTCGACAAAGATTTTCCTATCTTGAAGTCGTGGCAGTACCCGGTGACCTATAACAGGCGATTATGTTCACACGTACCGAGTAGTAGATCTTCATCGCTAAATGTAATATCAGCCATATGGACCTCTGAAAGTTCATTTTTCATTTTATCTTCTGCATGGAAAGCTTGGAACTGATCGGGCTCTTGTAATGCCTTGATCAGGGAATCTCATGCCTCTTTGGACTGGATGAGAGCATCCAATATGCTTAGCTGCGAGGGTATTTTCCTCATATGTGCTATGACGTTATAATCCACCATGTTTTTCTTAGGCGAGTCCTTTGCGGCGAGCTCTTTGACTGCTTCTTCATCGAGGGCGATTTCCTCGGGCATTTTCCCTTTCCCTTTGACTTTTTTGTTCAAATCTTTTTTTGCAGGTCCGAGATTTTGCTCAGGTAGCGTATAGTTATGCAGCTGAATGTTTTCACAGTTCTTCTCCTCCTCTTCTTTTTTCGAGGCGAAGTCTTCAAAGAGGCAGTCGAGGAGTGTTTCGTCCTCAGAATCGCTCCCGAAGGTGAGATCTTGAGCATTTCCCCTTCTGAACTGGTACCAACCATTTGACAGTTGCCAGTCGTTTCTTTATGCGCGTTCGTCTCACTGTTCATACGTTGACGAGCGCGAGCTTCACATTTCCCCTTCTTGAAGTGTTTTCGATGGGTAACATATCCTTGCCACCACATCTTGAAGGCACCACATTCTTCGATGGGGTGGGAGACCCTTCGATGATATAGGCAGTAGTTTGGATGTGATTCTTCTCTGGTAAAATATAGGATTCTGGGATTGCACATCTTGAACGGTGGCAATTTCAAACCCATTGATAGGGCTTTGGCGAAGCGCTTCTCAATTTTGATCCTGCTTTTATTTGTTGCATGTGTGCTTTGGTTTGTCGAAGCACTTTACGGCTCGTTCTCACCGCAGCTTCTTTATTCAGATGCTGACGCTTAGCCTTTTCATGTATGGCTGTTTCGCGTTCTCGGTCATCTTTACTCTTTTGAAAGGCTACGTTTAGCAGCCTCTCAATCGGGTCTTCTTTTGGCAGAGTCGTGGAATTTAGCGCCGATTCTGCCCCTAGTTCCTCCATGTCTCTTTTTGACACTGAGAAAGCTTCTTCATCATATAACGATGAATGGGTGACCATGTGGTAACATGCTACATAGTCTTCCGCTTCTTCTGATGAGCCATTTCCCTCATCATTGTCATCGTCCCCATCCTCAAGAATATGCTTGAGGAATTTTTCGAGCGTGACTGGTGTCCATGTCTTCTGGTTATATTCTTCTAGCACATCTATGTATTTCTGAAGCTCTGTGCGCTTGTTGTCTTACTCGACAGGCTACTCGGGTTTCTTAGTGATCTTCTTTTTCTTAGAAGACTTTGAAGGCTTGACTTGGGGGGTTTTCCCCTTGTCAACAATTTTCGGTGCGGGACATGATCTCAACATCCCTTCAATAATTTCAGGTTCAAGTGGGATTTTCCACATGATTGCCGGACATGCTTGTAGATTTTTCAGCATTCTTTTAGTTTTTGCTGAAAGAGCTACTTCCCACGGAGCTTTCTCTACAAGCGAGCATGATGCCCCATGCGCGTCGACCTTTTTAGAAGCGTGTTTCTGGGGTGGGTTTACCCTCCAGCTATCAGACAGTGCGAACTTTCCCTGCTAGTATTGGTCATCAACCCAATTTTTGAAGATGTAGCAACCTTCAATTGGATGGCTTACTATTCTGTGGTAGGAGCAGTAATTGGGGTTGTTGACGTCATCGGGTTGCGCTAGACGCCGCGGGTCTGGCAATGTGATGAGGTTATTACGTATCGCCAATTCAAACAGTATCCGTGTCTTGTTGCGGGGGAATGAGTAAGCACGTCCTAGCCTTTTTTACAAGGATGGGCGCGGACGCGCGTTGTTTTGGTGAGCAGCCGGTTTTGGACCGCTCGGTTGTTTTTGTGTGATAGCAATGAAGGCTACTTTTTCTTTACCCTTGTTATTTCGAGGGTCATTATTTGAGGAGGAAGGCCCATGGCCCATCTGATCCATCTGGGCCAGTTTTTCTATCAACGCCTGAAAGGTTGTAGGCTTGAAGAACGTCAAGAACTGGGACACAATTGTAAGAGGATCGAGGGTCCCGATTAACATGCCCACGGCAGGAGACTCTTCAATGCGCTGTTTACATTTAGACCATAGGTTTCTCCACTGGATCGAGTATTGGACCCAAGTTTCTCCCGGCTTTACCCTGGTATTGATCTGTAGGGTTCCCTAGCACGACAACAAAATTTCGGGAGGCATCGTCTATGCCATTTTCAAAAAAATTTCATGCTAAGCAACTCTAAACTAAGAATCTTTAACTAGAGATTTAGACAAAAGATAATGTAAACTACTTTTACATCAGGAGAACAAGAATACAACTTTTGTAGACGGTCCTTCTCTTCACTTGCTCCGTGTAGTAGTCCCGCGACTCCACTAGGCTTCTCTTGATACTTTGAACAGGATTCCTCCGATGACCTTCGTGCCGAAGATGATCCACGCAAAGTCCCTCTAATTCAAGCTAGCTATTACACTAAACACTTTAGCGTAAGAAACACACTACACTTGATCGCTAGTCTAGTATAGGATGGTGAAGTAGGGGGATGTAAAGAGCTCACAAGTTTGTGTTCAAGCTTCATTATTCACATCACATGTGAGAGTTGAAGCTTGAACCATGACAAGAAGAGAAAGAAGAAGCTAGAGAGCAACCATGGGAGAAACACAACATAAAATGGCTAAGTGTTGAGAATGAGCAAGAATGAATGCTAAGTCTTGACCTCTCACTCCTTCAAGCATAGAATTATACAATATAAAATTGCAACCATGCTTGAATAGTGAGTCAAGATGAATAAACAACAGTAAATCCCATGCTTGCAACCATGCTTCCACTTTACACCTCATTTCTATTTTCACAAAATAGAAATATAAATGACTTGCTTCATTATTATTATTATATATATATATTAATATATAGATAATGAAGAATAATTAGTGAGCTAATGATATTAGTTAAGATATAATTATATCACATATAATATATATCACATTATTAAATCAAAACTTGATCTAATAATCCGGTTATATTATATATGACCGACTAATATCATTTATATGTATATCACATTATCGAATCAACACTTGATTCGACAATCTGGTTATATCACATATAACCGAACCGATAACAGATGACTACCAGATTACAATACGGTATCACATACTCGTATTTAATGAGGCCCACACATATCACATATGTGTCCTACTTCGTTTCGCTTGAACCAGGGAACTTCTGTGTGGGACTCTAAAGACTCTTCAATACGCCAGCAGTAGGTGATGATCACATCTGTCACCTATAAGCCGTCAGCGGTACTAGCTAGACGTAACGGATACCCGGGTATTGAGTGATATGAAGATCAACAAACAAGCCTGTCCACAGTCTCCATGAAGCCTATCAGTAACACTACCGTACAGTCCGGTCTCTTCGTCTGATATGTCACATATCATGTCTAGGGGTGGAAATCGTCAGACCCAAGTAACGTGATAAGTCATGCCGATGTCTGGCCTATAACGGTTCGAGAAACTACTGATAACACTTATCAGTAAATCTTGGCAGCAGCCCTAGCCAAGGACTTCCAGTTATAGCCAATCGAGCATAGCGCAACATCAACCCCCAATACCGAGAGAAACGAAACCCCTCCTATCGCTCATTTCCTCTATGTGACTCAAGACTGTACCTAAAATCCACCGGTTTGCACAACTCCTCTTGAGCGTGGTAGGGAGGAAATCAAAGCACAGTGGGAGCTACACAAGACTCTATGATGATCTCGGATCTACAGACTAACCTGTACCAGTGTCACCAGAGAACTGCTATCTGACGATAGGTATACTACTAGTCCTCGGCGAGTCCTGTTCAGTGTACCCAGTCTCCACTGAGCACCCGTATACCATCTCTGATGTCAAACACCAATGGATGTGGGATCATCCATCGCCCATCATATGGATCAAGAAACGTATACGCTAGTCTACTCTGGAATATCGATGCCCTGTCTCGATATTCTCTCGACTAGGAATAATTAAAGGATGTACTTGTGAACTACCCTGGCCCCACTAGTATGATATCCATCATAGTCCTAGTAATCAAGTACATATCCTAAGGGCTTTATCAACATGTGAAACAGTATAAATACCAGTCTACATGTTAAGATAAAGGTAACCAGATAGCATACTATCATGTCGAGCAAGAAATTCCTCTCTATATATGTCCAAGCATCCACTATAATATATATTATATGTACAATAATGGCCTCTAGGGCATACATATAACTAACATGATCAGTGCCGTGATCGGAGTACGTTCACTTGTGCTGGCGAACCGTTGCATGAACAGTAATTCCATTTCTGTGAAGGTTTTCACGGAGTCATTTGGGAGCTCCGAGTACCATTCAAAAGTTGACTCTGACAAGCTTCCGACAAATTGGCGAAGCAACAGTTTGTCGTCACCCCCAATATTGCCGCATAGCGCTCTGAATTGTGCTACATGCTGGTGGGGATTGCCCATTCCTTTATACACATAGAACTTGGGGATTGTATATTCCCGCAGGTACTTGATTTGGTCATTCCAGGCCGGATATGGTCCCCCGGTTTTAACGAGTTATCTTGCGGCTTCATTTGCCTGGTGGGCTCTAATTTGTTGCGCAATGTAGTCATCCACAGCCGCCTTGGAGATTGTTTCCTCCATTTCCACTGATAAGGCCGGAGGAGGGTTTGATATTTCCCCTCTGTCATCCTTAATAACTATTGGCGGGTTTTCAGCCGGGGGTTCCGGTTGTATCATCATTCACACCATGTCTTGGAATAGAAGAGCCATCTTCTTGATGTTAGCAGCTTGTTCTACAGCTTCCTTATCTTTTCTTTCCAGCACCCGTCGCAAAAACTCTGTATCGGTCTCTTACACTTGTCGTTGTTCAACTTCTTTGTCCACGCCTTCTTTTTGTTCGGTAAATGCTTCCATTTTAGTCAGCATTTCATGGAGCTTTTGCTGCTGCTGATCGCACGCTTTTGGCGTGTCGGATGTTCAATGTTCTAAAGTTATAACCGCGATCGGGACGGTGTCGTTATGCAGCTAGCCGGTTTAGCACAGGTCGATCCACAGGGAGATAGTTGTATGTCCGTTCGATTCTTAGACGAGTCAATAAAGAATGTGTATATGTTTATTCAATTCTATCCTAAGAGGTATATACAAGTATAAAGTTGTTAAGAAAAAGATACGAAAGTGTAAGCTAAGGAAATCCGCACTCAAAACCTTTGAGCCGAGTCTTGACCAATTGAAGCTAGAGCAATCGGCAACAACATGGATTAGGGGATTTAAGCACGGTATTCGTGGAATCCGGCTTATTTATCCTTGTCCTTCCGTTCTTGTCTCTTGCTTTCGCCTCCGGCCAAACCGAACGCAACCGGTCGCGGTTAGGAATCACCGTTACCTTGGTAGGGTAGGGTATCTAACGGAGCGCTTGCGTAACGTTTGGACGGAGTTCAATGGAAAATAACGGGAAAAGGAAATGAGGAATGAAACCTTAACTTACAATATTGTATTTATTCTTAACAACAACATATTACAACCATTCACAAAACGAACCAAAAAAAGCAAAAGAAAAGATAAACAAAGAAAAGAAAAGATTACAAGCAAGTAATTAAAAGTGCATGGAATTTAAGTGCATGAAAGTAAAGCAAGTATTAAAGTGCAAGAAAGTAAATGAGCAAGAAATGAAACTAGGAACCAAAGCACCCAAAACAAGACATGGGTTCAATAACCAAATCTTAAACTTGCAAGCTCAATTAAGAGGTTGCAAGATCAAGAAAAGGCAAAGAACTGATGGAGAATGAAGCACAAAAGAGAGAACATTATTGATTCCAAAATGATACAACCCCTTGAGATCAATGACCAAAGCTTAAAGTTGCAAGCTCACTTAAGAGGTTGCAAGATCAAGTTAAGGTAGAGAGCTCAAGAGGGAAGCTAATCAAAAGAATGATACAAAATAACCCTCATCTTCATTTAACATCCACTCAAAAGTTCTCAGAACAATTTAATGGAGGAAAGATGAAGAAGAAGAAGAAGTTAAACTAAAAAATAACAAAAAGAGGGCATAAGAATTTTATCCCATGGCTTGGCAAGTTCTGGGCTATTTATAGACAGGAAACAGAGAACCTAGGGCAACATTCTGGCATTATATGTAATTACCAAACAGCCCCTGAAACCTTATCCACTGCCAAGTCAACATGGCCGCGGATCCGCGGCCTAACCCCCATGTTGGCCGCGGATCCGCGGCCATCTAGGTGATTTGGTGTCTCGTTTTTTGTGGTTTTCCCTGTTTCTCTGTACTCTTCAGTATGGTATATGTGTTTCTCAGAAGCTCTTCACAATTTTTCCAGAATTTCAGCCGAACAAAAGGTGTTGTGATGTGGATCTTTTGCCATGATTTTTCTTGAGCTCCGCGTAGATATGTTGGATCTTGTGTTGACATTGTGCTTCGTGCATGAAAATGACAATCGATTTGCCATTTTGTCCCTTAACTAGTGTGCGGCAACACGGATAGAGAGCGGAGATCCGTGTTTTATCTGTGCTTGGCAGTAATCCGGAATTTCTCATGCTTTTCCATGTATTTTACTTTTTAGAGCTGAGAGCCTGTATCCTGCAATTAACTAGCAAACACGGCTCAAGAGTACCTACCGATAAGCAAACGAGCATAAGAGTGGGCAGTAATAAATGCAATATTCTGGTATGAACAGCTGCTCCTGAGCTTTCATCAACGACCGAGTTTGCGGTCGGTGACTAACCGAAGCACGGCTTTCTTCTTTACCTCTAGTCATATAGACCGTATATCACGACCCAATTTAGGAATGCTGCCGGAACTTAAATCAGGAAATGTCTAATGGCGTAACGTAATTCAAATAAGCTGAAAACCCAGAAATATAAACCATGAAAAGATAGAGTAGTAAAAACATTAGTTTCAAAACATCACATCTCCTTTTAAAATCTCAAGTTTTTGTTTAAAAATTCGGCAGCATCTCCTTTGTAAAAACTGGTCCAAAACAGATACAAAACATAATATATATGAAGGCATCCCCAATTGGAAGCAACTCATGCCTAACGGAGGAACACAACCACAACAGGTACATACGACGCCAGAGGCGAAGAAATAAGCAAATAAGGAGTGAAAAAAGCATCGCAACATAAAACAAAACCCGGCTCACACGAGCAAGACAACCAGAGTCATATAATATACAAATATTGAATCTCTCAGTCTCGTCTCTAAGTCAAATACATACAGGTGGTAGATGGAGAGTACTAGATACAAAATAAGATATAAAAGTAGAAACATGTGGATACTCGCACAAAACCAACCTACAGAAATATCACAAGCCCCAAAATATAGTGATATCCACAGGAATGGGTGAAATAGAGAGTCCTGTCGCGACTACACTGAGGGTCAACCCCGCAAAACACTGTGGCGCAATGGGGGTGAGTTTCCAACTTGTGAGTAGTAAATAACATCATACGAAATAATCGCAAGCATGATGAAAAGCAACAATTTCTAAGCATGTGATCATGATGACATATGTATAACAGTATGAAATGCATCATAATCGTAATCAAGGTACAACATCGAGGTACAACAACTATATAACCACCACATGTCATAATAAGAACTGAGTGTAGGATAAAACAGAGTCATCCTCAATAAATCATAATAAGTCCTGAGTGTGGAATAAAATAGAGTCATCCTCAATAAATCATCATCATAGAAATCTGGTGTCCATCAACAACACCCAAAATTCCAATATCTCAGATGCCGTCACACTGATCGGCCCTCATATCCATCTCATCATATAACTCTGAATGATATCCTCCGGATATCCGTCAAGTTTACATACAGTCACCGGTAGGCAGTGCTCCCCCTGCCAGGCTCATCGTCTACTCTACGGTCTTCTTCCCCGAGGTACCTTACCGGGCCTACCATGTACCCGTAGACGGTTCCTCCTCACTCCTCGAATCGAGTATCACATAGCTCATAACCGAGACAACTCATGGTGGACCCGAAATATCATATCAAGGGAAAACCGCACTTTTTAAATATTTCAAGTTTCAAAATGTACTTGCGGTTTCCCAAATCCAGAAAACAGAAACCTCATGAAAACATCATATGAGATATGGCACTATAACAATGTATGTATGCTGCTAGCATGATGCGTTCTAGTACAATGAACAATGTCTAACTGTCAGTTACGAAGATAGTACAATGTAATTATTCATGGCAAATTCTATAGTGTGTGTGGCATGGCAATTACCAACAATGTGTGTGGCATATAAATCAGTGCACATGCAACATGAACCGTTAGTAATGGTGCAGTGCCCTATTAATGATATGTCAATATACAACAGGTAATAGGATGTACAATATGATACTCGTGCACAATCAAAATATATATAAGCATATCATACAAGGTTATATCACTTGAATCTAGCCCTCGGCGCTTAACACCATACAGGCGATTACCTTTAGATGTTAAATCTACCCACCGGATGATCTCGACCTAAGTGAATCTGATCACCTCTTTCCCCTTCCTAGCTGTGTCCGAAGTCCCCGCAAGTGATCCTGGCATCGCACAAACCAAAATGAGTAAGATTAGTAAACTTTCTGATAACACGAGGACACAAACACCAAACCAACGAATCGACTCCCACAAGCTACCATGTGTTAGCTTAGCGGGCTAAACGTATGCAGCGACATCCTAAACCAATCCGAAGGCTGTTAAACGTACGAAACATCTAAATAAATCTCGGATAAATCCGCATCGCACATTATTGAAACGCTTGAATTATAGAAAAACGGTCCCAGATTTTCTTACACAAGGAATTGGGGAAAGTTGTACATGCCATAAGCCTACACGTAACCCCGGAGACCCCACGACCAAGAATCACACCAAGTCTCCCCAATCTGGTCGCAATTTGCGGCCAGAACGATTAAATTTGTGGCCTCATGGTAATGGGATGGGCTCAGGTTATGAGGGTAGGTTCTAGGTCTCTAGACGAACTCTCTGTGATGGCAACTTCACAAAATAACATTTGGGTTAAAAGAAAATTCGAACAGAACCATAAGTTTAACAAAAAAATACAATATTAACACTAAACTAAAACATTAAGATATTTTAGTGAAACTAGTTAACACAAAAACCTTCCTTAGAGCCTAATTAAGAATTTAACATCATTATCTCACCAAAACTTGGATGAAACCCTAGCCATGAAAGCTCTAAGACTTCTCAAGAGGGTTTAAACATGATTGTTAAGGGTTTGGTGAGGTTTGATGTTGGTTTAGGCACAAGGTTAGAGGGAATACTTCTTCAAGAAAGGATTTTTGGTGGAAGAAGAAGAGAATGAGAGAGTGTTGAGGGAATGAGAGAATGAGAGTGGTGAGATGAGAGATGGCTCTTGAGAGCCATGCTCTCTCTCTCTCTCTCTCTCTCTCTCTCTCTCTCTTCATTTAATGCCTCCCATGCCTTGTCCCCCATGTCTCCCATGCCTCCATATTATATATTTTTCTCTTTTTCTTTTTAAAATAAAACCTTATACTTCAAATTAATATTTATATATATAACATGGCATAAAATGGTTAAGTGCCTTGGCTAGCAAAGTATTATTAACACATCCTTAACCCTAGATTAGCATGCACGTGTGTGTACCTAAAAGTACTGCAAATACAAAAATAATTAAATAAAATATTGATTAATTATAATAAAATATCTGAAAATAATTATTAGTTTAATTTATTAAAAACGCACGTTTTATCGCTTAAATAAATCTAACCGCGTTTTAAGGTATTACAATCTTCCCCCTTAAAGAAATTCGGTCCCCAAATTTAAAAATCCTACTATGCGTACCTTCGAAGAGATGAGAGAATTTCTTTCATATCTCGCTCTTGGCTTCCCATGTGACCTCTTCGCTAGTTAGGCCATACCACAAAACCTTCATTGACGGCAAGACCTTTGACCGAAGTTTCTTCTCCTGCCGGTCCAGAATAACTACCTGCTGCTCGGTGAAGGAAAGATCGCGTTCCAGCTGGATGGTCTGGTGCTGAATCACGTGAGAAGGGTCATGAAGGTACTTGCAAAGCATCGATACATGAAATACGGGGTGTGCATCTGAAAAACTGGACGGAAGTGCCAAACGATAGGCAACGGTACCAACTCGCTCAAGGATCTCGAAAGGACCCACATATCTAGGACTAAACTCCCTTTTCTTCTCGAATCTCATCACACCTTTCATAGGAGAAATCCGTAAGAAAACATGATCACCCACTGTGAACTCAAGTCTGCGACGATGATGATAGGCATAAGACTTCTGCCTGCACTGGGCTGCTCTCATCATGTCCTGAATCAACTGGATCTTCTCCGCAGTCTCCTGAAAACTATTATTATAGGAGAACTCTATCAATGGTAAGTGACGATCCCAACTGCCACCAAAATCAAGCACGCATGCTCGAAGCATATCCTCGAGAGTCTGTATAATCCGCTCTGACTGACCATCGGTATGCGGATGGAAAGTAGTGCTGAAACTCAAACGGGTACCCAAAGCTTCCTGAAGTTTCTGCCAAAGGCGGCTGGTAAACTGGGTGCCTTTGTCGGATACAATGCATGTCGGAACGCCGTGCAAACGCACAATCTCTCAATATACAACTGAGCATACTGAGCTAATCCAAAAGTGGTCTTCACTGGGAAGAAGTGAGCCGCTTTCGTCAACCAATCAAAAATCATGCAAATGGAGTCATACACTTTGACTGGACCTAGGTAGACCCACAATGAAATCCATAGAAATCTACTCCCATTTCCACTCCGGATTGGCAAACGCTACAACTCTCCTGCCGGGCTCTGATGCTCAGTCTTGACCTGTTGGCAAGTCAGGCATCTCGAAACGAAGTCAGAAATATCTCTCTTCATCCCTTCCCACCTGCAGATATCTCTCAAATCACGATATATCTTGGTGGAACCTGGATGAACGCTGTATACTGACTAATGTGGCTCCTCTAAGATCTCGCGTCGCAGCCCCTCGGAATCTGGTACACATAGACAAGTCCTAAATCGTAGCACACCCTGGTCATCAATAACAAACTCTGAATCTCTACCTTGCCGAACATGATCTAAAATCTCAGACAAACGAACATCATCGGACTGTACCTCACGGATACGATCAAGTAGAAGTGGACGGGCGCGGACATGAGCAAGCTACCCTCCAATGGATGTGAACTCGAACTGTACCCTAATATCACACAAGATCTGCCAATCTGTAGAAGGCTGTCTCTGAATCAAGCTCAAATGGAACAAGCTACGTCTGGGCCTATGACTCAAAGCATCAGCTACCACATTCGCCTTGCCTGGGTGATAAATGATTTCACAATCATAGTCCTTTACAAGCTCCATCCAACGGTGCTGCCTCAAATTCAAATCCCGCTGCTAGAAGATATACCTTAAGCTCTTGTGGTCCGTAAAGATCTGACACGACTCTCCGTAAAAGTAATGTCTCCAAATCTTGAGCGCAAAGACCACTGCGGCCATCTCTAGATCATGAGTGGGATAGTTTTGCTCGTGCTTCTTCAACAGCCGAGAAGTATAAGCGATAACTCTGTCATGATGCATCAACACACAACCTAGCCCCAATCGAGAAGCATCACAATAAACAACATAGCCATCTGATCCCGAAGGAAAAGATAGAACTGGTGCGGTCATCAAACGAGTCTTCAACTGCTGAAAACTCTGCTCACATGCCTCAGTCCAAAGAAAAGGAACTCCCTTCCGGGTCAGTCCGGTCAACGGTGCAGCGATACTAGAGAAATCCTGCACGAAACAGCGATAGTAACCGGCTAAACCCAAGAAGCTGCAGACCTCTGTCACTGATACAGGTCTGGGCCAAAGCTGTACAGTCTCGATCTTTTTCGAATCCACTCATATACCATATCTCATAATCACATGACCTAAGAAGTCAACACTATCAAGCCAGAAAGCACACTTTGAGAAATTAGCAAACAGCTGGTGCACTCTCAATGTCTGCAACGTAATCCTCAAGTGTTGCTCATGCTCCTCTCGACTTCTGGAGTAGACCAGAATGTCGTCAATAGATACAATAATGAACTAGTCGAGGAATGGCCTGAAAATCCAGTTCATCAAATACATAAACGCTGCCGGGGCATTAGTGAGCCCGAACAACATCACCAAGAACTCATAATGCCCGTAGCGCGTCCGAAAAGCAGTCTTCGGAACGTCATCATTCCGGACACGCAACTGATGATAACCCTACCTCAAATCAATCTTGGAAAAATGTCCCGAGCTGATCAAACAAATCGTCAATGTGAGGTAAAGGATACATATTCTGTACCGTAACTCGATTCAATTAACGATAATCAATGCACAATCTCATACTGCCGTCCTTCTTGACGAATAGGACATGAGCTCCCCAAGGTGAAACACTCGGACGAATAAGTCCTCTATCAAGCAAATCCTGCAACTGATCCTTAAGCTCTTTAAGCTCTGCCGGGGCCATCCGATAAGGCGGTATATAAATAAGCCCCGTGCAGGGGATCAAGTCGATGCAAAACTCGATATCGCGCTCTTGCGACAATCCAGGTAACTCATCAGGAAATAAATCGGGAAACTCTCTCACAATAGGAACCAGGTCCAACGGGACCTCTATGGCTCCAGTATCATAAATATAAGCTAAGAATCCCCGACATCCTTTCCTCAAGAGCCGACTAGCATAAAGGGCAGAAATCAAATTGTGAGGGGCGACACTGCGGTCCTCCTGCACAATAAGAACTGGCTCTCCCAAAAAACAGAACCTGACCGCCTTCTCACGGTAGTCCATAGACGCATAACAAGTAGCTAACTAGTCTATGCTAAGGAGAACGTCAAAGTCCAACATATCAAGAAGGATCAAATCGACAGACGAATTTCTATCTCCAATACGAATGGTACACGACCGAAACACATATCGGGCGATGAAAGACTCTCCAACGGGAGTGATCACAACGAGCGGCTAATTTAACAAAGACGAATCTCAGCCCAATCTCGGTACGAAATGTATAGCAACATAAGAGTGCGTAGATCCCGGGTCGAACAATATGCGTGCATCAAAAGAACACACCGAAAGAACACCTGTCACAACAGCATTCGATGCCTGCGCATCCTGAGGAGTCAAAGCAAAAAATCGGGCATGTCCTCTACCGGTATCTGGCTATCCTCTGCCTCCGCCATCTCATCCCCTCTGAACAAGACCACCACGACCACGGTCTCTCTGAGCGTCGGTCTGGCATGAAGAAATGATGGGCGTAAGAGGCAATGCTCTCTGAGGAGGTGAAGGTTGTAAGGTAACATGTGGAGCTGCTGCCTCACCCTGGCGTCCCTCAGTACAATCCCTGATGCGGTGATACAGACTCCCACACTGGAAACATCCTGACAACGGCTGCTGACCCTGTGGTAAGAGCTATATAACTTACCTCGTCTCAAGCCTCTGCTACCACCACGACCTAGAAAGAATCTGTCGCAGCGTCTACCTAACTGCCTCTGAGTTGGTACACCAGTACGAATCTGCTTCGGTCCTGAAATGATTGAAGTCTCGAAAATACGCTCCTCTACTAGTAGGGCTGCGTCCATCATTGTTGCATACGTATCAAAATGTTGGGCGCCAATAGAGAGGAACAACTGAGTATCAAGGCCTCGCATGAATCTCTTGACGCGCTTCACTTCAGTATCCACCAAATAAGAAGCATATACGGATAGCTGGTTGAACTGGATATCATACTCGGCCACCGTCATACCAGGAGTCTGACACAAAGACTCAAAGCTGCGAGATCGGGCATCCTTGACGCTCTGCGGAAGAAAACGAGTAAGAAAAACCATCGCGAACTCAACCAAGGTCATAGGAAGAAGACCTACGGTTCGACCTCTCTCCATAGACTCGCACCAAGTCTGGGCAAGACCCTCCAGATGGAAACTAGCAAACTCGACCGATCTCGCATCGAAACATCTCAAAGAACGACAAATCATGGCCATCCGGTCGAGGAACAACTGTCAATCCTCTGCTGCATCTGTGCTGGTGAAAACCGAAGGCTTCGACTATTGGAGTTCCTAACGCCCTGGCCATCGACCGCGGCCGTTGCGGAACGAAAATTTTTGGCATTTAAAAAAAATTAGCGCTAGAAACAACTACCTAGAATCGAAACCAAATATGAAACTAGAAAACTAAAATGAGCTAAACTATTAAGATAGAAGTGTTATACCGAATGAACCGTGTCCTTCGGTCTTCACCACCTTCCTTAGCTCCTTGAGGCGTCTTCGATTGAACTTGGCCGCCGGTCTTCCTCCGTCAAAGATGATCCACCCGAGAGATATAGCTCATGGCTGTAGCTCCACACAAAATATCAAGTGAAGCAACTAGGGACTCTAGGTTGCTAATCTAGAGTGCCTAAGATATAGTGAAGTGTTCAAAGTGTTTATCTACCTCACTGCCTCTCTTGATTCTCAACACATGAGATTGTAGAAAGGAGGTTGAAGATGAAGGTGGAGAACTCAAGAAACTAAAGAGGAGAGTGAAGCTAATGGTGAGGTGAAGAAAAACAATCAACCATCCTTTTTCCTCTAGTGAGAAAAAATAAGTGAAGCTTGGTTTTGTAAAACAATATTTTCCAATTTAAACCAACCCATGCTTGAATAATTTGCACAACTGAATTGTTAATTCATTTGTGCAACACTATAAAAGCATGGTTCTCATCATACTCCCCTCTCTCTTCCTTTACACCTCATTTACCATTTATAATAAATGGTTAAATCTAAAATGAGGTGTCCACCTTCTAAAAATTTTTCCGTATAAATACGGATTACACTCTACAGTATATACATACCTGTATTCGTACTAAAATACGAATATCCAAAGAGATAGAATAACCTAAAGAACATAATAATAGAATATACATATCGAAATACATATGTGTAAATTATTAAATCAACACCTGATTTAATAATCCGGCTCAAACCCGAGACAGCTATTATTATCAACCGTCCAATCGAAAGCCGGATAACTAGTACAATCATTCGATCGGAACCCTGCACGTATCCAATACGGCTACTACATCATTTCGCTAGAACCAGGGAAACGCTCTGTGTGGGACTCTAAAGACTTGTCAATACATTGGCAGTGGATTTAACCATAAGCACGTCAGCGGCACTAGCTGTACGTAACGTCTAACCAAGTATTGAGCGAAAGGAAAGCCGACGAGCAAACACATCCGAACCCCTACACAGCCTGTCAGTGGCAATCTCCATACAATCTGGTCTGTTCTTCTAAAAGTATTGCATATCAAGTCTAGGGGGGTGGATAAAGTCAGACCCCTAATAATGCGATATTTTCGTGTCGGTATGAAGCTCATCACCCACTGAGAAACTACTGATCCAAATCAGTAATTCTTGTCCACATTGGCCAAGGATTTTTGGTGATGGACACCCGTGCACCGCGCGATATCAACCCCCAATACTGGGAGAGATGAATCATCGATGATCCGCTCGCTGCCTCTATGTAGCTCGGGACTGTACATAACTAAAACCTGTTTGCATGACTCCTTTGAGCCTGGTAGGGTAGTAATCAAAGCACAGTGGGAACCCACACGAGACAAATGCCAATCTTGAGTCGCAGACTAACCTGTACTCATGTCACCTGGGAACTGCTATCTGACAATAGGTATAATACCATATAGCATGTTCCCGGCGAGTCCTTCCAGTGTATTCATAACCCAATGAGCACATGTATACTATCTTAGGTGACTAACTGACACCAATGGCTTATGAGACCGGCCACCGCCCCTCGTCGGGGTCTCAAAAAGTATATACTAGTCTACTCCGAAGTATTGATGCCCAGTCTCGATACTCTCTCGACTATGGGCATTTAAGGATGTGCTTATAAACCACCCAGCTCCCATATATATGATCGCCATCATAATGCTGGTAGTCAAGAAAGAATCCTATGGGCTCTATCAACATGTAATAGTGATCTGTAATACCACATAATGCATGTATATGATGATAAATGCAAACTAGATATCATACTATCATTTTGAGTAAGATTGTTATACTCGTATAGGTCCTTCCTCAATCATCATAATCGCGTGCTTGCGACTACAATAATTGGCTTGAGGGCACTATAGCCAACAATCTCCCACTTGCACTAATGGCCAATTATTATGGTGTCGCATACTCACAGCCCGTGTGATACTGAACACCCAACTTCTCTACTAATCAGTCTCGCAAAGCCCGTTTGTGAAACTATTGCGTTCAAGAAATAGCCTCAGTGAGTGGATCCGCTCCAATGTTCTATCTTTCTCTTTATATATCTCAACTTCGCGGAGAAAGACTTCAAATCCAACAAACTTCTCAAAATGAGCGATACCTGTCTTAGGATTTGTTTGGATATCTGATAGGGCCTAGTTCATAAATGAACTCTAAATCCAACAAACTTCTTAGACCGTATCTTCTACTGAATTTAATCAGTATCATGCGCCATGCCTTCCTCGGTATCCGCTTGGACCACCTGTCCAACATACTGCCCCTAAAAAAAGGAAAGCTATAATTCTGACAGCCACTCTGTCATCCAGGTCACCTTGGATGCCTGAAATGATAACCGCCTCCTAAAGGAGGCTGCCGTTACCATATACCAAGAACATCCACTTATGTTCATTATTGCTTCTCAATGTTTCTCCAGGATTGGATTAATATATATGCTTATTGCGGCTAGTGCAAAAGAAATATCTGTTGTGGTACTTCACATTTCATGATTAACTCAGTTGCCTAAGCAAGTATATGCTAATCATGCAAATCTCTCTCCTAATCAGTCTAGAAGACATCTCTTTAGAGAGAGTGACTCCATCACCTGCGGGTACACCACCACGTCAGGAATCGTCAAAGTGCCCAAATTAGGACACTTCCCAAATCTAGATCAAAAACCATAGATCCCGTTACCAGAATCCCTGATATTTTATCCAGATCCTATGTGGAGAAACACCTTGCGACAACCACCGTATAACCGATCGTAATATAGGAAGATCACTTCTTATAAAGTGCATGCCATCCAAATACTAGGACATCACTCCCTACTACATTCTTTTCAAGTCCATCTGTTATTCTGATGAAGTCAAACTCTATGACTGTCACATCAAAAATAGATGATCTATCTATGTTGTACTTGCTTTAGTCTATAAATAGACAAAAGCTACTTACCCACCATGCTTCTGCTGCTCCCACTGACTACAACAACCCTCTGGCAGATTCATATACACGTGCAATTCTAAAGCTAATTTAGAACGACATTATACTCATCCACCTTCCAGATCTCATAGTCTAGAACAACAATAGTGGAAAGTTTGGATAATCAAAATCCTCCCAGTCACCGTCTTTGAGGAGATCGAAGTACCTCTCAGGTGGCCGAGGTTACCCACCAAATCTGCGGAGTGGATAATAGATTATCGAATCCAATTGAATTTTTAGGTTCTACTAAATTTTCAGTAATCGTTTGTGGTTCTGAAATCACTTCCAGTTCTACCATACTCCAGCTAATGTTTTCTGAAAAGAATTCATTTTACTAAAAATGTGGCGAGTCAAGAACAATATAACTATTGATCTTCCAAATGGTAGAATATTAACTCTCGTCAAAGCTAGGGAAAACTCACAAACTGCCATTACTGAAACGTGCCTAGAGTTTATCCGGATTCTGGTTTTAAGCATAAGCTGGACAACTCCATATAGCTTAACATCGTTAAGATATGAATTCATTCTATATCCAATATAGAAACAAAGGAACTAATTTAATTGGAACCAGATTCAAAATACATGCAGCTGTTTCCATTGCATATCAACTAAATGGAAGGAGGTCAAGTAGCATTACTCATCAAGGAATGCACCCACGTATGAGTAACCAGAAAGAGAAGCAAGTTCTCAAAACTATTACTTACGACGGAATACCAAGTACAAGTATCTACATCTTCGATCACCACGAAGAATCCTGATAGTTGCAACATATGGTTCTCTACTTTATTCTTATACCTATAACTTCTCAAAATTTGGACCTTATATTTCAACGGAATACTTATCTAAAACCAGAGAAGTTATGAATAAACGGAATATAGTACGGGTATCAACCCCTTTGTCCTACGGACATCGGACAACATACAATACCTTTTATAAGTCTACTGAGTTTAATAACTCAAACCTTATGCATTGTAGGTTAAAAACTGTGCTATGGTTAAGAAGAATTACACCGCTATTGAATGCACCTTACTTAACCATCAACTGATATAGCTATATGTCATAGACATAATTTCAAAACGTTATATCTTACTTTATAAAATAAACGTACAGATATACCAGTTTGAAATTGGTGCATAACAATGGATATTCAAAACCCAAAATTTGTCGTTAGGAAAAACCCAGGTGATTTCCATAAATATCACCAATTACAAAGAATTCTGATATATAGAGGATCTAATCACCCAATTCCTAATATCTTACTCCCATTCAGCATCTGTAACGTCATGCAGATTTGAGAATCAAGTCTGGTAAATACATACCCTGGAGTCAAAATCTAATTGGGAAAACAGTTTTCAATTAACACCCTACAGTAAAACTGAAACATGAAAATATTTTGAATGGGTGGCCAGGTATTCCTAGTAATGCCACTTCCACTATCCAGATTCATGACAGTAACCGTATATTTTCTTGTCCTCACTCCAATCCCTTCATATGTCTTTACTTCTTACCTTCTGTACACCTTTCTTAGGCTAATTGGTTTTCTTCCTTCCCTACCTTTCGGCACCAGCCTAAGATTTGGAAGAAGACTATCCAATAAGCGTAATAGGTGTAGTCTCCTAACACCAGGAGCCCTCGCAACCTGAGAGAAGGTAAAGAGAAAAAACAACCGAATAATCCTATTCAATTTCTCCAGAACCGGTAACCATCCTCGAACTGAAACAAGTTCCTTCGAGTTCGTATGTAACCATACGATGGCATATCCAAAAAATATGGATCTTTGTAGTGATACGGAGTGTTCTGGAGAAATGCAAAGGGGAAGTCGGAGTGGCAATGATACACACGGCTTCGTCGTGAATGATAGCAGTCGCAATTTCTTTTGCCCTCACTGTAATCCCTTTATATGTCTGTAGTTATTACCTTCTGTAATCCACACTTAGGCTAATTGGTTTTCCTCCTTCCCTACCTTTCGGCACCTGCCTATGGTTTGGAAGAAGACTATCCAATAAGCGTAATAGGTGTACTCTCCTAACGCTAGGAGCCCTCGCAACCTAAGAGAAGGTAAAGAGAAAAGACATCTGAATAATCTTATTCAATTTCTCTAGAACCGGAATCCATTCTCGAATAGAAACAAGTTTCTTCGAGTTCGTATGTAACTATACGATGGCATATCCAACCAATATAGATCTTCATAGTGATACAGAGTGTTCTAGAGAAATGCAAAGGGGAAGTAGGAGCGGCAGAGATATGTGCGACTAAATGACAATCCAAAAGCCAAAGTGTTTTAGAAGGTTCGGTTAACTTAGTTCACGAGTTTTAGTTTAGGGTCGGGTCATGGTCGCTGCCAAAGAGAGAGAGAAAAGAAACACTCAGCATGCACTCTAACCTAGAATAGATTGGTAAATCATTTTATCTAATCAGGATAGCTCGCACTGTTTCCTCAAATTCTCCTTCAAACCCTAAAAGGAGAATCAGTCGGGATCATATGAAAATCACCCGAGGAGTAACACCTACTCATCAGTGGGAATCGGGATCTAACTATCATCGCATGATATCTTGATGGAAGCCACTCAAGTCACCACACTCCAGAAGGTATGTGCATGCCCGGCATGTTTCCTTTATATTTGAAACTCCCGGTGTGGTTTTTGCCCATAGGACCCAAGTGACCTTGATGAATAATCAACAAATCAAAAGGTCCTAATCAAGTTCAACCCGTCATTATCGAAGATTGCATTAAACCCACCCGTATGAACCTTAATAAATAATCAACAAAGTCACACGACCGTCGTAACCAATCGCATTATCTATGCTACAGACAATCATTACTTAGCTACCATACACTATGTCTGACGAATAATCAACAAACGCAGCACGAATACTAAGTAGTAATTATCTGAAATGACAGAGGGTTACGGCTGGTTTTTGGCGAAAAACCTTTAATGTAATAAACTTGATATCGTTGAAGGAACCGAGCGATTTTACAAATATATATAGTGGCGTAAACTTTTGCTAAAGAGGTCACTCCCTGTGAAGGGATCTCGGCTCTTTCCTCATCGAATGAGGTGCAGGATATTCCAAACTGAATACCACGATGCAAAGAAAAAGAATCGACTATAGTGAAGTTATTACAATGATGCAAACTTTTTCCCAAAAGGTCACTCCCTATGAAGGGATCTCGGCTCTTGCCTTGTCAAATGAGGTGCTGGATATTCATAATCGAATACCGCTGTGCAAAGCAAAAGGAAACGTCTGTAATGTCAGTTTTTAAAAACTTGGTTCCAACAACATCATTTAGGTTTGTTTTTCCTTGCATTAATCAAAATTAACGCAGTCCCATCAATTAATCCATATCACTCCAGAAAAGAACGAAAATACAATGTACGTATATGTCATCCGCATTCGCCACGGGGCCCCGTCTTGCACCGTTAGGTTAATTAACTAACGGCAGAGCGGGGGCTGGACTAGCGCGGACGCAAAATATGTACAACATCTACTAGTATATATAAATATATATAACATTCGTCCTAGGCATGATATAAGCAATATCACAGAAGAGCGATAAGTATCATAGAATAACGGATAATCTAGAAGTCTCGGGTTTCCTTTTAGCCACAAATGAAACCCGACATTCCTTGGTCTTGTGGATAGCCGTGCAATGAATAACCAAGACCCCTACGAGTGCGGAAAGTTACCCGCCAATCCCAAAAGTGAGGCAACTCCAATCAACAAAGTGAATGGGCCACCCGACACTTCACGAAATCCGGTAACTTGAGCACCCCTCCGTGGGTCATCCTAGACTGAATGCGGCGAATAGCCCGCCAATTCTAGAGTAAGGCCCCCTCCATCTCAACGCCATGAGATGCGGGCCCGTTGCCCTCTAGAACCCGGCTACTCAAGCACTCCACAGGCGGGTAATCGTAGTACAGAAAAGAAAAGTATATATACAATGGCGACATCGACCTCAATCCGGTCGTGCCCCAATAAAAGAATATACAAACTGGCGGAAATGACAGTCCACATGTCGGACGCTCACCTCGCAATAACAAATATACAAATGAATCTAAATTGTACAACTACCATTGCACAAGAGGCTATCCCACACGACAATCCGAACATAGCCATCATAGATATCAACATCACAACAGTATAAGCAAGATATGCAACCCCGTTTAAAAGACATATAGCAAATAGACGACATTTGAAAAACGCATACACCATATCACAGATATCAACGATGCAAAATTTCAACATATGAAACTTCCCAAGTTGCCCCCAATCAAAGATAACACTAAGTGAAATCTGGGGCAAATCAAACAAAACCAAAAATACCAATTTACAAAACCCAAGACACGGCATGAAAACGAGGTCCAAAGGTGAATAGTGAAAAGGTGAGGCCGGTTATTTGAGCATTTTGGCCGGCAAAATTTGCATCAAACTACCTCATTTTCATTGTGTGTCACAATCATGTCTAAACTAAGTCTCTGCACTTGTTTAAAAAAACTTCAGGGATCAAAAAAAATTTAGAATAGAGAGTGGGTTTTGAAATCGGAATTTTTTGGTTTTGAAACTAATGCATCATCTACTACTAGTTTCTAATGTTTGGGTGGCTCTGATACCATGTTGGGGTTCCTAGCATCCCGACCGTCGACCTCGGCCGTTGCGGAATGAAAAATTTTGGCGTTTAAAAAAACTTGGCGCTAGAAACAACTACCTAGAATCGAAACCAAACATGTAACAAGCAAACTACAATGAGCTAAACTAATGAGATAGAAGTGTTATACCGAATGAACAGTGTCCTTCGGTCTTCTACCATATTCCTTAACTCCTTGAGGCGTCCTCGATTAAACTTGGACGCCGGTCTTCCTCCGTCGAAGATGATCCACCCAAGGGTTGTAGCTCATGGCTCTAGCTCCGCACAAAAGATCAAGTGAAACAACTAGAGACTGTAGATTTCTAATCTAGAGTGCCTAGGATGTAGTCATGTGTTCAAAGTGTTTATCTACCTCACCTCCTCTCTTGATTCTCAACACATGAGATTGTAGATAGGAGGTTGAAAATGAAGGTGGAGGAACTCAAGAAACTAAAGAGGAGAGTGAAGCTAATGGTAAGGTGAAGAAAAACAATCAACCATCCTTTTTCCTCTAGTGAGAAAAAATAAGCGAAGCTCGGTTTTGTAAAACAATATTTTCCAATTTAAAAACCAACCCATGCTTGAATAGTTTGCACAAATGAATTGTTAATTCATTTGTGCAACACTATACAAGCATGGTTCTCACCATACTCCCCTCTCTATTCCTTTACACCTCATTTACCATTTATAATAAATGGTTAAATCTAAAATGGGGTGTCCACCTTCTAGAATATTTTCCGTATAAATACGGATTACACTCTACTGTATATGCATACCTGTATTCGTACCAAAATACGAATATTCAAAGAGATAGAATAACACAAATAACATAATACTAGAATATACATATCGAAATGCATATACATAAATAATAAAATCAACACCTGATTTAATAATCCGGCTCAAACCCGAGCAGGCCAGTATTATCAACCGTCCAATCGAAAGTTCGGGTAACTGGTACAATCATTCGACTAGAACCCTGCACGTATCCAATACGTCTACTACATCATTTCGCCAGAACCAGGTGTTTCCCCCAATAACAAAGCAAGGCTCTGTTCAAAATTTGAACTAAAGAAGCGCCTCACATGCAAAGCACGAGAGCGTCAGCGCCCTGAGTTAAAAACTCTGAGGCAGCGCCTCAAGTGCAAAGCACGAGAGCGCCAGCGCCCAGAGTTAAAAACTCTAAGGCAACGCCTCACGTTCAAAGCACGAGAGCGCCAGCGACAAAACTAAAAGTTCTCCACCCTTGGATCAAAGATCCAACGAAGATGATAAATCATCAAATTACATAATTAAATTCTGTTGAGGAGATATTCCTCGAATCATCTTAAACAGGAAAGGTTAATCTCTGTAAAACATAGCACCGTTGGATTAAAGATCCAATGGTGATTAAAAATCACTAAGATACAGAATAAGCTATGTATGGGAAAACATTTTCCTAATCCTGTTGATAACAAGAAAAATATCTTCTGCAAAACAGAAGGCATGGGATCAAAGATCCAACGGTAGATAAAATCCCCAGATCAATTAAGGATCTCTCAATGAGAGATTTCTTTAACTAAATCAACTAACTTGCCTCAATTATATAAAAGCCCCAAGACTTCAAGTCTTGTACAGAAGAACCATCCCCATAAACTTCAAGTTCAAAAAAAAGGAGCAAGCAAAAAGAGCTTTACAAACATAAAGGAAAGAAGAAGAACTTTCTTCAAGGTAAAGAGAGATCATAGTATCTCATCTGCATACCCAAGGGTTTAACCCTAAAAAAAAAACATAGTTCTTTTCTTGGATATGAGATCCATGAGACAAATCTCCCACAGATGAGAATTTAATTCTCGTAGGAATGAATTTGTTCTTAAGGATTGAAGATCCAGGAGAGAACAAAGAATTGAACTCTTCAGAAAAATGCACAAAGAAAAAAACAGAGGCAAGCGCCCCACGTGTCACTCACATGGGCGCTGCTAAAATAAGGAATGCTTAGCATTCAGTGGTTGGCGCCCAGCGCCAAGCGCTTCATGTGCCCCTCACGTGGGCGCTAATAAAATAAAGAGCACTTAGCACTCAGTGGTTAGCGCCAAGCGCTCCACGTGCCCCTCACGTGGGTGCTAATAAAATAAAGACTGCTCTGCACTCAGTAATTGACGCCGAGCGCCAAGCGCTCCACGTGCCCTTCACGTGGGCGCTGATAAAGTAAAGAGTGCTCTGCACTCAATGGTTGGCGCCTAGCGCTGAGCGCCCCACGTGCTTCTCACGTGGACGTTGTTTAACATAAAGCGCTCTGTAAATAGAGCCTAGAGCCATAAAGAGTGTTTAACACTCAATAAAAAACAAAAAAGGGTGAGCATCAAAGCCTATATCAATGCTGAGCATTGTTAAACAAAAGGGACTGATCCTAAACAAGTGTTTAACACTTTATTCAAAAATTGAGTGGGCTGAGTCCAAGCTGACCAAAAGTCCCTAATTCAGATCAACCGAGCCCATGGGCTCACAATTTTTCTAAATTTGATCTTAGTCCTAAACCCAACTACAGAACTCTCAACTGACATTGGTTCAAGGGTACATTTCCCCACACTTCAGATATATGTCGTTGTAATCCCTCAACGTCTTCGGAGAGGTGGAGGGCCCCGACAATAAACAAACCCAACGGACCGCAATGTCCTTAAACTAATGATGGACTATGATGTCGTTAAACCTAATGGACCTCAACGTCTCTAAACTAAACTCTATGGACTATGATGTCCTTAAACATGGACTATGATGTCCTTAAACCCAATGGACTGTAACGTCCCTAAACTAAACACCATGGACTATGATTTCCTTAAATCCAAAACTCTATGGATTATGATGTCCTTTAACATAGACTATGATGTCCTTAAGCACAATGGACCGTAATGTCCCTAAACTAAAACGATAGAACCCAAATGCTCATTCGTTGGAATAAAAGTGATCCTGAACCACCGTTAAGTAGATCTTAATCCAATTTTGGATTAACGTATCCTTAGCAAACATTTAAGTTGATATTTATCTCAAACGAGGTTAACGATCCTTAAATCAAGCCAAACACAAATCTAAGAAAATACAGATTTGGACTAATCCCCGCCCTACGGGCGACAACACAAATTAGTCTCCATATACAATCCACGGGCAACCAAAAATTAAACAAACACACACGACACGAAGTGACCTTATGGAGCAGGAGAAAGTGGTTATCGCTACGCGGTAACATAATTAATTGCAGGGGCTTGCGTCTCCAGGGAAGAGCGTCCCTATAATCAAAAACCCCTCACAATGAGGGGGAATCTGACAAAATCTGCTACAACAGCCGCATCTGTTTAAACCTTCGATACATAGTGCCATAAATTAACTTGGCATCTTCGGAGAGGTAGACAGATAAAACCAAATAGCATCTTCCCCCAAATTTAAGCAAGACGTTTGTCTTCCCGGCTTTCAGCGGTAAACAGATTCTGGCACGCCTGGTGGGACTTTTTCCTCTTTCCATTCCACACTTCGTGTGTCGTGTTTTGCGAACAAATCGCGGTTTGCTATGGTTGCCTGTGGATTCGAGGTACTAAGATTTTGTGTCTTGCTCCCGTGCAGAGAAAAGAAGATCAATGGCTTCCAGCCGCACCAACAGCAACAACTCCAGCTCCGTCCCATCTGGAAGAGTAACTTATGGACCCCAAGCGGCCTCCATCTTTGCATTGCGGGTAGAACAGGTGACACATGCCTCCACCGGGTTGTTCTTCGGGACCATGATCCCTCCATCAAGCTTCAGCATCCCGATGCCGTCTCAGGAAGCTCCAAAAAAGTCGGTCTTCGATCGGCTTGCAACCATCGCGACCCCTCTGAACGGGTCGTCCGAGTCTACTACCTCAGTCTTTGACAGGATGAGCCTAAGCTCAAATAGGCCCCCGAAGAGGCTCGCAATACCGGAGAAGGCTATCCCAACTCCTGCTGCAGATGAAGTCGTCCAAACTACTTCCCCTACTCGAAAGTCGGCCTTCGACAGGTTGACCATTCCTTCCCAACGGATGTCAGTCTTTGACAGGCTGGGGCCAATAACAGCCTCTCCTCAAAGAAGGGGGTATGACGAAGCTACTCTGACAATAAAGGTGATCCCGGCTACACGACATGCTTGATCTCGTCACTGGCGCCGAGTGAGGAAAGCTGGGGCAATTCGCCTTCTGGACAGACCCCACCAGCTCCAATGGTGGAAGTTGATGCTGCTGTTCCAACTGAGAACAGATTTGAGCCGCTCAGGATGGTGCGCAAGAACTTTCCAACTGTCGTGTTGAAAAGGTCTCCTCCACCAGTGAAGAATGTTACAAAGGCAAACCCGGAACAGCCCTCTCAGTGGCTGTCCCCCAAAATCTATAGGGTCTGGCGAAGAGTCCAAGACTCTGTAATCGACAAAGACTACTCCCGCAGATCGAAGAAAATGAAGGTCCGGCAAGAGGAGGGTCATCCCGCCATCGTACCACGGAAAGTATCGTCTGCAACAGCCCCCTCAACTTCGACCGCCCAAAAAAGGAGAAGGCCAGAGAAGATCCCCGTGTCTACGACAAATCTCAAGGACACTGAATCCAAACGCCCCAAGTCTGGGGGCATGGTAGTGCACACCACCTACATGGGTTCCGGAAAAGAGGAAAGCCGTGCTTCTGGGGGTCATCGACCACTTACGCGGTCCATAACAAAGGCTCAGGAGCAACAACAGAAACTTCAGGAGATGCTGACAAAGATGGCCTCACTTACTGGGTAGAAAGAAAGTTCGGAAGTATCATCGGATCAACGCCAGGAGCAGAAAAACGACGCCGAGTTCCTCCGAAGAATGCTCGAAAGAAAGATAAAGAAGTCGCGGAACAAGCGGCTTACATAAAACAAATGGCGCTCCTGTTCCAAGATATGGTGGGATGATGATCCAGCCGGACCCTCCAGTCGAAGATCCCCCAATAATCATTGAAGACGACAGAAGGGAGACATCAAACCCTCTTCCGGCTTTATCAGCAGCCAGGGAGGAGACGATCTCGAAAACAGCGCTTGATGACTACATAGCTCAACAAATACGAGCTCATCAGGCAAGTGAAGCTACTGGCCAAATCGTCAGAACTGGGCGTCCCTATCCAAGATGGTATGATCAAATTAAGTACTCGCCGGGATATACGATCCCTAAATTTCATATATATAAGGTGATAGGCAACCCCCATCAGCACGTCGCTCAGTTCAGAGCTCTATGCGGCAATACTGGAGGTGACGACAAACTGCTGCTTCGCCAATTCGTCGGCAGCTTAGCGGAGACGACATTTGAATGGTACTCGGGGCTTCCGAATGACTCCATCAAAATATTCACAGAAATAGAGTTGCTATTCACCCAGTGTTTCGCAAGAGCCAGCGAATGCATCCCGATCACGGCATTGATCAATGCCAGGGTGAAGCCAGGAGAGACATGGGTTCAGTATGCAATTCGGTGGAGGAACCTATGGTCGAGATGCGAACAATGCATAAAAGAAGCTCCTGCCGTGGGCATGTTCGTAGGGACCTTGGATCTACAGGCAACTATATCCTAATTTATGATGTTCTTCAAGCCGACCACTTTCCAAGCCTTGATCGAAAGCTGGCCCAGATGGGCCATAGACCATCCTCCTCAAGAACGGAGCTTCGAAATGAAAAGGGTAAAAGAAAAGCTACCTTCTTCACCAACGCTCAACAACAGCTGAGTGATCCGAAACCAGCTGCTCGCCAAAACGATAAACCGTGATCACTCGGAGAAAAGTTGAGACATCCTTACTCATTCCCCCAGGATAAAACGAGAAGATTGTTCGAACTAGTGGTGCGAAACAGGTTTATCACTCTACCAGATCCAAGACGCCCGTTGCAACCGGGCGACTTCAACAATCCCAATTACTACCTCTACCACCAAATAGTGGGCCACCCAATCGAAGATTGCTTCGTCTTCAAAAACTGGATTGAGGACCAGTACCAACAAGGCAAATTCACGCTATCTGAAAACTGGAGGGTAAACCCGCCAGAACCGCACGCTCCTAAAAAGATGGACACGCCGGGGGCATCATGCTCATTTATAGAGGAAGCTCCATGGGAAGTTGTTCTTTCGGCTAAAACTAAAAGAATGGTGAAAGATCTTCAAGCATGTCCGGAGATTAGGTGGAAAAGGCCGCTAGAGCCAGAGATCGTTGAGGGGATGCTGAAACCGCGCCCAACATCGGGTGTTGGTAGCGATGGGCAAAACATCCAGGCCCAGCCGTCAAAGTCTTCGAAGAAGAAGAAGAAGAAGAAGACCAAAAAACCCGCGCAGTCTGACAACAAACGAACGTATCTGCAAAGACATATTGACGCACTGGAGGAATATAACCAGAAGGCACGAACCCCGGTCACACTCCAAGAGTTTCTCATCCATATCCTTAAGAGCAGAGATAACGACAATGATGAGGGAGAAGACTCGTCAGAAGAACCCGAGAATTATCTGGCAAGTTGTCACATGATCTCTCATTCACCAATAAATGACGAAGGAGCTCGCTTGGCATCAGAAGATAATATAGAGAATCTGGGGGAAGAATCAGTGCCAAAATCCTTAGAACCGTCAAACGTGATGATTGGCATGCTATTAAACGAAGCCCATCAGAAGAGCAAAACTGATCAAGAGCATGAAATGGCCATATTCGAAAGGGCCAGGCGTCGGCATCATGTTGAAGAAGTCATGGTATGGATGAGTCGCAAAGCACTCCAACCAGATCGAAGCATGCCCGCGGCAGACAAAAACAGGCTTAAGACAAGGAAACGGTTCGCTAAAGCCCTGTCAATGGGAATGAAGCTGCCATCTTTCAAAGGAGATACTCCTAGAGGTATACACCTTGACGAAGTGGATGTACATCTTAACTACTGCTTATACCATCAGAGAATTGCACACCTTACCGAAGAATGCATGGCCTTTAATAAGTGGTGGCAGGGATACATTGCTCACCGACAACATTTCAAGCGATTGAAACGCAAAACTCGTCGGGAGCAGAGAAATACGACAGATGAGCATAAGAGAACTTCCGGCAACTGTCACATGGTTGATACCAGGGGATCGCAAGTTCTCACCTTCGGAAGTGATTCTGATGAAGAAGTAGCCCTCAGCCCTCTCTTCAAAGAATCCACTTCAGGAAAGGAGGAAGAGGTAAAGAACTATGAGAATATTCAGCTGTGTACCGTACGTTGCCTGAAAAGAATCTCGGACCCACAAACAAGGGGTCGCACAAAAAAGATAAAGGGAAGGAGAAAGACCCTGAGGATATCGCCCTCGATGATCGAGGCGTCGAAAAGCTGGCGGCCAAGGACCCGCCCAAGAAAAGAAAAGTGGATTACAATGTCCTCGCACACCTGAGGAAGATACCTTCACAGCTAAGCGTCTTGGATGCCCTTCTGTTGTCTAAAGAGGCACGAGATTCTCTGATCAGGGAATTACAAGAGCCCGAGCAGTTTCAAGCTTTCCTTGCCGAAGAAAAGATGAAGGACAAGCTGGAAGAATTTCACAGAGCCGACATTATCTTCAGCAATGAAGACCTCCTCCACGGAACGTACGAGCACAACCATCCCCTATATGTCACCGGGTACTGCCATGACATCAAGATAGGGAAAATCTTAGTTGACAACGGGTCCTCTGCCAATCTCCTAAATGTGAGGGTGCTAAAAGAAATCTGCATGAGCGTTCAGCACCTCGCTCGGGATAAAATCACCATCTCGGGGTTCGACTCCTAGTCATCACGGACGCTCGGGTCTGTAATACTGACATTACGCTTTGGGTTGCTCATCACTGACATCAAATTTCATGTCATTGACACTAAGATCTGCTACAACGCGTTGCTCGACAGGCCTTGGTTACACGAGTACAACATCATCCCTTCTACACAACATCAGTGTATGAAGTATTTCAAAGATGGTCTCGAGTATACCGTGATGGGGAACTAAACCCATTCTCTGTAAACGAAGTCTGCAAATATGAAGATGCCAAGTACTTCTTACCAGACATCGAAGACACGGAAAGATGTCATAAACCAGAGAACTAACAAAAGCTATCGCCACTATCCCGGTCTTCAGGAGCGATACCGAGGAGGAAGAAGAGATAGTCTATTCGGGGCCGCCGCAATACAACAGGCTGGGACCATCTACCCCTATTATGGTCTTTAGTAGTGACTCTGAAGACGAAGTCAATGCAGTGTTTTCGGTCTGTCCATCAATGCAGGCCCTCGCTGAAGGTGATCAGAGTTGGCAGATCGCTATGGTTTCGCGGCAGCACTACAAAGAGCTTTATGCGCTTGAGACATATGGTGTGCAAGAGTTGCAGATATTCTACGTCCCTCCCAGACGAAGAGGTGAAAAGGTAATCCTATTCTATCGATCCATGGAGACTAAAGTCGAAAAAGAAGTACGGCATGGTGCCGATTTTGCGCTCGACAGGCTCTAACCCATCTGTCTGTCCAGATACTATACAGAGGGATTGAGAAGGTTATTAAGATGCCAAGGCATACCTTTCAAACAGACTCCTCGACAAGTCAGTTCTACAACAAAATTTGGAACGTCCCCAGAACTCAGCGAAAATTGCCCAACGGAAAAATGGAAACGATTGGGCTTGAATATATCCAGTCCAAGAAACAGGAGCAATTCCATGGCTGCCATGTCATAAATGACCTTAATGAAGAAGGGGGTGCTCTTTTAAAAGTCGCTGATGCTGAACCAGAACGAGGTCCTGTCATAAAAATGCCGAGTCCGTCGTTTAAAGAACAGATAGACAAGCTAGTGAGGGAAGCGAGTCAAAAGGTTCGGAACGACCATAGCCGCGAAATGGCCATTTACGAGAAAGCCAAGACGCAACGCCTCCTTCAGCAGGCTACAGAGGATGACAACTCCCTCCACCGTTAGCCAGCCATGCATTCCGAAGACAAGAAAAAGGCCCGATGCGGAGGCAAAAACAAGTTAAAGAACGGAAAAAAACATTCGACGGCAGCAAAACGGATCCAAAAAGACACGCGATCGAGGAAAGGTCAGCCGGGATCCATCGCCGATGAATAAGATGGATCGGGAATATTCCTTCCCTCAAGACAAGACAAGGAAGATATTCGACCTCGTCGTGAAACATCAAATGATTACACTCCCGGAGTCCAAGCACCCCGAACAAGCAAACGAGGTCTATCACCCGGATTATTGCTCCTATCACCGAGCGATAGGACATCCTCTTGAAGACTGCTTCACCTTCAAAAACTGGGTCGAAGACCCATATCAACTCGGCAGATTCGCTCTATCCAACAGTTGGAAGGTAGCCCCACCACTAAAGCATTTGCCAAAAGTAAGCGAGAGTAGAACCAGATAAACATCGGTCTTGGAAACAATCTCGTACTTGTCAAGTGATAACGCTGTCGGAAGAAGGAGTGCACAATCTCGTACTTGTCAAGTGATAACGCTGTCGGAAGAAGGAGTGCACGAGAATATGGATGACCTCTCCTGGTGCTTCGAAAATGAGGATGAAGATGAATTGATCTCGGATTTTCCACCGGCGCTAAAAGAGTTTGAAGATGAAATACAAACAACTGCGGATAACCTAAAGAAAATCGACTTGGGGACGGAAAACGACCTGCGGCCTACGTTCGTCAGTGAACTGTTGTCTAAAGAACAGGTGGCTACGCTAAAAGACGTGCTCATGCAGTATAAAAATTGCTTCGCATGGAACTATTCCGAGATGCCGGGGCTAGATCCAGAAATGGTTATACATAAATTGGCGATATCTCCGGACGTCAAGCCAGTCAAACAAGCACCAAGAAGAATGCGGCTCGAACTTGAAATGAGTATCAACGCCGAAGTCAAGAAGCTAATTGACTCAGGCTTCCTCCATGAAGTTCAATACCCTGACTGGATCGCCAATATTGTCCCAGTGATGAAGAAAAATAGGACTGTGCGCATATGCATGGATTTCCGAGACCTCAATAAAGCTTTCCCGAAGGATGAATTTCCCATACCGGTTACCGAGTTGATGATAGATAACACTTCCACTAACGAAGTCTTCTCCTTCATGGACGGATCGTCGGGGTACAATCAAATAAAGATGCATCGCGAAGACCAGAAGCATACCACTTTTCGGACTCCTCTGGGCATATTCAGTTACAAAGTGATGCCTTTCGGTCTGAAGAATGCTGGTGCTACCTATCAAAGGGCCATGACGAATATTTTCGATGACCTCATACATGAAATCGTCAAATGCTATATCGATGACCTCGTAGTGAAAAGTAAATCATACGAGAAACACTGGGAGCATTTGAAAATAGTGTTCCAACGTCTTCATAAGTATAACCTAAAGATGAACCCTCTGAAATGCGCATTTAGAGTCTCCTCAGGCAAATTTCTAAGATTCATCATACGACACCGGGGCATCGAAATAGATCTATCGAAGATCAAGGCAATTATGGAAATGCCCACTCCAAGAACTTTAAAACAATTGCGGTCTCTACAAGAAAAGCTCGCGTATATCCGACGATTCATAGCCAACCTCTCCGGAAAATGCTGTCCCTACAGTCACCTGATGAAGAAAGGAGCCCCGTTCGTTTGGGATCGTAAATGCCAGAATGCACTGGACGAAATCAAACAATATCTGCAGAACCCACCGGTACTGACCGCTCCAGTCAAGGGAAAGCCCATAATCCTGTACACAACAACCCTTGAAGGTTATTTAGGCGCGCTATAGGCATAGGAGAACAACCAAGGGAAGGAGCAAGCCTTCTACTATTTGAGTTGAGTTTTTCTGGGGGTAGAAAACAACTACTCCCCTATCGAAAAACACTGCCTGGCATTAATCTTCGCAATAACAAAGCATCGGCATTATGCTTTGGCGCATGAGGTCCATCTCATATCAAAAGTGGATCCTCTCAAATATTTAATGTCAAGAGCTATACTAACGGGACAACTCGCTAAATAGGCCCTACTCTTAATGGAATTCTCGATAACATACCGACCTCTCAAGGCAGTGAAAGGTCAAGACATCGCCGACTTCCTCGCTGAGCATTCGATACCTGCTGATTCACCCCTAAATTGCGAATTGCCAGACGAGCACACGTTTGACACAATCAACGGGGAGAGAGGAGGGAGTGATATCCGATGGGAACTCTACTTCGATGGGGCATCTTCTATGAAGAAGCGAAAGCACAGCTCCATCATAATCAAATCTGGGGTAGGCTTCATCTTCATGACTCCACAAGGAGGGATAATGCGCTTTGCCTTTTCCTTAACAGAGCCGATGACAAAGAATGAAGCAGAATATGAGGCATTGATAGAAGGTCTTGAGATCGCCGTCGACATGGGAATCGAAAACCTCCTCATATACGGAGACTCCCAGCTAGTCGTTAGCCAAGTAAACGGCGACTATCAAACATGTAAACCAGAGTTGGTAAAGTACGACAGAAGAGTGCAGCGGTTACTAACTCAAATTCCTTCCGTCCTGGAAAGCATACCGCGTATAGAAAATAGCAAAGTAGACGCATTAGCAAAACTCGCTAAAGAACTGGCTGACAAAAACCTCGATGACGTGAGGATCATTATACAAAGCCATCGGGTTCTTGCACCAGCAGAAATATCTCCGGAGTCGTCTGAAGAAAAGGAAGCGACCAAGAAAAAAACCCTACAAATAGAGGATCAAGGAAAAGCTTAGGATTGGAAAGAAGTCTGCATAGACTACTTCAAATCCCGTCGAACTCCTGAAGATGCATCCTCAAGACATCAGCTCATGAAACGAGCTCTATCTTTCGCCTTCGTTAATGATACTCTGTATAAGAGACCGTTCGACTCTCTATGGCTGAGATGCCTGGGACCGGAAGAAGTAAGGAGAGTCGTCTAAGAAACTCACGATGGACTCTGCGATTCTCATCAAGCGGGGCCAAAGATGAAGCTGAAGATCAAAAGAATAGGCTATTATTGGCCCACGATGATTCAGGACTGCCTCGAATACACGAAGCAGTGCCACTCGTGCCAAATTCATGGAGACTTCATCCACCAGCATTCAAACCGGCTACACCCAACAGTGGCTACCTGGCCATTTGAAATGTGGGGAACCGATATAATTGGGCCCATCGAACTAACGTCATCCAAATGACATCGGTTCATATTGGCCACAACTGATTATTTCTCTAAGTTGGCAGAAACCATACCGCTAAGAGAAGTGAAGAAGAAGAACATCCTCCATTCCTTTAAGACACACGTCATCTATCGGTTCGTCACTCCGCGACGGATTATCTTCGATAACGGGCTGGCCTACAGAAGTCACAGAATCAGCCGCTTCGCACAGCAGCATAACATAGATTGGAGATACTCTTCAGTCTATAATCCCCGAGCTAACGGTCTAACTGAGGCTTTCAATAAAACCTTGACAAAGATCATAAAGAAGACGGTGTCTAAAAATAAAAAGGAATGGCACGAGAGACTGCGTGAAGCTCTCTGGGCGTATCGAACTACGTTCAAAACGGCTATGAATACAACATCGTATCCATTGGTATTCGGCACGGAAGAAGTACTCCCCTTGGAGATAGAGCTATCATCTCTACGAGTGGCGGTTCATTACGAACTAACGAATGAAGAGAATGCCTATCTTCGGCTTGAGGAGCTCGACGCCCTCAATGAAACTCGTCTCGTAGCACAGCAAAGCTTGAAGGCTTACAAAGCAAAGATGACACGCTCATATGAAAGATTGACTAGGCCGAGAACATTCCGCCAAGAAGAACTCGTGGTAGTTGTCAAAAGACCTATGATCCTCAATCGTGCCAAATGGGAGAAATTCGAGCCAAACTATGAGGGCTCGTACATCATTGACAAAGTCTACCAAGGTGGGGCTTACTTGCTCATGGATATGCATGGTGAAAGACCCTTCCGGCCATTAAATGGCCGATTCCTTAAGAAATACTACGCCTGACGAGTCACGGCCCAGGTTAATGATAGATGACGCACTTGTGTCCGCCCGCTATCTTCCTGAGTACCAAACTCTATAAGTGATATCCGGCAAAACATCGCCGCAGAAAACTAACTACGAACCGAAACGTCCCTAAAATAACGATGGACCGAAACATCCCTAAACTAACTATGGACCGTAATGTCCTTAAACTAGCAACGAACTGAAACGTCCCTAAACTAATAATGGACCGCGAAGTCCTAAAACTAGCAATGGACCGCAATATCCCTAAACTAACAACGGACTAAAACGTCCCTAAACTAATGATGGACCGAAATGTCCTGAAACTAGCTATGGACCGTAACGTCCTTAAACTACTACGAACTGCAGCATCTTTTGGCTAACGCGGCAAAAAAAATGGTATGTCCAGAAGCGAAATAGGCAAAGATGAAAACTCGAAAGGGCTCCATGAGTAAAAACAGCAGGGCTACCGGCGAGTTTATGAAAGCCCGAAAGGGCGCAGACTCGTAAAAAATATTCCTGTGCACTTGCAGGGTCCTCTCGACCGTGTGAGATCCTTATGACTCACAAAGGAGCAAAACAGATAGGAATCCCCACAATCCCTAAGGAGAAATTACACTTACAAGATCCTCACGACTTGTAAGGAGAATATCCCCCCTTATGAGACCCTCACGGCTCACAAAATTCAAAAGTCTTAAGATACAAGGACCTGAACCTATTCTTAAGCCATCAGATCCCCAAAACTGCCATACAGACTGTCAATATTGACCCTTGTATACAATCTACGAGCATAAATAAACGACTTCCCCACAAAATTCCACCAACGGCACGAAATGTTCTCATGTGGTGAACGACACTTGTAAATCCACTCGACTTATAAGGAGAAAACACTCTTGTAAGATCCTTACGACTTATAAGAGAACACGCACTTAAGAATCCTCATGATTCCTAAGGAGAAAATGCACCTACGAGACCCTCACGACTCGTAGGGAGAAACACCTTTATGAGACCCTTACGGCTCATGAAGTCAAAAGCCTTAGATGACAGGATCCTAACCCTGTTTGCTAAGCCACCTTTGTTCGAATCGACAAAGGCAAATGATGATTTGCTCCTGACAATATCCTAGTTGTAGCGATGCTGATGCCTAAATCCTTAACAAATTCCATGTCCTTTTACGGCAAGTGATGATTCGCACCTAGCAATATTCCAGTCGCAGCAATGCTGATGCTAAGATTGGTATCAGATCTTAGGTCCATACTCGCAACAAAATCAGTGAGCCAAAAATACAAAAAAATATATATAGCCGAAATGATCGGACAACTCGCAATAAAAGCAGCGAATAAAAAAATAGCCGAAATGATTAGGCAACTCACAATAAAAAGCAGCGAGTAAAAAGAAAAATAGCCGAAATGATTGGGCACCGCGGAAAATAGCCGAAATGATTAGGCAATCGCGACTTTCATGATATAAAAAGCTGAAATGATAGAGCATCGCGGAAAGAAATAAAAAAAATGAAAGAATGAAACTTTTGACCTACAGACAAGTCCATACCCCTGTATACAATCCATCGGCATAAACGAAAAGGGAACCACATTTTCCAATAAACTCTGTCAATGGGAGAGTCAGATCTCGACGGCAACATCTGCATCCTAGAAGATCAACACGGCGTTCCTTCTCAACACCGCAGAAAGCGGAGCAAGTCAACCCTAACACTGCAGAAAGCGGAGCAAGTCAACCAATGACCTCTCCGCCGGAACAATGCTCCGTCTCGGAAATAAGTCAGCCAATGACCTCCCCGCTGGAACAACGCCCCTTCTCAGAAACAAGTCAGCCAATGACCACCCCGCCAGAACAACGCTCCGTCTCGAAAACAAGTCAGCCAATGACCTCCCTGCCGGAACAACGCTCCGTCTCGGAAACAAGTCAGCCAATGACCTCCCCGCCGGAACAACGCTCCGTCTCGGAAACAAGTCAGCCAATGACCTCCCCGCCGGAACAACGCTCCGTCTCGGAAACAAGTCAGCCAATGACCTCCCCGCCGGAACAACGCTCCGTATAGAAAATAAGTCAGCCAATGACCTCCCCACCGGAACAACGCTCTGTATAGAAAACAAGTCAGCCAATGACCTCCCCGCCGGAACAACACTCCATCTCAAAAACAAGTCAGCCAATGAACTCCCCGTCGGAACAATGGTTCGACCCAGAAATAAGTCAGCCAATGACCTCCCCGCCGGAACAACGCTCCATCCCGGAAACAAGTCAGCCAATGACCTCCCCGCCGGAACAACGCTCCGTCTCCGAAACAAGTCAGCCAATGACCTCCCTGCCGGAACAATGCTCCGTCTCGGAAACAAGTCAGCCAATGACCTCCCCGCCAGAACAACGCTACGTCTCGGAAATAAGTCAACCAATGACCTCCTCGTAGGAACAATGCTTCGACTCGGAAATAAGTCAGCCAATGACCTCCCCGTCGGAACAATGCTTCGACCCGGAAACAATTCAGCCAATGACCTCCCCGTCGGAACAATGCTTCGACCCGGAAACAAGTCAACCAATGACCTCCCCGTCGGAACAATGCTCCGTCTCGGAATCAAGTCAATCAGTAATCTCTCGATTCTTCTCGACCCCAGGGAAATCAGTGTCCTGGAGCAAACATCTCAACCCGTAAAAAGAAAACTCTCTCATGAGATCCTTACGACTCTCAAGTGAAAACACACTTAGGAGTCCTCACGACCCCTACGGAGAAATTACACCTACGAGATCCTCTCGACTCATGGGGAGAAACGTCTTTATGAGTCTCTCACGGCTCATAAAGTTGAAAAGTGTTAGGCGGCAGATCTGAACCTGTCTTCTAAGCCATCGCTACCTTACAAGGAGTTCAAGATGAACTGTTATCTACCATCTACATGCCACATTTGCTAAAGTCACATGCCAATGACACAACAATGAAAAGAAGACGATAGTATGCGATAAAATATATCTTTTATTCATGAATTCAAGTGAACACAAAATACATTTCACAAAGGAATCAAAATGAATACCTGTTATTCATAAACCGCAAGTTTACAGTAAAAAAAGGGGTACAAAGACGATTATTAAGGAGAAGGCGTTTTCAAAAAATCAGCTAACTGCTCGTGCGCTCCTCTCAATCCTTTCTCATAATCGGCCGCCGCGGCCAACTCCTCTTCAAGTTGGGCCCATTGTCGCAAACAAGTCGAAAGCTTTTCGTCAGTTTCTAGCACGGCAGCTTCGCAGTCCCGCGCGACCTGCTCGGTAAAGTCAAGCGTCTGCCTCAGCATCAACCCATCTGAAATGCATCGCTGGAGATTGTTGAAGATAGCTTTTAATTGCGCAGCATTCACTTCAATCTGAGCGTGCAATCAGACAGACTCGTTGGAAACCACCTCGTGTTCCTTTCGTCTCAGGGTCGCTTCTTGTTCAAAATGACGGAGGAAAGGAACACTATGCTCAACCCATGCAGCTCGCTGGGAATTCAAAGACAGAACCTCAGGAGCAAGACGCTTGAGCTCAATCTCATGCAGGAAAGCCTCAATCTTTCTATAGTTATTAACCCAAGACTCGATGACACCTTCGTCATGGAAGTTCACGAGCGTCGCCAGCATAGGATTAACCTCAGCAGCAAAATCTGCAGCGAATGCGAGGGCCTCGGCGTCAAGATCCTCGATGAATTCGCTCAA
This sequence comes from Agapanthus africanus, assembly GCA_030015575.1. Taxonomy (NCBI): domain Eukaryota; kingdom Viridiplantae; phylum Streptophyta; class Magnoliopsida; order Asparagales; family Amaryllidaceae; genus Agapanthus; species Agapanthus africanus. The sequence continues at coordinate 314,122,269 of JASDDO010000019.1, forward strand.
CATTCGCAGGCTATTCGTAGCGCCCCTAGAAGATGGGCGTTTAGCAAAGGGCCCTGCCGGTATTAGGATGCTAGACTCAAAGGGAGCTGGAGCCGATGCGAATGCTGCAAAACAAATTATGGTCAAATATCGACTTAGGAGGTAAAGAAAATACACAAGCAATGGAGTCTACTATACCGGCTGTGGCAGGTGGGAAAATTGGGAGTACCCAAGGCATGGATATTCTCTCGTCTCCTCCTCCGATCCATGACGTTGCGATCAATATAAAGAAGACTTAGCAACAATACGGCTATTCATAAAAGAAAGAGAGATACATTAGCTAAAGAATATACTAACCAATACCAGCAGGCGGAATGACTTCCGACTGGAAGGAGAAATACGGGTTCAACACCTGGTATAGATGGTCGAAAATGACTTCTGCAGAGTTGCGACAATATACTGTCAATACAAGAAAAATGGTGTCCACAGTTAAACTAAATAAATCGCAAACCTATACCTTCCAGCATTTCGGAGGACATAGGAGAAGGTGAGGGAACAACAACCATCATGGTGGCGACCGGAGGTGCTTCAGATGGCACAATCTCAGCGTTCACTGCACTTACAAACAAAATAAGGTTAGATGAAGCTGAACGGGATTGAGAAATAAAAAGAGAACAGTGACTCAAGACTTACCTGATGGGTCATCAACCAAGACCACGACGGAAGCATCACCAGGCATGGGGGCTTCTTCGCTTTCCCTCAGAGGAGTAGTTTCTACGCCCATGGCTTCATCCCCTAATTTGACAAGGGCTGTCGTGACGCTTGCGACGCCTGCCGATACCAGGGAGCCACCTGGGGAAAGAGCAGCAGTCTGGACGGTCTTAGATTCTAGAGAGAGGGAAGCAATTTCGGGCATGGTAACCGCTACGATTTCACCCGTCATCCCATCGCCAAGACTCGGCCCTAAAAAAAGAATGCTTGTGTAAAAATTCGAAGATCAAGTTCTAGTAAAAGACTCAGCGTTACGTTACCTTGGGGCAGCTTTTCAGTCTTTTCCCGAGCCGCGCGTGCAATCTGTCTACGGGCGGTAGACAACGCATGGGGAACATCCGCCGAAAGAGTATCAACAAGGGGGATGCTGCTTGAGCCTGCACCCACGGCCAAACTGGCATCGTGTTCCCTCGCCACACACTTCCTATATTTCTTTTCGGTCTGAGTGGTGAGAAATGATCTCCTCAAGACCTCTGATAAAGGGACGTCGTCGTCCAAACCAAGCTCTGCATCCGTAGCAATTATGGCGTCTGTCATCGGCTGCTTTAGCGAAGCCTCCTGCGGTAATGTTGGGAGAACAGGGGCCATAATAGCTGACTCTGGGAGCGTCGCTGCATCACCGCTCGGGATCGGTACCGCACTCGTAATAACCTGGGTTAAGGTAGTCCCTGCAATAAAATAAGGGAGAAGGTCAGAGCACGAATAAAAAAAGGGGAATGAAGACAAAATGAGCTGAATTATACCAAGACCCAAAGAAGCGCGGAGCCTCTCTTCCTCCTCAAACGTCTTGATGGAAGCCGCAAGAGCCTTTTCGGCAGAAATACCTGTTGAAGAAAAGGGCATTAGTAAAAGCATAATAATAAGGAAGGAATGAACGCGGAAAAATACAACTGAAGTATACCCGACTTCACGATGGTGATCAGCGTCGCTTCTTCATGAGCCAGTCGCGCGGAAGCCATAAGGGCAGCCTGTAGATCGGTGTCGGTCACAGGCGTGTCGAACAAGCCATCGTTAGTGCTATACTCACACAAGCCTTCGCTGTAGGGAGCATGGGGCTCCTGGCCGAGTAAAACGTCGGCAGAAAAGAGCGACTTCTTCTTTTTCAGTGAGCGAACGCCGGCGGCCGATGACACGAGCTTGCGCTTGACGGGCATTTTTGGGCGACGAGTCCCGATCTCCGTACCCATGCCAGACTCCGGGGACGCTGCAGCTACCGTTTCTACAGGAACACAGGGTAGAGGCTTCTAAGGAACGGCGTGTGGGACTGCAACCGTGGCAGCTTCTCTTAAGGAAGGACCAACAGTGGTCCGTCGCTTTAAGGGGATGGCTGGATTACCGGTAGGGACTGCACCCTTGTGATCGATCAGTAACCGCCTTTCTTCCCTAATAACAGCACCCGTCACATGCTGGTACTACGCCACGTATGCGTTCGAGGCTTTTGGAACGCAGCTCGGCTCACTGATAAAAAAGTTGGACCCGGTGTTTAGCCGCATGAAATGGTGCAGCGTGCTGCGGATACCATCTTCCGTAGCAACCGGCTAAGCTAAAAAAAGCCTCAAGCGGGACACCCTGATCGTAACTCGACTGTTGAGCGAAACGGTGCGGGTTGTACCTCATGAACAGTGCCGAGTCGTTCTTCCTGAACACTAAAAAGCCCAGCCTGATTGAATAAAAATGCAAAATCTCCTGAGCTTTCTACTAGGAACATATCCCGAGGGAAATTATAACAGTCGACGAAACGGGGCGGCTGCAAATGTAGGAGCCCCGTATTTGAAGGTATCGCGCAGCGGCTGCACCGTTTTAGTGGATTCCTTGCCGATAGTTAAGACCTTATCGATGATGGTCATGCTATCTCCGACCATACGCGGGCGAAGGACCAGACCCCGAGCCTCTCGCTGTGACGGATTTAAAGCAGAAGCATCAACTAGGAACATAACCCGAGGGAAATGATAACTGTCATAGAAACGGGGCCATTTGTAGACTCTAAAAGCGCTGAGCACATGCAGCTTGATCCACGATGTGAAATAGTGCTGCGGGAAATTTACGGGCTGTACCCTCGGCTGAGTGGTGTCTGCCGCTAAGCTGAGGCCATGATACAGGTGAGCCAGCCCAGCTATCCCGACGGCCACTCACGTCCCAGCAACCATTCGGTGAGCCGGATAGAAGTCGGATGGCCTCATATAGCAAGGGTGCATTGGGAGCACAAACCAGCTTAACCATAGGCTAAAGAACCCCAAAAAGAACGCCTCTTTGTCGATGTCTGAAGCTGTGAGCTCTACAAAGGGGATGATCGGGGTGTCTGGGAGGAAGAAATTCCTTTGATCTGCTACCGCTGTCGGCTGGCTGTCCAAGCCAAAACCAAAAGGATCGTCAAGCTTGGAGAATTTTGTGGTTTGTTTTGCCAAGGCTTCCGGGCGAAGAAAGCGGGCGATAAAATCCGCGAAGCTGACTCCATGCCCTACGGACTCGAGAAACAAGATCTCGTAAATGTTCAACACCTTGATTAGACTCAGGAATCGATGTTGAATAGCATTCTCCGGAGTAAGACCCATCACCATTGATTTGGTGGCGAAGATGTATTCGTCAGGGGGAAGTATTTCCTCGTAATGTTCCCCTCTGACGGGTAAGCCCAAAATTTCTGCAAATTCCTCCAAAGAAATTGAAACCTCCCGGTCCGATAAAAGAAAGGTGTGAGTCAGTGTATTCCACTATTCCAAGAAAGCCTTGACCCACCATACGTGAGGCACGGGATACTGGAAAAGAGACGCGTAGATAGCAAGGTACAACCCGAGCTTCAGCAGTAGCGAATTTTTGACCGACAAGATATATCGAGCCCACTGCATGGTGAGGAGTTAAGCCTATCATGTATGCATGTCCCCAAGGGCGCGACTCGCCTTGACATATGCGCCGCCCCAGAATATCTAAAGCCATCGGCGGCTGTACAAGTATCGAGCCCATAGAGAGCTGGAGGCGTCCATCCGTAATCTAGATAACCTCTTCCACAGCGTAATTCACCTGGAGCGAGTCAGCATAATGAATGGCGGAAATTTTCTCTGAAAGTGCCGCACAAGAGAAACTGTGTTGACCCCGAATAATTTGGTTGTACCACAACCCCCATAAGTGAAGAGACTTCTGCTCCGAGTCATGATCTTTAATCAATGCGAGAACTTTTCGATCCACGGGCGCGTCAGCGTATGCACTCTTTGGGCGAACAAATAGGAAAGAAGAGTCAAAAGACATAGTACCTGTGCGAAAAGAAACGAGGGATAGATGTCAATACTACATTACAAATTCTGACATCTGGTACTTTAAATTTGTACCACCCTGCAATGCAGGAAAAAGGGACCAAGAGAGACCCAAAAAATCAAAGTGACGGCTCATCATTGATAAGACAGTCAATCATTAAGGAGAAAATGCTAAAAAGATTCTCATTTAATGAGAAACTCATTGGGCTAAGGAGTTAAACTCCCTCGAGAGCAGTGCTCTGCAAACAGAAATTATATCTGTCAACTTTAATTATGAGGGGAATAAAAATTCCCCAAAATTTCTAAGAGCCATGCTCTGTGAAAACGATGGAGTAATCCATCAGAACCCTAGAAAAGCAAAGCTTTTTACAGAGCAAAATCTCCAAGATCTTTAAGATCTACAAAATGAACTTTAAGAGTTCTTTATAAAGATGAACAATGTTCTAACTAATGTGTTAAGTAACCCTAAAATTCCATTTTAAGATCCATGATCTGAGGGGAGCAAAGCTCTGTTAATGGGTTCGATCCTTACCAAATTTGGGCAGAGTTCTGACTCTAAAAGGAATTTCCTTGGGCAGAGATCTAAGCTCTGAAGGGAGAATTAAATTCTCGGAAACAAGGAAGGAAGAAGATGAACAGAAATCATCTCAAGGGCTAATGGCCCTACTTATAGGCGCTGGAAGACGATCCAACTTCCAAGATGATCCAACGGTGGAGAGGTTTCCACCGTTGCACTCATGTGTAAGCCACGTGAACACAACGGTAGAGGGGCATTTGTTTCCCCCCAATAAGAGAGCAAGGCTCTGTTCAAAATTTGAACTGAGGCAGCGCCTCACGTGCAAAGCATGAGAGCGCCAGCACCCAGAGTTAAAAACTCTGAGGCAGCGCCTCACGTGCAAAGCACGAGAGCGCCGGCGCCAGAACTAAAAGTTCTCCACCCTTGGATTAAAGATCCAACAAAGATAATAAATCATCAAATTACAGAATTAAATTCTGTTGAGGAGATATTCCTCGAATCTTCCTAAAACAGGAAAGGTTAATCTCTGTAAAACAGAGCACCGTTGGATTAAAGATCCAATGGTGATTAAAAATCACCAAGATACAGAATAAGCTCTGTATGGGAAAACATTTTCCCAATCTTGTTGATAATAAGAAAAAAATCTTCTGCAAAACAGAAGGCATAGGATCAAAGATCCTACGGTGGATAAAATCCCCAGATCAATTAAGGATCTCTCAATGAGAGATTTCTTTAACTAAATCAACAAACTTGCCTCCACTATATAAAGACCCCAAGACTTCAAGTCTTGTATAGAAGAACCGCCCCATAAACTTCAAGTTCAAAAAAAAGGAGCAAGCAAACAGAGCTTTACAAACAGAGAGGAAATAAGAAGAACTTTCTTCAAGGTAAAGAGAGATCATAGTATCTCATCTGCATACCCAAGGGTTTAACTCTAAAAAAAGAACATAGTTCTTTCCCTGAATCTGAGATCCATGAGACAAACCTCCTACAGATGACAATTTAATTCTCGTAGGGATGAATTTGTTCTTGGCGATTAAAGATCCAGGGAAGAACAAAGAATTGAACTCTTCAGAAAAATGCACAAAGAAGGAAACAGCGCCGAGCGCCCCACGTGCCACTCACATGGGCGCTGCTAAAATAAGGAGTGCTTAGCACTCAGTGGTTGGCGCCAAGCGCTTCATGTGCCCCTCACGTGGGCGCTAATAAAATAAAGAGTGCTTAGCACTCAGTGGTTGGCGCCTAGCGCCAAGCGCCCCATGTGCTCCTCACATGGGCGCTAATAAAATAAAGAGTGCTCTGCACTCAGTGATTGGCGCCAAGCGCTCCACGTGCCCCTTAAGTGGGCGCTGCTAAAGTAAAGAGTGCTCTGCACTCAATGGTTGGCGCCGAGCGCCCCACGTGCTTCTCACGTGGGCGCTGTTTAACATAAAGCGTTCTGTAAATAGAGCCCAGCGCCATAAAAAGTTTTTAACACTCAATAAAAAAAAGGTGAGCATCAAAGCTTATATCAATGCTCAGCATTATTGAACAAAAAGGACTGAGCCCAAACAAGTGTTTAACACTTTATTTAAAAATTGAGTGGGCTGAGTCCAAGCTGACCAAATGTCCCTAATTCAGATCAACCGAGACCATGGGCTCACAATTTTTCTAAATTTGATCTTAGGCCTAAACCCATCTATAGATCTCTCAACTGACATTTGTTCAAGGGTACATCTCCCCAGACCTCAGATATATGTCGTTGTAATTCTTCAACATCTTCGGAGAGGTGGCGGGTCCCGACAATCAACAAACCTAATGGACCGCAATGTCCTTAAACTAATGATGGACTATGATGTCCTTAAACCTAATGGACCGCAACGTCCCTAAACTAAACTCTATGGACTATGATGTCCTTAAACATGGATTATGATGTCCTTAAACCCAATGGACCACAACGTCCCTAAACTAAACTCCATGGACTATAATGTCCTTAAACCCAAAACTCTATGGACTATGATGTGTTTAAATATGGACTATGATGTCCTTAAACCCAATGGACCGTAATGTCCCTAAACTAAAACGATATAACCCAAATGCTCTTTCGTTGGAATAAAAGTGATCCTGAACCACCGTTAAGTAGACCTTAATCCAATATCGGATTAATGTATCCTTAACAAACATTTAAGTTGATCTTGATCTCAAACGAGGTTAACGATCCTTAAATCAAACCAAACCCAAATCTAAGAAAATAAGGATTTGGACTAAATCCCGCCCTACGGGCGACAACACAAATTAGTCTACGTATACAATCCGCGGGCAACCAAAAACAAAACAAACACACAAGACACGAAGTGACCTTCTGGAGCAGGAGAAAGTGGTTATTGCTACGCGATAACGTAATTAACTGCAGAGGCTTGCGCATGCAGTAAAGAGCGTCCCCACAATCAAAAACCCCTCACAACGAGGGGGAATCTGACGAAGTCTGCTACAACGTCTGCATCTGTTTAAACCTTCGATACATGGTGCCATAAATTAACTTGGCATCTTCGGAGAGGTAGACAGATAAAACCAAATAGCATCTGCCCCCAAATTCAGGCAAGACGCTTGTCTTCCCGGCTTTCGGCGGTAAACACCAGGGAAACCCTCTGTGTGGGACTCTGAAGACTCGTCAATACGCTGGCAGTGGGTTAACTACAAGCACGTCAGTGGCACTAGCTGTACGTAATGGCTACCCAGGTATTGAGCAAAAGGAAGGACGATGAGCAAACTCATCCGAGACCCTATAGAGCCTGTCTGTGAGAATCTCCATACAGTCCGGTCTGTTTGTCTAAGAGTATCGCATATTGAGTATAGGGGGTGGATAAAGTCAGACCCCTAATAACGCGATATTTTCGTGTCGGTATGAAGCCCATCACTCATTGAGAAACTAATGATCCAAATCAGTAATTCTCATCTACCTTGGCCAAGGTTTTCTGGTGATGGCCATCCATACACCGCACGATATCAACCCCCAATACTGGGAGAGACGAATCTCTGACGATCCGTTCACTGCCTCCATATTGCTCGGGACAGTACCCAACTAAAACCAGTTTGCACGAATCCTTTAATCCGTTGTAGGGTTGTAATCAAAGCACAGTGGGAACTCTTACGAGACAAATGACGATCTCGAGTCGACAGACTAACCTGTACTCATGTCACCTGGAAACTGCTATATGACAATAAGTATAGTACCATCTAGTATGTTCCCGGTGAGTCCATCCAGTGTACTCATAACCCAATGAGCACATGTATACTATCTTAGGTGACTAACTGAAACCAATGGCTTGTAAGACCGGCCACCGCCCCTCTTCGGGATCTCGAAAAGTATACACCAGTCTACTCCGGAGTATCGATGCCCAGTCTCGATACTCGCTCGACTAGGGACATTTAAGGATGTGCTTATAGACCACCCATCTCCCACGTATATCGCCATCATAATGCTGGTAGTCAAGAAAGAATCCTATGGGCTCTATCAACATGTAAATGTGATATGTAATACCACATAATGCATGTATATGATGATAAAGGCAAACCAGATAGCATACTATCATTTTGAGTAAGACTGTTATACCCGTATATGTCCTCCCTCAATCATCACAATCGCATGCCTGCGATTACAATAATTGACTTGAGGGCACTATAACCAACATAAGACTCATAAACTCTGATAACGATACAGCAATAGTCTCGGTAGCGGTTGATACAACTGTCTGAGCAGTTGGTATAATCACGGTCCCCGTAGTAGGTGGAACAACATCTGATCTCTGTGCTTGTCTTGTCTCAACCAAAGATCCCACCATCTGACGTAAATCCTAAATACTGGCCTCTAGCCTAGCAATACGGCCTGGAGAGGGTGGATCAATCTGCTCCTGAAAAATAGGCGTACCGTCCCGGTCAATCTTCGTCTCAGATGAGCCCGCCCTGACCTCATCTCTAGCGGCAGCCCTCTGGGCCCTCGTAGTCTTTAGCGACATAGTGGCTGGAACAAGAAAACGGGATTCGATAAGAACATAGAAATCGAATCATGGGAATGTATGGAATCAAGGAATGAATTACAAGAAAATATGTCCTAACATCACTTAGGCGGAGTACCGTATCGTAGGTATGCCACGGAACATACACATGCTACGTCACTCTGCTTAAGCTACCTACTCCATCATACCAAGGGTCATCCTACACTCCGAAAGGTAAAACCTAACGCTCTGATACCAAATTTGTCACGACCTAATTTAGGAACACGACCGACATTTAAATCACGCAACGTCTAAAGGCGTAACGTAATTCAAGTAAGCCGAAAACCCATAAATCTAAATCATGAAAAGATATGGTGGTAAAAACATTAGTTTCAAAACATCACATATCTTTTTAAAATCTCAAGTTATTATTTAAAAATTTGGCAGCAACTCCTTTGTAAAAACGGATACAAAACACAATATAGAAGAAGACATCCCCAATTGGAAGTAACTCACGCCTAAAGGCGGAACACAACCACAACAGGTACATACGACGCCATAAGAGAAGAAGTAAGAAAATAAAGAGTGAAAACAACATCGCAACATAAAACAAAAGCCATCTCACACGAGCATGACAACCAGATGTTCCCTTATAAAAAAGGGGATGAGGGAAAGTTCCTCACTAAACACGTGAGTGCCTATATGCAACGCATATAGGCAGAGCAATTAAAACAATTGCTTGGCTAAAATAGCCCCACGTGTTTAACACGTGAGTACCTATATGCAACGCATATAGGAACTGCAATTAAAATAATGGGTAAAATAGCCTTACGTGTTTAACAAGTGAGTGCCTATATGCAACGCATATAGGCACAACAATTAAAACAATTGCTAGGCTAAAACAGCCCCATGTGTTTAACACATGAGTGCCTATATGCAACGCATATAGGCACAACAATTAAAACAATTGCTAGGCTAAAACAGCCCCATGTGTTTAACACGTGAGTGCCTATATGCAACGCATATAGGCACAACAATTAAAACAATTGCCAAGCTAATAAGCCCCACATGTTTAATACGTGAGGGCACTTCCATACTTAACAAGGAACCGTTGGATCAAAGATCCGATGATGATAGAATAAAATTCTATGGAACTTTTAAATGGGAAATGATATTTTCTGTTAAACAGAAAGTTGGCGGATCAAAGATCCCAAAAGTTGGAAAATATTTTTCATCTCTCCCAAGACCCTTGGATGAAAAATCCAGCGGTGATTAAAAATCACCAATCTACAAAATAAATTCTGTACGGGAAAATATTTTCCTAATTTTGTTTAAGAAACAAGAAAATATGTTCTGAAGACAGAAACCCTTGGATCAAAATCCAACAGCATGTAAAACCCCGAAATCAATTGGAGTCTCTCAATGAGAGATTTCCTAAAAACAAATCAACAAACTTCTCTCCACTATATAAAGAACCCAAGACTTCATGTAAAATAAAGGGGAGAACAGAGAGAGAAACAAACAAAAAAAAAGAAAAAAGAGATTTCAATACTCTAAAAGAAGAAGATCCTCTTCTAAAACAAAAAAAATTAGGTAAGAAGAAAATACATAGATTATCCTATCCTTCTTTGCCTCTTTAAGGGTTTAACCCTTCATACAAGAACTTTGATCTTCCTCTGGTTGGGGTTTGCAGAAGCAGATCTCTCTACAAGTTGATAATTTAATTTTCATCGGGGAGATTCTGTTTTGCAGATTCAAAAACTTAGGGGAAATAACTAAGTTCAAAGAATTTAATTCTTACAAAAGTATATAGGAATTTAATTCTTCTGATAAAACTAGGGTTTGACCCTGTAAAAAGAATTTAATTCTTATAGAACAAGAGAATTGAAATTCTCTAAACTCAGATCCCAGTATCGTTAATATGAGATCAAAATCTTCATGCACATAGAAGGAAAGACTGGTGATTCATTAGTGTTCAACACTATAACGAAATCTCATGTGTTTTCCCACGTAAGCACCTCTGATGAACAAAAAGAATGGCTGAGACTGAGTCACGTGTTTCCCACGCGAGCGCCTAAAAGAAGAACAAGAAGTGCCTCTATAGGAAGACACGTGTTTTCCACACGCTCAGCACTTATATGAAGTAGGAAATAAAACCCAGAACCTACTCCAGCAATGAAGCCACCCCTAAGTCCCACCGGGCGTGCCAACAAACGACCCCAGGGTCAAAACAACGGAGCAACGGCAAAGCCCCTTGTTCCAAGCCTCGACAGTTCACCAACAACCTAGAGACTATATCGGAGCCATGGCAAAGTCCCTAGTTCCAAGCCTCGATGGTTCACAGACAACCTAGAGACAACCCCGACATTCGTCTCGTTACAGCCGATGCAATGCCAGCAAAGAAAAATCCCTGGCTTCAGGGTCTTGACGGCAACTCAAATAAAACCTGAAAGACTATCGGAGATCATCCTACACCAGCGCGGAGTGGTTATGACTCATCGGGGCTCCCAAACTGAGCCTAACCTCAAGTAAAAAACGGCATGGAAAATCCCTAACGCTTGCTCTTCCGACGGTAATATGACATGGGAGATTACTTGAAGACGTCTTGTCCAGCCCCCGAAGGGATCAAAGACTCGACAGTCGCCAGGCTACTTGAACAGCAAGGCTGCATATCGGAGAATGCATTAGCCAACGCGACGGTACGAAGGACAAAAACCCAGTACTACAGACCCTAACAGACCTCTGTCGTAAAGAGCGGCGGTTAACTGTGACGTTAGAACCAGTTTGCCTACAAGCCCAAGGGAGGTAAACTAGACAAGCTCCGAAATGAGTTCATAAACTAGAGTTTTCCCGGATGAGTGAAAAAACTACAAGCTCCGAAATGAGTTCATAAACTAGAGACTCCGGGACGAGTGAATAAACTACAAGCTCCGAAATGAGTTCATAAACTACCGACTCCGGGATGAGTGAATAAACTACAAGCTCTGAAATGAGGTCCTAAACTACAAACTCTGCAATGAGTATATAGACTACTTTACGTCAAGTCAAGAAAGAAAGGCGCAACCTGTGGGAACCAACCGTGTGCTATGCGAGGCAGTAAGGAGAGCATCTGATTCACACCCGTTTAAGCGTTCATTCATAACTGCATTCAAAGCGTGCTGATTTATGTATGTGTAAGAGGGTTCAGTGCATAATACAACAACGGTGTTTGCACTTAGCAAAAGTTCCTAAGCATAAAGTACAAAGCTCATGCATAGGGACGAGATACATCTGCAAATATATAATGAAGATGAAACGATTCCCTCAGTAACACCCTACGCGCAAGACGCGTGAGGCACATATGAACAATGGTATAAAAAGGGGGAAGTTTTGTCATTCATACTTCAGAAATTTATACATGGTAAAAAAAAGAATGTTTACAATGGTAAAACACTAAATTCCGGATATGGATTTAAGAATTTAAAAGCAAGTCCGAGTAAAGTGCTTCTGGCTTCTCTGACCATTTTCTTATGCATCCTCTTACGAATACAAACGTCAGGATCCCCACTAATGTCATTCGTCCTCTGGTATGCGGATATAATCACCTTCTGTTGGAAGACGCGATACAGAATATCGACAAGGTCATCCCTTCTCCTCTTTGAAATCAGGCTCATCAGATATACTGAATGCACCTTATCTTCGGCATCATCAAGCGCCTCGAAGGGTATAGACTCATCAAGCCTAGGAATTGCTTCCCAGATTGACCCAACGATAATGTTCAAGAGAGCAGAACGGCGGGGGAGTAACCGACCGTTGTAGTCGTAAAAAACGAAGCATCACCTCAGCACATTGAGCGTCGGTTAATTCTTAGCCCTGGCAACGGCCCTGGATGCGAATGTCCTCATAAGAGATAATCTCTTCGATATCGTAAAGACGAGAAGCCATAATATCTGAAAAGAAAAATCAGTAAGAGTTTAGCGATCAAAATGATCAAGAAAGCGCTTATTTTGAGAATCTAAATGGATTCTCATCAAATAAACAATGTTTAAACAACACCTAACATCATCTTAAAAACGAGTTCTATTAAAATGCATGAAAGATTCAAATCTGCTTCAGGGGAATTAATACCCTCAAATATTCGAGAGCATTAAGGAATAAAATTTCCAAAAATATCTAAGTCTCTCTTAGAGCCAAGCTCTGTGAACAAGGAATTAAATTCCTTTAATAAAGGGATTAAATCCCAGAAACCCCCTGATTGATTCTGGAATTTCGGATCGTGCTTTGAAATGTAATCACAACCAAAGAATTTATAACCGCAATCAATTAACAGTGTCGATTGTAGCTCGTTAATGAATACATATCGTCTACTGAGATTCGTGAATTTGTTCGATCTTTCTTTAGATGAGTCGAAATGAAAATATAAAAGAAAATTTAAGAAAGTAATTCGAGATTTAATTGAGTTGTCATTTCAAGAAAATCAAGAATATATTCAAGAATTAGAAATCAAGAAAATGTCCAATATCAATTTGAATTATCAAGAGTATGAAGAATAGCTTGTAGAATTCGATTGAATTAGTAGCAATAGTGAATCTAACAATGACTTATCTTATCTATTGATGAATTGTGGCTAGGACGATGGTGATGAATGAAGATTAGGGATCTATTGAAGAAACTAGGGTTTCTCCTTCTCTATCTCTTGTCTTTTCATTGATCATCATTCGGATCTAGCCTTTAGCAAAGAGAATCATCAATTATTTGATCACTAATTTGCAACGAAATTAGCAAGTATGTGATCTCGATCCAAATTAGATCATTGATGATTCTTTTTCCTAAAGTTCACAAATCTCATAAGACTTAAAATTAGTATTAGGATTTTATCATCACTTGATCTACCGATTCTCTCGAATCCTTTATAAGCGGAGATTTCACTCGAGCATCATGAAAATTAAAGAATCAAGAACAAGAAATTTCAAAATGCAAGAATGTAAAGAAAGCGAGAATTACAATTATCACCTTTATTAAATCTCCTTGAAATTACAGCTCTCAATTTGAGTTTACAAGACCAGCACTCGATCGCTCCTTTGAAAGGGAATTTGTCGTCAATATTTGCTCGGCTCGATCTTCGTGAGTCGTGGATCGGATGCGGTCTCTTGCTCTTGATGATGATCGGCGTTGCGATAAAGGATCTTCGATTGTCGCTTGATTTTGCTCTCAATAGATCTTGATTTGATTGGATCTCAAGTTGTGCCACTCAACTTGAATTGAATTGTAATTGTGGCTCAATTATGTAATAATGAGTAACCTCCAAAAATTAGATCTAGATCCCTTTTTATAGATCTCCAATTAAGCTTCCCTCATAAGCTAGGTTGTTAGAGAGAGCCTTCTAGAATGAGCTTGTTACAAGGAGCCTTCTAGAAGAAGGTTGTTATGCAGAGCCTTCCAGAAGAAGCCACGTGTTTATTAAGCGCCTTGAGGAAGCTAGGTGGTTAGAATGATGCTTCTGGAGAGAACACGTCATCGGATGCCCTAACTCGGCCGCGGAACCACGGCAACTTGGCCAATTCGGCCGCGGTTCCGCGGCCATTTGATGAGATCGCTACTTCATGTTTTTGGGGTACTCTGATGTTGGTCTTTGGATGTTCTTTTGAGGTCTGGAATCATTTAATCTCTTCTGAATATCTGCCAGATTTTAAGTCTTTGACTTGCTGCGTTTTATCGGCAATTTTGCGATTCCAGTTCGTTGACCTGAATAATTTTCTGCATAAAATCTAGATGAAAAGTGTTGAAATATACAATATCATGTGTGAAATATTTACACACAATTTCTTTCATAATGCAGGTTATAATGTACAATCACATGGTAAGTGGTATTTTCCAAATGATTCTGTAATATGTGTCATATTTATAACAAACACGCTTAGATGATTAGAATAATGAGGAAATTGATGTGTTACAGAATGCAATATTTTCAACTGAACAAATTCCCCCAAACTTAATTTTGATCATCTCGAGCAAATATCTTTTATTCAAGAGAAGGAGAAAATAGAAAGAAAAAGAAAAACTAAGTAGCACACTTTCGTAGGCAAACACGATTGCACTGAGCATGTGCAACAAGCCTTTAAACCTCTAGGTGTCTCTAATAGGAGGAGTGTTGTCTCCTGAGGGTTTTTAGCGGATTGCACCCACAAAATCCTATAATAAAAGGAAGACTGTAAAAGTTACATATAAAGATAAGAATTGTAAAAGAAAGACTTTGAAAATTAGAGTTTCCAACTATACTAGCTTTTCGGTTGTCATGAGCCCTATCTTAATAGTCATGAAAAAATGTTAGAAATCACATCATCCCTCAATAAAACATCGTCTTTATTTTTCATCCCTACCTTCCTTCCAAACACCGATCATATACCCCTACGTGTGTGTAAAAGACAACCCTACACTCGAAGAATTCAATTCAAGCTAGCATACTCTTGTCCATCTACCTCAATACTTTTTAGTCAGTGAATATTTTAGATAGAATTGCTCACACATTCATCATGCAACCGTTAATACTTCTTGAGGTACTAATCGACCGATTACTCATGTGCTTTCTTATTAGGCGTATTAGTATTTTCCTCGTCTTGCAACACCTAAGGCTTAGCAATGACTCCAAAACCAGTTGGTCTAAGGCACTAGGTGATGAAGCACCCTCGCTATATTTTTTTATGCTGCCTTGGTGATTACAAAACCAGTGTTCATTTTTCTACACCATTTTATATTTTATTGCTTCATTTATAATTTTCGTACTTTTGGCTTTTAGACAAGAGCATTTTACGGTATCCTTTACTATCCCGAGTTTCAAGACGTGTGTAAGTGCGTATAGTAGAGTATCAACATTCAAATGTTTGGCTTCCACAATAGGAACTATTTTTCATACTTATTTTTATCCTCAAATTAGTGACTTCTTTCATCTTACTAACCTTTGGTACAACGACTCATAACTACTTATTACTAGTTTCGTTTAAGAAAACTTCTAATTTTCTTGGTTTTTTTTAAATTTTTCCAATCTTTTAAATGTAATTCTTCACTTTCTAATCTTTTATTATCTTATTTATGTACACAATTTTTTTATGTTTATATTTTTAATTTTTTTTATTATTATATGTTTTGTTCTTATGCAAAGTATGATGCAAAGCGATACGTAAATAAGCACAAATCTTTCCCAAACTTGTTTAGAACAATGTTTTCACTGTTGCCATCTGTTAAATCTCAGAAACATGTAAACTTGGGAGGAAAAATTTATTAACGGGGACATGAAATATGATCATGAAAATTTCCCCCAAACTTATTCTTTATTTATGTACAATTTTTTTTATTTTATTTTTATTATTATTTTTTTATATGTATGTACAAGTTGACTCACCTCCATTCTAAAAGATGAGACAATATTACCAAGACATGGAGGTGATGTGGAGGAAAATCAGTCATTATAAAGCGGCTCCTGTAAAAACAGGAGCTCCTTCGAGGGGTCAGTGGAAAAATACGGTTTTAATCTATGTCCATTCATCTTGAAAATTGAACCGTTTTCAACATTTTCAACCTCAACTACCCCATGCGGGTATACATACCGCACAATAAATGGTCCTTTCCACCGAGATCGTAGTTGATCCGCATGAAGATGGAGACGTGAATCGTAAAGAAGGACTTGTTGACCCGGGGAAAAAGTTTTTCTCAAACTGTTTTTATCGTGAAATATCTTAGTCCGATTCTTTACAATTACAGCATTATCGTAAGCTTCATCACGTAGTTCGCTTAGCTCGTTTAATTACAGCTTCCGAAAGTTGCAGGCTTGATTTAAGTCAAAGTTCCGTTCTTTAATGGCCCACATTGTTTTCTGTTCAATCTCGACCGGAAGGTGGCAAGCCTTACCAAACACTAAACGATAAGGAGACATACCGAGATTAGTTTTAAAAGCAGTACGGAATGCCCAAAGAGCATCCATCAATTTGTTTGACCAATCTTTTCGGTTTTTAGGAACTGTTTTCTCCAAAATTTGTTTGATTTTCCTGTTGGAAACCTTATCTTGCCCGCTCGTTCGGGGATGATAGGGTGTCAAAAGTTTGTGGTTGATTGCATATTTCCGCATCAAAGTCTCGAAAGACCGATTACAGAAATGCGTCCTGTTATCGCTAATAATAGCGCGAGGGTGTCCAAATCGCGAAAAGATATTTTCTTTAAGGAACTTAATGACAACCTTGTTGTCATTAGTGCGACAAGGAATAGCTTCCACCCATTTTGAGACGTAATCAACCGCAAGCAATATATACAAATTCCCAAAGGAGTTGGGAAAAGGACCCATCAAATCAATACCCCAAACGTCAAAAATTTTAAGCACCAAGATCGGTTGAAGTGGCATCTCATTTCTCTGAGAAATCCTACCCGTGTGTTGACACTGTGGACAGATTTTGCAATGATCAAATGCATCTTTGAATAATGTCGACCAGTAAAAACCGCATTGCAAAACCTTCTCCGCCGTCTTTCGAGGACCAAAGTGACCTCCACATGCCTGATCATGACAAAAAATAGAACGCTATTGAATTCATCATTAGGGACACATCTGCGAATGATCTGGTCAGGACAATACTTAAACAAATAGGGTTCATCCCAGTAAAAGTGTTTTACTTAGGATAGAAATCGATGTTTGTCCTGCTTCAACCATTCGCGGGAAATAAGTCCTATTGCAAGATAATTCACTATATCCCCAAACCAAGGTTCGGTGAATACATTCAAGAGTTGTTCCTCCGGAAAAGTGTCATTAATTGGCAGGGTCACAGGTGAAGAAGAGATGCGTGAAAGATGGTCGGCTACTATGTTTTCACATCCTTTCTTATCTCGAATGAAGAGATCAAATTCTTGTAATAGAAGGATCCAACGTATTAACCTACCTTTAGCATCTTTCTTTGCTAAAAGATGTTTTAAGGCAGAGTGGTCAGTGTACACAACAATTGGTGAGCCAATCAAGTAAGGCCTGAATTTTACTAATGCAAATACAACTGCCAAAAGTTCTTTTTCGGTGGTTGTATAATTAATTTGAGCATCATTCAGGATCTTACTTGCATAATAAATCACATGTGGCATCTTATCAAAGTGTTGTCCTATGACTGCACCTACAGCAAAATCTGATGCATCACACATTAGCTCAAACGGGTGGTTCCAATCAGGAGATGATAGAACAGGGGCTGTAGTGAGGAAATTCTTAAGTGAGTCAAATGCAGCTTCACAATCTGAGTCAAAGTAAAAGGTTGTGTCCTGGGCCAAGAGAAGAGTTAAGGGTCTAGCAATTTTTCTAAAATCCTTAATGAATCTCCTATAAAAACCTGCATGGCCAAGAAAAGATCGTACATCTTTGATGCATTTTGGAAGAGGAAGGTTATGAATAACATCTATTTTAGCTCTGTCGACCTCAATGCCTTTCCGTGAAATGACATGTCCAAGCACAATTCCATCTTGGACCATGAAATGGCATTTTTCCCAATTCAAGGTTAAGTTCTTATTTTTGCAACGAGTAGGAACTGCGTCAAGATGAAATAGGCAGTCATCAAAAGAATCTCCGAATATCGAGAAATCGTCCATGAAAATCTCCAGAAAATTCTTGACCATGTCCGAGAATATCCCCATCATACACCGCTGAAATGTAGCGGGAGCATTGCATAACCCAAAAGGCATGCGTCTATAAGCAAAAGTACCAAAAGGACAAGTAAATATGGTTTTATCTTGATCCTTTTCGGTAATAAGGACCTGGTTATAGCCAGAGTATCCGTCCATGAAACAATAATATTCACGTCCAGCTAAATGTTCTAACATCTGGTCAATGAAAGGTAAAGGAAAATGGTCATTCCTCGTTGGGGCATTGAGTTTTCTATAATCAATACATACGCGCCACCGAGTTTGAGCGCGTGTCTGGATTAACTCATTAGCCTCATTTGTTATGATCGTGACGCCAGATTTCTTAGGGATTACATGAATTGGACTTACCCATTGGCTATCAGAGATTGGGTAAATGATACCACTGTCAAAGCATTTGACGATTTCTTTCTTTACCACCTCCTTCATTACGGGATTCAGCCGTCTCTGTGGTTCTCGGATTGGCTTGGCTTCATCCATCAGATGTATATGATATTCAACAATCAAAGGGCTAATCCCTTTGATGTCAGCCATTGTCCAACCAAAAGCTTGCCTATTAGATCTCAAGACCGTCAAAAGAGCTTTCTCTTGCTCTAAGGCTAGAGAAGCGGATATGATCATAGGTAAAGACTCATTTTCACCAAAATATGCATATTTAAGATGAGAAAATAACAATTTGAGATCTAATGTCGGCGGAGAAACAATAGAAGGTGGGATAAGAGAATGACATTCAGATTCATGAAGAAGTTCATAGCCTATAAAGGACACAGACTCGGAAAGTAATGAGTCAAAAGTTTCAGACTCAGGAGTAGACTCATCAAAAGTGTCCTCACTAAGATGTGAAAGATCAAACATTGATGTGCTAATGTCGTCGAGATTATCAAAGCAAAGTTCATCAACCTTACAGCTTTCAGAAGCTATCTCATGGACAGAACAGACATCAAGAATGTGAGCAGAGGGTTCAGACGGCTGACTTCCAATCTTATAAATATTCAGCTCAATTGAAATCTTCCCGAAGGATAGGGTCATAGAACCGTTTCGACAAATAATGACAGCATTGGAAGTGGCTAGGAAAGGTCGACCAAGAATCACCGGAATTTGGTTCCGTGGTTCATAACAGGTTGTGTATCCAAAACAATAAAGTCCACAGGGAATATAAATTCCCCGACTTTAATCAAAACATCCTCTAATTCACTCCTAGGTTTGGTGATTGATCGGTCTGCCATTTGGAGAGTGCAATGAGCTGGTTTCAACTCTCCAATCCCTAACTGCTCGTAAACAGAATATGGAAGCAGGTTAACACTTGCGCCAAGGTCAAGTAAAGCACAGTTAATGTTTTTACCACCAATAGAAATCGAGATTGTAGGATAGACAGGGTCCTTACGTTTTTTTAGTAATTGTAGGGTAAAAGCAGTACTAACATTGTTTGTCATGAATACCTTTTTAGGCACCTGAGTCTTCCTCTTCCTAGTGCACAAGTCCTTAAGAATTTTCGCATAAAATAGAAGTTGTTGAATAGCATCTAGGAGAGGGATATTGATGTTAACCTGTTTAAACATTTCCATAATCTTCTCCATATGTAGACTCGGTTTGTTTCCCCTTAACTTATTCGGATAAGGAGCTTTAGCAATAATAGCTGGGTCCAACATTGTAGAAGGTGGTTTATGTGGAACAGATCCTAGAATAGGAGTGGGGATCGTCTTTGGTGGACTAGAAGAAGTGTGCTGAGGGTTCGAGCCTTGAGGAAAATGGAGAATAGGCTCGCAAGAAGGTGGTGGGGTAGACGAACAAGGATCAGAAGTGGAAGGAAAAGTGGAAGTGAAAGCCAGGGTGTAATTGATAAATTCATCATTATTATCAATCTCTTCACCGACTTGATTATTCAGCACTCTTCCGGATCTCAATGTTGTAATTGCATTCATATTGTAGTATTGTGAATGTCCAGGATTCAGCAGGGGTTGAGACGGAAGTTTCCCGTTCTCTCTAGCACTCATTTCGGGATTCAATCATGCAATTTGTGCTTCCATCGATTTAATACTCTCACCTTGGGAGGCGGTATCTTTCTTAATATTATCGACAGAAGACTTTATCTCAGCCGAAACTTGCATGAAATTTTTCAGAATCAAATTCATGGTTTGTTCGGGTGAAGAGGAATTATCAGTACCAGTCAATTGCAAAGAATTATACGGTGCAGAAGTGTTGACCGGATTTTGAAAGTTTTGTGATTGATAGTGGTGCTGAGTCAGTTGTAGTGGTTGCTGTTGTTGTGGAGGGACCCTTTGAAAGTTGTTTTAGTTTGGAACCGTGTTTTGAGTTTGGTGTTGGTTCCAAGTAAAATTAGGGTGATTCCTCCAACCCTGATTATAAGTGGAAGAATACGGATCGTTTCTAGGTCTTTGCTGAAAAGCAGCATTAGTATGCTCTTGACCTTGAAACGGAGAATTCAATGGACATTCTTCCGTCAAATGTGATGGATCAGAACAACATCCACAGACAGTTTTGGGGAGTGTCATCTAGTTTAGGGAGACTAAGAAAAATTTGTGTTCCATAGCATCAAGTTTCTTTTGCATTACTGCCATTTTAGCTTTGACTGCTATGAAAACATCCAGTTGATGAATACCACCCCTAGATGATAATTGACTTACACTCTCCCATTGCAAAAGTTTTTTCAGCGAAATCTTCTAAGAATTTCCAAGCTTCACCATCGTCTTTGGATATGAAGTTGCCTTAACACATGGATTCAAGCAACTGTTTTGTTGTAGGATTAATGCCTTCATATATGATTTTGCACATATCTCATCGATTGATTCCGTGATGAGGACATTGAACTAACAAATCCTTGAAGCGTTCAAAACACTTCGAAAATTGTTCATTGGGAAGCTGGGTAAATTGATTTATTTCGCTACAGACTCGGGCAGTCTTATGATTGGGGTAGAATTTCTTAAGGAAAGCTATGACGAATTCATCCCAGTTTGAAATAGAATGTGCAGCTGTGTTATAAAGCCACTTCTCGGCTAAATCGCATAAAGTGAACGGGAGAAGATGTAGACGCATAGAATCCACAGAAAGCTGTGAAGTACCCATCATGGCACGTACGTTTTCAAATTTGGTAATAAAAACGTATGCGTCTTCAGACTCGAGACCGTGAAATTTGGGTAAAAGATTGATGTATTGAGGTTTGATTTCGAAATTGTCCCCATTGGCTGGTGGAATGGAAAGACAGGTAGAAAGAGGACCTCGAATAGGGTAGCATCTCTCTTGGAGAGAGATGCGGGGTGGATTCTGTGCACTTGCGGGTGGTGGCAAAGTGGTGTTAAAGAAGTTCGATGGAGATCCGTCCATCGAAGTGGATGTGGTAGTGGGTGAAGAAAAACAAGATGTAGAATTATCGAATTCGGAGTCGATAGAAGGAACGCGGACAAGACGGGGACTAGAATCTCGTGTCCAGCCGAGCATGCACTAAATGGTTTAGCACAAGTGGCAGCGTTAGTGACAATTAGAGAAAAGTTGGTTTGGTGTTTAGTTTCAAAAAGACGGATTTTGAATAATCACACAACAATGCACAAGCAACCCTAGATCTAATGGTCACCTAGGTCAAGTCACTAGACCGCTCATAGACTTCCAAAAGACAAATCGCAGGATCAATCCTCTACTGTCTCTTTATCCCTTCTGTGGCAAGGTAAGTGCCAGGTAAGTGGGAGGTTCTCCACTATGTAAGTAACGAGCCTAATTAAGTAACCACTTGCCTTAGACACACTTGCCTTAGACACCACAAAAGAAACGCGGATAAGCAATAGATTACCCACGACCTTCTTCTGTCCTAATTGAGAGTAACGGTCCTTAAAGTCTTGTCTAGATATTTTTTTAGTTAATGAGGGTGATGCGGATGCTAGTTTTGTGATTTTTAGGGCTTAAGAAGGGTAATGAAATCCCTACCTAATCTGAATTTGGTCTTTGGCCTTTAATTTCTGTATTAAAATATGCAAACAACCAATATCAAAACACGTAACAAATTTTTCTTAGCGGCGCTGCGAATTTTTGCAAAGAATCCTGCAGAAAATGGTATTGGACAAGAGCAGGGAGGAGATAAGAAAGTGAACAATATACCAGAAGAAATCGGACCTCCAATTCGTCAAGAATGCCGCGGATCCGCCGCAGAATGTAGCTTATTGTTGCAGTTCCGCGCTCAGATGAACGGTTCCTTGCAAGATTTTTGGTATTGCTGCTCCTGTTGCTCCTCTGTTCTCTCTAGAATGATCTGAATATTTTTCCCCATGCTACAAAGATTCCAGATTTTCTTGCAAAATTCACAACTAATCGTTAAGCACTTGATGTGATTTCGAATTAAAATTCTGATGGAATAATAAAATTTCAACTCAAATAATAAGAACGAACAAAATAGCACGCGATCACCGGCAACGGCGCCATTTGATTGATTCTAGAATTTCAAATCATGTTTTGAAATGCAATCACAACCAAAGAATTTATAACCGCAATCAATTAACGGTGTCGATGTAGCTCGTTAATGAATACAGATCGTCCACTGAGATTCATGAATTTGTTCGATCTTGGTTTAGATGAGTCGAAATGAAAATATAAAAGAAAATTCAAGAACGTAATTCGAGATTTAATTGAGATGTCATTTCAAGAAAATCAAGAATATATTCAAGAATTAGAAATCAAGAAAGTGTCCAATATCAATTTAAATTATCAAGAGTATGAAGAATAGCTTATAGGATTCGATTGAATTAGTAGCAATGATGAATCTAACAATGACTTATCTTATTTATTGATGAATTGTAGCTAGGACGATGGCGATGAATGAAGATTAGGGATCTATTGAAGAAACTAGGGTTTCTCCTTCTCTATCCCATATCTTTTCATTGATCATCATTCGGATCTAGCCTTTAGCAAAGAGAATCATCAATCATTTGATCCCTAATTAGCAACGAAATTAGCAAGAATGTGATCTCGATCCAAATTAGGTCACTGATGATTCTTTTTCCTAAAGTTCACAAATCCCATAAGACTTAAGATTAGTATTAGGATTTTATCATCACTTGATCTACCGATTCTCTCGAATCCTTTACAAGCGGAGATTTCACTAAAGCATCATGAAAATTAAAGAATCAAGAACAAGAAATTTCATAATGAAAGAATGTAAAGAAAGCGAGAATTACAATTATCACCTTTATTAAATCTCCTTCAAGTTACACCTCTCAATTTGAGTTTACAAGACTAGCTCTCGATCGCTCCTTTGAAAGGGAATTTGTCGTCGACCTTTGCTCGGCTCGATCTTCGTGAGTCGTGGATCGGATGCGGATCTCTTGCTCTTGATGATGATTGACGTTGCGATAAAGGATCTTTGATTGTCGCTTGATTTTGCTCTCAATGGATCTTGATTTGATTGGATTTTGATTGGATCTCAAGTTGTGTCACTCAACTTGAATTGAATTGTAATTGTGGCTCAATTGTGTAATAATGAGTAACCCCCAAAAATTAGATCTGGATCCCCATTTATAGATCTCCAATTAAGCTTCCCTTATAATCTAGGTTTTTAGAAAGAGCCTTCTAGAATGAGCTTGTTACAAGGAGCCTTCTAGAAGGTTGTTATGCAGAGCCTTCCAGAAGAAGCCACGTGTTTATTAAGCATCTTGAGGAAGCTAGGCGGTTAGAATTGTTAGTTATATGTATGCCCTAGAGGCCATTACTATACATAGGATGTATATTGTAGTGGATGCTTGGACATATATAGGGATGACTTTTTTGCTCGATATGATAGTATGCTATCTGGTTACTCTTTGCCTTAACGTGTACACTGATTGACTTTCTGTTACATGTTGGTAAAGCCCTTAGGATGTGTACTTGACTACCTGGACTATGATGCGGATCATACTAGTAGGGACATGGCAGTCCATAAGTACATCCTTCAAGGTCCCTAGTCGTGGGTGTATCGAGACGGGGCATCGATATACCAGAGTAGACTAGCGTATACCTTCTCGACCCATACAGATGGGCGATGGATGATCCCATATCCATTGGTGTTTGACATCAGAGATGATATACGGGTGCTCAGTGGAGACTGGGTACACTGGACAGACTCGCCGAGAACTCCCAGATAGTATTATACCTTACGTCAGATGGCAGTTCTCTGATGACACTGGTACAGAGTAGTCTGTTGACCCGAGATCGTCATAGAGTCTTGTGTGATTCCCACGGTGCTTTGATTTCCACCTTACCACGTCCAAGAGGACGTGCAAAACGGTGGTTTTTGGGTACAGTCCCGAGTCACATGGAGGCAATGAGCGATAGGAGGGGATTCGTCTCTCCCGGTATAGGGAGTTGATGTTGCGCTGTGTTCGATTGGCTATAACCGGAAATCCCTGGCCAGGGTTGCTGAGATTTACTGCTAAGTGTTACTTGTAGTTTCTCAAACTGTTATAGACCTTATATCGACATGACTTATTGAGCTATTGGGGTCTGACGTTTACCACCCCTAGGCAAGATATGCGACATATCAGACGATCAGACCGGACTGTACGGTAAGTGTTACTGGTTGGATTCACAGGAGTATGAGCGGGCTTGTTCGTCGATATTCTGATCGCTCAATACCCAGGTGGCCGTTACGTTTAGCAGACCGCTTGCGGCTTGTGGGTGTTTGATATGATCATCACCTGCTGCCGGCGTATTGACGAGTCTTTAGAGTCCTACACAGAGGTTTCCTGGCTCAAGCGAAACGAAATAGGAGCGCATATGAGATATGTGCGGGACCGAGAATGATACCAGTATGTGATACTGTATTCGATTCTCATGATTTGTGACATTGATCGGTAATATGCGATATAGCCGGGTTATCGGATCAAGTGTTGATTCGATAAGTTGTTACTATTGATATTAGTCGGTTATATGCAGTATGACCGGATCATTAAATCAAGCGTTGATTTAATAATTTAATGCATAATTATATATTTGATATATTACTTTGCATTAACTAGTATCGGTTCACTTAAGATGGATTTTCTCACTCGCATGTGCACATTGTATATATGATATAGTTTTGTGCACTTGTTTGTATCATGTTTGATGATACATGCAAACTTGGATTTGTGTAAAGACTTAAACCATGTTTAGTGAATGGTTAGGGTTTCATTTCACTTATTTATTTATCTTTTCTTTTTGGTTAAAAGATAAAAGAAAGAAATACAAAATGGTTGCTTTAAAACATGAAGCTTTGACCAAGTGACCATTTTGTCTTCATCTCCTAAACCTAACCATTCAACTAACCTTAGTTCATTCTCTACACTTAACCAAGGTTGGAAAATGATAAGAATGAATGGGATTTTCTTTTTAACTTAATTCCTTTTATTCTTTCATCTTCATCATATTCTTCAAGCTTTGTGAAAGCTTGCAAGCTTCAATGGTGAAATGAGAAAAAGAGTGAGAAATCCAATTCTAAAGTGAACCCACTTCCTATTTCTTCATCCTCTACCACTTGCCAAGTAGTATAGGGTGTTTTCTTCACAAGTTTCATGGCTTGGTGAAGTTGGAGCTTGATCTTGTGTTGCCTCGACGTAGATCATTTTCGGCATCGAAGTCGACGACCTAGCCCGATCATTCTTTCGATGAAACCACCGTGAGAGTCCGGGATCCGATGGGTACAGCGGAGGGACGTCAACACGGAGCCATGGAGGTGGAGGACCGGATCTACAAAGGTTGTATTTCCGTTTACCCTTTAGTTAAGTTGTTAACTAGCTTCTAGTTTTGCCTAAACTCTAGTCAACGATCCGTATTAGGGTTTCTCGGCACTCGTAAAATTTGAATTTGGTATGGTTGATGCCTTGTGAGACCTCCTTAGAGTGCCTAGGAACCCTACAGTGGTATCGGAGCCTAGCTAGAGCCTTAGGCGATGCGTAGACGGAGTTAGAAGTCCGATCGAACCGAAACCCTAATACAAAAATGCTCTCTGTACATTTTTTGAAATCGGGGATTTTTGAGAATTAAAAATATGCAGAAAAATCAACAGGAATATATAAGAGTTACTGTGAATTTCGAGCACCTGATTCCATCAAAGCACGGCGGAACCGCGACATTAGCATGGCTAATGCGGCGGTTCCGCGGCCAATTAGTCGCTTCTTCAGTTGATTTTTGCACAGTAATTCCTATATTTCAGTGCTGAATTTTCTGGGAATTTTTAATATTTACTCAAGAGTTTAGTATTTTGGGTTGTATTGGGAGTTCGTAGATTCGATCGGATTGTCAAACTTTGTCTATGTGTTTTTCCGGATAATTTTTGAATATGTTAAAAAGTTCGACCGGATATAAATACCCATCTTTTCCACTTTCGGGAAATTTCCAAGTGTTGGATCTTTCCGTGGTTTAATAACGTTCTAAGTAGTGCAAGTAACGCGATGGTCCCTCTAGAAGACAACAAACCTTAACTCGATTATGTGACCGTCTTGAACTGCCCTTTGAACCTTCGGGTTTGGGGCAGTACGGCGTGCCATATGTGAGGCGTTGGCTTGACCCTTCTACGGTTGGACCGTTGGTACTGAGGCATGAACTGAATGTTTTTAAACTTATATCATGTGTTGAGCTGTATCGGGAAAACATGGGTGTTCGATTGTTTGATCGGAAAGTTTAACATTTTCTACTTATCCGGAAAGTGATACAATATTAGGAATCCACAATTAGTTATGAGATAACTGTATGAATGTTATAAACATAGCACTTTAGTCTCACTTGATCGGTTGCCACGGAATTTTGATGTGATCAAAAGTCCGTCGCAATCACGTAGCGTACGCGGATACTCGCCGGGTAAACTTAATAGACAGCCTCACTCCATAGCCCCGACCAAGTGACTGTAGGAGAACCCCGTCGCCGAAAGCATCCGTTTGGGTGCTCGTGGAAGCGGTGTTCCGCCTTGGTGCACTTCGTCGACGGTATTAGGGGTGCGGCCGCCTACTAAAGTTTGCGATGAGCATTCGATCAGGATGTCGGGAATCTTGTTGAATTTCCCGACTTGATATTGAAAAGAGTTTTCGATAATGAGACTAAAATACGGGGTTTATAATTGTTAGGCATGCGATGTCTAAGTATTTCATTTGATTAGGAATGCGATGTCTAAAGAGGTTGCGGATTCCAACTGTTGTAGTTTTATACTTTCTTTTCTGTGGCCGTAAGTGTAATATGTGATATCGCCGGTTTCGTTGCTATATGTCAACGACAATTGGGATGGGCATATTTACTTACGTTGATGACATGTGATGTTATGTGTTGCTGGATATGTTATATTGGATCGTCGTGTTTGAATAGCTGGGGGTTTTTATGTGAGATAAGTGTTTTTCATTTTCATTCATGTAAAAATATGTATGTAATATTCTTTTATTGGGGCACTTCCAGGTTGCGGAAGTTGTCACCGTTGTTGTATATTATTTACTTTTCCGCACTAGGATAGACCCAAGGAGGGGAGCACAAGTAACCGGGTTCTAGAGTCCAGTGGGAGACCAACTCGAGGAGTCGAGTCCGGGTCTCCTAACTCTAGAATTGGTAGGGTTGCTTGCCGCTCTCGTAGGGGTCTAGGGGTGTGGGTTTGGCTATTCATCGCGACCGTGGAATCCGTGTTTTATACTGGCTCGTATTGAAAACACGGACGTCCTAGTATATCCAATATTTCATATGATTCTTCTGCTGCGATATCTGTGATGTGATCATGTGATATGTTCTGTGATAGATACTATATAAAGTATATATGATATATTATATAGGCATTACTTATGTTTTACACTCGCGCTAGCCCAGCCCGGCTCTGCCGTTAGTTACCTAACCTAACGGTGCACGAGAGGACATCGAGGCGAATGCGGATGGCATAAGTGTATGTCGTATTTATCTGTGATGTTTAGGTACTTAAATGATGGGACTTCATTAATATGATTAATGAAAGAAAAGAAACCTAAGATGTTATGGAATCGAATTTCTAAATAAAACAGATAGCTACAGTTCTTGCTTTGCACAGCGGTATATATGATATATCCTGCACCTTATTCGATAAGGAAAGGATCGAGATCCCTTCACCGGGAGTGACTCCTTTAGCAATAACTGGCAAATGCTACACACTCGGTTTGTCTTTTGATTGCTTTTAAGAGTTTTGCTTTGCACAGTGATATATATGATATATCCCGCACCTCATTCGACGAGGAAAGGGCCGACGATCCCTTCACCGGGAGTGACCCCTTTAGCAAAACTAGAAAAGCCTCATAAACACTCCATTTTAAAACCATTTGATTCCGCAACGATATCAAGTTCATTACGCAATAGGTTTTCAGAAAAACCTGTCGTAGCCCTCCGTCATTTCAGATAAGTTGTATATAGTATTCGTGCTGCATTTGTTGGCTTTCGTCAAAGTGCAGTGTGCGGTAGCTATATGCTGCTTATCTGCTGCATACGATGCGATTGGATTAGGGTAGTCGTGTGGCTTTGTTGGCTTTCGTCAAGGGTCGTGTGGGTGGATTTAATTCAATCAAGAAATGTACGGGTTGAACTTGACTAGCGGGCTATGGTTTGTTGGCTTTCGTCAAGGTCATAGCACGTTAGGGGCAAAATATTATCTGGAATTTCAAGTGTTGAAATTTGCAATGAGATTGCATACCTTTTATGAGATAGTTGGATCCCGATACCCGCTGCGAGTAATTGTTACTCCTGGGAGAGTTTTACACATTACAATTAGCCGATCAAGTAGGTGTCTAGAAAGGTGTCAACGGGGTTACGCCTCTGGGAAAACGAGGTTTACATTAATTAGGTTCGTGCGAAAGCACGGGGGACCTCCCTCAAAGTACCGACACTGGTCTGGCTGAAAGATTGGCGAACTTGTAGCTTGTAATTAATCCCGGCTAGTTTTTCCTTTTAGGGTTTGAAGGAAGATTTGATAAAAACGGTGGGAGCCATCCTGATTAGATAAAATAATAACCAATCTATTCTTGCAAGAGCACACGCTGAGTGTTTTCTTCTCTCTCTCTCCAGGTAGCGACCATATCACGCCTTAATCAAGATAATAAAACGGATATATTGACCGAACCCGCTTGTTATACTGAGCTGGGGAACGTTGGTCCCGCTCCAACTTATAATTGTTATAAGACAAAGCAGGAAATAGGGGATTACCAGAATTCCCGTGCCGCCCAATCGAAGAGAGTGCATGCTGATGCATCATCTTCGGGTGTGTTCTTTATACAAAAATGTTTCTCTATTCTCTACGTCCTGGGTATTTGATACCGGATCAAGATCCCAGATATGTAATATGTTACATAGGGCTACAGATAGATAGAGAACTGAGAATGGGTGATAAGTTTCATGAGACAGAAAATGGGGCAAGTGTTGCAGCCAAGTCTGTTGGTCACTGTCACCCTATATTATCAGTACATTGATTCTGAACAAATGCTATTAGATACCGAACCTGATATACAAAATCATATCAGTCTCTTTATTAGTAAAGAAACGATAAAATTTTGTATTGTTGGATAATGTTTTGAACATTTCCTATATCAAAAGTTGATCGGTTCAGGCACGTTATCTAAAAGCATTGATGTTCTAAATCAAACTACAGTTCTTAGTATAAGGAACACACACAAGAGGAAGAGTTCAGAAATGAACGGATCCTTCTTGAGGTATTGTAGACTGGGTCATATCAATGCGACCCGACTAGCTAAGTTGCATATAGATGCATATGTAAATCTGTTTGAATTTACATCTTGTGAAACTTTCCGGTCATGTCACAGAGATAAGATGACCATAGCTCTGTTTACGGGAAACAGAGAAAGAGTTAGTGAACTCTTGGGATGATACATGTTGATGTATGTAAGGTCCCCTGTCTACACATGCCAGCGCCGGTTCTTTGTACTTCATTACATTCTCTGATGATCTCTCAAGATTCAGACATATGTTCCTGTTGGAACACAAGTCCGAACCTTTTGAGATATTCACAGAATATAAGATAGAAGTAGAGAACCAATACGGGTATAAGTATTATGTCCTTTGATGAGATCAAGGAGGAGAATACTTGAGCACGGAATTCCTGGACTATTCTAAAGGAGAATGAGATTCTCTCTCAGCATTACTCCTCCGTATACACCATAGCACGATGGTATATCGGGGTGGAGCAATTGCACCGTATTCGATATGGTGCGCTCTGTGATGAGTACTACTGAGTTTCCTATTTTCCTTTTGGGAGTTATGCACTTATGAAGTTGCATGCCTATTGAATAGGGTTCCAATCAAATCAGTTGCCTACCACTTCATATGTGATATGGAAAGGGAAGAGCCCATATCTTAAGTTAGTTAAGATTTGGGGTTTTCCGGCCTATGTCTAAAAGAAAAATCCGGACAAGCTCGAGGCAAGGTCTGTTATGTAGAACTGGAAATGTTCCAGCTATACAAACTGCAGCTGATGATTTAAAAGAACCAAAGGATTCAATAGTTACCAACGAACCTCAACCTCTCCGCCAATCTAGCTAGTAAGGTTCCTCACCTGCCTGAGAGATACTTCGGTTACTCTATGACAGTGGGAGCAAGGATTGCATCATGAGATGATGACCAAACTAGTTTCGAGCTGGCCATCAGGAGTGGGACTCTGTCAGAATGGCTGGATGTTTATCAATCTGAGATGGAATCCTTATACACCAACAAAGTATGGACTTTAGTTGCTATATCTGAAGGGTTAAATTCCCATCAGGAGCAAGTATATCTTGAGAAGATTACTTGGTGTAGATGGAAAAGTTGAGACTTTCAAAGCTAGACTTGTTAAAGGTTTTCGTCATTGAACAGGCGTGGATAATTATGAAACCTTTTTCCAGTGGCTATGCTTAAGTCCATCCAGATCCTACTTGCCACGGCTACATACCATGACTACGATATCTGGCGGTTGGGTGTCATGACAGCTTTTCTAAATGATGTTTTAGAAGAGAGCGTCTATAAGTACACAGTCAGAGGGCTTCGTAGACAGTGGGAGCAGCGGAAATGCGAGCAAGATGTTTTATGTGATAAAGCAGGCATCGCGGAGTTAGAACATCTGTTTTGATGAGTTAGTCAAACAGTTTGACATCATCAAAATGGTAGATGAACCTTGTATAAACGAAAAGGTAGTAGGGAGTATGGTGGTGATCCTCGTAGAGTACGTGGATGACATACTCTTGATAAGGAAGTAGTTTCCTATGCTACGCTCGGTCAATCTCCGCTTATTACAAGGATTCTCCATAAATGATCAAAGAGATACCTCCTAAATCCTGGGTTTTGAATCTATGAGATAGATCTAATTGGATGCTAGGATACTCACTAGTTGTAGTGAGAAGGTATCAGTTGATCCTGGGGAGAACCACTGGAAAGGTTCCAGGGTGATAAGGACGACTAAATGTTAGTCACAGGCATTGTCTTTACCCACAGTAAAGGGACGGTATGTTGGAAGAGTTCCAAGCTAGATACCGCGGCATACTAGACGATAAAGGCAAGATACATCGCTACTTAAGATGCTACCAAAGAGGCAGTTTGGATGTATATTTGTTCATGAGATGAACTTAGTTCCTCCCATTGCGTGGCAATGGAGTTGTGGCTTATGCCAAGGAACGTCCATCCCATCAGTGATCCAGACATATTCTAAGGCAGTATCACCTGATCATGGAGATGATTGATCTCCAGGGGATCGAGGTTAGGAGAGTAGACTCAGAGGACAACACGGCGGATCCACTCACGAAAGGCCTTTTCCCAGAGAGAGAATTTTATGGGATGGTTGAGTATGAGATACTACAACCACTGCTATCAGATGGCCCTAGTGCAAGTGGGAGATTGTTAGTTATATGTATGCCCTAGAGGCCATTACTATACATAGGATGTATATTGTAGTGGATGCTTGGACATATATAGGGATGACTTTCTTGCTCGATATGATAGTATGCTATCTGGTTACTCTTTGCCTTAACGTGTACACTGATTGTCTCTCTGTTACATGTTGGTAAAGCCCTTAGGATGTGTACTTGACTACCTGGACTATGATGCGGATCATACTAGTGGGGACATGGTAGTCCATAAGTACATCCTTCAAGGTCCCTAGTCGTGGGTGTATCGAGACGGGGCATCGATATACCAGAGTAGACTAGCGTATACCTTCTCGACCCATACAGATGGGCGATGGATGATCCCATATCCATTGGTGTTTGAAATCAGAGATGATACACGGGTGCTCAGTGGAGACTGGGTACACTGGACGGACTCGCCGAGAACTCCCAGATGGTATTATACCTTACGTCAGATGGCAGTTCTCTGGTGACACTGGTACAGAGTAGTCTGTTGACCCGAGATCGTCATAGAGTCTTGTGTGATTCCCACAGTGCTTTGATTTCCACCTTACCACGTCGAAGAAGGCATGCAAAACGGTGGTTTTTGGGTACAGTCCCGAGTCACATGAAGGCAATGAGCGATAGGAGGGGATTCGTCTCTCCCGGTATAGGGAGTTGATGTTGCGATGTGTTTGATTGGCTATAACCGGAAATCCCTGGCCAGGGTTGCTGAGATTTACTGGTAAGTGTTACTTGTAGTTTCTCAAACTGTTATAGACCTCATATCGACACGACTTATCGAGCTATTGGGGTCCGACGTTTACCACCCCTAGGCAAGATATGCGATATATCAGACGATCAGACCGGACTGTACGGTAAGTGTTACTGGTTGGATTCACAGGAGTATGAGCGGGCTTGCTCGTCGATCTTCTGATCGCTCAATACCCGGGTGGCCGTTACGTTTAGCAGACCGCTTGCGGCTAGTGGGTGTTTGATATGATCATCACCTGCTGCCGGCGTATTGACGAGTCTTTAGAGTCCAACACAGAGGTTTCCTGGCTCAAGCGAAACGAAATAGGAGCGCATATGAGATATGTGCGGGACCGAGAATGATACCAGTATGTGATACTGTATTCGATTCTCGCGATTTGTGACATTGATCGGTTATATGCGATATAGCCGGGTTATCGGATCAAGTGTTGATTCGATAAGTTGTTACTATTGATATTAGTCGGTTATATCCAGTATGACTGGATCATTAAATCAAGCGTTGATTTAATGATTTAATGCATAATTATATATTTGATATATTACTTTGCATTAACTACTATCGGTTCACTTAAGATGGATTTTCTCACTCGCATGTGCACATTGTATATATGATATAGTTTTGTGCACTTGTTTGTATCATGTTTGATGATACATGCAAACTTGGATTTGTGTAAAGACTTAAACCATGTTTAGTGAATGGTTAGGGTTTCATTTCACTTATTTATTTATCTTTTCTTTTTGGTTAAAAGATAAAAGAAAGAAATACAAAATGGTTGCTTTAAAACATGAAGCTTTGACCAAGTGACCATTTTGTCTTCATCTCCTAAACCTAACCATTCAACTAACCTTAGTTCATTCTCTACACTTAACCAAGGTTGGAAAATGATAAGAATGAATAGGATTTTCTTTTTAACTTAATTCCTTTTATTCTTTCATCTTCATCATATTCTTCAAGCTTTGCGAAAGATTGCAAGCTTCAATGGTGAAATGAGAAAAAGAGTGAGAAATCCAATTCTAAAGTGAACCCACTTCCTATTTCTTCATCCTCTACCACTTGCCAAGTAGTATAGGGTGTTTTCATCACAAGTTTTATGGCTTGGTGAAGTTGGAGCTTGATCTTGTGTTGCCTCGACGTAGATCATCTTCGGCATCGAAGTCGACGACCTAGCCCGATCATTCTTTCGATGAAACCACTGCGAAAGTCCGGGATCCGATGGGTACAGCAGAGGGACATAAACACGGAGCCATGGAGGTGGAGGACCGGATCTACAAAGGTTTTATTTCCGTTTACCCTTTAGTTAAGTTGTTAACTAGCTTTTAGTTTTGCCTAAACTCTAGTCAACGATCCGTATTAGGGTTTCTCGGCACTCGTAAAATTTGAATTTGGCATGGTTGATACCTTGTGAGACCTCCTTAGAGTGCCTAGGAACCCTACAAGAATGAAGCTTCTAGAAAGAACAAGTAATCGGATGCCCTAACTCGGCCGCGGCAACTCGACCAACTCGGCCGCAGTTCCGCGGCCATTTGATGAGATCGCTGCTTCATGTTTCTGGGGTAGTCTGATGTTGGTCTTTGGATGTTCTTTTGATGTGTGGAATCATTTAATCTCTTCTGAATCACTGCCGGATTTTAATTCTTTGACTTGCTGCGTTTTATCGGCAATTTTGCGATTCCAATTCTTTGACCTGAATAATTTTCTGCACAAAATCTTGATGAAAAGTGTTGAGATATACAATATCATGCGTGAAATATTTACACACAATTTTCTTCATAATTCCGGTTATAATGTACAATCACATGGTAATTGGTATTTTCCAAATGATTTTGTAATATGTGTCATATTTATAACAAACACCCTTAGATGATTAGAATAATGAGAAAATTGATGTGTTACAGAATGCAATATTTTCGACTGAACACCCCCATATCAAGGAGGCAGAGAAAATAGCATTAAATTCCAAGAATCTTAAAGATCGGTGATAGGGTAAAACCCTAAGAAGAGGATTAACAATCCCCATTAGTTCAAGATCTTAGAATCTACAAAAAAATTCATGTGCACTTGGAAGGTCCTCTCGACCTTGTGAGGAGAAAATACCTGTGTGAGATCCTTATGAATCACAAAAGGAGAAACACACTTAGGAATACTCATGATTCCTAAGGAGAAATTACACTTACGGGATCCTCACGACTCGTAAGGAGAAAACCCTTTATGAGACTCTCACGGCTCATAAAGTTGAAAAGTCTTAGGCGGCAGATCCAAACCTATTTCCTAAGTCATCGCTACCCTAAAAGCGGTCCATATTGACCCTTGTATACAATCCACGGGCACGAATAAATATTTCTTTGACAAGTTCTACAAATGGCAAGAAATGTCCCCATATGGTGAATAACACTTATAGGTCCTCTTGACTTATAAGGAGAAAACACTCTTGGAAGATCCTTACAACTTACAAGAGAAGACATCACTTAGGAATCCCCATGATTCTTAAGGAGAAAATACGCCTACGAGATCCTCATGACTCGTAGGGAGAAAACCCTTTATGAGACCCTTACGACTCATAAAGTCAAAAGTCTTAGTCGACAGGATGCTAACCTTGTCTACTAAACCACCTTTATCCAAATCGACAGGGGTAAATGATGATTCGCACCTGGCACTATCCCAGTTGTAGCGATACGGATGCATAAACAGTTGTCAAACTCCAAGTCAACCTCTCCGGCAAATGTCGTCCCTACAACCATCTAATGAAGAAAGGGACCCCGTTCGTCTGGGATCAAAAATGCCAAAGTGCATGGGACGAAATCAAGCAGTACTGGCAGAATCCGCCGGTACTGACCGCTCCGGTCAAGAGAAAGCCCCTCATCCTGTACACAACAGCCCTTGAAGGTTCTTTAGACGCGCTATGGGCACAGGAGAATGACCAGGGGAAGGAGAGAGCTCTCTACTATTTGAGTCGAGTTCTTCTGGGGGAAGAAAACAACTACTCCCCAACTGAAAAGCATTGCCGGCACTGATCTTCACGATGACGAAGCTTCGGCATTATACCTTGGCACAAGAGGTCCATCTCATATCAAAAGTGGATCCTATCAAATATTTGATGTCAAGAGCCATACTAACAGGAAGGCTCGCTAAATGGGCCTTCCTCTTGATGGAGTTCTCGATAATCTATCGACCACTCAGGGCAGTGAAGGGCCAGGCCATCGCCGACTTCCTCGCTGAATATCCAATACCAGCCAACTCTCCCTTAAATTGCGAATTTCCGGATGAACACGCGTTCAACACAAAGGACGAAGAAAATGACTCTTGATAGGAACTTTACTTTGATGGGGAATCTTCCATGAAGAAGCGAAAGCACAACACCTCCATAATCAAAGCCGGGGTGGGCCTTATCTTCGTGACACTATAAGGAGGGATAATGCGTTTCGCCCTTTCATTAACAGAACCGAGAACAAACAATGAGGCTGGGTATGAAGCTTTGATAGCAGGTCTTGAGATTGCTATCGACATGGGAATCGAAAACCTCCTTATATATAGAGATTCCCAGCTAGTCATTAGCCAAGTAAATGGCGACTATCAGACATGCAAACCAGAGTTGGTGAAATATGGTGAGAGAGTGCAGCAATTGTTGACACAAATCCCCTCTTATATTCTGGAAAGAATTCCGCGTGCAGAGAATAGCAAGGCGGATGCATTAGCCAAACTCACTAAAGAACTGGCCGACGAAAACCTCGATGACGTAAGAATCATTGTGCAAAGCCGTCAGAATCTCACGCCAGAATAAATATCGCCGGAGTCGTTTGAAGGAAAGGGAGCAACTAAACAAGAAGCCTGCCAAATAGAAGACGAAGAAAAGTCTAAGGATTGGAAAGAAGTCTTCATAGACTACTTCAAATCCCATCAAACACCCGAAGAAGCATCGTCAAGACATCAACTTATGAAACGAGCTCTATCCTTCGCCTTCGTCAATACAACAACAAGAGCTGAGCCTTTTATCCCAACCATATGGTGTAGGCTACATGAACCAACATGAGAATCACGCTGGGTCCAGCACATGAATCCTCCGCCTCCACTCACTCCTATCGAACAATATACATTCAATGAGGCCTTTGGCAACCATATCGTTTCGTATCACCTCCATCCATGTTTTCTTCGGTCTCCCTTTTGCCCTTTTGCCATTGCCCATATCGAGAGTATTTATTCGTCGAACTGGTGCTTCCATAGGTCTGCGTCGCACATTACCAAACAATCTTAGCCAGTTTTCCCGCATCTTCTCCTCCATAGGTGCTACACCAACTTTTGCATGAATATCCTCATTTCGCACCTTATCTTTTCTATTGTTACCGAACATCCAACAAAGCATGCGCATCTCCGTTACGTGCATCTTCTGTATATGATGCTTCTTAGGACCCCAGCATTCTATTCCATATAATAGGGCAGACCGAATAGCGCTCCGATAAAACTTTCTTTTCAATTTTAACAGAAAGTTACGATCACACAAAATCGCTGTCGCACTCCTCCATTTCAACCAACCAGCTTGGATCCTTTGATTAACATCACTATCGATCTCTCCATCCTTTTGGATGATGGAACCTAGATATCTAAACTGATCGCTCGGTGATATCTCTTGTCCTTCCAATGCTATACCAATATGGTTTTGACTTCTCTGTTTACTAAATTTGCAATGCATATATGTTGTCTTGGACTTCCTCAATCTGAACCCCCGAGATTCCAATGTTTGCCTCCATAATTCCAATTTGGCATTAATCCCTTCTTTCGTCTTATTTACTAGAACAATATCATCAGCGAATAGCATACACCAAGGTACCTCATCTTGGATAGTCCTGGTAAGCTCATCCATCACGATGGTAAATAGGAATGGACTTAATGTAAATCCTTGATGTAAACCAATTGTAATCGGAAAATCACCCGTTAGGCCACCGTAAGTTCTGACATTTTCCACTACTCCATCGTACATATCCTTGATTATGTCAATATACATTACGAGAACCCCCTTATTCATCATTGTCCCCTATAATACCTCTCTTGGTACCTTGTCATTCGCTTTCTCAAAATCAATAAATATCATATGCAAATCTCTTCTCCTCTCTCGAAAACGCTCGACAAGTTGACGAAGGAAATGAATAGCCTCTGTCGTCGATCATCCAGGCATGAACCCAAACTGGTTCTCAGTTATCTTAATATCCTTCTTTAGCCTGTGTTCAATCACTCTCTCCCAAAGTTTCATGGTGTGACACATAAGTTTTATTCCACGGTAATTTGAGCAACTTTGAATGCCACCCTTGTTTTTTTAAATAGGTACAAGGATACTTTTCCTCCTTTCATTTGGCATCTTTTTTGTCTGCCATATCTTATTAAACAGATCTGTCAGCCATTTAACGCCTATTTCTCCTAAGTATCTCCAAACCTCGATAGGAATCCCGTCAGGACCAACCGCTTTTTTTAAACCCTTCAAATCTTCTTTAACCTCAGGTAGTCTTATTTTACGCATGAAATCATGGTTTATATCTTGAGATTGAATGACAAGTCCATCCAAATTCTTGGTAAAGCTCTGTTCAGACCATAATATTGCATTTTTCATTCCCCTATTCTTATCCTTTTTATAAATAAACAGGTACTCTTGACGCACGTTTGTTGTATGTTACAGGATACAGGGCTTGGATGCAGATACAGTGAAAAAGACGAAAGCTGATACAGAAAAGTGACTTTTGACAAACAAGTAGACGGACCCTAGTCAAGCCTAGTCAAAGAACAGTACAAGGTCCAAAAATGTCAAGTGAACGGTCAAAAGATACGAATAAGTTTTCACTAAGGATCTGGAGATCACTAAGAAGCCCAACAGAGAAAAGAACAATGAAACTAGGAAGCCCAAGAGAAGAAAAACCAACCACAGAAAGTTAGTGGCCCAAGACCACTAAAGGGCCGCGGATCCGCGGCCCAAGCCAACCAATGCCGCGGATCCGCGGCCATCTAATGCGCATGTCGGTGGAAAATTGGCGTGACGGTTTGACGGTGCGGGTGTTGGGATTCTTAGGGGGCAAATCAGTAATTGCGCATATGCGAGACTCTGAAACCCTAATTCTCCTGTTTACTTATAAATTGTAATCTTAGATCTGAAAAATGTATGCCTCTTTTCAATAAATAAAATTCAGAATTTCTGGGAGTGACATTCAGATCTATTCTGTCTTCTACTTGGAGGGAGCCATCAAATCTGTAGGTAATTTATTTCCTTGCTTTTATTTTCTAGTATAATTTATCATCCCCTAATGAGCGGGTAGTCTCCTCGCTTGTTAGGGTTAGCCTTAGCGAAAGGGTTGAGAGATGAGATCTCTCACCCCTTTCAATGCCATCTTCACTTTAGAGTTAGAACTCCATGCATACGCACACATCCGCTCCCTACGGCACCCTACCCCTCGAGGTAACGGTGAACCGTAGTATAAAGGGCCGGTTGCGCGCGTTTTCCATGGGGGTTAGGGTAATTATCAACAAAGGAAGGATACAAATCTAGAGGAAGAAACATCTTCCCAAAAGATTCGTATCCACTATATTGATAATTAACGTAACATCTAATAAATCTAAAAAAGAAGGTATTGAAAGCGGTGAAGGAAACATTAATCTCCAAAACTTCCCCTAAGCCTAACCCTAGCAAGACTCTTAATTAGATTAATTAGATCTAGTTTTTATAGATTTTTATAAACTAATCAAAACG
Source organism: Agapanthus africanus (assembly GCA_030015575.1). Taxonomy (NCBI): domain Eukaryota; kingdom Viridiplantae; phylum Streptophyta; class Magnoliopsida; order Asparagales; family Amaryllidaceae; genus Agapanthus; species Agapanthus africanus. The sequence goes on from JASDDO010000019.1 coordinate 314,161,707, forward strand.
ACAAATAGAATCAACTCGTTAAAACACACTAAAGAAATTTACCCGTCTCTGTGGATCGACCCGCACTTACTGGCTAGCTGCGAAGCGACGCCGTTTCTTGATTGCGGTAAATACAAGTTTTGACACATCAATCAAATGGCGCCGTTGCCGGGGACGGCGTAATATTTCTTTTTGTGAATTTTCGGGTTGATATAAATTTTAAAAATTATAAAAATATAAAAATATAAAAAAAATACAAAAATTATCAACTTTGATCTGTTTGAAGGGTTTGCTATTTGAATCTTGCAGGAGCAACGAAGAATTGAGGATCTGGAATTTTACAGAGGGCAAATAAAAATTTGGTACATAAGAACAGAGAATAATTACAAGCACAGAACAGCAAAAAATTTTCCAGAGCCGGACACCACTTCCTCGCCGCGCTTCCGCCGCAAAATAGGCCATTAGACCGCGGATCCGCGCTCCTCTTGCCACGTCAGCGCACCAAATTTTGCTGGTTTGATTTCTCCTCCTCTCCTCTGTAACCTCCATATCTCCACTGTAAAAAAATTTTATGCAGGAATTCTTTGCGTAAAGAGTCTTTCTCCCCCTTCTAAATAACAAATTTTCTGCAGGTTTCTTTGCGCCGCGCTAAAATTGAATGCAAGTGAAATTTTATCTGTTTTGCATAATTTAACCGGACTCTAAGGGGCTATTTGACCAAACTCAGATTGGGTGGGGATTTCATCACCCTTCCCAGGACCCCAGAAAACACCTAAAGCATTTTGCATCGACCATAATTAATTAAAAAAGATTAGACTCAGACCTAAGGACAGCGAGCTCAATAGGAAAAGGACTAGGGTAGGCATCAGCCGTTTATCCTAACCGACATTACGGTGTCTAGGCTAGTGGTTATTAATTAGGCCCACTGTAGTGGTGGTTCCTTCCCACTTACCTGGCCGTACTTGTCCGTGAAGAGGCGGTTTGAGGTCCTATCTCTAGCCCTAGTTAGGAGCTGTCTAGCAGACCTAGGCGACCCTAGATCTAGGCCTGATTGTGCATGTGTGGTTGATACTTTTGTGTCACGAGTCCGTTTTCAAAAACCTCTTTGCAAAACTTTCACATAAAAAAATAATAAAGAAAAATCTTTTCAAAAACTTGCAACTTGCCGCTAAAGAAAACTTGCAAACCACTTTCACCACTTCTTCTCACTGACGTTATCTTACCCCCACATTCTGTTTTTTCTTTTTTTTTTCTGACTACACTACTCCTTTAGTGTATGTCATTTTGGACTAGGGATACTAACGCCCGATTAGTCCGTGTTTCGTTGGTACCGACCAACGAACTTTTCGACACCGAAGTCGAAATTCCTTCCACTTTCTTACCTCCACGTTCAAATTCTTCTTTCGAAGGTATGTCGGGATTCAACCCCAACGATACCTTACCGACGGGAATGATTCCACCTCCGCCAGGTGCGAATAACCCGAATCTACCGCCTGTTGTAGCGCCCGCACGAGTTGCGCTCCAGGATCTCTTCTACCCCGTTCGCACTTCTTTACCCACATGTCTTTCACCCCCACCAGCAAATGGGGATAATTTTGAAATAAAACCACACTTCATCAATATGCTGCCTAAATTTCATGGTTTGGAATCCGAAGATGCATATATTTTCATTAATAAATTCCAAAACGTTTGCGCCATGATGAAGACAACTCAATTAAGTGATGACGCAATAAGGCTAAGGGTCATTCCTTTTACCTTATGTGACCTAGCCGAGAAGTGGCTATACAGCACCGCATCACACTCCATTAGGAATTGGGATGAGTTTGTGAGAGCTTTTCTGAAAAAGTTCTATCCTCATCACAAAACTGCTAGAATCCGAAACGAGATTATACAATTTTCACAGCTTCCTTCCGAACCATTTTGGAAGTGCTTCGAGAGATTTAAAGACCTACTTGTTCAATGCCCTCATCATGGGATCGAAAGTTGGCAACTTTGCCAAACATTATACGAGGGATTGAACGCAGCAACGAAGCAGTTGCTAGAAACAATATGTCAAGGTCATTTTCTCTCCAAGTCTAGCGACGAAGCTTGGCAGTTTCTTGAGGACCTTAGTGAGCAAACAATTCAGTGGGAGAGTACCAAGACCACATCATCTTCTTCAGTTGGTCAATCTAGGGCAGGCATACATCAAATAGATATGTCGATTGCTATGAAGGCCGAGATGGCCTCACTTATGAAAAAGCTAGAAGCCATTGAGACCAAAATCTCATCGTCTTCTCCTGCCCCTACTCTACCCACACGAACTGTTTGTGCTTGTTGTTCAAACCCATCGCATTTAACCGAAGAGTGTCCTTATAATGCACCTATTCAAGGAAAGGATCAAGTCAATGCTGCATTTCAGCAACGACAAAGAAACGATCCGTACTCTTCGGCATACAATCAGGGGTGGAGGAGTCACCCAAATCAACAGTTCCAAGGGAATAACAATTTTTAAAGAGCTCCTCCACAACAACAACAAGCACCCTTACAAACTCAAAACCAGCAACCTTTCCAACAACAACCTTATACAAATCAAACGAACAATTTGGTTCGACCAAATGATGATAAGGTTATCTCGCTCGAGAAGAGTCTAGAAGCATTTCTCAAGCAATCTACAGAATCCGCAACAAGATTTGAAAATTATGTTCAATCTTTAATGAATAACAATGCCTCACATGATCAAAGTATCAAATCTATTAAGGCACAAATTGCACAATTAACTGCTGCGTTGAGCAAAAGGGAAAAGGGAAAGCTTCCATCTCAACCATTGCCCAATCCCGGTCACGCACAAAACGCATATCACAATCACAATGTAAATGCGGTGACCACGTTGAGATCCGGAAGAGAGTTGCAAAATAATGTGGGAACCAGTGATGACATCCCCGCCGGTGGTCCTTCTTCTTCTTCTTCCCCTTCTTCATTTTCTTCACTTCCTTCTTCACCTTTTTCTTTAGAGCCTATTCTCCACCCTTCACACGGCTCTACTTCTTCTGACTCGAACGGACCCATTTCTCACAACACGAACACATCCACACCAGGATCCATTCCTACTCCACAGTCTGCTCCACAAACATTTGGCTCAACTAATTTTCAAAATGCACCATTTCCAAACAGGTTGAGTCCTAATAAACCAAATACACAAGTGGAGAAGATTGTGGAGATATTTAAGCAGGTTAGCATAAATATACCTCTCTTGGATGCTATCCAACAAGTCCCTTCATATGCGAAAATCTTAAAGGGATTATGCACTTCAAAGAGAAAAGCATCTCAAGTACCCAAGAAAGTGCTAGTGGCTAGTGCAGTGAGCAATGCTATTAACCACCATCAAACCTTACCCCAAAAACGAAAGGACCCCGGCTGTCCTACTATTTCAATTACAATTGGGGATAAGAAAATTAATCGAGCACTTTTAGATCTTGGGTCTAGTGTTAACCTGATTCCTTACTCCGTGTACGAACAATTAGGGGTTGGAGAGTTGAAACCCACTCGTTGCACTCTCCAAATGGCTGATCGATCAATCACCTATCCAAGGGGTCAACTAGAGGATGTGTTGATCAAAGTCGGGGAATTCATATTCCCCGTTGATTTTATCGTTATGGATACACAACCTGTTGCTAACCCAAGAAACCAAATTCCGGTGATTCTTGGTCGACCATTTTTGGCCACTTCCAATGCTGTAATAAACTGTCGCAATGGCTCCATGACTCTATCCTTTGGGAAAATGTCTAGCGAGTTCAATATTTATAAGATGGGAAGTCTGCCCCCCGTTCCTAAATCTAGTACACGAGAAGTTTGCTCTATTCACGAAATCACGCAGGAGGACTACGAGCTTGAAAGATTTCTATTTGATGAAAACAGTTTTGACGCCACTAGTGCGTCCCTCCTTGAGCCTACCACCGTTGACACAACCGAAATTGATTATGAATGTTTCACTTTTTCGGATGACGACGACTCACAGCCCGAATATAAGTCGTTTGAATTTTTGGATGAGTCAGTCGAACCATCCGAATCGGTTGTTTGCAGTGATTTCAAACCTGTGTTAGAGTCCTTTGAGTTCGAGGTAGATTCCGCAATGATTCTTTCGCTTCAGAAACTCGAACTCACGCCCTTGCCGTCTCACCTTAGATATGCCTACATAGGTGAGAATGAGACCTTTCCTATTATCATATCGGCCTCTCTAGCCCTCGAGCAAGAGAACGCCCTCTTAACGGCCTTACAAGATAGGCGGCAAGTTTTCGGTTGGACTATGGCGAACATCGAGGAGATAAGTTCCCTCATAAGTGAATATCATACACAATTGATGGATGATGCCAAGTCAATAGAGGACCCACAGGAACATCTTGGGGGTATTGTGGTGAGTCAACCTCCTCCCTTAGAAGTTGAAATACCCCCATTTCTTTTAATAAGGTACGAGAATGCCAACACTCCATGGATTGCTGATCATTTACATTCTCGTTTCGATGCATCACCATCACCTGTATATTCACCTCCACACCTCCCATACCACAACTTCTATCTTCCCCAATTCTTTGCGGACCACCACAACTTATTTTTCCACCAACCAATATTCTTTACTGATAAATTTTTCAACTGGTTGGTGTTGACTTTTGGCCGATGCAAAGTTTGGCAATAATGTCTAACATAGTTTAAATGAAGTTTGGGGGAGGGCCTTTTTGTATATATTTTTGTTTTTCTTAACAATAAAAAATTATAAATAAATAAGCAGGGAAGTGCTGGTATTTTGACCCTCTTGGTTTAGTATGACAGTGAGGACACTGTCAAGTTCAAGTTTGGGGGTATGCTCGGTACGTCTTCTTCCTTCGCATTCATTTGTACATATTTTTACATTTGCATACTTATTTGAAAACCCATAAAAAATTGAAAAATTTAAAATTATAAAAAATAATGTATTCAATTTTGGCTAATTGACTAGAGTTTGACAAATAAGTTAACTGGTTAGGAACAACTATATCTTAGACTTAGTGCATTAAAAACCCTAAAAATAACATTCCTTAAAGTTTAACGGTAGAAAATATATGCCTTGTAGTTTATTTAGAAATAGGCAAATTTTGGGTTCACTTCTTGGGCTAAATCGAAACAAGGGAAGAGTATTGATGTTCTTATTAGAGTATAAGTTTGAAAAATAGTTCCTAGCTTAAGTCTAAATTCTGAAAATGTATACCCTACAATTTGCACATTCACGCACCTTGAAACTTGGAATAGTAGAAGAGACCTTGAAATGCTCTTGTCTAAAGTCCTTAGTACAATGAAAATAAAAAGAAAAAAAAAGTGAATAAAGAAAAAAAATGGACACTGGTTTTTGTGGTTACTCAAGGCTGTAAAAATAGAAAAATATTTAGCGAGGGTGCTTCATCACCTAGTGCCTTAGACCAACTGGTTTGGGAGTCACTGCTAAAGCCTTGGGTGTTGCAAGGACTAGGAAGTACGCTTTAAAGTGCAAACGCATTTTGTAATCGGTCGTTTGGTACCTCAAGAAGTATTAACGGTCGCATGAAGGATGTGTAAGCAAATTTCATTCACCAACTAATTAGTACTTTGAACAACGGACAAGGGGTTGATTGCTTAATTTGAATTTCCAAGTGTAGGGGTGATTTATACACACACGTAGGGGTATGTGATTGGTGTTTAGATGAGAGAAAGGAGTGAAGAATAGAACTTGTATCTTTAATAGAGTTGATAAAAATTCCTAAGTGGAGATGGAACCCTAGAAGGAAAACTTAAGAAATGCCGAAAGCTAAGTAAGTCTACATAACATACATTATCTTAAGTTAAATGATGAGGAAGTGTGAAGAATATGGGTGGATAATTTACAAGTATAAGATAATAGAATTCCTTGTTGGAAAACCTAATTGGAGAACAAAAGTCAATGAGCCGATTTGATAGGATTTTGTGGGTGTAATCCGCTGAAAACCCTCAGGAGACAACACTCCTCCTACTAGGGACACCTAGAGGTTTAACGGCTTGTTGCACGTGCTCAGTGCAATCGCGTTTCCCTGCGAAAGTGTGGTTAGGATTTTAGTGAATAAAAATAAGTTTGCTCGAGGACGAGCAAAAGATAAGTTTGGGGGTATTTGTTAAGACCATAATATTGCATTTTTCATTCCCCTATTCTTATCCTTTTTATAAATAAACAGGTACTCTTGACGCACGTTTGTTGTATGTTACAGGATACAGGGCTTGGATGCAGATACAGTGAAAAAGACGAAAGCTGATACAGAAAAGTGACTTTTGACAAACAAGTAGACGGACCCTGGTCAAGCCTAGTCAAAGAACAGTACAAGGTCCAAAAATGTCAAGTGAACGGTCAAAAGATACGAATAAGTTTTCACTAAGGATCTGGAGAACACTAAGAAGCCCAACAGAGAAAAGAACAATGAAACTAGGAAGCCCAAGAGAAGAAAAACCAACCACAGAAAGTTAGTGGCCCAAGACCACTAAAGGGCCGCGGATCCGCGGCCCAAGCCAACCAATGCCGCGGATCCGCGGCCATCTAATGCGCATGTCGGTGGAAAATTGGCATGACGGTTTGACGGTGCGGGTGTTGGGATTCTTAGGGGGCAAATCAGTAATTGCGCATGTGCGAGACTCTGAAACCCTAATTCTCCTGTTTACTTATAAATTGTAATCTTAGATCTGAAAAATGTATGCCTCTTTTCAATAAATAAAATTCAGAATTTCTGGGAGTGACATTCAGATCTATTCTGTCTTCTACTTGGAGGGAGCCATCAAATCTGTAGGTAATTTATTTCCTTGCTTTTATTTTCTAGTATAATTTATCATCCCCTAATGAGCGAGTAGTCTCCTCGCTTGTTAGGGTTAGCCTTAGCGAAAGGGTTGAGAGATGAGATCTCTCACCCCTTTCAATGCCATCTTCACTTTAGAGTTAGAACTCCATGCATACGCACACATCCTCTCCCTACGGCACCCTACCCCTCGAGGTAACGGTGAACCGTAGTATAAAGGGCCGGTTGCACGCGTTTTCCATGGGGGTTAGGGTAATTATCAACAAAGGAAGGATACAAATCTAGAGAAAGAAACATCTTCCCAAAAGATTCGTATCCACTTTATTGATAATTAATGTAACATCTAATAAATCTAAAAAAGAAGGCATTGAAAGCGGTGAAGGAAACATTAATCTCCAAAACTTCCCCTAAGCCTAACCCTAGCAAGACTCTTAATTAGATTAATTAGATCTAGTTTTTATAGATTTTTATAAACCAATCAAAACGACAAATAGAATCAACTCGTTAAAACACACTAAAGAAATTTACCCGTCTCTGTGGATCGACCCGCACTCACTGGCTAGCTGCGAAGCGACGCCGTTTCTTGATTGCGGTAAATACAAGTTTTGACACATCAATCAAGCTCTCATTGAAAAATTTGTCAAAATAATCTCTCCGTCTTTCCTTGATATCCTCATCTCGAACTAAAACCTTCTGATATTCATTTTTGACACACTTCACCGCACATAAGTCTCTGGTCTTCCTTTCCCGCATCCGAGAAATCCGGTATATATCATTTTCAGCCTCTTTAGTATCTAATTTCTCGTACACCTCCTTGTAGACCTTAGATTTAGCTTTCCGAACAGCTTTCTTAACTTTCTTTTTAGCCATTTTATACTTCTCAAATCTCTTCACATCTCTACTTTTCTTCAAATCTTTATAAGAATCCATTTTAATTTTAATAGTAGCCTTTACTTCTTCATTCCACCATGATGTGTCCTTAGATGGTGGAGCAGCACCTCTCGACTCACCAAGTAAATCTCTATCTACCCTCTTGATACAACTAGCCATTTTGTTCCATGTTCTGTCTGAATTATATTCTGACTGCCAATCCGCTTCTTGGACTACACGATCTATAAAAGCCTTTTGGTTACCTTCTTTCAATCACCACCATTTAATTCTAGGCTCTACATTACGTCTAATCTTCCTAGGTCCTTTTTTAAATCGAAAATCTAGAACTAAAAGTCTATATTGAGTGGTTACACTCTCACATTGCACTACCTTACAGTCGATACAACAAGCTTTATCTATTCTTCTCGTCAGAAAAAAGTCTATTTGACTAGCACTTAATCCGCTGCTAAAAGTGATAAGGTGGGACTCTCTTTTCCTAAACCAGATGTTTGCTAAGATCAAGTCATAAGATAAAGAAAAATCTAGAATCGTGCCACCTACTTCGGTCCTTTGTCCAAAACCAAAACCTCCATGGATAGTATCAAACCCACTACGACTAGTACCTACATGTCCATTGAGATCACCGTCCATAAATAACTTCTCTCCACTAGGTATACTTTGCACCATCTCGTCTAAATCCTCCCAGAATAGATGCTTACTAGAGTCATCAAGACCTATCTGTGGTGCATAAGCACAAATAATATTAAGGATCTCTCCACCTAGAATAAGCTTAACCAGTAAAATTCTATCACCTTTTCTCCTAATCTCAACTACATCCTCAAGTAACCGTCTATCTATGATTATACCTACCCCATTACGATTTTTATCTCTATCCGTATACCAAAGCTTATAACCCCAAGGCTCTATGACTCTACTCTTTTCACCTACCCATTTAGTTTCTTGCAAACACAGAATACCAACTCTCCTTTTAAGCATCACCTCCACTAATTCTATTAGTCTACCCGTAAGGGAACCTATGTTCCAGAAAGCTAGACGGATCCTATGAAACCCTTGCTTATTTATCACAATGCCCAGGGTCCAATGTAGCGCGCTATTTCTAGACGATGACCTTGAAGCCCTTGCATACTTAACACTACACCCAGGATCCGATGTAGCGCGTCGCTGAGTAAGGGACGCTCAAACGATATTCTTATTATGGTTCATGTCATAGAATATGACAAAGTTTTACGTTGGCTGTCACAAGCCTACCACAACCCTCACCCTTTCTCATCCGGACTTGGGACCGGCAACGGTGGGTTTCCTTCACCTTCGTCAATGATACTCTATATAAGATATCATTCGATAGTTTGTGGCTAAGATGCTTGGGACCGGAGTAAGCAAGGAGGGTCGTCCAAGAAACTCACGACGGACTCTGTGGTTCTCATCAAGCCGGACTAAAGATGAAGTTGATGATCAAGAGAATGGGTTACTATTGGCCCACGATGATTCAGGACTGCCTCGAATATGCGAAGCAGTGTCACTCGTACCAAATTCACGGGGACTTCATCCTCCAGCATCCAAATCCGCTACACCCAACATTGGGTAGCTGGCCGTTTGAAATGTGGGGAACTGATATAATCGAGTCCATCGAGCCAGCATCGTTCAAGGGACATCGGCTTATATTGGCAACAACCGATTACTTCTCTAAGTGGGCAGAGGCATTACCGCTAAAAGAAGTAAAAACGGAGAACATCCTCCATTTCTTCAAGACACACGTCATCTACCGGTTCGGCACTCCATGATGAATCATCTCGGATAATGGGCCAGCCTACATGAGCCATAAGATCAGCCGCTTCGCACAGCAGCATAATATAGATTGGAGATACTCTTCAGTCTATAACCCCCGAGCTAATGGTCTAGATGAGGCTTTCAACAAGACCTTGATGAAGATCAAAAAGAAAATGGTGTCCGGAAATAAAAGGGACTGGCACGAGAGACAGCATGAAGCTCTCTGGGCATATCGAACCACATTAAAAACGTCCACGAATACAACGCTATTCGTGTTGGTATTCGGCACGGAAGCGGTACTTCCCTTAGAGATAGAGCTACCCTCTCTACGAGTAGCAGTTCGATACGAGCTGACGGATGAAGAAAATGCCCATCTTTGGCTTGAGGAGCTCGAGGCCCTCGATGAAACTTGTCTCATGGCGCAGCAAAACCTGGAAGCTTACAAAGAAAGGATGACGCACTCATACGAAAGACTAACCAAGCCGAGAACATTCTGCCAAGACAAACTCGTGCTAGTCGAAAAAAGACCTATGATCCCCAACCGTGCAAAGCGGAGGAAATTCGAGCTGAACTATGAGGGTCCATGCATCATAGACAAGGTCTACCAAGGTGGGACCTACTTGCTTATGGATATGCATGGCGAAAGACCCTTCTGGCCAATAAACGACTGGTATTTTAAGAAATACTATGCTTGACAAGGCATGGCTCAGGTTAATGATAGATGTGGACGCTCGTGTCCGCTCGCTGTCTTCCTGAGTCAAGACTCTATAAGCAGAATTTGGCAAAACTTCGCCTCGAAGCTGGCTCTGGACCGAGATGTCCTTAAACCAACAATAGTCCATAATATCCTTAAACTAATGCGTCGCCTCAAGCACGACGATAATGGAATTCAAGTCCGCAAGTCCCAACGGCAAGGACTGCAACTCAAATCCCGCTGGCTACACAGCTACCCCAGTGGCGAAGTCCCCCCTAAGTGTCATTGGCAAACATAGGGGTAAAAAAGCGGTACATCCATAAGCGAAATGGACACGGATGAAAACCCGAAAGGGTGCCATGAGTAAAAACAGCAGGGCTCCCGGTGAGCTTATGAAAACCCAAAAGGGCGCAATATCGTTGTTAAAAAAATAGTACGTCCATAAGAGAAATGAGCACGGATGAAAACCCGAAAGGGCGCCGTGAGTAAAAACAGCAGGGCTACCGGCGAGCTTGTGAAAACCCAAAAGGGCGCGATCTCGTAGAATTTTCACTTAGGTGATTCTCTCGACTCGTAAGGAGAACTCCCCATGTAAGACCCTCATGACTCATAGGATTCAAAGTCTTAAGTTACAGAGATCCAAACCTGTCCTTAAGCCGTCATACTCCCTAAGTTGCCTTACAGGCGGTAAAATGTTGGCCCTTGTATACAATCCATGGGTACAAATAAATGTCTCCTCCACCAAGTTCCACCAATCACCAGGAATGTCCTCATATAGTGAATGACACTTATAAGTCCTCTCGATTTATAAGGAGAAAATACTCTTATGAGATTCTTATGACTTATAAGAGAAAACACCACTTAGAAGTCCTCATGACTTCTAAGGAGAACATACACCTACGGTATCCTCACGACTCGTAGAGAGAAATACCTTCATGAGACCCTTATGGCTTGTAAAGTCAAAAAGCCTCAGTCGGCAGGATCCTAACCCTGTTTGCTAAGCCACATTTTGTTCAAACCGATAAGGGCAAATGATGATTCGCTCCTAGCAATATCCTAGTTGTAGCGATGCTGATGCCTAAATCAGTATCAAATTCCAAGGCCTTTCACAGCAAATGATGATTTGCTCTTGGCAATATTCCAGTCGCAGCGGTGCTGATACCAAGATTGGTATCAGATCTCAAGTTCCATACTCACGACAAAAATCAGTGAGCAAAAAAATTCATATGAAATAGCCGAAATGATGGGGCAACTCGTAAGAAAAATCAGCACGCAAAATATATGCATATAAAACCAGCCGAAATGTTTGGGCAACTCGCAATAAAAAACAGCGAGTAAAAACATAAAAATGGCCGAAATGATTAGGCACCACGATAAAAAAACCGAAATGATTGGGCAATCGCGACTTTCGCAATATACAAAAGATGAAATGATAGAGTATCGCGGAAAGAAATAAAAAAAATGATGAAACTTTTGCCCTGCAGGTGAGTCCACATCAACCCTTTATATACTCCATGGGCCTAAACGAAAAAGGAACCACATTTCCCCACCGGGCTCTGCCAAAGAGAGAGTCAAATCTCGACGGTTCACAGATAGCCTAAAGATCAACAACGGCATTTCTTCTTACTCCAACAGGATGCAGACGCGACGTCAACAAAATGGAGCCATTGAAAAGTCCATAGTTCCAAATCTCGACGGTTCACGGACTGCCTAGAGATCAACAACGATGTTTCTTCTCACTCCAACAGGATGCAGACACGACGTCAACAAAACAGAGCCATGGAAAAGTCCCTAGTTCCAGGTCCCGATGGTTCACAAACAACCTAGAGACCACCTCGACGTTCGCCTCGTTACAACAGACGCAGTGTCAAAAGCGGCGTTTCTTCTCACTCCAGCAAGATGCAGACGCAACATCAACAAACGATCCAAGGGTCAAAACAAAACAGAGCCTTGGCAAAGTCCCTAGTTCCAAGTCTCGGCGGTTCACAAACAACCTACAGACCACCTCGACATTCATCTTGTTATAGCAGACGCAGTGTCAAAAGCGGCGTTTCTTCTTGGTGAACCCGACGTGAACGTTCAGCACCCGGCTCGGGAAAAAATTACCATCTCCGGGTACAACTCGCAGTCATCATGGACGCTTGGGTCCGTGATATTGACATTACACTTTGGGATTCTTGTCACTGACATAAATTTCATGTTATCGACGTCAAGACTTGCTATAACGCCTTGCTCGGCAGGCCTTGGTTGCACAAGTACAACGTCATCCCTTCTACACAACACTAGTGTATGAAGTACTTCAAAGACAATAAGCAGAAAATAAAACAACTTTTTTTTGTTGGGGGGAACCGTTGTATCAGGATCCATCTTAGGATAAGTCCCCTTGTATTTGAAAGGGGATTTGTGAGAATATGGCTGATGTTTAGGGAAAGAACCGCGGTTGATCACTGAGTCCTTCACCTTCTTCCACATTTATATATAGACGAGGAAAGTTCTTTTAGAGAGCGAAGTGGTTTCTGCTCTCGTGGGATCTCCCTGGGCTGCAGATTTTCTTCAATACAGCGGTGGGAGAATTGTGTCTGACCCTTTGCAGCAGTTCGAAGCTGTTCCCAGTTGGAACAGCAGCATTCATCATCAGAGTTGAAGCAGGTGGAGTCAATGCTGTTGGAGAACTGCCCCCGACTCATTTTTTATGACATCGATATCGACGTCGACCGTTTCTTACGGCCGGGATTTGATTAGCCTCAGGATTTTGCTGAGCCTTCCCCCTGTCTCCTTTGAGAGTTTGAATATTCTTCCCCCTGCGTCAACCTTGGACCTTGGCAGGTGCCAATTGTTTGAGGACTGATTCCGTCAGCAAAGCCGCATCTTGGGGAGCCAGCCTGTGGAAGACAGACTTCTTCTAGGCTTCCTCCCTCAGCGTTGAGGCACCAAGGGTGGGAGGTGGGAGTATCGACCTTAATCGAAGCCCGTTGATTTCTTGAAGAGCCGGATTGCAAAGATTTGAGGCTGAAAGTGACCCATACTTGACTCTACCAGATGTGACTGAGCCTGAGTTGCGGCGAGTGAAAGAAAACGCCATTCTCAGAAAAGAAGGAACGCTAGCTTCAGTATCCCATCACCCAATGGCAACCACAAACATATATAACGTGATTATCTAATCGCGGGAAAAACACAACACACGAAGTGTGGAGTGGAAAGAGGAAGAGGTCCCACCGGGCATGCCAGAATCTGTTCACCGCCGAAAACACATAGAAAAAGCTCTATCCTTCCCTCACGTGTCATGCCAGAATCCTGGTTTCCCAGTGCCAGGACCGAAGGATGACTTCCTAGTGCCAGGAGTGAATCATCATTGCCTTTGCTAATTTGAACAAAGGTGGCTTAGCAAACAGGGCTAAGGTCCTGTCGACTAAGGCTTTTTGGCTTTATGAGCCGTAAGGGTCTCATAAAGGTATTTCATCCTACGAGCCGTGAGGATCTCATAGTTGTATGTTCTCCTTAGAAGTCGTGGGGACTTCTAAGTGGTGTTTTCTCTTATAAGTCGTAAGGATCTCAAAAGAGTATTTTCTCCTTATAAGTCGAGAGGACTTACAAATGTCGTTCACCATATGGGGACATTCCTCGTGATTGGTGGAACTTGATGGGGGAGACGTTTATTTTTGCCTATAGATTGTATACAAGGGCCAGCATTTTACCGCCTGTAGGGCAACCTAGGGAGTATGACAGCTTAAGGACTTGTTTGGATCTCTGTAACTTAAGACTTTGAATCCTATGAGCCGTGAGGGTCTCACAGGGGGAGTTCTCCTTATGAGTCGAGAGGATCTCGTAAGTGAAAATTCTACGAGATTACGCCCTTTTGGGTTTTCGCAAGCTCACTGGTAGCCCTGCTGTTTTTACTCACGGCGCCCTTTCGGGTTTTCATCCGTGCCCAATTCATTTATGGATGTACCGTTTTTTTGTTTTTTTAACAACGAGATTGCTCCCTTTCGGGTTTTCACAAGCTCGCCGGTAGCCCTGCTGTTTTTACTCACGGCACCCTTTCGGGTTTTCATCCGTACCCATTTCGTTTGTGGACGTACCTTTTTTTACCCCCCTGTTTGCCAACAGTACTTAGGGGGACTTCTCCACCGAGGTAGCTGTGTAGCCTGCGGGATTTGAGTTGCAGTCCTTGCCGTTGGGACTTGTGGACTTGAATTCCATTATCGCCGTGCTTAAGGCGACGTATTTGTTTAAGGACATTACGGTCCATTGTTAGTTTAGGGACATCTCAGTCCATTGTTAGTTTAGGGACATCTCCGTCCGTCGTTAGTTTCGAGGCGAAGTTTTACCAGATACTACTTATGGAGTCTAGACTCAGGAAGACAGCAAGAGAACACGAGCGACTTCATCTATCATTAACCTGAGTTGTGACTTGTCAAGCGTAGTATTTCTAAAGGAACCGACCGTTTATTGGCCGGAAGGGTCTTTCGCCAAGCATATCCATAAGTAAGTAGGCCCCACCTTAGTAGACCTTGTCTATGATATACAGACCCTCATAGTTCGGCTCGAATTTCCCCCGCTTTGCACGGTTGGGGATCATAGGTCTTTTTACGACTAGCACAAGTTCCCCTTAGCGGAATGTTCACGGCCTGGTTAGTCTTTCATATGAGCACGTCATCCTTGCTTTGTAAGATTCCAGGTTTTGCTGCGCCATGAGACGAGGTTCATCGAGGGCATTGAGCTCCTCAAGCCGAAAATGGGCATTTTCTTCATCCGTCACCTCGTATCGAACTGCTACTCGTAGAGAGGCTAGCTCTATCTCTAAGGCAAGTACCGCTTTCGTGCCGAATACCAACGCGAATGGCGTTGTATTCATGGCCGTTTTGAACATGGTTCGATATGCCCAGAGAACTTCATGCAGTCTCTCGTGCCAGTGATCACTTTTATTTCTGGACACTATTTTCTTTATGATCATCGTCAAGCTCTTGTTGAAAGCCTCAGCTAGTGTAACATTTCAGAAAATAAAATATTATTTTTGGGAATTTAGATAATTAAATAATGAATTATTATAAATATTTTAATGATATGGTATAACTATATACCGATAATTCGGGAGATATTTGAAAATTCTACATGATATTGATTTTGAGTGTATTGAGTCGATTTTGAAATTTCATTAAATATTTCTTTTGAAAGAAATTATGTGATTTATTAATTATTGGGTTTTTGTTTTAAGAAGAAATAAAAAGAAAAAGGAAAATAGAAAAGAAAAGAATAAAGAAATGTAGCATGGGGAGACAAGGAAGCATAGGCTTAGGAGAAAGATAGGGTGAGGGGTCATTTGTTTACCATGGCATTGTTTCCTTCTCACTTCATCTTCATCTTTCTT
The DNA here is from genome assembly GCA_030015575.1 of Agapanthus africanus. Lineage (NCBI taxonomy): Eukaryota > Viridiplantae > Streptophyta > Magnoliopsida > Asparagales > Amaryllidaceae > Agapanthus > Agapanthus africanus. The sequence continues at coordinate 314,177,209 of JASDDO010000019.1, forward strand.
ATTCTCCCTCATCTCCATGGATGCCCTCTTCTCCCCCTCCTCTACTCCTCACCACAACCTCAATCCCTCATCATAACAATGCACCCTCTTCATAAAAAAATGATCCCAAGCTTACTACAAACATCTTGGAAGCATCAAGTTGGAATTTTGGACGTTTTGAGCAACCCAAGAAACTTCATCATCTACTTAAGAAGGTAAATCCCACACCCCAAGTTAAGTCATGAGTTTTCCTTATATCCTATAGTGGATTAGAACTAAACTAGTATAAATTAGTGATGTTAGAAATTCCAAGATGAGGATTTGGGAGTATTTTGGATAGTGAATGTGTACTTAAGACTTAGTTAGAGACCACAAGCCCTGTGGTGATAGTATATTGGACTAAATCAAAGACTAAGTTCCCAAGACATGAACTTAGAAATCCCCGACATCGGATTTGTGTAGGAATGGTGATGACTTTAGAAATCTGCTATGACTCGGAGACCTGGAAAAATTTATAGTGATTACAGTGACACAAGCAGGTGACCTAGAAGCTACCCTGAAGACCCAAGACCCCAATTCCACTTTTAAGCCGCAAATAAACTCTTTCAGGCCGCAAATTGCGGCCAGGTTAGGGGTGAATGGCTTCGTGTTTGGTCCATGGCTCCATTTTCAGTAAACTAGACCCTCCACATATGCAAAATTTGCTAATTTCATCTGGAACAAAATCTGGAAGTGTTTTCTTATGTTGCTGCTTTGGTTTTACGACTATTTATGACTTGGATTTTAGTATTTGGGTTATGACTCGGTGATATGACGTTTTCACGTCAATCTCGAGGGTTGTTTGGTTATTCATGCATGCGTAGACCATAGGTTTTAACCTATGTGTGATTTGTGTGCCGTTTTGGTTTGCATGCGCGATTTCTGTTTACGATGCTATGTGTGTATATATGTAGACACCCTCACGTGGACTTCGGATGACAAGGAGGAGAATGGCGACGTCGACTTCGGCGAGTAAAGATCAAGATGAGTAGATGTATATCTACGGGGGAAGTCGCGTGGATGATGTATAGCACCCCTGCAGTTTCGTAGTGTAGCATGCAAATATGTTATATTTGTATAAATATATGTATTGTGAGACTTAAATAATTAGCAAGGAAGGCTTTAGGAGATCATGGGTTAGTATTAGTGTATTTGAAAGAAAGTGCTCTTAGTTAACTTCTTAGATATATATATATACACGGGTGATGAGGATAGTATATAATACTCGAAGGAGAGTTGGTATGATCGGACATGATGCCGTGAGATCGGTTATGTGATTTGAGTCATGTTATGACATACAACATGATATTATAGCGGATTGATGGGCGACGTGTTTTCATACACTCGCAGATATATATTGATGGTATCGGAATGTACTAGACTTTAGATCAGTACCCCTAGTTCATGATATTATGATAACGACACCATATGAATAATGAGATAAATGTGATATTTGACCCGTACCCCGATTTGGGATGCCGTACGATGGATTTTACCGTACGAAGTATAAATATGATGATTGATCCTCACTCTTGATTTGAGGATGTCGTATTATATATTTTATCGTACGTGACACTATTGAGGCGGGATCACCGACTACTAGATATATCGATTCCGACTTAGGTGGATTTCCTTACCCCTTTCGATTAGTCTCTTAGTTTAGTCCTGTAGTTATCAGGTAGATGTTAGACTGAGCTCGAATCATACGTATTTTCAAACTACGAATCATGAGTATTTTAAAGACAGGCGTGGGGTACTACGGATATTTCAAAAGACGTACCTTTTCTTAAAAAACATCGTAGCCCCTATTTTCTAAAAAACACGATTCGTGCTATTTCAAATGCCAAAATTGTATGACTCGTACATATAAATGTATATTCTTATATGTTGCGTTTACTATTCATTTTCCGGATATTCTTGCTGTTCGCATCGCATTGCATGCTTGAATGCGTTTTTATTAGTTATTATGAACCCATGCTGTCAGGACACCAGCACCATTACCGATGATGTGTATGCTCCACGTAGACCTGCTTGTCGGCTCACACACAACATCATCGGTAATTTCCATGTCACGTACAGATTAGAAATAGTACTTCATTGATATAACCTGCTAGCTGGTAGCTTCAACATATTATTAGTATGGTTGCTTTCATGTACTAAATTAAATATTGCATTCCTTGCTTAGATACCATGCATGTATATGTGTTCTTTTGTCATGCGACCTTATGAAGCCTTATGCCTGTAATTTATTGTTCATTGACTCTCAATATTGGGATTTCGGATTTTCCATGAGATTTCTGGATTTGGAGAAACCGCAAGGATATTATAAACTCATTTTCATTTCAAAAGATAAAAATTGATGTTTTCTCGTGATATGATTTGAGAGGTGTCCACCATAAGTTTTCTCAGCTCTTGAGCGGTATCATACACCCGATTCAAGGAGGAGGAGAAACCGTCTGCGGGTGCATGGTGGACCTGGTGGGGTACCCCGGGGCAAGATTGTCGCAGATGATGGCATTGAGCCCGGCAGGGGAGCACTACCGACCGGTTATTGTGACGCGGCGGATATCCGAAAGATACCGATGTAGTCTTGAGATTTGATTATATGAAACAGTCCGGATTGCCGGAGCCCGAGATATAGAGATTTGATTATAGGGGTCGGGCCGGATTGCCGGAGTCCGAGATATTAAGATTTGATGATATGGGCCAGTCCGGATTGCCGGAGCCCGAGATATTGAAATATTGGGATATTTATTTTTTGTCGATACTTGACACGGATTCTCTGTTGATTTCATTGATGATACTTGGGTTTTTATACAGAAATCTTACTGAGATAAGAAAACAGTTTTCTTTTACAAGATGTATATTACGTTCATACTTAATACCTGAGGCACTGACACAAGCACTGGGTATTATACTTATGTTTGGATGTTCACCCTTGCCATTATTAGATGTTTCAGGTTACATTTTATGAGGATATTATTATATGACCTAGGAGAGAGTCATACATGCGATTTCTTCTCGGTAATATTTCTACTAACGAGTTGGCAACTCACCCTCGTTGTGCCACAGTTTCTTGCAGATTTGGCCATACAGGCTTCGTTGCTGCTTGCTCGCACACTGCTTCCTTCCGGGTGATTGCTTAGATAGGTGGGTTCACTTGTATCGTGACCACCATTGCACTTTTATTTATTTCAGTTGTATCTAATAAACTCCATCAACCTGACTTGTATTATTTGATAGATCTAGAAGACCAGTGTCTATTCTTTCGACCTTAAAGTCTCGCGCATGTATTATTATGATTCTTTCTCTAGTTTTCGTGAGGCTGTTGGTTTTATTCTGAGTATTGATCCTCGCCCTTCGGCGTTGTATATTATGTTGCTTGCGTGGTTAGTTCCGCTAATTGGCGAAGAGCTAGCTCCCGCTTGGGGATGCCTTTATTCATCATTATATGTATTTCATGTGTTGTACCCGTTTGGGGCCAGTATTTACAAAGGAGACTCTGCCGAATTTTGAGGAAAATATGATGTTGCTTTTAAATGTTTAACTCCACTTGTTTTGTTAAAACTACTTGTTTTAAATAAGTATTCATTCACTCTTTTTTTAAATGGTTTAGATATCTGGGCTTTTGGCTTATTTGAATTAGGTAGGGTCCTATAGACTTCACATGATTCAAGTGACAGTCATGTACTATTCCGAGTCATGACAAAGTTGGTATCAGAGCGCTAGGTTTAACCTTGGTTTGAGTCTAGATTTGACTATGCGGAGCTAGGGCGTATATAAATATATATCCGAAACCTAGGCTTGACCTTATGGAACTTAGACTTGGTCGAGAGGGTATTAGACCCGAACGTTCATCGCATAGGTTGACCTTGGTTGATGGAGTAGGTGACTTAAGTAGAGTGACGTACTGTGTGTATGTTCCGTGGCAAACTTACGATACGCTACTCCGCTTAAGAAGCCTTAGTATGTACATTTCTTTGCACCGTATTCTATTCATTCATTTGATCTCTCCTCATCGATATCGGATGGTGGTTTTTGTTCCCACGGTTGCATGGGCAGAGAGAGCTACGGCTAGAGTTGCGGTCAGCATGAGCTCGTCATGGACGAGGACTGACCAGGGCGTAATTCCGGTGACACACGATTGTATAGATGTGTCGTTTTATTGTGTTTTTCGATGGCATGAGAGTTTCGATATATCGTTTTATGGTGTTTTCTCATTGATGCAAAAGATCGGATTAACACCAGAGGATTGGGCCACTGCTAGAGGCCGGCTAGAATGTGATGACCGTTAATGTATCATCTTTTCTTGAAGATTGAGGCATTGTTTAGCGTGCGGGCGAACGAGCCAGTTGCTGCTGCGACTGATAAGATATCGCCCCAGATGTTTGAAGCTATTACGACACGAGTTTATACTTAGGGATATGATTGAAGATCGCTAGTCACCTATGATGAATGACTAGGACATGTGGTTCATTTGCATACCCCGATGCAAGGTCATCAGATTGATTGATTTCTGCTAGAGAATACTTCACGCTGGCACGTTGAGAGCCGATAGAAAACGGACGAATGAAGAGTATTCCATCGACGATTTGGAAGAGTTTCCGAGGGCGTAGTTGTCCAGGTACCTACCATAAGATATTGAGTTGTTGAGTTCATAGTTTCGGAAGGGAGACTCTAGATATGAGTATAGCCATTTGTAGCGCAGTCCATACAGCTACGAAGAGACGAGTCCGAATCAGTCGACATTAGAGAAAAGTGGAGTAAGAGGTTCATACGAGATTTTGACGAGATGACGTTCCACACCGTTGACATCAGAGATGTGATACGCATGCAGAGGTATTGGATATGAATATATCTTTTAGAAGAAGTCGTGATGAGTATGCAGCTGTTCCGGAACAAGAAATGGATTTAGTAAAGGGAGATAACTTCCGGCCAGTTTGGCAGAAATGAGATTGGGGGAGACCCCGACAGAATCTTTCTGGAATACTAAACTAGAAGACTTGGACCCAGGATCGGTCATATTACGCGCACTCAGTAGGTCAGAGTTCGGCATCGTCGATGAGACATGTTATGAGTGACCATGATAGTTGGCCAGAGATCATTAGAGGATGTGCCAGAGCGGAACTGTTCCCATCATCATTTCCATATTGGGCCGTTGAGCCGAAGAGTTATGTAACTGGCAATCCGCAGTGAGAGACGAGAGCCTAAGGGCACAAGACGCCAGGCCATGAACAGGAGGCAGTAGATATCTTGCTCTGCTAGCTTTGGATGCACCGACACCTTCTCGACTTTGAAGGAAGGACACATCGATGACGGTGTTTACGATTTTCGATTTGGTGATTCGAATATCACGTGTCCGTCATTTTGGATTTCGGTATTTTGGGCATTTTATTTGCATGATTGAGATTTTGTGCACCACAGTTGCACTTGTTCCCCTCCGAACGGCGGCCGAGACATGGGCGTCTTGCCTGAGGTTCGGGGCAGATACTAATTGGTTTTATCCGTCTACCTCTCCGAAGATGCCAAGTTGATTTATGGCACCGTGTATCGGAGGTTTAGACGGATGCGGCTGATGTAGCAGACTTCGTCAGATTCCCCCTCGCTTGAGGGGTTTTTGATTGTGGGGACGCTCTTCCCTGCAGGCGCAAGCCCCTGCAGTTAATTACGCTACCGCATTGCGGTAACAACTTTCTCCTTCTCCAGATGGTCACTTCGTGTCGTGGGTGTTTGTTTTATTTGTGGTTGCCCGTGGATTGTATACGGAGACCAATTTATGTCGTCGCCCGTAGGACTTGGATTAGTCCAAATCCGTATTTTCTTAGATTTGATTTTGGGGTTTTGGTTTGAGGATACGTTAGCCATATTTGAGGCTAAGATCAACTCAAACGTTTGTTAAGGATACGTTAGTCTAATTTGGGACTAAGGATCAACTTAACGGGATCGTTTAGATCCGACAAAAGAGCATTTAGGCTCTAATGTTCCAGTTTAAGGACATAGTGGTCCATTAAATGTATGGCCGTCGGGACCCATCACCTCTCTGACGACGTTGAAGGATTACAACGACAGATGTTAGAGGAGCTCAGAGATGTACCCTTAAACCAAAGTAGATTGGGGGGATCTATAGTCCAATTTGGGACTAAAGTCTGTTTGAAGGTTTAAGGATGCGTTAGCCATATTTGAGGCTAAGATCAACTTAAACGGTTGTTAAAGATACGTTAGTCCAGTTTGGGACTAAGATCGACTTAACGGGATAGTTTAGATCCGACAAAAGAGCATTTGGGCTCTATTGTTCCAGTTTAGGGACATAGTGGTCCATTGCCAGTTTAGGGACGTGGTGGTCCATGTTCCAGTTTAGGGACGTGGTGGTCCAAGTTCCAGTTTAGGGACGTGGTGGTCCATTGGTAGTTTAAGGACATTGCGGTCCATAGGTAGTTTAAGGACGCATAAGTCCATGGGTTTAAGGACCCCACAGTCCATATGGGTGTGTTTAAGGACGCATTAGTCTGTTAGTTTAAGGACGCATAAGTCCGCGGGTTTAAGGACCCCACAGTCCGTATCTTGGTTTAAAGACGCATAAGTCCATGAGTTTAAGGACCCCATAGTCCGTGTTGATGTGTGGTTGTCGGGACCCGTCACCTCTCTGAAGACGTTGAAGGATTACAACGACAAATATCAGAGGAGTTCAGAGATGTACCCTTGAACCAATGAGTTGGTTGAAAGAGCAGATGTGCTCAGTTCAAGATGATCTGAGGACTTATGGCCAGTTTGGGCTAAGTCCAATTATGTTTGAAATATTGGCCCTCTGTTGGTCTATTGAAGGAAAGGCTTTGCCTCTAAAAACTTAGCCAATTGGGCTAAAGCTAGTGTTAAACACTACAGACCAACAGTGTTGAACACTGGGAACAGAGTTTTTAAATTAGTGTTAAACACTAAGCAAATCAGTGTTAAACACTGCAAATAGAGTTTTCCAATTAATGTTAAACACTAAGGAGGGAGGGGTCACGTGCGGACACGTGAGAGCACCCTGATTTCCTTTATTTTATTCAGCAGGTAAGTATTTAACACCTTTAATTTCCTAGCCATCACGTGTGGGCACGTGATAGGCATCCATCCATTCGATATTAAAGGGATTCGTTAGGGGTCATGTGGGGACACGTGAGGGCGCCCTAAATGTGAAGCCAGATCTCCTTTATTTTATCCTCAAATCTGCGAATAAGTGTTAAACACTTTTCATCTTTATTTTAGAGCATCACGTGTTGGCACGTGATGGGGGCTTATGCATCGAATATTACAGCACTTGCTGAGGGGTCACGTGAGGACACGTGAGAGCGCCCAAAGCTTCTTTTCTTTTGTTTTGCCGTTAAGTGTTAAACACTTTCATTTTTAGAGCATCACGTGTTGGCACCTGATGGGGATCTGTGCGCCAATTGTAAAGCATTTGCTGAGGGGTCACGTGATAACACGTGAGAGCGCCCAAAGCTTTCATTCCCTTTGATTTTCTTTCTGCGTTCTGGGAGTCACGTGGGAGCACATGGGGTGATGCTTCAAAGTTCTTTGCAGGGGATCTTTTCAAGGGTCACGTGGGGGCACGTGACCCTAGTTCTTTTCATGAACAGAGATCTTTTAAGAATTGAATTCTTTGTAGGGTTAAACCTTAATTATGATTTTGGAGGAATTAAATTCCTATCGTGAAAAAATTAAATTCTTATTTAGGATAAAACCCTGATTTCTTTTCAAAGGAATTAAATTCCCAGATATGTAAAAGAATTAAATTCTTGATTAGGGTTAAACCCTAGTTTTGTTTTAGGAGAATTAATTCTCAAAACTCAATTCCCCTTCTAAGTTTAGGATCTGCATGGCAGGATCTCGACCCGATGAGAATTAAATTCTCAAGTTATGGGGAGATGTGCTCAGTGCAGATCTTCAACCAGAAGAAGAACTAAGTTCTTTTTGTATAAGAGTTAAACTCTTGGATTTTGAGAATTAAATTCTCTGTTTGAAGTTTATCTTTTTCCCTTTTCTTACCTAAGGTTTTCTTTGTTGAGAATTAAATTCTCCTTTCTTTTCTTCCCTCTTGAGAATTAAATTCTCCTCTCTCTGTTTTTCTCTCAAAAAGTAGATCCCTTCTCTTCTCTTCTTGGCTCCTATTTATAGGAGAAGGAAGAGAATCAATTTGTTTAGCAAATCTCTCATTAAGAGATTTAATTTGTATGTTGAGAGATTTGATTTGCATTCATCATTAATCTGGGTCTTTAGATTGTCAAGTGAATTTTATTCACCATTGGATTTTAAATCCAAAGATATCCATTTGTTATCTCGGTCAGATTTAGGGGGGAAATCTTTCCAAGTCCAAGATTTTTCCATAAATTGGTGATTTTTAATCACCCTTGGATTTTTAATCCAACGGTCCCCATAATCCTTTTCCATTTGGAAAGATTTAGAAGCTTTTAGAATTTTAATTCTATTTCGAAAGATTTAAATGATCTTTTTTTTTAATTTAATTCTGTTGAACAGCAAGGCTTTTACAGCCAGTCACGTGTTGCCACGTGACCCCCAATTGAGTCCTTTTCTCAGTGTTTGCTTACGCTTCAGTTGTAACCATCACGTGTCAACACGTGACCATTGGTCACGTGTGAGCACGTGACACCTCATTGAGGTATTTCCCTCAGCTGTTTGTTTACGCTTCAGTTTTAACCATCACGTGTCAACACGTGACCATTGGTCACGTGTGAGCACGTGATTCCTGATTTTTAATCAGGGAACAGATTTTAGAATTTAATTCTATTCATTATTTTCGAGGCCTTAAAAGCACATTACGTGTCTGCACGTGACCCATGGTCACGTGTGAGCACGTGATGCCCCATTGGGGTCTTTTCTGAGTTTTTATTATATTTTTTAACTCCTCCAGCGGGTTTTTAAAGGGCCATCACGTGTGGACACGTAATTCCTCATAACTTTTGATCCCGAATGAATTACGAGGCCCATAATATATCAAATCGAAGGGTTTTTCGAGCCGCTTTCGATACCATTAGAATTTATCTGTTTCTCATTCGGGAGTTTGTTAAAAAACAGCCCGGAAGATACTGGTTCCCATTTTCTTAAGCGTATCGCTTCCATTTGATACCTTGGACTCTTTTGCGCAGAAATTTTTGGCGGGAACAAATGCCCCCCACTACTTTGCCCACATAAGCATATACGTGGGTGAAGTAGTGCAGAGTAATGCATAGCGTATGACCAGTTTCGGGTTGGTATATAACTTTAAGAATCTTGATCTGAGAAGATAACGAGCGGACACAAGCGTCGTTATTTATCATTAACTCAAATCTCGACTCTTAAGAGATATAGTTCCAAACTCTCAACTCCATGAGTCGCACCCTTGTATTTCTTTATGTCTTACTCTGGCGTGGAGTAGTTTATACGCTCATGAGTAACTTCTTCACTTCAGTGGCATGTAGCTTTGGCAAGTGTGGCTCATAGATGGTCCATCTTAACCTCTTTATAGGGCAGTGATGGCTTAGGAGATAGGGTTAGGATCTGCCACCTAAGACTTTTCAACTTTATGAGCCGTGAGGGTCTCATAAAGACTTTTCTCCCTACGGATCGAGAGGATCTCGTAGGTGTATTTTCTCCTCAGGAGTCGTGAGGATTCCTAAGTGTGTTTTCTCTTATAATTCGTAAGGATCTTATGAGAGAATTTTTCCCTCTTACGAGTCGAGAGGACCCGTAAGCGGTTGTTCCCCTCCTTGTCGAAATTCGACTTCGGAGAGTGAGACCCGTGGATAGTATGCAAGAGACCATTATGGGCCGACTTGCAGGATCCCAGTGCTTAGGAAACAGGTTTTTTGATCCCTACTGCCTAAGGCTTTATCTCACGAGTCCATACGAATCGAGAAGTTATCGCAAAGACATCATTTTCCTTACGAGTCGAAACGAATCGAGCAGATCTCGCAAGAATATCCTAACGTCACAGTTAACCTCTGCTCTTTACGACAGAAGTCCGTTAGGGTCTGTGGTACTTAGGGTTTTGGCCGTCGTACCATCGCATGAGCTGATATATTCCTCGATAAGCAATTGTGCTATTCGAGTAGCCCTGCGACTGCCGTGTCTCTGATCCCTTCGGGGGCTGGACAAGACGTCTTCAAGCAATCCTCCTTGGCAGTTTGACCGTCGGAAGAGCAAGCGCTAGGAATTTGCCATGCCGCTTTTTACTTGAGGTTAAGCTCATTTTGGAGAGCCCCGATGAGTCATAACCACTCCGCGCTGGTGTGGGATGATCTCCGATAGTCTTTCAGGCTTTATATGACTTGCCGTTAAGACCCCGAAGCTAGGAATTTGGCCTTTGCTTCGTTTTGCTGGCATTGTGTCCTCTGTATCGAGGCGAATGTCGCGGTTGTCTCTAGGTTGCTGGTGAACCGTCGAGGTCTGGAACTAGGGATTTTGCCGTGGCTCCTTTTGGTGATGTTGCGTCTGCTGTATCGAGACGAACGTCGAGGTGGTGACTACTCCGCATTGGTTCGAGATGATCTCCGATTGTCTCTCAGGCTTTATATGACTTGCCGTCAAGACCCTGAAGCTAGGAATTTGGCCTTCGCTTCGTTTGCTGGTATCGCGTCTGCTGTATCGAGACGAATGTCGCGGTGGTGATCACTCCATGTTGGTGTGAGGACCAGGATCCGCTCTGGACGTTTCCCACGGGGTCAAAGAGTGACGTTATCCGCGTTCCACGTGACCAGGAATTTTGCTCTAGATGCTTCACACGGGTTCACTGCCGTGTTAGGCGAGGACTAGGCTCCGCTCTGGATGCTTCGCACGGGTTCACTGCCGTGCTCTGCGAGGACCAGTATCCGCTCTGGACGTTTTCCACGGGGTCAAAGAGTGACGTTATCCGCGTTCCACGTGACCAGGAATTTTGCACTAGATGCTTCACACGGTTTCACTGCCGCGTTAGGCGAGGACTAGGCTCCGCTCTGGATGCTTTACATGGGTTCACTGCCGTGCTCTGCGAGGACCAGGATCCGCTCTGGACGTTTTCCACGGGGTCAAAGAGTGACATTATCCGTGTTCCACGTGACCAGGAATTTTGCACTAGATGCTTCACACGGTTTCACTGCCGCGTTAGGCGAGGACTAGGCTCCGCTCTGGATGCTTCACATGGGTTCACTGCCGTGCTCTGCGAGGACCAGGATCCGCTCTGGACGTTTTCCACGGGGTCAAAGAGTGACATTATCCGCGTTCCACGTGACCAGGAATTTTGCACTAGATGCTTCACACGGGTTCACTGCCGCGTTAGGCGAGGACTAGGCTCCGCTCTGGATGCTTCACACGGGTTCACTGCCGTGTTCTGCGAGGACCAGGATCCGCTCTGGACGTTTTCCATGGGGTCAAAGAGTGACGTTATCCGCGTTCCACGTAACCAGGAATTTTGCACTAGATGCTTCACACGGGTTCACTGCCGTGTTCGGCGAGGACTAGGCTCTGCTCTGGATGCTTCACACGGGTTCACTGCCATGTTCTGCGAGGACCAGGATCCGCTCTGGACGTTTTCCACGGGGTCAAAGAGTGACGTTATCGCGTTCCACGTAACCAGGAATTTTGCACTAGATGCTTCACACGGGTTCACTGCCGCGTTAGGCGAGGACTAGGCTCCGCTCTGGATGCTTCGCACGGGTTCACTGCCGTGCTCTGTGAGGACCAGGATCCGCTCTGGACGTTTTCCACGGGGTCAAAGAGTGACATTATCCGCGTTCCACGTGACCAGGAATTTTGTTGATTATATCCGCATTTCACGGAGTTGGGATTTGACTCTCTGTGGGAGTACATCGTCGAGTCATAGAACTGGGAGTTGCCGCTGTTCCGCTTTGCTTGATGATGTGTCCGCTGTGACGAGACGAGTGCTGAGGTGGAGCTGGGATTTTGCCATCACTCTGCTTTGCTGACCATGGGGTCTTTTATTAGCTTTGCATGTACATCCTGCTGGACTGCGAAGGAACGCCGTTGTTAACATTGCGTCTGCTGTAATGAGACGAATGCTAAGGCGGAGTTGGGATTTTGCCATCGCTCCGCTTGATGGTGTAACATCTGTGTACTGCTGGAATGAGGAGGCACACCGTTGTTGGTCTCCAGGCTGTAGATGTGGCCATTTGAAATTTGGAACTAAGGACTTTGCCAGGGTTCCGTTTCGTTGCGACTCTGAGGTCGATTGTTGATGTCGCGTCTGCATCTGGTTAGAGTGAGGAGAAACGCCGTTGGTGATCTCTAAGTTGTCGATGTTGACGTCGAGACCCTGAAGCTCGGGATTTTCTTTTTGCTTCGTTTGTTGACATTATGTCTGCAATATTGCGATAAATGTCGAGATTGTCTCTAGGTTGTCTATTAACCGTCGAGATTTGGCTCCGCTTTCTGATGAAGCCTGTTGGGAAGGTATGGTTCCCTTTTTATCTGTGCCCCTGGATTGTATACAGGGATCGATGTGATTTCACCTGTAGGGCAAAAAGTTTCATTCTTTTATTTTTTTTTATTTTTTTTTTATTCTTTCCGCGATGCTCTATCATTTCAGCTTTTTATATCGCGAAAATCGCGATTGCCCAATCATTTCGGCTATTTTTCGCGGTGCCCAATCATTTCGGCTATTTGTTTTATTTTTACTCGCTGCTTTTTATTGCGAGTTGCCCAATCATTTCGGCTATTTTGCATGCATATATTTTTTTACTTGCTGATTTTGTTGCAAGTTGCCCCATCATTTCGGCTATGTCATATGCATTCGTGGCCCGCTGATTTTTCTTATCGCGAGTGCGAAACTTAGAATATGATGCCAATCTCGGCATCAGCATCGCTACGACTGGAATATTGCCAGGAGCGAATCATCATTTGCCATGAAAGGACTTGGAATTTGATACCAGTTTAAGCATCAGTATCGCTACAACTGGGATATTGCCAGGAGCGAATCATCATTTGCCTCTGTCGATGTTGAACAAAGGTGGCTTAGTAAACAGGGTTAGGATCCTGTCGACTAAGGCTTTTGACTTCGTGAGCCGTAAGGGTCTCACAAAGGTATTTCTCCCTACAAGTCGTGAGGATCTCGTAGGTGTGTTTTCTCCTTAGAAATCGTGAGGATTCCTAAGTGTGTTTTCCCCTGTAAGTCGTAAGGATCTTATAAAAGGGTTTTCTCCTTACAAGTCGAGAGGACTTATAAGGGTTGTTCACCGTATGGACATATCCCCAGTCACGGGTGGGACTTGGTTAGGGAAATGTTTATTCGTGCCCGTGGATTGTATACAAGGGTCAGTAACGAGCCGCTTGTAGGGCAATATCGAAGGTTATGGGGGTTGCTTAAGAACAGGTTAAGGTTTCTGTAACTTAAGACTTTCAAATCTTATGAGCCGTGAGGGTCCCATAAGAGAGTTCTCCTTACGAGTCGTGAGGATCTCGCAAGTGTAATTTCTCCTTAGGAATCGTGAGGATCCCTAAGTGTGTTGCTCCCTTGTGAGTCGTAAGGATCTCACGCGGGTGGTTTCTCCTTACAAGGTCGAGAGGACCCTATAAGTGTCTTTTAACGAGGTTGCGCCCTTTCAGGTTTTCACAAACACTCGCCGGTAGCCCTGCTGTTTTTACTCACGGAGCCCTTTCGGGTTTTCATCCGTGCCCACTTTGCTTATGGACATACCGTTTTTTTGTTTTTTTTTTGTTAAATTCTTTTTCTTTTCCTTTTTTTTTCTTTTTTTTTTTCAAAACGAGGTCGCGCCCTTTCGGGTTTTCACGAACACTCGCCGCTAGCCCTGCTGTTTTTACTCACGGAGCCCTTCGGGTTTTCATCCATGCCCATTTTGCTTGTGGACGTACCGTTTTTTTTTTTTACCACGCTAGCCTGAAGATGCTGCGGGTTGGGAGTAGTTTAACGACGTTTCGGTCATTTGCAAGTTTTAGGACATTGCGGTCCGTTGTTAGTTTAAGGACGTTTCGGTCCGACGCCAGTTTTAGGACATAGTGGTCCACCGTCGCCGTATTTGAGGTGAATCTCTAGTTTACTGACTTTTCGGTCTATGGGGCTTTCCCTATGAATGAGCATGATGCCCCCGGCATATCCACCTTTGTCGAAGCATGTTGTTGTGGCGGGTTTATTTTCCACTTTTCGGGCAGCGCGAACTTGCCCTGTTGGTATTGGTCTTCAACCCAGTTTTTGAAGACGTAGCAATTATCGAGTGGGTGACCCATTACTCTGTGGTAGGGACAATAGTTAGGATTGTTAACGTCGCCTGGTTGCAATGGACGTTTTGGATCTGGCAGAGTGATAAGCCCGCTGTGCACTGCTAGCTCGAACAATCTCTTTGTTTTATCTTTGGGAAATGAGTAAAGACGTTTCAACTTCTCATTGAGGTATCGCGGCTTGTTGTTTTGACGACAAAACGGTCTCGGGTTACTCGGCTGTTGTTGAGTGTTGGCAACAAAGGCCGTTTTTTCCTTTTCCTTTCTCATTTCGTTTTCTCCGTCGTTTGCGGGTCCGAGATTCTTTCCGGGTAGCGTGAGATTGTATGGCTGAACATTCTCGCAACTCTCCAATTCTTTTGTTTTAGAAATGAATTCCTTGAAGAGAGGGTTAAGAGCGGCTTCTTCATCAGAATCGCTTCCAAAAGTGAGAACTCGTGATCCCCCGGGCTCGTCCTTATGACAATTGCCGGCAACTCTTTTATGCTCATCTGACGTATTTTTCGCTGTCTACGAGCTTCACGCTTTGTCCTGTTGAAGTGTTGCCTGTGAGCGACATACCCTTGCCACCAACACTTAAAAGAGTTGCAGTCTTCAGTAGGATGTACGATCTTCGGATGATATAAGCAGAAGTTAGGGTGTACGTCCGTTTCATCAAAATGTATACCACCAGGAGAATTTTTTCTGAAAGAGGGCGGCCTCATCCCCATTGCTATGGCTTTGGCGAATCGTTTCCTTGTCTTGATCCTGCTTTTATTTGCGGCGGATGTACTTTCATCTGGTGGGAGTGTTTCGATCCTTTCATCTAGTCGACGGCGTCTGGCTTTCTCGAATATGGCCATCTCGCGCTCTCGATCAGCTTTGCTTTTAAGACGGGCTTCGTTCAGGAAGGCATCGATCATCTCGTCTGATGGCCACAGAAGTTCTGGTTCAGGCCCCGCCCCTGGTTTCTCGGTGCAAGGAGCCTCTTTATCATCTATCAATGAGTGAGAGATCATGTGACAACTTGCCCCCGGTCTGTCCGTCTTCTTTGGAGTGTGCAGTTGTGGTGGGTTTACCTTCCACTTTTCAGACAGCGCAAACTTGCCTTGGAGGTATTGATCCTCGATCCATCCCTTAAAGACGAAGCAATCTTCAATTGGATGGCTTACCGCTTGGTGGTAAGGGCAATAATTGGGATCGTTGACATCGCCTGGTTGCAACGGACGTTTTGGACTCGGCAGATTGATGAGTCTGTTGCGCACTGCCAGCTCGAACAGTTTTCTCGTTTTATCCTGAGGAAATGAGTAAGGACGTCCCAGTCTTTCCTCGAGGGATGGGCGTGGTCACACATTGTTCTGGCGAACAACCGGCTTTAAGTGGCTCGGCTGTTGTTGAGTATTGGCGACGACGGTTGCTTTCCCTTTGTCCTTTTCATTCCAAGGCTCTGTCTTTGAAGGAGATGGTCTATGACCCATCTGGTCCATTTGGGCCAGCTTGTCAATCAAGGCCTGAAAAGTGGTCGGCTTGAAGAACATCATGAATTGGGATATGGTCGCTTGAGGGTCAAGTGTGCCCACGAACATGCCTACCGCAGGTGCTTCTTCGATGCGTTGTTCGCACTTCGACCATAGATTCCGCCATCGTATCGCATACTGGGCCCAAGTTTCGCCTGGCCTTATCCTGGCATTAATCAGTGCCGTTATTGAAGTGCGTTCGCTGGCGCTTGCGAATCGCTGAGTGAATAGCAACTCCATTTCAGCGAACGTCTTGATAGAATCGTTCGGGAGTTCCGAATACCATTCGAACGCTGTTTCTGATAAGCTGCCCACGAATTGGCGAAGCAGCAGTTTGTCATCGCCTCCGGTGTTGCCGCATAAGGCCCTGAATTGAGCGACATGCTGATGGGGATTCCCTGTCCCTTTATATACGTGAAACTTAGGGATCGTATATCCCGGCGGGTAACTGATTTGGTCATACCAGCTCGGATAGGGCCGTCCGGTTCTAACAATTTGGTCAGCCGCTTCATTTTCTTGGTGAGCTCGTATATGCTGAGCTATATGGTCATCCAGTGCGGCCTTGGAAATGGTTTCTTCCTTGGCTGCTGAAAGAGCCGGAGGAGGATTCGATGTCTCTCCTTTGTCATCTTCAAGGACAATCGGAGGATCTTCAGCAGGAGGATCTTGCTGGATCATCATCCCTACCATACCTTGGAAGAGAAGCGCCATTTGTTTTATGTTAGCCGCTTGCTCTGCGGCTTCTTTGTCCTTCTTTTCGAGGACTCTGCGTAGGTAGTCAGCATCAGTTTCTTGTTCGTGACGCCGCTCTGATGATGCCTCCGGGCTTTCTTTTGGCCCGGTGAGTGCGGCCATTGCAATCATCATTTCCTGAAGCTTCTGTTGCTGCTCCTGGGTTTTTGTCATGGATCGGGTGAGCGGTCGGTGACCCGTCGAAGCACGGCTTTCCTCCTTTCCGGCAGCCATATAAACAGTGTGCACCACCATGCCACCAGACTTGGGACGTTTAGATTCAGCGCTTTTACGGTTCGCCATGTTCACAGGGGCTTTTTGCGGCCTCCTTTTCTTTTGAGTGATTGACGTTGAGGGAGCCGTTATAGTGGGCGCCCAAGTAGCCGTTGCTTTTTGTGGCTTAACAGGACGGTTTTCTTCCTGCCGGACCTTCAGCTTCTTCTGCTGGCGGGAGAAATTTCGATCAATCACCGAGTCTTGGACTTGGCGCCAGACCTTGTAGATTTTAGAGGACAGCCGCTGAGAGGAATGTTCTGGCTTGGCTTCCGCAACGTTTCCCACCGGAGGAGGGGATCTTTTTAGTACGGCGGTAGGAGAGTTTCTGCGCACCGTGTTCAACAATTCAAAGCTGTTCCCAGTTGGAACAGCAGCATCGATCCTCACCATCAGAGTTGGAGGAGTAAGTCCAGAGGGGGAGTTGCCCCCAGCCTTCCTCACTCGGCGCCAGTAGCGACGCCGGGCATGTCGTGCTGATGGAGTTGTTTCAGCTATAGGGGTGACCTCCTCATGCCCCCTGTGTTGGTCAGAATATGCTGGTACCAGCTTTTTAAAGATCGGCGTCCGTTGAACGGGGACGGCCAACCTGTCAGAAGCGGGCTTCCGAACATGGGAAGCGACCCTGGTGACTTTGCCAAGAACGGGAGCTGGGATAGCTATCCGTTTCGGGATAACGCCTTCTGGTATGGCAGGCTTCTTCATGGGCCCACATGAGTTTTGGCCCAGTTTGCCGAAAGCTGAGGCATTGGGCTTGGGCGACCCGTTGAGAGTGGCCGCGATAGTTGTAAGCCGATCGAAGACCGACTTCTTTGGAGCTTCTTGCGATGGTAATGGGGCATTGAAGCTTGTTGGTGGGATCATGGTCCCGAAGAATAGCCCAGTGGTGGCCTGAGTCACCTGTTCCACCGGCATAGCGAAGATGGAGGCCGCTTGGGGCCCATAAGTCACTCCTCCAGCAAGGACAGAGCGAGAGTTGCAGTTGCAGGCAGTGCAGTTTGAAGCCATTAATCTTCTGTTTTCTGCACGGAGCAAGACAACAAATCTTAGTACCTCGAATCCACAGGCAACCACAGCAAACCGCGATTCATTCGCGAACACGACACACGAAGTGTGGAGTGGAAAGAGGAAAAGGTCCCACCGGGCGTGCCAGAATCTGTTCCCCTCCGAACGGCGGCCGAGACATGGGCGTCTTGCCTGAGGTTCAGGGCAGATGCTAATTGGTTTTATCCGTCTACCTCTCCGAAGATGCCAAGTTGATTTATGGCACCGTGTATCGAGGTTTAGACGGATGCGGCCGATGTAGCAGACTTCGTCAGATTCCCCCTCGCTTGAGGGGTTTTTGATTGTGGGGACTCTCTTCCCTGCAGGCGCAAGCCCCTGCAGTTAATTACGCTACCGCATTGCGGTAACAACTTTCTCCTTCTCCAGATGGTCACTTCGTGTCGTGGGTGTTTGTTTTATTTGTGGTTGCCCGTGGATTGTATACGGAGACCAATTTATGTCGTCGCCCGTAGGACGTGGATTAGTCCAAATCCGTATTTTCTTAGATTTGGTTTTGGGGTTTTGGTTTGAGGATACGTTAGCCATATTTGAGGCTAAGATCAACTCAAACGTTTGATAAGGATACGTTAGTCTAATTTGGGACTAAGGATCAACTTAACGGGATCGTTTAGATCCGACAAAAGAGCATTTGGGCTCTAATGTTCCAGTTTAAGGACATAGTGGTCCATTAAATGTATGGCCGTCGGGACCCATCACCTCTCTGACGACGTTGAAGGATTACAACGACAGATGTCAGAGGAGCTCAGAGATGTACCCTTGAACCAAAGTAGATTGGGGGGATCTATAGTCCAATTTGGGACTAAAGTCTGTTTGAAGGTTTAAGGATGCGTTAGCCATATTTGAGGCTATGATCAACTTAAACGGTTGTTAAAGATACGTTAGTCCAGTTTGGGACTAAGATCGACTTAACGGGATCGTTTAGATCCGACAAAAGAGCATTTGGGCTCTATTGTTCCAGTTTAGGGACAAAGTGGTCCATTGCCAGTTTAGGGACGTGGTGGTCCATGTTCCAGTTTAGGGACGTGGTGGTCCAAGTTCCAGTTTAGGGACGTGGTGGTCCATGTTCCAGTTTAGGGACGTGGTGGTCCAAGTTCCAGTTTAGGGACGTGGTGGTCCATTGGTAGTTTAAGGACATTGCGGTCCATAGGTAGTTTAAGGACGCATAAGTCCATGGGTTTAAGGACCCCACAGTCCATATGGGTGTGTTTAAGGACGCATTAGTCCGTTAGTTTAAGGACGCATAAGTCCACGGGTTTAAGGACCCCACAGTCCGTATCTTAGTTTAAGGATGCATAAGTCCATGAGTTTAAGGACCCCATAGTCCGTGTTGATGTGTGGTTGTCGGGACCCGTCACCTCTCTGAAGACGTTGAAGGATTACAACGACAAATATCAGAGGAGTTCAGAGATGTACCCTTGAACCAATGAGTTGGTTGAAAGAGCAGATGTGCTCAGTTCAAGATGATCTGAGGACTTATGGCCAGTTTGGACTAAGTCCAATTATGTTTGAAATATTGGCCCTCTGTTGGTCTATTGAAGGAGAGGCTTTGCCTCTAAAAACTTAGCCAATTGGGCTAAAGCTAGTGTTAAACACTACAGACCAACAGTGTTGAACACTGGGAACAGAGTTTTTAAATTAGTGTTAAACACTAAGCAAATCAGTGTTAAACACTGCAAATAGAGTTTTCCAATTAATGTTAAACACTAAGGAGGGAGGGGTCACGTGCGGACACATGAGAGCACCCTGATTTCCCTTATTTTATTCAGCAGGTAAGTATTTAACACCTTTAATTTCCTAGCCATCACGTGTGGGCACGTGATAGGCATCCATCCATTCGATATTAAAGGGATTCGTTAGGAGTCACGTGGGGACACGTGAGGGCGCCCTAAATGTGAAGCCAGATCTCCTTTGTTTTTTCCTCAAATCTGCGAATAAGTGTTAAACACTTTTCATCTTTATTTTAGAGCATCACGTGTTGGCACGTGATGGGGGCTTATGCATCGAATATTACAGCACTTGCTGAGGGGTCACGTGAGGACACGTGAGAGCGCCCAAAGCTTCTTTTCTTTTGTTTTGCCGTTAAGTGTTAAACACTTTCATTTTTAGAGCATCACGTGTTGGCACGTGATGGGGATCTGTGCGCCAATTGTTAAAGCATTTGCTGAGGGGTCACGTGATAACACGTGAGAGCGCCCAAAGCTTTCATTCCCTTTGATTTTCTTTCTGCGTTCTGGGAGTCACGTGGGAGCACGTGGGGTGATGCTTCAAAGTTCTTTGCAGGGGATCTTTTCAAGGGTCACGTGGGGGCACGTGACCCTAGTTCTTTTCATGAACAGAGATCTTTTAAGAATTGAATTCTTTGTAGGGTTAAACCCTAATTATGATTTTGGAGGAATTAAATTCCTATCGTGAAAGAATTAAATTCTTATTTAGGATAAAACCCTGATTTCTTTTCAAAGGAATTAAATTCCCAGATATGTAAAAGAATTAAATTCTTGATTAGGGTTAAACCCTAGTTTTGTTTTAGGAGAATTAATTCTCAAAACTCAATTCCCCTTCTAAGTTTAGGATCTGCATGGCAGGATCTCGACCCGATGAGAATTAAATTCTCAAGTTATGGGGAGATGTGCTCTGTGCAGATCTTCAACCAGAAGAAGAACTAAGTTCTTTTTGTATAAGAGTTAAACTCTTGGATTTTGAGAATTAAATTCTCTGTTTGAAGTTTATCTTTTTCCCTTTTCTTACCTAGGGTTTTCTTTGTTGAGAATTAAATTCTCCTTTCTTTTCTTCCCTCTTGAGAATTAAATTCTCCTCTCTCTATTTTTCTCTCAAAAAGTAGATCCCTTCTCTTTTCTTCTTGGCTCCTATTTATAGGAGAAGGAAGAGAATCAATTTGTGTAACAAATCTCTCATTAAGAGATTTAATTTGTATGTTGAGAGATTTGACTTGCATTCATCATTAATCTGGGCCTTTAGATTGTCAAGTGAATTTTATTCACCATTGGATTTTAAATCCAAAGATATCCATTTGTTATCTTGGTCAGATTTAGGGGGGAAATCTTTCCAAGTCCAAGATTTTTCCATAAATTGGTGATTTTTAATCACCCTTGGATTTTTAATCCAACGGTCCCCATAATCCTTTTCCATTTGGAAAGATTTAGAAGCTTTTAGAATTTTAATTCTATTTCGAAAGATTTAAATGATCTTTTTTTTTTATTTAATTCTGTTGAACAGCAAGGCTTTTACAGCCAGTCACGTGTTGCCACGTGACCCCCAATTGAGTCCGTTTCTCAGTGTTTGCTTACGCTTCAGTTGTAACCATCACGTGTCAACACGTGACCATTGGTCACGTGTGAGCACGTGACACCTCATTGAGGTATTTCCCTCAGCTGTTTGTTTACGCTTCAGTTTTATCCATCACGTGTCAACACGTGACCATTGGTCACGTGTGAGCACGTGATTCCAGATTTTTAATCAGGGAACAGATTTTAGAATTTAATTCTATTCATTATTTTCGAGGCCTTAAAAGCCCATCACGTGTCTGCACGTGACCCATGGTCACGTGTGAGCACGTGATGCCCCATTGGGGTCTTTTCTGAGTTTTTATTATATTTTTTAACTCCTCCAGCGGGTTTTTAAAGGGCCATCACGTGTGGACACGTAATTCCTCATAACTTTTGATCCCGAATGAATTACGAGGCCCATAATATATCAAATCGAAGGGTTTTTCGAGCCGCTTTCGATAACATCAGAATTTATCTGTTTCTCATTCGGGAGTTTGTTAAAAAACAGCCCGGAAGATACTGGTTCCCATTTTCTTAAGCGTATCGCTGCCATTTGATACCTTGGACTCTTTTGCGCAGAAATTTTTGGCGGGAACAGCACTCGACTTCGATTTGATATCATTCGAGATGTTTGATTTTGATTTCATGCGTATGGCGTACATGTGATTTGACTTGTGCTTTCGGTGTAGTTTTCATGCACTTTTAATACTTTGATTCGGTTTTGTGCACGCTGATGCACGTAGTTGTGAGATTTTTATACCATGGTAAACCTGATTTGGATTGAGGTACGTTGTTTACCGTCGATTTCGATTGTGATATTCGATATTTGTTTTCGTGCACCTTGTGCACTTGAGTTGGATTCTTGCGCATACTTGGCGCGCTTGATGCTATTTTGGTGCATACCAGATGCGCTAAATCGGGATTCCTCGTGCATGTCAGATGCACCTGATATTGTTATTAGGCACACTCGTTGCCCTTGACAGGTGTTTTCGTGCACACCCGTTGCGCTTAGATTTTGTTTCTGTACACATGTATGGCACATTCTTTGATTTCGATTTTTGTGCGCACCAGACGCACGTGACATTCTTATATACATTTTGGGATCGATTTCTTTTGGAGCTGTATGTTTTATGATATTTACTATTTGGTATACTAGCTGAGCAGGACTAGTCAGAGAACAGTACCTGAATATGTTTTTGCATGCATCAATAGTTATCGAAGGGATTTCCAAAAAGGAGCTACAGTCTCAATATTTTTCCTATGTGTCCGAGATGACACGAAATATTTTACAAAGGAAACCTTTCTAATCTGTTTTCAGAAACGGCGGGACGTGTATGTTAAACAAAGGATATATATATAAATATATATAGTTATTTTTCTTACAACAAAACATCCTCTACTTGTGCCGTGGTACGTGTATCGCGCAGCGACTTGATAAAGATTTGGCATGCATTTCTATAAGATGTTTTAACAAGTTTACAACGATGCGTACTATGTACATGTTATAGTTTTGAGTATATAATGTTGGTTTTCGTATTGGACTTTGACATTGGTATCTTCACCATGACTCTGATGATTGCGTGATACTTGACAGAGTTTTGATTTTGAGTTATATACTCGTCTTTCATGCGCATGCATTGCGCTACGTTATGTTTTATGTATTTATGATTTTGTAGCCCCGACGACTTGATCATTTTACTGAAATGTTTTAGTATTTGAGGGGTTAAATTTAAATTCGGGGACCGAATTTATTTAAGAGGGGAAGACTGTAACATTTCAGAAAATAAATATAATTTTTGGGAATTTAGATAATTAAATAATGAATTATTATAAATATTTTAATGATATGGTATAACTATATATCGATAATTCGGGAGATATTTGAAAATTCTACACGATATTGATTTTGAGTGTATTGAGTCAATTTGGAAATTTCATTAAATATTGCTTTTGAAAGAAATTATGTGATTTAAGCGTTTTATAAATTAATTATATGCAAATTATGTTTAACTTGATTAATATTCTGCTAATTTTTACATCAATCTTGTTTATGCATGAGACATGCAACAAAAAAATGATGCAAACATCGTTTTACACTTTATCATGAACTATGGCTCTTCTTTATTAATTATTGTGTTTTTGTTTTAAAAATAAAAGAAAATAAAAAGGAAAATAGAAAAGAAAATAATAAAGAAATGTGGCATGGAGAGACAAAGAAGCATGGGCTTAGGAGAGAGAAAGGGTTAGGGATCATTTGTTGACCATGGCATTGTTTCCTTCTCACTTCATCTTCATCTTTCTTCTTCTCCCTCATCTCCATGGCTGGCCTCTTCTCCCCCTCCTCTACTCCTCACCACAACCTCAATCCCGCATCAAAACCTTGCACCCTCTTCACAAAAAATGATCCCAAGCTTACTACAAACATCTTGGAATCATCAAGTTGGAATTTTGGATGCTTTGAGCAACCCAAGAAACTTCTTCAGCTGCTTAAGAAGGTAAATCCCACACCCCAAGTTAAGTTATGAGTTTTCCTTATATCCTATAGTGGATTAGAACTAAACTAGTATAGATTAGTGATGTTAGAAATTCCAAGATGAAGATTTGTGAGTATTTTGGATAGTGAATGTGTACTTAAGACTTAGTTAGAGACCACAAGCCCTGTGGTGATAGTATATTGGACTAAATCAAAGACTAAGTTCCCAAGACATGAACTTAGAAATCCCCGACATCGGATTTGTGTAGGAATGGTGATGACTTTAGAAATCTGCTATGACTCGGAGACCTGGAAAAATTTATAGCGATTACAGTGATACAAGCAGGTGACCTAGAATCTACCCTGAAGACCCGAGACCCCAATTCCACTTTTAGGCCGCAAATAAACTCTTTCTGGATGCAAATTGTGGCCAGGTTAGGGGTGAATGGCTTCGTGTTTGGTCCATCGCTCCATTTTCAGTAAACTAGACCCTCCACATATGCAAAATTTGCTAATTTCATCTGGAACAAAATATGGAAGTGTTTTCTAATGTTGCTGCTTTGGTTTTGCGACTATTTAAGACTTGGATTTTAGTATTTGGGTTTTTACTCGGTGATGTGATGTTTGCACATCAATCTCGAGGGTTGTTTGGTTATTCGTGCATTCATAGACCATAGGTTTTAACCTATGTGCGATTCGTGTGCCGTTTTGGTTTTCATGCACGATTTCTGTTTACGATGCTATGTGTGTATATATGTAGGCACCTTCGCATGGACTTCAGATGACAAGGAGGAGAATGGTGACGTCAACTTCGGCAAGTAAGGATCAAGGTGAGTAGATCTATATCTACGGGAAAGTCGGGTGGATGGCGTATAACACCCCCGCAGTTTCGTAGTGTAGCATGCAAATATATTATATTTGTATAAACATATGTATTGTGAGACGTAAATAATTATCAAGGAAGGCTTTAGGAGATCTTGGGTTAGTATTAGCGTATTTGAAAGAAAGTGCTTTTAATTAACTTCTTAGTCGTGAACCCTACAGTATAGGTTGATACACACACACACATACATGCACACACATGATATGTTTTTTGGTGTATATGGTTATAGGTATATGTGTGTGTGTATGGGTGTGTTCACACACACACACACACACACGGATGACGAGGATAGTATATGATACTTGAAGGAGAGTCGATATGATCGGGCATGATGCTGTGGGATCGGTTATGTGATTTGAGTCTTGTTATGACATGCGACATGATATTATAGCGGATTGATGGGCGATGTGTTTTCATACACACACGGATATATATTGATGGTATCGGAATGTACTAGACTTTAGATCAGTACCCCTAGTTCATGATATTATGATAATGATACCATATGAATAATGAGATAAATGTGATATTTGACTCGTACCCTGATTTGGGATGCCGTACGATGGATTTTACCGTACGAAGTATAAATATGATGATTGATCCGCACTCTTGATTTGAGGATGTCGTATTATATATTTTATCGTATGTGACGCTATTGAGGCGGGATCTACGACTACTAGATTTATCGACTCGGACTTAGGTGGATTTCCTTACACCTTTCGATTAGTCTCTTAGTTTAGTCCTGTAGTTATCAGGTAGATGTTAGACTGGGCTCGAGTCATACTTATTTTCAAACTATGAATCGTGAGTATTTTAAAGACAGGCCGAGGGTACTACGGATATTTCAAAGGACGTACTTTTTCTTAAAAACCATCGTAGCCCCTATTTTCTGAAAACCACGATTCGTGCTATTTCAAATGCCAAAATTTTATGACTCGTACATATAAATTTATATTCCTATATGTTTTGTTTACTATTCATTTTCCGGATATTCTTGTTGTTCGCATCTCATTGCATGCTTAAATGTGTTTTTATTAGTTATTATGAACACATGCTGTCAGGACACCAGCACCATTACCGATGATGCGTATGCTCCACGTACACGTGCTTGCCGGCTCACACACATCATCATCGATAATTTCCATGTCACATACACATTAGAAATAGTACTTCATTGATATAACCTGCTAGCTGGTAGCTTCAACAAATTATTAGTATGCTTGCTTTCATGTGCTAAATTAAATATTGCATTCCATGCTTAGATACTATGCATGTATATGTATTCTTTTGTCATGCGACCTTATGAGGCCTTATGCCAGTAATTTATTGTTTATTTACTCTCGATATTGGGATTTCGGATTTTTCCATGAGATTTCTCGATTTGGAGAAACCGCAAGGATTTTATAAACTCATTTTCATTTCAAAAGATAAAAATTACGGTTTTCTCGTGATATGATTTGAGAGGTGTCCACCATGAGTTTTCTTGGCTCTTGAGCGATATCATACACCCGAGTCGAGAAGGAGGAGGAATCTTCTGCGGGTGCATGGTGGACCCGGTGCGGTACCGCGGGGCAAGATGGTCGCAGATGATGGCGTTAATCCCGATAGGGGAGCACAACTGACCGGTTATTGTGACGCGATGGATATACGGAGGATACCGACGTAGTCTTGAAATTTGATGATATGGGCCAGTCCGGATTGCCGGAGCCAGAAATATAGAGATTTGAATATAGGGGCCAGTCCGGATTGCCGGAGCCCGAGATATTGAGATTTGATGTTATGGGCCAGTCCGGATTGCCGGAGTCCGAGATATTGAGATATTGGGATATTTATTTTTTGTCGATGCTTGACACGGAATCTTTGTTGATTTCATTGATGATACTTGGGGTTTTATACAGAAATCACACTGGGATAAGAAAACAGTTTTCTTGTACAAGATGTATTTTACGTTCATTCTTAATACATTCGTACATCATATATTGACATGTTACTACCTGAGGCACTAACACGAGCACTGCATATTATACTTATGTTTGGATGTTCACCCTTGCCTTTATTAGATGTTTCAGGTTATATTTTATGAGGATATTATTGTATGATCTAGGAGAGAGTCATACATGTGATTCTTCTCGGTGATGTTATCTACTCACGAGTTGGCAACTCACCCCCGTTGTGCCTGATTAATCCAAAAATACTTGTTTACCGCAATTAGAAACGGCGTCGCTTTGCAGCTAGCCGGTGAGTACGGGTCGATCCACAGAGATGGGTAATTTTCTTAATGTGTTTTTACGAGTTGATTCTAAACGTTGTTTGGATTGATTAAATCTAAAAAAAACTAGATCTATCGCTAAACTAGATTAATCTAAATTAAAGTCTTACTAGGGTTAGGTTTAGGGAAACTTTGGAGATTAAAGGTTCCTCACCGCTTTCATTGCCCTATTTTAGATCTATTAGATGTTATGATAATTAACAATAAAGTGGATTAGAATCTTTTGGGAAGATGTTTCTTCCTCTAGATTCGTATCCTTCCTTTATCGATAATTACCCTAACCCCCATGGAAAACACGCGCCACCGGCCCTTTATACTACGGTTCATCCGTTACCTCGAGGGGTAGGATGCCGTAGGGAGCGGTTATGCGTGCATGGATGGAGTTCTAACTCTTAGGTGTGGATGGCATGAAAGGGGTGAGAGATCTCATCTCTCAAACATTTCCCTAAGGCTAACCCTAACAAGCGAGGAGATCACTCGCTCATTAGGGGATGAAAAGACATACTAATTAAAAGAATTAAAACAAAGACATAAAATAGCTTACTAGGTTGACGGATCCCTCCAAGCAATATAGAACAGATCTGAATAATACTCCCAGCAATTCTGAATTTTATTGATTGAAAAGAGGCATAGGGTTTTACAATTTTCGATTACAATTTATAAGTAAACAGGAAAATTTAGGGTTACAGACTCTCGCAGATATGAAATTACGGATTTGCCCTCGAAAAATCCCAACACCCGCACCGACACAAGAAGTCGGCGCCGACACGGGCATTAAATGGCCGCGGAACCGCGGCAATGATGGGCCTTGGGCTGCGGTTCCGCGGCCCTTTGGTGAGCTTAGCTCACCATCTTTCTGGGCTTTCTTTGTGGTCTTCTGAGCTTGTTATTTCTTCATCTCATTTCTCTGTTTGGCTTCTGGGTCTTCTACAGATCTTTAGTGAAAACTTGTAAGGATCTTTTGACCGTTTCACTTTCGTCTTTTTGGACCTTGCACTGTTCTTCGTCTCAGCTTGAGTAAGATCCGTCTACTTGTTGGTCAAAAGCCCCTTTTCTGTATCAACTTTCGTCTTTTTCACTGTATTCGCTCCAAGAGCCTGTGTCCTGTAATATGCAACAAACGTGCGTCAAGAGTACCTGTTTATTTATAAAACGGATAAGAATAGGGGAATGAAAAATGCAATATTATAGTATGAACAAATACCCCCAAACTTATCTTTTGCTCGTCCTCGAGCAAACTTATTATTTTTTTTTATTCACTAAAATCCTAACCACACTTTCGCATGGAAACGCGATTGCACTGAGCACGTGCAACAAGCCGTTAAATCTCTAGGTGTCCCTAGTAGGAGGAGTGTTGTCTCCTGAGGGTTTTCAGCAGATACTACCCACAAAATCCTATCAATTCGGCTTTTCGACTTTAATTCTCCAATTAGGGTTTCTAACAAGGAATTCTATTATCGTTGGCTCGTAAATTGTCCACCCATATTCTTCACACTTCCTTATCATCTAACTTAAGATTATATATGTTGTGTAGACCTACTCAGCTTTCGGCATCTCTTAAGTCTTCCTTCTAGGGTTTCATCTCTACTTAGGAATTTCTATCAACTCTATTAAAGATATAAGTTCTATCTTTCATCCCTATCTCTTATCTAAATTCCAATCACATGCCCCTACGTGTGTGTATAAATCACCCCTACACTTGGAAATTCAAATCAAGCAATCATACCCTTGTCCGTTGTCCAAAGTACTAATTAGTTGGTAAATTTAATTGAATTTTGCTCACACATCCTTCATGCGACTGTTAATACTTCTTGAGGTACCAACAACCGATTACAAGATGCGTTTTCACTTTAAAACGTACTTCCTAGTCTTGCAACACCCAAGGCTTTAGCAGTGACTCCCAAACCAGTTGGTCTAAGGCACTAGGTGATGAAGCACCCTCGCTAAATATTTTTCTATTTTTGCAGCCTTAAGTAATCACAAAAACCAGTGTCCATTTTTTTCTTTATTCACATATATATATATATATATATATATATATATATATATTCATTTTCATTGTACTAGGACTTTAGACAAGAGTATTTCAAGGTCTCTTCTACTATTCCAAGTTTCAAGGTGCGTGATTATGCAAATTGTAGGGTATACGTTTTCAGAATCTAGACTTAAGTTAGGAACTATTTTTCAAACTTATACTCTAATAAAAACATCAATACTCTTTCCTTATTTTGACTTAGCCCAAGAAGTGAACCCAAAATTTGCCTATTTCTAAATAAACTACAAAGGCATATACTTTCTACCGTTAAACTTTAAGGAGGGTTATCTTTAGGGTTTTTAATTTACTACGTTAAAGATCTAGTTGTTCCTAGCCAGTTAACCTATCTGTCAAACTCTAGTCAATTAGCCAAAATTGAATACATTAATTTTTATAACTTTTAAAAAATTTCAAATTTTTATGGGTTTTCAAATAAATATGCAAATGCAAAAATATGTACAAATGAATGCGAAGGAAGAAAACGTACCGAGCATACCCCCAAACTTGAACTTGACAGTGTCCTCACTGTCATGCTAAACCAAGAGGGTCAAAATACCGGCACTTCCCTGTTTATTTATTTATAATTTTTTTATTGTTAAGAAAAATATATACAGAAAGGCCTTCCCCCAAACTTCATTTAAACTATGTTAGACATTACTGCCAAACCTTGCATAGACCAAACGTTAACACCAACCAGTTAAAAAATTTATCAGTAAAGAGTATTGGTTGGTGGAAGAATAAGTTGTGGCTGTCCAAAAAGAATTAGAGAAGATAGAAGTGTGGGTATGGAAGGTGTGGAAGCGAATATACATGAGGTGGTGATGCATCAAAACGAGAATGTGAATGATCAGCAATCAGTGGAATGTTGGCATTCTCGTATCTTCTTAAAAGAAATGGGGGTGGTTCAACTTCTGAAGGAGGAGGTTGACTAACCACAATACCCCCAAAATGTGCCTGTGGGTCTTCTATTGACTTGGCATCATCCATCAATTTTATATGATATTCAATTATAAGGGAACTGATCTCCTCGATGTCCGCCATAGTCCAACCGAAAACTTGCCGCCTATCTTGTAAGACTTTTAAAATAGCGTTCTCTTGCTCGAAGGCTAGAGAGGTTGACATTATAATGGGAAAAGTCTCATTCTTACCTATATAAGCATATTTAAGGTGAGGCGGTAAGGACATGAGTTCGAGTTTCGGAGGCGAAACAATCATTGCAGAATCTACCTCAAACTCAAAGGACTCCAACACAGGTTCGAAATCACTGCAAACAACCGATTCGGATGGTTCAACTAACTCATCCATAAATTCAAACGACTCATATTCAGGCTGTGAGTCGTCATCATTCGAAAAAGTGAAACATTCATAATCAATATCGGTTGTGTCAACGGTGGTAGGCTCAAGGAGGGACGCACTAGTGGCGTCAAAACTGTTTTCATCAAACAAGAATCTTTCAAGCTCGCAGTCCTCCTGCGTGATTTCGTGAATAGATCAAACTTCTCGTGTACTAGTTTTAGGCACGTTGGGCAGACTTCCCATCTTATAAATATTGAACTCACTAGACATCTTCCCAAAGGATAGAGTCATGGAGCCGTTGCGACAGTTTATTACAGGATTGGAAGTGGCCAAAAATGGTCGACCGAGGATCACCGGAATTTGGTTTCTTGGGTTAGCAACAGGTTGTGTATCCATAACAATAAAATCAACGGGGAATATGAACTCCCCAACTTTGATCAACACATCCTCTAGCCGACCCCTTGGATGGGTGATTGATCGATCAGCCATTTGGAGAGTACAACGAGTGGGTTTCAACTCTCCAACCCCTAATTGTTCGTACACGGAGTAGGGAATCAGGTTAACACTAGACCCAAGATCTAAAAGTGCTCGATTAATTTTCTTATCCCCAATTGTGATTGAAATCGTAGGACAGCCGGGGTCCTTTCGTTTTTGGACTAAGGTTTGATGGTGGTTAATAGCATTGCTCACTGCACTAGCCACTAGCACTTTCTTGGGTACTTGAGATGCCTTTCTCTTCGAGGTGCATAAGCCCTTTAAGATTTTTGCATATGAAGGGACTTGTTGGATAGCATCCAAGAGAGGTATATTTATGCTAACCTGCTTAAATAATTCCACAATCTTCTCCACTTGTGCAGTTGGTTTATTGGGACTCAACCTATTTGGAAATGGAGCATTTTGAAAATTTGTTGAGTCAAGTGTCTGTAGAGTAGAATGTGGAGTAGGAACGGCACCCCATGTGGATGTATTCGTGTTGTGAGAAATGGGTCCGTTCGAGTTAGAAGAAGTAGAGCCGTGTGAAGGGTGGAGAATAGGCTCTAAAGAAAAAGGTGAAGAAGAAAGTGAAGAAAATGAAGAAGGGGAAGATGGCGATAGAGAAAAAGAAGAAGAAGAAGAACCACCGGCGGGGATGTCATTACTAGTTCCCACATTATTTTGCAACTCTCTTCCAGATCTCAACGTGGTCACTGCATTTACATTGTGATTAGGATATGCATTTTGTGTGTGACCGGGATTGGGCAATGGTTGAGATGGAAGCTTTCCCTTTTCTCTCTCGCTCAACGCAGCAGTTAATTGTGCAATTTGTGCCTCAATAGATTTGATACTTTGATCATGTGAAGCATTGTTAGTCATCAATGATTGAACATAATTTTCAAATCTTGCTGCGGATTCTGTAGATTGCTTGATAAATGCATCTAGACTTTTTTCGAGCGAGATAACCTTATCATCATTTAGTTGAACCAAATTGTTCGTTTGATTTGTATAAGGTTGTTGTTGGAAAGGTTGCTGGTTTTGAGTTTGTGAGGGTGCTTGTTGTTGTTGTGGAGGAGGTCTTTGAAAATTGTTATTCCCTTGGAACTGTTGATTTGGGTGACTCCTCCACCCCTGATTGTATGTCGAAGAGTACGGATCGTTTCTTTGTCGTTGCTGAAATGCAGCATTGACTTGATCCTGTCCTTGAATAGGTGCATTATAAGGACACTCTTCGGTTAGATGCGATGGATTCGAACAACAAGCACAAACAGTTCGTGTGGGTAAAACAGGGGCAGGAGAAGACGATGAGATTTTGGTCTCAATGGCTTCTAGCTTTTTCATAAGTGCGGCCATCTCGGCCTTCATAGCAATTGACATATCTACTTGATGTATGCCTGCCCTAGATTGACCAACAGAAGAAGAAGATGTGGTCTTGGTACTCTCCCACTGAATTGTTTGCTCACTAAGGTCCTCAAGAAACTGCCAAGCTTCGTCGCTAGATTTGGAGAGAAAATGACCTTGACATATAGTTTCTAGCAACTGCTTCGTTGCCGAGTTCAATCCCTCGTATAATGTTTGGCAAAGTTGACAACTTTCGATCCCATGATGAGGGCATTG
The DNA here is from genome assembly GCA_030015575.1 of Agapanthus africanus. Classification (NCBI taxonomy): domain Eukaryota; kingdom Viridiplantae; phylum Streptophyta; class Magnoliopsida; order Asparagales; family Amaryllidaceae; genus Agapanthus; species Agapanthus africanus. Next base: position 314,209,329 of record JASDDO010000019.1, read on the forward strand.
AACGAGTAGGTCTTTAAATCTCTCGAAGCACTTCCAAAATGGTTCGGAAGGAAGCTGTGAAAATTGTATAATCTCGTTACGGATTCTAGCAGTTTTGTGATGAGGATAGAACTTTTTTAGAAAAGCTCTCACAAACTCGTCCCAATTTCTAATGGAATGTGATGCGGTGCTATATAGCCATTTCTCGGCTAGGTCACATAAGGTGAAAGGAATGACCCTTAGCCTTATAGCGTCATCACTTAATTGGGTCGTTTTCATCATAGCGCAAACGTTTTGGGATTTATTGATAAAGATATATGCAGCTTCGGATTCCAAACCATGAAATTTTGGCAGCATATTGATGAAATGTGGTTTTATTTCAAACTTGTCCCCATTTGCCGGTGGGGGTGAAAGACATGTAGGTAAAGAAGTGCGGACGGGGTAAAAGAGATCCTGGTGCGCAACTCGTGCGGGCGCTACAACAGGCGGAAGATTCGGGTTATTCGCACCTAACGGAGGTGGAATCATTCCCGTCGGTAAGGTATCGTTGGGGTCGTGTCCCGACATACCTTCGAAAGAAGAACTTGAAGGTGGAGGTAAGGAAATGGACGGAATGTCGACGAAGGGTTCGTCGAAAGGTTCGTCGGTCGGTACCAACGAAACACGGACTAATCGGGCGTTAGTATCCCTAGTCCAAAGTGACATACACTAAAGGAGTAGTGTATTCAGAAAAAATAGAAAAACAGAATGTGGGGGTAAGATAACGTCAATGGAGGGAAGTGATGGAAGTGAGTTGCAAGTTTTTTTAGCGACAAGTTGCAAGTTTTGAAAAGATTTTTTCTTTTTTTTTATGTGAGAGTTTTGCAAAGAAGTTTTGAAAAGAGACTCGTGACACAAATGTATTAACCACACATGCACAATCAGGCCTAGATCTAGGGTCACCTAGGTCTGCTAGACAGCTCCTAACTAGGGCTAGAAATAGGACCTCAAACCGCCTCTTCACCGCCAATTGCGTCCAGGTAAATGGGAAGGAACCACAGTAGTGGGCCTAATTAAAAACCACTAGCCTAGACACCGCAAAGTCAGTTAGGATAAACGGTCGATGCCTATACTAGTCCTTTTCCTATTGAGCTCGATGTCCTTAGGGCTGAGTCTAGTATTTTTTTAATTAATTGTGGTCGATGCAAAATGCTTTAAGTGTTTTCTGGGGTCCTGGGAAGGGTGATCAAATCCCCACCCAATATGAGTTTGGTCAATTGGACCCTTAAAGTCCGATTAAATTATGCAAAACATAAAATTCACCTGTAATCAATTTTTAGCGCGGCGCAAAGAAACCTGCAGAAAATATGTTATTTAGAAGGGGGAGAAAGAATTTTAGCGCAAAGAATTCCTGCAGAGAGTTTTCACAGAAAGATATATGGAGGTTACAGAGGGGAGAATGAGGGATCAAACCATGCAAAATTGAAGGGCTGATGTGGGAAAAAGGCGGCGGAACCGCGGTCTGGGGGCCACCTTTGCCACGGAAGCGCGGTGTAAAGAAGAGATCAGCTTCTGGAAAAAATTATGCAGCTCCTGTTCTCCAATTTTCCTCTGTTCTGATGTGATTTTTTCTGATTTACCCTCTGTAAATTTTTAGATCTGCGATTCTTTTCTGATCCTGCAAGATTCAAAAGACAAAACCCTTCAAACAGATCAAAATTGATAATTTTTATTTTATTTTCAAATTTTCAAATTTTTTTTTAAAAATTTATATCAACCCGAAATTACACAGAAAGAAATTTTACGCCATCCCCGGCAGCGGCGCCATTTGATTAATCCAAAAATACTTGTTTACCGCAATCAGAAACGGCGTTGCTTTGCAGCTAGCCGGTGAGTACGGGTCGATCCACAGAGATGGGTAATTTTCTTAATGTGTTTTTACGAGTTGATTCTAAATGTTGTTTGGATTGATTAAATCTATAAAAAAAAAAACTAGATCTATCGCTAAACTAGATTAATCTAAATTAAAGTCTTGCTAGGGTTAGGTTTAGGGAAAGTTTGGAGATTAAAGGTTCCTCACCGCTTTCATTGCCCTATTTTAGATCTATTAGATGTTATGATAATTAACAATAAAGTGGATTAGAATCTTTTGGGAAGATGTTTCTTCCTCTAGATTGAAAAGAGGCATAGGGTTTTATAATTTTCGATTACAATTTATAAGTAAACAGGAAAATTTAGGGTTACAGACTCTCGCAGATGTGAAATTACGGATTTGCCCTCGAAAAATCCCAACACCCGCACCGACGCACCGACACAAGAAGTCGGCGCTGACACGGGCATTAAATGGCCGCGAAACCGCGGCAATGATGAGCCTTGGGCCGCGGTTCCGCGGTCCTTTGGTGAGCTTAGCTCACCATCTTTCTGGGCTTTCTTTGTGGTCTTCTGAGCTTGTTATTTCTTCATCTCATTTCTCTGTTTGGCTTCTGGGTCTTCTATAGATCTTCAGTGAAAACTTGTAAGGATCTTTTGACCGTTTCACTTTTGTCTTTTTGAACCTTGCACTGTTCTTCGTCTCAGCTTGAGTAAGATCCGTCTACTTGTTGGTCAAAAGTCCATTTTCTGTATCAACTTTCGTCTTTTTCACTGTATTCGCTCCAAGAGCCTGTGTCCTGTAATATGCAACAAACGTGCGTCAAGAGTACCTGTTTATTTATAAAATGGATAAGAATAGGGGAATGAAAAATGCAATATTATAGTATGAACAGTGCCACAGTTTCTTACAGATTTGGCCGTATAGGTTTCGTTGTTGCTTGCTGGCACACTGCTTCCTTCCGGGTGATTGCTTGGATAGGGGGTTCACTTGCATCGTGACCACCATTGCACTTTTATTTATTTCAGTTGTGTCTAGTAAACTCCATCAACCAGACTTGTATTATTTGATAGACCTAGAATACCAGTGTATATTCTTTCGACCTTAGAGTTGCGTGCTTGTATTATTATGATTCTTTCTCTGGTTTTCGTGAGGCTGTTGGTTTTATTCCGAGTTTTGATCCTCACCCTTCGGCGTTGTATATTATGTTTCTTGCATGGTTATTTCCGCCAATTGGCGAAAAGCCAGCTCCCGCTTGGGGATGCCATTATTCATCATTATATGTATTTCATGTGTTGTACCCGTTTGGGGCCAGTATTTACAAAGGAGACTCTACCGAATTTTTCGGGAAAATATGATGTTGCTCTTAAATGTTTAACTCCACTTGTTTTGTTAAAACTACTTGTTTTAAATAAGTATTCCTTCACTTCTTTTTTAAATGGTTTATATTTCTGGGCTTTTGGCTTACTTGAATTAGGTGGGGTCCTATAGACTTCACATGATTCAAGTGCCAGTCATGTGCTATTTCGGGTCATGACTGCTAGACCATTAGCTCGTGGGTTATAAACTGAAGAGTATCTCAAATCTATATTATGAAGCGGCTGATCTTATGACTCCTGTAGGCTAGCCCATCATCCGAGATGATTCGTCGTGGAGTGGCGAACCGGTAAATGACGTGTGTCTAGAAGAAATGTAGGATGTTCTCCATTTTTACTTTTTTTAGTGGTACTGCCTCTGCCCACTTAGAGAAGTAATCGGTTGTTGCCAATATGAACCGATGTCCCTTGAGCGATGCTGGCTCGATGGGTCCAATTATATCGGTTCCCTACATTTCGAACGGCCAGCTAGCAAACATTGGGTGTAGCGGATTTGGATGATGGTGGATGAAGTCCCCGTGAATTTAGCACGAGTGACACTGCATCGCATATTCGAAACAGTCCTGAATCATTGTGGGCCAATGGTAACCCATTCTTCTGATCTTCAGCTTCATCTTTGGTCCAGCTTAATGTGAACCGCAGAGTCCGTCGTGAGTTTCTTGGACAACCCTCCTTTCTTCCACCGGTCTCAAGCATCTTAGCCACAAACTATCGAACGATATCTTATATAGAGTATCATTGACAAAGGCAAAAGATAGAGCTCGTTTCATGAGCTGATGTCTAGACGACGCGTCTTCGGGTGTTTGTTGAGATTTGAACTAGTCCATGAAGACTTATCTCCAATCCTTAGCCTTTTCTTCATCTTCTATTTGGCAGGTTGCTTATTTGGTCGCTTCCTTTCCTTCAGACTACTACGGCGATATTTCTGCTGGTGCGAGAATCCGACAGCTTTGCACAATGATTCTTACGTCATCGAGGTTTTCGTCGGCTAGTTCTTTAGCGAGTTTGGCTAGTGCATCCGCCTTGCTATTCTCTGTACGCGGAATGCTTTCCAGAATGTAAGAGGGGATTTGTGTCAATAATTACTGCACCGTCTCATCATATTTTACCAACTCTGGTTTGCATGTCTGATAGTCGCTATTTACTTGGCTAACGACTAGCTGGGAATCTCCATATATGAGGAGGTTTTCGATTCCCATGTCGACAGCAATCTCAAGACCTGCTATCAAAGCTTCGTACTCAACCTCGTTGTTTGTTCTCAGCTCTTTTAATGAAAGAGCGAAACGCATTATCCCTCCATGCGAGTCACGAAGATAAAGCCCACCCGGCTTTGATTATGGGGGTGTTGTGCTTTCCCTTCTTCATGGAAGATGCCCCATCAAAGTAAAGTTCCCATCGAGAGTCATTTTCTTCGTCCTTTTTGTCGAACGCATGTTCGTTCGGTAATTCGCAATTTAAGGGTGGATGTTCAGCGAGGAAGTCGGCGATGGCCTGGCCCTTCACTGCCCTGAGGGGTCAATAGATTATTGAGAACTCCATCAAAAGGAGGGCCCATTTGGCAAGCCATCCTGTTAGTATGGCTTTTGACATCAAATATTTGAGAGGATCCGCCTTTGATATGAGATGGACCTCATGTGCCAAGGCATAATGCTGAAGCTTCGTTATCGCGAAAATCAGTGCCAGGCAATACTTTTCAATGGGGGAGTAGTTGTTTTCTGCCCCTAGGAGAACTCGACTCAAATAGTAGAGAGCTCTCTCCTTTCCCTGATTGTTCTCCTGTGTCCATAGCGCGCCTAAAGAATCTTCAAGGGTTGTTGTGTACAGGATGAGGGGCTTTCCCTTGACCGGAGTGGTCAGTACTGGTGGATTCTTTAGATATTGCTTGATTTCGCCTTGTGCGCTTTGGCATTTACGATCCCAAACGAAAAGGGTCCCCTTCTTCACTAGATAGCTTCAGGGGCGGCATTTACCGGAGAGGTTGGCTATGAACCGCCGGATATACACGAGGTTTCCTTGGAAAGACCGCGGTTGTTTGAAAGTACTTGGCGTGGCATTTCCATAATCGCCTTGATCTTTGTGTAGGGTTACTAGGCACACTATCAAGGCTCTACAAGGCATCGACCATGTCTGTTTAAAATTTTTATGTGCCTATAAACCCTAAGCAAGATCTTATACTAGAGTTTAGGCGAATCAAAAGCAAGTAAACAACTTTAACTTCTAAGGGAACTCGAAATAGAACCTTTGTAGATCGGTCCTTCACTCCTTTAGCTCCTTGTTGAAGTCCCTTCGCTGCGATCAAAGTTCTCCCGGGCTCTTGCATGGCTTCATGACGCCAAGGATGCGACCTTGCTTGAAGTCTCCGAGGCCGAAGATGATCTACATCGAGGGGATGCCAACTCAAGCTTCTACTTCACTAAATTGAGAATTAGTGAAGGAAACACCCTAAACTAAAGTGCTAGTCTAGTAGAGGATGGAGAAATAGGAAGTGGGTTCTCTTTAGAATTTTATTTCTCACACTCTTTCTCACTTTGGATCAAACCCTAGTTTTCTTTTTCCTTTTCACAATGAAGAAGAAGAAGAAAAGAAAGAGATGAGGATAATGATCAAGTGAGCTTCTAACCATGGTGAGTGAGTATCATATACTAACTCTTGTAGAGCCATAACCATAGCTAACACTTATGGTTGGGTTAAGCAATATCTATGGTAAAAACAAACTCAAGTGGACTTAGTCAATGCATCCACAAGCTTCCACAAGCTTCATGCATTGATTTAATCCTCCACTTAATTTTGTAATTACTTAAAATATAAAAACCCAACATAATATATAGCATGGTGTAAGTCTCATACACCCAAGTCTAGTGTATCATCAACCATGATACAAAAGAAAACACTTTAATATATATATCACATATATATATATATATACAAGTGTTCATATGTAAGAAAAACCCTAAAGTGAACAAGTGTTAGCAAGTGTAAATTAGTATATCTAATATACAATTATACACTTAATTATTAAATCAACACTTGACTTAATAATCCGGTCATATCTCATGTAACCGGCTAACATCCATTGTATCGACTTATCGAATCAACACTCGATTCGATAACCCGGCTATATCATATATAACCGACCGATACAAAAAATCGCGAGAATAGAATACGGTATCATATACACGCATTTATTCTCGGTCTCGCACATATCACATATGCGCTCCTATTTCGTTTTGTCTGAGCCAGTAAAACCTCTGTGTAGGACTCTAAAGACTCGTCAATACGCCGGCCGTAGGTGATGATCACATCAAGCACCCACAACCTGTCAGCGGTACTAGCTGGACGTAACGGCCACCCGGGTATTGAGCGATCAGAATATCAGCAAGCAAGCCCGCTCCAACTCCTGTAAAAGCCTGCCGGTAACACTTCCCGTACAGTCCGGTCTCCTCGTCTGATATGTCGCATATCAAGTCTAGGGGTGGTAAACGTCAGACCCCAATAACCGATAAGTCGTGCCGATGTGAGGCTCATAACGGGTCGAGAAACTACTGGTAACACTTACCAGTAAATCTCTAATCAGCCCTGGCCAGGGACTTCCCTGTTACGGCCAATCGAGTACAGCGCAACATCAACCCCCAATACCGGGAGAGACGAAACCCCTCCTATCGCTCATTACCTCCATGTGACTCGGGACTGTACCCAAAAACCACCGTTTTGCACTCCCTCATGGACGTGGTAAGGTGGAAATCAAAGCACAGTGGGAATCACACAAGACTCTATGACGATCTCGGGTCTACAGACTAACCTGCACAAGTGTCACCAGAGAACTGCCATCTGACGTAAGGTATAATACCAACTAGGAGTTCTCGGTGAGTCCGTCCAGTGTACCCAGTCTCCACAGAGCACCCGCATACCATCTCTGATGTCAAACACCAATGGATATGGGATCATCCATCGCCCATCTCATGGGTCGAGAAGCATATACGCTAGTCTACTCTGGTATATGGATGCCCTGTCTCGATACACCCTCGACTAGGGACCTTGAAGGATGCACTTATGGACTACCATGTCCCCACTAGTATGATCCGCATCATATTCCAGACAGTCAAGTACACATCCTAAGGGCTTTATCAACATGTAGCCATCAGACAGTATAAAGAGACAAGTATACATGTTAAGATAAAGAGCAACCAGATAGCATACTATCATATCGAGCATGAAAGTCCTCTCTATATATGTCCAAGCATCCAATATAATATACATCATCTGTACAATACTGGCCTCTAGGGCATACATACAACTAACAATCTCCCACTTGCACTAGGGCCAGCTGCTGTAGTATCGCATACCGAGCATCTCGAAGAGTCTCTCAAACTGTATCTGGGGAATGGCCTTCGTGAGTGGATCCGCTGTGTTGTTCTTCGTGTCAACCCTCCTGACCTCGATCTCCCGGCGATCAACTATCTCCCGGATCAGGTGATACCGCCTCAGAATATGCCTGGATTGCTTATGGGACCTGGGTTCCTTGGCCAAAGCCACCGCTCCATTTCTATCGCAATACAAAGGTATTGGATGCTCAATGGATGGAACCACTCTAAGTTCAGTAATGAACTTCTTGATCCAGACAGCCTCTTTGGCAGCATTGTTGGCAGCGATGTATTCAGCCTCCATCGTCAAGTCTGCCACGGTTTCCTGCTTGGAACTCTTCCAGCTAACCGCCCCTCCATAAAGGGTAAAGATAAATCCCAACTGCGACTTAGAGTCGTCCTTATCACTCTGGAAGCTCGAATCGGTAAAGGACTCCACTTGGAGTTCTCCGTTACCATACACCAAGAGCATCTCTTTAGTCCTTCGTAAGTACTTGAGAATGCTCTACACAGCTGTCCAGTGACTCTCTCCAGGATCAGCTTGATACCTACTCACTACACTTAGTGAGTATGCTACATCGGGTCTGGTACATAGCATCGCGTACATGATAGAGCCTACAGCCGAAGCATAGGGTATCCCTTGCATGCGAGCTCTCTCCAAATCGGTCTTGGGAGACATCTCTTTGGAGAGAGTGTGCCCTGAGATTGTAGGTAAAAAACCACGTTTGGACTCTTCCATACTAAACCTTTTTAGTATGGTGTCAATGTACCTAGATTGGGACAATCCCAAAATCCTTTTAGATCTATCTCTATAGATCCTAATACCCAATATGCAGGAGGCATCACCAAGATCTTTCATTGAGAATCTTTGTGATAAGAAGAGCTTGATCGATTGCAGCATAGGAATGTCATTTCCTATCAAGAGTATGTCGTCCACGTACAATATGAGGAAGACAACCTTACTCTCTGCCACCTTCTTGTAGATACAAGGTTCATCTACATTTTTGACGAAATCAAACTCTTTGATAACGACATCAAAGCAGATGTTCCAACTCCGCGATGCTTGCTTTAATCTATAAATGGATTTAAGCAGCTTGCACACCTTCCCGCTGCTCCCACTATCTACGAAGCCCTCTGGCTGAGTCATGTACACGCACTCTTCTAAATCACCGTTTAGAAAGGCGGTCTTAACATCCATTTGCCAGATTTCGTAATCATGATATGCAGCGATGGCAAGCATGATCCGGATGGATTTAAGCATAGCCACTGGAGAAAAAGTTTCGTCATAGTCCATACCTGGTCTTTGACGAAAACCCTTTGCTACAAGTCTAGCTTATAAAGTCTCCACTTTCCCATCTACACCAAGTTTTTTCTTGAAGATCTACTTGCTCCCAATGGGTTTTACCCCTTCAGGAGCAACTTCCAAAGTCCATACTTTGTTAGTGCACATGGATTCCATCTCGGACAGCATTGCATCCAGCCATTTCACTGAGTCCCCACTCGTGATGGCCTGCTCGAAGCTAGTTGGGTCATCATCAACATGATGCAATCCTCACTCCCACCATCTACGAGAAAACCGTAGTATCTCTCAGGTGGGTGAGGAACCCTACTAGATCGACGGAGAGGCTGAGGTTCATTGGGAACTACCGAATCCTCCGGTTCCACTAAATCTTCAGTTTGAGTTTGTGTAGCCGGAATTTCTTCCAGTTCTACCTTGTCGCCACTAATTTCTTTTGTAAGAAATTCCTTTTCTAAAAAGGTGGCATGTCGAGAAACAAACACTGTTTGTTCCTCAGTATGGTAGAAAAGATATCCATGTGAATGTTTGTGATATCCCATAAACTTGCATAGAACTGACCGTGCCTCGAGTTTGTCCGGATTTTGCGTTTTGACATAGGCCGGACAACCCCATATCTTAACTCGTTTAAGACATGGTCTCTTCCCACTCCATATCTCATATGGTGTGGTAGGTACAGATTTAGATGGAACTTGATTCAATAGGTATACTGCTGTCTCCAGCGCATACCCCCAGAAGGAAATAGGTAACTCAGTTGTGCTCATCATAGAGCGCACCATATCTAATAGGGTGCGGTTCCTCCGTTCCGATACACCGTTGTGCTGTGGTGTATATGGAGGAGTCAGCTGAGAGAGAATCCCATTCTCTTTTAGGAAGTACAGGAATTCATTGCTCAAGTATTCACCTCCTCGATCAGATCGAAGGATTTTAATACTTTTCCTGGTTTGGTTCTCGACTTCTTGTTTATATTCTCTAAATTTCTCAAAAGCATCTGATTTGTGTTTCATCAGGAACACATATCCGAATCTAGAGAGATCGTTAGTGAATGTAATGAAGTACGCAGAACCATTCCTGGCATGTGTAGACATGGGGCCACATACATCACTATATACCAGTCCCAAGAGTTCTGTAACTCTCTCTCCGTGTCCCGTAAACGTAGTTTTGGTCATCTTACCTTTGAAACATGACTGGAAAGTGTCATAAGATGAAAATTCAAACGGATTCAAATATCCATCCTTATGCAACTTAGCTAGTCGTGTCGCATTGATGTGACCCAGTCTACAATGCCACAAGAAAGATCCGTTCATTTCTGAACTCTTCCTCTTGTGTGCGTTTGTTATGCTCAGAACTGTTGATTGATTTAGAACATAAATGCCATTGCACAACGTGCCTGATCCAACCAACTTTTGGTTAAGGAAAATGTTCATAACATTATCCTGTAATACAAAATTATATCCTTCTTTACTTAGTAAAGAAACCGATATAATGTTGCATATCAGGTTCGGCATGTAATAATATTCGTTCAGAACCAATGTATTACCAGTTGGCAATACAAGGTGATATTCCCCGATGGTTTTAGCTGCAACAATTGCACCATTTCCAACCCTTATGTCTTTATCACCTTCTTCAAGTTTTCTACCTTTCCTAAGCCCATGTAACTGATTACATATATAGGATCCTGACCCGGTATCCAATACCCAGGACGTAGAGGAAATGGAGAAACAGTTCTCAGTAACGAACACACCCGAAGAAAATGCATCAACATGTACTTTCTTCATACGGGTGGCATGGGAATCCTGGTATTCCCCTATATTCCGTTCAGTCTTATAACTCTTATAAGAAAGAACGGAACCAACGTTCCCCAGCACAGTATAACATGTGGGTTCAGTCAATACATCCATATTATTATCTTGATTAAGGCATGATATGGTCGCTACCTGGAGAGAGAGAGAAGAAAACACTTTAGCGTATGCTCTTGCAAGATCAGATTGGTTATTATTTTATCTAATCAGGATGGCTCCTACTGTTTTTATCAAATCTTCCTTCAAACCATAAAAGGAAAGACTAGCTGGGATTAATTACACCCTACAACTTCGCCGATCTTTCAGCCTGGCCAGTGTCGGTACTTTGAGAGAGGTTCCCCGTGCTTTCGCACGGACCTAATTAAAGTAAACCTCGTTTTCCCAGAGGCGTAACCCCGTTGACACCTTTCTAGACACCTACTTGATCGGCTAATTGTCCTGTGTAAAACTCCCGGGATTAACAATTACTCGCAGTGGGTATCGGGATCCAACTATCTAATAGAAGGTATGCAATCTCATTGCAAATCTCAACACTTGAAATTCCCGATAATATTTTGCCCCTAACCCCTATGACCTTGACAAAGGCCAACAAATCATAGGATGCTAGTCAAGTTCAACCCGTCATTTCTTGATTGAATCAAACCCACCCGCACGACCCTTGACAAAGGCCAACAAGGTCGTACGACTACCCCAAAACAATCTGCATCATATGCATAAGCAGATAAGCACTATTCAGCTACCGCACACTACGCCTTGACAAAAGCCAACAAACGCAGCACGAATACTAAACAGTTCTTATCTGAAATGACGGAGGGCTATGACAGGTTTTTCTGAAAACCTATTGCGTAATGAACTTTATATCGTCGTAGAATCATGTGAATTTTGAAATGTAGTGATTTTGAGGCTTTTATTAGTTTTGCTAAAGAGGTCACTCCCGGTGAAGGGATCTCGACTCTTTCCTTATGGAATAAGGTGCATGATATATCATATACATCACTATGCAAAGCAAAACTCCAAAAGCAGTCAAAAGTCAAACCGAGTGTTGTAGCATCTGCTAGTTTTGCTAAAGAGGTCACTCCCGGTGAAGGAATCTCGGCTCTTTCCCCATCGAATAAGGTGCAGGGTATATCATATATACCGCTATGCAAAGCAAAACTGTAGCTACCCTTTTTATTTGAAAATTTGATTCTACAACATCTTTTAGGTTTTTTTTGCTTTCATTAATCACATTAATGAAGTCCCATCATTTAAGTCACCTAAACATCACAGATAAATACGACGTACACTTTTGCCATCCGCATTCGCCTCGATGTCCCCTCGTGCACCGTTAGGTTAGGTAACTAACGGCAGAGCAGGGCAGGGCTAGCGCGGATGTAAAACATAAGTAACGCCTATATAATATATCATATATACTATATACAGTATTTATCACAGAACATCAAATGATCACATCACAGATATCGCAGCAGAAGAAACATATGAAACATTGGATATACTAGGACGTCCATGTTTTATTTTGAGCCTCTATAAAACATGGATTCCACGGTCGCGATGAATAGCCAAACCGACACCCCTAGACCCCTACGAGAGCGGCAAGAAACCCTACCAATTCTAGAGTTAGGAGACCCGGACTCGACTCCTCGAGTTGGTCTCCCACTGGACTCCAGAACCCGGTTACTTGTGCTCTCCTCCTTGGGTCTATCCTAGTGCGGAAAAGTAAATAATATACAAAAGGCGACATCAACCTCATCCCGGAAGTGCCCCAATAAAAGAATATTACATACAATTTATTTTACATGAATGAAAATAAAAACTCTCATCTCACATAAAAAAAACCCGGCTATTCGGAACGCGACGATCCAATATAACATATCCAGCAACACATAACATCTCATGTCATCAACGTAAGTAAATATGCGCATCCCAATTGTCTTTGACATATAGCAACGAAACCGGCGATATCATATATTACACTTACGGTCACAGAAAAGAAAGTGTAAAACTACAACATTTGGAATCCACAATCTCTTTAGACATCGTAAATACGAAATATCACATATTTCGTATTTCATGCCTAACTGTATGAATTCCACATATTGTATCACATTCCAGATAAATAGACAGTATTAAACTTTCCGATCGAATAATCAAATACCCAAGATTTCCTAAGTAGCTCAACACTTGAGCGGAGTTCAAAAATTCCAGAATACGTCACAGTAGCAACGGTCCAGCCGTAGAAGGGTCAAGCCAACGCCTTACATGTGGCACGCCGTACTGCCCCAAACCCTAAGGTTCAAAAGGCAGTTCAAGACGGTCACATAATCGAGTTAAGGTTTGTTGTCTTCTAGAGGGTCCATCGCATCACATGCACGTTTTTCCGAAAGATTTAAACCCGAGAAAAATTCAACACTTGAATGTTTTTCGTGCTGGGGAAAAATTGAGTTAATGATATCCGTTCGAACATTTTAATACTTTCTAAATTATCCAGAATAACATAACAAAGTTAAATTCTCCGATCGAATCGACGATTACAAAATGAACCCCTAAATACTCAACACTTGAGTCAAATTAAAAATACCCATAAAATAACAATCACGGAATCTAGAATTACTGTGCAAACAGAGGATCCAAAAGGCACCATACTGCCGCGGTTCCACGGCACAAGTAGGGATTTGCCGTGGAACCGCGGTCAATTGTACGATTCATGTCCTCGTTTTGAAAAATAATTCTTATAAAACCCTGCTGATTTTTTTAGATATTTTTAATTCACAAAAATCCCAGATTTTAAAAATTGTCCAGAGAGGGGGTCGTTTTGTCGTATATGGGTTCGTTCGGAGTTTTAACTTCGTTAATGCATCGTTTAATGCTCTAGCTAGGCTCTGATACCACTGTAGGGTTACTAGGCATACTAACAAGACTCTACAAGGCATCGACCATGTCCGTTTAAAATTTTTATGTGCCTATAAACCCTAAGCAAGATCTTATACTAGAGTTTAGGCGAATCAAAAGCAAGTAAACAACTTTAACTTCTAAGGGAACTCGAAATACAACCTTTGTAAATCGGTCCTTCACTCCTTTAGCTCCTTGTTGAAGTCCCTTCGCTGCGATCAAAGTTCTCCCGGGCTCTTGCATGGCTTCACGACACGAAGGATGCGATCTTGCTTGAAGTCTCCGAGGCTGAAGATGATCTACGTCGAGGGGATGCCAACTCAAGCTTCTACTTCACTAAATTGAGAATTAGTGAAGCAAACACCCTAAAATAAAGTGCTAGTCTAGTAGAGGATGGAGAAATAGGAAGTGAGTTCTCTTTAGAATTTTATTTCTCACACTCTTTCTCACTTTGGATCAAACCCTAGTTTTCTTTTTCCTTTTCACAATGAAGAAGAAGAAGAAAAGAAAGAGATGAGGATAATGATCAAGTAAGCTTCTAACTATGGTGAGTGAGTATCATATACTAACGCTTGTAGAGCCATAACCATAGCTAACACTTATGGTTGGGTTAAGAAATATTTATGGTAAAAACAAACTCAAGTGGACTTAGTCAATGCATCCACAAGCTTCCACAAGCTTCATGCATTGATCTAATCCTCCACTTAATTTTGTAATTACTTAAAATATAAAAACCCAACATAATATATAGCATGGTGTAAGTCTCATACACCCAAGTCTAGTGTATCATCAACCATGATACAAAAGAAAACACTTTAATATATATATCACATATATATATATATATATACAAGTGTTCATATGTAAGAAAAACCCTAAAGTGAACAAGTGTTAGCAAGTGTAAATTAGTATATCTAATATACAATTATACACTTAATTATTAAATCAACACTTGACTTAATAATCCGGTCATATCTCATGTAACCGGCTAACATCCATTGTATCGACTTATCGAATCAACACTCGATTCGATAACCCGGCTATATCATATATAACCGACCGATACAAAAAATCGTGAGAATAGAATACGGTATCACATACACGCATTTATTCTCGGTCTCGCACATATCATATATGCGCTCCTATTTCGTTTTGCCTGAGCCAGTAAAACCTCTGTGTAGGACTCTAAAGACTCGTCAATACGTCGGCCGTAGGTGATGATCACATCAAGCACCCACAACCTGTCAGCGGTACTAGCTGGACGTAACGGCCACCCGGGTATTGAGCGATCAGAAGATCAGCAAGCAAGCCCGCTCCAACTCCTGTAAAAGCCTGCCGGTAACACTTCCCGTACAGTCCGGTCTCCTCGTCTGATATGTCGCATATCAAGTCTAGGGGTGGTAAACGTCAGACCCCAATAACCGATAAGTCATGCCGATGTGAGGCTCATAACGGGTTGAGAAACTACTGGTAACACTTACCAGTAAATCTCTAATCAGCCCTGGCCAGGGACTTCCCTGTTACGGCCAATCAAGCACAGCGCAACATCAACCCCCAATACCGGGAGAGACGAAACGCCTCCTATCGCTCATTGCCTCCATGTGACTCGGGACTGTACCCAAAAACCACCGTTTTGCACGCCCTCATGGACATGGTAAGGTGGAAATCAAAGCACAGTGGGAATCACACAAGACTCTATGACGATCTCGGGTCTACAGACTAACCTGCACAAGTGTCACCAGAGAACTGCCATCTGACGTAAGGTATAATACCATCTGAGAGTTCTCTGCGAGTCCATCCAGTGTACCCAGTCTCCACTGAGCACCCGCATACCATCTCTGATGTCAAACACCAATGGATATGGGATCATCCATCGCCCATCTCATGGGTCGAGAAGCATATACGCTAGTCTACTCTGGTATATGGATGCCCTGTCTCGATACACCCTCGACTAGGGACCTTGAAGGATGTACTTATGGACTACCATATCCCCACTAGTATGATCCGTATCATAGTCCAGGCAGTCAAGTACATATCCTAAGGGCTTTATCAACATGTAGCCTTCAGACAGTATAAAGAGACAAGTATATATGTTAAGATAAAGAGCAACCAGATAGCATACTATCATATCGAGCAAGAAAGTCCTCTCTATATATGTCCAAGCATCCAATATAATATACATCATCTGTATAATACTGGCCTCTAGGGCATACATACAACTAACACTTTGATGGGTATATTTCGATGCCTCGATGTCGTACGATGAATCCTAGGAATTTTTCTTGAGAAACTCCAAACGCGCATTTCAGAGGGTTCATCTTCAGGTTATATTTCGGAAGACGCTGGAACACTATTTTCAAATGCTCCTAGTATTCCTCATTTGATTTGCTTTTCACCACGAGGTCGTCGATGTAGCATTCGACAATTTCACGTATGAAGTCATTGAAGATCATCATCATGGCCCTCTGGTAGGTAGCGCCAGCATTCTTCAGACTGATGGGCATTACTTTATAGCAGAATATGCCCAGCGGAGTCCGGAAGGCAGTATGCTTTCGGTCTTCGGACAAGCTTTGTTGAGATCCCGAAAGTCCACGCAGATGCGTATTGTCCCATTTTTCTTCATCACCGGGACAATGTTGGCGATCTAATCAGGATATTGAACTTCTTGGATGAATTCGGAGTCGATTGGTTTCTTGACTTCGGCATTGATGCTCATTTCGAGTTCGGGCCGAATTCTTCTTGGCGCATATTTGACTGGTTTGACGTTCGGTGATATCGCCAGTTTATGCACAGCTATTTCTGGATCTGGTCCCGGCATCTCGGAATAGTTCCACGCGAAGCAGTATTTATACTGCATAAGCACGTCCTTTAGCGTGGCCAACTGCTTTTCAGACATCTGCTCGCTGACGAACGTTGGCCTCGGCTCATTTTCCGTCCCCAAGTCGATTTTTCTCAGGTTGTCCGCTGTGGTGTGTATCCTATCTTCCAGATCTTTTGCCGCCGATGGAAATTCTAAAACCACCTCGTCCTCATCCTCATTTGCGAAGCACCGGGAGAGGTCGTCCATATTCTCATGCTCTCCTTCTTTTGATAGTGTTATCACGTGGCAGGTACGAACTCGTTTCCAAGCTCGATGCTGATCTAGAATTTCCCTCGCATTGTAGGTACCTTCCAACTGTCGGATAGAGCAAACCTGCCTTACTGATGCTGGTCTTCAACCCAGTCTTTGAAGGTGAAGCAGTCTTCAAGAGGATGTCCTACTGCTCGGTGGTACGAGCAATAATTCGGGTGATGGATCTCGTTTACTTGTTCGGGATGCCTGGTCTTCGGGAGTGTCATCATTTGATAGTTCATGATAAGGTTGAATATTTTCCTTGTCTTTTCTTGAGGGAAAGAGTATTCCCGACCTATCTTCTTCATAAAGGACGGATTCCAGCTGACTTTTTCTCGATCGCGTGGCTTCCTAAATCCGCTTCGCTGTTTTCGAGCGTCATTCTCGTTCTTCAACTTGTTGTTGCATTTGCGTCGGGCCATTTCCTTGACCACGAGAGCGCACAACAGGCTGAGGGTGAAGGGCATTGTAGTCTTTTCTTTCCGCAGACTGCTGAGTGAGACGCTGCGTCCTGGCTTTCTTATAAATGGCCATTTCGCAGCTGTGGTCATCCCGAACCATTTGACTGGTTTCTCTCATTAGCTTGTCAATCTGCTCTTCGAATGACGGACTTGGCATTCTTACGGCGGGATCTCGCTCTGGTTCGATATCAGCGCTATCTGGAAATGCATTCGCTTCTCCACCGGAGTTATTTATGACATGGCAACCATAGAATCGGTCCCATTTCTTAGACCGAACGTATCCAAGCCCAGTCGTCTCCATCCTCCCGTTAGGCATCTTTCCCTGAGTACCGGGAATGTCTCAAATCTTGTTGTAAAACTGGGCTTGTTGAGTGGTTTGTTTGAAGGGTACGCCTTAGCATCTTAATAGCCTTTTCAATCCCTCTGCGTAATATCTAGATAGACGGATTGGTTGAAGCCTGTCAAGCGCAAGTTCGGCACCATGCCAGCCCTCTTTTTCCACTTTAGTATCCGTAGATTGGTAGAAGAGGATCGCCTTTTCACTTCTTCGCCTAGGAGGAACGTAGAAAGTCTGCAGATCTTGCACGCCGTATGTATCGAGCGCATCAAGTTCCCTGTAATGCTGCTGTGGAACCATGGTGATTTGTAAACTCTGATCAGCTCGAGTGAAGGTTTTTGGTAACAGGCGGACGGAGAACACTGTGTTGGTCTCGTTCTCGGAGTCACTGCCGAAGACCAAAATAGGGGTAGATGGTCCGGGCCTGTTGCCTTAGGATTGCCCCGAGTAGACTATATCTTCATCTTTCTCGGTATCGCTTCTAAAGACCAGGATAGTGGCGACGGCTTTTTGTTGGTTCTCCGGTTTACGACATCATTCCGTGTCTTCGAAGTCTGTAGGTAGTACTTGGCGTCTACATATTTGCGGACTTCATTTATGAAGAATGGGTTTATCTCCCCTGTAACTGTGTACTCGAGGCCATCTTTGAAGTACTTCATACACTGATGTTGTGTAGAAGGGATGATGTTGTATTCGTGCAACCAAGGCCGACTGAGCAGGGCGTTATAGCAAGTCTTGGCTTCAATGACATGAAATTTGATGTCGGTGATGAGCATCCCAATGCATAATGTCAATATCACGGACCCAAGCGTCCATGATGACAGCGAGTCGAACCCGGAGATGGTAATTTTGTCCCGAGCCAGGTGCTGAACGTTCATGCAGATCTCCTTCGGCGCCTTCACGTTGAGAAGGTTGACAGAGGACCCATTGTCAACCAGGATCTTCCCTATCTTAATGTCGTGGCAGTACGTGGTGACATATAGGGGACTGTTGTGCTCGCACGTTCCGAGGAGGAGATCTTCATCGCCGAATGTGACGTCAGCTGTATAAACCTCTGCCAGCTCGTCCTTCATCCTTTCTTCCACAAAGAGAGCTTGGAACTAATCAGGCTCTTGCAGTGCCTTGATTAAAGAATCTCATACCTCTTTAGATAGGAGGAGAGCATCCAGTATGCTCAGTTGCGAAGGTATCTTCCTCAGGTGTGCTAGGACATTGTAATCCACATTGTTTTCTTAGGCGGGTCTTTGGCCGCGAGCTCTTTGACGACTCCATCATTAAGGAAAATTTCCTTAGGCACTTTTTCCTTCCCCTTGTCTCTTTTTCTCTAACCTTTGTTTGTTAGCCCGAGGTTCTTCTCAGGCAGCATGTGGTTTCGCAGCTGAATGTTCTCACATTTCTTCGCCTCTTCTTCTTTTCCAGAGTTGGATTCTTTGAAGAGAAGGCCGAGGGTCATTTCTTCTTCAGAATCGCTCCCGAATGTGAGAACTTGAGTTTTCCCTTTCATCGAACTGGTACCAACCATATAACAGTTGCCAGTCATTTTTTCGCGCTCATCTGTCGCATTTTTTCGCTGTCGACGAGCTTCACGCTTCATCCTCTTGAAACTTTTGCCACCACTTCTTGAAGGCACTGCACTCTTCGATGGGGTGTCTAACCCTCTGATGGTTTAAGCAGTAGTTCGGATGTACATCTGCTTCATCGAGGCACGTACTCCCGAGAGTATTTCCTTTGAAAGGTGGAAGCTTCATCCCCATTGACAGGGCTTTGGTGAACCGTTTCCTCGTCTTAAACCTGCTTTTGTCTGCCGCGGGTGTGCTTCAATCTGGTTGGAGTACTTTATGACTCTTTCTCGCCGCAGCTTCTTCATTCTGACACCGACGCTTGGCTCTTTCGTATATGACTGTTTCACACTCTTAGTTGGCTTTGCTCTTTTGAAGGTCTTCATTTAGCAACCCGTCTATCAAGTCGTCTGACGGCTCTAAGTATTTTTGCACCGGTCTTTCCCCCAGCTTTCCTGCGCCGTTTTCTGACTCCGAGGGGGTCGCTTCGTTTTTTAATGATGAATGAGAGACCATGTGATAACTCGCTACATAATCTTTGGGTTCTTCTGACAAGTCATTCCCCTTATCATTGTCACCGTCTTCGTTCTCAAGGATATGGTTGAGAAACCCTTCGAGAGTGACTGGGGTCCCTACCTTCAGGTTGTACTTCTCCAGTGCGTCGATATATTTTTGCAGGTCTGTGCGCTTGTTATCAGGCCGTTTGGGCTTCTTGGTCTTCTTCTTTTTCTTCAAACACTTCGAAGGCTTGGCCTGGGTGTTTTGCCCATCGTTACCAGCTTTCGGTGTTGGGCGCGGTTTAAGCATCCCCTCAATGGTATCAGGCTCCAGCGGTCTTTTCCACCTGATCGCCGGATATGCTGGAAAATCCTTCAGCATTCTTTTAGTTTTAGCTGAAAGGACAACTTCCCACGGAGCTTCTTCTACAAACGAGCAAGATGCCCCAAGCATGTCCACCTTTTTAAGAGCGTGCTTCTGTGGCGGGTTCACCCTCCAGTTTTCGGACAGCGCAAACTTGCCTTGTTGGTATTGGTTCTCGACCCAATTTTTGAAGACGTAGCAATCCTCAAATGGGTCGCCTAATACTCTGTGGTAGGAGCAGTAGTTGGGACTGTTGAGGTCACCAGGCTGCAGAGGACGTCTCGGATTCGACAGAGTGATAATTCTGTTGCGCACTGCCAGAACAGTCTCCTCGTTTTATCCCTAGAAAATGAGTAAGGATGTCCTAGCTTCTCTTCGAGGGATCGGCGTGGGCGTGTGTCGCTTTGGCGAGCAACCGGTTTTGGGTCAATTGGTTGTTGTTGAGTGTTGGCAACGAAGGTCGCTTTCCCTTTGCCCTTTTTTATTCCGGGGATCCGTTTTTGAAGAAGACGGCCTATGGCCCATCTGGTCTATTTGGGCCAGCTTGTAGATCAAGGCCTGAAAGGTGGTCGGCTTGAAGAACATCATAAATTGGGATATAGTCACCTGAGGATCAAGGGTCCCTACGAACATGCCCACGGCAGGAGCTTCTTCTATGCATTGTTCGCATTTTGACCATAGGTTCCGCCATCAAATTGCGTATTGAACCCAGGACACTCCTGGCTTCACCCTGGCATTGATTATTGCCGTGATCGGGACACACTCGATGGCGCTTGTGAACCGCTGTGTGAAAAGTAATTCCATCTTCGTGAATGTTTTGACAGTCATTTGGGAGCTCGGAGTTCCATTCAAAAGCCGTCTCCGACAAGCTGCCAACAAACTGGCATTTGGTTGTCGCTTCCAGTATTACCGCACAAAGCTCTGAATTGAGCAACGTGCTGGTGTAGATTACCCGTCCCCTTATACACATGGAACTTAGGGATCGTATCTCCTGGCGGGTACTTGATTTGATTGTACCAGCCTGGATAAGGTCGTCCGGTTCTGATGACTTGGCCAGCCGCTTCACTCGCTTGATGAGCTCGTATTTATTGAGCTATGTAGTCATCAAGGGCAACCTTGTAGATTGTCTCTTCCTGGGCTGCTGAGTCAGCCGGAGGAAGGTTTGACGTTTCCCTTTGTTTACCGGCAAAACTCGGGACGAACTGCGTAGATCGTCTTGCCTGAATTTGGGGGTAGATGCTATTAGGTTTTATCCATCCATCTCTCCAAAGATGCCAAGTTGATTTATGGCACCGTGTATCAGAGATTTGGATAGATGCAGCCGTCGTAGCGGACTTCGTCAGATTCCCCCTCGTTTGCGAAGGTTTTTTTTATTGTGGGGACGCTCTTCTCTGCAGGCGCAAGCCCCTACAGTTAATTACGCTACCGAATCGCGGTAACCACTTTCTCCTTCTCCAGATATTCACTTCGTGTCGTGTGTGTTTGTTTTATTTTTGGTTGCCCATGGATTGTATACGGAGACTAATTTGTGTTGTCGCCCGTAGGGCGTGGATTAGTCCATATCCGTATTTTTTTTAGATTTGGGTTTGGTTGATTTAAGGATCGTTAACCTTGTTTGAGATTAAGATCGACTTAAATATTTGTTAAGGATATGTTAATCCGATATTGGACTAAGATCTACTTAACGGGGGTTCGGGATCATTTTTGATCCAGTGAAAGAGCATTTGGACTCTATCGTTTTAGTTTAAGGACGTTGTGGTCCATAGCTTAGTTTAAGGACGTTAAGGTCCATGGGCTAGTTTAAGGACGTTGCGGTCCGTGTTTAAAGACATCATAATAGGGTTTTTTGTTTAAGGACATCATAGTCCATTAGTTTAAGGACATTATATTCCATAGAGTTTAGTTTAAGAACGCTACGGTCCATGTTTAAGGACATCATAGTCCATAGAGTTTAGTTTAAAGACGTTGCGGTCCATGTTTAAGGACATCATAGTCCATAGGGTTTAGTTTAAGGACGTTGCGGTCCGTTAGTTTAAGGACATCATAGTCCAAAGAGTTTAGTTAAAGGACGTTTCAGTCCATGTTTAAGGACATCATAGTCCATAGGGTTTAGTTTAAGGACGTTGCGGTCCATGTTTAGGGATATCATAGTCCATAGGGTTTAAGGACATCATAGTCCATAGGGTTTAGTTTAAGGACGTTGCGGTTCATGTTTAAGGACATCATAGTCCATAGAGTTTAGTTTAAGAAAGTTATGGTCCATGTTTAAGGACATCATAGTCCATAGGGTTTAGTTTAAGGACGTTGCGGTCCATGTTTAAGGACATCATAGTCCATTAGTCTCTGGCTCATCAATTTAGGGGTGCGCTAAGAGTTATTGGTTATTGGGACCATCCACCTCTCTGAAGACGTTGAAGAATTACAACGACATGTATCAGAGTTGTGGAGAGATGTACCTTTGAACTAAATTTCAGATTGATGAATTATCACTCCTGAGCATAGAGGCTCGGTTTAATCTCGGGAAGGACTTAACCAATTTGAGGTTGAAGTTGGTTCCTTAATATATATTTTCAGCAATCATTTGCTCCCACGTGATACTTTGAGGCAGTGTTGAACACTTAGAGTTGAGGGCGCTCACTTATGGCATGTGAGGCTTTTAAATGTGGTGTTGTTCGCTTTGTTTTATTCCCCATCTTTATATAAGTGTTAAACACTTTATTCCTGTGGTCATCACGTGTGAGCACGTGTGGCGCCTCAGAGTTAGACACTGTTTCCTTGGGTTTATTCCCTTTTCTTTTTAAAAGTGCCAAGCACTATCAGTGGGGGAGTCACGTATGAACACATGATCTTTCTTTTGAGTTCATCGCAGGTGGTCACGTGTAAACACTTGATCATCAATATGCATGGAATTCCTTCTCTGTGTTTAATTCTTTGGACTTAGTTCTTCTCCTAGGTTTTTGGATCTGCATGGCAGAGTCTTCCCAATGAGAATTAAATTCTTAAATTGTGGAGAGGTCTGCTTCTGCAGATCTTTCACCAGAAGGAAGAACTAAGTTCTTATATGAAGGATTAAACCCTAATTTTTCAGAGGAATTAAGTTCCTATATGCTTTTTGGGAGAATTAAATTCTCTGAACTTAGATCCTCCCCTAGGTTTTGGATCTTCATGGCAGAATCATCCCGATGAGAATTAAATTCTCAACTTGTGGGGAGATCTGCTTCTGCAGATCTTTCACCAGAAGAATGAACTAAGTTCTTATACGAAGGATTAAACCCTTAAAGAAGAGATGAGACAGTCTTTATACTTTCTTCTCACCTAATTTTGTTTTGAAAAGTTGAATCTTCTCCATTCTGAGAATTGAATTCTCTTCCTTTTTTTATCGCTCTCTGTCTCCTCCTCTCTTTCCTTTCAGTCTCGAATCCTTTATATAGCAGAGGCAAGTTTGTTGATTTTTGTTAAGGAAATCTTTTAATGAGAGATTTTTTATTAATTCGGGGATTTTATACATCGTTGGATCTTTGATCCAAGGGCCTCTGTTTTACAGAAGACATTTTTCTTGTTTTTAATAAGATTGGGAAAATATTTTTCCATAAAGAGCTTATTCTGTATCTTGATGATTTTTAATCACCATTGGATTTTTGATCCAGCGGTGCTCTGATTTACAGAGCAAAATTTTTCTTGTTTAGAAACCCCTTTACTTCAAAAAAAAGCTTCTAGATTTTAAATCCATCATGAGAGCTTTGCTCTCCTTTGAAACCCATTTCCTAGAGATCCAAAGTCGTGATCTTTGAGTAATAACTCTCAATGCTTTGGGCATTCCTCCTCTGACCTTCAAGGATTTATGGCATTTGATTTCCTCTCTATGAGGGTTTCTGGAATTTAATTCCATTGCATAAAAGGAATTTAATTCCTCGTCAAAGAGTTCTACTCTGAAGATCAAAAGGGCCCCTCAGGAATTTTATTTCCTGGTGCTCTCGAGAACATTTTCACAGGGTTTTTCCTTACTTGCGTAAATTCAAATTTGTTGAGTGTTTTAACAGAACTTGCTCTCTCTATGAGGATGTCAAGGGTTATTTAGACCCCTGTGTCCGTTAAATGAGAATCGTTTTAGATCCTCATAATAAGCCTTTTCTTGATCACTTTGACTATTAACTCTCACCGATTTTTCTTTTCAGATACTATGGCCGTTTATTTGTATGATCTTGACAAAATTATCTCCAATGAAGACATTCGGGTCCAAGGCCGTTGTCAAAACCAGGAGTTTACGGATGCTCAATGCACTGAGGTTATGCGTCGCTTCGATAAATACAACGGTCGACTACTCCCCCGTCGTTCCGCTTTGTTGAAGATCATCGTGGGAGCGATTTGGGAAGTCCTTCCTGGATTTTACGAAGCCATGCTGCTGGAGGCGCTTGATGATACCGAAGACAAGGTACATTCAGTATATCTGATGGGCTTGATCTCAAAGAGGCGGCGAGATGGTCTTGTTGATATCTTGCATCAAGTTTTCCAACAGACAACGATAATCTCTGCCTATCAAAGGGAGGATGATATCAGAGAGAATCCTGAC
Source organism: Agapanthus africanus (assembly GCA_030015575.1). NCBI lineage: Eukaryota > Viridiplantae > Streptophyta > Magnoliopsida > Asparagales > Amaryllidaceae > Agapanthus > Agapanthus africanus. Next base: position 314,233,782 of record JASDDO010000019.1, read on the forward strand.
ACTTGTATCCGCGAGAAGATGCACACGAGAATGGTCAGAAAAGCCAGAAACACTTTACTCGACCATTCTTCTGAATTCCTTAATCCATGTCCAGGATCAAGTGTTTTACCATTGTAAACATTTTCTTTTATTTTTACACCATGTACAAGTTCTTGGAGTATGAGGGAAAAACCTTCATGTTTACCCTCCTTTCTTTTTATGTTTACATGTGTTCTGTATGAGGTGTTGTTATACTGTTGTTGGTGTTCACGTGTTTTGCGCATGAGGCACCGCTGGGGATTTTAATTCTGCACTAGCGCCTGCGCTCACGTGTTATGCACGTGCGGTGCCGTTTTAGTTTTCAAAAGGGATCAAGGCTGGTGCTCACGTGCCATGCACGTGGGGATCTGCTGATGAGGTCGTTTCGCCTTCTTACTCTGATTCCCATGAAGCACCATTTTCTTTTCCCATGCCCCCCTTTTTCCGGCCTTAGGAATAGCTCCACCATGCACGATGTTTTTGTGCATAGCTTTGAATGCGTCTCTTTATAACCCGAGGCTACATCTTCTTTCTTTTCTTCAAAGAAAAACCCTTCTTTTATTAACAAAACTCAAACAAACCCAGAGCTATGCCTCATGCTTGTCGGCAACCATGGGAGGTGCCCATCGAGGAAATGATTCCTCGACTTGCTGCGCGGCTAGTAGATCCCTTTCTCACCGACGCTCAATGTGACGAGGTGATGTATGAGCTCCTGACTCATAGAGGCTCTCCTCTTCCTATGGGCTCCATTTGGCTCCAGATGATCTTTCTATCCGTGCTCGCCGATATTCTTCCTCATCCAGCAAGGATGACCCCGGCAATTCTTGATACTGCGGAGGATAAAATTGAGTGTTTCCACGAGGCACGCTTAATTACCCAGGCTCTGAAGGATCGCTCGGTTCATTTACTAAGTCAAATAAGAGCCCGGCGGGTTATCATGTCTGCTTTCGCTGATGACCATGGCACTAATCAGTGGGAATCAACTCCTCATGAAGACCGTCACTTTGACATGATGGAGAGGGCAGAGAGGGAATTGGAGAACCTTGTATTTTGTTTTGTTAACCCCTGTACCTCTGATCCCATATTTAGCGATCTTTTCCCTGTAGAGTAGTATATTTATATTGACGTATTTTTTTATTATTGACTGTTGAATGTTTTCTGTTGAATGTTTTCGGTTCAATGTTTTCGGTTTATCATATATTCGTACGTGTATTGCACTTCTGTACATGAACTTTCTACATTGCCCTTAGGAGTTTTCTTTTAAGTGCGAGCGCTATCGTAGGGTCGTACATAAATCAACACATTTTGGACACCATTTCCATTTAAGCGCATATGCAGTCGTACCGTTGTGTCTCCTTAGCAAATGCGTATTATAGGTAGTCTATTTTGATCTCTTTGCAGGGCGGCGATGGCTTAGGAAATAGGTTCAGATCTGTCGCCTAAGACTTCTCAACTTCATGAGCCGTGAGGGTCTCATAAAGACTTTTCTCCCTGCAAGTTGAGGGGATCCCGCAGGTGTATTTTCTCCTTAGGAATCGTGAGGATTCCTAAGTGCGTCTTCTCTTGAGAGTCGTAAGGATCTCACAAGAGAATTTTCTCCTTGCAAGTCGAGTCGGCTTACAACTGTCATTCACCTCATGAGGAAGTTTTGCGCCATTAGTGGAACTTGGTGGGAGAAACGTTTATTTGTACCTGTGGATTGTATACAAGGGTCAATATTGACCGTCTGTAGGGCAACTTAGGGAGTGTGATGGCTTAAGAACAGGTTCAGATCCCTATAGCTTAAGGCTTTTGAATCCTACGAGCCATGAGGGCCTCATAGGGGGAATTCTCCTTACGAGTCGTGAGGATCTCGTAAGTGTAATTTCTCCTTAGAAACCGTGAGGATTCCTAAGTGTTTTGCTCCCTTGTGAGTCGTGAGGATCTCACGCGGGTATTTTCTCCTTACAAGGTCGAGAGGACCCTGCAAGTGTACAGGAAAAAAAATTTACGAGTCTGCGCCCTTTCGGGTTTTCACAAACTCGCTGATAGCCCTGCTATTTTTACTCACGGAACCCTTTCGGGTTTTCATCTGTGCCCATTTCGCTTATAGACATACCATTTTTTTTTGCCGCGTTAGCTTAAGGATGTTGCGGTTCATAGTTAGTTTAGGGACGTTTTCGGTCCGTCGTTAGTTTAGGGACGTTTCGGTTCGTCGTTAGTTTCAGGACATTGCGGTCCGTCGTTAATTTTGGGACGTTTCGGTCCGTCGTTAGTTTCAGGACATTGCGGTCCGTCGTTAGTTTAGGGACGTTTCGGTCCGTCGTTAGTTTAGGGACGTTTCGGTCTATAGCTAGTTTAAGGACATTACGGTCCGTCGTTACTTTAGGGACGTTTCGGTCCATAGTTGGTTTAAGGACATTATAATCCATAGAGTTTAGTTTAGGGACGCTGCAGTCCATGGCTAGTTTAAGGATGCTGCAGTCCATTGATGGTTTAAGGACATCATAGTTCATAGAGTTTAGTTTAGGGACGTTGCGGTCTACGGCTAGTTTAAGGACGTTGCGGTCCAAAGGGGTTTTGAGGCGAGATTTCGTCGGATACTACTTATATAGTTTGGACTTGGGAAGATAGCGAGCGGACATAGGCGTCGTCATTTATCATTGACCTAGGCCGTGACTCGCCAGGCGTAGTATTTTTTTAGGAATCGGCCGTTTATTGGCCGGAAGGGTCTTTCGCCATGCATATCCATGAGAAAGTAAGCCCCACCTTGGTAGACCTTGTCTATGATGTATGGGCCCTGATAGTTTGGCTCGAATTTTCCCCGTTTGGCACGATTGGGGATCATAGGTCTTTTGACAACTAGCATGAGTTCGCCTTGGCGGAATGTTCTCGGCCTAGTTAATTTTTCGTATGAGCGTGTCATCTTTGCTTTGTAAGCCTCCAAATTTTGCTGCGCCAAGAGTCGAGTTTCCTCGAGGGCGTCGAGCTCCTCATGCCGAAGATGAGCATTCTCTTCATCTGTCAGTTCGTAACGAACTGCCACTCGTAGAGAGGGTGGCTCTATATCTAAAGGGAGTACCGCTTCCGCGCCGAATACCAATGCGTACGACATTATATTCGTAGCCGTTTTGAATGTAGTCCGATACGCCCAGAGAGCTTCATGCAGTCTCTCGTGCCAGTTCTTTTTATTTTTGGACACCGTCTTCTTTATGATCTTTGTCAAGGTTTTGTTGAAAGCCTCAGCTAGACAGTTAGCTCGGGGATTATAGACCGAAGAGTATCTCTAATCTATATTATGCCGCTGTGCAAAGCGGCTGATTTTGTGACTTTTGTAGGCCGGCCCGTTATCGGAGATAATTCGTCATGGAGTGCCAAACCGATAGATGACGTGTATCTTGAAGAAGTGGAGAATGTTCTTTGTCTTCACTTCTCTTAGCGGTATGGCTTCTGCCCACTTAGAAAAGTAATCGGTTATCGCCAATATGAACCGATGTCCTTTGGACGACGCTGGTTCGATGGGTCCGATTATATTGGTCCCCCACATTTCAAACAGCCAGCTAGCCACTGTTGGGTGTAGCAGGTTTGGATGCTGGTGCATGTGTAGGGTTCCTAGGCACACTCAAGAGGTCTCACAAGGCATCAACCATGCCAAATTCAAAATTTTCCGGTGCCGAGAAACCCTAAACTAGATCGTTAACTAAAGAATAGGCGAAACTACAAGCTAGTAAACGACTTTACTGCTAAGTGAAAGAGACTACAACCTTTTTAGATCCGGTCCTCCACTTCCTTAGCTCCGTAATGATGTCCCTCCACTGCGATCATCGGATCCCGGACCCTAGCGATGGTTTCGTCGAAGAAATGATCGGGCTAGGTCGTCGACTTCGTTGCAGAAGATGATCTACGTCAAGACAACACAAGATCAAGCTCCAACTTCACCAAGTCATGAAACTTGTGAAGAAAACACCCTATACTACTTGGCAAGTGGTAGAGGATGAAGAAATTGGAAGTGGGTTCACTTTAGAATTGGATTTCTCACTCTTTTTATCAAGGCCCCATTGAAGGTATCATGGTTTCTTCTTCTTTGAAGAAGAAGAAGAAGAAGAAGAAAGAATATATGATAAGAATTATGAATAATAGAAAATAAAATCATTCTTATCATTATAAAACCTTGGGTTAGTTTAACAAGTGCAGAGAATAAACTAGGGTTAGGTGAATGGTTAGGTTTAGGAAAGAAACAAAGTGGTCAAAGCTTCATGAAGTTTCAAGGTAAAAACAAAAGAAGCCACCCTTTTGTTTCTTTCCCTAAAATAAATAAATAAAACAAATAATTAAGAAAAGATAACAAAACCCTAACCATTCACTTAAACATGGTTTAAAGTAAACATACACCCAAGTTTGCATGTATCATCAAACATGATACAATCTAGTGCACAAAAATATATCACATATACTACTTGTGCACATCAAGTGAGAAAATCCATTTTAAGTGAACAAATACTAGTTAATGTAAAGTAATATATCAAATATATAATTATACATTAAATCATTAAATCAACACTTGATTTAATGATCCGGTCATACTGCATATAACCGACTAATATCAAGTGTATCAATGTATTGAATTAACACTTGATTCGGTAACCCGGCTATATCTTATATAACCTTCCAGTGATACAAATCGCGAGAATATAATCCAGTATCTCATACTGGTATTATTCTCGGTCCCGCACATATCTCATATGCGCTCCTATTTCGTTTCGCTTGAGCCAGGAAACCTCTGTGTAGGACTCTAAAGACTCATCAATACGCCGGCAGCAGATGATGATCATATCAAGCACCCACAAGCCGCAAGCGGTCTGCTAAACGTAACGGCCACCCGGGTATTAAGTGATCAGAAGATCGACGAGCAAGCCCGCTCACACTCCTGTGAATCCAACCAGTAACACTTACCGTACAGTCCGGTCTGTTCGTCTGATATGTCGCATATCTCGCCTAGGGGTGGTAAACGTCAGACCCCAGTAGCTCGATAAGTCGTGTCGATATGAGGTCTATAACAGTTCGAGAAACTACTGGTAACACTTACCAGTAAATCTCAGCAACCCTGGCCAGGGATTTCCGGTTATAGCCAATCGAACACAGCGCAACATCAACTCCCTATACCGGGAGAGACGAATCCCCTCCTATCGCTCATTGCCTCCATGTGATTCGGGACTGTACCCAAAAGCCACCGTTTTGCACGCCCTCTTGGACGTGGTAAGGTGGAAATCAAAGCACAGTGGGAATCATACAAGACTCTATGACGATCTTGGGTCAACAGACTACTCTGTACCAGTGTCACCAGAGAACTGCCATCTGACGTAACGTATAATACCATCTGGGAGTTCTCGGCAAGTCCGTCCAGTGCACCCAGTCTCCACTGAGCACTCGTATATCATCTCTGATGTCAAACACCAATGGATATGGGATCATCCATCGCCCATCTGTATGGGTCGAGAAGGTATACGCTAGTCTACTCTGGTATATCGATGCCCCGTCTCGATACACTCACGACTAGGAACCTTGAAGGATGTACTTATGGACTACCATGTCCCCACTAGTATGATCCGCATCATAGTCCAGGTAGTCAAGTACACATCCTAAGGGCTTTACCAACATGTAACAGAGAGACAATCAGTATACACATTAAGGTAAAGAGTAACCAGATAGCATACTATCATGTTGAGCAAGAAAGTCCTCCCTATATATGTCCCAGCATCCACTACAATATACATCCTATGTACAGTAATGGCCTATAGGGCATACATATAACTAACAATCTCCTACTTACACTAGGGCCATCTGTAGCAGTGGTTGTAGTATCTCATACTAAACCATCCCATAAAAGTCTCTCTCTGGGAAAAGGCCTTTGTGAGTGGATCCGCCGTGTTGTCCTCTGAGTCTACTCTCCTAACCTCGATCACCTTGGAGATCATCTATCTCCATGATCAGGTGATACTGCCTTAGAATATGTCTGGATCACTGATGGGACGGACATTCCTTGGCATAAGCCACAACACCATTGTCACATAATGGGAGGAACTAAGTTCATCTCATGAACAAATATACATCCAGACTGCCTCTTTGGTAGCATCTTAAGTAGCGATGTATCCAGCCTTTATCGTCTAGTATGCCACGGTATCTAGCTTGGAACTCTTCCAACATACCGTCCCTTTACTGAGGGTAAAGATAATGCCTGTGACTAACTTTCAGTCGTCCTTATCACCCTGGAACACTTCCAGTGATTCTCCCCAGGACTAATTGATACCATCTCACTACAACTAGTGAGTATCCTAATATCCAATTAGATCTATATCATAGATCCAAAACCCAGGATTTAGTAGGTATCACTTTGATCCTATATGGAGAATCATTGTGATAAGCGGAGATTGACCGAGCGTAGCATAGGAAACTCCTTCCCTATCAAGAGTATGTCATCCACGTACTCTACGAAGATCACTACCATACTCCCTACTACCTTTTTGTATATACAAGGTTCATCTACCATTTTGATGATGTCAAACTGTTTGACTAACTCATCAAAACAGATGTTCCAACTCCACGATGCCTGCTTCATCACATAAAACATCTTGCACACGTTTCCGCTGCTCCCACTATTTATGAAGCCCTCTGGCTGTGTACTTATAGACGTTCTCTTCTAAAACATCATTTAGAAAAGCACTCATGGCACCCAACCGCCAGATATCGTAGTCATGGTATGTAGCCGTGGCAAGTAGGATCTGGATGGACTTAAGCATAGCCACTGGAAAAAGGTTTCATCATTATCCATGCCTGGTCGATGACGAAAACCTTTAACAAGTCTAGCTTTGAAAGTCTCAACTTTTCTATCTACACCAAGTAATCTTCTCAAGATATACTTGCTCCTGAGGGGGATTTAACCCTTCATATATAGCAACCAAAGTCCATACTTTGTTGGTGTATAAGGATTCCATCTCAGATCGATAAACATCCAGCCATTCTTACAGAGTCTCACTCCTGATGGCCAGCTCGAAACTAGTTGGGTCATCATCTCATGATGCAATCCTCGCTCCCACTGTCATAGAGAAATCGAAGTATCTCTCAGGTGGGTGAGGAACCCTACTAGATTGGCGGAGAGGCTGAGGTTCGTTGGTTGCTATTGAATCCTTTGGCTCTACCAAATCATCAGCTGTAGTTTGTATAGCTGGAACCCTTCCAGTTCTACATAACAGACCTTGCCTCGAGCTTGTCCGGATTTTGCTTTTAGACATAGTCCGGACAACCCTAAATCTTAACCAACTCAAGATATGGGCTCTTCCCTTTCCATATCACATATGAAGTGGTAGGCAACTGATTTAATTTGAACCCTATTCAATAGGTATGCAGCTTCTCAAGTGCATAACTCCCAAAAGGAAAATAGGAAACTCACTAGTACTCATCATAGAGCACACATATCACATAGGGTGCAATTGCTCTGTCCCGATATACCATCGTGCTATGGTGTATACGGAGGAGTAATGCTGAGAGAGAATCTCATTCTCCTTTAGAATAGTCCAGGATTTCCGTGCTCAAGTATTCTCCTCCCTGATCTTATCATAGGACATAATATTTATACCCGGTTTTTGGTTCTCTACTTCTAACTTATATTCTGTGAATATCTCAAAAGCTTCGGACTTGTGTTTCAACAGGAACATATGTCTGAATCTTGAGAGATCATCAGAGAATGTAATGAAGTACAAAGAACCAGTCTTGGCATGTGTAGACAGGGGACCTTACATACATGAACATGTATCAATCCCAAGAGTTCACTAACTCTTTCTCTGTTTCCAATAAACAGAGCTATGGTCATCTAACTTTGTGACATGACTGGAAAGTTTCACAAGATGTAAATTCAAACTAATTTAAATATGCATCTAAATGTAACTTCAGCTAGTCGGGTCGCATTGATATGACCTAGTCTACAATACCTCAAGAAGAATTCGTTCATTTCTGAACTCTTCCTCTTGTGTGTGTTCTGTATACTAAGAACTGTAGTTTGATTTAGAACGTCAATGCTTTTAGATAACGTGCCTGAACCGATCAATTTTTGATATAGGAAATGTTCAAAACATTATCTAACAATACAAAATTATATCCTTTCTTGACTAATAAAGAGACTGATATGATTTTGTATATCAAGTTCGGAATCTAATAGCATTTGTTCAGAATCAATGTATTGGTAATACAGGGTGACAGTGACCAACAGACTTGGCTGCAACACTTGCCCTGTTTTCTGTCTCATGAAACTTATCACCCGTTCTCAGTTCTCTACCTTTCTGTAGCCCATGTAATATATTACATATGTGGGATCCTGATCCGGTATCAAATACCCAGGACGTAAAGGACATAGAGAAACAGTTCTCTGTAATGAACATACCCGAAGAAGATGCATCATTATGTACTTTCTTCGTTTGGGCGGTACGGGAATTCTGGTAATCCCCTAATTCCTGCTCTGTCTTATAACATTTATAAGTTGGAGCGGGACCAACGTTCCCCAGCTCAGTATAAAAAGCGGGTTCGGTCAAATACCCGTATTATTATCTTGATTAAGGCGTGATATGGTCTCTACCTGGAGAGAGAGAGAAGAAAATACTCAGCGTATTCTCTTGCAAGATCAGATTGGTTATTATTTTATCTAATCAGGATGGCTCCCACTGTTTTTATCAAATCTTCCTTCAAACCCTAAAAGGAAAGACTAGCCGGGATTAATTACACGCTACAAGTTCGCCAATCTTTCAGCCAGGACAGTGTCGGTAGTTTGAGGGAGGTTCCCCGTGCTTTCGCACGGACCTAATTAATGTAAACCTCGTTTTCCCAGATGCGTAACCCCGTTGACACCTTTCTAGACACCTAAAAGATCGGCTAATTGTAATGTGTAAAACTCTCCCAGGAGTAACTCTTACTGGCAGCGGGTATCGGGATCCAACTATCTCATAGAAGGTATGCAATCTCATTGCAAATTTCAACACTTGAAATTCCCGATAATTTTGCCCCTAGCGTCCTATGACCTTGACGCAGGCCAACAAATCATAGTGCGCTAGTCAAGTTCAACCCGTTATTTCCTGATTGAATTAAACCCACCCGCACGACCCTTGACGCAGGCCAACAAAGTCGCACGACTACCCTAATCCAATCTGCATCATATGCATTAGCAGATAAATACTTGTTAACTATCGCACACTACGCCTTGACGCAGGCCAACAAACGTAGCACGAATACTAACTACTACTTATCTGAAATGACGGAGGGCTACGACAGGTTTTTCTGAAAACCTATTGCGTAATGAACTTGATATCGTTGTAGAATCAAATGATTTTAAAATGGAGTGTTTTTGAGGCTTTTCTAGTTTTGCTAAAGGGGTTACTCCCGGTGAAGGGATCGTCGGCCCTTTCCTCATCGAATAAGGTGCGTGATATATTTCATATATATCACTGTGCAAAGCAGAAACAATAGAAGCAATCAAAAGACAAACCGAGGGTTGTAGCATCTGCCAGTTATTGCTAAAGGAGTCACTCCCAGTGAAGGGATCTCGGTCCTTTCCATATCGAATAAGGTGCAGGATGTTCTACAAGGAACACCGCGATGCAAAGCAAGAACTGTAGCTACATGTTTTAATTAGAAATTCGATTCCACAACATCTTAGGTTTCTTTTTCTTTCATTAATCATATTAATGAAGTCCCATCATTTAAGTACCTAAACATCACAGATAAATACGACGTACACTTATGCCATCCGCATTCGCCTCGATGTCCCCTCGTGCACCGTTAGGTTAGGTAACTAACGGCAGAGCAGGGCAGGGCTAGCGCGGGTGTAAAACATAAGTAACGTCTATATAATATATCAAATATACTATATACTGTATCTATCACAGAGCATCACATGATCACATCACAGATATCGCAGCAGAAGAAACATATGAAATATTGATATACTAAGACGTCCGTATTTTCAATACGAGCCAGTATAAAACACGGATTCCACGGTCGCGATGAATAGCCAAACCCACACCCCTAGACCCCTACGAGAGCGGCAAGCAACCCTACCAATTCTAGAGTTAAGAGACCCGGACTCGACTCCTCGAGTTGGTCTCCCACTGGACTCCAGAACCTGGTTACTTGTGCCCTCCTCCTTGGGTCTATCCTAGTGCGGAAAAGTAAATAATATACAAAAGGTGGCATCTTCCGCAATCTGGAAGTGCCCCAATAAAAGAATATTACATACAAGTGTTCCCGCCAAAAATTTCTGCGCAGAAGAGTCCAAGGTATCAAATGGCAGCGATACGCTTAAGGAAATGCGAACAAATATTTTCCGGCCTGTAATTTGATAACATCCTGAAGGAGGAACTATTAAATTCTGATGGTATTGGAAGCATCTCGAAAAACCCTTCGATTTGATATATTATGGGCCTTATAATTCATCCGGGATCAAAAGTTATGAGGCATCACGTGTCCACACGTGATGGACCTTTAAGAACCCGCTGGAGGAGTTAAAAGATATAATAAAAACTCAAAAAAGACCCCAATGGGGCATCACGTGCTCACACGTGACCATGGGTCACGTGCAGACACGTGATGGGCTTTTAAATCCTCTAAAATAATGAATAGAATTTAATTCTAAAAGTCAGAAAATACCTCAACGGGGTATCACGTGCTTACACGTGACCAATGGTCACGTGTTGACACGTGATGGTTAAAACAACAACATAAACAAGCGGCTGTTAAAGGAACCAATTTGGGGGTCACGTGCTCACACGTGACCAAGGGTCACGTGCCAGCACGTGACAGGCTTTGAAAGCCTTACAGTTTAATAGAATTAAAATTCTAAATTTCTCTAAAATCTTTCGAAATAGAATTAAAATTCTAAATTTCTCTAAATCTTTCCAAATGGAAAAGAATTATGGGGACCGTTGGATTAAAAATCCAATGGTGATTAAAGATCACCAGTTTATGGAAAAATCTTAAATAAGGAACGATCTCCCCAAATCTCACCAAAATAACAAACAGAATATCTTTTGGATTTAAAATCCAACGGTGAATAAAATTCACTGAACGATCTAAAGGCTTATATTAAATACGAAAACAAATCAAATCTTTCATTTAGAGATTTGCTGAACAAATTGATTCGTTTCCCTCCCCTATAAATAGAAGCCAAGAAAAGAAGAGAAGGGACCTTCTTTTTGGAGAGAAAAACAGAGAGAGGAGAATTTAATTCTCAAGAGGGAAGAAAAGAAAGGAGAATTTAATTCTCAATAAAAGAAAACCCTAAGTGAGAAAAAAAAGTGAATCAAAACTTCAAACAGAGAATTTAATTCTCAAAAATCCAAGAGTTTAACTCTTATACAAAAAAGAACTTAGTTCTTTTTCTGGTTGAAGATCTGCACAGAGCACATCTCCCCATAAGTTGAGAATTTAATTCTCATCGGGTCGAGATCCTGCCATGCAGATCCTAAACTTAGAAGGGGAATTGAGTTTTGAGAATTTAATTCTCCTAAAACAAAACTAGGGTTTAACCCTAATCAATAATTTAATTCTTTTACATATCTGGGAATTTAATTCCTTTGAAAAGAAATCAGGATTTTATCCTAAATAAGAATTTAATTCTTTCACGATAGGAATTTAATTCCTCCAAAATCATAATTAGGGTTTAACCCTACAGAGAATTCAATTCTTAAAAGATCACTGTTCATAAAAAGAACTAGGGTCACATGCCCCCACGTGACCCTTGAAAAAATCCACCGCAAAGAACTTTGAAGTATCACCTCACGTGCTCCCACGTGACTCCCAAAACGCAGAAAGAAAAAGCAAAGGAAATGAAAGCTTTGGGCGCTCTCACGTGTTATCACGTGACCCCTCAGCAAATGCTTTAACAATTGGCGCACAGATCTCCATCACGTGCCAACACGTGATGCTCTAAAATAAAAATAAAAGTGTTTAACACTTATTCGCAGATTTGAGGATAAACCAAAAGGAGATCTGGCTCCACATTTAGGGTGCCCTCACGTGTCCCCACGTGACCCCTAACGAATCCCTTTAATATCGAATGGATGGATGCCTATCACGTGCCCACACGTGATGGCCAGGAAATTAAAAGTGTTAAACACTTACCTGCAGAATAAAATAAGGGAAATCAGGGCGCTCTCACGTGTCCGCACGTGACCCCTCCCTCCTTAGTGTTTAACATTAATTGGAAAACTCTATCTGCAGTGTTTAACACTGATTTTCTTAGTGTTTAACACTAATTTGGAAAACTCTATTTGCAGTGGTTAACACTGATTTTCTTAGTGATTAACACTAATGTGAAAACTCTGTTCCCGGCGTTTAACACTGATTTGATTTAGTGTTTAACACTAATTTGAAATCTATACTACCAGTGTTTAACATTGATTTGCTTTAGTGTTTAACACTAATTTGAAAGCCCCGTTGCTAGTGTTTAACACTGATTATCTTTTAGTGTTAAACACTAACTTGATAATCTTAATTCCAGTGTTCAACACTGTTGGTCTTTAGTGTTTAACACTATCTTTAGCCCAATTGGCTAAGTTTCTAAAGGCAAAGCCTCTCCTTCAATGAGCCAACAAAGGGCCAATATTTCAAACATAATTGGACTTAGCCCAAACTAGCCATAAGTCCTCAAATCATCTTGAACTGAGCACATCTGCTCTTTCAACCAACTCATTGGTTCAAGGGTACATCTCGGAACTCCTCTGATATTTGTCGTTGTAATCCTTCAACGTCTTCAGAGAAGTAACGGGTCCCGACAACCACACATCAACACGGACTGTGGGGTCCTTAAACTCATGGACTTATGCGTCCTTAAACCAAGATACGGACTGTGGGGTCCTTAAACCCGCGGACTTATGCGTCCTTAAACTAACGGACTAATGCGTCCTTAAACACACCCATATGGACTGTGGGGTCCTTAAACCCATAGACTTATGCGTCCTTAAACTACCATTGGACCGCAATGTCCTTAAACTACCAATGGACCACTATGTCCTTAAACTGGTATTGGACCACCATGTCCCTGGCAATGGACCACCATGTCCCTAAACTGGCAATGGACCACTATGTCCCTAAACTGGAACAATAGAGCCCAAATGCTCTTTTGTCGGATCTAAACGATCCCGTTTAAGTTGATCTTAGCCTCAAATATGGCTAACGTATCCTTAAACCTTCAAACAGACTTTAGTCCCAAATTGGACTATAGATTCCCCAATCAACTTTGGTTCAAGGGTACATCTCTGAACTCCTCTGACATCCGTCGTTGTAATCCTTCAACGTCGTCAGAGAGGTGACAGGTCCCGATGGACATACATGCAATGGACCACTATGTCCCTAAACTAGAACAATAGAACCCAAACGTTCTTTTGTCGGATCTAAACGATCCCGTTAAGTTGATCTTAGTCTCAAATTAGACTAACGTATCCTTAACAAACGTTTGAGTTGATCTTAGTCTCAAGTATGGCTAACGTATCCTCAAACCAAAACCCCAAACCCAAATCTAAGAAAATACGGATTTGGACTAATCCAAGTCCTACGGGCGACGACATAAATTAGTCTCCGTATACAATCCACGGGTAACCACAAACAAAACAAACACCCACGACACAAAGTGAAATTCTGGAGAAGAAGAAAGTTGTTACCGCGATGCGGTAGCGTAATTAACTGCAAGGGCTTGCGCCTGCAGGGAAGAGCGCCCCCACAATCAAAAACCCCTCGATCGAGGGGGAATCTGACGAAGTTTGCTACATCAGACGCATCCGTTTAAGCCCTTGATACACGGTGTCATAAATCAACTTGGCATCTTCGAAGAGGTGGACGGATCAAACCAATTAGCATCTGCCCCGAATCTCAGGCAAGACAGTCCCTGTCTTGGCCGTCGTTCGGAGGGGAACAGAATCTGGCACGCCCCGTGGTACCTTTTCCTCTTTCCACTCCACACTTCGTGTGTCGTCTTCGCGAACGAATCGCGGTTTGTTAATGGTTGCCCGTGGGTTTCGAGGTACTAAGATTTGGCATTTTGCTTGGTGCAGAAAGCAAAGGATCAATTGCGTTCACCTGCTCAAAGTGTTCCACATGCAACTGCAACCCATGTCTTGCCTCAACTGGAGGTATATCTTATGGGCCCCAGGCGGCTTCCCTGTTCACAATGCCGATGGAACAAGTCACTCAAGCCACCACAGGATTGTTTTTCGGGACCATGCTCCAGCCAATGAGCTTCACCGCTCCTGTGCCAACACCGAAAGCTCCTAAGAAGTCGGTCTTCGATCGGCTTACAGCTACTATGGCCCCTCTCAACGGGTCGTCCAACTCCAGCTCCTCGGTCTTCGCCAGACTGGGCCAAAATTCCTGTGGGCCCACAATGAAGCTTGCAATCCCAGAGAAGGTTATTCCGAAGAGGATAGCCATCCCTGCTCCTGAAGTCGTCAAGACGGCTTCTCCTGCCAAGGGGTCGGTCTTTACAAGGCTGACCATCCCAACTCCCACTCCCGCTCCTGCTACTCAAAGGACATCAGTCTTTAATAGGCTGACACCGGCAACGGCCCCTCACCTGAAAAGGGGGCAAGACAAGGCCATACCCGTCACCGAGCCAACTCCATCAGCTCGACATGCTTGACGTCGCCACTTGCGCCGAGTAAGGAAGTCAGGAGGCAACTCCCCTTCTGGGCTAACTCCACCAGCCCCGACGGCGGAAATTAATGCAGCTATTCCAACCGGGAACAGCTTTGAGCTGTTGAATAAGGTGCGTAGGAATTCTCCTACCGCTATACTGAAAAGATCTCCACCACCGGTGGAGACTGTCACGGAAATAAAGCCGAAGCAGTCCTCTCAACGGCTGTCTTCCAAAGTTTACAAAATATGGCAACAAGTCCAAGAGTCGGTGATCGATCCAAGTTTCTCCCGCCTGCACAAGAAACTGAAGGTCCAAAAGAAAGTCAGTCATCCTGCTAAACCACGAAAAGCTGTCTGGGTGCCCACCTTGACTGCTCCCTCAACTTCGACCGCTCTTGAGAAAAGAAGGCCGGAGAAGATCCCTGTGCCGGCGACAAAAGTCAAAGGCACTGAACCCAAACGCCCTAAGTCTGGGGGCATGGTGGTACATACCGTCTACATGGCGTCCGAGAAAGAGGATAGCCGTATATCCACAGGTCATAGACCGCTTACGCGATCGGTGAATAAAGCTCAAGAGCAGCAACAGAAGCTCCAAGAAATGATAACTGCGATGGCCGCACTCACTGGGCCAAAAGAAAGCCCAGAAGCATCCTCGAATCAACGCCAGGAGCAAGAAACCGATGCCTATTTCCTTCGGAGAGTACTGGAAAAGAAGGATAAAGAGGCTGCGGAACAAGTAGCCAATATAAAACGGATGGCCCTTCTGTTCCAGGACATAGTGGGTATGATGATCCAGCAGGATCCCCCAGCCGAAGATCCTCCGACTGTCCTTGAAGATGACAGAGGAGAAACGTCAAATCCAGCGCCGGCTCTTTCAACAGCCAAGGAGGAGACCATTTCCAAGGCTGCACTAGACGACTATATAGCTCAGCAGATACGAGTTCACCAGGCGAATGAAGCGACTGGGCAAATTGTTAGAACCGGACGACCCTATCCGGGTTGGTATGACCAAATCAGTTACCCACCGGGATATACGATCCCTAAATTCCATGTATACAAGGGGACATGGAATCTACATCAGCATGTCGCTCAATTCAGGGCCTTATGCGGCAACACTGGAGGCGACGACAAACTTTTGCTTCGCCAATTCGTCGGCAGCTTGGCAGAAACGGCCTTTGAATGGTATTCGAAGCTACCTAACGACTCTGTCAAAACGTTCGCGGAAATGGAGCTGTTGTTTACACAAAGGTTCGCGAGCGCTAGCGAGCGTACTCCAATCACCGCATTAATCAATGCCAGGGTGAAGCCTGGAGAAACTTGGGTCCAGTATGCGATATGGTGGCGTAATCTGTGGTCGAAGTGCGAACAGCGCATCGAAGAAGCACCAGCGGTGGGCATGTTCGTAGGAACCCTCGACCCTCGGTCAACTATCTCCCAATTCATGATGTTCTTCAAGCCGACCACCTTCCAAGCCTTGATTGACAAGCTGGCCTAAATGGATCAGATGGGCCATAGGCCTTCCTCTTCAAAGTCAGAGCCTTGGAATGAAAAAGGCAAAAGGAAAGAAACTTTCGTTGCCAATACTCAACAACAGCCGTGCAACTTAAAGCCAGTTGTTTTCCAAAACAACGTGCGTCCACGCCCATCCCTCGAGGAGAGACTGGGACGTCCTTACTCGTTTCCCCAAAATAAAACGAGGAAACTGTTCGAGCTGGCAATGCACAACAAACTCATCAATCTGCCGGGTCCAAAACGTCCGTTGCAGCCAGGCGATGTCAACGATCCAAATTACTACCCTTACCACCAAGCGGTAAGCCATCCAATCGAAGATTGCTTCGTCTTTAAGGGATGGATCGAGGATCAGTACCTACAAGGTAAGTTTGCGCTGTCTAAGAAGTGGAAAGTAAGCCCACCACAACCGCACACTCCTAAAAAGACGGACACACCGGGGGCATCGTGCTCATTCATAAGGGAAGCCCCATGGGAGGGCGTTCTTTCAGCCAAGACAAAAAGAAAGCTGAAGGATCTGCAAACATGCCCGGTAATCAGGTAGAAAAATCCACCGGAATCCGAGATCATCGAGGGAATGCTGAAACCGCGCCCAACTCCAAAAACGGGTGGTGATGGTCAGAGCACTCACACCCAACCGTCAAAGTCTTCGAAGAAGAAGAAGAAGACCAAAAAGCCCGTGTAGCCCGGTAACAAGCGCACGGACCTGCAAAAACAGATTGACGCGTTGGAAGAATATAATCAGAAGGCGCGGACCCTAGTCACACTCCAAGAATTTCTCAGCCACGTCCTTGAGGACGGAGATGATGACAATGGAAAAGACTCATCGGATGAATCTAAAGATTATGTGGCAAGTTGCCATGTAATCTCTCACTCGTCAATAAATGACGAAGAAGCTCCTTACACGGAAAAGCTGGGGGCAGATCCTGAGCCAGAACTTCTAGGACCATCAGACGAAATAATTGATGCATTCCTGAATGAAGCCCGTCTTAAAAGTAAAGCTGATCGAGAGCGGGAGATGGCCATATTCGAGAAAGCCAAACGCCGGCGACTAGATGAAAGAGTTGAAACACTCCCACTGGATCAAAGTTCATCCGATGCAAATGAAAGAAGGATCAAGACAAGGAAACGATTCGCCAAAGCCATATCGATGGGGATGAAGCTCCCCTCTTTCAGAGGAAATTCTCCCACCGATATATATCTTGATGAAGCGGACATGCATCTTAACTTCTGTTTATATCATTAGAAGATTGCACACTACTGAAGAATGCAATGCCTTTAAAAACTGACGGCAGGGATACGTTGCTCACCGGCAGCACGTTCAACAATTGAAGCGCGAAGCTCGTCAGAAACAGAACACGACAAATGAGCATATGAAAACTGCCGGCAACGGTTACATGGTTGATGGCAGAAGATCGCAAGCTCTCACCTTCGGGAGCAATTCTGAAGAAGAAATGACTCTCATTCCTCCCTTCAAAGAATCCACCTCAGGAAAAGAGGAAGCAAAGAAGAGCTGCGAGAACATTCTGCCGTGCAATCGCACGCTACCCGAAAAAAATCTCGGACCCGCAAACAAAGGATCGAACAAAAGGGATAAGGGGAATGGAAAAGCGACCTTCGTCGCCAATGCTCAACAACAGCCGAGTAACCCGAGACTGTTTTTTCGTCAAAACAACAAGCCGCGATACCTCAATGAGAAGTTGAAACGTCCTTACTCGTTCCCCAAGGATTAAATAAAGAGATTGTTCGAGCTAGCAGTGCGCAGCGGGCTCATCACTCTGCCGGATCCAAAATGTCCGTTGCAGCCAGATGACGTTAACAATCCTAATTATTGTCCCTACCACAGAGTAATGGGTCACCCACTCGAAAATTGCTACGTCTTCAAAAACTGAGTTGAAGACCAATACCAACAAGCTGGCAAACTCGCGCTGTCCGAAAACTGGAAGGTAAGCCCGCCACAACCACATCCCTCGAGAAAGATGGATATACCGGGGGCATCATGCTCATTCATAGGGAAAGCTCCATAGACCGAAAAGTCAATAAACTAGAGATTCGCCTCAAATACGGCGATGCTAGACCGAAAAGTCAGTAAACTAGAGATTCGCCTTAAATACGGCGACGACGGACCGCAATGTCCTAAAACTTGCAAATGACCGAAATGTTGTTAAACTACTATCAACCCGCGGCATCCTCAGGCCGGCATGGTAAAAAAAACGGTTTGTCCACAAGCAAAATGGACACGGATGAACACCCAAAAGAGCCCCGTGAGTAAAAACAACAGGGCTACCGGCGAGTCTTGTGAAAACCCGAAAGGGCGCAATCTCGTTAGAATAAAAAAAAGAAAGAATAAACCAAATCAAAAGAAAAAAAAAAAGAAAACGGTACGCCCATAAGCAAAAGGGGCACAGATGAAAACCCGAAAGGGCTCCATGAGTAAAAACAGCAGGGCTACCGACGAGTGTTTATGAAAACCCGAAAGGGCGCAACCTCGTTAAAAGACACTTACAGGGTCCTCTCGGTCTTATAAGGAGAAACCACCCGCATGAGATCCTTACGACTCACAAGGGAGCAACACACTTAAGGATCCTCACGATTCCTAAGGAGAAAATACACTTGCGAGATCCTCACGACTCGTAAGGAGAACTCTCTTATGGGACCCTCACGGCTCATAAGATTTAAAAGTCTTAAGTTACAGAAACCTTAACCTGTTCTTAAGCAACCCCCACAACCTTCGATATTGCCCTACAAGCGGCTTATATTGACCCTTGTATACAATCCACGGGAACGAATAAATATTTCACTAACAAAGTCCCATCCGTGACTAGGGATATGCTTGTACAGCAAACAACACTTGTAAGTCCTCTCGACTTATAAGGAGAAAACCCTTTTGTAAGATCCTTACGACTTACAAGAGAACATGCACTTAGGAATCCTCACGATTCCCAAGGAGAAAACACACCTACAAGATCCTCACGACTTGTAGGGAGAAATACCTTTGTGAGACCCTTACGGCTCATGAAGTCAAAAGCCTTAGCCGACAGGACCCTTAACCCTGTTTACTAAGCCACCTTTGTTCAACATCGACAGAGGCAAATGATGATTCGCTCCTGGCAATATCCCAGTTGCAACGATACTGATGCCTAAACCGGTATCAAATTCCAAGCCCTTTCAAGGCAAATGATGATTCGCTCCTGGCAATATCCCAGTTGCAGCGATGCTGATGCCTAAACCGGTATCAAATTCCAAGTCCTTTCAAGGCAAATGATGATTCGCTCCTGGCAATATCCCAGTTGCAGCGATACTGATGCCTAAACCGGTATCAAATTCCAAGTCCTTTCACGGCAAATGATGATTCGCTCCTGGCAATATTCCGGCCGCAGCGATGCTGATGCCAAGATTGGTATCAGATCCCAAATCCCCTACTCGCGAAAAAAAAATCAGCGAGCCAAAAAAAAAATGCATACGAAATAGCCGAAATGATGGGGCAACTTGCAAACAAAATCAGCAAATAAAAATGTATGCATGCAAAATAGCCGAAATGATTGGGCAACTCGCAATAAAAAGCAGCGAGTAAAAAGAAAAATAGCCGAAATGATTGGGCACCGCGAAAAATAGCCGAAATGATTGGGCAATCGCGATTTTCGCGATATAAAAAGCTGAAAAGATAGAGCATCGCGGAAAGAATAAAAAAAATGAAAGAATGAAACTTTTTGCCTTACAGGTGAAATCACATCGATCTCTGTATACAATCCAGGGGCACAGATAAAGAGGGAACCATACCTTCCCAACAGGCTCCATCAGAAAGCGAAGCCAAATCTCGACGGTTCATAGATAACCTAGAGACAATATCGACATTTGTCGCAATATTACAGACACGATGTCAACAAATGAAGCAAACGAAGATCCCGAGCTTCAGGGTATCGACGTCAACATTGACAACTTAGAGATCACCAATGGCGTTTCTCCTCACTCCAACCAGATACAGACATGACGTCAACAATCGACCTCAGAGTCGCAATGAAACGGAACCATGGCAAAGTCCCTAGTTCCAAATCTCAATGGCCACATCTGCAGCCCAAAGGCCAACAACGGTGGGCCTCTTCATTCCAGCATGACACAGATGTTACACCATCAAGCGGAGCGACGGCAAAATCCCAGCTCCACCTCAGCATTCGTCTCAATACAGCAGACGAGATGTCAACAATGGCGTTCCTCCGCAGTCCAGCAGGATGCAGATGCAACGTCAACAAAAGACCTCACGGTCGAAATAAAGCGGAGCGAAGGCAAAATCCTAGCTCCACCTCAACATTCGTCTCGATACAGTAGACGGGATGTCAACAATGGCGTTCCTTCGCAGTCCAACAGGATGCAGAAGCAACATCAACAAAAGACCTCATGGTCGAAACAAAGCGGGGTGACGGCAAAATCCCAGCTCCACCTCGGCATTCGTCTCGATACAGCAGACACAGTCAAAGCAAATGAAGCGAAGGCCACATTCCTAGCTTCAACGTCTTGACGGTAACTCATATAAAACCGGAAAGACAATCGGAGATCATCTCGCACCAGCGCGGAGTGGTCACCACCTCAACGATCGTCTCGATACAGCAGATGAAATGTCACCCCAGCGTTCTTCCCCCAGCAGGATTCGGGCGCGCCAAAGCAAATGAAGCGAAGGCCAAATTCCTAGCTTCATGCGTCTTAACGGCAAGTCATATAAAGCCTGAAAGACAATCGGAGATTATCTCGCACCAGCGCGGAGTGGTCACCACCTCAACGATCGTCTTGATACAACAGATGAAATGTCACCCCAGCGTTCTTCCCCCAGCAGGATTCGGATGCGCTAAGGCAAACGAAGTGAAGGCCAAATTCCTAGCTTCAGGGTCTTGACGGCAAGTCATATCAAGCCTGAAAGACAATCGGAGATCATCTCGCACCAGCACGGAGTGGTCACCACCTCGACGATCGTCTCGATACAGCAGATGAAATGTCACCCCAGCGTTCTTCCCCCAGCAGGATTCGGACGCGCCATAGCAAACGAAGCGAAGGCCAAATTCCTAGTTTCATGCGTCTTAACGGCAAGTCATATAAAGCCTGAAAGACAATCGGAGATCATCTCGCACCAGCACGGAGTGGTCACCACCTCGACGATCGTCTCGATACAACAGATGAAATGCCACCCCAGCGTTCTTCCCCAGCAGGATTCGGACGCGCCAAAGCAAACGAAGCGAAGGCCAAATTCCTAGCTTCAACGTCTTGACGGTAACTCATATAAAACCGAAAATCAGAGATCATCCCACATGGAGTGGTCACCACCACGACATTCGTCTCGATACAACAGATGAGATGTCAACAACAACGTTCTTCCTCCAACAGGATTAGGACACACCAAGCAAACGAAGCGAAGGCCAAATTCCTAGCTTCAGGGTCTTAACGGCAAGTCATATAAAGCCTGAAAGACAATCGGAGATTATCTTGCACCAGTGCGGAGTGGTCACCACCTCGACGTTCGTCTCGATATAGCAGACGCAACATCACCAAAAGGAGCCACGGCAAAATCCCTAGTTCCAAATCTCGACGGTTCACCAGCAACCTAGAGACAACCATGGCATTCGTCTCGATACAGAGGACGCGATGCCAGCAAACGAAGCAAAGGCCAAATTCCTAGCTTCAGGATCTTAACGGCAAGTCATATAAAGCCTAAAAGACTATCGGAGATCATCCCACACCAGCGCGGAGTGGTTATGACTCATCGGGGCTCTCCAAAATGAGCCTAACCTTAAGTAAAAAGCGGCATGGCAAATTCCTAACGCTTGCTCTTCCGACGGTCAAACTGCCAAGGAGGATTGCTTGAAGACGTCTTGTCCAGCCCTCGAAGGGATCAGAGACACGGCAGTCGCAGGGCTACTCGAACAACACGATTGCCTATCGAGGAATATATGAGCTCATGCGACAGTACGACAGCCAAAACCCTAAGTACCACAGACCCTAACAGACTTCTGTCGTAAAGAGCAGAGGTTAACTGTGACGTTAGGATATTCTTGCGAGATCTGCTCGATCCGTTTCGACTCGTGAGGAAATTGATGTCTTTGCGAGAACTTCTCGATTCGTCTCGACTCGTGAGATAAAGCCTTAGGCAGTAGGGATTAAAAACCTGTTTCCTAAGCACTGGGACCCTGCAAGTCGGCCCAAAACGGTCTCTTGCATACTATCCACGGGTCACACTCTCCAAAGTCAATTCTCGACAAGGAGGGAAACAACCGCTTACGGGTCCTCTTGACTCGTAAGAGGGAAAACTCTCTTATAGGATCCTTACAACTTATAAGAGAAAACACACTTAGGAATCGTCACGACTCCTAAGGAGAAAATACACCTACGAGATCCTCACGACTCGTAGGGAGAAAGTCTTTATGAGACCCTCACGGCTCATAAAGTTGAAAAGTCTTAGGTGGCAGATCCTAACCCTGTCTCCTAAACCATCACCGCCCTGCAAAGAGGTCAAGATGGACCATCTATGAGCCACACTCGCCAAAGCTACATGCTACTAAAATGGAAAAGCTACTCATGAGCATATAAACTACTTCACGCCAGAGTAAGATATAAAGAGATAGAAGGGTGCAGCTCATGGAGTTAAGGGTTTGGAACTATATCTCTTAAAAGTCGAGATTTAAGTCAATGATAAATGACGACGCTTGTGTCCGCTCGTTATCTTCTCAGATCAAGATTCTGAAAGTAATATACCAACCCGAAACTGGTCATACACTATGCATTACTTTGCACTACTTCACCCACGTATATACTTACGTGGGCAAAGTAGTGGGGGGCATTTGTTCCCGCCAAAAATTTCTGCGCAGAAGAGTCCAAGGTATCAAATGGCAGCGATACGCTTAAGAAAATGCGAACCAATATCTTCCGGCCTGTATTTTGATAAGTTCCTGAAGGAGAAACTATTAAATTCTGATGGTATTGGAAGCATCTCGAAAAACCTTTCGATTTGATATATTATGGGCCTCATAATTCATCCGGGATCAAAAGTTATGAGGCATCACGTGTCCACACGTGATGGACCTTTAAGAATCCGCTGGAGGAGTTAAAAGAAATAATAAAAACTCAGAAAAGACTCCAATGGGGCATCACGTGCTCACATGTGACCATGGGTCACGTGCAGACACGTGATGGGCTTTTAAAGCCTCTAAAATAATGAATATAATTTAATTCTAAAAGTCAGAAAATACCTCAACGGGGTATCATGTGCTTACACGTGACCAATGGTCACGTGTTGACACGTGATGATTAAAACAACAACATAAACAAGCGGCTGTTAAAGGAACCAATTTGGGGGTCACGTGCTCACACGTGATCAAGGGTCACGTGCCAGCACGTGACAGGCTTTGAAAGCCTTACAGTTTAATAGAATTAAAATTCTAAATTTCTCTAAAATCTTTCGAAATAGAATTAAAATTCTAAATTTCTCTAAATCTTTCCAAATGGAAAAGGATTATGGGGACCGTTGGATTAAAAATCCAATGGTGATTAAAGATCACCAGTTTATGGAAAAATCATAAATAAAGAACGATCTCCCCAAATCTCACCGAAATAACAAACAGAATATCTTTTGGATTTAAAATCCAACGGTGAATAAAATTCACTGAACGGTCTAAAGGCTTATATTAAATACGAAAACAAATCGAATCTTTCATTTAGAGATTTGCTGAACAAATTGATTCTTTTCCCTCTCATATAAATAGAAGCCAAGAAAAGAAGAGAAGGGACCTTCTTTTTGGAGAGAAAAACAGAGAGAGGAGAATTTAATTTTCAAGTGGGAAGAAAAGAAAGGAGAATTTAATTCTCAATAAAAGAAAACCCTAGGTGAGAAAAGAAAGGGAATCAAAACTTCAAACAGAGAATTTAATTCTCAAAAATCCAAGAGTTTAACTCTTATACAAAAAAGAACTTAGTTCTTCTTCGGGTTGAAGATCTGCACAGAGCGCATCTCCCCATAAGTTGAGAATTTAATTCTCATCGGGTCGAGATCCTGCCATGCAGATCCTAAATTTAGAAGGGGAATTGAGTTTTGAGAATTTAATTCTCCTAAAACAAAACTAGAGTTTAACCCTAATCAAGAATTTAATTCTTTTACATATCTGGGAATTTAATTCCTTTGAAAAGAAATTAGGGTTTTATCCTAAATAAGAATTTAATTCTTTCACGATAGGAATTTAATTCCTCCAAAATCATAATTAGGGTTTAACCCTACAGAGAATTCAATTCTTAAAAGATCTCTGTTCATGAAAAGAACTAGGGTCACGTGCCCCCACGTGACCCTTGAAAAGATCCCCTGCAAAGAACTTTGAAGCATCACCTCACGTGCTCCCACGTGACTCCCAAAACGCAGAAAGAAAAAGCAAAGGAAATGAAAGCTTTGGGCGCTCTCACGTGTTATCACGTGACCCCTCAGCAAATGCTTTAACAATTGGCGCACAGATCCCCATCACGTGCCAACACGTGATGCTCTAAAATAAAAATAAAAGTGTTTAACACTTATTCGCAGATTTAAGGATAAACCAAAAGGAGATCTGGCTCCACATTTAGGGCGCCCTCACGTGTCCTCACGTGACCCCTAACGAATCCCTTTAATATCGAATGGACGGATGCCTATCACGTTCCCACACGTGATGGCCAGGAAATTAAAAGTGTTAAACACTTACCTGCAGAATAAAATAAGGGAAATCAGGGCGCTCTCACATGTCCGCACGTGACCCCTCCCTCCTTAGTGTTTAACACTAATTGGAAAACTCTATCTGCAGTGTTTAACACTGATTTTCTTAGTGTTTAACACTAATTTGGAAAACTCTATTTGCAGTGTTTAACACGGATTTTCTTAGTGATTAACACTAAGGTGAAAACTCTGTTCCCGGTGTTTAACACTGATTTGCTTTAGTGTTTAACACTAATTTGAAATCTATACTTCCAGTGTTTAACACTGATTTGCTTTAGTGTTTCACACTAATTTGAAAGCCTCGTTGCTAGTGTTTAACACTGATTATCTTTTACTGTTTAACACTAACTTGCTAATCTTAATTCCAGTGTTCAACACTGTTGGTCTTTAGTGTTTAACACTAGCTTTAGCCCAATTGGCTAAGTTTCTAGAGGCAAAGCCTTTCCTTCAATGAGCCAACAAAGGGCCAATATTTTAAACATAATTGGACTTAGCCCAAACTGGCCATAAGTTCTCAAATCATCTTGAACTGAGCACATCTGCTCTTTCAACCAACTCATTGGTTCAAGGGTACATCTCGGAACTCCTCTGATATTTGTCGTTGTAATCCTTCAACGTCTTCAGAGAAGTAACGGGTCCCGACAACCACACATCAACACGGACAGTGGGGTCCTTAAACTCATGGACTTATGCGTCCTTAAACCAAGATACGGACTTTGGGGTCCTTAAACCCGCGGACTTATGCGTCCTTAAACTAACGGACTAATGCGTCCTTAAACACACCCATATGGACTGTGGGGTCCCTAAACCCATGGACTTATGCGTCCTTAAACTACCATTGGACCGCAATGTCCTTAAACTACCAATGGACCACTATGTCCTTAAACTGGTATTGGACCACCATGTCCCTAAAAATGGACCACCATGTCCCTAAACTGGCAATAGACCACTATGTCCCTAAACTGGAACAATAGAGCCCAAATGCTCTTTTGTCGGATCTAAACGATCCCGTTTAAGTTGATCTTAGCCTCAAATATGGCTAACGTATCCTTAAACCTTCAAACAGACTTTAGTCCCAAATTGGACTATAGATTCCCCAATCAACTTTGGTTCAAGGGTACATCTCTGAACTCCTCTGACATCCGTCGTTGTAATCCTTCAACGTCGTCAGAGAGGTGACGGGTCCTGATGGACATACATGCAATGGACCACTATGTCCCTAAACTGGAACAATAGAACCCAAACGTTCATTTGTCGGATCTAAACGATCCCGTTAAGTTGATCTTAGTCTCA
Source organism: Agapanthus africanus (assembly GCA_030015575.1). Taxonomy (NCBI): domain Eukaryota; kingdom Viridiplantae; phylum Streptophyta; class Magnoliopsida; order Asparagales; family Amaryllidaceae; genus Agapanthus; species Agapanthus africanus. The sequence continues at coordinate 314,259,967 of JASDDO010000019.1, forward strand.
AATTAGACTAACGTATCCTTAACAAACGTTTGAGTTGATCTTAGTCTCAAGTATGGCTAACGTATCCTCAAACCAAAACCCCAAACCCAAATCTAAGAAAATACGGATTTGGACTAATCCATGTCCTACGGGCGACGACATAAATTAGTCTCCGTATACAATCCACGGGCAACCACAAACAAAACAAACACCCACGAAACGAAGTGAAATTCTGGAGAAGAAGAAAGTTGTTACCGCGATGCGGTAGCGTAATTAACTGCAGGGGCTTGCGCCTGCAGGGAAGAGCGTCCCCACAATCAAAAACCTCTCGATCGAGGGGGAATCTGACGAAGTTTGCTACATCGGACGCATCCGTTTAAACCTTCGATACACGGTGTCATAAATCAACTTGGCATCTTCGGAGAGGTGGACGGATAAAACCAATTAGCATCTGCCCCGAATCTCAGGCAAGACAGTCCGCCTTGGCCGCCATTCGGAGGGGAACAACAAGTTTTTACATGAATGAAAATGAAAAACACTCATCTCACATAAAAAAAACCCGGCTATTGAAACACGACGATCCAATACAACATATCCAGCAACACATAACAACATATGTCATCAACTTAAGTAAACATGCGTATCCCAATTGTCGTTGACATATAGCAACGAAACCGGCGATATCACATATTACACTTACGGTCGCAGAAAAGAAAGTGTAAAACTACAACAGTTGGAATCCGCAAACTCTTTAGACATCACATGCCTAATTAAATGAATTCTTTAGACATCGCATGCCTAACAATTATAAACCCCGCATTTTAGTCTCATTATCGAAAACCCTTTTCAATATCAGGTCGGGCAATTCAACAAGATTCCCGACATCCTGATCGAATGCTCGTCGCAAACTTCAGTAGACGGCTGCACCCCCGATGCCGCCGACGAAATGCACCAAGGCGGAACACCGCTGCCGCGAGCACCCGAACGGATGCTTTCGGCGACGGGGTTCTCCTACAGTCACTTGGTCGGGGCTATGGAGTGAGGATGTCTATTAAGTTTACCCGGCGAGTATCCGCGTATACTACGTGATTGCGACGGACTTTTGATCACTTCAAAATTCCGTGAAAACCGATCAAGTGAGACTAAACCGCTAGATTTATAACATTCATTCAGTTATCTCATAACTACTTGTGAATTCCAATTATTGTATCACATTCCGGATAAATAGAAAATGTCAAACTTTCCGATCGAACAATCGAACACCCAAGTTTTCCCGAAACAGCTCAACACATGAAACAAGTTTAAAAACATTCACTTCATGCTTCAGTACCAACGGTCCAGCCGTAGAAGGGTCAAGCCAACGCCTCACTTGTGGCACGCCGTACTGTCTCAAACCCTAAGGTTCAAAGGGCAGTTCAAGACGGTCACATAATCGAGTTAAGCTTTGTTGTCTTCTAGAGGGACCATCACGTTACTTGCACTACTTAGAACGTTATCAAACTACGGAAAAATCCAACATTTGGAAATTTCCCAACGGGGGAAAAAGTGGGTATTTATATCCGGTCGAGCTTTTTAACATATTCTAAAATTACCCGGAAAAACACATAGACGAAGTTAAATAAACCGATCAAATCATTGAATCCCCAAAACAGCCCAGAAAATTCAACTGTTGAATATTAATTAAAAATATCCAGAAGAATCAGGAATGACATAAGAATGTTACTGTGCAAACAGAAATGAATGAAGAGACTACATGGCCGCGGAACCGCCGCACGAGCATTCCGCCGCGCTTTAATTGAATTATGACCACGTGCTTCACAGTAACTCTTATAAAACCCTGCTTATTTTTCTGCATTATTTTAATTCACAAAAATCCACATTTTCAAAAATTGGACAGAGAGGGGTATGAATTAGGGCTTCGTGTTTCGATCGGACTTCTAACATCGACTACACATCGCCTAAGGCTCTAGCTAGGCTCTGATACCACTGTAGGGTTCCTAGACACACTCAAGAGGTCTCACAAGGCATCAACCATGCCAAATTGAAAATTTTCCGGTGCCGAGAAACCCTAAACTAGATCGTTAACTAGAGAATAGGCGAAACTACAAGCTAGTAAACGACTTTACTGCTAAGTGAAAGAGACTACAACCTTTGTAGATCCGGTCCTCCACTTCCTTAGCTCCGTGATGATGTCCCTCCGCTGCGATCATCGGATCCCGGACTCTAGCGATGGTTTCGTCGAAGAAATGATCGGGCTAGGTCGTCGACTTCGTTGACGAAGATGATCTATGTCGAGGCAACACAAGATCAAGCTCCAACTTCACCAAGTCATGAAATTTGTGAAGAAAACACCCTATACTACTTGGCAAGTGGTAGAGGGTGAAGAAATAGGAAGTGGGTTCCCTTTAGAATTGGATTTCTCACTCTTTTTATCAAGGCCCCATTGAAGGTATCATGGTTTCTTCTTCTTTGAAGAAGAAGAAGAAGAAGAAGAAAGAATATATGATAAGAATTATGAATAATAGAAAATAAAATCATTCTTATCATTATGAAACCTTGGGTTAGTTTAGCAAGTGTATAGAATAAACAAGGGTTAGGTGAATGGTTAGGTTTAGGAAAGAAACAAAGTGGTCAAAGCTTCATGAAGCTTCAAGGTAAAAACAAAAGAAGCCACCCTTTTTATTTCTTGCCATAAAATAAATAAATAAAACAAATAATTAAGAAAAGATAACAAAACCCTAACCATTCACTTAAACATGGTTTAAAGTAAACATACACCCAAGTTTGCATGTATCATCAAACATGATACAATCTAGTGCACGAAAATATATCACATATACTACTTGTGCACATCAAGTGAGAAAATCCATTTTAAGTGAACAAATACTAGTTAATGTAAAGTAATATATCAAATATATAATTATACATTAAATCATTAAATCAACACTTGATTTAATGATCCGGTCATACTGCAAATAACCGACTAATATCAAGTGTATCAATGTATCGAATCAACACTTGATTCGGTAACCCGGCTATATCTTATATAACCGTCCAGTGATACAAATCGCGAGAATATAATCCAATATCTCATACTGTTATTATTCTCGGTCCTGCACATATCTCATATGCGCTCCTATTTCATTTCGCTTGAGCCAGGAAACCTCTGTGTAGTACTCTAAAGACTCATCAATACGCCGGCAGCAGATGATGATCATATCAAGCACCCACAAGCCGCAAGCGGTCTGCTAAACGTAACGGCCACCTGGGTATTGAGCGATCAGAAGATCGACGAGCAAGCCCGCTCACTCTCCTGTGAATCTAACCAGTAACTCTTACCGTACAGTCCGGTCTATTCGTCTGATATGTCGCATATCTCGCCTAGGGGTGGTAAACGTCAGACCCCAGTAGCTCGATAAGTCGTGTCGATATGAGGTCTATAACAGTTTGAGAAACTACTGGTAACACTTACCAGTAAATCTCAGCAACCCTGGCCAGGGATTTCCGGTTATAGCCAATCGAACACAGCGCAACATCAACTCCCTATACCGGGAGAGACGAATCCCCTCCTATCGCTCATTGCCTCCATGTGATTCAGGACTGTACCCAAAAGCCACCGTTTTGCACGCCCTCTTGGACGTGGTAAGGTGGAAATCAAAGCACAGTGGGAATCACACAAGACTCTATGACGATCTCGGGTCAATAGACTACTCTGTACCTGTGTCACCAGAGAACTGCCATCTGACGTAACGTATAATACCATCTGGGAGTTCTCGGCGAGTCCGTCCAGTGTACCCAGTCTCCACTGAGCACCCGTATATCATCTCTGATGTCAAACACCAATGAATATGGGATCATCCATCGCCCATCTGTATGGGTCGAGAAGGTATACACTAGTCTACTCTGGTATATCGATGCCCCGTCTCGATACACCCACGACTAGGGACCTTGAAGGATGTACTTATGGACTACCATGTCCCCACTAGTATGATCCGCATCATAGTCCAGGTAGTCAAGTACACATCTTAAGGGCTTTACCAACATGTAACAGAGAGACAATCAGTATACACGTTAAGGTAAAGAGTAACCAAATAGCATACTATCATGTCGAGCAAGAAAGTCCTCCCTATATATGTCCCAGCATCCACTACAATATACATCCTATGTACAGTAATGGCCTCTAGGGCATAGATATAACTAACAGCATGAAGTCTCCATGAATTTGGCACGAGTGGCATTGCTTCACATATTTGAGGCAGTCCTGAATTATCGTGGGCCAATAGTAGCCCATCCTTTTGATCTTCAGCTTCATCTTTGGCCCGGCTTGATGAGAACCGCAGAGTCCATCGTGAGTTTCTTGCACGACTCTCCTTGCTTCACCCAGTCCCAGGTATCTCAACCATAGAGAGTCGAACGATCTCTTATACAGAGTATCATTGACGAAGGCGGAAGACAGAGCTCGTTTCATGAGGTGATGTCTTGAGGATGCATCTTCAGGTGTTCGACGGGGTCTGAAGTAGTCTATGAAAACTTCTCTCCAATCCTTATCTTTTTCTTGGTCCTCTATTTGTAAGGCTATCTGCTTGGTTGCTTCCTTTTCATCAGACAACTCTGGAGATATTTCTGCTAGTGCGAAAACCCAACGGCTCTGCACAACGATTCTTACATCATCGAGGTTTTCGTCAGCCGGTTCTTTAGCAAGTTTGGCTAATGCATCCGCTTTGCTATTTTCTGTACTCCGTATGCTTTCTAGGGCGTAGGAAGGGATTTGAGTCAGCAGTTGTTGCACTCTCTCGCCATACTTTGCCAACTCTGGTTTGCATGTTTGATAGTCGCCGTTTACTTGACTAACGACAAGCTGGGAGTCTCCGTATATAAGGAGATTTTCGATCCTTATGTCGATAACGATCTCAAGACCTGCTATCAAAGCCTCATATTCCGCTTCGTTGTTTGTTCTTGGCTCCGTTAAGGAGAAGGCAAAGCGCATTATCCCTCCTTGTGGGGTCACGAAGATGAGGCCTACCCCAGATTTGATTATGGGGGAGCTGTGCTTTTACTTATTCATGAAAGATGCCCCATCGATGTAGAGTTCCCAACGGGTATCACTCCCTCCTCTCTCCTCATTGATCATTTCAAACGTGTGCTCGTCTAGAAATTTGTAATTTAGGGGTGAATCGACAGGTATTGGATGCTCAGCGAGGAAGTCGGTGATGGCATGGCCTTTCACTGCCTTGAGAGGTCGGTATGTTATCGAGAATTCCATTAAGAGTAAGGCCCATTTAGTGAGCTGTCCCATTAGTATGGCTCTTGACATCAAATATTTGAAAGGATCCACTTTTAATATGAGATGGACCTCATACGCTAAGGCATAATGCAGAAGCTTCGTTATAGCGAAGATTAACGCCAGGCAGTGTTTTTCGATAGGGGAGTAGTTATTTTCTGCCCCCAGGAGAACTCGACTCAAATAGTAGAGGGCTCCCTCCTTCTCTTGGTCGTTCTCCTGTGCCTATAATTCGCCAAAGGAACCTTCAAGGGCGGTTCTGTACAAGATAAGGGGCTTTCCCTTGACTGGAGCGGTCAGTACCGGCGGATTTTGCAGGTAATGCTTGATTTTGTCCAGTGCACTCTGGCATTTACGATCCCAAACGAACAGGTTTCCCTTCCTCATCAGGTGACTGTAGGGGCGGTATTTTCCAGAGAGGTTGGCTATGAACCATCGGATATACGCGGCTTTCCTTGTAGAGACCGCAATTGTTTCAAAGTTCTTCGAGAGGGCATTTCCATAATCGCCTTGATCTTTGACGGGTCTATTTCGATGCTCCGGTGTCGTATGATGAACCCTAGGAACTTGCCTGAGGAAACTCCAAATGCGCATTTCAAAGGGTTCGTCTTCATGTTATACTTACGAAGACTTTGGAACACTATTTTCAAATGCTCCCAGTATTCCTCGTACGATTTGCTTTTCACTACGAGGTCATCGATATAGAATTAGACGATTTCATGTATGAGGTCATCGAAAATCTTTGTCATGGCCCTCTGGTAGGTAGCGCCGGCATTCTTCAGACCGAAAGGCATCACTTTGTAGCAAAATATGCCCAAAGGAGTCCGAAAAGCGGTATGCTTCTGGTCTTCGGGATGCATCTTTATTTGATTGTACCCTGATGAGCCGTCCATGAAGGAGAAGACTTCGTGAGTGGGCGTGTTATCTATCAGCAGCTCGGTAACCGGTACGGGGAAATCATCCTTCGGACAGGCTTTGTTGAGGTCCTGAAAGTCCATGCAGATGCGCACCGTCTCATTTTTATTCATCACCGGGGCAATGTTAGCGATCTAGTCAGGGTATTGAACTTCTTGGATGAAACCGGAGTCGATTAGCTTCTTGACTTCAGTGTTGACAGTCATTTCAGGTTCGTGCCGCATTCTTCTTGGTGCCTGTTTGACTGGCTTGACATCCGGAGATATCGCCAATCTATGCACGGCTATTTCTGGATCTAGCCCCGGCATCTCGAAATAGTTCCATGCGAAGCAGTCTTTATACTGCATGAGCATGTCTTTTAATGTAGCCACCTGTTCTTTAGACAGAAGCTCACTGACGAGCGTAGGCCGCGGGTCGTTTGCCGTCCCCAAGTCGATTTTCCTTAGGTTGTCCGCAGTAGTATGTATTCTATCTTCCAACTTTTTTGGCGCCGGTGGAAATTCTGAGATCAAATCCTCTTCATCCTCGTTTTTGAAGGACCGGGAGAGGTCATCCATATCCTCATGCACTCCTTCTTCCGACAGCCTTATCACGTGGCAGGTACTAGATCGTTTCCAAGACCGATGTTGATCTGGTTCTACTTTCGCTATATATGTTGCCTTTGGTACATGCTTTTATGGTGGGGCTACCCTCCAATTGTTGGATAGAGCGAATATGCCGAGTTGATATTGGTCTTCGACCCAGTTTTTGAAGGTAATGCAGTCTTCAAGAAGATGTCCCATCGCTCGATGATAGGAGCAATAATCCGGGTGATGAACCTCGTTTGCTTGATCAGGGTGCCGAGACTCCGGGAGTGTCATCATTTGATGTTTCATGACAAGGTCAAAGATTATTTTTCTTTTCTCGAGGGAAAGAATATGCTTGACCCATCTTTTTTATAAGAGAAGGATTCCGGCTGACCTTTTCTCGATCATGTGGCCTTTTGGATCCTTTTTGCCGCTGTCGAACGTTTTTTCCGTTCTTTAAATTTTTTTTGCCTCCGCGTTGGGCCTTTTTCTTGTCTTCGGAATGCATGGCGGGCTGACGGTGAAGGGCATTGTCATCCTCCGTAGCCTACTGAAGGAGGCGTTGCGTCTTGGCTTTCTCGTAAATGGTCATTTCGTGGTTGTGGTCGTTCCAAACCTTTTGACCTGCTTCTATTACTATCTTGTCCATCTGTTCTTCAAACGACAGACTCGGTATTCTTATGGCGGGACCTCGTTCTGGTTCAACGTCAGCGTCTTTTAAAAGAGCATCCCTTTCTTCATCGAGGTCATTTATGACATGGCAGCCATGGAATAGCTCCCGTTTCTTGGATTGGACATATCCAAGCCCAATTGTTTCCATTTTTCCGTCGGGCAATTTTCGCTGAGTTCCGGGGACGTTTCAAATCCTGTTGTAGAACTAAGCTTGTCGAGAAGTCTATTTAAAAGGTATGTCTTGGCATCTTAATAACCTTTTCAATCCCTCTGTATAGTATTTTGGCAGACGGATGGGTTGGAGCCTGTCGAGCACAAAATCGGCACCATGCCAGACTTCTCTTTCGACTTTAGTCTCTGTGGATCGATAGAATAGGATCTCTTTTTTACCTCTTCACCTGGGAGGGATGTAGAATGTCTGCAGCTCTTGCACACTATATGTCTCAAGCGCATCAAGCTCTCTGTAGTGCTGCCGCGGAACCATGGCGATTTGCAAACTCTGATCATCTCCAGCGAGGGCCTGCATTGATGGACGGACCGAGAACACTCCGTTGACTTCATCTTCAGAGTCACTGCCAAAGACCAGAATAGGGTAGATAGTCCCGGCCTGTTGCATGGGGACGGCCCCGAATAGACTATCTCTTCTTCCTCCTCGGTATCGCTCCTGAAGACCGGAATAGTGGTGATAGCTTTTTGCTTATTCTCCGGTTTATGGTATCTTCCCGTGTCTTCAAAGTCTGGTAGGAAATACTTTGCATCTTTATACTTTCGGACTTTATTTATGGAGAATGGGTCTAGTTCCCCCGTCAAGGTATACTCGAGATCATCTTTGAAATACTTCAAACACTGATGTTGTGTAGCAAGGATGATGTTGTACTCGTGTAACCAAGGCCTGCCGAGTAAATCGTTGTAGCAGGTCTTGGCGTCAATGACATGAAATTTGATGTCAGTGACAAGCAGCCCAAAGCGTAACGTCGGTATTACAGACCCGAGCGTCCGTGATGACTGAGAGTCGAACCCGGAGATGGTGATTTTATCCCAAGCGAGGTTCTGAACGCTCATACAGATTTCTTTTAACACCCTCACATTTAGGAGGTTGACAGAGGACCCGTTGTCAACTAAGATTTTCCCTATCTTGATATCATGGCAGTACCCAGTGACATACAAGGGACGGTTGTGCTCGCACATTCCGAGGAGGAGATCTTCATCACCGAAAGTGATGTCAGCTGTGTGCACTTGTTTCAGCTCGTCCTTCATCTTTTCTTCGGTAAGGAAAGCTTGAAACTGCTCGGGCTCTTGTAATGCCCTGATCAGAGAATCTTGTGCCTCTTTAGATAAGAGAAGGGCATCCAAAATGCTTAATTGTGAGGGTATCTTCCTTGGGTATGCCAGGACATTGTAATCCACTTGTTTTTCTTGGGCGGGTACTTGGCTGCAAGCTCTTCGACGAATCGGTCATCGAGGGCGATATCCTCAGGGACTTTTTCCTTCCCCTTATCATTTTTGTTCGATCCCTTGTTTGTAGGTCCGAGATTCTTTTCGGGCAACGTACGATTACGCAGCTGAATGTTTTCACAATTCTTTATCTCTTCCTCTTTTCCTGAGGCGAATTCTTTGAAGAGAGGGCCGAGGACTATTTCTTCGTCAGAATCGCTTCCGAAGGTGAGAACTTGAGATCTCTTAGTATCAACCATATAACAGTTGTCGGCAGTTCTTTTATGCTCATCCGTCGTGTTTTTCTGCCCCCGATGAGTTTTTTGCTTCATCCGCTTGAAATATTGTTGGTGAGCAATGTATCCCTACTACCACCTTTTAAACGCCATGCATTCTTCGGTAGGGTATGCAATTCTCTGATGGTATAAGCAATAATTAAGATGTCCATCCGCTTCGTCAAGGTGTATACCGCTAAGAGTATTTCCTTTGAAAGATGGCAGCATCATTCCCATTTACAGGGCTTTAGCGAACTGTTTCCTTGTCTTAAGCCTGCTTTTGTCTGCCGCGGGTGTGCTTCGATCTGGTCGGAGTGCTTTGTGACTTATCTCTTCCATGACTTCTTTAACTTGATGCCGATGCCTGGCGCTTTCGAATATGACCATTTCACGCTCTTGATCAGCTTTACTCTTTTGACGGGCTTCGTTCAGCAGCACGTCAATCATCTCGTTTGACGGTTCCAAGGATTTTGGTACTGATCCTGCCCCCGGCTCCTCTATATTATCTTCTGATACTGAGTGAACTTCTTCGTCATTTATTGGTGAATGAGAGATCATGTGACAACTTGCTACATAATCCTCGGGTTCTTCTGACGAGTCTTCTCCCTCATCAATGTCATTATCTCCACCCTCAAGGATATGGCTGAGAAACTCTTGGAGTGTGACCGGGGTTCGCGCATTCGGGGTATATTCCTCCAGCGCGTTAATATGCCTTTGCAGGTCCGTGCGCTTGTCATCAGGCTGTGCGGGCTTCTTAGTCTTCTTCTTTTTCTTTGAAGACCTTGTTGGCTGAGCCTGGGTATTTTGCCCATCGCTACCAACTCTCAGTGTCGGGCGCAGTTTCAATATCCCCCCAATGATCTTTGGCTCCAACGGGCTTTTCCATCTAATTGCTGGACATGTCTGAAGATCTTTGAGCATTCTTTTAGTCTTGTCTGAAAGAACAACTTCTCATGGAGCTTCCTCTATAAATGAGCATGATACCACCGGCGTGTCTACCTTTTTAAGAGCATGCGGTTGTGGCGAGTTTATCCTCCATTTTTCAGACAGTTCGAGTTTGCCTTGTTGGTACTGGTCCTCAATCCAATTTTTGAAGACAAAGCAATCTTCGATTGGGTGGCCCACTATTCGGTGGTAGGGGCAGTAATTGGGGCTGTTCGCCAGGTTGCAGCGGGCGTCTCGGATCTGATAGAGTGGTAATCCTGTTGCGCACCGCCAGTTCGAACAGTTTTCTCGTTTTATCCCGAGGGAATGAGTAAGGACGTCTCAGCTTTTCTCCGAGTGATCGATGTCTATCATTTTGGCGAGCAGCTAGTTTTGGATCACTCGGCTGTTGCTGAGCGTTGGCGACGAATGTCGCTTTCCCTTTCCCCTTTTTCATTTTGGAGCTCCGTTTTCGAGGAGGACAGTCTATGGCCCATCTGGTCCATTTGGGCCAGCTTTTCAATCAAATCTTGGAAAGTGGTCGACTTGAAGAACATCATAAATTGGGATATAGTCGCTTGCGGGTCAAGGGTCCCTACAAACATGCCCACAGCAAGAGCTTCTTCTATGCGTTGTTCGCACCTCGACCATAGGTTCCGCCACCGAATTGTATACTGAACCCGGGTTTCTCCTGGCTTCACTCTAGCATTGATCAACGCCATGATTGAGGTGCGTTCGCTGGCGCTTGCGAAACGCTGGGTGAATAGCAACTCCATTTCTGTGAATGTTTTGATGGAGTCATTCGGAAGTTCCGAGTACCATTCAAATGCCGTCTCCGCTAAGCTACCGACAAATTGGTGAAGCAGCAGTTTGTCGTCACCTCTAGTATTGCCGCATAGAGCCCTGAACTGAGCGGCGTGCTGATGGAGATTGCCTGTTCCTTTATACACGTGAAATTTAGGGATCGTGTATCCTGGCGGGTACTTAATTTAATCGTAGCACGCTGGATACGGTCACCCAGTTCTGACGACTTGGTCGGTAGCTTCACTTGCCTGATGAGCTCGTATTTGTTGAGACATGTAGTCATCAAGCGCAGCTTTCAAGATCGTCTCCTCCCTGGCTGTCGATAGAGCCAGAAGAGGGTTCGATATTTCCCCTCTGTCGTCTTCAATGATTATTGAGGTATCTTTGGCTGGAGGGTCCGGCTGGATCACCATCCCCACCATATCTTGGAACAGGAGCTCTATTTATTTTATGTTAGCCGCTTGTTCCGCGGCTTCTTTATCTTTCTTTTCGAGCATTCTTCGGAGAAACTCAGCGCCGGTTTCCTATTCCTGGCGTTGTTCCGACGACACTTTCGGGCTTCCTTTCTGCCCAGTAAGTGCGGCCACCTTTGTCAGCATCTCCTAGAGTTTCTGTTGTTGCTCATGAGCCTTTGTTACGGACCGCGTAAGTGGTCGATGACCCCCAGAAGCACGGCTTTCCTCTTTTCCAGAAGCCATGTAGACGGTGTGCACTACCATGCCCCCAGACTTGGTGCATTTAGGTTCAGTGCCCTTGAGATTTGTCGTAGGCATAGGGATCTTCTCCGGTCTTCTCTTTTTATGAACGGTCAAAGTTGAGGGTGCTGCAACAGGCACCCTTGCAGACGACGCCTTTTGTAGCATGGTGACAGGATAATCTTCCTCTTCCCGAACCATCATTTTCTTCTGTTGGCGGGAGTAGTATTTGTCGATTACAGAGTTTTGGACTCTTCTCCAGACCCTACGGATTTTAGAGGACAGCTGCTGAGGGGGCTGCTCCGGCTTCGCTTTAGTAACATCTTTAGCGAGTGGAGTAGACCTTTTTAGTAGGACAATTGGAGAGTTCTTGCGCACCCTCCTGAGTGGCTCAATGTTGTTCCCAGTTGGAACAGCAGCATCAACTTCCACCATCGGAGCTGGTGGGATAAGTACAGAGGGGGAACTGCCCCCAGCTTTCCTCACTCAGCGCCAGTGGTGATGTCGAGCATGTCGTGCGGCCGAGCTCACCTCTGTTGTCGGGGTAGCTTCGTCATGCCCCCTGACCTGATGAGAAGTTGATGTCGGTGTCAGCCTGTCAAAGACTGACGTCCATTGAGAGGGAACGTCTAACCTATCGAAGACTGACTTTCGGGCAAGGGAAGCACTTGTGACGACCTCACCCAAAGCAGGAATTGGAACGGTCAGTTTTTCGAAGACCGGTCCCTTAGCAGGAGAAGCCCCTTTGATGACTTCGTTTACCGGAGCTGGAATGGTTATTCGTTTTAGGATAACACCTTCAGGTATTGCAGGCCTCCTTACGGGCCCACTGGAGTTTTGGCTCAGCCTATCGAAGACTGAGGCATTGGAATTGGACAACCCGTTGAGGGGGGCCGTGGTAGTTGCAAGCCGATCAAAGACCTACTTCTTTGGAGCATCCTGTGATGGCATCGGGGCGCTAAAGGTTTTTGGAGGGATCATGGTGCAGAAGAATAACCCAATGGTGGCCTGCGTCACCTGTTCCACCGGCATTGCGAAGATGGAGGCCGCTTGGGGCCCATAAGTTACTCCTCCCACAGGGACGGCATGGGAGTTTTTGTTGCAATTGGTGCAGTTGGAAGCCATTTACGCCATCTTCTCTTCTGCACGGAGCAAGACATCAAATCTTAGTACCTCGAATCCAGGGGCAACCATATTAAACCGTGATTCGTTCGCAAACACGACACACAAAGTCTTTGAGTAAAAAGAGGAAAAGGTCCCACCGGGCGTGCCAGAATCTGTTTACCGCCGAAAACCGGGACGAATCGTGTAGGTCTTCTTGTTTGAATTTGGGGGCAGATGCTATTGGGTTTTATCCATCCACCTCTCCAAGGATGCCAAGTTGATTTATGACACCGTATATCGGAGGTTTGGACAGATGCGGCCATTGTAGCGGACTTCGTCAGATTCCCCCTCGTTTGCGAGGTTTTTTTTATTGTGGGGACGCTCTTCCCTACAGGCGCAAGCCCCTGCAGTTAATTACGCTACCGCATCGCGGTAACCACTTTCTCCTTCTCCGGATGTTCACTTTGTGCCATGTGTGTTTGTTTTATTTTTGGTTGCTCGTGGATTGTATACGGAGACTAATTTGTGTTGTCGCCCGTAGGGCGCGGATTAGTCCAAATCCGTATTTTTTTTAGATTTGGATTTGGTTGATTTAAGGATCGTTAACCTTATTTGAGATTAAGATCGACTAAAATATTTGATAAGGATACGTTAATCCGATATTGGACTAAGTTCTACTTAACGGGGGTTCGGGATCATTTTTGATCCAGTGAAAGTGCATTTGGACTCTATCGTTTTAGTTTAAGGACGTTGCAGTCCATAGCTTAGTTTAATGACGTTGCGGTCCATGGGCTAGTTTATGGACGTTGCGGTCCGTGTTTAAGGACATCATAGTCCAAAGGGTTTTTTGTTTAAGGACATCATAGTCCATTAGTTTAAGGACATCATAGTCTATAGAGTTTAGTTTAAGAAAGTTACGGTCCATGTTTAAAGACATCATAGTCCAAAGAGTTTAGTTTAAGGACGTTGCAGTCCATGTTTAAGGACATCATAGTCCATAGGGTTTAGTTTAAGGATGTTGCGGTCCATTAGTTTAAGGACATCATAGTCCATAGAGTTTAGTTTAAGGACGTTGCGGTCCATATTTAAGGACATCATAGTCCATAGAGTTTAGTTTAAGGACATTGTGGTCTATGTTTAAGGACATCATAGTCCATGGGGTTTAGTTTAAGGACGTTGCGGTCCATGTTTAAGGACATCATAGTCCATAGGGTTTAAAGACATCATACTCTATAGAATTTAGTTTAAGGACGTTGCGGTCCATGTTTAAGGACATCAAAGTCCATAGAGTTTAGTTTAAGGACGTTACGGTCCATGTTTAAGGACATCATAGTCCATAGGGTTTAGTTTAAGGACGTTGCGGTCCATTTTTAAGGAAATCATAGTCCATTAGTCTCTGGCTCATCAATTTAGGGGTGCGCCAAGAGTTATTGGTTATTGGGACCCCCACCTCTCTGAAGGCGTTGAAGAATTACAACGACATGTATCAGAGTTGTGGAGAGATGTACCCTTCAACCAAATTTCAGATTGAGCAATTATCACTCCTGAGCATAAAGGCTCGGTTTAATCTCGGGAAGGACTTAACCAATTTGAAGTTGAAGTTAGTTCCTTAATATATATTTTCAGTGATCACGTGCTCCCACGTGATACTTTGAGGCTGTGTTAAACACTGAGAGTTGAGGGCGCTCATATGTGGCACGTGAGGCTTTTAAAGGTGGTGTTGTTCGCTTGGTTTTATTCCCTATCTTTATATAAGTGTTAAACACTTCATTCTTGTGTCCATCACGTGTGAGCACGTGAGGCGCCTCAGAGTTAGACACTGTTTCCTTGGGTTTATTTCCTTTTCTTTTTAAAAGTGCCGAGCACTATCAGTGGAGGAGTCACGTATGAACACATGATCTTTCTTTTGAGTTCATCGCAGGTGGTCACGTATGAACACGTGATCATCAATATGCATGGAATTCCTTCTCTGTGTTTAATTCTTTGGACTTAGTTTTTCTCCTAGGTTTTGGATCTGCATGGCAGAGTCTCCCTGATGAGAATTAAATTCTCAGCTTGTGGAGAGGTCTGCTTCTGCAAATCTTTCACCAGAAGGAAGAACTAAGTTCTTATATGAAGGGTTAAACCCTAGTTTTATCAGAGGAATTAAGTTCCTATATGCCTTTTGGGAGAATTAAATTCTCTGAACTTAGATCTTCCCCTAGGTTTTAGATCTGCATGGCAGAATCTTCCCGATGAGAATTAAATTCTCAACTTGTGGGGAGATTTGCTTGTGCAGATCTTTCACCGGAAGAAAGAACTAAGTTCTTATGCGAAAGATTAAACCCTTAAAGAAGAGATGAGACAGTCTTTATACTTTCTTCTCACCTAGTTTTGTTTTGAAAAGTGGATTCTTCTCCCTTCTGAGAATTGAATTCTCTTCCCTTTTTTAATCTCTCTCTGTCTCCTTCTCTCTTTCCTTTCAGTCTCGAGTCCTTTATATAGCAGCGGCAAATTTGTTGATTTTTGTTAAGAAAATCTCTCATTGAGAGATTTTTGATTAATTCGGGTATTTCATCCACCGTTGGATCTTTTGATCCAAGGGCCTCTGTTTTACAGAAGTCATTTTTCTTGTTTTTAACAAGATTGGGAAAATATTTTCCCATACAGAGCTTATTTTGTATTTTGGTGATTTTTAATCACCATTGGATCTTTGATCCAACGGTGCTCTGATTTACAGAGCACAATCTTTCTTGTTTAGAAAGATTGGGAAAATATTATCCCATACAGGGCTTATTCTGTATCTTGTTGATTTTTAATCACCATTGGATCTTTGATCCAACGGTGCTCTGATTTACAGAGCTCAATCTTTCTTGTTTATAAATATTAGGAAAAATATTTCCAAAATAGGGTTCTGATCCCTTTTATATAGAATTTAATTCTATCGGCTCAGAAGGTATTAGGAATCCTGACGTGTAGCACGTGACCCAATGGCACTAGGCCGGTTTGCTTATATACAGCAGTCCCAGAGAAGAGCATCACTTGTTGGCACGTGATGCGCCTTCTGTCCTGTTATTTGTTTTATGAAGGCGCCTATATACTTTGTATATAGATGCTCACGTATGGCACGTGAGGCTCAACTTCAGCCTTATTTGTTAAGTGTAATGCTTGTAATTTTTGCTCCAAGCCGCATCACGTGTGGGCACATGATACTCCTTTTGGGGAATTCATCCATCGCTTTTTGGTTCATTATTTATTTATTTATTATTTTTTTATAAGAGATCACCCCTCTGTCGTCTTCGATGATTATCGGAGGGTCTTTGGCTGGAGGTTCCGGCTGGCTCATCATCCCAACCATTTCTTGGAACAGAAGTGCCATCTGCTTTATATTAGAGACCTATTCCGCGGCCTCCTTATCCTTCTTTTCTAGCACCCTCCGCAGGAACTCGGTGTCGGTCTCTTATTCCTGGCGTTGCTCAGACGTTGATTACAGCCTTTCTTTCTGCCCAGTGAGTGCAGACATTTTCATCAGCATTTCTTGGAGCTTTTGTTGCTTCTCCTGAGCTTTTGTCAACGACCGAGTGAGTGGTCGATGACTTACGGAAGCACGGCTTTCTTCTTTCCCGGAAGCCATGTACACCGTGTGCACGATCATGCCCCCAGACTTGGGGCGTTTGGGTCCAGTGCCATTGGAATTCGCCGTATGCAGTAGGGTTTTCTCCGGCCTTCTCCTTTTGTAGGAGTTTAAAGTCGGAGGGGTTGTTGTAACAGGCACCCATATAGACGATGCCTTCCATGGTACGACGGAGGGATGGTCCTCCTCTAGCTATGCCTTCGTTTCCTTTAGTCGGCGAGAGTATTCTTTATCGATCACAGAATCTTGGACCTTCCGCCAGACTCTGTGGATTTTGGAGGACAACCGCTGAGAGGGTTGCTCTGGATTTTCCTGCATCATGTTTTCAGCAGACGAGGGAGACTTCTTCAATACAGCGCTTGGGGAGTTCTTTCGCACCCTCTTGAGCGGATCGAAGCTGTTCCCAGTTGGAACAGCTGCGTCAATTTCCACCATTGGAACTAGTGGGCTAAGTCCAGAGGGGGAACTGCCCCCAGCTTTCCTCACTCGGTGCCAATGGCGACGTCGAGCATGTCTTGCAGACAGGATTGCCACCGTTGTCAAAGCGGCTTCGTCATACCCCCTGCACTGATGAAGGGCTACTACTGGTGCCAGCCTGTGGAAGACTGACGTCCGTTGAGAGGGGACGGTCAATCTTTCGAAGGCCGACCTTTTGGTAGGGGAAGCAATCTTGATTACTTCGCTGGAAGCAGAAATTGGAACGACCAATCTTGCGAAGACCAATCCTTAAACAGGAGAAGCCCTGTTGACGACTTCTCTCGCCGGAGCTGGAACTGCTATCCGTTTCGGGATAACCCCCTCGGGTATTGCGAGCCTCTTTGCGGGCCCACTTGAGCTGTGGCTCAGCCTATTGAAGAATGAGGCGTTAGAATTGGACGACCCGTTGAGAGGGGCCGTGGAGATTGCAAGTCGATCGAAGACCGACTTCTTGGAAGCTTCTTATGGTGGCACCGGGGCGCTGAAGCTTGTCCGCGGGATCATGGTCCCGTAGAACAATCCAGTGGTAGCCTGAGTCACTTGTTCCACTAGCATTAAGAAGATACAGGCCGCATTCGGCCCGTACGTCACTCCTCCAGTAGGGACGGAGCGGGAGTTGTTATTGCAGGTACACTTAGAAGCCATTGATCTTCTTTTCTATGCACAAGAGTAAGACACCAAATCTTAGTTCCTCGAATTCAGGGGCAACCATAGTAAACCGCGATTTGTTCATGAACATGAGACACGAAGTGTGGAGTGGAAAGAGGAAAAGGTCCCACCAGGCGTGCCAGAATCTGTTCACCGCCGAAAATGGAGACGAACCCGGGATGGATCGTCTTGCCTGAATTTAGGGGCAGATGCTATTTGGTTTTATCTGTCCACCTCTCCGAAGATGCCAAGTTGATTTATGGCACCGTATATCAGAGGTTTGGACGGATGCGGCCGTTGTAGCAGACTTCGTCAGATACCCCCTCACTGTGATGGATTTTTGATTGTGGGGACGCTCTTCCCTGCAGACGCAAGCCCCTGCAGTTAATTACGTTATCGTATCGCGATAACCACTTTCTCTTTCTCTGGAAGTTCACTTCGTGTCATGTGTGTGTGTTTGTTTTATTTTTGGTTACTCGTGGATTGTATATGGAGACTAATTTATGTTGCCGCCCGTAGGGAGTGAATTAGACCAAATCCATATATTCTTATATTTGGGTTTGGTTTGATTTAAGGATCGTTAATCTCATTTAAGATTAAGATCAACTTTAATGTTTGTCAAGGATACGTTAGTCCAATTTGAGACTATGATCTACTTAACAGGATTTTGGGATCATTCAGACCCAACAAAAGAGCGTTTGGGCTCTATTGCTTTAGTTTAAGGACGTTTCGGTCCGTCGTTAGTTTAAGGACGTTTTGGTCCGTGGCTAGTTTAAGGACGTTGCGGTCCATTGTAGTTTAAGGACGTTGCAGTCCGTGGCTAGTTTAAGGACGTTGCGGTCCTTATTGGGATGTGCTCATCGGTTTGGGAGTGCACCAAAGAGTTGTTGGTTGTCGGGACCCTCCACCTCTCTGAAGACGTTGAAGAATTACAACGACATGTATCCGAGGTGTGGAGAGATGTACCCTTGAACCAATTTCCAGATTGAGGGAAGATATGGGATGAATATCCGTCGGAAGATCATTAGTCATGTTTAGGACTAGGATCAGTTTAGGAAGACATGAGCACGGGGAGCTCGATTGATTGAAGATCAAAGATGTTTTAATCTCAAGAAGACTTAACCAACTTGAGGATGGAGTTGACTTCCCATAGTGCTAAGAACTAGTATACGTTCAGCACTCACGTATTCCCACGTGAGGTTCTGAAGCAGTGTTAAACACTGAATTCTTGTGGTCCTCACGTGAGGCACCTTAAAGCTGGCGCTGTTCATTAGGTTCAAGTCCCCGTTTACATATAAGTGTTAAACACTTAATTCTTATGGCACTCACGTGTGAGCACGTGAGGCGCCCCAATGTTGGGCACCGTCTTTTTGGGTTTTACTTCCCTCTTCTTTTATAAGTGCTAAGCATATGGGCCCTATGGTGCTCACGTGCAGACACGTAAGGCGCTCCAAAATGGGAGCTGTTTTCTGGGTTTTATTTCCTCCTTCATATAAGTGCTAAGCGCATGGAAAACACGTGACTTCCCTAAGTGGAACTTCTTGTTCTTCTTTTAGGCGCTCGAGTGGGGAACACGTGACTCAGTCTCAACCATTCTTATTGTTCATCAAAGGTGCTCACGTGGGGAAGCACGTGAGATTTCGTTATAGTGTTGAACACTAATGAATCACCAGTCTTTCCTTCTATATGCATGAAGATTTTGATCTCATATTAACGATGCTGGGATCTTAGTTTAGAGAATTTCAAGTCTCTTTTTTTATAAGAATTAAATTCTTTTTACAGAGTCAGAACCTAGTTTTATCAGAGGAATTAAATTCTTATATACTTTTGTAAGAATTAAATTCTTTGAACTTAATTCTTTCCCCTAAGTTTTTGAATCTGCATAACAGAATCTCCCTGATGAGAATTAAATTCTTAACTTGTGGGGAGATCTGTTTTTGTAAACCCCAACCAGAGAAAGAATTATGTTCTTGTATGAAGGGTTAAACCCTTAAAGAGGTGAAGAAGGATAGGATAATCTGTGTATTTTCTTCGTACCTAGTTTTTGTTTAAGAAGAGGATCTTTTTCTTTTAGTGAATTGAATTCTCTTTTTTCTCTTTTTTTGTATGTTTTTCTCTCTGTTCTCCCTTCTCCTTTTTTTTGATTTGAAGTCATGGGTTCATTATATAGTGGAGAGAAGTTTGTTGATTAGTTTTTAGGATATCTCTCATTAAAAGACTCCAATTGATTTTGGGGTTTTACCCGCTGTTGGATCTTTGATCCAAGGGTTTCTGTCTTACAAAACATATTTTCTTGTTTCTTAAACAAGATTAGGAAAATATTTTCCCGTACAGAATTTATTCTGTACATTGGTGATTTTTAATCACCATTAGATTTTTCATCCAAGGGTACATGGTTTAACGGAGCACGATTTTTCTTTGTTTTAAAGAGATGAAAAATATTTTCCAACTCATGAGATCTTTGATCCGCTAACTTTCTGTTTAACAGAAAATATCATTTCCCATTTAAAAGTTCAATAGCATTTAATTATATCATCATCGGATCTTTGATCCAACAGTTCCTTGTTAAATAGGGAAGTTCCCTCACGTGTTAAACATGTGGGGCTTATTAGCTTGGCAATTATTTTAATTGTTATGCCTATATGCGTTGTATATAAGCACTCACGTGTTAAACACATGGGATTGTTTTAGCCTAACAATTGTTTTAATTGTTGTGCCTATATGCGTTGCATATAGGCAATCACGTGTTAAACGCGTGGGGCTGTTTTAGCCCAGCAATTGTTTTAATTGTTGTGTCTATATGCGTTGCATATAGACACTTACGTGTTAAACATGTGGGGCTATTTTACCCTTTGTTTTAATTGCAGTGCCTATATGCGTTGCATATAGGAACTCACGTGTTAAACACGTGGGGCTGTTTTAGCCTAGCAATTGTTTTAATTGTTGTGCCTATATGCATTGCATATAAGCACTCACGTGTTAAACACGTGGGGCTGTTTTAGTGAAGAACTTTCCCTCATCCTTTTTTTATAAGGGAACAAATGCCCCCCAGCGTTGCTCTCACGTGGCTTGCACCTGAGTGCAACGCTGTATGTCCCCGCAGCCGTTAGATTGCCTAGGAAAATGGGAAAATGAACCGCTCCCCATCACGTCTTATAAATGCAAGGCTTTGTCTTTGGGAAGCCAATGTTCCTTCATCTTCTTCCCCACATATTTTCCTTGAGAATTTAATTCTCTTCTTCAGAGTTTAGTTCTCTGCCCGCTGAGATCTCAGAGTTAAACTATGTTAAAACTTTCTTTGGTAAAGATCTTGAACATGACCCCCTCCTCTTTTGCACTTTTTTAATTGTGGATTTTAAATTCAGGGACAGAGCGTTGCTCTCTTCTTAAATTGGTTTCTTAAAGATCCAAAGCACAAATTTTTTTTTACATTCTAAGATCTTGAATTAATGGGGATTGTTAATTCTCTTCTTAGGGTTTTACCCTGTCATCGATCTTTAAGTGTAACGTTTCAAAAATAAATAAATAAATAAAATCCTTTAGGTGAATTTTTCTGATAATCGGTAAAATAAACTGTATTTTCCGTAAAACTCAACTATAATTATTTTTCAATATAAACTTAAATACGCCTATTTTAACTATGTAATTGCTAGTATTTGGTATTTATTTAGTCACTTATAAATTGCTAGTTTAATTAAATATTTTTCCTAAATTAATTAATTTAAATATTATTATAAGCTTTCATTTATACATTTAATTAGTGTAAATTACAAATTGAAATGGGTTAATCACAAAATCGTGCACCATGACAACTTAGAATTTAGTTTGTAATATGCTACTTCCTTCTCAATTTGACTCCAAAGTTCTAGAGAAGTCTAGATTAAAAATTAAATAATTAAGAAAAGTGACTAATATATATGAGAATGGGCCTTGTCCTGACTTAGAAAAAATTTCACAAACCCACATACCCTCTTCTCACTTGGTCGAGTCAATTCATGTGTGCCCCCCCCCCCTCTCTCCATTCAATTCACTTCCACTCATCAAATAAAAGGAAATGAATAAATTGAGGAATAAGTGAAATGATGTATTAATTAAAGGTGATTCTACACATATCTACAAACTTCTCTCTCTCTCTCTCTTTCCCCCTCCTGCAACATGGTCGAGCCTTCCTCCCTCATGAGTAGCCCCCTTTTCTCCACTCTTTTTCTCTTCAAAAATCATCCAAAAATTCATCAAAAAAATAAGAAGAAAAATCAATACAAAGTCCACTATTTCCTAATTTAAGCTTTACCGAATTTTCTTTAGCCAATCTAGTTTGGATTGAGGAGCAAGGATGCACCTTTGGAGGCAAGATTGCATGCTAGATCTCTTGATTTTAGAGATATAAATCCTAACCCCATATTTAATGGGTTGCTAATTACTTCAATTTATTTAATTTTGATGTTAATTTGGGTTCTAATTTCAAACTTGAAAATTCAAGAAATGGGTTTGTGATCAAGTGAGAGTTTTTATCATTAGATTATGTTCTTAATGAGTAGTTTAACATGTTAGGTAAAGCAAAACCTAATCTAGTAGCTAATTTGTTAATTGTTACATTTAATTTACCCAAATTGTGATTTTTGCAAACTAGATTTTTATAATTAATATAAAGAGGTGAGATAAAATTGTAGTAATAGTTTGTGTGACTTAATTAAGATGTTTAATGAGTATTATGGCCACTAGAATTATTAAAATATTTAGATTGATTAAAACATCAAGTTTTGAACTAAAATGGAAATTTAAGCTTACTAGGTTTTGGAAATTAATCGATTTGAATTAAGTTAAGACTTTGTTGACCTATAAATAAAATCTCTAAGATATTTAATGAGTTATGAATGCTCAATTGGTATGAGTGGATACTAGGATGGGTGGCTTTCACATATAGTGACCCTAGCTCTAGTTTGTGGCGTTGTCGCGAGCGCGTTTGTGCGCCTAGTGCGTGCGCGTTTAATTAGCGCGCGATATTTGACTTGTGTCATTTGTTTCATGACTATTATTTATTTATCCTCTTAATTGCTTGTGTGCGATTCTAGGATCGGTTGCTGAGGTGTCGGAAGCGGCGCGGAAAGATAGGGCGGAGATCGGATCAGATAAGCCGAGACGTCCCGGTGAGTAGATGTATACATCTATGGGGGGATCGTCTGGATGGCGCGTGGCGCCCGCTCATTTAATATTACTTATAGTATTTGCATTATATGCGTAGTGTCCTAGTTAGCCATCTCATTGCATCACATCGTTATATATATATGTGATATCATCTCATAGGACACTTGCACCATTACCATTGGTCCCTGCTACACGTGCACTATTTATGCGAACACACACGCCATTGGTAATTGCTATGTCACGAACACTATAGGACCTGCTTAGATTAGTATCGAAGATATTTGCATCATACATGATATTTAAACTGGTAGTTGTATTTTCCATCTCATCAAGATTGACACTAAGGATTGCTAGTCGTACATATACCGCATTTCATCACCATTCATACATAGTTTTCTAGTTATAATCGCATTCATGATATGGATGTCATAGACGTTATCATTTTCCAACATAATCATGTATTGTGATTGTTCTTGAGGATTTCTGTATTGCTGAGATTTCTGGATTTTGGAGAAAACCGCAAGAATTTATAAACTTATTATCCTTTTTTTAAAATGCAAGTTGGGGTTTTCTCGTGATGTGATGTGTAGCGTCACCATGAATTTTCTCGGTTCTTGAGCAGTATCATATACCCGATTTGAAGAGGGGATGCACCGTCTACGGGTACATGATGGACCCGGTATGGTACCTCGGGGCAAGAAGATCGCAGATGATGGCGTTGAGCCCGGCAGGGGAGCACTACCTACCGGTTATTTGTGACGCGGCGGATATCCGGAGGATACCGACCGTAGTCGTGCGATTTGATGATAGGGTCCGATCCAGACTGCCGGAGCCCGAGATATTGAGATTTGAGATACAAAGATATTGAGATATTGAGATCTGAGATACAGAGATATGAGATATTGAGACATTGAGATATACATATGTTGTGTCGATGCTTGACACGGATTTCTATTGATTTCATTGATATTACTTCAGTTATTTCACCGGAGATTTCTAAGATAAAAATAAAGATTTTCTCATACCAAACATACTCAGGTTTCATGTTGATTATGCATTCACGTTGCATACATGTTATTGCATTGCATTATACTAGTATATGTGTAGGTTGTGACGCATTTGCGTGCATGCTTACGATAGCCTTATTAGATGTTGCTTACTACTCACGAGTTGGCAACTCACCCCCATTGTGCCACAGTATCTTGCAGGTCTGATCCATCAGTACAGTTGCGGTAGGTGTATCTTCTATTCTGCTTCGTTTGCTTCGGATTGCAGCTTGCTTATAGGTGGGTTTGGAGGATTTTCTGTTGTTCCCACCATGTATTTCATTTGTATCTAGTATACTCTATCTACCCTTCGTACATTGGACTTAGATGGTAAGATTGTGAGATTTGTACGTATTCTATTTCTGGTGTCGATGCTCACTTGAGCCGACGTGTTGTTTTCTTACTTTCGTGCTTTCATATACTAGTTTTCGCATTTGATGATATATATATATATATATATATATATATTGTATGTGGTTGTGATTCGCCTCTGGCGAAGAGCTAGCTCTCGCTTGGGGATGCCATATTATTGATATATGTGTATTTCTCTTGTTTGTACCCGTTTCGGGAACAATATTTACAAAAGTGACTGCCAAAATTTTCGGGGAAATTTTTTTGTTTTAATAAAATGTTTAATACGACTTGTTTTAGTTAAAATCACTTTCTTTTAACAAGTTTTCCCTCACTCTACTTCTATTTTGGTTTAGATTTCTGAGCTTTGGCTTACTTAGATTACGTTACTCCTTTAGACGTTTCGTAATTTAAGTGTTATTCACATTCCGTACCTTCGGGTCGTGACAAAGTTGGTCTCAAAGCGTAGGGTTTTACCTTTCTGAGTGTAGAATGACCTTTGGTAGATGGAGTAGGTTACTTAAGCAGAGTGACATAGCGTGGGTATGTTCCGCGGTATACTTACGATATGGTACTCCGCCTAAGTGACCTTAGGATATATATTTGTTTGTATTTTCTTCCTTGATTCCAGAAATCCTTTGATTCGATCGCAATGTTTTTATCGATCCTGTTTCTCGTTCCAGCCACTATGCCGTCGGAAACTACGAGGGCCAGAAGGCTGCCGCAGGAGATGATGATAGAGTGGGATCGTTTGAGACGAGGACCGATCAGGGTGGTACGCCTACCCCTCAGGGACAGAGTGGTCCGCCTTTTTCAGGGAGGATGGCTAGGCTGTAGTCGAGTATCCAGGACTTGTGACAGATGTTTGGATTGTTACTGATGGTTAGCCAAGCTCCGAAAGCCGATGATGTCCCTCCTATTTCAGGGACTGTGTTTGTACCTGTTGCTCAGGTAACTGTTTATGTGTTACCAAGATTTCCCGTATCCTTATGAGAGTTTTGAGGCTGAAGCCTCCAGTTTTACCGGCACAGATGCAGTGGAGGATCCATAGACAATCCTCGACAGGATGTCTAGAATTTGTCGTTCACAGAGATGTTCTAACGAGATATGGGTTGAGCCTGCGAATTTTCTTCTAGAAGGTCCTGCTCAGACGTGGTGCGAGTCAGTCGAGAGAGAGGTCGAGCTTCAGATCTACCTCCTATGACTTGGGATAAATTTACAGCTGTATTCTTGCTTATTTCCTTCCGGAGAGTGTTCGAAATGCCTAAGCTTGTAGTTTCGAGCCTTTCCGTAAGACTTCAGGGATGGCAGTGCCCGAGTATGACATCCAGATTTCTTGGTGGTTCGATATGCTCCTTATCTGGAGGACACTGAAGAGAAACGGATAAAGAGGTTCGTGTGGAGATTAGACATACAGTTGTTGCTTGCTAGACATTCAGCATTTTGACACTTATGCATCCGCGATGGATGCACCCTTACTTCTAGAGGAGCGCATTTCTGAGACTTCGGTCGTTTCTAGTCCAAAGCGGATTTGTACCAGTATGCCAGCTCAGAGGCGGTTAGATAGACGTCGTTGTGAGAGGCTAATCTTTTGGTCGCTCGATATGTTGTTCGTTCGTGATTCGTTTGCATCGGAGATAAAGATTCTTTTGTCAATTTGATTCTTCCCGATAAGTTTGACTTCGAAGTCCTTCTGAGCATGGAGTGGTTAGCCATGTGTTATGCATCTGTGGACTGCCGTGAGGAGGCAGTCGGATTTAGTTTCTGGGCAAGCTAGTTCTTGTTTTCGGGGAGACCGTAGCGTCGCCTTTCCCAGTTTGAGTTCTTTTTTTCGTTAGTCAGCTCTTGAGGAAAGGATGTCAGGGATTCTTAGCATATGTTTGTAATGTTAGAGCCGCAGAGGTCTCGTTGGACCAGGTCCCGATTGCGAGGGAATTTCAAGATATCTTCCTGATAAGTCGATTGTTTGTCGCCAGAGTGTGAATTTGAGTTCTATTTTGACTTGATTCCCGGCACGGAGTCTTCTTCTATACCGCCATATTGGATGGAACCGGCGAAGTTTAAGGAACTGAAGGATCGGTTGTAAGATTGTTGGATAAAGGGCTTGTTCGTCCGAGTGCGTCACCTTGGGGAGCTCCTGTCCTGTTCGTCAGAAGGACGGCTATTTGCGTCTATGTATTGGTTATTGTCAGTTGAATTGAGTTACTGTGCGGAATGTTTCTCGAAGATAGACCTGCAATCAGATTACCACTAGTTGCGGGTTCGAGAGAATGATATTCCAAAGACTGTTTTTCTCACAAATTGCGGGCGTTATGAGTTTGGTGATATCGTTCGAGCTCACCAATGCCCCAGCAGCGTTTATGGACTTGATGAACCGAATATCCAGGCCGTTCTTGATTTGTTTATCATCATGCTCTTTGAGGATATCTTAGTGTACTTTGGAGCCGAGTAGAGCCTGGGCAGTAATTGAGGATTTTGTTGAAGACTTTGAGGGAACGCGGCTATTCGCTGAATTATCTAAGTGTGTTTTCTGGTTGGATGGTGTTAACTCCTTAGGTCACGTAGTTACGAGAGATGGTACGTATGGAACTGAATGAGATCGAGGTCGTTCAGCACTGGCCCAGACCTGTATCAGTGACGGAGGTTCACAGCATTTTGGGTTTGGATGGATGTTATTGACATTCGTACAGGATTTTTCATAGATAGCTGCAAGTTGACCGAGATGGCCGGAATGGACTTTCTCTTCTTTGGACTGAGGTATGCAAGCAGAGCTTTTAGCAGTTAAAGATTCGTTTGACTACGGCGCCAGTATTGTCTTGCCTTCAGGATCAGACGGTGTTGTTGATTATGGCGATGCTTATCGGCAGTTGAAGAAGCGTGAGTAGAACAATTTCATGCATGATTTAGAGATAGTCGCAGTAATTTTTTTTACACTTAAGATTTGGAGACGAGTCGTACCAGACATTCACGGACCATAAGAGTTTAAGGTACATTTTCTTCAGAAGCGAGATTTGAATTTTGAGATAGCACAGCTGAATGGAGCTAGTGAAAGATTATGACTGCGAGATTCTTTATCTTCCAGGAAAGAAGAATGTTGTGGCAGATGTTTTGAGTCGGAGTCCCGGAGGTAGCTTTTGTTGTTTGAGCACGGTTCAGAGACAGTCGACGACAGATTAGCAAATTCTTCATGACAGCCGACCCTGTTTGAGAGTTCTGGCTTCAAAATTTTTTCCAGTGTTCCAGGATCTGGGTTTTAGAATTTCTGGTGTTGCTTGTTTTTGCTAAGTTTGCAGGTGGTGTAATCTTACAATATAGGCAAGTCGGAGTGTTTCGTATTCATAGTTTCAATATTGTTTCGGGTATTGGCATGTTGTCTAGGCGAAGTTAAAAAGTTCGAACGAATGTCACAAACCCATTTTTCCAAGTTTAAGGTATTCGGAAAAACATGCAAGTAATTCTATGGACCCTCTAGAAGATTGAAACCCTAACTCGACATAATGACCATGGGAACGCTTTTGAACCTTAGGGTTTGCGGCAGTTCCGCAGTGCCATTTGTGAGGCTTGGGTCTGCCCTTCTATAGTTGGTCCGTAGGTACTTTGGCATGTTCTGGGTATTTTTAAACTGTGCTCGAGTGTTGAGCTCTTTGGAAATTCTGGGACTTTAATGAGTCGATCGAAAAGTTTAACATCATCCGGATATCATGTGAAGGGATGAGAGAGATGTCACGGACTTTGTTTCAGGATGCGGACTTGTCAGCAAGGCAGGGCCGGGGGTCAACAGGAGAGTTACAACCATTGTTCATTCTAGAGTGGAAACGGGAACAGACTTCTATGGATCTTAGTGTGGGCCTACCTAGGACCAGTCAAGAGTATGACTCTATTTGGATATTTTAGACCGATTGACGGAAAGCAGCTCATTTTCTGCCAATCAAGACCATTTTCGGAGTCGTTCAGTATGCTCAAATGTATGTTGATAATATGGTGCGACTGCATGGAGTTTCGACTTGTATTGTGTCCGGTAGAGGCACTCCGTTCACCTGCCGGCTATCGCTGAAACTTTGGGAGGTTTTGGACACCAATTGAATTTCATTACAGTTTTCTATCCGCAAACCGACGGTCAATTAGAGAGGACTATTCAGATTATTGAGGACATGCTCCGAGCTTGCGTTTTAGATTTCATGGCATTGGGGTCATCATTTGCCCTTGACAAGGATTTTCTACACTAACAACTTCTAGGAGAGATTCAGAGGGCAACCATTGAAGCATTTGTGGGAAGAGATGTTGATCACCCGTATGTTGGACAGAGCTCAGTGAGAGCAGTATTTTAGGGCCACAGATTGTGCAGGAGATGACCAAAAGGATTTAGTGACTCGGGATATGTTGAGAGCAGCCCAGAGCGGGCAGATATATTTTGTGGATTGACGTCGTTGCAAATTGAGTTCGCCGTCGCCGATTTGAATTCGTTAAGGTGATTATGTTTTATGGAGGGTTTCTCCAATAAAGGGCATGTTGAGATTTGGAATGAAAGGAAAGCTTAATCCCAGATATGTGAGTTCCTTAGAGATTATGGAGCGTATCGGCACAGTTGCGTATCGTTTGGCTTTTCCACCTGACTTCTAAATGTTCACCCCTTGTTTCTTGAATCGATGCTCCGCAAGAATCTTCCGTACCCCGCTCACGCGATATAGCATCAGACGATCTAGCAGGAGGGCAATCTTTCTTTAGCCGAGTAGCCGATAGTTATTCCAGATCGGCAGGTGAGGAAACCGAGGTCTGAGGTCATACCGACCGTTTGTTTCTTTGGCATGGCCCGAGCGACGAAGAAGTCACGTAGGAAGCCGAGGTCGAGATGCGGAAGAAACATTCCCATCTCTTCGTGGGTAGGTGCAGTTAGATTTTAAATTCGGGGACCGAATTTCTTTAAGTGGGGAAGATTGTAACGTTTCAAAAATAAATAAATAAATAAATAAAATCCTTTAGGTGAATTTTCTGATAATCGGTAAAATAAACCGTATTTTCCGTAAAACTCAACTATAATTATTTTTCAATATAGACTTAAATACGCCTATTTTAACTATGTAATTACTTGTATTTAGTATTTATTTAGTCACTTATAAATTGCTAGTTTACTTAAATATTTTTCCTAAATTAATTAATTTAAATATTATTATAAACTTTCATTTATACATTTAATTAGTGTAAATTACAAATTGAAATGGGTTAATCACAAAATCGTGCACCATGACAACTTAGAATTTAGTTTGTAACATGCTACTTCCTTCTCAATTTGACTCCAAAGTTCTAGAGAAGTCTAGGTTAAAAATTAAATAATTAAGAAAAGTGACTAATATATATGAGAATGGGCCTTGTCTTGACTTAGAAAATTTTACACAAACCCACACACCCTCTTCTCACTTGGCCGAGTCAATTCATGTGCACCCCTCCCCTTCCCCCCCACCCCCCTCTATCTCCATTCAATTCACTTCCACTCATCAAATAAAAGGAAATGAATAAATTAAGGAATATGTGAAATGATGTATTAATTAAAGGTGATTCTACACACATCTACAAACTTCTCTCTCTCTCTCTCTCTCTCTCTCTCTTTCCCCCTCCTACAACATGGCCGAGCCTTCCTCCCTCATGAGTAGCCCCATTTTCTCCATTCTTTTTCTCTTCAAAAATCATCTAAAAATTCATCAAAAAAAAAAGAAAAATCAATACAAAGTCCACTATTTCCTAATTTAAGCCTTACCCAATTTTCTTTAGCCAATCTAGTTTGGATTGAGGAGCAAGGATGCACCTTTGGAGGCAAGATTGCATGCTAGATCTCTTGATTTTAGAGGTATAAATCCTAACCCCATGTTTAAAGGGTTGCTAATTACTTCAATTTATTTAATTTTGATGTTAATTTGGGTTTTAATTTCAAACTTGAAAATTCAAGAAAAGGGTTTGTGATCAAGTGAGGGTTTTTATCATTAGATTATAGTCTTAATGAGTAGTTTAACATATTAGGTAATGCAAAACCTAATCTAGTAGATAATTTGTTAATTGTTACATTTAATTTGCCCAAATTGTGATTTTTGCAAACTAGATTTTTATAATTAATATAAAGAGGTGAGATAAAATTATAGTAATGGTTTGTGTGACATAGTTAAGATATTTAATGAGCATTATGGCCACTAGAATTGTTAAAATATTTAGATTGGTTAAAACATCAAGTTTTGAACTAAAATGGAAATTTAAGCTTACTAGGTTTTGGAAATTAATCGATTTGAATTAAATTAAGACTTTGTTGACCTATAACTAAAATCCCTAAGATATTTAATGAGTTATGAATGCGCAATTGGTATGAGTGGGTACTAGGATGGATGGCTTTCACGTATAGTGACCCTAGCTCTAGTTTATGGCATTGTCGCCAGCGCGTTTGAGAGCCAGGTGCGTGCGCGTTTAATTAGCACGCGATTTTTGACTTGTGTCGTTTGTTCCGCGACTATCATTTATTTATCCTCTTAATTGCTTGTATACGATTCTAGGATCGATTGCTGAGGCGTCGGATGCGGCACGGAAAGACAGAACGGAGATCGGATCAGATTAGCCGAGGCGTCCCGGTGAGTAGATATATACATCTATGGGGGGATCGTCTGGATGGTGCGAGGCGCCCGATGGTTTAATATTACTTATAGTATTTGCATTATATGCATAGTGTCCTAGTTAATCATTTCATTGCATCGCATCGTTATATATATATATATATATATATATATATATATATATATATATATATATATATATATATATATATATCTGTGTGTGTGTGTGTGTGATATCATCTCATAGGACACTTGCACCATTACCATTGGTTCCTGCTACACGTGCACTATTTATGCGAACACACACGCCATTGGTAATTACTATGTCACGAACACTATAGGACCTGCTTAGATTAGTATCGAAGATATTTGCATCATACATGATATTTAAACCGGTAGTTGTATTTTCCATCTCATCAAGATTGACACTAAGGATTGCTAGTCGTACATATACCGTATTTCATCACCATTCATACATAGTTTTCTAGTTATAATCGCATTTCATGATTCGGATGTCATAGACATTATCATTTTCCTATATAATCATGTATTGTGATTCTTCTTGAGGATTTCTGTATTGCTGAGATTTCTGGATTTTGGAGAAAACCGCAAGAATTTATAAACTTATTATCCTTTTTTAAAAATGCAAGTTGGGGTTTTCTCGTGATGTGATGTGTGTGGGGTCCACCATGAGTTTTCTCGGTTCTTGAGCAGTATCATATACCCGATTCGAGGAGGGGATGCACCGTCTATGGGTACATGGTGGACCCGGTATGGTACCTCGGGGCAAGAAGATCGCAAATGATGGCATTAATCCCGGCAGGAGAGTACTACCAACCGGTTATTTATGACGCGGCGGATATCCGGAGGATACCGACCGTAGTCGTGCGATTTGATGATAGGGGCCGATCCAGACTGCCGAAGCCCGAGATATTGAGATTTGAGATATAGAGATATTGAGATTTGAGATACAGAGATATTGAGATCTGAGATACAAAGATATGAGATATTGAGATATACATATGTTGTGTCGATACTTGATACAGATTTCTATTGATTTCATTGATATTACTTCAGTTATTTCACCGGAGATTTCTAAGATAAGAATAAAGATTTTCTCATACCAAACATACTCAGGTTTCATGTTGATCATGCATTCACGTTGCATACATGTTATTGCATTGCATTATACTAGTATATGCGTAGGTTGTGATGCATTTGCGTGCATGCTTACGATACCCTTATTAGATGTTGCTTACTACTCACGAGTTGGCAACTCACCCCGTTGTGCCACAGTATCTTGCAGGTCTGACCCATCAGTACAGTTGCTGTTAGTTATATGTATGCCCTAGAGGCCATTACTATATATAGGATGTATATTGTAGTGGATGCTGGGACATATATAGGAAGGACTTTCTTGCTCGACATGATAGTATGCTATCTGGTTGATCTTTACCTTAACGTGTACACTGATTGTCTCTCTGTTACATATTGGTAAAGCCCTTAGGATGTGTGCTTGACAACCTGGACTATGATGTGGATCATACTAGTGGGGACATGGTAGTCCATAAGTACATCCTTCAAAGTCCCTAGTCGTGGGTGTATCGAGACGGGGCATCGATATACCAGAGTAGACTAGCGTATACCTTCTCGACCCATACAGATGGGCGATGGATGATCCCATATCCATTGGTGTTTGACATCGGAGATGATATACGGGTGCTCAGTAGAGACTGGGTACACTGGACGGACTCGCCGAGAACTCCCAGATGGTATTATACCTCACGTCAGATGGCAGTTCTCTGGTGACACTGGTACAGAGTAGTCTGTTGACCCGAGATCGTCATAGAGTCTTGTGTGGTTCCCACTGTGCTTTGATTTCCATCTTACCACGTCCAAGAGGGCGTGCAAAACGGTGGTTTTTGGGTACAGTCCCGAGTCACATGGAGGCAATGAGCGATAGGAGGGGATTCGTCTCTCCCGGTATAGGGGGTTGATGTTGCGCTGTGTTCGATTGGCTATAACAGGAAATCCCTGGCCAGGGTTGCTGAGATATACTGGTAAGTGTTACCAGTAGTTTCTCGAACAGTTATAGACCTCATATCGACACGACTTATCGAGCTATTGGGGTCTGACGTTAACCACCCCTAGGCGAGATATGCGACATATCAGACGATCAGACCGGACTGTACGGTAGTGTTACTGGTTGGATTCACTGGAGTGTGAGCGGGCTTGCTCGTCGATCTTCAGATCGCTCAATACCCGGGTGGCCGTTACGTTTAGCAGACCGCTTGCGGCTTGTGGGTGTTTGATATGATCATCACCTGCTGCCGGCGTATTGACGAGTCTTTAGAGTCCTACACAGAGGTTTCCTGGATCAAGCGAAACGAAATAGGAGCGCATATGAGATATGTGCGGGACCGAGAATATTGCGTATATGTGATACCGTATTCTATTCTCGCGATGAATGTATCGATTGGTTATATGCGATATAACCTAGTTATCGAATCGAGGGTTGATTCGATAAGTCGATACATTGGATATTAGTCGGTTATATGCGATATGACCGGATCGTTAAATCAAGTGTTGATTTAATGATTTAATGCATAATTATATATTTGATATATTACTTTGCATTAACTAGTATCGGTTCACTTAAGATGGATTTTCTCACTCGGATGTGCGCATTGTATATGCGATATACTTTTGTGCACTTGTTTGTATCATGTTTGATGATACATGCTAGTTTGGTTAAGTGTAAAGAATTAATCTTTGGTTAAGTGAATGGTTAGGGTTTTATTTATTTATTCATTCTTTTATCTATTTCTTTTTGGATGAAAAGAATGAGGAAAAAAAACAAATGGTTGCTTTCTTAGAAGCTTCTTCAAGCTTCATGCAACTTTTGACCATGTGACCATTTTGTTTTTAGCTTAACCCTAACCATTGCATTGAACCATGATTAGTTCTCTACACTTAACTATGGTCATGTTATGATAAGTATTGATTATTCTTTTCTTTTTTAATTAACTTATCATAACTTCATCTTCTTCTTCTTCATCTTCTTCCATGAAGAAAAAGCTTTCTTCATCAATGGTGATTGATGAAATAAAGTGAGAAATCCAATTCTAAAGTCTACCCACTTCCTATTTCTTCATCCTCTACCTCTTGCCAAGTAGTAGAGTGTGTTTCCTTCACAAGTTTTCTTGACTTGGTGAAGTTGGAGCTTGATCTAGCGATGCTTCGACGTAGATCATCTTCGGCATGGACATCGACGACCTAGCTTGCCCATTCTCCGACGAAGCCGAAGCTAGAGCCCGGGAACTCATTTGGACAGCGAGAGCACTTCATTGCGGAGCTATGGAGGTGGAGCACCGGATCTACAAATGTTGTATTTCCGTATTCTCTTAGCATTTAATTCGATTGCTTGCTTGCTTCGCCTAGATATCTAGTAAACGATCCGTATTAGGGTTTGTAGGCACCCGTAAAATTTGATTTTTGCATGTTTGATCACTTGTAAGACTCTACTAGAGTGCCTAGGAACTCTACAGTGGTATCAGAGCCTTACTAGAGCCTTAGGCGAAGTCCCGACGGAGTTAGAAGTCCGATCGACCCAAAACCCCGACTTGAAAAATGCTCTCTGGAAATTTCTGTAAAATGTGGATTTTTTGGAATTAAAAATATGCAGAGAAATGTGCAGGAAATTCTAAGGCAAACTGGAGAAAACGACAACCTGATTCAACAGTACGGCCGCGGAACCGCGGCGTTGACCCCCCTTTTGCGGCGGTTCCGCGGCCGTCTGTGATGATTAGCATGTGTGTTTTCTTCAGTTGTTTGTGTTGGTGTTTCTTGTGTGTTCTGGATGTTTTTAATATTTATTCCAGAGTTGTATTTTCTGGGTTGTATTGGGGACTCGGTGTATTCGATCGGACTGTCTAATTTTGTCGGTGTGCTTTTCCGGGTATTTTTAGAATATGTTAAAAAGTTCGACCGGATATAAATACCCACTTTTTCCCCTGCCGGGAAATTTCCAATTGTTGGATTTTTCCGTAGTTTAACGACGTTCTAAGTAGTGCAAGTAACGCGATGGACCCTCTAGAAGACAACAAACCTTAACTCGATTATGTGACCGTCTTGAACTGCCCTTTGAACCTTCGGGTTTGGGGCAGTACGGCGTGCCACATGTGAGGCATTGGCTTGACCCTTCTATGGCTGGACCGTTGGTACTGAGGCACGAACTGAATGTTGTTAGACTTATTTCATGTGTTGAGCTGTATCGGGAAAACTTGGGTGTTCGATTGTTCGATCGAAAAGTTTAGCATTTTCTATTTATCCGGAATGTGATACAATAATTGGAATTCACAAGTAGTTATGAGATAACTGAATGAATGTTATAAACATAGCACTTTAGTCTCACTTGATCGGTTGCCACGGAATTTTGATGTGATCAAAAGTCCGTCGCAATCACGTAGCGTACGCGGATACTCGCCGGGTAAACTTAATAGACAGCCTCACTCCATAGCCCCGACCAAGTGACTGTAGGAGAACCCCGTCGCCGAAAGCATCCGTCCGGGTGCTCGCGGTAGCGGTGTTCCGCCTTGGTGCACTTCGTCGACGGTATCGGGGGTGCGGCCGCCTACTAAAGTTTGCGACGAGTATTCGATCAGACTGTCGGGAATCTTGTTGAATTGCCCGACTCGATATTGAAAAGTGTTTTCGATAATGAGACTAAAATGCGGGGTTTAAAATTGTTAGGAATGCGATGTCTAAGGAATTCATTTGGTCAGGCATGCGATGTCTGAGATGGTTGCGGATTCCAACTGTTGTAGTTTTACACTTTCTTTTCTGTGACCGTAAGTGTAATATGTGATATCGCCGGTTTCATTGCTATATGTCAACGACAATTGGGATGCGCATATTTACTTACGTTGATGACATGTGATGTTATGTGTTGCTGGATATGTTATATTGGATCGTCGTGTTTGAATAGCCGGGGGTTTTTATGTGAGATGAGTGTTTTTCATTTTAATTCATGTAAAAACTTGTATGTAATATTCTTTTATTGGGGCGCTTCCAGGTTGCGGGAGTTGTCACCTGTTGTATATTATTTACTTTTCCGCACTAGGATAGACCCAAGGAGGGGAGCACAAGTAACCAGGTTCTGGAGTCCAGTGGGAGACCAACTCGAGGAGCCGAGTCCGGGTCTCCTAACTCTAGAATTGGTAGGGTTGCTTGCCGCTCTCGTAGGGGTCTAGGGGTGTGGGTTTGGCTATTCATCACGACCGTGGAATCCGTGTTTTATACTGGCTCGTATTGAAAACACGGACGTCCTAGTATATCCAATATTTCATATGTTTCTTCTGCTGCGATATCTGTGATGTGATCATGTGATGTTCTGTGATAGATACAGTATATAGTATATATGATATATTATATAGACGTTACTTATGTTTTACACCCGCGCTAGCCCTGCCCCGCTCTGCCGTTAGTTACCTAACCTAACGGTGCACGAGGGGACATCGAGGCGAATGCGGATGGCATAAGTGTACGTTGTTTTTATCTGTGATGTTTAGGTACATAAATGATGGGACTTCATTAATATGATTAATGAAATAAAAGAAACCTAAGATGTTGTAGAATCGAATTTCAAAATAAAACAGGTAGCTACAGTTCATGCTTTGCACAGCGGTATATGTGATATACCCCGCACCTTATTCGATGAGGAAAGGACCGAGATCCCTTCACCGGGAGTGACTCCTTTAGCAATAACTGGCAGATGCTACACACTCGGTTTGTCTTTTGATTGCTTTTAAGTGTTTTTGCTTTGCACGGAGATATATATGATATATCCCGCACCTCATTCGACGAGGAAAGAACCGACGATCCCTTCACCGGGAGTGACTCCTTTAGCAAAACTAGAAAAGCCTCAAAAGCACTCCATTTTTAAAATCATTCGAGCCTACAACGATATCAAGTTCATTACGCAATAGGTTTTCAGAAAAACCTGTCGTAGCCCTCCGTCATTTCAGATAAATCATGTTTAGTATTCGTGCTGCGTTTGTTGACCTTGTCAAGGCGCAGTGTGCGGTAGCTAACCAGTATTTATCTGCTTATGCATATGATGCAGATTGGGTTAGGGTAGTCGTGCGGCCTTGTTGACCTTGTCAAGGGTCGTGCGGGTGGGTTTGATTCAATCAAGAAATGACGGGTTGAACTTGACTTGCGGTCTATGGTTTGTTGACCTTGTCAAGGTCATAGATCGTTCGGGGCAAAACATTATCGGGAATTTCAAGTGTTGAAATTTGCAATGAGATTGCATACCTTCTATGAGATAGTTGGATCCCGATACCCGCTGCGAGTAAGAGTTACTCCTGGGAGAGTTTTATACATTACAATTAGCCGATCAAGTAGGTGTCTAGAAAGGTGTCAACGAGGTTACGCCTCTGGGAAAACGAGGTTTACATTAATTAGGTTCGTGCGAAAGCACGGGGGACCTCCCTCAAAGTACCGACACTGGCCTGGCTGAAAGATTGGCGAACTTGTAGTGTGTAATTAATCCCGGCTAGTCTTTCCTTTTAGGGTTTGAAGGAAGATTTGATAAAAAGCAGTGGGAGCCATCCTGATTAGATAAAATAAAAACCAATCTATTCTTGACAGAGCGCACGCTGAGTGTTTTCTTCTCTCTCTCTCCAGGTAGCGACCATATCACGCCTTAATCAAGATAATAATACGGATTTTTGACCGAACCCGCTTGTTATACTGAGCTGGGGAACGTTGGTCCCGCTCCAACTTATAATTGTTATAAGACAGAGCAGGAAATTGGGGAATACCAGATTTCCCGTGCCGCCCAAACGAAGAGAGTGCATGCTGATGCATCATCTTCGGGTGTGTTCTTTATGTAAAACTGTTTCTCTGTATCCTCTACGTCCTGGGTATGTGATACCAGATCAGGATCCCAGATATGTAATATGTTACATAGGGCTACAGAAAGGTAGAGAACTGAGAACGGGTGATAAGTTTCATGAGACAGAAAACGGGGCAAGTGTTGCAGCCAAGTCTGTTGGTCACTGTCACCCTGTATTACAAATACATTGATTCTGAACGAATGTTATTAGATACCGAACCTGTTATGCAAAATCATATCTGTCTCTTTATTAGTAAAGAAACGATAAAATTTTATATTGTTGGACAATGTTTTGAACATTTCCTATATCAAAAGTTGATCGGTTCAGGCACGTTATCTAAAAGCATTGATGTTCTAAATCAAACTACAGTTCTTTAGTATACTGAACACACACAAGAGGAAGAGTTCAGAATTGAACGATTCCTTCTTGAGGTATTGTAGACTAGGTCATATCAATGCGACCCGACTAGCTGAAGTTACATTTAGATGTATATTTAAATCAGTTTGAATTTACATCTTGTGAAACTTGCCAGTCATGTCACAAAGATAATATGACCATAGCTCTGTTTATTGGAAACAGAGAAAGAGTTAGTAAACTCTTGGGATATGATACATGTTGATGTATGTAAGGTCCCCTGTCTACACATGCCAGGACAGGTTTTTTGTACTTCATTACATTCTCTGATAATCTCTCAAGCTTCAGACATATGTTCCTGTTGAAACATGAGTCCGAGCCTTTTGAGATATTCACAGAATATAAGCGAGAAGTAGAGAACCAATACGGGTATAAGTATTATGTCCTTTGATGTGATCAAGGAGGAGAATACTTGAGCACGGAATTTCTGGACTTTTCTAAAGGAGAATGAGATTCTCTCTCAGCATTACTCCTCCGAATACACCATAGCACGATGGTATATCGGGGTGGAGCAGATACACCCTATATGATAAGGTGTGCTCTATGATGAGTACTACTGAGTTACCTATTTCCTTTTTGGGAGTTATGCACTTGAGAAGCTGCATACCTATTGAATAGGGTTCAAATCAAATTAGTTGCCTACCACTTCATATTTGATATGATAAGGGAAGAGCCCATCTCTTAAGTCAGTTAAGATTTGGGGTTGTCCAGCCTATGTCTGAAAAGCAAAAACCGGACAAGCTCGAGGCAAGGTCTGTAATGTAGAACTGGAAAGGTTCCAGCTATACAAACTACAGCAGATGATTTGGTAGAACCGAAAGATTCAGTAGTAACCAACGAACCTCAGCCTCTCCGCCGATCTAGTAGGGTTTCTCACCCACCTGAGAGATACTTCGGTTTCTCTATGACAGTGGGAGCGAGGATTGCATCATGAGATGATGACCCAACTAGTTTCGAGCTGGCCATCAGGAGTAAGACTCTATAAGAATGGCTGGATGCTTAGTGATCTGAGATGGAATCCTTATACACCAACAAAGTATGGACTTTGGTTGCTATATCTGAAGGGTTAAATTCCCATCAGGAGCAAGTATATCTTGAGAAGATTACTTGGTGTACATGGAAGAGTTGAGACTTTCAAAGCTAGACTTGTTAAAGGTCTACATCATTGACCAGGTATGGATAATGATGAAACCTTTTCTAAGTAGCTATGCTTAAGTCCATCCAGATCCTACTTGCCACGGCTACATACCATGACTACGATATCTGGTGGTTAGGTGCCATGACTGCTTTTCTAAATATTGATTTAGAAGAGAACGTCTGTAAGTACACAGCCAGAGGGCTTCGTAAACAGTGGGAGCAGCGGAAACGTGAACAAGATGTTTTATGTAATAAAGCAGGCATCACGGAGTTGGAACATCTGTTTTGATAAAGTAGTCAAAGAGTTTGACATCATCAAAATGGTAGATGAACCTTGTATAAACAAAAAGGTAGTAGGGAGTATGGTGGTGATCCTCGTAGAGTACGTGGATGACATACTCTTGATAAGAAAGGAGTTTCTTATGCTACGCTCGATCAATCTCCGTTTATCACAAAGATTCTCCGTGTAGGATCAGAGTGATACCTCCTAAATCCTGAGTTTTGGATCTATGAGATAGATTTAATTGGATGTTGGGATTCTCACTAGTTGTAGTAAGATGGTATCAACTGACCCTGGGGAGAATCACTGGAAGTGTTCCAGGGTGATAAAGACGACTGAATGTCAGTCACAGGCATTGTCTTTACCCTCAGTAAAGGGACGGTATATTGGAAGAGTTCCAATCTAGATACCGTGACATACTAGACGATAAAGGCAGGATACATCGCTACTTAAGATACTACCAAAGAGGCTGTTTGGGTTTATATTGGTTCATAAGATGAACTATGTTCCTCCCATTGTGTGACAATGGAGTTGTGGCTTATGCCAAGGAACGCAGGTCCCATCAGTGATCCAGACATATTCTAAGGCAGTATCGCCTGATCATGGAGATGGTTGATCTCCAGGGTGATCGAGGTTTGGAGAGTAGACTCAGAGGACAACACAGCGGATCCACTCACAAAGGCATGTTCCCAGAGAGAGACTTTTATGGGATGGTTCAGTATGAGATACTGCAACCTCTGCTATCAGATGACCCTAGTGCAAGTGGGGGATTGTTAGTTATATGTATGCCCTAGAGGCCATTACTATACATAGGATGTATATTGTAGTGGATGCTGGGACATATATAGGGAGGACTTTCTTGCTCGATATGATAGTATACTATCTGGTTGATCTTTACCTTAACGTGTACACTGATTGTCTCTCTGTTACATGTTGGTAAAGCCCTTAGGATGTGTGCTTGACTACCTGGACTATGATGCGGATCATACTAGTGGGGACATGGTAGTCCATAAGTACATCCTTCAAAGTCCCTAGTCGTGGGTGTATCGAGACGGGGCATCGATATACCAGAGTAGACTAGCGTATACCTTCTCGACCCATACAGATGGGAGATGGATGATCCCATATCCATTGGTGTTTGACATCGGAGATGATATACGGGTGCTCAGTAGAGACTGGGTACACTGGACGGACTCGCCGAGAACTCCCAGATGGTATTATACCTCACGTCAGATGGCAGTTCTCTGGTGACACTGGTACAGAGTAGTCTGTTGACCCGAGATCGTCATAGAGTCTTGTGTGGTTCCCACTGTGCTTTGATTTCCATCTTACCACGTCCAAGAGGGCGTGCAAAACGGTGGTTTTTGGGTACAGTCCCGAGTCACATAGAGGCAATGAGCGATAGGAGGGGATTCGTCTCTCCCGGTATAGGGGGTTGATGTTGCGCTGTGTTCGATTGGCTATAACAGGAAATCCCTGACCAGGGTTGCTGAGATATACTGGTAAGTGTTACCAGTAGTTTCTCGAACAGTTATAGACCTCATATCGACACGACTTATCGAGCTATTGGGGTCTGACGTTAACCACCCCTAGGCGAGATATGCGACATATCAGACGATCAGACCGGACTGTACGGTAGTGTTACTGGTTGGATTCACTGGAGTGTGAGCGGGCTTGCTCGTCGATCTTCAGATCGCTCAATACCCGGGTGGCCGTTACGTTTAGCAGACCGCTTGCGGCTTGTGGGTGTTTGATATGATCATCACCTGCTGCCGGCGTATTGACGAGTCTTTAGAGTCCTACACAGAGGTTTCCTGGATCAAGCGAAACGAAATAGGAGCGCATATGAGATATGTGCGGAACCGAGAATAATGCGTGTATGTGATACCGTATTCTATTCTCGCGATGAATGTATCGATTGGTTATATGCGATATAACCTAGTTATCGAATCGAGGGTT
The DNA here is from genome assembly GCA_030015575.1 of Agapanthus africanus. Lineage (NCBI taxonomy): Eukaryota > Viridiplantae > Streptophyta > Magnoliopsida > Asparagales > Amaryllidaceae > Agapanthus > Agapanthus africanus. The sequence continues at coordinate 314,301,178 of JASDDO010000019.1, forward strand.
GATTCGATAAGTCGATACATTGGATATTAGTCGGTTATATGCGATATGACCGGATCGTTAAATCAAGTGTTGATTTAATGATTTAATGCATAATTATATATTTGATATATTACTTTGCATTAACTAGTATCGGTTCACTTAAGATGGATTTTCTCACTCGGATGTGCGCATTGTATATGCGATATACTTTTGTGCACTTGTTTGTATCATGTTTGATGATACATGCTAGTTTGGTTAAGTGTAAAGAATTAATCTTTGGTTAAGTGAATGGTTAGGGTTTTATTTATTTATTCATTCTTTTATCTATTTCTTTTTGGATGAAAAGAATGAGAAAAAAAAACAAATGGTTGCTTTCTTAGAAGCTTCTTCAAGCTTCATGCAACTTTTGACCATGTGACCATTTTGTTTTTAGCTTAACCCTAACCATTGCATTGAACCATAATTAGTTCTCTACACTTAACTATGGTCATGTTATGATAAGTATTGATTATTCTTTTCTTTTTTAATTAACTTATCATAACTTCATCTTCTTCTTCTTCATCTTCTTCCATGAAGAAAAAGCTTTCTTCATCAATGGTGATTGATGAAATAAAGTGAGAAATCCAATTCTAAAGTCTACCCACTTCCTATTTCTTCATCCTCTACCTCTTGCCAAGTAGTAGAGTGTGTTTCCTTCACAAGTTTTCTTGACTTGGTGAAGTTGGAGCTTGATCTAGCGATGCTTCGACGTAGATCATCTTCGGCATGGACATCGACGACCTAGCTTGCCCATTCTCCGAAGAAGCCGACGCTAGAGCCCGGGAACTCATTTGGACAGCGAGAGCACTTCATTGCGGAGCTATGGAGGTGGAGCACCGGATCTACAAAGGTTGTATTTCCGTATTCTCTTAGCATTTAATTCGATTACTTGCTTGCTTCGCCTAGATATCTAGTAAACGATCCGTATTAGGGTTTGTAGGCACCCGTAAAATTTGATTTTTGCATGTTTGATCACTTGTAAGACTCCACTAGAGTGCCTAGGAACCCTACAGTTGCGGCGGGTGTACCTTCTATTCCGCTTCGTTTGCTTCGGATTGCAGCTTGCTTATAGGTGGGTTTGGAGGATTTTCTGTTGTTCCCACCGTGTATTTTATTTTTATCCAGTATACTCCATCTACCCTTCGTACATTGGATTTAGATGGTGAGATTATGAGATTTGTACGTATTCTATTTCTGGTGTCGATGCTCACTTGAGCCGACGTGCTGTTTTCTTACTTTCGTGCTTTCATATACTTGTTTTCGCATTTGATGAAATATATTGTATGTGGTTGTGATGACATTAAGATTCTTGGAATTTAATTCCATTTTCTCTGCTTCCTTGCTATGGGGGTTTTCTGGGATTTAATCCCTTTATTAAAGGAATTTAATTCCTTGTTCACAGAGCTTGGCTCTGAGAGAGACATAGATATTTTTGGGAATTTTATTCCCTAATGCTCTCGAATATTTGTTGGTTTTAATGCCCCTGAAGCAGATTTGAATCTGTCATGCATTTTAACAGAACTCGTTTTTAAGAGGATGTTTGGAGCTGTTTAAACTCCATTGTTTATTTGATGAGAATCCTTTTAGATTCTCGTAATAATCGCTTTCTAGACATTTTGATCGCTAAACTCTAACTGATTTTTCTTTTCAGATATTATGGCTTCTCGTCTTTACGGTCTCGAAGAGTTTATCTCTCATGACGATATTTGCATCCAGGGCCGTTGCCAAGGCCAAGAATTTACCAACGCTCAATATGCTGAGGTGATGCGTCATTTTGACGACTACAACGGTCGGTTACACCCCCATCGTTCTGCTCTCTTGAACATTATCGTTGGGTCAATCTGGGCAGCAGTTCCTGGGGTTGACGAGTCTATGCCCCTCGAGGCACTTGATGATGCCGAAGATAAGGTGCATTCAGTATATCTGATGAGCCTGATTTCAAAGAAGCGAATGGATGACCTTGTCGATATTCTGCATCGCTTCTTCCAACAGAAGGAGATAATATCTGCATACCAGAGGACGGATGACATTAGTGGGGGTCTTGACGCTTGTATTCGTGAGAGGATGCATAAGAAAATGGTCAGAGAAGTCAGAAGCACTTTACTCGGACTTGCTTTTAAATTCCTAAATCCATGTCCGGAATTTAGTGTTTTACCATTGTAAACATTCATTTTTTTTACCATGTATAAATTTTTGAATTATGAATGACAAAACTTCCCCTTCTTTTATACTATAGTTCATATGTGACTCACGTATCATGCACGTAGGGTGTTACTGAGGGAATCGTTTCATCTTCATTACGTATTCGCAGATGTATCTCTTCCCTGTGCATGAGCTTTTTACTTTATGCTTAGGAACTTTTGCTAAGCGCAAACACCGTTGTTGTGTTATGCGCTAAACCCTCTTACACATACATAAATCAGGAAGCTTTGAATGCAGTTATGAATGAACGCTTAAACGGGTGTGAATCAGATGCTCTCCTTACCGCCTCGCATAGCACACGATTGGTTCCCACGGGTTGCGCCTTTCTGTCTTGACTTGACGTAAAATAGTTTATATACTCATTGCGGAGTTTGTAGTTTAGGAGCTCATTTCAAAGCTTTTAGTTTATTCACTCATCCCGGAGTCTGTAGTTTATGAACTCATTTCAGAGCTTGTAGTTTATTCACTCGTCCTGGAGTCTCTAGTTTATGAACTTGTTTCGGAGCTTGTAGTTTTTTCACTCATCCTGGAGTCTCTAGTTTATGAACTCATTTCGGAGCTTATTTAGTTTACCTCCCTTGGGCTTGCAGGCAAACTGGTCCTAACGTCACAGTTAACCTCTGCTCTTTACGACAGAGGTCCATTAGGGTCTGTGGTACTAGGTTTTTATCAGGCGTACCGTCGCATTGGCTGATGCATTCCCTGATATGTCGTCTTGCTGTTCGAGTAGCCCCACGACTATCATGTCTCTGATCCCTTCGGGGGCTGGACAAGACGTCTTCAAGTAATCTCCCAGGTCATATTACCGTCGGAAGAGCAAGCGTTGGGAATTTTCCATGCCGCTTTTTACTTGAGGTTAGGCTCAGTTTGGGAACCCCAATGAGTCATAACCACTCCGCACTGGTGTGGGATGATCTCCGATAGTCTTTCACGTTTTATTTGAGTTGCCGTCAAGACCCTGAAGCCAGGGATTTTCCTTTGCTTCGTTTACTGGTATTGCATCTGCTGTAACGAGACGAATGTCGAGGTCGTCTCAAGGTTGTCTGTGAACCGTCGAGGCTTGGAACTAGAGACTTTGCCATAGCTCCGAGGTAGTCTCTAGGTTGTTGGTGAACCGTCGAGGCTTGGAACTAGGGACTTTGTCGTTGCTCCGTTGTTTTGACCCTGGGGTCGGTTGTTGACGTTGCATTTGCATCCTGCTGGAGTAGAGAAAGAACGTCGGGGTGACATTGCGTCTGCTGTATCAAGACGAACGTCGAGGTGGTATCTAGGTTGTTTGTGAACCGTCGGGACCAGGAACTAAGGACTTTGCTATTGCTCCGTATTGTTGACGTCGCGTTTGCATCCTGTTGGAGTGAGAAGAAACGCCGTTGTTGATCTCTAGGCTGTCCATGAACCGTCGAGATTTGCAACTAGGGACTTTGCCATGGCTCTGTTTTGTTGACGTCGCGTCTGCATCCTATTGGAGTGAGAAAAAATGCCGTTGTTGATCTCTAGGATGTCTATGAACCGTCGAGATTTGACTCTCCCTTTGGCAGAGCTCGGTGGGGAAATGTGGTTCCCTTTTCGTTTATGCCTATGGATTGTATACAGGGGTTGATGTGGACTCACCTGCAGGGCAAAAGTTTCATCATATTTTTTTTTTCCGCGATACTCTATCATTTCAGCTTTTGTATATCGCGAAAGTCGCGATTGCCCAATCATTTCGGTTTTTTTATCGCGGTGCCCAATCATTTCGGCTGTTTTTATCTTTTTACTCGTTGTTTTTTATTGCGAGTTGCCCAAACATTTCGGCTGTTTTTATATGCATATATTTTGCTCGCTGATTTTTATTGCGAGTTGCCCTATCATTTCGACTATTTCATATGCATTTTTTTGCTCGCTGATTTTTGTCGCGAGTATAGAACTTGAGATTTGATACCAATCTTGGCATCAGTACCGCTGCGACTGGAATATTGCCAGGAGCGAATCATCATTTGCCGTGAAAGGCCTTGGAATTTGATACTGATTTAGGCATCAGTATCGCTACAACTGGGATATTGCCAAGAGAGAATCGTCATTTGCCCTTGTCGGTTTGAACAAAGGTGGCTTAGCAAACAGGGTTAGGATCCTGCCGACTAAAGCTTTTTTGACTTTACAAGCCCTAAAGGTCTCATAAAGGTATTTCTCCCTACGAGTCGTGAGGATCTCTAAGGTGTATGTTCTCCTTAGAAGTCATGAGGACTTCTTAGTGGTGTTTTCTCTTATAAGTCGTAACGATCTCATAAGAGTATTTTCTCCTTATAAGTCGAGAGGACTTATAAGTTCTGTTCACCATATAAGGACATTCTTCGTGATTGGTGGAACTTGGTGGGGGGAGACATTTATTTGTGCCCATGGATTGTATACAAGGGCCAGCATTTTACCGCCTGTAGGGCAACTTGGGGAGTATGACGGCTTAAGGACGGGTTTGGATCTCTGTAACTTAAGACTTTGAATCCTATGAGCCGTGAGGGTCTCACATGGGGAGTTCACCTTATGAGTGGAGAGGATCTCGTAAGTGAAAATTCTACGAGATTGCGCCCTTCTGGGTTTTCACAAGCTCCTCGGTAGCCCTGCTGTTTTTACTCACGGCGCCCTTTCGGGTTTTCATCCGTGCCCATTTCACTTGTGTACATGCCGTTTTTTTTAACAACGAGATTGCGCCATTTCGAGTTTTCACAAGCTCGCCGGTAGCCTTACTGTTTTTACTCACGGCGCCCTTTTGGGTTTTCATCCGTGCCCATTTCGTTTGTGGATGTACCGGGGTTTTTTTACCCCTCTGTTTGCCAATGGCACTTAGGGGGACTTCGCTACCGGAATAGCTGTGTAGCCAGTGGGATTTGAGTTGCGGTCCTTGCCGTTGGGCTTGTGGACTTGAATTCCATTATCGTCATGCTTGAAGCGACGTATTAGTTTACGGATATTACGGTCCATTATTAGTTTAGGGACATCTCAGTCCAGGGTCAACTTCGAGGAAAACTTTTGCCGGATACTACTTATAGAGTCTTGACTTAGGAAGACAGCAAGCGAACACGAGCGTCGTCATCTATCATTAACCTGAGCCGTGACTTGTCAAGCATAGTATTTCTTAAGGAACTGGCAGTTTATTGGCCGGAAGGGTCTTTCGCCATGCATATCCATGAGCAAGTAGGCCCCACCTTGGTAGACCTTGTCTATGATGTACGGACCCTCATAGTTCGGCTCGAATTTCCCCATCTTTGCACGGTTGGGGATCATAGGTCTTTTTACGACTGGCACAAGTTCGTCTTGGCGGAATGTTCTCGGCCTGATTAGTCTTTCGTATGAGCGCATCATCCTTGCTTTGTAAGCTTCCAGGCTTTGCTACGCAATGAGACGAGTTTCATCGAGGGCCTCGAGCTTCTCAAGTCGAAGATGGGCATTTTCTTCATCCGTCGGCTCGTATCGAACTGCTACTCGTAGAGAGGGTAGCTCTATCTCCAAGGGAAGTACCGCTTTCGTACAGAATACCAACACGAATGGCATTGTATTCGTGGCCATTTTGAACGTGGTTCGATATGCCCAGAGAGCTTCATGCAGTCTCTCGTGCCAATCCCTTTTATTTCTGGACACAGTTTTCTTTATGATCTTCGTCAAGGTCTTGTTGAAAGCCTCATCTAGACCATTAGCTCGGGGGTTATAGACTGAAGAGTATCTCCAATTTATATTATACTGCTGTGCGAAGCGGCTGATCTTATGGCTCATGTAGGCTGGTCCATTATCCGAAATGATTCATCGTGGAGTGCCGAACCGGTAGATGACGTGTGTCTTGAAGAAATGGAGGACGTTCTCCATTTTTACTTCTTTTAGCGGTAATACCTCTGCCCACTTAGAGAAGTAATCGGTTGTTGCCAATATGAGCCGATGTCCCTTGAACGATGCTGGCTCGATGAGCCCGATTATATCGGTTCCCCACGAACAACCAGCTAGCTAATGTTGGGTGTAGTGGATTTGGATACTGGTGGATGAAGTCCCCATGAATTTGGCACGAGTGACACTGCTTCTGTCACGACCCGAAATAGCACGTGACTGGCACTTGAATCATGTGAAGTCTATAGGACCCCACCTAATTCAAGTAAGCCAAAAGGCCCAGAAATCTAAACCATTTTAAAAAAAAGTGAAGGAAAACTTGTTTTAAAGCAAGTGGTTTTAATAAAATAAGCCGTGGTAAGCATTTTTTAAAACATCAAATCTTTTCCAAAAATTTCAGCAGAGTTTCCTTTGTAAATACTGGCCCCAAATGGGTACAAACATGAATAATATACATGATGAATAAAGGCATCCCCAAACGGGAGCTAGCTCGTCGCCAATTGGCGGATACAACCACGCAAGCAATATAATATACAACGCTGAAGGGCGAGGATCAAAACTCAGAATGAAATCCAACATCATCAAGGAAACCAGAAAACCGAAATAATACAAGCGCGTGACTCTAAGGTCGAAAGAATATACACTGGTCTTCTAAGTCTATAGAATATACAAGTCTGGTTGATGGAGTTTTCTAGATACAACTGAATAAATAAAAGTACTGTGGTGGTTACGATACAAGTGAACCCACCTACCAAAGCAATCACCCGGAATGAAGCAGTATGCCAGCAAGTCGGAACAAAACCTGTACGGCAAAACATGCAAGAAACTGTGGCACAACGGAGGTGGCTTGCCAACTCGCGAGTAGAAAACATCACCGAGAAGAAATCGCATGTATGACTCTATCATGCATCATACGATAGTAATATCCTCAAAATAATATAGCCTGAATCATATAATAATGGCAAGGATAAATATCTATACATAAGTGTAATACCAAGTGCTCGTGTGACTGCCTCAGGTAACAACATATCATCTATATAATGTATGAATGCATGAAAACAGAATACATCTAAATGAGAAAACTGTTTTCTTATCTCAGTGAGATATCTGCATAAAAATCAAAGTATCATCAATGAAATCAACAAGGAATCCGTGTCAAGCATCGACACAAAATATATATCCTAATATCTCAATATCTCGGGCTCCGGCAATCCGGACTAGCCCATATCACAAAATCTCAACGTCTCAATATCTCGGGCTCCGGCAATCCGGACTGGCCCCAGGCTCCGGCAATCCGTACAGACCCAAAATCATCATATCTCATGACTACGTCGGTGTCCTCCGGATATCCGCCGCGTCATAAATAACCGGTCGGTAGTGCTCCCCTACCAGGCTCAACGCCATCATCTGCGACCATCTTGCCCCGGGGTACCGCACCGGGTCCACCATGCACCCACAGACGGTTCATCCTCCACCTCGAATCGAGTGATGATACTGCTCAAGAGCCGAGAAAACTCATGGTGGACATATCTCACATCATATCACGAGAAAACCGCAATTTTCCATCTTTAAAATGATAATAAGTTTATAAAATCATTGCGGTTTCTCCAAATCCAGAAATCTCATAGAAATCCGAAATCCCAATCTCAAGAGTAAATAACAGTGAATTACCGGCATAAAGTTCCATAATATTGCATGACAAATGAATATATGAAAGTATCTGATATCAAGCAAGGAATGCAATAATTAAACTAGCATACGAAAGAAATAACATATTAGAACTATCAACTAGCAAGCTATGTCAATGAAATAATATTATCTAATGTGTACGTGTCATGACAATTACCGATGATGATGTGTGTGAGCCGGCAAGCAAGTGTACGAGGAGCATACGCATCACCAGTAATGGTGCTGGTGTCCTGACAGCATAGGTTCATAATAACTAACAAAAACACATTTAAGCATGCAATGCGATGCGAACAGCAAGAATATACGGAAAATGAATAGTAAACGCAACATATAAGGATGAACATTTATATATATACGAGTCATACAGTTTCGGCATTTGGAAAAACACGAATCGTGGTTTTTGGTAAGCAGGAGCTACGGTGTTCTTAAGAAAAGGTACATCCTTTGAAAAATCCGTAATATCCCTCGGGTTGTCTTTTGAAAATAATCACGATTCGTTAGTTTTGAAAATAAGTATGACTCGAGCCCAGATCTGACATCTAATAAGTAAACTACAGGACAATCTAAGAGACTAACCAAAGGGGTAAGGAAATCCACCTAAATCCGAGTCGATATATCTAGTAGTCGGTGATCCCGCCTCAATAGTGTCACGTACGATAAAATTTATAGTACGACATCCTCGAGTCGAGAGTGCGGATCAATCATCATATTTATACATCGTACGGTAAAATCCATCGTACGGCATCCCAAATCGGGGTACGGGTCAATATCACATATAACACATTATTTATCTGGTATCATTATTATCATATTCTTAATTAGGGATACTGATCTAAAGTCTAGTACATTCCAATACCATCAACATATATATATATATGTATGTATGTATGTATGTATATGTATATGTATATATATATCCGCGTGTGTATGAAAACATATCGTCCAACGATCCGCTATAATATCATGTCGTGTCTCATCACACGACCCAAATCACATCACCGATCTTATGGCATCATGCCCAATTATATCGACTCATCACCAAGTATCATATACTATCCTCATCAAACGTGTATACGTATACATACATACATATATATATATATATATATATATATACTCACATACATACATACATACATACATATATATATATCCCCATATACGCACAAAAAAGTCAAATGTATGCGTGTGTGTGTGCGTGGGTGCAAATCATTACTTTAGGGTTTCGCGACGAAGAAACTAAACTAAAAACATTTTCCTAAAATTACGCTAAAACTAACCCAAAGTCACCTAAGCATTTCTTGCTAAGTATACACATCTCATAAAACTTATAAGTATATATATATGTATGTATGTATGTATGTATGTATGTATGTATATATATCATAATGTATTCGCGTACTACACTACGAAACTGCGGAGGTGCTATACGCCATCCACCCGACTTCTCCCGTAGATATATATCTACTCACCTTGATCCTTACTTGCCGAACTCGATGTCGTCATCCTCTTCTTCATCTCTGACGTCCACGTGAGGGTACCTACATATCACATATATCATATCATATCAAAACGTCTAATTCAAAACCAAAACGATGTTAGTTATATGTATGCCCTAGAGGCCATTACTGTACATACAATGTATATTGTAGTGGATGCTAGGACATATATAGGGAGGACTTTCTTGCTCGACATGATAGTATGCTATCTGGTTGTACTTTATCTTAACATGTACTCTGATTGTCTCTATATTACATGTTGATAAATCCCTTAGGATAAGTACTCGACTACTGGGACTATGATGAGATCATACTAGTGGGGCCACGGTAGTCGACGAGTACATCCTATAACTGTTCCTAGTCGAGGGTGTATCGAGACAGGGCATCGATACACCAGAGTAGACTAGCGTATACGCATCTTGACCCATATGATGGGCGATGGATGATCCCATATCCATCGGTGTTTGACATCAAGGATGGTGTACAGGTGCTCAGTAGAGACTGGGTACACTGGACGGACTCGCCGAGAACTCCCAGATGGTATTATACCTCACGTCAGATGGCAGTTCTCCGGTGACACTGGTACAGAGTAGTCTATTGACCCGAGATCGTCATAGAGTCTTGTGTGATCCCACTGTGCTTTGATTTCCATCATACCACGTCCAAGAGGGCGTGCAAAAAGGTGGCTTTTGGGTACAGTCCCGAATCACATGGAGGCAATGAGCAATAGGAGGGGATTCGTCTCTCTCGGTATAGGGAGTTGATGTTGTGCTGTGTTCGATTGGCTATAACCGGAAATCCCTGGCCAGGGTTGCTGAGATTTACTGGTAAGTGTTATCAGTAGTTTCTCGAACAGTTATATACCTCATATCGACACGACTTATCGAGCTACTGGGGTCTGACGTTTACCATCCCTAGGCGAGATAAGCAACATATCAGACGACGAGACCGGACTGTACGGGAGTGTTACTGTTTGGATTCATAGGAGAAGTTACAGGCTTGCTTGTTGATCTTCTGAGCGCTCAATACCTGGGTGGCTGTTACGTTTAGCTGACCGCTTGCAGCTTGTGGGTGTTTGATACGATCATCACCTACTGCCGGCGTATTGACGATTCTTTAGAGTCCTACACAGAGGTTTCTCGGCTCAGGCAAAACGGAGTAGGGGCACATATGTGATATGCGCGGGACCGAGGATAATGCGATATGAGATACCGTATTCTATTCTCTCGATATTTGATATCAGCCGGGTCATCGGATCAAGTGTTGATTCGATGAATCGATACGGATAAATATTAGTCGGTTATATGCGATATAGCCGGATTGTCGGATCAAGTATTGATTCGATAATTTAATGTATAATAATATATATGATATATTAAATTACATTAACTAATATTAGCTCACTAAAAGATTCTTTTACTCACTCGGGTAATACATTGATATATATGCGATATATGTTATATGTATTGTTTTATTTTGTTACAATAAATATTGTATATGTGATATATAATATTGTAAAATATTATAATTATTAATGCAACATGTTTAGAGGAGTTTAAACAAGTTTAGGGTTTGATTTGGGTTAATGCATTCTAGATGTTTCTAGATATTTTTATTTTGTCATTTGTTAAGATATTATGATAGATTTTTCTTTGTGACTCATCCTTTAACCCAACCCAAACCCTAACCCTAGTAAACTCTCTATATTGGTTACTACAACCATGGTTGCATAAATGATTATGATAACATTTTATTATTCATCACAAATGATATTTATTCATCATCTTCTTCCTTCTTCTTTCTTCATGGAAAAAGCTTACTAGCTTTTTACCAAGTGATGAATAAATGTGAGAAAAAGATAAATAAAGAGAGCAAAAATCCTACTTCATCATCCTCATCTTCCCTTGCCTTTTAGATGAGAGTGTTCACTCAATTTTAGTGAGTGTTAGCTTGTGTTAATGAAACTTCAAGGTAGATCATCTTTGTATCGAAGATCGGAAGCAAGACTGCATCTTTCTCTTCGTGGAACCTCTCGAGAGTCCGGAGTACGATGATCGTAGCGAAGGGACCTCAACACGGAGCATATGAAGTGAAGGACTGGATCTACAAGGCTTGTAATCCCTCTCACTTAGTGTTAAAGTGTTTAGCATGTTAGTTTTCGCCTAATCTCTAGTTTAAAGATCCGGCTTCGGGTTGTTCGGCACGGCTAATTTTTAAATCGGACATGGTCGATGCCTCGTAGAACCTTGTGCGCGTGCCTAGCAACCCTACAGTGGTATCAGAGCCAAGCTAGAGCTTTAGGCGAAGTCTAGACGAAGTTTAAAGTCAGATCGAACGCCGAAACCCCGACACGGAACCCTCTCTGTACATTTTTCAAAAATGTGGTTTTTTCTGAATTAAAAATTCTCAAAAAATTAAGCGGGAAAAACTAAGAATTACTGTGAAGTACGGACCTCTAACTCGAAAATTTTACCGCGGAACCGCGGCGACACCATGGGTTTTGCGGCGGTTCCGCGGCCAAAATTTGGACTTAGTCCCTGAAATTTCATGTAATTATTTTTAGGCCCTTTCTTGTTAATTTTTTCTGAGAATATTTTAATTCCACTCAAGTGTTGAGTTTTCAAGGGTTGTATTGGGGAATCGTTGTTTCGATCGGATAATTTAACTTTGTTTAGTTTGTCCGGATAATTTTTAGAAACTGTTAAAAAGTTCGAACGGATATCAATAACTCACTTTTTCCCCTGTCGGAAAATTTTTCAAAAGTTGGATTTTTTTTTTCTCGAGTTTAAGAATGTTCTAAGTCGTGCAAGTAACGCGGTGGACCCTCTAGAAGACAACAAACCTTAACTCGATTATGTGACCGTCTTGAACTGCCTTTTGAACCTTTGGGTTTGGGGCAGTACGGCGTGCCACATGTGAGGCGTTGGCTTGACCCTTCTACGGCTGGACCATTGGTACTGTGGCATGTGAGGGATGTTTTTAAACTGATTTCAAGTGTTGAGATAAATTGGGGAAATCTTGGGTGTTTGATTATTCGATCGGAAAGTTTAACATTGTCTATTTATCTGGAATGTGATACAATATTTGGAATCCACAAGTAGTTATGAGATAACTAATTTGAATGTTATAAATCTAGCAGTTTAGTCTCAAATTGATCGGTTGCCACGGAATTTTGATGTGATCAAAAGTCCGTCGCAATCACGTAGCGTACGCGGATACTCGCCAGGTAAACTTAATAGACAGCCACGCCCCATAGCCCCGACCAAGTGACTGTAGGAGAACCCCGTCGCCGAAAGCATCCGTTCGGGTGCTCGCGGCAGCGGTGTTCCGCCTTAGTGCACTTCGTCGACGGCGTCTGGGGGTGTGGCCGTCTACTAAAGTTTGCGACGAGCATTCGATCAGGACGTCGGGAATCTTGTTGAATTGCCCGACTTGATATTGAAAAGAGGTTTCGATAATGAGATTAAAATGCGGGGTTTATAATTGCTAGGCATGCGATGTCTAAGGAATTCATTTGGTTAGGCATGCGATGTCTAAGGAGGTTGCGGATTCCAACTGTTGTAGTTTTACACTTTCTTTTCTGTGACCGTAAGCGTAGTATGTGGTGTATCGCCGGCTTCGTTGCTATACATCAACGACAATCGGGATACGCATACTTGCTTACGTTGATGATATGAGATATTATGTGTTGCTGTGATATGTTGTATTGGATCGTCGCGTTTGAATAGCCGGGGGTTTTATGTGAGATGAGAGTTTTTTTCTTTTTCATTCATGTAAAATTCATTTGTATGTAATATTCTTTTATTGGGGCACTTCCAGGTTGCGGAAGATGTCATCGTTGTATATTATTTACTTTTCCGCATTAGGTAGACCCAAGGCGGGGAGCACAAGTAACCGGGTTTTAGGGTCCAGTGGGAGACCATCTCGAGGAGTCGAGACCGGGTCTCCTAACCCTAGAATTGGCAGTGTTGCTTGCCGCTCTCGTAGGGGTCTAGGGATGTGGGTTTGGCTATTCATCGCGACCGTGGAATCCGTGTTTTATACAGGCTCGTATTGAAAACACGGACGTCCTAGTATATCCAATATTTCATGTATGTTTCTTCTGCTGCAATGTTCTGTGATGAGATCATATTACTGCCTGAGACGAATGTTTATATTATATATATGAGATATATGTTATATTGCAGATTTCGTTTCAAAAGAGATGCTTGTGAAGCATAATAAAATGGGACTTCATTAATGAGATTAATGAAATAAAAGAAATCTAAAGATGTTGTAGAAACTTGTTTAAAAACTGGTAGCTCTAGTTCTTGCTTTGCATCGCGGTGTTCCTTGTAGAACATCCTGCACCTTATTCGATAAGGAAAGGACCGAGATCCCTTCACCGGGAGTGACTCCTTTAGCAATAACTGGCAGATGCTACAAACTCGGTTTGTCTTTTGATTGCTTCTATAGTTCTTGCTTTGCATAGTGATATTTGTGAAATATCCTGCACCTTATTCGATGAGGAAAGGGCCGACGATCCCTTCACCGAGAGTGACCCCTTTAGCAAAACTAGAAAAGCCTTAAAAACACTCCATTTAAAATCACTCGATTCTACAACGATATCAAGTTCATTACGCTCAGGGTTTTCTGAAAAACCTGCGTAGCCCTCCGTCATTTCAGATAGATATTATTTAGTATTCGTGCTATATTTGTTGACTTAGTTAAGGCATAGTGTACGGTAGCTAAGTAATGTTTATCTGCTAAAACATGAGATGTGATTGGATTAGGGTATTCGTACGGGCTTGTTGACTCAGTTAAGGGTCGTACGGGTGGGTTTAATTCAATCAGGAAATGTACGGGTTGAACTTGACTTGCGATTTATGATTTGTTGACTTAGTTAAGGTCATAGATCGCTAGGGGCAAAATATTATTGGGAATTTCAAGTGTTGAAATTTGCAATGAAATTGCATACCTTCTATGAGATAGTTGGATCCCGATACCCGCTGCGAGTAAGAGTTACTTCTGGGAGAGTTTTACACATTACAATTAGCCGATCAAGTAGGTGTCTAGAAAGGTGTTAACGGAGTTAGGCCTCTGGGAAAACGAGGTTTACTTTAATTAGGTTCGTGCGAAAGCACGGGGGACCTCCCTCAAAATACCGACACTGGCCTGGCTGAAAGATTAGCGAACTTGTAGAGTGTAATTAATCCCAGCTAATCTTTCCTTTTAAGGTTTGAAGGAAGATTTGATTAAAACAGTGGGAGACATCCTGATTAGATATATTATATAACCAATCTAATCTTGCAAGAGCATACGCTGAGTGTTTTCTTCTCTCTCTCTCTCCAGGTAGCGACCATATCACGCCTTAATCAAGATAATAATACGGATATATTGACCGAACCCGCTTATTATACTGAGCTGGGGAACATTGTTCCCGCTCCAACTTATAATTGTTATAAGACACAGCAGGAAATTGGGGAATACTAGATTTCCCGTGCCGCCCAAACGAAGAAAGTGCATGTTGATGCATCATCTTCGGGTGTGTTCATTACAGAGAACTGTTTCTCAGTATCCTTTACGTCCTGGGTATGTGATACCGGATCAGGATCCCGCATATATAATCTGTTACATGGGCTACAGAAAGGTAGAGAACTGAGAACGGGTGATAAGTTTCATGAGACAGAAAACGGTGCAAGTGTTGCAGCCAAGTCTGTTGGTCACTATCACCCTGTATTACCAGAATACATTGATTCTGAACGAATGTTATTAGATACCGAACCTGATATACAAAATCATATTAGTCTCTTTATTAGTAAAGAAAGGATATAATTTTGTATTGTTGGATAATGTTTTGAACATTTCCTATATCAAGAGTTGATCGGTTCAGGCACGTTATCTAAAAGTATTGACGTTCTAAATCAAACTACAGTTCTTAGTATACAGAACACACACAAGAGGAAGAGTTCAGAAATGAACGAATCCCTCTTGAGGTATTGTAGACTAGGTCATATCAATACGACCCGACTAGCTGAAATTACATATAGATGCATATTTAAATTAGTTTAAATTTACATCTTGTGAAACTTGTCGGTCATGTCACAGAGATAAGATGACCATAGCTCTGTTTATTGGAAACAGAAAAAGAGTTAGTGAACTTTTGGGATTGATACATGCTGATGTATGAAGATCCCCTGTCTACACATGCCAAGACTGGTTCTTTGTACTTCATTAGATTCTTTGATGTTCTCTCGAGATTCAGACATATGTTCCTGTTGAAACACAAGTCCGAACCTTTTGAGATATTCACAGAATATAAGTTAGAAGTAGAGAACCAACAACGGGTATAAGTATTATGTCCTTTGATGAGATCAGGGAGGAGAATACTTGAGCAGGGAATTCCTGGACTATTCTAAAGGAGAATGAGATTCTCTCTCAGCATTACTCCTCCGTATACACCATAGCACGATGATATATCGGGGCGGAGCAATAGCATCCTATGTGATATGGTGTGCTCTATGATGAGTACTACTGAGTTATCCTATTTCCTTTTGGGAGTTATGCACTTGAGAAGCTGCATACCTATTGAATAGGGTTCAAATCAAATCAGTTGCCTACCACTTCATATATGATATGGAAAGGGAAGAGCCCATATCTTAAGCTTGTTAAGATTTGGGGTTGTCCGTCTTATGTGTAAAAGCAAAATCCGGACAAGCTCGAGGCAAGGTCTATTATATAGAACTGAAAATGTTCCAGCTATACAAACTGCAGCTGATGATCTGGTAGAACCAAAGGATTCAATAGTTTCCAACGAATCTCAGCCTCTCTGCCGATCTAGTAGGGTTCCTCACTCACCTGAGAGATACTCTGGTTTCTCTATGACAGTGGGAGCGAGGATTGCATCATGAGATGATGACCCAACTAGTTTCGAGCAGGCCATCAGGAGTGGGACTCTGTAAGAATGGCTGGATGCTTAGTGATCTGAGATGGAATCCTTATACCCCAACAAAGTATGGACTTTGGTTGCTTTATCTGAAGGGTTAAATCCCCATCAGGAGCAAGTATATCTTGAGAAGATTACTTGGTGTACATGGAAAAGTTGAGACTTTCAAAAGCTATGCTTAAGTCCATCCAGATCCTACTTGCCACGGTTACATACCATGACTACGATATCTGGTGGTTGGGTGTCATGACTGCTTTTCTAAATGATGATTTAGAAGATAGCGTCTATAAGTACACAGCCAGAGGGCTTCGTAGACAGTGGGAGCAGCGGAAACGTGTGCAAGATGTTTTATATGATAAAACAGGCATCGCGGAGTTGGAACATTTGTTTTGATGTGGTAGTCAAAGAGTTTGACTTCATCAAAATGGTAGATGAACCTTGTATATACAAAAAAGGTAGTAGAGAGTATGGTGGTTATCCTCGTAGAGTACGTGGATGACATACTCTTGATAGGGAAGGAGTTTCTTATGCTACGCTCGGTCAATCTTCGCTTATCACAAGGATTCTTCATAAAGGATCAAAAAGATACCTCCTAAATCCTAGGTTTTGGATCTATAAGATAGTTCTAATTGGATGTTAGGATACCCACTAGTTGTAGTGAGATGGTATCAATCGATCATGGGGAGAATCACTGGAAAGGTTCCAGGGTGATAAGGACGACTGAATGTCAGTCGCAGGCATTGTCTTTACCCTCAGTGGAGGGACGGTATGTTGGAAGAGTTCCAAGCTAGATACCGTGACGTACTAGACGATTAAAGGCAAGATACATCGTTACCAAGGATACTACCAAAGAGGCAGTCTGGATACTTATTAGTTCATGAGATGAACTTCGTTCCTACCATTGTGTGACAATGGAGTTGTGGCTTTAGCCAAGGAACTTTCGTCACATCAGAAATCCAAATATAATTCCTAGGCAGTATCACCTGATCATGGAGATGGTTGATCTCCAAGGAGATCGAGGTTAGGAGAGTAGACACAGAGGACAACAGCGCGGATCCACTCACAAAGGCCTTTTTCCCAGTAGAGACTTTTATGGGATGGTTGAGTATGAGATACTTCAACCGCAGCTAATTGTTGGGTATGTGATACCACAACAGATGGCCCTAGTGCAAGTGGGAGATTGTTAGTTATATGTATACCCTAGAGGCCATTACTGTACATACGATGTATATTGTAGTGGATGCTAGGACATATATAAGGAGGACTTTCTTGCTCGACATGATAGTATGCTATCTGGTTGTACTTTATCTTAACATGTACTCTGATTGTCTCTATATTACATGTTGATAAAGCCCTTAGGATAAGTACTCGACTACTGGGACTATGATGAGATCATACTAGTGGGGCCATGGTAGTCGACGAGTACATCCTGTAACTGTTCCTAGTCGAGGGTGTATCGAGACAGGGCATCGATACACCAGAGTAGACTAGCGTATACGCATCTTGACCCATATGATGGGCGATGGATGATCCCATATCCATCGGTGTTTGACATCAAGGATGGTGTACGGGTGCTCAGTAGAGACTGGGTACACTGGACGGACTCGCCGAGAACTCCCAGATGGTATTATACCTCACGTCAGATGGCAGTTCTCCGGTGACACTGGTACAGAGTAGTCTGTTGACCCGAGATCGTCATAGAGTCTTGTGTGATTCCCACTGTGCTTTGATTTCCATCATACCACGTCCAAGAGGGCGTGCAAAAAGGTGGCTTTTGGGTACAGTCCCGAATCACATGGAGGCAATGAGCGATAGGAGGGGATTTGTCTCTCCCGGTATAGGGAGTTGATGTTGTGCTGTGTTCGATTGGCTATAACCGGAAATCCCTGGCCAGGGTTGCTGAGATTTACTGGTAAGTGTTATCAGTAGTTTCTCGAACAGTTATAGACCTCATATCGACACGACTTATCGAGCTGCTGGGGTCTGACGTTTACCACCCCTAGGCGAGATATGCAACATATCAGACGACGAGACCGGACTGTACGGGAGTGTTACTGTTTGGATTCACAGGAGAAGTTACAGGCTTGCTTTTTGATCTTCTGAGCGCTCAATACCTGGGTGGCTGTTACATTTAGCTGACCGCTTGCAGCTTGTGGGTGTTTGATACGATCATCACCTACTGCCGGCGTATTGACGATTCTTTAGAGTCCTACACAGAGGTTTCTCGGCTCAGGCAAAACGGAGTAGGGGCACATATGTGATATGTGCAGGACCGAGGATAATGCGATATGAGATACCGTATTCTATTCTCGCGATATTTGATATCAGCCGGGTCATCGGATCAAGTGTTGATTCGATGAATCGGTACGGATAAATATTAGTCGGTTATATGCGATATAGCCGGATTGTCGGATCAAGTGTTGATTCGATAATTTAATGTATAATAATATATATGATATATTAAATTACATTAACTAATATTAGCTCACTAAAAGATTCTTTTTCTCACTCGGGTAATACATTGATATATATGCGATAAATGTTATATGTATTGTTTTATTTTGTTACAATAAATATTGTATATGTGATATATAATATTGTAAAATATTATAATTATTAATGCAACATGTTTAGAGGAGTTTAAACAAGTTTAGGGTTTGATTTGGGTTAATGCATTCTAGATGTTTCTAGATGTTTTTACTTTGTCATTTGTTAAGATATTATGATAGATTTTTCTTTGTGACTCATCCTTTAACCCAACCCAAACCCTAACCCTAGTAAACTCTCTACATTGGTTACTACAACCATGGTTGCATAAATGATTATGATAACATTTTATTATTCATCACAAATGATATTTATTCATCATCTTCTTCCTTCTTCTTTCTTCATGGAAAAAGCTTACTAGCTTTTTACCAAGTGATGAATAAATGTGAGAAAAAGATAAATAAAGAGAGCAAAAATCCTACTTCATCATCCTCATCTTCCCTTGCCCTTTAGATGAGAGTGTTCACTCAATTTTAGTGAGTGTTAGCTTGTGTTAATGAAACTTCAAGGTAGATCATCTTTATATCGAAGATCGGAAGCAAGACTGCATCTTTCTCTTCGTGGAACCTCTCGAGAGTCCGGAGTACGATGATCGCAGCGAAGGGACCTCAACACGGAGCATATGAAGTGAAGGACAGGATCTACAAAGGTTGTAATCCCTCTCACTTAGTGCTAAAGTGTTTAGCATGTTAGTTTTCGCCTAATCTCTAGTTTAAAGATCCGGCTTCGGGTTGTTCGGCACGGCTAATTTTTAAATCGGGCATGGTCGATGCCTCGTAGAACCTTGTGCGCGTACCTAGCAACCCTACAAACGACACGCGAATCATACATAAGTTAAAACCTATGGTCTACTCATACAAAAGAGCCCAAAAACATCCGATATCGACGTACAAACGTCAAGTGACCGATACAAAAACCAAAATCAAAACATCAAGTCAATAAAACCCACAAAAAATTAAGCAGCAACTTAGAAAACTGGTCCCAGATTTTAGGTCATGTGAAATTAGGTTAAACAAACAGTACTGGGGTGATGTATATAGGGTATATGAGCTACTGAACCAATTTCAACACGATTGCCCACAAAAGACCCGGCGACGTATCTCCAAATTCCGGTGAGCTCGATTTTCCTATAGTGAAATGGCCTCGTATTCTCAGGGTGGCCTCCTAGTACTCAATTTAGGTCAATAGAGTTGCTAGTTTTTCTTGTAAAAGTCTCAGATCACATCAAATTCCCTATAGGCATCAAATGATACAAAAACCGATACGGAAAGTTTCAAACTCAAGTTTTTTGCGTTTAGTCACTGGTTTCAATCATTAAGAAGGGTTTGTAGTTACCAAATACACTCACTTGCACCATCACAACTCAAGAATCCCTTAACTTTATCTACAATTTTCCAAACATCACTAAACCTCACCAAATGGATTCTAAACTACTCTGGAGGCTAAAGGAAACCAAATGCTACGCTAAATGTGAAAGAATTACCTCATTTGGCAACTTAATAAAATTCTTGAGTTGTCCCAAGTGCTCAAAATCCAAACTTTCTTAGTCTCCCATAATTGTAGTGAGCTTGTGCATGCTTTTAACGAAGGGAATGAAGTGTTTTGGTGTATTTTTGATGGTGTTGTGAGGGGTAGAGGTGTTGGAGGGAAGAGGGTAGCCATGGAAGAGGGAGAAGGAGAGAAGAATGAAGAAAATGAGTGAAGAGAAAATGAGCCATTACCAAGATTGACCCCTCACCCTCTCTCTCTCCCCCTCCTAAGCCCATACCTTTTGCCATGCCTCCCACTCTTTATTCTTTTTTTTTCTTTTCTTTTCTTTTCTTTTTCTTTTCTTTTCTTTTCTATTCTATATCCTTTTCTTTAACAAAAATCAAAAACCATACATAAAAGAAAATGGAGAATTAAAACCATGGTAGAAAAATGAAACAAGTTTTGTTGCATATCATGATGCAAAAATCAAGCTTAATGCAAGATTGGTGAAAATTAATCAAGTTTAGAAATAAACTTGTATATAATTAATTATAGAAATTTATAATTTGCCTAAATCACATAGTAGTCTTTCAAAATCAACATTCAAATGTAATTTTCCAATATTACCCAATTTATCGGTATTTAGTTATACCATATCATTAAACTAATCTCCACACATTAAAATATTCATAATATTTATTATTTTAATTATATAAATTCCTAAAATTAATATTTTATTTCTGAAATGTTACAGTCTTCCCCCCTTAAATAAATACGGTCCCCGAATTTAAATTTAAACCCCTCAATTACTAAAACATTTCAGTAAAATGATCAAGTCATCGGGGTTCCGAAATCATAAATACATAAAACGTATCATAGCGCAATGCATGCGCATAAAGAACGAGTATATAACTAAAAAATCAAAACTCCGTTAAGCATCCCGCAATCATCGGAGTTATGGTGAAGACACCAATGTCAAAATCCAATACGAAAACCAACATGATATACACTAAAACTATAACATGTCGTTATAAACTCGTCAAAACATATGAAAGATATGCATGCCAAACCTTTTTCAAATCGTTGTGCGATGCACGTATCACGGCACAAGTAGCGGACGTTCATTGTAAGAAAATAACTATATATATATATATATATATATATATATATATATATCCTTTGTTTAACATACACGTCCTGCCATTTTGAATGTAATTTAGAAGGGTTTCCTTTGTAAAATGTTCGTGTCATCTCGGACACATAGGAAAAACATCGAGACTGTAGCTCCTTTTTGGAAATCCCTTCGATAACTATCGATGCATGCGAGCATACTCATGTACTGTCCTCTGACTAGTCCTGCTCAGCTATTATCCTAAATAGTAAATATCATAAAAATATACTGCTTAAGGAAATCAATCCCAAAATGTCTATAAGAATGCCATGTGCGTCTGATGTGCACGAAAATTGAAATCAATGAATGTGCCATGCATGTGCACAGAAATAAAATCTAAGTGCAACGGGTATGCATGAAAACACCTGTTAAGGGCAACGAGTGTGCCTGAAAACAATATCAGGTGCATCTGATATGCACGAAAAATCTCGATTTAGTACATCTGGTGTGCACCAAAATCGCATCATACACGCCAAGTATGCGCAAGAACCCAAATCAAGTGCACAAGGTGCACAAAACAAATATCGAATATCACAATCGAAATCGACGGTATACAACATAACTCAATCTAAATCAAGTATACTGTGGTATATAATCTTACAACCACGTGCATCAGCATGCACAAAATCAAATCGAAGCACTAAAAGTGCATGAAAACTACGCTGAAAGCATAAGTCAAATCACCTACATATCATAGGCATGAAATCAAAATCAGGTGCAATAGGTCTGCACCAAACGAAAATCAGTACAACTGATACATAGAAATACCAATCATGTGCAACTGTGTTGCACAAAATCTCCAACATGCAAATAATCGCCCAAAATACCGAAATCCAAATGACGGATACGTGATATTCGAATCACCAAATCGCAAATCATAAACACTGTCATCGATGTGTCCTTCCTTCAAGTCGAGTAGGTGTCGGTGCATCCAAAACTAGCAGAGCAAGATATCTTCTTGCCTCCTTTCCATGGTCTGGCGCCTTGTGCCCTTAGGCTCTCGTCTCTCACTGCTGATTGCCAGTTACATAGCTCATCGGCTCAACGACCCAATATGGAAACGATGACGGAAACAGTTCTGCTCTGGCACATCCTCTGAAGATCTCTGGCCAACTATCATGGTCACTCATAACATATCTCCTCAATATTACCGAACTCTAGCCTACTGGATGTGCGTAATACGACCGATCCTGGGTCCATGTCTCCTCGTGTAGTATTCCATCATATGATATCCGGACAATATCGAACTTTTCGATCCATTCATCAAAGTCCCATAATTCCCCGAGAGCTCAACACTTGAGTACAGTTTAATAATATCCAGTACATGCCACAGTATCTATGGACCAGCTGTAGAAGGGCAAACCCAAGCCTCATTAATGGCACCGCGGAACTTCCGCAAACCCTAAGGTTCAAAAGCGTTCCCATGGACATTATGTCGAGTTAGGGTTTTATTCTTCTAGAGGGTCCACAGAATTACTTGCATGTTTTTTCGAATACCTTAAACTTGGAAAAATGGGTTTCTGACATTCGATCATTTCTATCGACTCTCAACATACCTGCGTGAAATCTTCTCTAGCTGGAATCAATCAATCTGATAACCTCGCATCAGGGTATGCAAACGAACCACATGTCCTAGTCATTCCTCCATGGGTGACTAGCGATCTTTTATCACATCTCTAAGTACAACTCGTGCTGCAATAGCTTCAAACATCTGGGGCGATATCTTGTCAGTCGCAGCAATAGCTGGCTCATTCGTCCGCACACTGAACAGTGCCTCAATCATCAAGAATAAACGGTGCATTAACGGTCATCACATTCTAGCTGTCCACTAGCAATAGCCCAATCCTCTGGTGCTGATCTCCACGTTCGAGAAATTTTAGGAAAAGAAATCTATCAAACGCTCATGGCGCGAAAAACATAATAAAACGACACATCTATGTAATCGTGTGTCACTGGAATCACGCCCTGGTCATTCCTCTTCCAAGACGAGCTCATGCTGACCGCAACTCTAGCCGCAGCTCTCTCTGCCCATGCAACCGTGGTAAAAAAATAACAAACCGATATCGATGAGAATAGATCAATGAACGAATAGAATACTGTGCAAAGAAATGTACATCCTAAGGCTTCATAAGCGAAGTAGCATATCGAAAGTATGCCGCGGAACATACACACAGTACGTCACTCTACTTAAGTCACCTATTCCATCAACCAAGGTCAACCTATGTGACGAAAGTTTGGGTCTAATACCCCCTCGACCAAATCTAAGTTCCGTAAGGTCAAGCCTAATTTCCGAATATATATAAACGCCCTAAACTCCGCATAGTCAAACAGAGATTCGAACTAAGGTTAAACCTAGCGCTCAAATACCAACTTTGTCACGACCCAAAATAGCACGTGACTGGCACTTGAATCATGTGAAGTCTATAGGACCCCACCTAATTCAAGTAAGCCAAAAAGCCCAGAAATCTAGACCATTTAAAAGAGAAAGTGAAGGAAAAATTGTTTTAAAGCAAGTGATTTTAATAAAATAAGTCGTAGTAAGCATTTTTTAAAACACCAAGTCTTTTCCAAAAATTTCGGCAGAGTTTCCTTTGTAAATACTGGCCCCAAACGGGTACAAACATGAATAATATACATGATGAATAAAGGCATCCCCAAGCGGAAGCTAGCTCTTCGCCAATTGACGGATACAACCACGCAAGCAATATAATATACAACGCCGAAGGGCGAAAATCAAAACTCAGAATGAAATCCAACATCATCAAGGAAACCAGAAAACCGAAATAATACAAGCGCGCGACTCTAAGGTCGAAAGAATATACACTGGTTTTCTAAGTCTATAGAATATACAAGTCTGATTGATGGAGTTTTCTAGATACAACTGAATAAATAAAAGTACCGCGGTGGTCACGATGCAAGTGAACCCACCTATCAAAGCAATCATCCGGAAGGAAAAAGTGTGCCAGCAAGCCGCAACAAAACCTGTACGGCAAAACCTGCAAGAAACTGTGGCACAACGGGGGTGAGTTGCCAACTAATGAGTAGAAAACATCACCGAGAAGAAATCGCATGTATGAATCTATCTTGGGTCATACGATAGTAATATCCTCAAAATAATATAGCTTGAAGCATATAATAATGGCAAGGGTAAACATCTATACATAAGTGTAATACCAAGTGCTCATGTGAGTGCCTCAGGTAACAACATATCATCTATATGATGTATGAATGCATGAAAACAGAATACATCTAAATGAGAAAACTGTTTTCTTAATTTAGTGAGATATCTGCATAAAAATAGAAGTATCATCAATGAAATCAACAAGGAATCCGTGTCAAGTATCGACACAAAATATATATCCTAATATCTCAATATCTCGGGCTCAGGCAATCCGGACTGGCCCATATCATAAAATCTCAATGTCTCAATATCTCGAGCTCCGGCAATCCGGACTGGCCCCGGGCTCCGGTAATCCGGACTGGCCCAAAATCATCATATCTCACGACTACGTCGGTATCCTCCGGATATCCGCCGTGTCATAAATAACCGGTCGGTAGTGCTCCCCTGCCAGGCCCAACGCCATCATCTGTGACCATCTTGCCCCGGGGTACCGCACCGGGTCCACCATGCACCCGCATACGGTTCATCATCCTCCTCGAATCGGGTGTATGATACTGCTCAAGAGCCGAGAAAACTCATAGTGGACATATCTCACATCATATCACGAGAAAACCGTAATTTTCCATCTTTAAAATGATAATAAGTTTATAAAATCTTTGCGGTTTCTCCAAATCCAGAAATCTCATGAAAATCCGAAATCCCAATCTCAAGAGTAAATAACAGTGAATTACCGGCATAAAGTTCCATAATATTGCATGACAAATGAATATATGAATGCATCTGATATTAAGCAAGGAATTCAATAATTAAACTAGCATACGAAAGCAATAACATATTAGAACTATCAGCTAGCAAGTTATGTCAATGAAATAATATTTTCTAATGTGTACGTGTTATGGCAATTACCAATAATGATGTGTGTGAGCCGGCAAGCAAGTGTACATGGAGCATACGCATCACCGGTAATGGTGCTGGTGTCCTGACAGCATGGGTTCATAATAACTAATGAAAACATATTTAAGCATGCGATGCGAACAGCAAGAATAAACGGAAAATGAGTAGTAAGCGCAACATATAAGGATGAACATTTATATATATACGAGTCATGCTGTTTTGGCATTTGGAAAAGCACGAATCGTGGTTTTTGGTAAGCAGGGGCTACAGTGTTTTTAAGAAAAGGTACATCCTTTGAAAAATCCGTAATATCCATCGGGTTGTCTTTTGAAAATATTCACGATTCGTTAGTTTTAAAATAAGTATGACTCGAGACCAGATCTGACATCTACTAAGTAAACTGCAGAACAAGCTAAGAGACTAACCAAAGGGGTAAGGAAATCAACCTAAATCCGAGTCGATATATCTAGTAGTCGGTGATCCCGCCTCAATAGCGTCACGTACGATAAAATATATAATACGACATCCTCTTGTCAAGAGTGCGGATCAATCATCATATTTATACATCGTACGGTAAAATCTATCGTACGGCATCCCAAATCGGGGTACGGGTCAATATCACATATAACACATTATTTATCTGGTATCATTATCATCATATTATGAATTAGGGATACTGATCTAAAGTCTAGTACATTCCGATACCATCAGCATATATATATATATCATCATCATATTATGAATTAAGGATACTGATCTAAAGTCTGGTACATTCCGATACCATCAACATATATATATATATATATATATATATCCGCGTGTGTATGAAAACACGTCGTCCAACGATCCGCTATAATATCATGTCGTGTCTCATCACACGACCCAAATCGCATCACCGATCTCATGGCATCATGCCCAATCACATCGACTCATCTCCAAGTATCATATACTATCCTCATCAAATGTGTATACGTATATATATATATATATATATACATATACATACACATACGCACATACATATATGTATATACATATACATATATATATATATATATATATATATATATATATCCCCATAAATGCACAAGAAAGTCGAATGTATGCGTATGTATGCGTGTGTGTGCGCGTGTGTGCAAAACATTACTCTAGGGTTTCGCGACTAAGAAACTAAACTAAAAGCATTTTCCTACAATTACGCTAAAACTAACCCAAAGTCACCTAAACATTTCTTACTAAGTATATACATCTCATAAAACTCATAAGTATATATATATATATATATATATATCATAACGCATTCGCGTGCTACACTACGAAACTGCGGGGGTGGTATACGCCATCCACCCGACTTCTCCCGTAGATATATATCTATTCACCTTGATCCTTACTTGCCGAAGTCTATGTCGCCATCTTCTTCTTCATCGTCCAATGTCCACGTGAGGTTACCTACATATCACATATATCATATTGCATCAAAACGTCTAATTCAAAACCAAAACGACATGCGAATCACACATAGGTTAAAACCTATGGTCTACTCATGCAAAAGAGCTCAAAAACATCCGATATCGACGTACAAACGTCAAGTGACCGATACAAAACACAAAACCAAAACTTCAAGTCAATAAAACCCACAAAACATTAAGCAGCAACTTAGAAAACTGGTCCCAGATTTTAGTTCAGGTGAAATTATGTTAAACAAACTGTACTGGGGTTATGTATATAGGGTATATGAGCTACAGAACCAATTTCAACACGATTGCCCACAAAAGACCCGGCGACATAGCCCCAAATTTCGATGAGCTCAATTTTCCTATGGTGAAACAGCCTCATATTCTCAGGGTGGCCTCCTAGTACTCAATTTAGGTCAATAGAGTTGATAGTTTTTCTTGTAAAGGTCTCGGATCACTCCAGATTCCCTGTAGGCATCAAATGAAACACAAATCGACACGGAAAGTTTCAATCTCAAGTTTTTTTGGTTTAGTCACTGGTTTCAATCACTAAGGGGGGTTTGTAGTTACCAAATACACTCACTTGCGTCATCACAACTCAAGAATCTCTTAACTTTATCTACAATTTTCCAAACATCACTAAACCTCACCAAATGGATTCTAAACTACTCTAGAAGCTAAAGAAAACCAAATGCTACACTAAATGTGAAAGAATTACCTCATTTGGCAACTCAAGAAAATTCTTGAGTTGCCCCAAGTTCTCAAAATCCAAACTTTCTTGGTCTCCCATGCTTGTAGTGAGCTTGTGCATAATTTTAATGAAAGGAATGAAGTGTTTTGGTGTATTTTTTATGGTGTTGTGAGGGGTAGAGGTGGTGGAGGAAAGAGGGCAGCCATGGATGAGGGAGAAGGAGAAAAGATTGAAGAAAATGAGTGAAGAGAGAATGAGCCATTACCAAGGTTGACCCCTCACCCTCTCTCTCTCCCCCCTAAGCCCATACCTCTTTCCATGCCTCCCATTCTTTATTCTTTTCTTTTCTTTTTCTTTTCTTTTCTTTTCTATTCTATATCCTTTTCTTTAACAAAAATCAAAAACCATACATAAAAGAAAATGGAGAATTAAAGCCATGGTAGAAAAATGAAACAAGTTTTGTTGCATGTCATGATGCAAAAATCAAGTTTAATGCAAGATTAGTGAAAATTAATCAAGTTTAGAAATAAACTTGTATATAATTAATTATAGAAATTTATAATTTGCCTAAATCACATAGTAGTCTTTCAAAATCAATATTCAAATGTAATTTTCCAATATTACCCAATTTATCGGTATTTAGTTATACCTTATCATTAAACTAATCTCCACACATTAAAATATTCATAATATTTATTATTTTAATTATATAAATTCCAAAAAATAATATTTTACTTTTCTGAAATGTTACAGCTTCGCATATTCGAGACAGTCCTGAGTCATTATGGGCCAATAGTAACCCATTCTTTTGATCTTCAGCTTCATCTTTGGTCCGGCTTGATGAGAATCGCAGAGTCCGTCGTGAGTTTCTTGGACAACCCTCCTTGCTTCCTCCCGTCCCAAGCATCTTAGCCACAAACTGTCAAACGATCTCTTATATAGAGTATCATTGACGAAGGCGAAGGATAGAGCTCGTTTCATGCGCTGATGTCTTGACGACGCGTCTTCGGGTGTTCGATGGGATTTGAAATAGTCTATGAAGACTTCTCTCCAATCCTTAGCCTTTTCTTCATCTTCTATTTGGCAGGCTGCTTGTTTGGTCGCTTCCTTTCCTTCAGACGACTACGGCGATATTTCTGCTAGCGCGAGAATCCAACAGTTTTACACAATGATTCTTACGTCATCGGGGTTTTCGTCGGCCAGTTCTTTAGCGAGTTTGGCTAGTGCATCCGCCGTGCTATTCTCTGCACGCGGAATGCTTTTCAGAATGTAAGAGGGGATTTGTGTCAATAATTGCTGCACTCTCTCGCCATATTTCACCAACTCTGGTTTGCATGTCTGATAGTCGCTATTTACTTGGCTAACGACTAGCTAGGAATCTCCATATATGTGGAGGTTTTCGATTCCCATGTCGATAGCATTCTCAAGACCTGCTATCAAAGTTTCGTACTTAGCCTCATTGTTTGTTCTCGGCTCTATTAATGAATGGGCGAAATGCATTATCCCTCCTTGCGAAGTCACGAAGATAAGGCCTACCCCGGCTTTGATTATGGGGGTGTTGTGATTTCGCTTCTTCATGGAAGATGCCTCTTCAAAGTAAAGTTCCCATCGAGAGTCATTTTATTCCTCCTTTGTGTCGAACGCGTGTCCGTCTGGTAAATCGCAATTTAAGGGAGAGTCGGCTGGTATTGGATGTTCGGCGAGGAAGTCGGCGATGGCCTGGCCCTTCACTGCCCAGAGGGGTCGATAGATTATCGAGAACTCTATCAAGAGGACGGCCCATTTGGCAAGCCTTCCTGTTAGTATGGCTCTTGACATCAAATATTTGAGAGTATCCAACTTTGATATGAGATGGACCTCATGTGCCAAGGCATATTGCCGAAGTTTCGTTCTCGCAAAGATCAATACCAGGCAATGCTTTTCAATGAGGGAGTAGTTGTTTTTTGCCTCTAGGAGAACTCGACTCAAATAGTAGAGAGCTCTCTCCTTCCCTTGGTCGTTCTCCTGTACCCATAGCGCGCCTAAAGAACCTTCAAGGGCTGTTGTGCACATGATGAGGGGCTTTCCCTTAACCGGAACGGTCAGTACCGGTGGATTCTGCAGATATTGCTTGATTTCGTCCAGTGCGCTTTGGCATTTATGATCCCAAATGAACAGGGTCTCCTTCTTTATTAGATGGCTGTAGGGGCGGCATTTACCGGAGAGGTTGGTTATGAACCGCCGGATATACGAGAGCTTTCCTTGGAGAGACCGCGGTTGTTTGGGAGTTCTTGGCGCGGACATTTCCATAATCGCCTTGATCTTTGATGGGTCTATTTCTATACTTCGATGTCGTACGATGAATCGTAGGAATTTGCCTGAGGAGACTCCAAACGCGCATTTCAGAGGGTTCATTATATTTCCGAAGACGCTGGAACACTATTTTCAAATGCTCCCAGTGCTCCTCGTACGATTTTCGTTTCACCACGGGGTCGTCAATATAACATTCGACAATTTCGTGTATGAGGTCATCGAAGATCTTCGTCATGGACCTCTGGTAGGTAGCTCCAGCGTTCTTCAGACCGAAGGGCATTACTTTATAGCAGAATATGCCCAGCAGAGTTCGGAAGGCGGTGTGCTTTTGGTATTCAGGATGCATTTTTATTTGAGTGAAGATCCATCCATAAAAGAGAAGACCTCATGAGAGGACGTGTTATCGATCATCAGCTCGGTAACAGGTACTAGAAAGTCATCCTTCGGACAAGCCTTGTTGAGATCCTGAAAGTCCATGCAGATTCCTAAGTGTTTAACACATGAGTGCCTATATGAAACGCATATAGGCACAGCAATTAAAGCAATTGCTAGGCTAAAACAGCCCCACTTGTTTAACACGTGAGTTCCTATATGCAACGCATATAGACACGACAATTAAAATAATTGCTAGGCTAAAACAGCCCCACGTGTTTAACACGTGAGTGCCTATATGCAACGCATATAGGCACAGCAATTAAAACAATTACTAGGGTAAAACAGCCCCCACATGTTTAACACGTGAGTGCCTATATGCAACGCATATAGGCACAACAATTAAAACAATTGTTAGGCTAAAACAGCCCCACGTGTTTAGCACGTGAGTGCCTATATGCAACGCATATAGGCACAGCAATTAAAACAATTTCTAAGCTAATAAGCCCCACGTGTTTAACACATGAGGGCACTTCCCTACTTAACAAGGAACCGTTGGATCAAAGATCCGATGATGATAGAATTAAATTCTATTGAACTTTTAAATGGGAAATGATATTTTCTGTTAAACAGAAAGTTGGCGGATCAAAAATCTCATGAGTTGGAAAATATTTTTCATCTCTCCAAGCACGCTTGGATGAAAAATCCAACGGTGATTAAAAATCACTAATCTACATAATAAATTTTGTACGGGAAAATATTTTCCTAAACTTGTTTAAGAAACAAGAAAATATGTTCTGTAAGATAGAAACTCTTGGATCAAAGATCCAACAGCGGGTAAAACCCCGAAATCAATTTGATAGAGATTTCCTAAAAACTAATCAACAAACTTCTCTTCACTATATAAAGAACTAAAGACTTAAAGTAAAAAAAGGGGGAGAACAGAGAGAGAAACGTACAAAAAAAAGAAAAAAAGAGAATTCAATTCTCTAAAAGAAGAAGATCCTCTTCTTAAACAAAAAAAAATTAGTTAAGAAGAAAATACAGTGATTATCCTATCCTTCTTCGCCTCTTTAAGGGTTTAACCCTTTATACAAGAACTTAGTTCTTCCTCTGGTTGGGGTCTGCACAAGCAGATCTCCCTACAAGTTGAGAATTTAATTCTCATCGGGAAGATTCTGTTATGCAGATTCAAAAACTTATGGGAAAGAACTAAATTCAAAGAATTTAATTCTTACAAAAGTATATAGGAATTTAATTCCTCTGATAAAACTAAGGTTTGACCCTGTAAAAAGAATTTAAATCTTATAAAACAAGAGACTTGAAATTCTCTAAACTCGGATCCCATCATCGTTAATATGAGATCAAAATCTTCATGCACATAGAAGGAAAGACTGGTGATTCATTAGTGTTCAACGCTATAACGAAATCTCACGTGTTTCCCCACATGAGCACCTCTGATGAACAAAAAGAATGGCTGAGACCGAGTCACGTGTTTCCTACGCGAGCGCCTAAAAGAAGAACAAGAAGTTCTACTTAGGGAAGTCACGTGTTTTCCACGCGCTTAGCACTTATATGAAGGAGGAAATAAAACCCAGAAAATAGCTCCCACTTTGGAGCGCCTCACGTGTCCGCACGTGAGCACCACAGGGCCCAAGTGCTTAGCACTTATAAAAGAAGAGGGAAGTAAAACCCAAAAAGACAGTGCCTAACTTTAGGGCGCCTCACGTGCTCACATGTGAGTGCCACAAGAATTAAGTGTTTAACACTTATATGTAAATGGGGACTTGAACCCAACGAACAGCGCCAGCTTTAAGGTGCCCCATGTTCCACATGTGAGAACCACAAGAATTCAGTGTTTAACACTGCTTCAGAACCTCACGTGGGAACACGTGAGTGCTGAATGTATACGTTCTTAACACTATGGGAAGTCAACTCCAGCCTCAAGTTGGCTAAGTCTTCTTGAGATTAAAACATCTTTGATCTTCAATCAATCGAGCTCCCCGTGCTCATGTCTTCCTAAACTGATCCTAGTCCCAAATATGACTAATGATCTTCCGACGGATATTCATCCCATATCTTCCCTCAATCTGGAAATTGGTTCAAGGATACATCTCTCCACACCTCTGATACATGTCGTTGTAATTCTTCAACGTCTTCAGAGAGGAGGAGGGTCTCGACAACCAACAACTCTTTAGTGCACTCCCAAACCGATGAGCACATCCCAATACGGACCGCAACGTCCTTAAACTACAACGGACCGCAACATCCTTAAACTAGCCACGGACTGAAACGTCCTTAAACTAACGACGAACCGAAACATCCTTAAACTAAGACAAAAGAGCCCAAATGCTCTTTTGTTGGGTCTGAATGATCCCAAAATCCTGTTGAGTAATTCTTAGTCTCAAATTGGACTAACGTATCCTCGACAAACATTAAAGTTGATCTTAATCTCAAACAAGATTAACGATCCTTAAATCAAATCAAACCCAAATCTAAGAATATACGGACTTGGAATAATCCACGCCCTACGGGCGACAATATAAATTAGTCTCCGTATACAATCCACGGGCAACCAAAAATAAAATAAACACACACGACACAAAGTGAACTTCCGGAGCAGGAGAATGTGGTTATCGCGATGCGATAACGTAATTAACTGCAGGGGCTTGCGTCTGCAGGGAAGAGCGTCCCCACAATCAAAAACCCCTCACAACGAAGGGGAATCTGACAAAGTCTGTTACAACGGCCACATCCATCCAAACCTCCGATACACGGTGCCATAAATCAACTTAGTATCTTCGGAGAGGTGGACAGATAAAACCAAATAGCATCTGCCCCTAAATTCAGGCAAGACGATCCATCCCGGGTTCATCTCCGTTTTCGGCGGTGAACACCAGAGTCGCATAATATACAAATATCGAATCTCTCAGTCTCGTCTCTAAGTCAAATACATACAGGTGGTAGATAGAGAGTACTAGATACAAAATAAGATATACAAGTAGAAACATATGGATACTCGCACAAAACCCACCTACAGAAAATCACAAGCCCCAAAATATAGCGATATCCACAGGAATGGGTGAAATAGAGAGTCCTACCGCAACTACACTGAGGGTCAACCCTGCAAAACACTGTGGCACAACAGGGGTGAGTTGCCAACTCTAGAGTAATAAATAACATCATACGAAATAATCACAAGCATGATGAAAAGCAACAATTTCTAAGCATGCGGTCATGACGACATATGTATAACAGTATGAAATGCATCATAATCGTAATCAAGGTACAACATCAGGGTACAACAACTTTATAACCAGCACATGTCATAACAAGAACTGAGTGTGGGATAAAACAGAGTCATTCTCAATAAATCATAATAAGTCCTGAGTGTGGGATAAAACAGAGTCATCGCCAATAAATCATCATCATAGAAATCCGGTGTCCATCAACGACACCCAAAATCCCAATATCTCAGGCACCGTCACTCTGATCGGCCCTCATATCCATCTCATCATATAACTCCGAACGGTGTCCTCCGGATATCTGCCGAGTTTCCATATAGTCACCGATAGGCAGTGCTCTCCCTTCCAGGCTCATCATCTACTCCACGATCTTCTTGCCCCGGGGTATCTTACCGGGCCCACCATATACCCGCAAATGGTTCCTCCTCACTCCTCGAATCGGGTATCACATAGCTCATAACCGAGAAAACTCATGGTGGACACGAAATATCATATCAAGGGAAAACCATACTTTTTAAATATTTCAAGTTTCAAAATGTACTTGCGGTTTCCCAAATCCACGAAACAGAAATCTCATAAAAACATCATATGAGATATAGCACTATAGCAATGTATGTATGCTACTAGCATGATGCATACTAGTACAATGAACAATGTCTAACTGTCAGCTACGAATGTAGTACAATGTAATTATTCATGGCAAATTATATAGTGTGCGTGACATGGCAATTACCAACGGTGTGTGTGGCATATAAATCAGTGCTCATGCAACTTGAACCGTTAGTAATGGTGCAGTGCCCTATTAATGATATGTCAATGTACAACAGGTAATAGGATGTACAATACGATACTCATGCACAATCACAATATATATAATCATATCGCACAAGGTTATATCACTTGAATCTAGCCCTCGGCGCTTAACACCGTACAGGCGATTCTCCCATAGATGTTAAATCTACTCACCGGATGATCTCGAGCTAAGTGAATCCGATCACCTCTTTCCCCTTCCTAGCAGCGTTAGAAGTCCCCGCAAGTGATCCTGGCATCGAAAAAACCAAAACGAGTGAGATTAGTAAACTTTCCGATAACACACGGACACAAACGCCAAACCAACGAATCGACTCCCATAAGATACCATGTGTTAGCTTAGCGGGCTAAACGTGTGCAGCGACATCCTAGACCAATCTTATGGCTGCTAAACGTATGAAACACCTAAACGAATGTCAGATAAATCTGCATCGCACATTATTGAAACGCTTCAATTATAGAAAAACGGTCCCAGATTTTCCTACACAAGGAATTGGGGAAAGTTGCACATGCCATAAGCCTACACGTAACCCCAGAGACCCCACGACCAAGAATCACACCAAGTCTCCCCAATCTGGCCGCAATTTGTGGACAGAACGATTTATTTTGCGGTCTCATGGTGAAAGGATGGGCTCAGGTTTTGGGGGTAGGTTCTAGGTTCCATACTAACTCTCTATGATGGCAACTTCACAAAATAACATCTGGGTTAATAGAAGATTCGAACAAAATCCTAAGTTTAACAAAAAAAATACGATATTAATACTAAACTAAAACATTAAGGTATTTTAGTGAAACTAGTTAACACAAAAACCTTCCTTAGAGCCTAATTAAGAGTTTAACATCATTACCTCAACAAAACTTGGATGAAACCCTGGCCATGCAAACTCCAAGACTTCTCAAGAGGGTTTAAACATGATTAGTTAAGAGTTTAGTGAGGTTTTATGTTGGTTTAGGCACAAGGTTAGTAGGAATAATTTTTCAAGAAAGGATTTTTGGTGGAAGAAGAAGAAGAAGAGAGTGAGAAAGTATTGAGGGAATGAGAGATTGAGAGTGGTGAGAGATGGCTCTTGAGAGTCATGCTCTCTCTCTCTCTCTCTCTCTCTCTCTCTTCATTTAATTCCTCCCATGCCTTGTCCTCCAAGTCTCCCATGCCTCCATATTATATTCTTTTTTTCCTTTTTCTTTTTAAAATAAAACCTTGTATTTAAAATAAATATGTATATATATAACATGGCATAAAATGGTTAAGTGTCATAGCTAGCAAAGCATGGTTAACGCATCCTTAAACCTAAATTAGCATGCACATGTGTGTGCCTAAAAATACTGCAAATAAAAAAATAATTAAATAAAATATTAATTAATTATAATAAAATATGTGGAAAAAATTATTAGTTTAATTTATTAAAAACCCACGTTTTATCGCTTAAATAACTCTAATCGCTTTTTAAGGTGTTACACCATATGTACGGTTATGCCCCCATACTTATGGCGTTTAGGTCCATCGCCTTTGGAATTTGCCGCGGGCGGTAGAGTACTCTCTGGCCTTGTTCTGTTATGAGAAGTCGGAGCTAAAGGAGCCATTATGACATGCACCTGTTTAGGAACATCCCCCTGTTGTATGGTGGAGGAACGGTCTTTTTCTTGTCGGCCATCAGATCTTTTAAGTCGACGGGAGTAATTTTTGTTAAGCACAGAGTCTTGGACTTTTCGCCAGACCCTATATATTTGCGAAAGAGATGTTGACGAGGCTGCTCTGACTGTCACTATACAGGGGCCTCTACTGGTGGAGGTGATTTCTTCAGCACCGTCGTCGAAGAGTTCCTACGGACTCTTCTGATCGGATCAAAACTGTTCTTGGTTATAATAGAAGCATTGATATCCACCATAGAAGCTGGTAGGGTGAGCCCGGAGGGAGAGTTGCCCCCAGCTTCTCTCATTCGGTGCCAGTGGCGACGTCAAGCATACCTTAGAGTGGGAACTGCCTCAGTTTTGGAGGCGTCTTCGTCATGCCCCCTGTATTGCTTAGGGGTTTCGGTTGGTGTCAGCCTGCTGAAGATCGTCATCCTCGTTCGAGTTGGAGAGGGATTAGCCAATCTTTCGAAGACCGACCGTCTTGGAGGGGAAGTACTTTTATCGGCCTCACCCGCAGCAGGATTAGGGAGGGCTGGCTGTTTTGGGGTAGCCCCTCTAGTATCATGGGCTTCTTTACGGGACCGCTTGAGTTCTTCCTCAACCTGTTGAAGACTGAGGCTTCAGGGTTTGATGGCTTGCTGATAGGAGCCGTCGTCGTTGCCAACAGATTGAAGAGCGACTTTCTGAGAGCTTCTCCTTATGGAGTTGCGGCGCCAAAGCTCACAGGAGGGAGCATGGTCCCGAAGAAGAGTCCGGTAGTTGCTTGTGTAATCTGCCCCACCGGCATTAAAAAAATGGAGGCCGCGTTAGGCCCATATGTCGCTTCTCCATTTAGGGTAGAGAGGGAGTTATTGGTGCAAGCAGTGCAGTAAGAAGCCATTGATTTTCTGCACATGAGCAAGACACCAAGTTTTAGTATCTTGAATCCAGGGGCAAACATAGCGAACCACGATTTCGTTTGCGAAATACGACACACAAAGTGTGGAGTGAAAAAAGAAAATGTTCCCACCGAGCATGCCAGAATTTGTTTACCGCCAAAGACCAGACTGAGACGTGGAGGACATCTAGCCTGAATTTAGGGGCAGATCATATTTGGACATATCCATCCACCTCTCTGAAGATACCAAGTTGATTTATGGCACCGTATATCGGAGCTTTGGATAGATGCGGCCGTTGTAGCAGATATTATCAGATTCCCCCTCATTTGTGAGGGTTTTTTTTTTATTATGGGGACGCTCGTCCCTGCAGGCACAAGCCCCTGCAGTTAATTACGTTATTGCGTTGCGATAACCACTTTCTCCCTCTTCAGTAGTTCACTTCGTGTCGTGTGCTTATTTTGTTTGTTATGGTTGCCCGTGGATTATATACGAAGACTAGTTTGTGTCGTTGCCCGTAGGGCGCGGATTAGTCCAAATCCGTATATTTTAGATTTGAGGATTGAACCTAGGTTGTATGTTCCATCAGTTCAAAGAATATTTTGTCTTATTTAAGGACTGTTAATCTGTTTTAGATTAAGATCAAACTTAAATTTATGAGCATTTGTGCTCAATTTATTTTAACTAAGGATACGTTAGTCCTATTTGAGAATAAGATCAATTTAGATATATTTTCAGGATCATTAAATTTAGTTAAGATCCAATAACAGAGCATTTGGGCTCAGCTCCAAGCGACTTCAGATAGACTTAGCCAATTTGGGCTTAGTCTGCTTAGTCCATTTTTTTATTCAGAAGTGCTAAGCACTTATTTGTGGCTTGGGCGCTCAGCCTTGGGATTTCTCCCTTTATTCTGAAGTTCTAAACACTTCCGCACCATCCACAAACGGGTCCCCTAATGAGGGTTGTAGAGGCGTAATTGCAAAGAATTTGAATTATCGTTAATTTACTGTATTTTTGAACGTGAAGGTATTTTAGCGAAATACTTTTCTTTGTGATAAACAATGATCGTGCTATATTTTCCATGTGTGCATGTAGAGTAGGTCGTTACCTTATGAATGATTAACATATCATACGAATTAGTATTTTAACAAGAATAAATTACTATTGTATTTTAACGTTATTTTCATTCTAGTATTTGGTTTTAACCGTAGCAATTTAAATACATGTAAAAATTATATGAGTCATGAGTTGCAAGATGAAAAGGTGGTAAATTTGTATTTTCTTATTAACATAGTATTGGAAAATTTTGTGAACATGTAAAAGGTTGCAAAATAAATTAAGATAAATTATCCTATGAATTATATCCCGATGATGATGAGGGGGCAAAGGAAAGAAGTCAAGGAGGACTAGGCGTGGTTACGAGTGATGAGGAGTGGCGAGAGGGGAAGTAGCCTTAGTTTGAACAACTGAGACTGACGATGAAAGTAGGATGACGAGCTTGAGCTTCCAGCTTCCTTTCGGAAACTTGTAGCGTAGCATAAGTAAGAGTGTGAAGAAGTACAAGGCTGAGCTTGACGAAAATGAGCACGAGCTTCTTGAAGAGAACTTGGGAGTTAGGATTTGAAAGAGAGTTTTGAGAGATGTGCCTAGGGGAGAAGGCTAGGTCTGATTAGATATATATAGGGAGTGAGGGATAGATGTATAGATGATTAAAAATAATTAACAAGAATTAAAAAGGATTAATTATAGAAATGATGGGTTTGACGGTTATCTGGTTAAATGCAGAAAAATCAAATAGAAAAAAGGAGAAGCGGGGAGCTAAAGGGATGCACGGGCAAAGAATGGGGATTTTTTGAGCAAAACGGGCCGCCGGTGGCGATTTTCTGGCGGTCGAGAATAAGGCAATTTCCCCGGGGTTCTTGTAATGCATTCATCTGGGAATTTATGTATCATTTATATTGTTTGATTTATTTGCAACTCTTCATTTCTCCTTATAATGCATGTGCAACTCTTGAGCTTCCAAAAAAT
Organism: Agapanthus africanus; assembly: GCA_030015575.1. Taxonomy (NCBI): domain Eukaryota; kingdom Viridiplantae; phylum Streptophyta; class Magnoliopsida; order Asparagales; family Amaryllidaceae; genus Agapanthus; species Agapanthus africanus. Next base: position 314,339,962 of record JASDDO010000019.1, read on the forward strand.
TAAAAAGAAAAAATATTAAAAATAATTGGAACTGATGAGATTCAAACTTGCAGGCTAAAGAACAGCAGTGGAGAGGGTTAACCAGTGAGCTACAAGTTGTTTCTTGTACATAAGTTATCGATAATAACTTATAATTCGAAACCATAACAGAAATAAACTCTTTTATTATCATTAGATCAATAAAAGTTTATAGGACTTTTAGGGTCGTTACACCATTCATAGGATATTTCAATTGGTATTTACAATTGGTATCATTCAAGTGTTCATATGTGATTTCTTGTGCTCATTTGTTTTAAACTAGCAATCTTTTAAACTTGAGCACAACTTGGTATGAAAACTTGATTTAAATTTGCATATCCTTTTAGTTTTCTTTCCATAACCCACTCTCACTTGTTTAAAATATGTTTTTAATCATATAAGTGAGAGTTCAGATCCATATAATTTTATCTTGTTTAAATGTTCTTCATATGGATATAATTTGGCACGTGTATTTAACTTGAACAAATTTTCGATTGGTATCTTTTCTTTGTGCCTTGTTGTTATGTGTTTATACTTATACTCGTCTAATTGTTGAATACACACTTTTTGCATGAGTAGAATTATTCATTGGTATTGAATTCTTAGCCCATCTTGCCAAATGTCTTCTACAATTCTTTTAGGGGACCTTTATGTGGATTTCGTTAATTACAACGAATCTTACGAGTATAGTGGAGAGAATTAGAGATCCTTCACCGGGTAGTTGATATTTAAGATGAGACAGTTACTCAAGTTTTCACGCATACACGGTTTTCAATTATTTCCAATTGGTATCATGTTGTTTTCAATTGGTATCTATTCTATATGAGTTGATTGCATATTTGAACCTTCCATTAGTATTATCTTGGTTATATGTGCATATTTTGATCCATTTATGAGTTAGTATTATTAAAATTCTATCACTTATGTTCCATTATATATTACTTTTGAGCTTTAATGGTTTGGTACTCAAGTGATTGTAAAATAGGACTCATGAATGAATCGTTTGGGCTTACTTCTCTCACTTGAGAGATTCAAGCATTTGGGGAGGTAAATCTCACGTTTATAAGGTTATTTTTTTGTATTTACTTCCCAATTCTTGTATTGTGAACTTTTTAAAATTCCATGCTTTTAAAGAAACACGCATACTTTGTACATGCGTAATACGATTATGTTTTTCCATCGATATCGTATGGTTCATATTACGACATGTATTCTAACACATAAGTTTCAAAACTTGTTTTACTTTTTATAAGTTAGCGCATATTTTTAAGCTTTTCGTTGAATATCATTTTCAAACCATGCTATTGTGTATGAATTGAGCTCCGCTTTCAAAATTATTCATTTTCAATTGTTATCAACTCATACTTGCCTCCACATGTCATTAAAACTCGTTTATATCTTGCTCGTGTGCATATTTTTTGCATGTATACTTGATTTATTTTGCATATCTCTTATATACATGCATTTGGATACGATTTGAGCTTCATTTTCAAAATTCGCATTTTACTTGTGCTCATATCCATTTCCCAGTATTCTCCTATGCATACATTTAGGAGGAGTGATTCAAACGTTTAATTCGCTTTAGGTGTACGCATATATTTAGGGGGAGTAGTTCAAACGTTCAAGTTTCCCTAAATACCCTTTTTGATTATGTCAAAAGGGAGGAGAATAATCGGATTTTTTAGTATATCGATATTGGATATTCAGTTTTATTTGATATAGGTATACTATTTCCTATTCATATTTTACCATCATCAAAAAAGGATAGATTGATAGCTTATGGATTTTGATGATCTTTTTATTTAGTTTTGATGATAGCCTAAACATGAATAATTCGTTTAGTGTCACTTGCTTCATCTTGCTTATTCTATTGACACTAAAATTGTATACACTAGTTTATTAGCATGCTATTATCTAACTTGTGTATACTGAGTAATATATCAATATCTCATACTTTACTTGTGATATGCATATCGATATTGATATATTATTCTCATTCATTGATTTGGTATACGATTCGTATATTCGTAATATCAAAACAATAAATGTTTCATACACTTGTGTTTATTTATAACTTGTTTATTTCATAACACTGTATATAATGAGCTTGGTCTATGAGATTGCTTTTCAGGATATCGAAGATCTCGAGACGAAACTCTATAAAGAAGGATTAAGGAAATCGAGCTTAAATGAAATATCTAATGAAGGTTAGAGGATACGGACGAGAACATCACAATTTGCATATTCAAGCTTCATGATGCTAAGTAGCCAAGGTTCAAGGGATTCAAGAGTTCAAGCTATGAATAGCCAAGAAGTTAGAAGCCAAGTCCAAGTTTGAAGTGTCAAAAATCGTAGTCGAAATGAAGTTCATTTGAACATCAAATATCGATTTCAAGACGCAAGTGAGTGGATTGGCGGGTGATTGATCGTGAAAAAGTGTGTCTGTTGTGTTGTAAATTATTGCAATCAATAACGGTGTTGCAATAGCTAGCTGCGATGAGTACGGGTCGCCCACAGGAAAACGGGGAACTGCTTTTCTTGTTTTAGAATAGTTGATAGAAGAAATATGGAATTGTTATTGTTTATTATTAAGAAGCTTTGAAAAATTTATAATAGAAGGGCTTGTATGGTTTATAGGATTTAGTAGTTAATGGATGAAATTTAAAAAATAATTCTTTTTATCTTTTAATTATTTAATATTAGAGAAATAGTGATGAATGTGAATTAGGGTTCTTGGAGGGAATTAGGGTTTCCCTCTACTGACCCTTATCCTTCCATTAATCTCTATTTATCTTAAGCCTTTAATAAAACGATTATTAACGAATCTCAAATCGTGATCGTGACTATCATGAATTGATAGTGCGCCCGATAAGAGAGTTAATATTCATTTTGCTAAAATTTATAAAAATTAAAACTTTAAAAAGAATTGAAAAGATATTTTTCATCCATTATTCTACCCTATCCTACAAACCCTAACAAGTAAGAATTTACTCGCTCATGGAGATCAATAAAGTAGGAAAAAAGATGGAAGAAAACAGAACCCATAATTAAAAAAATGCAGAAAGTAAATGCGGAAAGTAAATGTGGAAAAATTAAAAGAAAGAACTGCCTTTATTGATAAACTATTGCATTACAAAATTTGCTCGCTGAAAAACCAAATTACAAAACCCTAGTTTTCTCTAGATTGCTTGATCGGTAAATCAGCCAATTCTTTCTTCGATGGATTTTCGATGGATATTTTTATGATAGATGCTCTCGGTCCTTTTATAGGCTCTAGAACTTGAAATCCTAGTCGTCATATTGGAGTGTGTGAAATTACGATCAAGACCCTAGTTTTTTATATCCTACGGCCACCATACGACCGCACAACCGCCGCCATTTGCACTTTTTGACTGCGGATCAGCCGCCCCATGGTGGGTTTGAGCTTCCAAATTTTTCATGCCTTTTCTCTCGATATTTGGAGATAATTTTGATAAAAATATTCTGAAAATATATCTCTTAGTCTCTGTCGTTGCGAGATTCTTCAATTTGCTCATAATATTCGGCAGATTTGGTTTTTGTGATTCGATTTGATGTAGATCTCTTACTCATAGTTCAGATCTGAACTGATCTATTATAATAACTGCACAATATCTCAAATCAAATTGTTAGTAGAATTTGTTTTATTTGTGATATTATTACAACCAATTATATGATATGATATCTTAAGAATATTGGTTAAGAATATTTGATATGATATGCATGTTTTAATAATAAATATTCTCATCGATATTTTATTTAAATATGATATGCATATATTTTCTCTAATTATATTAATTATAAATGAAGAAACATATGACAATAATGTTTTTACAAATAAACCCATATATGTTCTTTATTTACAATTAACACTTTTTAGGAGTTAATAATAATAAGGAAAATGTCCATACAAATGTGCAATAAATTTGACCGATCAAATACCCCCAAACTTGTCTTTGATCGTCCCGGGCAAACTATTTATTTTCAAAAGAAAAAAAAACTAGCACATTTTCGTAGGCAACACGATTGCACTTAGCTCGTGCAACAAGCGTTTAAAGCTCTATGTGTCCCTAATAGCAGGAGTGTTGTCTCCTGAGGATTTTTAGTGGATTACACCCACAAAATTCCAAAATTTAGAAATTAAAATAAACAAGACAAAAATTAAATGCAAAGATAAGGAAAAAAACTTGAAAATAAGTGTTTCAAACTACACTAGCTTTTTAGTTGTCATGAGCCATATCTTAATGGTCTTGAAAAGATTTCAGAAATCACATCATCTCTCAATAAAATATAGTCTTTAGTCTTTCTCCCAACCTTTCTTCCAAATATCGATCATATACCTTTACGTGAAAGTATGTCTTAGCATCTCTACTAGGTTTATACAAGTATCAAGTATGCAATTTTAAAAAATCTAGAGGTCTAAGCTATACTAACCTAGAATCGAACTAAAGAATTAGGGTTTTGAAGAAAGAAAACAAGTTCTACACTAAGTGAAGAGGGTTACAATCTTTATAGACCGGTCCTTCACTTCTAAAGCTCCAAGTAGTAGTCTCTAGAACTCTTCTTAGACTCCACTTGGTGAAAGGACGAGCTTGCTTTGTAGTCTTCGAAGCCGAAGATGATCCACCTTAAAGTCTCTCTAACTCAAGCTCACTCATCACTAATCAAGATATTAGTGAAGCAAACAACCTAAACTAATAGGCTAGATTAGTGTAGGTTGATGAAGTAGGAATTTTGCACACTTATTTTTCTTCTTTCTTTTCTTTTTCTCACCTCAAGAAAATACTAGAGAGTAAGAGAAAGAAGGAGATAAGAATGAACTTAGAATGAGAGAGAATGAACCATGAGATGAAGTGATAAGATGGTGTAGGAAAATATATATGAATAAAACAAAGAGAATGGGGTGAGTCATGGCTTCTCAAAGCTTCTACAAGTATCTTGGAATAATGACTCATTTCCATTTTCTTTAATTCATAAATCAAACCATTTATCTACCAATCACAACCTTATGTATGATTCTTATACATCCTAATTCTATTTATCATCAACCATGATACAATAAATAAACACATATATTTATATATATCACATATATATATAAATAGGTATAAAGAGAAGAAAATCTTTAGTGAGCCCAATATTAGTTAATATATGTATATATCAAATATATAATAATAGATTAAATTATTAAATCAACTCTTGATTCAATAATCCGGTCATATCATATATAACCGATTAATATCGTGTGTGTGTGTGTATATATATATATATATATATATATATATATATATATATGTATATCAAATTATTAAATCAACACTTGAATCAATAATCTAGTCATATCACATACAACCGGCTTATATTCAATATTAGATATTAAATCAATACTTGATTCAATAATCCAGTCATATCATATATATAACCGGCTGATTGGTATGAAAAAGTGTTTGTAGTCACCTCAATCAACCCTTATCCTTGCATTGATCTCCATTCATGTCTAGCCTTTACAAAAATAATTGTTAATTTAATCTCATATCGCGGTCGAGACTATCAATAAATTGGTAGCGCGCCCGATAAGGATGTTTACAATTTTTTTGCTAAAGTTTATAAATTTTATAAGATGTAAAAGGAATTATAGTATTTTATCATCCATTGATCTACCCTAATTCTAAGAACCCTAGCAAGCGCAAAATTACTCACGCATGTTTTGAGAAGAAGAAGAAAGGATAGAGAAGGAAATCATAATGCATAATTTTAAATGCAGAATATAAATGCAGAAAGTAAATGCGAAATAATTAAGCAAATGATCTACCTTTATTAATCAACGTTACAAGTACAAATCCTTCGAATTTAGATTACAAGAAGAAATTGCTCTCGATCTCTGCCTCGTAAGAAATAGATGCTCCATCGATATTCGCGTCGCTCTATCACGTCGAATCACGGACCAGTCATGGATCTCTTGTTCTTGACAGTGATTTGCTTCGTGTTAAAGGTGATGCCTTTTAACTTTAGCCTTCGGTCCTTTATATAACCCCTAAATCAGAAACCCTAGATCACATGTATAAGGATTTATTGTTGCGATCCTAGGGCCATTAAATGGCTGCGGATCCGCCTCTAAGATGCCTATTTGGCCGCGGAAGGGCGGCTGTTTGGGAAAGTTAGGGTTCCAAAATTCATGTGCCTTCTCATGTTGACACGTGGAGATTTTTTTAATGCCTGAATTCTTCAAATATTTCCTGAGTCTCTGCCAGTATTGATTCTACGATTTTATTGGATGATTTTGATCCTGACATCTTGAATATCTCGATCTCACGACCTGAGCTAAATCTGCACAATATCTCCATGAATAATATTAGTAATATTTGTTAAATTAGAGATAGTATCTTAATCTTTTATATGGTAATAAATCTTTAAGAAATTCGATTAAGATTATTTGATATGATATGCATAATAAAAATATTATATAAATATTATATGCATATATTTTCCTTCATAATATTAATTATAATATATATACATATGATAAAGAGTAACTTTGCAGATAAACCCACATATGTTCTATATTTATAATAAACACCTTTAAATATTTAAGAAAAGTAAGAAAAATGTTATATCAAAAGTGCAATATTTTCGACTGAACAAATACCCCCAAACTTAACTTTGATCGTCCCGAGCAAACTAGTTATTCAAGAGAGGGAGAAAAAGAAAAAGAAAAACCTAGCACACTTTCGTAGGCAATCACGATTGCACTGAGCACGTGCAACAAGCCTTTAAACCTCTAGATGTCCCTAATAAGAGAAGTGTTGTCTCCTGAGAGTTTTCAGCAGACTACACCCACAAAATCTCATAATAAAAGAAAGAAGATGAAAGTTACATACAACGATAAGGATCATAAAAAAAAAAGAATTTGAAAAGAAAAGTTTCCAACTACACTAGCTTTTCGGTTTCCATGAGCCATATCTTAATGGTCATGAAAAGATGTCAGAAATCACATCATCCCTCAATAAAACACCTCCTTTAGTCATCCTCCCTACCTTTCTTCCAAATATCGAGCATATACCCCTATGTCTGTGTAAAGACATCCCTACACTTAGAGAATTCAATTCAAGCTATCATACTCTTGTCCATCTTCCTTAGTACTTTTTAGTCGGTGAATATTTTAGATGGAATTGCTCACACATTCTTCAAGCGACCGTTAATACTTCTTGAGGTACTAACCGACCGATTTCTAAATGTTCTCACTCATTTAGGGGTAATTAGCAATTTTCTCATCTTGCAACACCTAAGGCTTAGCAATGGCTCACAAACCAGTTGGTCTAAGATACCAGGTGATAAAGCACCCTCGCTATATTTTTTTTATGCTGCCTTAAGCAATTACAAAACCAATGTTCATTTTTTTTCACCATTTTTTTATATTTTTGTTTGTATATTTATTTTCCTTCATACTAAGGCTTTTAGACAAGAGCATTTCAAGGTATCCTCTACTATCCCAAGTTTCAAGATGTGTGCAAGTGCGTATAGTAGGGTATCAACGTTCAAATGTTTGGCCTCAAGAATAGGGACTATTTTTCAAACTTGTTTTTATCCTCAGATTAGTAATTTCCTTCATCTTACCAACCCTTGGGACAACGGCTCATGACTACTTATTACTAGCTTCGTTTAAGAAAATATCTAACTTTGTTGCTTTTCTCAAACTATTCTTTTCTTTCATATGTAATTTTTCACTTTCAAACTTTTATTATCAATAAAAAATTTGTGCTTATATTTATGATAATGAAAAATAATCCGTGAATAAGCACAAACCTCCCCCAAACCTAATTGCAGCGGTGTCCTCACTGATGTCATCTGTTAAGCTTAAAAAAACCTGTAGATTTGGGAGGAAAAGTCAGTGACGGGGACATGAATAAATGACAGTGAAATCCTTCCCCAAACTTATTTTTGGCTCATAATTTTGTAAATATTTTATTTTCTTTCAAGAGCCAAAATATCCCCCCCCCCCCAAACTTGAGTAAAATAGTATTAAGTATTTAAAATTATGAGGAGGGTTAAAATTATTGGTCAATATAAAGTTTTACAAAGACCAAAAATCAACACTAACCATTCAAATACTTTATCGATATAACACACTGGTTGGTGGAAAATCATGTCACATATAGACGTGAAGAAGTGGGGATGAGATAAGAAGTGTAATAGAACGGGTTTACGTCTTGGTTTGTAGAGACGAAACAATAATGATGGATTACTCGCATTCTTGTTCATGATAAGAAGAAGAGGTTGCGGTTCAACTTCTTTGGGTTGGGGTTGATTCATCACAACTCGCATGTATTCTAAGAATGCGATTTCTTCGGCGAAAGAGTCTTTAAAGCTTTCATCGATATTTCGAATGATAATCTCATCGAAAAGAAAAGTATGATCCTTGGACTCCATAAAAGGTTTATATTTAGCGTTAGATGTTGACTCGGACGGCTCAACTAACTTATTCGACAGGTCAAAGAATTCAGACTTGGATGTGGACTTATCGATAGAAGGGTCCTCATGTGTATAATAAATAGCAGGATCAAACACATTATGACTTTGTGAGTGGTCAGGATTTGGTAGAGGTTGAGATGGAAGTTTCCCTTTCTCTCTCACTCATCGCGGCATTTAACTGTGCAAGTTATGCTTCTATCGATTTTATGCTTTCACCGTGGGAAATGGTGTGCTGCACTAACGTTTGGATAGAAGATATTAAATTAGCCGTCATTTGTGTAGATTGGTTAATGAGCGTTTCTATGTTACGTTCGAGTGCAGAAGTTTTATCGGTACCGGCCGTTTGGAAAGAATTATTATAAGGTACAAAATTGTTGGCCGGATTTTGAAAAGTTTGTGGTTGAAAGGGATGCTGACTCGGTTGTGGTGGTTGTTGTCACTGTAGAGGAGGTCTTTGATAATTGCTTGAGGACTGGTTTTTATTTTGAGTTGTTTTTGGTTCCAAACAAAATTAGGATGATTCCTCCATCCCTGATTACATGTGGAAGAATAAGGATCGTTTCTAAGTCATTGCTGAAAAGTAGCATTAATTTGTTCTTGACCTTGAAACGGTGAACTCAAAGGACATTCTTCCATTAAGTGTGAAGGGTCGGAATAGCAACTACACACGGTTTTGAGAAGCGTAACCTGGTTTAGTGAGGATGAAGAGAATTTATTTTCTATAGCTTCGAGTTTCTTTTGCATCGCGGCCATTTCAGTTTTCACTGCGATGGAAACGTCGAGCTGATGGATACCTCCCCTAAATGATGTTGGTCTAATGCTTTCCCACTACAAAGTTTGTTCGGCGAGATCTTCCAGAAATTACCAAGCTTCACCATCGTCCTTAAACATGAAATGGCATTGACAAATGGATTTAAGCATCTGTTATGTGACAGGATTAACACCCTCATATATAATTCGGCAAAGTTGCCATTTATCAATTCCGTGATAGGGGCATTGTAAAAGAAGATCCTTGAACCATTCAAAGCATTTTCAGAATGGTTCGTTGGAAAGTTGGGTAAAGTGGTTAATCTCGCTTCGAACACGGGCAGTTTTGTGATTGGAATAAAATTTCTTAAGGAATGCTATAATGAATTCGTCCCATTTGCTGATAGAGTGTGTGGCAGTGCTGTAAAGCCATTTTCCTTCTAGGTCGCACAAGATAAAAGGGAGAAGACGTAATCTCATAGCATCCATAGAAAGTTGTATAGTGCACATCATTGTGCATACGTTTTCGAATTTGGTGATAAAATGTATGCGTCTTCAGACTCAAGCCAGTGAAATTTGGGCAACAGGTTGATGAAGTGGGGTTTAATTTCAAAATTATCCTTATTGGCTGGTGGAATAGATAAACAAGTAAGAAGGGGACCGCGTATCGGGTAGCATCTTTCTTGGAGAGAGATGCGCGGTGGATTCTGTGCACCTACGGGTGGTGGCAGGAGTGTGTTGGTAAAATCTGATAGAGAACTGTCCATCTTGATCGATGTGGTGGGTGGAAGGAAAAAGAAGATGAAGAAGTACCGACTTCGGAGTCGATAGCAAAAACGCAGACAAGACGGGTACTAGAATCCTATATCCAGTCGATCATGCACTAAGCGGGTTTAGCGCACGTAACAGCATGTGTGAGAACGATTTAAAAAAAGTTTGTTTTGAAAAAGTGTCGGACGTGAGGCTTGACTCGACAAATCATAAAAATGCACAATCAACCCTAGAACTATGGTTACCTACGTCAAGCACTAGACCGCTCCTAGACTTTCAAAGGACATGTCGCAGGATCAATCATCTACCGCCTCTTTATCACTCCTGTGGCCACCCTCCTCTGTCTTAATTGAGCGCGACGGTCCTTAAAGTCTTGGTCTAGAAATTTTTTAATTAATGTAGGGTTATGAAAATGCTCGTTTTGTGATTTGTGGAGCCTGGAAAGGATGATGAAATCCCCACCTAATCTGAATTTTGGTCGTGCCCCTTAAAGTCCGGTTAAAAGTATGCAAAAACAAACCAATAACAAAACACGCAAAAGATTTTTGAACGACGATATTTTGCAAAGCATCCTGCAGAAAATCAAATTATTGTATTTCTAGAGGAGAGAGAAAAATCAAGAAAATATACCAGAGGAGTTTGGCGCTCCAATTCCTCTACTCTGCCGCCCTTCTGCCGCCAAAGCCAAGCTTAGGCCGCGGTTCTACCGCAACAGGGAGATATTTGTTGCTTAGTTTTCTTTAGTTGCCTCCTAAGCTCTTCTGGGCTTTGCTTGATGTCTCGAAGTCTCTAATTCCTCGTTCTAGTGGCTCCAGATTCTCTTGAAAAATTCGCACAATAATCGTTAAATATGCAAGTTGCGGTTTTATTTTATTTTTATGATATAGATCAGATAAGAATTCAACCTGAATAGCAAGAAAAAAAATTACGCATGTATCCCCGGCAATGGCGCCATTTGATTGGTGTGAAAAAGTGTTTGTAATTACCGCAATCAATACGGCATCGCGTGTAGCTAGCTATGGTGAGAACGGGTCGTCCGCAGGGATGCGTGGAACTTTTAATTTTTCTTTAGACAAGTTGATTAGAAATATGTGAGATTGGTTGTACTTACGGATATACTACGGATGTAAGTTATATAAAGAAAAGGCTTGAAGGGTTCATATAATTTGGTAGTAATGGATGATTAAGTAAAGATTACTCCTTTTATCTTTTAATAGATTTAAAACTAGATCGATAGTGATGAATGTGGATTAGGGTTCTTTTGGAAGAAACTAGGGTTTCCTCACTCTTAACCCTTATCCTTGCATTGATCTCCATTTATGTCTAGCCTTTACCAAAACAATTGTTAATCTAATCTCAAATCGCGGTCGAGACTATCAATAAATTAGTAGCACGCCCGATAAAGATGTTAGCAATTTTTTTGCTAAAGTTTATAAATTTTATAAGATGTAAAAGGAGTTATAGTATTTTATCATCCATTGATCTACCCTAATTCTAAGAACCCTAGCACGCGCAGAATTACTCAGGCATGTTTTAAGAAGAAGAAGAAAGGATAGAGAAGGAAATCATAATACAGAATTTTAAATGCAGAATATAAATGCAAAAAGTAAATGCGAAATAATTAAGCAAATGATCTACCTTTATTAATCAACGTTACAAGTACAAATCCATCGAATTTAGATTACAAGAAGAAGTTGCTCTCGATCTCTGCCTCGTAGGAAGTAGATGCTCCATCGATATTCACGTTGCTCTATCACGTCGAATCGCGGACTTGTCGTGGATCTCTTGTACATGCTGGTGATTTGCTTCGTGTTAAAGGTGATGCCTTTTAACTTTAGCTCTCGGTCCTTTATATAGCCCCTAAATCAGAAACCCTAGATCCCATGTATAAGGATTTATTGTTACAATCCTGATCACAAAATCATAGATCCTACGACCATTAAATGTCGTGGATCCGCCGCTAAGATGCCTATTTGGCCGCGGAAGAGCGGCTGTTTGGGAGAGTTAGAGTTCCAAAATTCAGTTGCCTTCTCATGTTGACACGTGGAGATTTTTTTAATGCCTGGATTCTTTAAATATTTCCTGAGTCTCTACTAGTATTGATTTTATGATTTTATTGACAAATTTTGATTCTGACATCTTGAATATCTCGATCTCCCGACCTAAGCTAAATCTACACAATATCTCCATGAGTAATATCAGTAATATTTGTTAAATTAGAGATAGTATCTTAATCTTTTTATATGGTAATAAATCTTTAAGAAATTCGATTAAGATTAATTGATATGATATGCATAATAAAAATATTATATAAACATTATATGCATATATTTTCCTTCATAATGTTAATTATAATATATAAACATATGGTAAAGAGTATCTTTGCAGATAAACCCAAATATGTTCTATATTTATAATAAACACCTTTAAATATTTAAGAAAAGTAAGGAAAATGTTATATCAAAAGTGCAATATTTTCGACTGAACACCGGCCAATATCATATACATATATATAAATCAAATCATTGAATCAACACTTGATTCAATAATCTGGTTATATCACATATAACCTAACCGATATCAAATATTGCAAGATTAGAATACGGTATCACATACTCGTATTTTATCAAGCTCCCGCACTTATCTCCATATGTGCCCTACTTCGTTTCGTTTGAGCTAGGAAATCTCTGTGTGGGACTCTAAAGACTCGTCAATACGCCAGCAGTAGGTAATGATCACATCAGATACTCACAAGCCGTCAACGGTACTAGCTGGACGTAATGGCTACCCAGGTATTGAACGAATAGAAGATCAACAAGCAAGCTTATCCAAACTCCCGTAGAGCCTATAAGCAACACTTACCGTACAGTCCGGTCTCTTCGTCTGACATGTCGCATATCGAGTCTGAGGGTGGAATCGTCAGACCCCAGTAACTTGATAAGTCATGCCGATGTGTGGCCTATAACCTTTCGAGAAACTACTAATAACACTTACCAGTAAATCTCATCAGCCCTGAACAGGGACTTGCTGTTATAGCCAATAGAGCATAGCGCAACATAAACTCGCAATACCGAGATAGACGAAACCCCTCATATCGCTCACTGCCTCCATGTGACTCGGGACTGTACCCAAAATCCACCTGTTTGCACGACCCCTTTGAGCCATGGTAGGGAGGAAATCAAAGCACAGTGGGAACCATACAAGATACTATGACGATCTCAGGACTACAGGCTAACCTGTACAAGTGTCGTCAGAGAACTACTATTTGACGATAAGTATGGTACTATTAGGATTTCTCAGCGAGTCATGTTCGGTGTACCCTTTCTCTAATGAGCACCTATGTACAATATTTAATGTCAAACACCAATGGTTGTGAGATCAACCATTGCCCCATACAAGGTCAAGAAACGTACACACTAGTTTGCTCTGGAATATCGATATACTGTCTCGATACTCCGTCGACTAAGAACTATTAAAGGATGTGCTTGCGGCCTACACAAGCCCCGCTAGTATGATCTGCGTCACAGTCCTCGTAGTCAAGACTACATCCTAAAGGCTTTATCAACAAGTATCAGAGAGACGGTATAATAATGCAAGTGTACATGTTATGATAAAGAGCAACCAGATAGCATACTATAATGTCGAGCATGAAATTCCTCTATATATATGTCCAAGCATCCAGTATATCATGCAATAATGGCCTCTAGGGCATACATATTCCTAATAATCTCCCACTAGCACTAAGGCCAGTTGTTGCAGTATCTCATACCCAACATCCCAAAAAGTCTCTAAAACTGCGTCTGGGGGAGAGCCTTCGTGAGTGGATCCGCTGTGTTGTCCTTCATAACAACTCTCCTGATCTCGATCTCCCGACGATCAACTATCTTCCGGATCAGATGATACCGCCTCAAAATATGTCTGGATCGCTGATAGGACCGGGGTTCCTTGGCCAAAGCCACAGCTCCATTGTTATCACAATACAAAGGTATTAGATTCTCAATAGATGGAACCACACCAAGTTCAGCAATGAACTTCTTCATCCAGACAGCCTCTTTGGCAGTATTGTTGGCAGCAATATATTCATCCTCCATCGTCGAGTCTGCTACGGTATCTTGCTTGGAACTCTTCCAATATACCGCCCCTCCATTGAGGGTGAAGACAAAACCCGAGACAGGCTTGATGTCGTCCTTACCACTCTAGAAGCTCGAATCGGTAAAGGACCCCACCTGGAGTTCTCCATTACCATATACCAAGAACATTTCTTTAGCCCTTCTCAAGTACTTAAGAATGTTCTTCACCACTGTCCAGTGCTTCTTCCCTGGGTCTGATTGATACCTACTTACCACACTAAGTGCGTAAGCTACATCCGGTCTGGTGCATAACATCGCATACATGATAAACTCAACTGCAGAAGTATAGGGTATCCCTTACATGTGAGCCCTCTCCAAATCAGTCTTGGGAGATATCTCTTTGGAGAGAGTGATTTCTGAATAAGCGGGTAAATTACCACGCTTAGAATCTTTCATACTAAATCTCTTTAGTATGGTGTCTATGTACCTAGATTGGGACAATCCCAACATCCTTTTATATTTATCTCTATAGATCTTTATCCCTAGGATGTAGGAAGCATCGTCCAGATCTTTCATGGAGAACTTGTGTGATAGGAAGAGTTTGACCGAGTGTAGTATAAGAACATCATTTCCTATCAAGAGTATGTCATCTACGTACAATACGAGAAACAAAACCTTACTCTCTACAACCTTTTTATATATACAAGGTTCATCTACGTTTTTGATGAAGTCAAACTCTTTGACTGCCACATTACAACAGATATTCCAGCTCCGTGATGCCTGCTTTAATCCGTAGATTGATTTAACCAGCTTGCATACCTTTCCGCTGCTTCACTATCTACGAAGCCCTCTAGCTGTGTCATATACACGCTCTCTTCTAAATCACCATTTAGAAAAGCGGTCTTGACGTCCATCTACTAGATTTCATAGTCATGGTATGCAGCAATTGCAAGTAGGATCCTGATGAACTTAAGCATAGTCACTGGAGAAAAGGTTTCATCATAATCGATACTTGGTCATTGACGAAAACATTTTGCTACAAGTCCAGTTTTGAAAGTCTCAACATTTCCATCCACACCAAGTTTCTTCTTAAAGATCCACTTGCTCCCAATGGGTTTTACCCTTTGAGGAGCAATTTCCAAAGTCTATACTTTGTTGGTGTACATGGATTCCATCTTACATCGCATAACATCCAGCCATTTCACAGAGTCCCTACTTATGATGGCCTGCTCAAAACTAGTTGGGTCATCATCTTCCATGATGCAATCCTCGCTTCCACCATCTACGAGAAAACCGTAGTATCTCTCACATGGATAAGGAACCCTACTAGATCTGCAGAGTGGCTAAAGTTCGTCAGGGACTATTGAATCCTCCGGTTCTACCAAATCATCAGTTATAATTTTTATTTCTGGAACCTCTTCCAGTTCTACATCATTACCAATAATTTCTTTCACAAGAAATTTCTTTTCTAAATAGGTGGCATGTTAAACAACAGACACCTTTTGTTCCTCAGTGTGGTAGAAGATATGCCCTCGCGAATGTTTGGGATATCCAACAAACTTACATAGAATAGACCTTGTCTCGAACTTGTCCAGATTTTGCTTTTTAACATAAGCTGGATAACCCCATATCTTAATGAAATTAAGACATAGTCTCTTCCCCTCCCATATCTCATATGGAGTGGTAGGCACGGATTTGGACAAAACCCTATTCAATAGGTATGCAGCTGTCTCAAGTGCATAACCCCAAAAGAAAATAGGTAACTCAACAACACTCATAGGGTTTGATTCCTCCGCTATGATGCTCCATTGTGCTATGGTGTATACGGAAGAGTAAGCTGAGAGAGAATCACATTCTCTTTTAGATAATCTCGAAATTCCGTGCTTATGTATTCTCCTCCTCGATCAGATCGAAAGACTTTAATACTTTTACCCGTCTGGCTCTCTACTTCACTTTTATATTCCTTGAATTTCTCAAAAACTTCAGATTTGTGTTTCAACAAGAACATATGTCTGAACCTTGAGAGATTATCGGTGAATGTAATGAAGTACGAGAAACCATTCCTGTCATATGTAGATATAGGACCGCATACCCTATGTATCAGTCCCAAGAGTTCAGTAGCTCTTTCTCCGTGTCCCATAAACGGAGTTTTGGTCATTTTTCCTTTGAGACATGACTGGCAAGTTTCATAAAATGTAAATTCGGACAGATTCAAATATCCATCTTTATGCAACTTAGCCAGTCCGGTCGCATTGATATGACCAAGTCTACAATACCACAAGAAAGTTTCGTTCATTTCTGAACTTTTCCTATTATATGTGTTCTGTATATTTAGAACTGTATTATTATTTAGAACGTATATACCGTTACACAATGTACCAAACCCAATCAACACTTGATTTAGAAAAATGTTCATAACATTATCCTCTAATGCAAAGTTATATCCTTCTTTATGTAATAAAGAAACGGATATTAAATTGCACATTATCTTTGGTACAAAATAACAGTCGTTCAGAATCAATTAATTACCATTTAGTAATATTAGGTGATATTTGTCAACTGCTTTGGCTGCAACAGTTGCTCCATTCCCTACTCTGAGAGACATATCACCCTTTCCCAGTTCTCTACTTCTCTTTAACCCATGTAACATATTATAAATGTGGGATCCTGATCCGGTATCTAATACCCAGAACGTAGAGCAAACTGAGAAACAGTTCTCGGTAACTAACACACCCGAAAAAGATGCATCAATATGCTCTTTCTTCGTTCGGGTTGCATGGGAACCCTTGCATTCCCCTATCCCTTGCTCAGATTTATGACAATCATAAGATAGAGCGGAACCAATGTTTCCCGGCTCAGTATAATAAGCAGGTTCGGTCAATACATCAATATTATTATCTTGATTAAGGCGTGTCATGGTCGCTACCTGGAGAGAGAGAGAGAGAGAAGAGAACACTTTAGTGTGCGCTCTAACAAGATTAGATTGGTTATTATCTTATCTAATCAGGATGACTCCCACTATTTTTATCAAACCTTCCCTCAAACCCAAGAAGGTAATATTAGCCGAGATTAATTACACCCTACAAGTTCATCAATCGGTCAGCCAGGCTGGTATTGGTACTCCGAGGGAGTCTCCCCATTCTTTCGCATGGAACTAATTAAATAACCTCGTTTCCGCAAGGGCATAACCCCGTTAACACCTTTCTTAGACACCTACTGGATTGGATAATTGTAAAGTGGAAAACTCTTCCAGGAGTAACATTTACTCGTAATGGGTATCGGGATCCAACTTTCATATAGAAGGTATGCAATCTCATTGCAAATTTCAACATTTGAAATTCCCAATATCTGTTTTTACCCCTAAAGACCTATGACCTTGACGAAGGTCAACAAACCATAGGTCGCTAATCAAGTTCAACCCGTTATTTCGTGATTGAATTAAACCCACCCGCACGACCCTTGACGGAGATCAACAAGGCCGTACGACTACCCTAATCCAATCGCATAATATGCGGTAGATAAGCATTAATCGGCTACCACACACTACGCCTTTATGGAGGTCAACAAACACAGCACGAATACTAAATAGCACTTATCTAAAATGACGGAGGGCTACGACTGGTTTTGAAGAAAACCTTTAGCGTAATAAACTTGATATCGTCGTAGAATCTAGTGATTTGAAAAGGAGTGGTTTAAGCTCCGCTTTTAAATTGAGTAGTTTTCAAAACAAACCGAGTGGGTTGTAGCATCTTCTAGGTTTGCTAAAGAGGTTATTCCCGGTGAAGGGATCTAGGCTCTTTCCTCATCGAATGAGGTGCTGGATATTCATAATGTAATACCACTATACAAAGCAAGAATTAGAGCTATCTTTTTGAAAAAATTAATTCTAGAATATCTTTAGGTTTCTTTTCTTTTCATTAATCTCATTAATGACGTCCAATCATTTATGTTTCCTAAACATCACAGAAGAAATGAAAATAAAACACACATATATGCCATCCGCATTCGCCACAGGGACCCGGGTCTTCACCGTAAGGTTACTTAACTTACGGCAGGGCGAGGTCAGGACTAGCGCGAATGCAAACATATATAGTGTCTACTAGTATATCATATATATAAGTAGCATTCATCTCACGCAGTTATATGATCACATCATATCACAGAATCAGCAGAAGCAAACATATGAAATATAGGATATACTAGGATGTCTGTATTTTAGATTAAGCCAGTAATGAAAAACACGGATTCCACGGTCGTGATGAATAGCCAAACCCACATCCCTAGACCCTACGAGAGCGGTAAGCAACCTTGCCAATTCTAGAGTTAGGCGACCTGGTCTCGACTCCTCGAGATGGCCTCCCACTGGACTCTAGAACCCGATTACATGTGATCCCCGCCTTGGGTCTATCCTAATGCGGAAAAGTAAATAATATACATGAATGGAGATAAAAACCTCAACCCGGAAGTGTCCCAATACAAGAATATTATATATAAATTTTTTACATGAATGAAAATTGAAAAACTCTCATCTCACGCAAAAACCCCTGGCTATTCAATCACGACGATCCAATATAACATATCAACCAGCAACACAATAACATTATATATTATCAACGTAAGTAAATATATGTATCCCTAATGTCGTTGGCATATAGCAACGAGATCGAGGATACTGCTACATATTACACTTATGGTCGCAGAAAAGAAATGAAAACTACAATAATTAGAATCCGCATCATCCTTAGAAATCATAAACCCGGAATATCACATACTCCGGATTTCATGCCTAACCCTATAAACCTTGCATTTAAGTCTCGAATTGAAAAAACTTTTTAGAAACAAGTCGGGTAATTCAACAAGATTCCCGATTAAATGATCGAATGCTCGTCGGGAACTTTAGTAAATAGCCGCACCCCCGATGCCGTCAACGAAGTGCACTTGGGCGGAACACCGCGGCCGCGAGCACCCGAATAGATGCTTTTGGCTATGGGTACTCCTACAGTCATTTGGTCAGGGTTATGGAGCGTGGCTATCTAGTAGTGTTTCCCGGCGAGTGTTCGCTTACAATACGAGATTACGACGAAGTTTTGATCTGAATCGAAACTCCGTGGTAATCTATCAAGTGAGACTAAAATGCTAGATTTACAAAACGCTAACTAATTTTCACAAAACTAATCACATATCCCAACTATCTAGATGATATTAAACATTTCGATCAATATTTCAAAAACCAGCAAATCACAGAGACCTTAACAACTTGAGCCTCACTAAAAATACCCAGAAATTCCAAAATGACACAATGGAGCAGCAGAAAAAAGACGAGTCCACAACTCCTCAAATAGGCGGCGGAACTGCGGCGGAACCAAGGTTTAGGCGGTGGTTCCGCGGCCTTCTGTTGGAGTTAAGCACTCATACTTCTTAGGGCTCCATATAATTACTTGCATGATTTTCTGAGAATTTTTAATCTGTAAAATTTCAACTTTTGAAAAATTGGACAGAAACTAGAAAAAACCATGTCTAAAACTCCGATCGAACACTTTAACGTCGTCTAGACTGAGCCAAAGTCTCTAGCTTATCTTTGATATCATGAAAGTATGTCTTAGCACCTCTACTAGGTTTATACAAGCATCAAATATGCAATTTTAAAAAATCTAGAGGCCTAAACTATACTAACCTGGAATCGAACTAGAGAATTAGGGTTTTGAAGAAAGAAAACAAGTTCTACACTAAGTGAAGAGGGTTACAACCTTTATAGACCGGTCCTTCACTTCTAAAGTTCCAAGTAGTAGTCTCTAAAACTCTTCTTAGACTCCACTTGGTGAAAGGAACGAGCTTTCTTTGTAGTCTTCGAAGCCGAAGATGATCCACCTTGAAGTCTCTCTAACTCAAGCTCACTCTTCACTAATCAAGGTATTACTGAAATAAACAATCTAAACTAATGGGCTAGATTAGCGTAGGTTGATGAAGTAGGAATTTTGTTCACTTATTTTTCTTCTTTTCTTTTTTTACTCACCTCAAGAAAACTCTAGAGAGCAAGAGGAAGAAGGAGATGAGAATGAACTTAGAATGAGAGAGAATGAACCATGAGGTAAAGTGATAAGATGGTGGAAGAAAATATCTATGAATAAAACAAAGAAAATGGGGTGAGTCATGGTTTCTCAATGCTTCTACAAGCATCTTGGAATAATGGTTCATTTCCATTTTCTTTAATTTATAAATCAAACCATTTATTTACTCATCACAACCTCATATGTGATTCTCATACATCCTAGTTTTATGTATCACCAACCATGATACAATACAATAAATAAACACATATATTTATATATATCACATATATATAAATAGGTATAAAGAGAAGAAAATCTTTAGTGGGCACAATATTAGTTAATATATGTATATATCAAATGAGAATAATGGAGGAAAGAGGCCATAGTAGGGGATTTTCTCCTATGGCGTCGAAAAAATACAACCTCCACCATTTTTTCCGACGATCGGCATCCATCATCATCATCGTTATCATCTAAGATGTGCATACACCAAATTTCATGTGATTCCACCACTTTTTCACCGTTGAATTAGCAATGTAAAAAGTTCTATTGTCGGTAAACCATTAATTTTGCACCAACTAAATCAATGGTGAAAAAATGGTATAATCACATGAAATTTGGTGTATCCACATATTAGATGATAAAGATGGACATTATGTATGCCGATCGTCGAAAAAAATCATGGAGGGTGCATTTGTCCGACGCCATAAGAGGAAATTCCCTCCTATGGCACCTTTCCTCCATTAACCTCATATCAAATATATAATAATATATTAAATTATTAAATCAACTCTTGATTCAATAATCCGGTCATATCATATATTTAATGACTAATATCGTATATATATGTATATCAAATTATTAAATAGACACTTGATTCAATAATCCGGTCATATCATATACAACCGGCTTATATTCAATATTAGATATTAAATCAACACTTGATTCAATAATCCGGTCATATCATATACATAATCGGCCAATATCAAATACATATACATAAATCAAATCATTGAATCAACACTTGATTCAATAATTCGGTTATATCACATATAACCTAACCGATATCAAATATCGCAAGATTAGAATACGGTATAACATACTCGTATTTAATCAAGCTCCCGCACATATATCCATATGTGCCCTACTTCGTTTCGCTTGAGTTAGAAAAGCTCTGTGTGGGACTCTAAAGACTCATCAATACGCCAACAGTACGTAATAATTACAGCATATACCCGCAAGCCGTAAGCAGTACTAGCTGGACGTAACGGCTACCCAGGTATTGAACGAATAGAAAATCAACAAGCAAGCTTGTCCAAACTCCTATAGAGCCTTTAAGCAACACTTACTGTACAATCTGTTAGTGTATATGCCCTAGGGGCCATTATTGTATCATACTTGTATGTATATTACTTAATAAAAGCTTGGGATATTCACAGTTGTATATACAGTCTTGCTAAAAATGGTAGTATGCTACTTGGTTTGTGTCTACTTTAATATGTGCATATGTTTCTTGTAACGTATCACTTATACATATTAGTAGATCCCATAGGATTTTTGCTTGATTACCAGCGTTGTGATGGCAGTCACACTAGTGGGGGCTGGGTAGTCTATAAGCAACATCCTATACTTATCCCTAGTCGTAGGATTATCGAGACTGGGCATCGATACTCCAGAGTAGACTAGTGTGTATGCTTCTCATCCCAGTTGGGGCGATGGTCTGTCCCACAGCCATCAGTACGTCGTACTGGAGATAGTATACAGGTGCTCTTTAGGTTACGGGTACACCGGACAGGACTCGCAGGGGGACTGTTGGTTGGTATTATACCAATTGTCAGTTAACAGTTCCCAGGTGGCATGAGTACAGCATAGTCCGCAGACTTGACACTGCTACTTCGCCTCGAGTGTGTCTCACTGTTCTTAGATTGCTACCCTACCACGGCTCAAAGGAGTCGTGCAAACAGGTAGCAGTTGGGTACAGTCCCGAGCACTTGGAGGCAGTGGCGGTTAGAAAGGATTCATCTCTCCCGGTATTGGGAGTTGATATCGCGATGTGTCAGAGAGCCATTACGCAAAGTCCCAGGCCAGGGCAAGCGAGACTTACTGGTAGGTTCCAGTAGTTTCTCAGGATATAATGGGCTACGCTCCGACACGACTTATACCGCTATTAGGGGACAGACGCTTGCCGCCCCCTAGGCTAGATATGCGAAAGTCTTATACGAACAGACCGGAATGTACGGAGATTGTCACATCAGGCTCAGTAGGAGTTCGGATGGGTTTCCTCATCGGCCTTCTTATCGACATCTACCTGGGGACCGTTACATACAGCTAATGCCGCTTGCGGTCTGTGGTTAAACCCACTGCCAGCGTAGTGTCGAGTTTTTAGAGTCCCACACAGAGAATTTCCCTGCTCCAGGCGAAACGATATAGAGGTCGTATGGTTTTACGACAAGGGTTCGGACGCGTACGTGTGTTTACGCACGTACGACGTTCGGACAGTTTTTGCTAGCCGGCTTTGGTTTAAGCAAGATTCTAGTATCGGGTTATTGGATTTGTACAGTCTAAAGTTTTTCCGTGTTTTCACGGATAGGAGGGGCGTTCTCGTAATTTTTCGGGAAGCTTCTAGATGGATGATGACATGGAGGGTAAGGTGGCATTAGCATTTAATGAATTTGTGACTCACTTAGATGAATCATTCAAGTGAGTTAATGAAGCATTTATTGCTTAATGACTCACTTGATGATTCATTGCATATATTTAATGAAGCATGATGATAATGCATTTTGATATTATTCTTTTTTATTTTCTTATGCTTCATAATATATTAGAAGTGAGAAGCTTTTTCATTCATTCTCATGCTCACCTTCTCTCTCCTCAAGCTCTCTCTTAAAACCCTAATCCTCCCCTCTCATGTGTTGAGATCATGGATTAGATAGACTAATACATCCATAACCTCACTCTATATCCCCTAGGTAGCTTAGATTAGTACTTTGAGCAACCTAGTTATCTCAAGTTAGAGATCAAGCTTGGCGTAGGAACTCCCGGGTGGATCGTCTTTGACTCGAAGAGGCCGTTGAGGTGCCGATGTTCCAAGGAGCCTACGAGGAGTGGAGGACAGCGATGAAGAACCGAAGGACAAGTAACGTGAGGTATAATTTCAAATCCGAGTAGTTAAACCTCTCGTAGTTTGCAAGTAACGGTTTAGATACGATTCATGCGCTCAAGTCCGTGTTATGAAGCTTTGATAATCGTTTTTCATATATTCCGCCTCCCCGCAAGTTCGTGGGGTGCGTGACATGGACTTACAGTGGTATCAGAGCCAACTAAACTATTACTAGCTTGTTAGCAACTAATTAGAACTTGGATCGACGGATAAACACGAAAACAAAACCCTAACCCTAACAGTTTCTGTAAATTTTAAACGTGTCAAAAAAAATATTTGATATGCCTTAAAATTCACAGCAGGGGAATATAAGAATTCTGGGAAAATACGAGACTTCAACTCGGTTATACGGCCGCGGATCCGCGGCAAGATAGTGCTTTTGGCCGCGGATCCGCCGCCAAGTCAACTCCGAGTTGACTCGGATTTGCTCAGTAATTCATATTTTTTGGTTTTCTGTTTTCCAGAATGTTCTGTTTCTACCCAGGTTACTTCAGTGCAGATTTGCTTTTAGGGGTAGACACGGATAAAGGTTGTCGATCGATATTCTAAGTTATTTGCTAATTGGGTTTTCATCTATAATGTTTAATGTGTTCGTAAACCTCTCCTAACTGCTAGTATGTCGGTAGGCAGGGGGTTGCACATTTCTGTAATGTTTACTGTTTGTGTATATGAACTTGATTGGAGTGTTGTGATGATTAGCCGGGGTTTGAGATGGGTTTAATATTCATTCATTCGATGTAAATGTAATATGATGTAATATTCTTTTGCGGGGCACATCCAGGTTGAGGTTGTAGCCACCGTTGTATTATTTCTTTTTTACTTTTTTTTGCTCCTAGGATAGACCCAAGGTAGGGTGCACAAACTACCGGGTACTTTGAAGTGTTTAGTGGCCTACTCACTTTGTTGAGGGAGACCGTTTCACTTCGGCTACTTGGCGGGTAGTTTACCGTACCCGTAGGGGTCTAGGGTGGGGTAATGGCTATTCATCACAACTGTGTAATCCTTCTTTTATTGCAGGCTCAGAGAAAATACGGATTGCTAGTATATCCAATAAAGTTCATCTGTGATCTGGAATACTTATTATTGCGTCTGACGAATGTACAATATCTATATATGATAGCTATTAGACGTCACTTATGTTTTACACCCGCGCTAGCCCAGCCCCCGCTCTGTCGTTAGTTAAGTAATCTAACGGGTGATGACGGGACCCCGTGGCAAATGCGGATGGCATAAGAGGACGTGGTATTTTCGTTGTTTTCTGCAATGATAGGATAAATGATGGGACGCATTATTATAATGCAAGGAAAATAAACCAAAGTTTAATCGTTGGAACAAATTTAAAAGAAACCACACGGTTATTTTAAAAGATCAGAATTTTTTAATTGCGGAGTTTTAACCACTCCTTTTAAAAAGTATCAGGTTCCTTCAATTATATCAAGTTCACTACGTTCACGGTTTTTGCCAAAACCATTAGCCCTCCGTCATTTCATTTAGGTATTCAGTAGTATTCAAGCTTTGTATTTTGACCTAACGCCAAGGCATAGTGTTTGGTAGCTGCCGGGTATTCATTTGTTGCATAGATAGATATGTTAGTTTGGGACAATCAGTTTGGGACAGTCGTATTATCATTTTGGCCTAACGTCAAGGATATGTACGGATGGGTTCAAATTACCAAGGATAATGATGGGTAGAACTTGACATGTGACTTATGACATTTTGACTTAACGCCAAAGTCATAAGAGCATGGGGCAAAAATTTATATCGGGAATTTCTAAAGAAACTAAAATTTGCAGACAGAGCATACCATTTTGGAGTTTGAGGAATGTTGGTAGGATTCCTTCAACATTATCATACGATGATATTTTGGATCCCGATCCTACTGTGAGTATATACTACTTATCAGGAGATTCGTCACTTAACGATCAATGCTATAAACCAAGTAGGTGCCTAGAAAGGTGTCAGTAGGGCTACGTCCCCAGAGAAAAGAGGTTCTTTAATTAAGGAACTTCGCGAAAGTGTTGGAAAACCTCCCTCGAAGTATCGACACTGACCTGGCTGAACGGTTAAGAAAGTATTGTACAGTGAGAATTGTCCTGGCTAGTTCTTCCTTTATGGTTTGAGGAGGGATTCGAGAAACAGTGGGAGCCATCCTGTTTAGATAAATTAAAAACCACTCTAAACTTGCAAGAGTATCATGCTAAAAGTGTTTTCTTCTCTCTCTCTTAATTGCAGCGACCTTGTGACCACGACTAGGTTACATCTAGATAACAAATTGACTGAATCTGACTTATATGACTGGCAAAGGTCTGTCCATATGTCCATTGACTATGACAAGCTGGACCACCCTATTACTACTCAAGTTCCCGCCATCCCAGGTCCAGTTTCCACCGTCATGGATATTGATATCCGTCAGACAAGGGAAAAGGATAAAGCGAAAGCCAAGTGCCTCGTGATAGTTTCAGTTAATGGTGTATACCAGAAGCAGCACGAAAAGATGGACTCAGTTTCCATCTTTCTCCATAACAAAGATTTATATAGAGAGCAATCTCATATCGAAAGATATGAGACCTCGATCGAATTAATTCAAGCGAGGTTGGCCGTCGGGTCATTTGTAGGGGACAACGTCCTTACAATGACTAGCTATATTGATGAGCTCCAGGACCTGGAGACCACGTTGGGAAACAAGTCAGATACTGACTTGATTCTACAGTCTCCGCCTTCTACCCTGAAGGAAACCAGGGAACAAGAAAGAAAGAGAAGAGCAAAAGTTTTGGGACTGAATGTAGTAAAAGAACGTTCCTATTGTTATAGGATTGGGCATTGGCAGAATGATTGCAGGGCTTTTGAAGCCAGTAGCCAGGATACGAAGCATGTTGTAACTTCAGCCTCAAGTGTATTTGTAATTGAGAACTGTTTGTCAATTAACTCTACTTCCTGGGTACTAGATACCGGAGCAGGATCTCATATCTGTAATTCATTACATGCTTTGAGAAACCGTAGAGTTATGAAGGTAGGTGATTTGTCTCTCAGAGTTGCAAACGGAATGAGCATGGACGCTGAATCCGTGGGAGAATATCGCCTACGCTGTACCTAGTATGACTTGCAATATCATATCAGTGTCCTCACTTTCAAGAGAGGGATATGATTTTACATTCGTAAGCGATGTAGTTAACATCCACCTAAATCAAGTTTTGATTGGGTCCGGTACTTTAGATAACGGCATATACGTATTGAGTCAAGCTCAGGTTTTCAATGTCCAGAACACACTTAAAAGAAAGTCTCCGGAATTAAATCAGGCTTTCTTATGGCATTGTAGACTAGGTCACATCAATGAGAGAAGGTTGACTAAGTTATATAAAGAAGGATATTTGAATCCGTTCGAATATCAATTTTATGCTACTTGTGAATCTTGTCTCATAGGAAAGATGACAAAAACTCCGTTTACTGGACACGGAGTAAGAACAAGCGAGCTCTTGGGACTCGTACACAGTGACGTGTGCGGTCCTATGTCTACACATGCGTGAGGTGGTTATTCCTACTTCATTACTTTTACGGATGATTTCTCTAGGTATGGATATGTCTTCTTAATAAAGCATAAATCCGGGGCCTTTGAGAAATTCCAAGAATACAAGAATGAAGTGGAAAATCAAACCGGCAAAAGTATCAAGACACTGAGATCTGATCGAGGTGGTGAATACTTGAGTGTCGAGTTCCTGGGTTACTTAAAAGAGAATGGTATTCTCTCTCAGCTTACTCCTCCATACACACCACAACACAACGGTGTATCAGAAAGGAGGAATCGAACCCTATTGGATATGGTTCGTTCCATGATGAGTAAGGCTGAGTTACCACGATCATTCTGGGGATATGCACTAGAATCAGCTGCATATCTTTTGAACATAGTTCCTACCAAGACTGTGCCTACCACACCATATCAGATGTGGAGTGGGAAGAAACCCTATCTTCAGTATCTAAAGATTTGGGGATGTCCAGCTTTTGTTAAAAAGCAGCATGCGGACAAGCTCGAGGCACGATCAGTACAGTGTAAGTTTGTAGGATATCCAAAGAACTCTAGGGGGTATCTATTCTATTACGCAGAGGAACAATTAATGCCTATTTTCTAGAACATCAATTTTTAGAAAAGGAAATAAATGGCAGCGAAATAGAACTGGAAGAAATTCCAGAACCACAAACTGTTACTGAAAGTATGGTAGAACCAGAAGTTCAAGAAGAACAGGACATTCCCGCACCCCTCCGCAGGAGTAGTAGGCCGTCTCATCCGCCTGAGAGATACTACGGTTTTCTCATAGATGGGGATAGAGAGGATTATTTCATTGATGATGATGACCCTACTAGCTTCTAGCAAGCCATTCAGAGCGTCGACTCGGTAAAATGGATGGATGCAATGCGGACCGAAATGGAGTCCAAGTACACTAACAAAGTATGGACTTTGGACATTGCTCCAGATGGGGTAAAACCCGTAGGATGCAAATGGATCTTCAAAAAGAAGATTGGTGTAGATAGACAGGTTGAAACCTATAAGGCTAGGCTTGTTGCAAAGGGTTTCCGTCAAAGACCTGGTTTGGACTATGACGAAACTTTTTCTCCAGTGGCTATGCTTAAATCCATTCCGGTCCTTCTTGCTATTGCTGCCTTCCACGATTATGAAATCTGGCAGATAGACGTAAAGACGGCCTTTCTAAATGAAAATTTAGAAGAGAGCGTCTATATGGATCAGCCAAAGGCATTCATTCAGAGTGGGAGCAGCGTTAAAGTATGCAAGCTGCTTAAGTCCATTTATGGACTAAAGCAGGCATCGCAGAGTTGGAACATCTGTTTTGATGATGCTGTCAAAGAATTCGACTTTATCAAAAATCCAGATGAACCTTGCATATACAGTAAGATTGTAGGGAGAGCTGTAGTATTCCTCGTCTTGTACGTGGATGACATTCTCCTAATAGGAAATGATATTCCTATGTTACAGTCAGTCAAAAGATTCTTATCACAGAAATTCTCCATGAAAGACCTGGGTGATGCCACCTACATTCTGGGGATCCGGATCTATCGTGATAGATCAAAAAGGATGTTAGGACTTTCACAGTCCAGGTACATAGACACCATAGTGAAGCGATTCAGTATGGATGATTCTAAGCGTGGTAACCTACCGGCTTATCACGGAATCACCTTCTCCAAAGAGATGTCTCCCAAGACTGATTTGGAAAGGGATCGCATGTCGATTATACCCTACGCTTCTGCGGTAGGCTCTATAATGTGTGCGATGTTATGTACCAGACCAGATGTAGCATACGCATTGAGCGTTGTAAGCCGGTATCAGGAAAACCCAGGGGAGAAGCACTGGATAGCAGTAAAGAACATTCTAAAGTACCTGAGGAGGACTAAGGAGATGTTTTTGGTGTATGGTGAAAAAGACCTCCAGATGGAGGCCTTTGCCGACTCCGGCTTCCATAATGACAAGGATGACTTCAAATCCATGTCGGGTTATGTATTTACCCTCAATGGAGGGGCGGTATGTTGGAAGAGTTCCAAACAGGAGACCGTTGCTGACTCAACAATGGAAGCGGAGTACATAGCTGCTTGCGATGCCGCAAAAGAAGCTGTCTGGATGAAGAAGTTCCTCACAGAACTTCAGGTGGTTCCTACCAGTGTTGATCCAATACCTTTGTATTGTGACAACAACGGCACTATAACTTTAGCGAAGGAACCCAGGTCCCATCAGAAGTCCAGACACATCTTAAGGCGGTATCACCTAATCAAGGAGATCGTAGATCACCGGGAGATCGAGGTGAAAAGAGTAGAGACGGAGAATAACATTGCTGATCCATTCACAAAGGCCATTCCTCAGACGCAATTCGAGAGGCTATTCGAGATGATAGGTCTACGATATGCCAACTCATGGCCCTAGTGCAAGTGGGAGATTGTTAGTGTATATGCCCTAGGGGCCATTATTGTATCATACTTGTATGTATATTACTTAATGGAAGTTTGGGATATTCACAGTTGTATATACAGTCTTGCTAGAAATGGTAGTATGCTACTTGGTTTGTGTCTACTTTAATATGTGCATATGTTTCTTGTAACGTATCACTTATACATATTAATAGAGCCCATAGGATCTTTGCTTGATTACCAGCGTTGTGATGGCAGTCACACTAGTGGGGGCTGGGTAGTCTATAAGCAACATCATATACTTGTCCCTGGTCGTAGGATTATCGAGACTGGGCATCGATACTCCAGAGTAGACTAGTGTGTACACTTCTCATCCCAGTTGGGGAGATGGTCTATCCCACAGCCATCAGTACGTCGTACTGGAGATAGTATACAGGTGCTCATTAGGTTACGGGTACACCGGACAGGACTCACAGGGGGACTGTTGGTTAGTATTATACCAATCGTCAGTTAACAGTTCCCAGATGACATGAGTACAGCATAGTCCGCAGACTTGACACTGCTACTTCGCCTCGAGTGTGTCCCACTGTTCTTAGATTGCTACCCTAACACGGCTCAAAAGAGTCGTGCAAACAGGTAGCAGTTGGGTGCAGTCCCGAGCACTTGGAGGCAGTAGCGGTTAGAAAGGATTCGTCTCTCCCGGTATTGGGAGTTGATATCGCGCTGTGTCAGAGAGCCATTACGCAAAGTCCCTGGCCAGGGCAAGCGAGATTTACTGGTAGGTTCCAGTAGTTTCTCAGGGTGTAATGGGCTACGCTCCGACATGACTTATACCGCTATTAGGGGATTGATACTTGCCGCCCCCTAGGCTAGATATGCGATAGTCTTAGATGAACAGACCGGACTGTACGGAGATTGTCACATCAGGCTCAGTAGGAGTTCGGTGGT
Source organism: Agapanthus africanus (assembly GCA_030015575.1). Taxonomy (NCBI): domain Eukaryota; kingdom Viridiplantae; phylum Streptophyta; class Magnoliopsida; order Asparagales; family Amaryllidaceae; genus Agapanthus; species Agapanthus africanus. The sequence continues at coordinate 314,370,123 of JASDDO010000019.1, forward strand.
TTTCTCATCGGCCTTCTTATCGACATCTACCTGGGGACCATTACATACAGCTAGTGCCGCTTGCGGCCTGTGGTTAAACCCACTGCCAGCGTGGTGTCGAGCCTTTAGAGTCCCACACAGAGAGTATCCCTGCTCCAGGCGAAACGATATAGAGGTCGTATGGTTTTACGACAAAGGTTCGGACGCGTACGTGTGTTTACGCACGTACGACGTTCGGACAGTTTTTGCTAGCCGGCTTTGGTTTAAGCCAGATTCTAGTATCGGGTTATTGGATTTGTACAGTCTAAAGTTTTTCCGTGTTTTCACGGATAGGAGGGGTGTTCTCGTAATTTGTCGGGAAGCTTCTAGATGGATGATGACATGGAGGGTAAGGTGGCATTAGCATTTAATGAATTTGTGACTCACTTAGATGAATCATTCAAGTGAGTTAATGAAGCATTTATTGCTTAATGACTCACTTGATGATTCATTGCATATATTTAATGAAGTATGATGATAATGCATTTTGATATTATTCTTTTTGATTTTCTTATGCTTCATAATATATTAGAAGTGAGAAGCTTTTTCATTCATTCTCATGCTCACTTTCTCTCTCCTCAAGCTCTCTCTTGTAACCCTAATCCTCCCCTCTCATGTGTTGAGATCAAGGATTAGATAGACTAATACATTCATAACCTCACTATATATCCCCTAGGTAGCTTAGATTAGCACTTTGAGCAACCTAGTTATCTCAAGTTAGAGATCAAGCTTGGCGTAGGAGCTCTTGGGTGGATTGTCTTTGACTCGAGGAGGCCGTTGAGGCGCCGATGTTACAAGGAGCCTACGAGGAGTGGAGGACAGCGATGAAGACCCGAAAGACAAGTAACGTGATGTATAACTTCGAATCCGAGTAGTTAAACCTCTCGTAGTTTGCTAGTAACGGTTTAGATACGATTCATGCGCTCAAGTCCGTGTTACGAAGCTTTGATAATCGTTTTTCATATATTCCGCCTCCCCGCAAGTTCGTGGGGTGCGTAATATGGACTTACACAATCCGGTCTCTTCATCTAATATGTCGCATATCGAGTCTGGGGTGGAATCGTCAGACCATGGTAACTTGACAAGTCATGCCGATATGTGGCCTATAACCTTTTGAGAAACTATTGATAACATTTACCAGTAAATCTCATCAGCCCTGACCAGGGACTTTCTGTTATAGACAATCGAGCATAACGCAACATCAACTCGCAATACCGGGAGAGACGAAACCCCTCCTATCGCTCACTGCCTCCATGTGACTCGGGACTATACCTAAAATCCACTTCTTTGCACAAATTCTTTGAGCCGTGGTAGGGAGGAAATTAAAGCACAGTGAGAACCACACAAGATACTATGATGATCTCAGGTCTACAGACTAACTTATACAAGTGTCACCAGAGAACTGCTATCTGATGATAGGTATGCTACCATCTAGGAATTCTCGGCGAATCCTGTTCGGTGTACCCATTCTCTAATAGCACCTGTGTACAATCTTTGATGTCAAACACCAATGGTTGTGGGATCAATTAACGCCCCATATAAGGTCAAGAAACGTAAACACTAGTATGCTCTGGAATATCGATGCCCTGTCTCGATACTCCTTCGACTAAGAACTATTAAAGGATGTGCTTGCGGACTACACAAGCCCCACTAGTATGATCTGCATCATAGTCCTGATAGTCAAGCCTACATCCTAAGGGCTTTATCAACATGTATCATAGAGACAGTATAATAATACAGGTGTACATGTTATGATATAGAGCAACCAGATAGCATACTATCATGTCGAGCAAGAAAGTCCTCTATATATATGTCCAAGTATTCACTATATCATACAATAATGGCCTCTGGGGCATACATATTCTTAACACTACGTGTGTGTAAAAGACATCCCTACACTTAGAGAATTCAATTCAAGCTATCATACCCTTTGTCCATATTCCTTAATACTTTTTAGTCGGTGATATTTTAGATGGATTTGCTCATGCATTATTCATGCGGCCGTTAATATTTCTTGAGCTACTAACCAACCGATTACTGAATGTGCTCACTTATTAAGGCATAATTAGCAATATCCTAGTCTTGGAACACTTAAGGTTAACAGTGACTCCCAAACCAGTTGGTCTAAGGAACAAGGGAATAAGGCACCCTCGCTATATTTTTTTATGCTGCCTTAAGTAATAACAAAACCAGTGTTCATTTTTCTGCACCATTTATATTTTGTGTCATTTATAATTTTGTTAATTTATATATTTTTCCTTCATACTAAGGCTTCTAGGCAAGAGCATTTCAAGGTATTCTCCACTATCCCAAATTTCAAGATGTGTGCAAGTGCATATAGTAGGATATCAACATTCAGAAGTTTGGACTCAAGAATAAAAACTATTTTTTAGACTTATTTCTATCCGCGGATTAGTGATTTCTTTATCTTACTAACTCCAGCTCATGACCACGTATTACTAGTTTCATTTTAAAACATCTAATTTTTTGCATTTCTTAGATCTTTTCCTCTCTTCCATATGTATTTTTCACTTTCTAACTTTTATTTTCAAAAAAACTCATTTTTTTATATAGTGCAAAATGATATGTGAATACAAACCTCCCCCCCAAACCTGTTTGCAGCAGTGTCATCACTGATGCTATTGTTCGAACACAAAAACCTGTTGACTTAGGTGGAGAATAATAGGGTCAAAAGATAGTCAAATGGAAAACCACCCCCAAACTTGTTCTTTAGCATGCACATTTTTTCATTATAAACACCTCCATTATTAGATGAAACACTGTTACCGAAACATGGAGGTGAGACGGAGGAAAGTTAGTCGTGATAAAGCGGCTCCTGCAAGAACAGGAGCTCCTCCGATGGTTCAGCGGAAAAGTACAATTTTAATCTACACCCATTTACTTTGAAAATATAACCGTTTTTAGTATTTTCTACATCCACTGCACCGTGCGGGTATACATACTGCACCACAAAAGATCCTTTCCAACGAAATCTTAGCTTACCCGGATGAAAATGGAGACGGGAATCGTAAAGAAGGACTTGTTGTCCTGGTGTGAAAGTTTTTCTCAAAAGATGTTTGTTGTGGAACGCCTTTGTCCGGTTCTTTACTATAACCGCGTTATCGTAGGCTTCATCACGAAGCTCGCTCAGCTCATTTAATTGCAGCTTACGATAGCTGCCTGCTTGGTCAAAATCGAAATTAAACTCTTTAATTGCCCATATTGCCCTATGTTAGATCTCGACAGGGAGGTGGCAAACCTTCCCAAACCCCAGTCGGTAAGGAGACATGCTAAGATCGGTCTTATATCCAGTACGAAATGCTCAAAGAGCATTAGTCGGTTTGGTGGACCAATCCTTACAGTTCTTAGAAACTGTTTTCTCCAAAATTTGCTTGATCTGTCTATTGGAGACTTTGGCTTGCCCGCTCATTTGGGGGTGATTTAGCATAGAAAGCTTATGGTTGATTGAATATTTCTGCATCAAAACCTCGAAAGACCGATTGCAGAAATGCGTCACATTTTCGCTAATGATAGCATGAGGGTGCTCGAACCGAGAAAATATTTTTTTTAAGGATCTTAACAACAATCTTGTTGTCATTAGTATGGCTCGGTATTGCTTCAACCCATTTAGAGAGATAATCAACCGCTAATAAAATGTATAAGTTCCCAAAAGAGTTGGGAAACAGGCCCATGAAATCAATTCCCCATACATCAAATATCTCCACAACCAAGATTGGTTGGAGCGGCATCTCATTTCTCCGTGAAATCCTGTAGGGTTCCTAGGCACACTATAGAGGTCACACAAGGCATCAACCATGCCAATTTAAAATTTTATGGGTGCCGAGAAACCCCAATACGGATCGTCGGCTAGAATTCTAGGCGATATGTGAATCTAGTTAACAACTTAACTAAAAGAAGAGAGCTACAACCTTTGTAGATCCGGTTATCCACTTCCTTAGCTCCATGTAGGCATCCTCTCGCTGTCCATCTCGAATCCCGAACTCAAACGTCGGCTTCATCGGAGATTTGGGCGGACCAGGTCGTCGGCTTCGTGCCGAAGATGATCTACGTCGAGGCATCGCAAGTTCAAGCTCCGACTTCACAAATTTGTGAAACTTGTGAAGAAAACACCCAAAACAACTTGGCAAGAGGTAGAGGGTGAAGAAATAGGAGGTGGGTTCACTTTAGAATTGGATTTCTCACTTTAGAACTCAAGTTGCCATTGATGGCATCAAGTTTTCATTCTTGAAGATGAAGAAGAAGATGAAGCTAGAATTATGATAAGTCTTAAGTTAAAATGAATAATAATTCAATACTTATCATAAGCTAACTAAGGTTAAGTGTAGAGAATAGACCATGGTTACTTGGATGAGTTAGGGTTAAGCATGAAGACAAGAATGGTTACAAAAGTCAAAGCTTCATGAAGCTTCAACTTAAAACAAAGAAAGCCACCATTCTCATCATAATCCTTTTCAAATAAATAAATAAATAAATAAATGAATATGCAAAACCCTAATCAACACTTAACCATGGTTTTAATTCTTTACACTTAACAAAATGATCAAGTATCATCAAACATGATACAAATATGTGCACAAAAGTATATCACATATACTTCTTGCACATCAAGTGAGAAAATCCATATAAAGTGAACCAATACTAGTTAATGCAAAGCAATATATCAAATATATAATTATACATTAAATCATTAAATCAACACTTGATTTAACGATCCGGTCATATCACATATAACCGACTAGTATCCAATATATCGGCTTATCGAATCAATCCTTGATTCGATATCTAGGTTATATCGAATATAACCATTCGATACATCCATCGCGAGAATGAAATACGGTATCACATACACGCATTATTCTCGGTCCTGCACATATCTCATATGCGCTCCTATTTCATTTCGCTTGAGCCAGGAAACCTCTGTGTAGGACTCTAAAGACTCGTCAATACGCCGGTAGCAGATGATGATCATATCAAGCACTCACAAGACGCAAGCGGCCTGCTAAACGTAACGGCCATCCGGGTATTGAGCGATCAGAAGATCGACGAGCTTGCCCGCTCACACTCCTGTGAATCCAACCAGTAACACTTACCGTACAGTCCGGTCTGTTCGTCTGATATGTCGCATATCAAGTCTAGGGGTGGTAAACGTCAGACCCCAATAACCGATAAGTCGTGCCGATATAAGGCTCATAACGGGTCGAGAAACTACTGGTAACACTTACCAGCAAATCTCTGATCAGCCCTGGCCAGGGACTTCCCTGTTACGGCCAATCGAACACAGTGCAACATCAACCCCCAATACCGGGAGAGACGAAACCCCTCCTATCGCTCATTGCCTCCATATGACTCGGGACTGTACCCAAAGACCACCGTTTTGCATGCCCTCATGGACGTGGTAAGGTGGAGATCAAAGCACAGTAGGAATCACACAAGACTCTATGACGATCTCGGGTCTACAGACTAACCTGTACAAGTGTCACCTGAGAACTGCCATCTGATGTGAGGTATAATACCATCTGGGAGTTCTCGGCAAGTCCGTCCAGTGTACCCAGTCTCCACTGAGCACCCGTATACCATCTCTGATGTCAAACACCAATGGATATAGGATCATCCATCGCCCATCTCATGGGTCGAGAAGCGTATACGCTAGTCTACACTGGTATATCGATGCCCCGTCTCGATACACCCACGACTAGGGACCTTGAAGGATGTACCTATGGACTACCATGTCCCCACTAGTATGATCTGCATCATAGTCCACGTAGTCAAGTACATATCCTAAGGGCTTTATCAACATGTAACTATAAGACAGTTTAAAGAGACAAGTGTACATGTTAAGATAAAGAGTAACCAGATAGCATACTATCATATCGAGCAAGAAAGTCATCTCTATATATGTCCAAGCATCCAATATAATATACATCATCTGTATAATACTGGCCTCTAGGGCATACATACAACTAACAATCCCCACTTGCACTAAGGCCAGCTGCTGTAGTATCGCATACCGAGCATCCCGAAGAGTCTCTCAAACTGTATCTGGGGAATGGCCTTCGTGAGTGGATCCGCCGTGTTGTTCTTCGTGTCAACCCTCCTGACCTCGATCTCCCGGCGATCAACTATCTCCCGGATCAGGTGATACCGCCTCAGAATATGCCTGGATCGCTGATGGGACCTGGGTTCCTTGGCCAAAGCCACCGCTCTATTGTTATCGCAATACAAAAGTATTGGATGCTCAATGGATGGAACCACTCCAAGTTCAGTAATGAACTTCTTGATCCAGACAGCCTCTTTAGCAGCATCGTTGGCAGCGATGTATTCAGCCTCCATCGTCGAGTCTGCCACGGTTTCCTGCTTGGAACTCTTCCAGCTAACCGCCCCTCCATAAAGGGTAAAGACAAAACCCGACTGTGACTTAGAGTCGTCCTTATCACTCTGGAAGCTCGAATCGGTAAAGGACTCCACTTGGAGTTCTCCGTTACCATACACCAAGAGCATCTCTTTAGTCCTTCGTAAGTACTTGAGAATGCTCTTCACAGCTGTCCAGTGACTCTCTCCAGGATCAGCTTGATACCTGCTCACTATACTTAGTGAGTATGCTACATCAGGTCTGGTACATAGCATCGCATACATGATAGAGCCTACAGCCGAAGCATAGGGTATCCCTTGCATGCGAGCTCTCTCCAAATCATTCTTGGGAGACATCTCTTTGGAGAGAGTGACTCCAGAGATCGTGGGCAAGTTCCCACGCTTGGATTCTTCTATACTAAACCTCTTTAGTATGGTGTCAATGTACCTGGATTGGGACAATCCCAATATCCGTTTGGATCTATCTCTATAGATCCTAATTCCCAATATGCAGGAGGCATCACCAAGATCTTTCATTGAGAATCTTTGTGATAAGAAGAGCTTGACCGCTTGCAGCATAGGAATATCATTTCCTATCAAGAGTATGTCATCCACGTACAATACGAGGAAGACAACCTTACTCTCTGCTACCTTCTTGTAGATACAAGGTTCATCTGGGTTTTTGACGAAATCAAACTCTTTGATAACGACGTCAAAGCAGATGTTCCAACTCCGCGATGCTTGCTTTAATCCATAAATGGATTTAAGCAGCTTGCACACCTTCCCGCTGCTCCCACTGTCTACGAAGCCCTCTGGCTGAGTCATGTACACGCACTCTTCTAAATCACCATTTAGAATGGCGGTCTTAACATCCATTTGCCAGATTTCGTAGTCATGAAAGAAAGCAATGGCAAGCATGATTCGGATGGATTTAAGCATAGCCACTGGAGAAAAGGTTTCGTCATAGTCCACACCTGGTCTTTGACGAAAACCTTTTGCAACAAGTCTAGCTTTGAAAGTCTCCACTTTCCCATCTACACCAAGTTTTTTCTTGAAAATCCACTTGCTCCCGATGGGTTTTACCCCTTCAGGAGCAACATCCAAAGTCCATACTTTGTTGGTGTACATGGATTCCATCTCGGACCGCATTGCATCCAGCCATTTCACTGAGTCCCTACTCGTGATGGCCTGCTCGAAGCTAGTTGGGTCATCATCCTCCATGATGCAATCCTCGCTCCCACCATCCATGAGAAAACCGTAGTATCTCTCAGGTTGGCGAGGAACCCTACTAGATCGGCGGAGAGGCTGGGGTTCATTGGGAGCTACTGAATCTTCTGGTTCCACTAAATCTTCAGTTACGGTTTGTGTATCTGGAACCTCTTCCAGCTCTACCACTTTGCCACTAATTTCTTTTTCAAGGAATTCCTTTTCTAAAAAGGTGGCATGTCGAGAAACAAACACTTTTTGTTCCTCTGCATGGTAGAAAAGATATCCATGTGAATGTTTGGGATATCCCACAAACTTGCATAGAACTGACCGTGCCTCGAGTTTGTCCGGATTTTGCCTTTTGACATAGGCCGGGCAACCCCATATCTTAACTCGTTTAAGACATGGTCTCTTCCCACTCCATATCTCATATGGTGTGGTAGGTACAGATTTAGTTGGAACTTGATTCAATAGGTATGCTGCTGTTTCCAGCGCATATCCCCAGAAGGAAATAGGTAACTCAGCTGTGCTCATCATAGAGCGCACCATATCTAATAGGGTGCGGTTCCTCCGTTCTGATACACCGTTGTGCTGTGGTGTATATGGAGGAGTCAGCTGAGAGAGAATCCCATTCTCTTTTAGGAAGTCCAGGAATTCATTGCTTAAGTATTCACCTCCTCGATCAGATCGTAGGATTTTAATACTTTTTCCGGTTTGGTTCTCAACTTCTTGCTTATATTCTCTAAATTTCTCAAAAGCTTCTGATTTGTGTTTCATCCGGAACACATACCCGAACCTAGAGAGATCGTCAGTGAATGTAATGAAGTATGAAGAACCATCCCTGGCATGTGTAGACACAGGACCGCATACATCACTATGTATCAGTCCTAAGAGTTCAGTAACTCTTTCTCCGTATCCCGTAAACGGAGTTTTGGTCATCTTGCCTTTGAGACATGACTGGCAAGTGTCATAAGATGAAAATTCAAACGGATTTAAATATCCATCTTTATGCAACTTAGCTAGTCGTGTCGCATTGATGTGACCCAGTCTACAATGCCACAAGAAGGATTCGTTCAGTTCAGAACTCTTCCTCTTGTGTGTGTTAGTTATGCTCAGAACTGTTGATTGATTTAGAACATAAATGCCATTACACAACGTGCCTGATCCAACCAACTTTTGGTTACGGAAAATGTTCATAACATTGTCCTGTAATACAAAATTATATCCCTCTTTACTCAATAAAGAAACCGATATAATGTTGCATATCAGGTTCGGCATGTAATAGCATTCGTTCAGAACCAATGTATTACCGGTTGGTAACACAAGGTGATATTCCCCGACAGTCTTAGCTGCAACAATTGCACCATTTCCAACTCTAATGTCTTTATCACCTTCTCCAAGTTCTCTACCTTTTCTAAGCCCATGTAACTGATTACATATATGGGATCCTGACCCGGTATCTAATACCCAGGACGTAGGGCAAATGGAGAAACAGTTCTCTGTAACAAACACACCCGAAGAAAATGCATCAACATGTACTTTCTTCAATCGGGTGGCATGGGAATCCTGGTATTCCCCTATATCCTGTTCATTCCTATAACTCTTATAGGAAAGAACAGAACCAACGTTCCCCAGCACAGTATAACATGCGGGTTCGGTCAATACATCCATATTGTTATCTTTGTTAGGGCATGAAATGGTCGCTACCTGGAGAGAGAGAGAAGAAAACACTTTAGCGTAAGCTCGTGCAAGATCAGATTGGTTATTATCTTATCTAATCAGGATGGCTCCCACTGGTTTTTATCAAATCTTCCTTCAAACCCTAAAAGGAAAGACTAGCCGGGATTAATTACACACTACAAGTTCGCCAATCTTTCAGCCAGGCCAGTGTCGGTACTTTGAGGGAGGTCCCCCGTGCTTTCGCACGAACCTAATTACTGTAAACCTCGTTTTCCCAGAGGCGTAACCCCGTTGACACCTTTCTAGACACCTACTTGATCGGCTAATTATAATGTGTAAAACTCTCCCAGGAGTAACTCTTACTCGCAGTGGGTATCGGGATCCAACTATCTCATAGAAAGTATGCAATCTCATTGCAAATTTCAACACTTGAAATTCCCGATAATATTTTGCCCCTAGCGTCCTATGACCTTGACAAAGGACAACAAATCATAGCATGCTAGTCAAGTTCAACCCGTCATTTCTTGATTGAATCAAACCCACCCGCACGGCCCTTGACAAAGGCCAACAAGGTCGTACGACTACCCTGAAACAATCTGCATCATATGCATAAGCAGATAATCACTATTCAGCTACCGCACACTACGCCTTGACAAAGGCCAACAAACGCAGCACGAATACTAAACAGTTCTTATCTGAAATGACGAAGGGCTACGACAGGTTTTTCTGAAAACATATTGCGTAATGAACTTGATATCGCTGTAGAATCAAATGAAGTTTTGAAATGGAGTGATTTTGAGGCTTTTCTAGTTTTGCTAAAGGGGTCACTCCCGGTGAAGGGATCGTCGGCCCTTTCCTCGTCGAATGAGGTGCGGGATATATCATATATATCACTGTGCAAAGCAGAAACTATAGAAGCAATCAAAAACAAACCGAGTGTGTAGCATCTGCCAGTTATCGCTAAAGGAGTCACTCCCGGTGAAGGGATCTCGGTCCTTTCCTCATAGAATAAGGTGCAGGGTATATCATATATACCGCTATGCAAAGCAAGAACTGTAGCTACCTGTTTTGTTTAAAATTTGATTCTACAACATCTTAGGTTTCTTATCTTTCATTAATCACATTAATGAAGTCCCATCATTTAAGTACCTAAACATCACAGATAAATACGACGTACACTTATGCCATCCGCATTCGCCTCGATGTCCCCTCGTGCACCGTTAGGTTAGGTAACTAAAGACAGGGCAGGGCAGGGCTTGTGCGGGTGTAAAACATAAGTAACGTCTATATAATATATCATATATACTATATACTGTATCCATCACAGAACATCACATGATCACATCACAGATATCGCAGCAGAAGAAACATATGAAATATTGGATATACTAGGACGTCCGTGTTTCCAATACGAGCCAGTATAAAACACGGATTCCACGGTCGTGATGAATAGCCAATCCCACACCCCTAGACCCCTACGAAAGCGGCAAGCAACCCTACCAATTCTAGGGTTAGGAGACCCGGACTCGACTCCTCGAGATGGTCTCCCACTGGACCCCAGAACCCGGTTACTTGTGCTCCCCTCTTTGGGTCTATCCTAATGCGGAAAAGTAAATAATATACAAAAGGTGACAACTTCCGCAACCTGGAAGTGCCCCAAATCAAAGAATATTACATACAAGTTTTTACATGAATGAAAATGAAAAACACTCATCTCACATAAAAACCCCCGGCTATTCAAACACGACAATCCAATATAACATATCCAGCAACACATAACATCACATGTCATCAACGTAAGTAAATATGCGCATCCCAATTGTCGTTGACATATAGCAACGAAACCGGCGATTCACATATTACACTTACGGTCACAGAAAAGAAAGTGTAAAACTACAACAATTGGAATCCGCAACCTCTTTAGACATCGCATGCCTAACACTTATAAACCCCGCATTTTAGTCCCATTATCGAAAACCCTTTTCAATATGAAGTGAGACAAAATCGCTAGATTTATAACATTCATCCAGTTATCGCATAACTGTTTGTGAATTCCAATTATTGTATCACATTCCAGATAAACAGAAAATGTTAAACTTTCCGATCGAACAGTCGAATACCCAAGTTTTCCCGATACAGCTCAACACATGAAATAAGTCTAACAACATTCAGTTCGTGCCTCAGTACCAACGGTCCAGCCGTAGAAGGGTCCAGCCAACGCCTCACATGTGGCACGCCGTACTGCCCCAAACCCGAAGGTTCAAAAGGCAATTCAAGACGGTCACATAATCGAGTTAAGGTTTGTTGTCTTCTAGAGGGACCATTGCGTTACTTGCACTACTTAGAACGTCCTTAAACCACACAAAAATCCAACACTTGGATATTTTCCGGCAGGGAAAAAGTTGGGTATTTATATCCGGTCGAACTTTTTAACATTTTCTAAAGTTATCCGGAAAAACACAAAGACGAAATTTGATAATCCGATCGAAACATCGAAGCTCTAAAACAACTCAGAATATTCAACTCTTGAATAAATATTAAAAATTCCCAAAAAATCCAGCACCTGAAAACATGAATTACTGTGCAAAAAGTATTGGACAATTTAATAATACTGCCGCGGAACCGCCGCAGAAGGCATGCTTCTGCCGCGGTTCCGCCGCACTCTTGACGAATTGGCCCACCGAATTTCACAGTAATTCTAATAGGACCCTGCTGAATTTTTTAGCAATTTTTAATCTGGGAAAAACCCATTTTTTAGAAAAAGTCCAGAGAGCATGTAAAACTTAGGGTTTCGGGTTCGATCAGGTTTCAAATATAGTCTAGACTTCGCCTAAGGCTTTAGCTAGGCTCTGATACCACTGTAGGGTTCCTAGGCACACTATAGAGGTCACACAAGGCATCAACCATGCCAATTTAAAATTTTATGGGTGCCGAGAAACCCTAATACGGATCGTCGGCTAGAATTCTAGGCAATATGTGAATCTAGTTAACAACTTAACTAAAAGAAGAGAGCTACAACCTTTGTAGATCCGGTTATCCACTTCCTTAGCTCCATGTAGGCATCCTCTCGCTGTCCATCTCGAATCCCGAACTCAAACGTCGGCTTCATCGGAGATTTGGGCGGACTAGGTCGTCGGCTTCATGCCGAAGATGATCTACGTCGAGGCATCGCAAGTTCAAGCTCCGACTTCACAAATTTATGAAACTTGTGAAGAAAACACCCAAAACAACTTGGCAAGAGGTAGAGGGTGAAGAAATAGGAGGTGGGTTCACTTTAGAATTGGATTTCTCACTTTAGAACTCAAGTTGCCATTGATGGCATCAAGTTTTCATTCTTGAAGATGAAGAAGAAGATGAAGCTAGAATTATGATAAGTCTTAAGTTAAAATGAATAATAATTCAATACTTATCATAAGCTAACTAAGGTTAAGTGTAGAGAATAGACCATGGTTACTTGGATGAGTTAGGGTTAAGCATGAAGACAAGAATGGTTACAAAAGTCAAAGCTTCATGAAGCTTCAACTTAAAACAAAGAAAGCCACCATTCTCATCATAATCCTTTTCAAATAAATAAATGAATGAATGAATGAATATGCAAAATCCTAATCAACACTTAACCATGGTTTTAATTCTTTACACTTAACAAAATGATCAAGTATCATCAAACATGATACAAATATGTGCATAATAGTATATCACTTATACTTCTTGCACATCAAGTGAGAAAATCCATATAAAGTGAACCAATACTAGTTAATGCAAAGCAATATATCAAATATATAATTATACATTAAATCATTAAATCAACACTTGATTTAACGATCCGGTCATATCGCATATAACCGACTAGTATCCAATGTATCGGCTTATCGAATCAATCCTTGATTCGATATCTAGGTTATATCGAATATAACCATTCGATACATCCATCGCGAGAATGAAATACGGTATCACATACACGCATTATTCTCGGTCCTGCACATATCTCATATGCGCTCCTATTTCATTTCGCTTGAGCCAGGAAACCTCTGTGTAGGACTCTAAAGACTCGTCAATACGCCGGTAGCAGATGATGATCATATCAAGCACCCACAAGCCATAGGCGGTCTGCTAAACGTAACGGCCATCCGGGTATTGAGCGATTAGAAGATCGACGAGCTAGCCCGCTCACACTCCTGTGAATCCAACCAGTAACACTTACCGTACAGTCCGGTCTGTTCGTCTGATATGTCGCATATCAAGTCTAGGGATGGTAAACGTCAAACCCCAATAACCGATAAGTCATGCCGATATGAGGCTCATAACGGGTCGAGAAACTACTGGTAACACTTACCAGCAAATCTCTGATCAGCCCTGGCCAGGGACTTCCCTGTTACGGCCAATCGAGCACAGCGCAACATCAACCCCCAATACCGGGAGAGACGAAACCCTTCCTATCGCTCATTGCCTCCATGTGACTCAGGACTGTACCCAAAGACCACCGTTTTGCACGCCCTCATGGACGTGGTAAGGTGGAGATCAAAGCACAGTGGGAATCACACAAGACTCTATGACGATCTCGGGTCTACAGACTAACCTGTACAAGTGTCACCTGAGAACTGCCATCTGACTTGAGGTATAATACCATCTGGGAGTTCTCGGCGAGTCCGTCCAGTGTACCCAGTCTCCACTGAGCACCCGTATACCATCTCTGATGTCAAACACCAATGGATATGGGATCATCCATCGCCCATCTCATGGGTCGAGAAGCGTATACGCTAGTCTACACTGGTATATCGATGCCCCGTCTCGATACACCCACGACTAGGGACCTTGAAGGATGTACCTATGGACTACCATGTCCCCACTAGTATGATCTGCATCATAGTCCACGTAGTCAAGTACATATCCTAAGAGCTTTATCAACATGTAACTATAAGACGGTTTAAAGAGACAAGTGTACATGTTAAGATAAAGAGTAACCAGATAGCATACTATCATATCGAGCAAGAAAGTCATCTCTATATATGTCCAAGCATCCAATATAATATACATCATCTGTACAATACTGGCCTCTAAGGCATACATACAACTAACAAATCCTATCCATGTGTTGATACCGTGAACTAGTTTTGCAATAATCATATGCATTTTTAAATAACGTTGGCCAATAAAATCTACATTGCAAAACTTTCTCCGTAGTTTTTCTTGGACAAAAGTGACCGCCACATGCTTGATCATGACATAAGGACAATACACTCTTGAACTCATTATTAGGGACACATCGACGAATGATCTGATCGGGACAATACATAAACAAATAGGGTTTGTCCCAGTAAAAGCGTTTCACCTGGGATAAAAATCTGTGATTGTCTTGATTTAACCATTCGCTGGGTAGAATTCCAGTTGCTAAATAATTCACAATATCAGCGAACTAAGGTTTGCTAGATATGGTCAAGAGATGTTCGTCCAGAAAAGAATCGTTTATTGGCACGGTCAACGTTGGTGAAGAAGAAAGTCGTGATAAATGGTCGACTACGTTATTTTCACATCCACTTTTGTCTCTTATGACTGGGTCAAATTCTTGTAACAAGAGGATCCAACGTATTAGCCTGGATTTAGCATCCTTCTTCGATAAAAGATGTCGTAAGGCGGAATGATCGGTGTAAATTACAACCGGAGAGCGAATTAAGTAGAGCCTGGATTTTTCTAATGCAAATACAACTTCCAAGAGTTCTTTTTTGGTGGTTGTATTGTTCATTTGGGTATCGTTCAAGGTCCTACTCGCATAATAAATCATATGTGGCATCATATCAATGTGCTATCCTAAGACTACACCAATAGCAAAATCGGATGCATCACACATAAGCTTAAAAGGGTGATTCCAATCTGGAGATGATAGAACGGGGGCTGTAGTGAGGGAACGTTTAAGCAATTCAAAAGCAGCCAAGCAATTCGAGTCAAAATGAAATGTTGTATTCTTGGCCAGGAGAAGAGTTAAGGGTCTAGCAATCTTGCTAAAGTCCTTAATGAATCGTCTATAAAATCCAGCATGACCAAGAAAGTGACGCATTTAGGAGGAGGAAGGTTGGAAATGACATCTATTTTAATTTTGTCTACCTCAAATCCCTTTCGTGAAATGATATGCCCTAAGACAATACATTCTTGATCCATGAAATGCCATTTTTTCCAATTCAAAGTTAGATTCTTATCCTTATAGCAGGTAAGACCAGCGTCAAGATGATGTAAGCATTTCTCAAAGGAGTCCCCAAATATGGAGAAATCTTCCATAAATATCTCCAGAAAACTCTCGACCATGTCCGAGAATATCCCCATCATACACCGCTGAACTGTAGCGGGAGCATTGCATAACCCAAAGGGCGTGCATCTATAAACGAAAGTATCGAAAGGACAAGTAAAAGTTGTCTTATCTTGATCCTTTTCGACGATGGGAATCTGGTTATAGCTTGAGTAACCGTCCAAGAAACAATAGAACTCATGCCCAGCTAAACGTTCCAATATCTGGTCAATGAAGGGTAGAGAGAAGTGATCTTTTCTCGTCGCAGTATTGAATTTTCTGTAATCAATACATACCTGCCACCCAGTTTGAGTGCGAGTTTGAATCAACTCATTAGCCTCATTAGTTATGACCATGATGCCAGACTTTTTAGGGACTACATGAATAGGTCTTACCCATTGGCTATCAGATATTGGGTAAATTATACCATTATCTAAGTATTTGACGATTTCTTTCTTCACCGCCTCTTTCATGACGGAATTCAACCGTCTTTGTGGGTTATAGGCTGGTTCGGCCCCATCCATCAAATGTATATAATGTTCAACAATTAAGAGACTAATCTTTTTTATATCCGTCATTTTCCAACCAAAAGCTTGCCGATTCTATCTCAAGACAGACAAAAGAGCTCTCTCATGCTCTAAAGCTAGAGAAACTGATATGATGACGAGTAAACACTCATTCTCACCTAAATATGCATATTTAAAATGTGACAGCAGCGTCTTGAGATCAAATGTCGGCGGAGAGATGATAGAAGGTAGGGGAAGGGAATGATACTCGGACTCTTTGAGAGGTTCATAACTAGCATAAGTGATTGACTCGGATAGCTCAACTAACTTATTCGACAAGTCAAAGGATTCGAATTCGGGGGTGGACTTGTCAACATAAGAGTCCCGTGAATCAAGATCATCAAGGACAGTGATCCCTTCGTATTCCCTATTCGTGTAAGGAGTGGTTGTATCAAACAATGACGCACTAGTGGCGTCGAGTTCATTATCGTAGAGTAAAAACTCCTCAAATTCGCAACTGTCGGAAGCTTTCTCATTGACGGAACATATATCAATCATATGAGCAGAAGGTTTGGAGGGTTGACTTCTTACCCTGAAAATGTTAAGTTCAATTGTCATCTTCCTAAAAGATAGGTTCATGGAACCGTTACGACGATTGATTATCGCATTCGAGGTTGCTAGAAATGGTCGACCAAGAATTACTGGGATTTGGTTCCGTAGGTTCGCCACAGGCTATGTATCTAAAACTATAAAGTTCACAGAGAATATAAATTCCCCGACTTATATCAATACGTCCTCTAGCTCATCCCTAGGGTGGGTGATAGATCGATCGGCCATCTAAAGAGTGCAGTGTATAGGTTTCAACTCTCCTATGTCTAATTGCTCATAAACAAAATACGAGAGAAAATTCACACTAACACCAAGATCGAGTAGAGCGCAATTAATGTTTTTACCCCCAATAGTTATAGAAATTATAGGACAACCGGGGTCCTTATGTTTGTTGGGCAAATTTTGGGTAAGAGCATCACTCACATTGCTCGCTAAGAAAACCTTTTTAGGTGCTTGATTTTTCCTTTTCTTAGTGCATAAGTCCTTAAGAATTTTTGCATAGGATGAAACTCGTTAGATAGTATCTAAGAGAGGAATATTAATGTTAATTTGCTTAAACATTCCCACAATCTTCTCCATTTATGGACTTTGTTTTTTGGGCCTCAACCGGTTTGGAAAAGAGGATTTATTAACAGGGATTTGGTCCAACTCTTGTGGAGAAGTATGTGTGGATGGAATGGATCCCAAAATTGGATTTGGGGTGGTCTGATATGGTAATTCATTCAAGGAAGTGGACTGAGGGTTCGAGCCCAGTGAAGAACAGAGAATAAGCTCGGAAGAAGATATTTGATTAGACGAAGTAGAAGTAGAAGTAGAAGTAGTAGCCGGGGTGTCGTCGACATCATCAACTTGTTCACCAATATGATTGTTCATCACTCTTCCCGATCTCAACATAGTTATGACAGCCATATTATGATTTTGTTGGTTAAGGACAGTGTTAGCGTTTTGTGGGTGGCTGGAATTTGGTAAAGATTAAGATGGAAGTTTCCCTTTCTCTCTTTCACTCATTGCGGCATTTAACTATGCAATTTGTGCTTCGATCGATTTGATGCTTTCACTGTAAGAAGCAGCGTGTTACACTAACGTTTGGATAGAAAACGTTAAATTAGCTGATATTTGTGCGGATTTTTTAATAAATGCTTCTAAGCTTCTTTTGAGTGCAGAGATTTTATCGGTACCGGCTGGAGGAATATTATTATGTGGTTGGAAAAAATTGTTATAAGGAGCAAAATTGCTGGCCAGATTTTGGAATGATTGCGGTTGAAAGAGCTGTTGAATTTGTTGTGGTGGTTATTGTTGCTGTAGAGGAAGCCTTTGATAGTTATTTTGACCTTGGAACTAATTTTGATTTTGGTTTTAAGTTTGGCTTTGGTTCCAAGCAAAATTCGGATGATTCCTCCATCCTTGGTTATATGTGGATGAATAAGGATCGTTTTTAGGTCGTTGCTGAAAAGAAGCATTGGTTTGTTCTTGACCTTGAGACGGAGGATTCAAAGAACATTCTTCTGTTAAATGTGACGAATCATAACAGCAACCACACACGGTTTTAGCGAGTGTAACTTGGTTTAGGAAGGCAAACCAGAGACGGACGACCACGGTCCCGTCTACGCTCCGACCAATTAAGTAAAACAAAATAAGCTGAAGAGAATTTGCTCTCAACAGCTTCGACCCTCTTTTGCATCGCATTTCGGCTTTCATTGCGATGAAATCGTCAAGCTGATGGATACCTGCCCTAGATGAAGATGATGTTTTTGGTCTTGTGCTCTCCCGCTGTAATGTTTGTTCGGCGAGATCTTCAAGAAATTATCATGCTTGCTCGTCAGATTTTGACATGAAATGACATTGACAAATAGTTTCTAGAATTTTCTTTGTTGCTGGATTAACACCCTCATACATAATTTGGCAAAGTTGCCATTTTTCGACTCCGTGATGAGGGCATTAGACAAGGAGATCTTTAAACCTTTCAAAGCATTTTCAAAAGGGTTCGTTAGGAAGCTGGGCAAACTGGTTAATCTTGCTCCGAATATGAGCAGTCTTATGATTAGGAGAAATGCTTTAACAAATTCATCCCAATTGGTGATAGAATGTGAGGAGATGCTATAAAGCCACTTCTCTGCAAGATCACATAAGGTAAAAGGGAGAAGACGTAATCACATAACATCCCCTGAAAGTTAGGTAGTGCTTATCATTGCATATACGTTTTTGAATTTGGTTATAAAAATGTATGCATCTTCAGATTCAAGCCCGTGAAATTTGGGCAACAAGTTGATGAAGTGGGGTTTAATTTTGAAATTATCCCTATTGGCTGGTGGAAGAGACAGACACGGAGGAAGGGGTCCACGTGTGGGGTAGCATCGGTCTTGGAGAGCGATGTGTGGTGGATTCTGAATTTGCGCACATACGGGTGGTGGCAATGTGGTGTTGTTAAAACCCGGTGGTGGTCCGTTCATCTCGGAAGATGTGGTATATAGAGGAGAAAAAGAAGGTGAAACAGTATCGACCTCGGAGTCGACTGCGAAAATGCGGACTAGACGGTCACTAGAATCCCGTGTCCAACCGATCATGCACTAAACGGGTTTAGTGCACGTGGCCGTATATGATAACGTGTGAAAACGATTTTAAGAAGGCTTTGCTTTGAAAAGAGTGACGGACAAAAGGCTTGACTCAACCAATCACAAAATACACAGTCATCCCCTAGAGCTAGGGTCACCTAGGTCAACTTACTAGACCGCTCCTAGACTTCCAAAGGACAAACGTAGGATCGATTCTCTATCACTTCCTTATCAATCTTGCAGCCAGGTAAGTGGGAGGTATCCACTATAAGAATTACCAAAATAGCGGGAATAATTAAGTAACCACTTTTCTTAGTCACACTTGCCTTAAACACCACAAGAGAAATACGGATAAGCAATAGATTACCCACGACCCTCATTTGTTCTAATTGAGCGCAACCATCCTTAGAGGCTTGGTCTAGATATTTTTTTATTAATATAGGGTGATAGTATGCTCGTTTATGATTTGTGGGGCCTAAGAAGGGTGATGAAATTCCTACCTAATCTGAATTTGGGTTTTTTGCCCCTTAATGTCAGTTTTAAATATGCAAAACAAATCAAAATCTAAAGCACGCAAAAAGATTTTTTAACGACGTTGTTTGCAAAGAATGCTGCAGGTAAAAACAGTTTATTGGAGTTTTAGTGGAGAAAGGAAGACGACAGGATAATACCAAAAAAATTTTGGAGTCAACTCTCCACTGTGGTCGCGCTTCCGCCGCCCAATACTCCCTCTGGCCGCGGTTCCGCTGTCGTATTATGAGTCTCGTCTCCAAATTTCTTCACAGCACTCTAATGCTCCTCTGGTCCAATTTGAAAGTCTCTGAATCTCTGTTGGTTTGCTCCAATTACTCCAGATTGTCTTGCAAAACTCGCACAAGAATCGTTAAATACACAAAATGCGGTTTGGTTCTCTTTTATCTTTATATTTTTGGTTTTTATTAGAAATCAACCCGAATAACAAGAAAAATAATTACTACTGTTTCCCTGGCAACGGTGCCATTTGATTGATCGTGAAAATGTGTGTGTCGGTTGTGTTGTAAATTACCGCAATCAATAACGGTGTCACAATAGCTGGTCGTGATGAGTACGGGCCGTCCACAGAGAAACGGTGAATTGCTTTTCTTGTTTTAGACGAGTTGATTGAAGAAAGGTGGAATTTTTATTGTTTATTATTAAGAAGGTTTGAAAAGTTTATAATAAAAGGGCTTGTAAGATTTATAGGATTTAGTAGTTAATGAATGAAGTTTTAAAAATAATTTTTTTTATTTTTTAATTATTTAATACTAGAGAAATAGAGATGAATGTGCATTAGGGTTCTTGGAGAGAATTAGGGTTTCTCTCTACTGATCCTTGTCCTTCCATTGATCTCTATTTATCTCAAGCCTTTAACAAAACGATTATTAACGAATCTCAAATCATGGTCGTGACTATCATGAATTGATAGCGCGCCCGATAAAAGGGTTAATATTCATTTTATTAAAATTTATAAAAATTAAAACTTTAAAAAGAATTGAAAAGATATTGTTCATCCATTATTCTACCATATCCTAAAAACCCTAGCAAGCAAGAATTTACTCGTTCATGGAGATCAATGAAATAGAACAAAGGTGGAAGAAACAAAACCTATAATTAAAAAAAAATGCAGAAAGTAAATGCATAATGTAAATACAGAAAGTAAATGCGGAAAAATTAAAAGAAAGAACTAGCTTTTATTGATTAACTATTGCATTACAAAATTTGCTCACTAAAAACCAAGTTACAAAACTTTAGTTTTCTCTAAATTGCTTGATCGGTAGATCAGTCGATTCTTTCTTCGATGGATTTTCGATCAATTTTTTTTATGATAGATGCTTTTGGTCGTTTTATAGGCTCTAGAACTTGAAACCCTAGTCGTCATATTAAAGTGTGTGAAATTACGATCAAGACCCTGATTTTTTACATCCTACGGCCACCATACGACCGTGCAACCGCCGTCATTTGCACTCTTTGACCGCGGATCCGCCGCCCCATAGTGGGTTTGAGCTTCCAAATTTTCCGTACCTTTTTCTCTCGATATTTGGAAATCCTTCTGATAAAAATATTCTGAAAATATATCTCTTAGTCTCTGCCGTTGTGAGATTCTTCAATTTGCACTTAATATTTGGCAGATTTGGTTTTTGTGATTCGATTTGATGTAGATCTCCTACTCATAGTTCTGACCTGAACTGGTCTATTATAATACCTTCACAATATCTCAAATCAAATTGTTAGCAGCATTTGTTTTATTTAAGATATTATTCCAACCAATTATATGATATGATATCTTAAGAATATTGGTTAAGAATATTTGATATGATATGCATATTTTAATAATAAATATTCTCATGGATATTTTATTTAAATATGATATGCATATATTTTCCTTCATTATATTAATTATAAATGAAGAAATATATGACAATAATTTTTTTACAAATAAACCCACATATGTTCTTTTTTACAATTAACACATTTTAGCAGTTAATAATAATAAGGAAAATGTCCATACAAATATGCTATAAATTTGACTGATCAGCGTGTTCGGGTTTGAAACGTCAAGTGTCGAAACTAATTGAAAAGCAATCGACCAACGCAAAGTTCAAACGAAGCGCCAAAGTTTCAAGACCTCGTTTCAAAGTGTTTAAGATTCAAGATTTTGAAAAAATGCGATATCGACATAAAATTCTATATAAGTACTCTATGGAATATGGTTTATATCAATTAGAGCTCTAGAACACTCACACACATTAGCATAAAAATTTTACAATCTTCACGTTTTCGAATTTCAAGTTTTTGTATTCTTAAAACCCTAAGTTTTCTGTTTTTGTGCTTATCAGACGTCTGCCTCGTTGAAGTTTAGATGACTGTGCACCGTTGCTCTTTTCTGATATTTGGAAATATCATAAACTAGAGAGATAACAGACGTCTGAAGGTCAATGTGACAAACGTCTGATGAAGGACTTAAAATGGATTTTTTTTATAACTTCAGACGTCTTCTTATTGTACTTCAAATGTCTATGCTAAAGTCCCTGGTAGGTTTTTTGTTTATCAACAGACGTCTGAAGTTCAATATGATAGACGTCTGCTGAAGGTTTTGAAAAATGAGTTTTTATAACTGTAGACGTCTGCTGAAGGTTTTGAAAAATGAGTTTTTATAACTGTAGACGTCTGCATATTGTTCTTCAGACGTCTAGATTCTCTCTGTGTTTTCATATGGCCTATTTTTTATGAGAGACAGACGTCTGATGTTATTTGGATAGACGTCTGATGAAGGGTTTCAAAACAGCATTTTTAAACTTCAGATATCTGCCTATTTGAACTTCAGACGTTTGCAGTTAAGATTTTTTGAAAAATATAGCCATTTATAGTCGTTGGAGATTTGTTTTATTTAAGGATGACGTATGCCCCTCTTGTCTTCATACGTTTGCCATGTGTTTAAACTTCTTGTCCCCATTTGTTTTTGAGTTGTTTTTGTTTGGGTTATAAAAGGGTTTTGGGTTAGATTTTTCTTGGCATCACGTACTCAATTTCTTAAGCTTTTCTATTGAAAATATTTAAGTGATCTTCAAGAGAAAGATCCCACATATTGTGAGAGTTTAAAGAGAATTTCATTTGCTTATCTAATCTCTCACAAACACACACCCAAGAGCTAAATTTAATTTGATATCATCTTGAGTATTAGTTGAGCTTTACTGAAAACTCTATTAAGAGTATTGTGTTTCAAGTGTAATATCTTCTTTCTTTGTATTTGGAATCTTGAGTGTAAGATTGTCATTGTAAGAGATGAGAGCATTTTTGTAAAGAGAAGAGCGACAAACTTGTAAGGGAAGTGTTGTTCGTAGTGGCGAACAACGTATAGTTTTTTGAGAAGACGTGTTTGGTTTAGCCTCCACCGGAAGCGGGGTTGTGTGTTACTTGCAGGCAACATATTTGTCTCCAAGAGAAAGACATGTTTAATGGAACGGGCTTATGCGCCTAAAGAAAGTGAACTAGGAAATCTTCTTAACCACTATAAAAACGACTTATTTTTTCAATTTCTCTATTGCTTTATATTGCTTAGAAATTGTTCAATTGCATGCTTATTCTCTACTTGCTATAATTGCTCACTACTTGCTCTTTATGCTCATTGCTTGTACTTGATATTGCTCTTACTTGCTATATGATCTTTATTCACAATTGTAGTATTGCTTGATATCATCTCTTTGTAATTGTATTTTATACTAGCAAGTGCTGATAAAAATTTTAATTTGGACATATCTGTAGCTTATTCCTATTCACCCCCTCCAGGATTAATTTCACATTAAGTAGCAGTTAAATAGTGGTGCACCCCAGTGACAGAAATCTCTATTAGTGCAAAATATAACCGCTGTTTTAAGTAACGGTTAAATAAATATAACCACTACTTTATGTAGAGGTTAAATAGTCTGCTCTCTATTGTAGCAGTGAGCTCAAAAGATAACTGCTACTTTAAATAGCGGTTAAATATAACCGCTACTTAAATTAGAGGTCAAATAGTCTGCACTCTGCTGCTGTAGTGAGCACAAAATATAACCGTTATTTAAAGTAGCGGTTTTATTTTAAGTAGAACCAAAAAATATACATGAGAAATCATATATCAGAGTTCATATACAGAAATGTAGATCGTTTACACAAAAATGTACATCATTTTCTCATAAATGTACATCATTTACAGAAATCAAATAGAGTTCAGATACAAATATCAACACACATCATATATACCTGTGAAATCTAAAAATTCATTGTTCAACACACAGCCACACATAATATACATATGCAAAATATAAAATTTATTACATCATTTGGGTAGTTTCTGATTAACTACCTCATAACACACCATATATCTAAAATTAACTATATTATTTGTGTCCCATTTTTGTTAGTTCAGAGGAAGTTCCTGCGACAAGCAATTCATATATTTCATTACAAATAAACCACAATCGAGCGATCCGGTGTCTTATCTCGGATGGTTTTGATTCTCACCAAATTTGCAAGCCTTTGGTAAACCAATTTTGCTAGGATTTGGTACTTCCTTCAGCATATAACTAATAAAATGATTTTGCTGCAAAAAAAATTATTGAGTTAAACAAATTATTACGGCTTATAAACAAATGAAAATATTAATCGTCTTAAAATTGGATTAACCAATTCTTTACATTCAATCTTATATGGTTTCATGATGTTTTTGAACATAGGATCATATAGCACAAAAAAATCCTTTGTAATGTATCAGACACACAAAATCCAATGATCTTCGTGATGCATGGGAATATAAATCTGGGATTAAAATTTTAATTCATCATCATAAATAATATTTGTTAAAAATAAAACGAAAATGAGAAAAATAAAGTACAGACTTACCGTTTCACACTCTAGTACAGACTTCTGGAAAGGATTTTTTCCATTTGACTTATTCCAGTAAGCTAGATCTATACTTATGGTTGCTCTTTATTTTCTCCTCTTTGTATCCTTGATAACAATCACAAAGTATCATTTAGAAAATAAAAGGTAGAATGAACAGCACGATATTGAATATTATTCAATTAGTGTACAAAACGTATTGAATAACAATGACTTACACAAAATTCAGGATAAAAGAAGAAGGTATTGGCGGAAGATTTGCGTCTGCATAACAAACAATATAAGCCGTTATCATTTCTCATCTAACGCGCTCCCCAATTCGCAGCGAGAGAAATTCGAAAAAATATACAACTGCTCATTCTCTTGTATGAAGGAATTTAATTTCTCTGGAGGTTATCAAAACATGAGTATTTAGCATTTAACATTTAAATATGAAATTATAATTAATTCATTGGAAGTAGAAAAACCTTATTTTCCTTTTCTCGTCAAAGTATTCGATCCATAGTTTCGTCCGCACGTACTTTTTTTCGATTCTGAGATATGATTTAATTCCTTGTACGAGTTTCTTTTTCTTTACATTTCTTCTTCGATGAATTTGTGTATGAAGAAAGCAAGAAAGAACTTTGCTTCTTTAGCCTCCTCGCATCTTGCATTGCTTCTCTTAAAATTTCTTACCCTATGGGATCAATCACAATCGCAATTCAAATCACAGGAAAAAAACCCAATTTACACCTGAAAACCCTAACAAAAATCCTCCAAAAAATAACAAACTCTATATATACTAGTTAAAGTAATTAATTTACGTTATGAGATCGATCCACGAATCAAGAGAATCGCAGTTCAAATCACAGCAAAGAACGCTCAATTTCGATCTCTAACTCTTAAACCACTGAAACTATGCTGAAGGTGTTCAGACGATGGAACTTTTTATTAAATAAGAACCGCTACTAAAAGTAGCGGTTAAATATGAACTGTTCGATTTTAACTGGTAGTTAAAATAGCAATTAAAATTAACGGGTCAGATTTATTGGATAAATTATTTTATCTAATGCTGTAAGTTAATGGGGCCACTAAAGCTCATCTTTCTCTTGTGGGAAATTTGTGACTTATAAAACAATGATTCCTTTAATGGGGCAACCAATGCTGTAAGTTAATGGGGCCACTAAACGCTCAATTTCTCTTGTAAGTTAAATTCTCCAACCTGAATGAAGAAAAAGCTAAGTGAACAAGCAGAATCCAATAAATAAACACATGAACATTTTGATTGAAGACAAAGAAGCCTTGCAGGCCACATCAATTCAATTATCATGCATGATCATGCATGGTACATGTGCTTCATTAGTTTTAGCCATTCAAGCAACCCATTTTGGGCATGAATGTAGATATTATCATTATTATTATCATTATGAAAACAATTATTATTCCTAGCCTCTCAAGACTCGAGATGCACAAGACCTCTATTTTGTCATTTTTTGAGGCATATAACATGATGAATGATTGAAATATGGCAGCTTTCAGTGATATATGCACGACCAAAATACTTCAATAGTGGTTCTATCTCTTGGACTGAACCACCCACTTTGACTGGCCGGGAGTCAAACATTGCCTTGAGAATTTGAAGTAAACCCCCATTATAAGTTGATAATAATTCAAAATTTCAGTGCGTCATTTGAATACTGTGTTAGGTGAGAATAGGTTTGCTGATGTTTGGTAACTAGTGTTGAAAAGGTGTATATGGTGTGATTGCTGTTGTATGTGTAAAATATCAGCAATCAAAAAATTTCTCAACTAAAAAACCATTTTATCTAATGAGGATAACAGATGATTCCACAACGTGATTGAACGAAGAAAGAAATATAGCATCTGTTTGTATGTAGAAGATTAGATGTATGCATGTGAATCATGAGATTCTTTTTTTAAGGATATATAGCAACCGAGATCGTTTAGCATGCAGGCTTTTGTTTATGTCAAACGCAAAGTCGTAAACATAAATATTATTTAGAATACCAATTTAAAGATATATAATTTTTTCTTTGAAAAAATAGTAGGGTTTCAAAAATGGGGGCCGTCCCATAAATTTTTATTGGTAACAAAATATTGCAAAAAGTACATTTAACCAAATTTCACAGCCCTTGCAGGACACAAAGTAATTCAGGAGTTTAAAACAATTAGAGCCCGAATGACCTCAAAAGAGAGAACACCAGCATCCAAGGATAAAAAATGATCATTATGCAGGACATAAATAAGGAGTTTAAAACAATTAGAGCCTGACAAGACCTCAAAAGAGAGAACACCAGCATCCAAGGATAAAAAAATGAAACTACTTAATCCAAAAATGATCCCCCAACATAAGCATAAAAGGAAAAAGAAGAAAGAACCGAGTTAAGGTAATAAGAAGGGGGCACAGTATCTACTAATGAGCTCATCCACATTGCGAGTATATAAGTTTTGAAGATTCTTGAACTCAGCAGAATCAAGAATGTTCTTTCTGTCCTTAATATGAATCCGTCCTACCCACTTTAAGAAATGATATAGAATGGTGCTTATAAGCTGTATGTGGGAACTGTCTACATTGATAAAAATCTTGTTGTTTCATATGAGGAAGTAGAATAAAGCAAAAGGTGCCTCATATGAGGAACCTTAGCGTTAATGTTGTTATTTTCCCAATTATTAATAGCATGAGTGAAAGAATCAGGAATAATATGACCATTGATAGCCTGCAAGAGATCCTTCCAAACAAGTTTGGCAACTTTGCACTTAAAGAAAAGATGAGCATAGATTTCAATCATACATGAGTCAAAGAGACATGCAACATTATTATAGCACCCTTCTTTAGTTAAAATTCTATCTTGAACTAATAACCATATGAAAATTATTATTATTTAAGATATATAAATTATTATTATTAGAAAGTTAACTATAATGAAATTTGAAAAGAAAATCCCCATCTTTTGATTTCTTTAATTATTAAGAGCACTGAACACAAATGTTTTGAGAATATTTCAAGGCTCACCTCACCATTCAATTAAGCTCCTGAAATCAAGGCAAGGAAGCATAATTCCAACAGAGGGGCTTAACAAATTGGAACTATCCCTATCACACCCTTAAAATGGTGATGTCATTATTACATCATTTTATAAAAAATATAAATTCAAAAAAATAAAGAAAAACGGCATAAGCTTGCCATCTTCTATAAAAGAAGACAAAAATATGCAACTCATCTCTCTCTTACACCGTACGAGAAAAAAGAAAAAATAATCCATCTCTCTCTCTCACATCTTTCTGGAAAAAATATAGAAGAACATCTAATCTCTCATATCTACCTAATAAATTGTAATGTACACAAAACATAATTTTTTTATTTTTAAGTATGAATTACTAGTCCAACCATTTAACCATGGAAGTAACAACAAAACAATCGATTGAGAAAAAACATTTATTTAAATATAATAACACCGAACAACAACATAATCTTTGTTAATAAAATAAGAATTGTTTTCATCTTAAAAACTATATATATTTTTAGAAATTTTAATGTAATGTTCAGAATAAAAAAAATTATATACGTTTTAAGTACGATGTATATATGTTGTTTGAAACATACACACGTGCAACACACAAGTGCAAAAGGATCAGTTTCTACTAAATGCAACCTGCAAAATACTAGTTCCTACTAAAAGATACCAAACAAATTCTATTTTTTTAGAGGAAAAGAAAAGAAAAGACAAACAAGCGAGATAGATGATATGACTTGGCAATAAATTGCTTTTAATTTTGCATATCCAACAGATGCACATTATACAAGCCAATTATGAGTTGAGAGTTATATCTGTTGTTAGTGGTTGTTGAATGTACGTTTGCACCACTAACTGCCGTTTTGACATTCATTAACATAGGGCCCTATAGCTTAACCAAGAGAGCTCATTATTTGCAGTAATGCTTATAGGTTTTGAGTCTGATTGTGAGACCCTAAGATATTAGCATCATATCAAACTAGTACAAACAGTAGATATATTTACCTAATGAGGTTGAAGGGCTGCGGTCGACCTAGCCTAAAACAAGGAGTTCTAGTATTGCAGTCTATCATACACAGGAATTAGTTGTGGGATGACTACAGCTCCATTAAAACCTTTATTTGATTGGTATTTTTTTCACTTCTATATTCCGGTACTGCAATTAGTTTTCAGATCGTAGTCGTCTATCTTTTTTTATTAAAAAAGAATTACGCCAATTCATCATAGAGCCTAATATCAAAATTAAAACAAAAAATAATAAAGCATATTCACAAATAAGCTTGCATTTCACATACGAGTCATCAAATCTTTCAATTGATAATATATAATCTTGCTATTGCAGGATCTAAACTGTTAAGACTCGTCCCATCGAAAAGTTTAAACTAATTAGCCGTGCAGTTTAGTATATATCTAATGTTGAACTTTTAACCTAAATTAAAATTATGATACTTTGTTTTGCTACCATATCAAATGTCATTATAACAAAAAGGCAGACACAAATTAAAGGAGTTGATGAGAAGTAGGCTAACAATCAATATAGATCATTCTACCTTTACTCTTGAATGAAAATCAACAAGGAAAAAAAAGAAGCAATCTCGATCAACAAATCCTCTTCTTCCTTGGTGACAAACAACAATAAACTCCGATCCTCCTCCCATATATTCTACAAATTAATCACCGTTCTGCTGATATTGTTTTTCAAAATGACATTAATTTGATTCCTGAAGGTATCTCTTGAAATATGGCACTTTTTGATACGATATCAAGAACCATTTTATCGAAAATTAAACCTAAAACTATTATGAATTATAAATTAAGCTAAATAAGAACCAAGCAAGCAATTTAGCGAAAAACAAAAACTAACGAAACCTTTTGGACATCTTCTATATTTCATTTCATTTTTTTTTCCTCCTACAAACAAGAAATAAAAAAGCAAAAAACTATACCATCTTCTTCTTCCTCTTCTTCCTTGTAATAAACACGAACACACCCCTCCTCCTACTCTTGGAGCCGTTACAAGTGATCTCTCCAATCGTTTCCAAACTCGGCTTCCATGCAGGCCTCCCCTTAAACCCTCTATACTCCTTCTCCAGCTCCTCGCTCGTACAAATCCTCCCCTTCATCTCCTCCTCCTCCTCCATCAACACCTTCTCATTCATCGTCTCATCCCTGACCCTAACCTGCAGCATCCCTTTCTCCGTCTTCCGGACGTCGAAGCCCCGTAAGGTGGCGGCGGCGGCGTGATCAGCTTGCTGCTTATTGCTGTTGCCGACCACCAGCAATCCGGAGAGGGTCACGAAGGAGAGCTTGGACATGAAGAACTGGGACGGGAGGAGGAAGTAGCAGTGCCCCGGCTCTAGGCGGTCGTCGGGTGAGAGGGTGGGGACCACCTGGCCGATGAAGAAGGCATCGGAGCGGCAGACGAGGTGGAAAGGGTGGTTGTTCAAAACCTGGGAGACGGGGACTGGGTGGTGGAACCGCTGGACGTGTCCGTCTGGAGAGACCAGGCGGACGGGGGCGGTGGTGGTGGTGGGGAGGGGTTTTGTTGGGGAGGAGAGGGTGCATGAGGGGAGGAGGAGACGGTAGTGGTGGTGGAGGGAGATTAAGGACCTCATCTTTATTATTATTCCCATCTTTTTTAAAACTGTTTTTTCTTTTTTCTGTTTCTTTTTTGTGCTTTGTGTTATGATCTGATGATCCCCTCTCTCTCTATATATATATAATGGAAAAGGAAAGAAAAAAAAAAGAGGTAATGGACTAGTAGGAAGGGCAGGAGCATGTGGGGGTGGTAATTTACATGGAGGGATGTGGGATTGATTTTTGGCCGGGATTTGCACGTGTGGTACTTTGATGTTTGTGTTTGCATAAAAAAAAATGGATAATGCTTTTCCAACTCATCTCCTCATCCCACGCACTCAAGTAAATTATCAGGAGTGCCGGATTGTATTACATCCGGATAGGGGGTGAGAGAGGAGAGGGGGTTTCGGACAGTTTTGAGCAACATGTTGGACCAACACTTCTATTTCTTCTCTCTTTTACCTGCTAGATGCATACGGCCGGCAAATGGAAAAAAAATTCTCATCCTCATCATACCCAAAAGAATAAGAGATATCAACATAGGGCCCACATGAAGCCCAGTTGGACGCCACAATGTCTAAAAAGTATTGTCATCTCTTGGATGGCATGATGGTGGAATGCCAAAGTGGATGGGAAAATTATTTTCCAAAAAAATACCTCTAAAAGCTATATTCTTTTCTATCCGTTTCATTATATCAGTCCCTTTTTCAGGGAAAATTGTTTTTAGGCTCAATCTTATATGGGGATTTATTTTAAAATCCATAAAGTCTCAAAATTGTGGACCCAAGAGGATGTTTTGAATTTATTTTAAAACCAAACCCTAACTTATATACGTATTTGTGTACGTTGTTTTAAAAATACCATTTTAAAAATTCTCTGAAATTTTTTATGTTACATAATTTTTCCCGACTCAATATTTTTCTACTTTCTTACCTATTTATTATTATATCAAATTGATTCTATATAAACCCTAATATATTTTTATTAACCCATCTTCTTTGTAAATCGTTTGGAAAAAAAGTTGCTTTCCTCACATCATTAATTTTCAAGATATGTAATAAATTTCATTAATTACTAATAGGTTATGATATATCAAAAGAGATTAATTTTCATATTTTTTCTATTTGATGTTAGTAATTCCTTCAATGGAAAATGGAGTCCGAATTTTTTGTGATACTATTAGATTTTCATGAAATATTTTACGATAAGGGAAATTAAGGCAACGAGAAAAATTGTGAGCCATAGAGAAATTGATTGTGGTGGTCTCAAAATAGGTAACAGAGATGTATAAATTCGGGGATAAGACAAGGAACTAATTGTTGGGGTTCCCATACACTTAGGTGATGATTTTAAGAAGAGAGAATGGGATTTTAAAAATCGAGAGAGCATGAGAATCATCCAAGAATCAACACCATTTGCTAAACAAGCAAAAACATCCAAGGTGAGAAAATTAACTACCCTTGAAACTTTTTCATTTGCTCCACGCTTGTGTTGGACTCTAGCTAGACTTTTTGGATGCGTGTCCAGACTTGGTGAAGTCTTTCCTTATCGAAGATGAATCCACCATGAGAGCTCCCAACAATGGCTTCAACTTCATAATGAAGTAACCTAGATTGCTAATTTGCTAGGTTAGTAATCTAGGAGATGTACTTTTCTTTCACATTAAATTTACTTACATTTAAATTCCTATTTTCCTTTTTCATTTTAGTAGAGGATGGAGAGCTAAAGACGAAGATGAAGAAAAATGAGTTTGGAAAATCATGAAGAGATTTTAACAAGTTGAGTGTTTAAACATAACTTGGAAAAATCTCATCCATCCATTTTCATCTTAAATACCAAGTGTCCATACCACTCTTTTTCCTCCACTTGTCCATATTATGTGTATAGATTAGGGTGTGCTAATCCACATGGCACAATACAGCTAAATAAGAACCAACAAATAATAGGAATAATATTAATATGCATGTATATGTATCTGTGTGTATTTATATATAATATAATGCTAGCATAATATTAACATACCCTAATAATTATACTTAAATATATTTCATGTGCATATAAATGCAATATGTGGGGAAATATAGAATGTGACATAATACTAGTAATTACATAATATATGTAGCATATAGTGTATCAACACTAGATTTAATATCCGTATTTTCAAAATAACGGCCAGTATTACAAATGTCCGATTACCTTCAGTATATGAAACATTTGTTTTAATCGGACCAATGCGCGTACTAATGTACCGCAATTATATCGTTTTGCTAAACCCGGCAAACCCTCTGTGTGGGACTCCAAAGACTCGACAATATACTGGCAGCGGGTTTAACCACAAGCATATCGGCGGCACTAGCTGTACGTAACGGTTATCCAGGTATTGTACGAAAGGAAGATCAACAAGCAAGCTCATCCAAATCTCTACTCGGCCTATAAGCGACAGACTCCGTACAGTCCGGTCTATTCGTCTAAGAGTGTCGTATTTCGGGTCCAGGGGATGGGTAAAGTCAAACCAATAATAACGAGATAAGTCATGTCAATGTGAAACCCATCGCCCACCAAGAAACTACTGATCTGCAATCAGTAATTGTCGTACATCTTTGCCAAACTTTTCTTGTGATGGCCACCCGTGCACAGCGTAACATCTACCCCCAATACCGGAAGAGACAAATCCTTGACGATCCGCTCACTGTCTCTGTCATGCCTCTTTTCTTAAAATACGGAACAAGAGGCGACTAGGCCAGCTATTCTCCTATGGATAAGGAATAATCCCGCCGTAGTCACACTTCGGCTTCTAGCATTATATAGTAATCAGTAAATACAACACAGAAGTAAAGAAAACACATCACTAGTTTACTACATCAATTTTTATTGTTCATAATTTATAATAGTTCAACTGGAAAGGAAACTACTAACCAAGTGCACATATAAGGTTA
The DNA here is from genome assembly GCA_030015575.1 of Agapanthus africanus. Lineage (NCBI taxonomy): Eukaryota > Viridiplantae > Streptophyta > Magnoliopsida > Asparagales > Amaryllidaceae > Agapanthus > Agapanthus africanus. Next base: position 314,403,264 of record JASDDO010000019.1, read on the forward strand.
ATTTAGGGAAAGCAGTAAAAGTGCTGAAAGTAAAACCGTCTAGATCTCTATAAGCTCGAACGATAAATCTGACTCCTGAGTGGCGTCCTTTCCAAGCTCTGAGCATGCATACTCAGATCGTCAGGACGACGCAATAGAAAATATATAATAACAATATAATAAAGTATGAAATGAAAGATAATACAGTGGAGACAGTGAATGCAGATAATCGGTGTATCAATAGTCAATGCAGTATATGATTTATGTTCCTATTAGTATCTAGATCAATTTCAAATCGAATTTTGGAAAAAAGTGATCATGTTTAACGAGGGTCTCATGCGTACCCGAGACTACTGTTGGGTTTCCCTTGCATCTAGTCTAGTGTATGAAAACATCACACATGCCATCTTAAAATTTTAGAGAGGTGCAAAGCAAACAAACCATGAATCATAACTAGAATAGTTTAGGGTAACAACAAATTGTATTACATACAAAGAACTTTTAAACACAAAGTGAAGAAATTACAACCTTTGTAGTCTTCCCTTGGTGACTCATTGGACCTTTGAGAGTTTGGAACGGATCGCTAGCAACCTTTCTTGTCCACGATGATCCACCCGAAATCCCTTTACCCAAAACTTCTTGTTTTACTTGATCTTTCAAAGAAGTATAGCAAAACACCCTACACAAATGGGCTAGAGAGGTGTAGAATGATGAGGTGGTTTGTATTCTCTAATCAAAACCCTTTCATTTTTACTATCTCGCTCAAATGAAAACTCAAGAGAGAGAGAGGAAGAAGAAAATAATGGCAAAACTTGAGCTCAAATTCTTTTGTGATGAATAATGAGATGAGAATGAATAATCAATATTAAAACATTTCTCCTCAAACCATGGTTAGTTAATATCTAGATATTTATCATTGAGTTTAAAAGCCAAAAGAGAATTAACTCATGCTTAAAAGTTAGGTCAAGTGAGGTTAAGTGAGGATAAATATCAACCATGAGTGAATTATCTTTTCTTTAACTCAAAATAAACAAACATATACATATTAACTACAATGTGAGGCTTGCATTGCCACCATTTGTGTATCATCAACCATGATACACATCCATGTATGTATGTATGTGTCCATACACATCAACATGTGCATATATGCATGCATACATCAAATTTTAAGAAAAGGGTTTAATAAAGAATTAATCTAAAAGTCAAATGTTAAATCAACACTTGACTTAACAAACCGGTCATATCACATACGACCCGACCAATAGAAAAACGCCCGATTAATATACGATATCACACACACGCATTTAATCGGGTCCCCGCGCATATCTCATATGTACACCACATCTTTTCGCCTGAGTTAGGAAACTCCTATGTGGGACTATAAGACTCGTCAATACGCCGGCAGTAGGTGATGATCATATCAAACACCCACAAGCCGCAAGCGGTCAGCTAAACGTAACGGCTACCCGGGTATTGAGCGATCAGAAGAAAACCAGCGAAGCTGTCAAAACTTCCGTCGAGCCAACTGGAAACACTTACCGTACAATCCGGTCTCTTCGTCAGATATGTTGCATATCTAGTCTAGGGGTGGTAAACGTCAGACCCCAGTAACCGATAAGTCGTGTCGATGTGTGGCTCATAACGGGTCGAGAAACTACTGATAACTTTTACCAATAAATCTCCATAACAGCCCTTGCCAGGGACTTCCAGTTATATTCAATCGAACACAGCGCAACATCAACTCCCAATACCAGAAGAGACGAAACCCCGCCTATCGCTCATTGCCTCCATGTGATTCGGGACTGTACCCAAAAGCCACCGTTTTGAACGTCCTCTTGAACGTGGTAAGGTGGAAATCAAAGCACGGTGGGAATCACACAAGACTCTATGACGATCTCGGGTCTACAGACTAATCTGTACCAGTGTCACCAGCGAACTGCTATCTGACGATAGGTATAATACCATCTAGGAGTTCTCGGCGAGTCCGTTCAGTGTACCCAGTCTCCACTGAGCACCCGTACACTTTCTTTGATGTCAAACATCGATGGATATGGGATCATCCATCGCCCATCATATGGGTCAAGATGCGTATACGCTGGTCTACTCTGGAGTATCGATGCCCTGTCTCAATACACTCTCAACTAGGAACAGTTATAGGATGTGCTCTTGGACTACCCTGGCCCTACTAGTATGATCTACATCATAGTCCTAATAGTCGAGTACATATCCTAAGGGCTTTATCAATATGTGAGAGCAAGAGAGTAAACCAATACATGTCAACATGTTTAGACAAAGTGAAACCAGATAGCATACTATCATATCGAGCAAGAAAGTCCTCTCTAGATATATCTAAACATCCATTATAATATACATCATATGTACAACAATGGCCTCTAGGGCATATATATACAACTAATTATCTCCTACTTGCACTAAGGCCGGCTGTTGTAGTATCTCATACCCAACATCCCGAAGAGTCTCTCAAATTGTATCTGGGGTATGGCCTTCGTGAGTGGATCCGCAGTGTTGTCCTTCGTGTCAACTCTCCTGACCTCGATCTCGCGGCGATCAACTATCTCCCGGATCAGGTGATACCGCCTCAGAATATGTATGGACTTCTGATGGGACCTGGGTTCCTTGGCCAAACCCATAGCTCTATTGTTATCACAATACAAAGGTATTGGATGCTCAATGGATAGAACCACACCAAGTTCAGTGATGAACTTCTGCATCCAGAAAGCCTCTTTGGCAGCATCGTTGGCAGCGATGTATTCAGCCTCCATCGTCAAGTCTGCCATGGTTTCTTGCTTGGAACTCTTCCAACAAACCGCCCTTCCATTTAGGGTAAAGACAAATCCCGAGTGCGACTTAGAGTCGTCCTTATCACTTTAGAAGTCGTCCTTATCACTTTGGAAGCTCGAATCGGTAAAGGACTCCACCTGGAGTTCTCCATTACCATACACCAAGAACATCTCTTTAGTCCTTCTCAAGTACTTGAGAATGTTCTTCACAGCAATCCAGTGACTCTCTCCTGGATCTGCTTGATACCTACTCACTACACTTAGTGAGTATGCTGCATCAGGTCTAGTACATAACATCGCGTACATGATAGAGTCTACTGCCGAAGTATAGGGTATCTCTTGCATGCGAGCTCTCTCCAAATCAGTCTTAGGAGACATCTCTTTGGAGAGAGTGAATCCAGAGATCGTGGGTTGGTTCCCACGCTTGGATTCTTCCATACTAAAACTCTTTAGTATGGTGTCAATGTACCTGGATTGGGACAATCCCAGTATCCTTTTAGATCTATCTCTATAGATCCTTATCTCCAAAATGCAGGAGGCATCACTTAGATCTTTCATTGAGAATCTATGTGATAAGAAGAGCTTGACCGAGTGTAGTATAGGAACATCATTTCCTATCAAGAGTATGCCATCCACGTACAATATGAGGAAGACAACCTTACTCTCTGCAACCTTCTTATAAATACAAGGTTCATCTACGTTCTTGATGAAGTCAAACTCTTTGACTACAACATCAAAACAGATGTTCCAACTCCATGATTTCTGCTTTAACCCGTAGATGGATTTAAGCAGCTTGCACACCTTTCCGCTGCTCCCACTATCTACGAAGCCCTCTGGCTGAGTCATGTACACGCACTTCTCTAAATCACCATTTAGAAAGGCGGTCTTAACATCCATTTTCTAGATTTCGTAGTCATGGTATGCAGCAATGGAAAGCAGGATCCGGATGGACTTAAGCATAGCCACTGGAGAAAAGGTTTCGTCATAATCCACACCTGGTCGTTGACGAAAACCCTTTGCAACAAGTCTAGCTTTAAAAGTCTCAACTTTTCCATCTACACCAAGTTTCTTCTTAAAGATCCATTTGCTCCCAATGAGTTTTACCCCTTCAGGAGCAACTTCCAAAGTCCATACGTTGTTGGTGTACATGGATTCCATCTCAGATCGCATTGCATCCAGCCACTTCACAGAGTCCCCACTCGTGATGGCCTGCTTGAAGCTAGTCGGGTCATCATCTTCCATGATGCAATCCTCGCTCCTACCATCTATGAGAAAACCGTAGTATCTCTCAGGTGGGTAAGTAACCCTACTAGATCGATGGAGAGGATGGGATTCGTCGGGAACTATCGAATCCTCTGGTTCCACTAAATCTTCAGTTGTAGTTTGTGCTGCTGGAACTTCTTCCAGCTCTACCTCTTCGCCACTAATTTCTTTAGTAAGAAATTCCTTTTCTAAAAAGGTGGTGTATTAAGAAACAAACACTTTTTGCTCCTCAGCGTGGTAGAAAATATATCCTTTGGAATTCTTCGGATATCCCACAAACTTGCAAAGAACTGATCGTGCCTCGAGTTTGTCCGGATTTTTCCTTTTGATATAGGCCGGACAACCCCATATCTTAACTCGTTAAGATATGGTCTCTTCCCACTCCATATCTCATATGGTGTCGTAGATACAGATTTAGATGAAACTTGATTCAATAGGTATATTGCTGTCTCAAGCGCATAACCCCAAAAGGATATAGGCAACTCAGCAGTGCTCATCATAGAGCGCACCATATCTAATAGGGTGCGATTCCTCTGCTCCGATACACCATTGTGCGGTGGTGTATATGGAGGAGTGAGATGAGAGAGAATCCCATTCTCTTTTAGATAGTCCAGAAAATCATTGCTCAAGTATTCTTCTTCTCGATCAGATCGAAGGATATTAATACTTTTACCCATTTGGTTCTCTGCTTCGTTCTTATATTCTCTGAATTTCTCAAAAGCTTCAGACTTGTGTTTCAACAGGAATACATGTCCGTATCTTGAGAGATCGTCGGTGAATGTAATGAAGTACGAGGAACCGTTCTTGGCATGTGCAGACATGGGACCACATACATCACTATGTATCAGTCCCAAGGGTTCTGTAACTCTTTCTCCGTGTCCACTAAATGGAGTTTTGGTCATCTTACCTTTGAGACATGACTGGCAAGTGTCATAAGATGAAAATTCGAACGGATTCAAATATCCATCCTTATGCAACTTAGCTAGTCGTGTCGCATTGATATGACCAAGTGTACAATGCCACAAGAAGGATTCGTTCATTTCTCAACTCTTCCTCTTGTGTGTGTTTTGTACATTAAGGACTGTAGTTTGATTCAGAACGTATATGCCATTATTTAACGAGCCTGATCCAATCAACTTTTGATTCAGGAAGATGTTCATAAAATTATCCTGTACTACAAAATTATATCCTTCTTTACTCAATAAAGATATTGATATAAGATTGCATATCAGGGTCGGAATGTAAAAGCATTCGTTCAAAATCAATGTATTAAAATTTGGTAATACAAGGTGATATTCGCCAACTGCTTTGGCTGCAACATTTGCACCATTCCCTACTCTTATGGAATGATCACCCTCTCCTAGTTCCCTACCTTTCTTTAGCCCATGTAATATATTACATATGTGGGATCCCGATCCGGTATCTAATACCCAGGACATAGAGTGAACTAAGAAACAGTTCTCGATAACTAACACACCCGAAGAAGATGCATCATCATGCTTATTCTTCGTTTGGGCGGCGTGAGAATTTGGATATTCTCTTATTTCCTGCTCGGACTTATAACAATTATAAGTTGGAGCGGGACCAACGTTTCCCTGCTCAGTATAATAAGTGGGTTCGGTTAATACATCCATATTATTATCTTGATTAAGGCCTAACATGGTCGCTACCTGGAGAGAGAGAGAAGAAAACACTTTAGCGTATGCTCTTGTAAGATTAGATTGGTTATTATCTTATCTAATCAGGATGGCTCCCACTGTTTTCATCAAATCTTCCTTCAAACCCTAAAAGGTAAGACTAGCCGGGATTAATTACACTTTACAAGTTCGCCAATATTTCGGCCAGGCCAGTATTGGTACTTTGAGGGAGGTTCCCCGTGTTTTCGTACGGACCTAATTAAAATAAACCTCGTTTTCCCAGAGGTATAACCCCGTTAACACCTTTCTAGACACCTACTTGATCGGCTAATTGTCATGTGTAAAACTCTCTCAGGAGTAACTCTTACTCACAGTGGGTATCAGGATCCAACTATCTCATAGTAGGTATGCAATCTCATTGCAAATTTCAACATTTGAAATGCCTGATAATACTTTTGCCCCTAACAACTTATGACTTTAACATACTCAACAAATCATAATTGCTAGCCAAGTTCAACCCATCATTTCCCGATTGAATTAAACCCACCTGCACGACCCTTAACATAGTCAAAAAAGTCGTACAACTACCCTAATCCAATCGCATCTCATGTTTTAATAGATAAACACTAATTAGCTACCGCACACTACGCCTTAACATAGTCAACAAACGTAGCATGAATACTAAGTAGTACTTATCTGAAATGACGGAGGGCTATGCGGGTTTTTAAGAAAACCATGAGCGTAATGAACTTGATATCGTTGTAGAAACAAGTGATTTTGAAAATGAGTGTTTTGGGGCTTTTACTAGTTTTGCTAAAGAGGTCACTCCCGGTGAAGGGATCTCGGCTCTTTCCTTATCGAATAAGGTGCAGGAGGATATTTCACAAATACTACTATGCAAAGCAAGAACTATAGAAGCAGTCAAAAACAAAACCGAATGAGTTGTAGCATCTGCTAGTTTCTCTAAAGTAGTTACTCCCGGTGAAGGGATCTCGGCTCTTTCCTTATCGAATAAGGTGCTGGATATTCTACAAGGAATACCGCTATGCAAAGAAAAAACTAGAGCTACCATTTTTTATAAAATTTGATTCTACAATATCTTATAGGTTTCTTTTTCTTTCATTAATCTCATTAATGAATCCCATTATTTATGCTTCCTAAGCATCGCAGAAGAAACGAAAATACAACGTACGCTTATGCCATCCGCATTCGCCACAGTGTCCCGTTATGCACCGTTAGGTTACTTAACTAACGGCATACCGGGACGGGACTAGCGCGGGTGTAAAACATAAGAAACGTTTATTATATATCATATATACAATAATAAAGCATTCGTCTCATGCATATAATATTATCACATCACAGTATATCAGCAACAGAAGAAACATATGAAATATTGGATATACTAGGAGGTCCGTGTTTTATTTTGAGCCTGTATAAAACACAGATTCCACGGTCGCGATGAATAGCCAGACCCACATCCCTAGACCCCTACGAGAGCGGCAAGTAACCCTCCCAATTCTAGGGTTAGGAGATCCGGTCTCGACACCTCGAGATGGCCTCCCACTGGACCCTAAAACCTGGTTACTTGTGCTCCCCGCCTTGGGTCTATCATAATGCGGAAAAGCAAATAATATACAATGGTGACATCATCCTCAACCAGGAAGTGCCCCAATAAAAGAATATTACATACAATGAATTTTACATGAATGAAAATAAAAACTCTCATCTCACATAAAAACCCCGGCTATTCAAAACACGATGATCCAATATAACATATCAGAGCAACACATAATATCTCGTATCATCAACGTAAGAAAGTATGTGTATCCCGATTGTCATTGATGTATAGTAACGAAGCCGGCGATACACCACATACTACACTTACGGTTGCAGAAAAGAAAAGTGAAAAACTACAACATTTGGAATCCACAATCACCTTAGATATCGTAAACCCGAAATATCACATATTACGGATTTCATGCCTAACTATATGAATTCCACATATTATATCACATATATCAAGACGATATTTAACGTTTCGATCGAACCAACATACATCCACAAATTACCCGAGAGCTCAACACTTGAGCAAAGTCAAAATACTCAAAAACCGTGCCACAGTGTCTATGGACCAACCGTAGAAGGGATTAACCAATGCCTCACCTATGGCACCACGGAACTACGGCAAACCCTAGGGTTCGATCGCGGTTCCGTGGGCATAGAATCGAGTTAAGGTTATTATATTCTTCTAGAGGGGCCATAGGGATACTTGCACGACTATTGAATATTATCAACTAAGGAAAATTACAACACTTGAAAATTTCAGCAAGGTACAAAATGTGGTGTTCGAAGTTCGTTCGAACTGATAAACATTGTCAAGGTTACCAATACAGTGTTAAAACATATGACTACGAAACACTACGAGTTAGCGCCTAATCAAAATAGTCATCACATGAATATTTGGGCTAAACAAACAATATCTGAAGCCCGAAAATATACAGATAAGAGCACAGTGTGAAAAAGAAGTGTAGGGGAGCACATGGGGCCGGCGTCGCCGGATCTGGAGGGAAGGGGCTCGGCCAAAATCCAAGCAGGGGGTCCGTCTTCACACTGTGTTCTAGTTACATCACATGCAAGCTTCTGCAGCTGTTTAAATAATTTTTCAACGACTTTTCAAAAAATTTCTAGAGAGCGAATTAGGGTTTCATAATATCATATTTTCGGAGTCGATTTCGTTTTCGTAATTGTTCTAACACTGTGTCTAAAATTCTAGTTTGGCTCTGATACCACTGTTAGGTTTTCCTTGCACCTAGTCTAGTGTATGGAAGCATCACACATGCCATCTTAAAATTTTAGAGAGGTCCAAATTAAACAAACCATGAATCATAACTAGAATAGTTTAGGGTAACAACAAATTGAATCACATACAAAGAACTTTTAAACACTATGTGAAGAAATTACAACCTTTGCAGTCTTCCCTTGGTGACTCATTGGACCTTTGAGAGTTTGGAACGGATTGCTAGCAACCTTCCTTGTCCACGATGATCCACCCGAAGTCCCTTTACCCAAACCTCCTTACTTTACTTGATCTTTCAAAGAAGTATAGCAAAACACCCTACACAAATGGGCTAGAGAGGTGTAGAATGATGAGGTGGTTTGTATTCTCTAATCAAAATCCTTTCTTTTTTTACTACCTCACTCAAATGAAAACTCAAGAGAGAGAGGAAGAAGAAGATAATGGCAAAACTTGAGCTCAAAGTCTTTTGTGATGAATAATGAGATGAGAATGAATAATCAATATTAAATTATTCTCTTCTCAAACCATGGTTAGTTAATATCTAGATATTGATCATTGAGATTAAAAGCCAAAAGAGAATTAACTCATGGTTAAAAGTTAGGTCAAGTGAGGTTAAGTGAGGATAAATATCAACCATGAGTGAATTATCTTTTCTTTAACTCAAAATAAATAAACATATACATATTAACTACAATGTGAGTCTTGCATTGCTACCATTTATGTATCATCAACCATGATACACATCCATGTATGTATGTATGTGTCCATGCACATCAACATGTGCATACATGCATGAATACATCAAATATTAAGAAAATGGTTTAATAAAGAATTAATCTAAAAGTCAAATGTTAAATCAACACTTGACTTAACAAACCGGTCATATCACATACGACCCGACCAATAGAAAATGCCCGATTAATATACGATACCACATACACGTATTAATCGGATCCTCGCGTATATTTCATATGCACACCACATCTTTTCGCCTGAGCTAGGAAACTCTTTTGTGGGACTCTAAGACTCATCAATACGCCGGCAGTAGGTGATGATCATATCAAACACCCACAAGCCGCAAGCGGTCAGGTAAACGTAATGACCATCCAGGTATTGAGCGATGAGAAGAAAACCAGCGAAGCTGTCAAAACTCCCGTCAAGCCAACTGGCAACACTTACCATACAGTCCAGTCTCTTCGTCAGATATGTTGCATATCTAGTTTAGGGGTGGTAAACGTCAGACCCTAGTAACCGATAATTCGTGTCGATGTGTGACTCATAACGGATCGAGAAACTACTGAATTCGGCCTCTGAGCTTGAGAGTGAGAGTTTGTAACTCTTACCAGTAAATCTCCATAACAGCCTTGGCCAGGAACTTCCAGTTATAGCCAATCGAACACAGCGCAACACCAACTCCCAATACCGGGAGAGACGAAACCCCTCCTATCGCTCATTGCCTCCATGTGATTCAGGACTATACCCAAAAGCCACCGTTTTGCACGTCCTCTTGAACGTGATGAGGTAGAAATCAAAGCACGGTGGGAATCACACAAGACTCTATGACGATCTCGGGTCTACAGACTAACCTGTACCAGTGTCACCAGAGAACTGCTATATGACGATAGGTATAATACCATCTAGGAGTTCTCGGCGATTCCGTTCAGTGTACCCAGTCACTACTGAGCACCCGTACACCATCTTTAATGTCAAACACCGATGGATATGGGATCATCCATCGCCCATCATATGGGTCAAGATGCGTATACGCTGGTCTACTCAGGAGTATCGATGCCCTGTCTCGATACACCCTCGACTAGGAACAGTTATAGGATGTACTCTTGGACTACCCTGGCCCCACTAGTATGATCTACATCATAGTCCTAGTAGTCGAGTACATATCTTAAAGGCTTTATCAACATGTGAGAGCAAGACAGTAAACCAATACAAGTCAACATGTTTAGACAAAGTGAAACCAGATAGCATACTATCATATCGAGCAAGAAAGTCCTCTCTATATATATCCAAGCATCCACTATAATATACATTATATGTACAACAATGGCCTCTAGGGCATATATACAACTAACAACTATGACCTGCTGTTGCCCAGGACATAACCCTGTTAGCCAGACTGCTATGTCCATAACCTAAAATATATATAAGAGTCGATATTTAAATGATCATTCTCTAAATCGCTAATCTCGCTAAATACAGGTTCCATTCCACTTTGATTTCCCCTTTTTCTCCAGATTTCAATAACTATATATATAGGGGGAGTTATGTACAAATACGCACCAATAACACGGTTTTATTCACTTTTCACTGCATTGTTCACTTTCATGAATCATTCACTTTTCATTGGCGTACTTGACACAACTAATCCAATACCTTTCATGTTCGACAATGCAATAATCATTAAGAATCAATAAGAGCGTTCCCTATCACTAAAGGTATCACGTTTGGGTAAATATGAGAATTATGTCGCGAATCAAGTCATGTACAAAATGAATTTCTATGTGCCTTGTGAGTTCAGAAAAACATATTAAATCGTACTATCATAATTAGGCAAAATTATACAAAAGGGATAGAAATTAAACTTAAACAAAAATCCAACAAAATTAGTTTCAGGTCAATCGGATTTCAGGTTTGCGAGTTACGCTCATCCCATTTTAAGTGTTCACTACTGGAAATCCAATTCCTGAACTGAAAGTCCGTTTCGTAACACGTTTTACTCTCTTTTGGGATCATAGTTAGGAGACACTACAGTTGGATAATATTTATATTTATCTGTTATTTTTCTAACGCACTAGACAGATTGATAATATCCACTGTATGCAGAGAGATATGCACCGTTTAAGGTTAATGTGTACAATCTATCTCAGCAAAAAACTGTAATACATACCAACGGTTTAAAATACATTTAAAATAGGCACAGAAATCAAATTAAAATAAACCACCACCAATAGTTATCTACCAGGAGTATCTTTGCAACGATATAGGATTCCGCATATTTTCATTTCCATACAGAGTTATACAGGCATTTAAATTCAGGTGTCAATATGAATACTGCTCTGGACTACAGTCCAGAGCCATACTTTCATTTAATTTTCGTCATTGTGTTATAGCAGTATAAAAATATAAAATATAGATGGTTCTATATTATCGAGTCGGCTTCGATACGATCCCTAGAACACAATATTCTGGTATGTATCTAATTTACTATGATTTTCAAAAACTACGTGTGCAAGAAATTTCAGATTTGACGAAACTAAATTAGGGTGTCACTTTATGTATGGAAACGATATTGATTCGCCAAATATCATGAGTTCCGCTATATTCGATTTTGTTTTCGCATAAGGTTCTTATCGAACACCTAAGATAAACATCTGGTATGAAACAAAACACATGTTTTCCTTAATTAATCGAAACTAGTTGTTATCCCTAAAATTTCCACGTGATATCAACATGGTCATAAGTCCTAGTCAGACTTCATCAGCACAATTAACACAAGCATTCGTTATAGGGTTTGAATCACGATTTAATTACGTCTATAATTATTCATAATAGTAATCATAACATGATAAGCAAGTTTTAAAACTTTCCTGACGACGACAATCGGTGACACGACAGCAGCGAACGACAATGAACGACACGACATGATGCACGTACAGGCTAGGAATGTCACAACAACACCAAAGGCTCGACAGTGAGGTGAACGAGAGAGCAAAGGATGGTGATGATATTTGGAGTGGGGCTCGATGATGCTTGTGATCGAAAGAGGAGGTGGAGGTAAGCGGTGGCCTGGTGGTTCGGGAGGAATCGACGGGGGTAAGCGAAGCTTAGTCGACAGAGTGGCTGTTGGTGCCTAGTGATGGCGATGGAGGCTGTTGGCGACGTGGAGGTGGTCGTGTTGGTGCTTAGGTGAAAGAGATGGAAGTGGTGGAGAGGAGAGGAAGGTGGTGATGAAGTGAAGGTGGCGGCAAGGAGCTGAGTGGTGGCTCATCGGGGGTGGTGGCAATGAGGGGGGTTAGTTGTGAGGTGAGGAGAAGAGAGTGTGAAGGAGAGATTTAGAGATGGGGAAAGAGACGTTGAGGGCTGACGGGGAACTGGTGAGGAGATCATAGGATTGGTGCGAGAATTGGGCAACTGGCGATGTAGTGGCATAGCCCGGTCATAGGGAGTTTGAGTCGAAGGAGAGGGGAGAAAGAGGAAGGAAGATACGTTGAGGAGCCTCGGGGTTGGACACGGAGATCACGGGGTGAATGTTGGAGGCGAGCTGGGTCGTCATGATTGTTGAGGAGGAGCGGGTCTCGAGGGAGCGGTTGCGAGGGAGAAGGAGAAGAAACGTGCGAGGTTTGAATGGAAAGGAAAAAAAATGAAGAAGAGGAAGAGGAATCGGGTTGGGTGAGGGTTCGTGGGCCTTGGACCGGAAGAATCTGGGTTAGGGTTTAATTAGGGTTTGGGTTTTAATGAAAAGGGGATTTTAATTAATTAGGAAAAATAGAACATTTAATTAGGATTTAAATGGAAAAAACTTAGGGAAAAAATTATTCAAATACGAGAAAGCTTACAAGGAACTGAGGATTTACAGCCTCCATGTGGCTCGGGACTGTACCCAACTAAACCTGTTTGCACGACTCAGTAGAGCCATGGTAGGGTATTAATCAAAGCATGGTAGGAACTCACACGAGACAAATGACGATCTCAGATCGATAGACTAACATGTACTCATGTCACCAGAGAACTGCTATCGGGCAATTGGTATAATACCATCTAGTATGTTTCCGGCGAGTCCGTCCAGTGTAACTCATAATCCAATGAGCACCTGTATACAATATTTGATAACTAACTAACACCAATGGCTGTGAGACCGACCATCGCCCCTCGTCGGGGTCAAGAAACATATACACTAGTCTACTGTGGAATATTGATGCCCGGTCTCGATATTTCCACGACTATGGACATTTAAGGATTTGCTTATAGACTACCCGGCCTCACTTGTATGATCGTCATCATAACCCTGTTAGTCAATCAAGAATTCTATAGGCTCTATCAACATATAACGGTGATCCACAATACCACATAATGCATGTATATGATGGTAAAGTCAAACCAGATAACATACTATCATTTCGAGTAATATTGTTCTACCTGTATAGGTCCTCTCTCAATAATCATAATATCATATCTGCGATTACAATAATTGCCTTAAAGACAGTATAGCCAACACTAGTAGGGAAAAAGAGATTGGAAAAGAATACGAAGAATTAAGAGCGTTGTAGATTTGGGGAAGAAGATGGTAAATTCTAAATGAATTGTAGACACCCAGAGAAGCAGCGATTTGCGAATTTACCCTTTTACCCCTGTATCATTTTTTGCATCATAACGTTGCATCCTCATTATGCCAGTGCCTCTGTATCATGTCATTCAGCTCATTTTTGCATAAAAAGAAATATTTGGTGTACACGAAGTCAATTTAAGTGCACGATTCAAGATTCGTTCAAATGATCGAAATACCGTTTTCGAGACGCTCAAAAATCCGTATCTCATGAATTCTTGCACGACTCGTCATAAGGATTTTTGTAAAGGTTCTTAATAATTTATCATGAATTATCAAATCATAAAATATGTATTGACTTGTCAAATTCCTGGAGAACTTTCAAGATTATCCGTGGAATTTGAGTTCATTTGGACATCGTTTGTTATAGGTTTGAATATGTGCGATTATGGGTTCGTTAAGCTAGTCATTTTATCAAACACTAGATTAGCGATAATTAATGGCCATTTGACTTGTCAAACCTAAACCATAAGATTCTCTCCTTAGTGAACCATTAACTTAACTTGCACCCATGAACACCAAAACATGCATCTTTTTACCTAAAAGCATACCTAACTTTCATCTTTTTTATTATGAAATGCTTGGTGTCTAAGCATTTTATTATGAGATAAACTTAGGTGATGGTTAAGATTATTTATTCCTACTGTATCTCAACCACTCAATTCCATAGAATCAATCACCACCCTTCATTTCATATCTTAACCATTCCTTATTTTATAAATAAACCTCTCTCATGAAAACGAGGGGATGCCTCTTTTTCTTCTTGACTCTCTCAATCCTTCTCTTGATATTTTTAAGAGCTCAAGCCTCCAGCACCTCTCAACTGAAAATAAACCTTAGATTAGTACAAAAAAACCAAAAGAAATTTAAAAATCCCAAAAAACCACAAACTGGAGAAAGAAAGACCCAATCTTTCCTATTTAGGATAAGGATTTAGAAATGAAAGCTATATCTTCTAGTTTTAGATTGTCAAGTTTAAGTTTGAATCTTTCAAACAACAAAAAATTTGAAAAAATGGGGATCCAAGATCCCCGCCTTGTGTTTTCTTTAATTTTCATGCATTATTAGCTCATTTTCCTTATTTATGTAAGTAGAATGGTTCTTCACTTTATATTTCCTTCTTGATCTTCATTCCTTTTCCTTGAGACTGAGATCTATTCGATAAAGAGAAGAGGATTCATGTCATGCCCTGCTTCCCAAAATATGAAATACGAGAGATGACTAGGCCAGCCATACTCCTACGGTCAAGAAATAATCTCGCCGTAGTCACACTTCAGCTTCTAGCATTGCATGGTAATCAGTAAACACAACACTAGAGTAAAGAAAATCGCAACCCACAACTTTATTACATTAAAACAATAGAGTTCAAGATACATTTATTTGCATGAAAAAAATAACCAACCAAAGAAATAACAGTGTTCTTATAGCAAGCAAAAAGGCGATGGCGCTGATGTTGCGGTCTAAACATCCGCGATCTCGAATGGCAGGTCCTGCTCCTGGGCTGGATCCACTTCTTCTTTTGAGCATGCACACTCAGGTCGTCAAGGCGACACATATAACAATAAATATATAGTGTGTGTAATGGGTCATTAAACATGAAATGTGTGGCAGAATACAGAAACATGAGAATAAGGAATATCAAGTGAATATGAATAGTATGGTATATATATCATGTCAGCAATCCATGCAATATGTATGTCATTACCTATTAGTAGCTAAGTCAAATGAAATCAATCGGTAGAAAGTATGCTTGTGTTTAATAAGGGTCTTGTGCATGCCCGAGACAAAGGTCCACTGTTGCCCGGACTATAACTCTGCAGCCGTGCTGCTAGGCCCATGACCTAATATATATATATATATATATATATATATATATATATATAAATATAAATATAAATATATATAACATCCTCTAAGTCATTATACCTCGCTAAATACGAGTTCGATTCCACTTTGATTTCCCCATTTCTCTAGGTTACAATAACTATATGTATAGGACTAATTGTATACGAGCACGCGCTACATCACGATCTTGTTCACTTTTCACTGCACTGTTCACTTTCACTAATCAATCAATTATCACTGGAGTATTTGATACAACTAATCCAATACCACTCACGTTCGACAATACAAAGTTCGTTATAAATCACTATGAACATTCGCTATCACTAAAGGTATCACGGTCAGGAAAAATACGGGAACCATGCATTATAGAAAGTCATATATGATGTGAAACACAATGTACATTACGAGTTCAGAAAAAATATTAATTTGTGCGATCATAATTAGACAAAATGCTACAAAAGAGGCAGTAAGTAAACTCAAACTGAGATCCAACAAAATTGGTTTTAAGTCAATCGGGTTTCAGGTTTGCGAGATGCGGTCGTTTCATTTCAAGTTTTCATCGCTGGAAATTCAGTTCCTGAACTGAAAGTCCAATTTGTGACACATTTTGGTCCCTATTGGGTTCATAATTAGGCAACGCTACAGTTAGGTAAAATTTATTTCTATCATTTATGTTTCCAACGCACTAGACGAATCGACAATATCCTCTGTGTGCTGGGAGCTATGTCCTGTCTAAGGATAGAGTATACAATCTGTCACTGCTCTAAACTGCAGAACACATCGGCGGTATAAAATGCAATTAAAATATCAAACGACAGTAAAATCAAACAAAACCAAAACCTATAGTTATCTAACAGGATTATATTTACAACGGTATAAGGTTACGCATAATTCCATATTCATACAGCGCTAAACATCTATTTAAAGTTAGGTGTCTAAGTGGAATGCTGCTCTGGACTGCAGTCCAGAACCGCATTCCAAGTCAGTTTTCATTGCAGTGATATATCAGTATCGTAGGACAAACTATAGGGGGTTCTATCTTATCGAGTCGGCTTCGATATGAGCCATAGAACATTACATTCCAGTATGTATCTAAATTTATATCAATTTAACATCTCGACATGTACAGTAAAACAAGAATTGACATCGCCTCTTTGGGGCGTCGTTACACGTGCGATACATCATCATTCTAAGTTCAGTTTTCTACACGAAATTCATCAGTAGCAAAGGGGAATATGGGTAAAACGTTTGAGCATGATCGAAGAGGTTTTAGTTCAGTTCTCCACATCGAACTAACATGACACAATATCGAGAATTATCGAATTAATGTTGGTTTTGTCTAACATGTGGAAATAGTGTCAAATGCTTACAATTCTGATGTTAACGTGAGGTTCGAATTCTACTACACTCAAACTAGTTATCCTAGATTATTATGGCTTTTCATAAAGATACGATGATAACTTACGAATATTGTACGATAATAACTATCACGGGCTAGTAACAATCTATCTAGTATACAGTTAACACGAGTCTACAATTATAAGTATGTAGAAGCAAGTGAGGTTTCGCTTGCCTTCAGTCGCTGATATAGAAGTAACACAACGTGCAGGATTCGTCTCGACACACGAGACGACACGATGATGGACACGGTGTATCGCGTATGCGCGATGCGTGGTGACCCGGTACTGGACGCGGTGGCGACACGGGCGTGATAAGGTAGTGGACGTGATGATGACGCAGCGTGACACGGCACTGGGCACTGTCTTGGCTCGGTGCGTGGTGCAGATGTGGCACGGCACGACACGGTATTGGGCACAACTGAACACGGTGCTGGACACTACTGGGCACGGTGCTGGTGTGGTAATGGGCACGATCGTGGTGTGAAGGTGGGTACATAGTGGATGCGGTAGTTGGCACGTAATAGCTCGAGTCTGAGCATGAAGTGGCACTAGTTAGGCACGGTCGAGGAAACAGAGCACCGCTGGGCACGGGCAGTAACAAGTTAACTTAGGGCCGCAGTGGCAGCAGTGCTAGTCAGGAGGTGAGCCGGAGATGGGTTTGGTTGATGTCACCGGCGATGGAAGGAGGTGCTGACGGCGCTGGCATCATGAAGGCGAGGACGAGAGGGTCGTCGATGTCGATGGCGGCTGATCGGTGGTCGAAGGTGGCTCCGATGAGGCGAGCTCGGTGAGGGCTTAGATACTGGAGGAGGTAGCTGGGCTCGGTAATGGTGGAGCTAGAAACCCGGGTGGGTGCTGGAGAGAGGGGGTGGTGCAGTGTGGTGGCGGCAATGTCGCAGAGACGAGGCGACGTTGAGAAGGGGTGGTCGGCGATAGAGTTGCGGTGGGGTGTATCGGGGTTGATGGTTAGGGGAAAAGAATCTTAGTTGGAGGGAGATGATGGTGAAGAGTTGAGCGGGTCGCTGGGGAGCTCGTCGGAGCGGTGGGTGATGGTCACCGGTGAAAGGAAGGAGTTCGGAGTGTTTTTTTGTTTTTTCTTTTTGTGAATGGGAGAGAGAGGAGGTCGAGAGATGGAAGGAACGAGAGAGAGAAATTTAGAGAGAAGAAGAGAGAGACGTTGCGAGATAAGGGAAGCCAATGTGGATTCCTTGGAGGCTATTGGAATCGTGGGCGGCATCGATGAGGGACGGGTCTCTCGGGGTCGAGTTCGAGAGAGGAGGGGAGTCGTTGGGATGAGAGAGATCTAGGAGGAGAAAGAGAAGGAGAGGAAGGATTTGAAAGAGAGGATCTCGAGTGGTTGGAGACGAGGCGAGCGTGGGTCTCGTGGCGACGGTTGCGAGGAAGGAGGGGCACGTTGAGAAAAAGGGCGGGTAGGAGGAAGGAGAAGAAGAAGAAGAAGATGAAGTGGGGTTCAGGTCGAGTCGGGTCGGGGAAAAGGTATGTAGGCTTGGGCCGAGGCTGGGGAGTGGGTAAAAGGATTAGGGTGTGGGTTAAGAAAATTATATAGGGAAATAGATTAAGGTTTAAAGGAAAAAGAATTTGAAAAAAAAAATTATGAATTTAAATTGGGAATTAAATGGAAAAATTTATTAGGACCAAAATTTTAAATACGGTGTATCATGAAACTGGGGATTTACATCATACCCTCTTATAAAAACTTCGTCCTCGAAATTAAGGAATGAAAACAACGGAACAAACAACAAACAACTATTCAAATAGGTGTGGAAATCATGAACGGATGTCCTCCTCACGCTCCTAGGTAGACTCCCCTAGATAACGATCACCCCAAGAGACTCGAACCAAGGGAATGATTTTATTCTTTAGCACTTTTTCCTTATGATCGAGAATGGTGGTAAGCTGTTCCTTGCAAGACAGATCGGTGCCCAACGTCAACTCTGAATGGTCCAAGACATGGCTGTCAGCTCGAACATAGTGCTTCACTGAGATACATGGAAAGTATTGTCCATACCAGCTAGTGATGGAGGCAAGGCAAGTCGATAAGCCGCATATCCTACTCGCTTTAGCACCTCAAAAGGTCCGATGAATCGGGGACTGAGTTTCCCCCGACTACCAAACCTGATCACTCCCCGAGTGGGTGATGTCTTCAGAAATACATGGTCACCAACACCAAACTCCAATGACCTTCTACCGACATCTGCCCAACTCTTCTGTCGGTCCTGAGAATATGTTGCCTGATCATCTGAACCTTATTCACCGTCTGAACTATGAGCTCAGAGCCCAACAACCTTCGTTCACCCACGTCATCCCAACAAAGAGGGGATCAACACTTCCATCCATACAGAGCATCGAATGGAGCCATCTGGATGCTAGCTTTATAGCTGTTATTATACGAAAAATCTACCAGATGGAGATGATCCTCTAAAGAGCCCTGAAAATCAAGCATGCATGCCCTCAGCATATCCTCGAGTGTCTGGATAGTACGCTCGGATTTCCCATCCGTCTGTGAATGATAGGCCATGCTGAACTTGAGACGGTGCCCGAACTCTCCTGTAGGCACTTCCAAAAGTGGGAAATGAACTTGGTGTCTCGATCAGACATGATACTAATGGGCACTCCATGCAACCTCACAATTTCATGCATATACCTCCCCCCAAGCGGCTCCGTCGATTGTCCCACTCGGAAAGTTATGAAATGTGCTGCCTTCGTGAGACGATCAACAATAACCCAGAAAGCATTGTTTCCCCTTGGACTTCGAGGTAGTGCTGTCACAAAATCCATGGTGACGTGCTTCCATTTCCACTCAGGCACTGGAAGCGGTTGCAACAACCCAACTACTCTCTGATGCTCGGCCTTCACCTGTTGGCATACCAGACATTTGGAGACAAAACGAGCAATCTCCCTCTTCATTCCGTTCCACCAGAAGTGTTGCTTCAAATCTATATACATCTTGGTGCCTCTTGGATGCATCGAGTAAGCAAAACTGTGTTCCTTAACTAGAACTTCATCTCGAATACCCCCCTTTGGAACACGCAACCGACTGCCAAATCTCAGGGAGCCATCTTCGTGAATCAATAAGTTCATCCTCAAACCAGCCTGAACTAACCTTTTGAACTTTTGCAACTGAGAGTCTTCAGGCTGAGCAGCTTTAATGTGATATATAAGCGATGACTGAACCTGCAACTGCCAGAGCTGTCTGGGTACGCCCGGTGTAACTACCTCCAACTCGAGTCTCTGAAGGTCATCGAGAATCCCCTTCTGATAAGTCAGCAACATAGCTGACAGCCTGCAACTGAGAGTATCAGGAACGACATTCACCTTCCCCGGGTGATACTGCAGATCAATATCGAAGTCTGTCATCAGCTCCAGCTATCTGAGCTGTCTCATATTCAGCTCCTTCTGAGTGAACACGTATTTCAAACTCTTACGATCCGTATACACCTCCACTCTTTCGCCCAGCAAGTAATGCATCCATATCTTTAAGTTGAACACAACGGCCGCTAACTTCAGGTCATGCATAGGGTAGTTCTTTTCGTGGGTCTTCAACTGACGAGAGGAGTAAACCACTACTCGCTCGTGCTGCATCAAAATACAGCCTAAACCCTTTCCCGATGCGTCACTATGAACGACCAAGCCACCGGAACTATCTGGCACAGTCAGGATTGGGGCCGTGGTCAACTTTAGCTTTAGCATCTCGAACGCTTAGATGCACTCCTCCGACCAAATATAAGGCACATCCTTCCGTGTGAGCTTCATCAAGGGTTCTGCTACTCTGACGAAATACTGGACAAACTGCCGATAGTACCCAGCCAATCCCAAGAAGCTTCTTATCTCAGCTACCGATTTCGGGGTCGGCCAGTCCTTGATAGATTCAATTTTCGCCGGATCCACTGAAATGTCGTCACTCGAAACGACATGCCCCAGAAATTGCACCTAGTCGAGCCAAAACTCGCACTTGCTTAGCTTAGCATAGAGCTTCTCCTCCCGTACAATCTGCAATACAATTCGTAGATGCTCGCCGTGCTCCTCTCGACTTCTGGAATAGACTATTATGTCGTCGATGAATACAACAACAAACTGGTCCACGTATTTGGAGAAGACCCTGTTCATCAAATCCATAAATATGGAAGGTGCATTGGTAACATCGAATGGCATCACAAGAAACTTATAGTGTCCGTATCGGGTCCGAAACGTCGTCTTGCACACATCCTCTGCCTCGACCCTGATTTGGTGATACCCTGACCGAAGGTACGGCTTAGAAAATACCCGAGCACCACCTAGTTGATCGAACAAGTCGTCGATGCGGGGAATGGGATACTTGTTCTTCACGGTCACCCTGTTCAACTCACGGTAGTAGATGCACATGCACAAGGAACCGTCTTTCTTCTTCACCAGTAACACAGGAGCACCCCACGAAAAAGCACTTGGACGAATAAATCCCTTTTCCAGTAGTTCTTCTATTTGCTTCTTCAATTCCGCCAACTCAACGGGCGCCATCATGTATGGATCCTTAGAAGCTGGCGTCGTACTTAGAATCATTTCAATCGAGAACCCAATATGCGAGGTGGGGTATACCTAGTAGATCTACGGGGAAGATGTCAAAAAACTCTCGGACTACCTCCGGTGCTGGCATCTCGTCTATCTCCATAGCGGTCCAGGTCTTTGGCTTCTTTCGGAACTTAGCTGGCTCCAAAGACTCGTTACCGCCCACGAACATGAACTACGGATGATTAGGAATGTGAAAAGACACACTCCTAGCCCGGCAGTTGATAACAGCAAGGAACGTGCTCAACCAATCCATCCCCAGAATGGCGTCGTAGCTACCAGTCCCAATCAAAAGGAAGTTTGCAAAAAACTCTCTGCCACAAACTACCACAGGGCATAACCTACACTTTTGGCTGAATACAATAATTCCGTTACCCATATGTATCTCCCAACCCTTGGTCAACGGCTTATGGTGTCAACAAACCATGCAGAAATAAAGCAATGCGAAGCACTCAAATCAAAGAGAACTCTAGCCGGTACTAAATAAATAAGTAGAGTACCTGCAACCACTTCTCCAGAAGGCTCTGCCTGCTCGGCGGTCAGGGTGAAAGCCTACCCATGATTCTGACTCATACCAGTCTTCCTCTGATCGAATAATCGCCGCTGAGATACCAGAGGTGGACCCCTCTGAGCTAAAGTGCCGAAAGACGGCTGTTGATGCTTGGACCCTCCCTGTAGCTCAGATCTCTGGGTACACCCGCTGACCCAGTGTTCACTGGACCCGCAAATCAGGCACTGACCCTTGGCTCTATGATAATCTCTCTACATGTGCCCTGGCCTCTGGCAATAGTCGCAAATCAGGGCCTTCCGCTGCGGCTGCTGAGGTGAGAAAGTATGCTTCATCTATGTAACACCCGACCTGTGAACAGGGATCGCTCCTGTTCCCGCCAAAAATTTTTGGCTCAGAGCTTGCCGTCCACTTATAATAATAAAGGGAAACTCCCATGTGTTAAATACGTGCACCCATATGCAAAGCATATAGGTAACGCCTCAGATAGGATTAAATCCTATATTGGTTCCTAAGTGTTAAACACATGAGCGCCTCACGTGTTTCCCACGTGAGCGCCAGCTTCAGTTAGGATTAAATCCTATAGTGGCGTCTCACGTGGAACACATGTGAGCGTCGGCATGCAAAGCACGTAAATGACTATTTATAAAAAAATTATATTCTTAGGCGGCGCCTACGTGCAGAGCATGTAAGCGTCAACACCCAAATTAAACAGGATAGAATTAAATTCTACATGGGGAATATTACCCTAAAATCTGGGATATTCTCTGTTAAACAGAGTTGTTTGATCAAAGATCCAATGGTGATAATAAATTATCAAATGATAGAATTAAATTTCTATTAGGGGAAAATATCCCCTAATCATTCTAAATAAGGAAGATATTCATTGTTGGATCAAAAATCTAATATTAGAATTAAATTCTATTTGGGAAATATTTCCCAGATCTCTTTCTAATATAGAAAGATCCTCTTAGCTAAAAAAAGAACCCTTAGATCAAAAATCCAACGGTGATTATAAAATCACCAATTAAACTATTTGACAGAATTAAATTTTATATGATAGAATAAAATTCGATGTTAGGAAAATATCTTTCTAATTTTGTTAAACTAACAAGATATTCTATGTGATAGAATTAAATTCTATGTTAGGAAAATATCTTTCTAATCTTATTAAACTAACAAGATATGCATATGATAGAATTAAATTCGATGTTAGGAAAATATCTTCCTAATCATGTTAAACTAACAAGATATTCATATGATAGAATAAAATTCTATCTTAGGAATATAATTCCTAATCTTGTTAAACAAACATGAAATCTTCTCTGTTAAACAGAGAGCTTTTGGATTAAAAATCCAACGGTGAATAAAATTCACCGATTGATCTAATAGATCATTTTGATTGATTATGAAATCAATCATGATCTTTTAATGAGAGATTTTCTCAACAAATTGATTCTTTTCCTTCTCCTATAAATAGGAGCAAAGATATGAAATGAAAAGGAGGAACTGGATAAAAAAAAGAGAGAGAAGATCACCCCAAAAAAGACTTCTGTAAAAATATACAGAAGGCTCTCACAAGCTTCCAAAAAACAAGAGAATTTAATTCTCAATAAAAAAAGAAGAAGATCTTTCTCTTCAAAACCCTAGGTAAATAAAAAACAAAGATCAAAACATCTCCTTTACCTATTGAAGGGTTTAACCCTTTTAAAAGAACTTAGTTTTCTCTCTGGATCTGAGATCCACAAGACAAGTCTCCCACAAGTTAAGAATTTAATTCTCATCGGAAAAATCTTGTTCTGGAGAATCAAAAATTCAGGGAAGAACAAAATTGAAAAGAAAGAATATTGAGTTTTAGATTCCAGGAACTTAGTTCCCTCATAAAATAAAAACTTAGTTCTTAAAGAACTTGATCTCAGATTCTCAAAATAGTGATCTTGGTGATCGTTAATGGTCAAAATACCATTAACAGAGGTTTAACCTCTCTGAAAACATGTACAAAAGAACAAGGATAAAAGAACATGGAAAAGATGGAGTCCATAATACTCCAGGAATTTAGTTCCTTCAAATCAAGAACTTAGTTCTTAAAGAACCCGATCCAAGATCCTCAAAATAAGGATCTTGGTGATCGTTAATGGTCAAAATACAATTAATATAGATTTAAGTTCTCTAAAAATATCAACAGAGATTAAATCTCCAAAGAACTCAGCGCCTCACGTGAAACACACGTGAGCGCCAGACGCTCAGCGCCTCACGTGAAACACACATGTGCGCCACAAAAGACTAGTGCTTAGCACTATTTCAGCGCCTCACGTGAAACACACATGAGTGCTGTATATCTTAGTGCTTAGCACTGCTGGGTAGTATAGAAATCCAATTTTAGCCCAAATTGGCTAAGCTTATATTGATAATATCCAAAATGATATTCATCCCATACTTTCTAAGTTAATCTTAGTCTCAAATATGACTAACGATTCTTAGGTCCACCACAATCTTTTCCCTCAAATTCATGATTTGGTTTAAGGGTACATCTCTCCACACCTCTGATATATGTCATTGTAATTCCTCAACGTTTTCAGAGATGTGGTGGGTCATAATAACCTACAACTCCTTTCATCCTATATTGATGCACTTCCAAATTGAAGTGCACACCTCAAATCAGACTGCACCCCAAATTGGGTGCATTCTATATCACTATCATTCACTTCGCCACGTAACAAATACACGTGCGTGCAAGATGAATAATGGAACGAAATGTCCTTAAACTATTATTCGTCCAAACAGGGAATGTTGGACCGAAATGTCCTTAAACTAATATTCGTCTCAAACATGGCGATAATGGACCGCGACATCCTTAAACTAATAAGTTTTTCCCTGCGGACTGTTTCCATCTTGACTACCGTATACTATCCATGGGCTATTCATAGATGATCTAGTGATCAGTTGAGCCCATATACTCACTGTTTCTAAGTCGATCTTAGTCTCAAATATGACTAACGATCTTTAGATTAAACCCAAATATCCCATGAACCGATGGATCTCATTTATATGAGATCTGTGTTCTAAGTTCATTCCCGTTGGCAAACCAAGCCATCAACGTGGACCCCGTCAAGCAAATACTTGACCAAAACCCAAATCTAAAATATACGGATTTGGACTAATCGGCGACGACATAAATTGGTCTCCGTATACAATCCACGGGCAACCTTAACAAACAAAATAACATACAATACGAAGTGAACTATTGGTGAATGAGAAAGTGGTTACCGCAACGCGATAACGTAATTAACTACAGGGGCTTGCCCCTGCAGGGAAGAGCATCCCCACATCAAAACCCCCTCAAAATGAGGGAGAATCTGATAAAATCTGCTACATCGGTCACATCTGTCCAAACTTCCGATATACGGTGCCATAAATCAACTTGGAATCTTTGGAGACGTGGGTGGATATGTCCAAATAGCGTCTGCCCACAAATTCAGGCTAGACGCCTTCTGCGTCTTTGTCCAGTTTTTCGGCGGTAAACAGATTCTGGCACGCCCGGTGGGACATTTTCTTCTTTCCAATCCACACTTCGTATGTCGTGTTTTTCCGCGATCAAATAATCGCGGTTTTTAGTTTCCCTTGGGTGATGAGATACTGAAGTGGCGTTTCGTCTCTTTTCAGAATGGCGTTTACTTCCACTCATCGCAACTCAGGCTCTATCACATCTGATGGAGTCAAATATGGGCCACTTGCAGCCTCGAGTCTCAGCAATCCAGCTCTTCAAGAAATGAAAGGACTTTTCTGTAAGTTGATATACCCACCTCCCACCCTCGGTAGCTCAACATCGAAGGAGGAAGCCCAAAAGAAGTCTGTCTTCCATAGGGGAAGGCTCCTCAAGCTTCTTCTTTGCCGACAGAATGTGTCTCTAAACAGCTGGTACCTTCCAAAGGCCAAGGTCGACGCAGGGGGCAGAATACTCAAGCTCTCAAAGAAAACATGGGGCAGGCTCAGCAAAATCCTGAGGCTAATCAATTTCCTGTCGCAAGACATCACCGACGTCGATATCGACGTCAAATAAGACAAGATAGGGGCGGTTCTTCATATGGTCATATTTCAACCCCAGTGGTGAATTCTGCCGTTCCAACTGGGAGCAGTTTCAAACTATTTTGAAGGGTTCGAAAAAATTCTCTCACCGCAATATTGAAGAAATCTACACAGCCCATGAAGATCCAACGAGAGCAGAAAACATTTCACTCTCTGAGAGATCTGTCTTCATCTATATATAAGGTGTGGTAGAAGGTAAAGGACTCAGTCATCAACCGCGTCTCTTCCGCTAAACGTTGGCTAAATTCTGACAAATTCCCTTTCAAATATAAGGGGACTCATCCCAAGACGGTTCCTGATATAATGGTTCCTCCCAAAGCAAAAGCGACTTCCTACAAAAAAGAGAGGCCTGATAAAGCCCAAGTGCCTGAGGAAAACTCTAAGGGTCAAAGCTCTAAACGCTCCAAGCCTAGGGGCATAGTAGTTCACACAGTCTACATGGTGAACTCCAAAGAAGAATGTCATACATATACTAGTCACAGACCGCATACTCGGTCCCTGACAAAGTCTCAAGTGCAACGTGAAAAGCTGTAGGAGATACTTGCTCAGGCGGCAGCACTCGCTAATCCATCGCCTAAGGAAAATCTCGAGGATGCACCCGAAGAAAGAGTAGGGAAAGATTTGGATATTGATTTCCTAAAGCGCGCTCTCAAAAAGAGAGATGAAGAAGCGGCAGAAATGTCCACTAAAATGAATCAGATGGCTTTTCTGATCCAGAATATGGCTGGAATGATGGTCCAATCAGAACCATTGACAGATGAACCGTCGGTATTCACTCTTAAAGACAAGAGTGACATTTCAATCCTCTGCAAGTCCCATCAACGGCTAAGAAGAAAATGATCCCAAAAGCAAAGCTGGACGCATACATCTCTCAGCAAATCAAAGCTCACTATGTCAGTGAAGCTGCAAATAGGTCAATCAAGACTGGTTGATTGATGTGTTAAAAAGAAGTTTTGTAAATAATAAAGTAACAGCAATCAAGACGGTGTCGCTAGTAGCTAGCCGCGATGAGTATGGGTCATCCGTAGGGAAACGTGAACCTTTTTCTTGCTTTAGACGAGTTGATCGAAGAAGAATGATTGGTTGTAGTTACGGATATACTACGGATGTAAGATTTATGAAAAAGAGCCTTGTAGGGTTCATAGGACTTGGTAGTAATGGATGACTAATTAAAAATGACTCTTTTTATGTTTTAATAGTTTAAAACTAAATCGATAGTGATGAATATAGATTAAGGATCTTTTTGAAGAAACTAGGGTTTCCCCACTCTCAACCTTTGTCCTTGCATTGATTTCTATTCATGTCCAGCCCTTAACAAAACAAGTGTTGAACAGATCTCAAATCATGGTCGTGACTAGCAATAGATTGGTAGCGCGCCAGATAAGGATGTTAATATTTGTTTTGCTAAAGTTTATAGACTTTAAAATATATAAAAGAAGTTAAATGATTTTATCATCTATTGATCTACCCTAGCCTACGAACTCTAGCAAGCTAGGAATTACTCGCTCATGGTTTGAGATTTAGAAGAAATGATGAAGAAGAATGAAAGCATGATTAAGATACAGAAAGTAAGTGCCGAAAGTAATTGCAAAAAGAATAATAAAAACACTACCTTTATCAATCAACTATTTCATACAACTCTCCTTTTTGAAAGTAAATTATAAAGAACCCTAGTTTTTGCTCTCGCTCTTTATCTTGTTGGAGGTAGATGACTAGCTGATGATCACCTGGATGCGTGGATCATTTTGGACCCCTTGATCTCTTCGGTTTGATAATTTTAGATGTGAAGCTCTCGGTCCTATTTATAGTCACAGAAATTAGAAACCATAGATACCATCTGTGAATATACGTTGACACGATCCAATCACTAAAATATTTCATCAAACAACCCTAGATATGTCATAGATCCGCCGCAAATACATGCATTTGGCTGCCCTTCTGCGGCAATGTAGTGGGATTAGGGTTTGGTATTTTTTCTGCTTACACTTGTTGACATGTGGAGACCCCTTTGATATCTGGATTCTGAGAATAATTCTCTGAGTCTCTGCCACTGCTAAATCTTACGATTTGCTTCCATATTTCAACAAATTTGATTCCAACATCTCGGATCTCCAAACCTGAGCTAATCTGCGCAATATCTCAAATCAAAGTGTCAATAGTATTTGGTATTTTTGAGATATTATCCTAACCATTTTATATGGTATTATATGTTAAGAATATTGATTAGAAATATTTGATATAATATGCCAATTTTAGTTACTAATATTTTATATAAATATTATATGCATGTATTTTCCCTCATTATGTTAATTATAATGTAGAAACATATGATAATAAACATTTTACACAAAAACCCTCATATGTTCTATAATTACAATAAACACCTTTTAGAACTTAATAATAGTGGGGGAAATAATCATTCAAATGTGCAATATTTTATACTAATCAAATACCCCCAAACTTAACTTTGATCATCCTGAGCAAACTAGTTACTAAAGAGAAGAAGAAGAAAAAAAAAACAAAAACCTAGCACACTTTCGTAGGCAACACGATTGCACTGAGTACGTGCAACAAGCCTTTAAATCTCTAGGTGTCCCTATTAGGAGGAGTGTTTTCTCCTGAGGATTTTCAGTAGATTACACCCACAAAATCCCATAATAGAAGAAAGAAGATGAAAGTTACATTCAAAGATAAAGAACGTATAAAATAAAGAACTTGAAAATAAGAGTTTAAAACTACACTAGCTTTTTAGTAGTCATGAGCCCTATCTTAATAGTCATGAAAAATGTTAGAAATCACATCATCCCTCAATAAAATATCATCTTTAATCTTCATCCATACCTTTCTTCCAAACATAGCCCCCATACATGGTCTAACGACTTTGCGGAGACCTGTGTTTTTGGTAAACATTCGCCCGGGCCTGGTCACTGCGACCCCCTTTATGAGAAGGCACCCCTTCTCCCATGTGTGTAAAAGACATCCCTACACCTAGAGAATTCAATTCAAGCTATCATACTATTATTCATCTTTCTTAGTACTTTTTAGTCGGTGAATATTTTATAGATGTATTTCCTCACACATTCTTCTTGCAACCGTTAATACTTCTTGAGGTACTAACCAACCGATTACCAAATATGCTCACTCTTTTAAGCATAATTAGCAATATTCTCGTCTTGCGATACCTAAGGCTTAGCAGTGGCTTCCAAACCAGTTGGTTTAAGGCACTAGGTGATAAGGCACCCTCGCAATATTTTTTTATGCCGTCTTAAGTAATTACAAAACCAGTGTTCATTTTTCTTCACCATTTTGTATGTCATTTATATTTTTGTTTGTATATTTTTTTCTTCATACTAAAGTTTTTAGACAAGAGCATTTCAAGGTATCCTCTACTATCCAAAGTTTCAAGATGTGTGAAAGTGGGTATAGTAGGGTATCAACATTCAGATGTTTGGACTAAAAAATATGGACTATTTTTAAGACTCAATTATATCCTCAGATTAGTGATTCCCTTCATCTTACTAACTCTTGGGACAATAGCTCATGATTGGTTTGTGAAAGAGTGTGTAGTAGTAACCGCAATCAATAACGGTGTCACGTGTAGCTAGCCGAATTGAGTACAGGTCGTCCTCAGGGATGTGTGGAATTTCTAATCTTGCTTTAGACGAGTTGATTAGAATAAAAGAATAGGGATAATAGTTTCCAGATCTATGTTAAATACGGATGTAGAATTTATAGTTTTAAGATCTAGTTTAAATACGGATATAGATTTTATAGCGAAAAGGCTTGTAGGGTTCGTTAGGATTTAGTAGTCATGGATGATTAATAAAGATGACTACTTTTATCTTTTAATAGATTTAAAACTAGATTGATAGGGATGAATGAGAATTAGGGTACTTGGAAGAAACTAGAGTTTCCACACTATTGACCCTTGTCCCTTCATTAATCTCTATTCATGTCCAACCCTTAACAAAACAATTGTTAATCTGATCTCAAATCGCGGTCGAGACTATCAATAAATTGATAGCGTGCCCGATTAGGATGTTAACGATTCTTTTGCTCAAATTTATAAACTTCATAAGACTTAAAAGAACTTAAAATATTTTCTCATCTATTGTTCTACCCTAATCCTACGAACCCTATCAAGCGGAGAATTACTCGTGCATGATAAAGATAGAAGAAGAAGAAGAACACATAGAGATCATAACGTAAATACAGAAAATAAATGCTAAATAATTAAATAAATGATCTACCTTTATTAATCAACTTCACAAGTACAAATCCTATAAGTTTAGATTACAAGAGCAAGAAAAAGTTGCTCTCGACCTCTGCCTCGTAGGAAGTAGATGTTCCGTCGATACTCACGTCGCCTTATCATGTCGAATCGCGGACCTATCGTGGATCGCTTGTTCTTTGACGGTGATTTGCTTCGTTTAAAAGGTGATGATCTTTAACTTTAGCCCTCGGTCCTTTAAATATTTCCAAAACCAGAAACCAAAGATCCCAAGTATTAGGGTTTGTTGTTTCAATCTTACTAAAAAAATCCCAAACCCTAACTCTTCTTCTCTGCCGCAGATCCGCCGCCAGAAGCCCATTAATGCCGCGGAAGGGCCGCACTTTGGTGGGATCAGGTGATGAAATTTTCTGTGGTCTCTTGTGTTGACACGTGGAGATTGTTGTGATATCTGGAATCTTCATATCTCCTCTTAGTCTCTGCCGGTATCGATTCTTCGATTTTATCTAACTTTATCGGCAGATTTTTGATTCCCGACATCCTGATATCCCGATCTCCTGACCTGAGCTAAAACTTGCACGATATCTCAATGAACAATGTTAGTAATATTTGTTATAGAGATATTATTCTAATCATTTGTATGATCTTATATGTTTTAAAGAATCTTGATTAGAATATTTGATATGATATGCATAATAAAAAATATTATATGCATACATTTTCCTTCATAATGTTCATTATAATATATAAACATATAACAATAGATATTTTTATAGATAAAACCTCATATGTATTTATAATAAACACCATTAGATATTTAAGAAAAGTAAGGGAAAAGTTTTATCAAAAGTGCAATATTTTCGACTGAACAAATACCCCCAAACTTAATTTTGATCATCCCGAGAAAACTATTTATTCAAGAGAGGAAGAAAAAGAAAAAAGAAAAACCTAAGTAGCACACTTTGGTAGGCAACACGATTGCACTGAGCACGTGCAACAAGCCGTTAAACTTCTAGGTGTCCCTAATAGGAGGAGTGTTGTCTCCTGAGGGGTTTCAGCGGATTACACCAACAAAATCCTATAATAAAAGAAAGAAGATGAAAGTTACGTACAAAAATAAGAACTATAAAAGAAATAACTTGAAAATAAGAGTTTCTAACTACACTAGTTTTTCGGTTGCCATGAGCCCTATCTTAATGGTCATGAAAAAAATATTAGAAATCAAATCATCTCTCAATAAAACATCGCCTTTAGCTTTCCTCCCTACCATTCATCCAAACATCGATCATATACCCCTACGTGTGTGTAAAAGACATCTCAACACTTAGAGAATTCAATTCAAGCTATCATACTCTTATCCATCTTCCGAATTACTTTTTAGTCGGTGAATATTTTAGATGGAATTGCTCACGCATCCATCATGCGACCGTTAATACTTATTGAGGTACTAACCAACCGATTACAAAATGTGCTCATGCATTTAGGCGTAATTATCCTCGTTTTGCAACACCTAAGGCTTAGCAGTGGTTCCCAAACCAGTTGGTCTAAGGCACTAGGTGATAAAGCACCCTCGCTATATTTTTTTTATACTGTCTTAAACAATTACAAAACCAGTGTTCATTTTTTTCTTCACCACTTATATTTTTTATTCATATTTTCCTTCATACTAAGGCTTTTAGACAAGAGCATTTCAAGATATGCTCTACTATCCTAAGTTTCAAGATGTGTGACAGTGTGTATAGTAGGGTATCAACGTTCAAAAGTTTGGACTCAAGAATAGAGAATATTTTTCAGACTCAGATCTATACTCAGATTAGTAATTTCCTTCATCTTACTAACCCTTGGGACAATGGCTCATAACTATTTAGTACTAGTTTCGTTTAAGAAAATATCTAACTTTCTTGCTTTTCTCAAACTATTCCTTTCTTTCATATGTAATTTTTCACTTTCAAACTTTCATTATAATTTTTTTTGTGCTTATATATAGTATAATGCAAAATAATACGTGAATAAGTACAAACCTCCCCCAAACTTGTTTGCAGCAGTGTCTTCACTTATATCATTTGTTAAACTTAAAAAAAAACTGTAGACTTGGAAGGAAAAGTTAGTAACGGGGACAAGAAATAATGATAGTGAAATTCTCCCTCAAACTTTTTTTTGCTCACAATTTTGTAAAAAATTATTTTCTTTCAAGAGCCAAAAAATATCCCCCCCCCAAACTTGAGTGAAATAGTATTAAGCATTTAAAATTATGAGGGGGTTAAAATTATTAGTTAATATAAAGTTTTACAAAGACCAAAAGTCAACACCAATCATTCAAATTTTTTATCAATATAGCACCAAGGTTGGTAGAAGATCATGTCACCTAAAGACGTGAAGAAGTGGGGAAGGGATAAGAGGTGGAATAGAACGGGTTTACGTCTTGGTTCATAGAGACGAAACAATGATGATGGATTACTCGCATTCTTGTTATTGATAAGAAGAAAGGGTGGTGGTTCAACTTCTTGGGGTTGATTT
The DNA here is from genome assembly GCA_030015575.1 of Agapanthus africanus. Classification (NCBI taxonomy): domain Eukaryota; kingdom Viridiplantae; phylum Streptophyta; class Magnoliopsida; order Asparagales; family Amaryllidaceae; genus Agapanthus; species Agapanthus africanus. Next base: position 314,436,235 of record JASDDO010000019.1, read on the forward strand.
ATCACAACGCCCATATTTTCTAAGAATGCGAGTTCTTCAGCGAAGATTTCTTCAAAACTTTCATCGATATCCCGAATAATAATCTCATCAGAAAGAATGGGATGATACTCGATCTCCATAAAAGGTTCATATTTAGCGTTAGATGTTGACCCGGACAGCTCGATAGAAGGGTCCATATATATATAATAAATAGCAGGGTCAAATAACAACGTACTAGCGGAGTCAAGATCATTATCGTGAAGCTGTTCAAATTCGCTACTGTCAGAATCCATCCTTTCGACAGAGCATACTTGAGCATAGGGTTTGGAGGGTTCACTTCCCAACTTGTAAATGTTAAGCTCAATTAACATCTTCCCGAAAGACAGGGTCATAGAGCCGTTTCAATAATTGATTAGTGTGTTGGAAGTCGCAAGAAAAGATTGACCTAAAATCACCGGGATTTGGTTTCGTGGGTTTGCTACAGGCTGTGTATTTATAACGATAAAGTCCACAGGTAATATAAACTCCCCGACTTTGATTAACACGTCCTCTAGCTTACCCCTAGGTTGGGTGATAGATCGGTCTGCCATCTGGAGAGTGCAGTGCGCCGGTTTTAACTCTCTGATCCCTAATTGCTCATAGACATAATACAGAAGTAAGTTAACACTAGAACTTAAATCGAGTAGAGCACGATTGATAGTTTTACCCCCAATAGAAATAGACATGGTAGGACTTCCGGGGTTCGTTCATTTCTTGGGTGACTGTTGGGTAAATGCTGTGCTCACATTACTCGCTAAGAAAACTTTTTTAGGTACTTGAATTTTTTTCTTCCTAGTGCACAAGTCCTTTAGAATTTTCGCATAAGACGGAACTTGTTTAATAGCATCTAAGAGTGGAATATTTATGTTAACTTGCTTAAAAATTTCCACAATATTCTCCATTTAAGGACTTGGTCTGTTGCCTCTTAACCTATGTGGATAAGGAGCTTTATCAATAAGGGTTGGGTCCAACATTGGAGAAGATTGTGAGGATGGAATGGATCCCATAATTGGAGTTGGGATCGTTTTAGGTAGACTTGAGGAAGCGGGCTGAGTGTTCGAGCTTTAGGGAAAACGGAGAATAGGCTCGGAAGAAAGTGGACTAGATAAAATAGGAGAAGAAGTAGATGCCGGGGTTTCAATTGATTCATCATCATCAACATGTTCACCCACTTAATTGTTCAACACTCTTCCCGATCTCAATGTGGTTACGGCACTCACATTATAACTTTGTGAGTGGCCAGGATTCGGCAGGGGTTGAGATGGAAGTTTCCCTTTCTCTCTCGCACTCATCGTGGCATTTAACTGTGCAAGTTTTGATTCTATCGATTTTATGCTTTTATCGTGGGAAGCGGTGTTCTGCATTAACGTTTGGATAGAAGATGTTAAAGTATCCGTCGTTTGCGTGGAATGTTTAATGAATGTGTCAAGTGCAGAGGGTTTATCGGTACCGGCAAAATAATTATTATAAGGATCAAAGTCGATGGCCGGGTTTTGCAAAGGTTGCGGTTGAAAGGGATGCTAACTCAGTTGTGGTAGTAGTTGTTGCTGTGGGAGAGGTCTTTGATAGTTGCTTAGGCACTGGTTTTGATTTTGAGTTTGGTTTTGGTTCCAAGCAAAATTCAGATGATTCTTCCATCCCAGATTGTATGTGGAAGAATAAGGATCGTTTCTAGGTCGTTGCTGAAAAGCAGCATTAGTTTGTTCTTGACCTTGAAATGGAGGATTCAAATAACATTCTTCCGTAAAATGTGATGGGTTTGAACAGCAACTACACAAGGTTTTGTGGAGCATAAAGTGGTTTAGGGAGGCTGAAGAGACTTTGTTTTCTATAGCATCGAGTTTTCTTTGTATCGCAGCCATTTCGGCTTTCACTGCGATGGAAATATCGAGCTGATGGATACCATCCCTAGACGATGTAGTTTTAACGCTTTCCCACTGTAAAGTTTGTTCAGCGAGATTTTCCAGAAATTGTTAAGTTTCACCGTCATCTTTAGACAGGAAATGACATTGACACATGATTTCAAGTATCTGTTTTGTTGCTGGATCAACACCCTCATATATAATGCGACAAAGGACACATCTATTGATTCCGTGATGAGGGCATTGTAGAAGAAGATCTTTAAACCGTTCAACATATTTCCAAAATGGTTCATTGGGAAGTTAGGTAAACTAGTTAATCTCGCTTCGAACGCGGACGGTCTTATGATTGGGATAAAATTTCTTAAGGAATGCTATAACGAATTCATCCCATTTGGCAATAGAATGTGCGATAATGTTATAAAGTCATTTTTCTGCTAGATCGCACAAAATAAAAAGGAGAAGATGTAATCTCATAATATCCACAGAAAGTTGTGACGTGCCCATCATTGCGCATACAACACAATTTCAAAACATGCAAAAAGATTCAGGGCACCATCTTTCTTTAGATTAGGTGGGGATTTCATCACCTATTTTTTTGCAGAAAAATTTCTAGTACCCCTGAAATAATTGCAAAATGTTGTGACGTGCACATGCACAAATTTTTCTGCAGGATTCAGGGCACCATCTTTCTTCAGACATCTTAGAAAACCCTGCACATATTTTTAGTGCACCTGAAATAATTTTTCTAGCACTTTAAAAAATCGACAGAATGTAGGGTTTTGGGTGTTTTGTTTTCCGGTTTTTCCGACGATCGTAGTTCTAAAACTTGCTAACGAACTAGTTTAGGTTTAGTAAGATCTGATACCACTGTAAGTCCATGTCGCGCATCCCGTGGGTTAGCGGGGAGGAGGAATATGTGAAAAATGATTTTCAAAAGGTTTGCGGCACGGACTTTAAAGTCCAAGATCGGTGCTAAACCCTAACTAGTAACTAGATGTAAGGTAAACTACAAGTCCAGAAGTTTATACCTCATGTAACAACTCCAATTTTAGTGTACAAAAATTTGTTTAAAAATTAATGTATACTTAGGGTATTTGCATTTACTGTGATTACTATAAATAATTGTTTTGCTTTTTAATAGCAAGTAAGAGCTTGTAGCTCATTGGTAAGACCTTACACTGTTGAACCAAAACACCAGAGTTCAAATCCCATAACCCACATTATTTTTTAATTTTATTTTCTTTTAAATTTTTTAGAATCCCAAGGGTTTATACGTGCATAACTCGTAAAAACCCCACTACGCAAATAAAACTAACCGACCCAGGGGCTACACCAAGCGACGGGGAACACTTTGCACCCCGGACTCGGCCGGCGACTCGGCCGACTCGGGCCGCCGCCGACGGCCGGACTCGGCCGAACCGCCGAGTCCCCAACATAAAAGTCATGGCTTTTGGTCTTCCCAGTATCCCTGTATACTTTAATTGTCCTGCACAGTAACAGAGCCCTTTAAAACCCTATTTACTCCATTTTAATACATTTTTAATACATTTTAATACAATTTTAAATTCACCTTTTCACCTACCCTAAACCCTAGCCTTATCCTATAAATACAACCCCTACACACACCCCTCTCACTCCAAAATTCTGATCAAAACTCTCAAGAAATCCCTAGAAATTTTAGTGTGCAATTGAAGTTAGCAAATGGGCGAAACATCGGCAATCTTCCGACGACGACCCTAGGAGCTTCCGGCGACGAAACAACGCACCGGAACCTCCTACCATTCCTTCTTTCTCTCCTCTAATCTGAAAACCCGTAAGTCCCACCTCCTTCTTCTATTCTCTAGTCTTAAAACTTCTTTTAATAAAACCCGATGGAATCGGAGTTAATTCGATTTCCGATCCGGTTCTTCCTAAAAATTCAACATTTTCTTAAATACTATCATACTAAATTCTTACATGTTGACTATTAAATGTTAACAAGTCATATTGAACAAGTTCCATATCAAAAGGATTTCTATTTCAATTTTTATCGTACTTTTTCACTGAAATACCATGTAGTTTAATTTCGACATTTAAACATCGCAATCTTGCTATACCTTTAAGTAGATCATGAGGTAATGATCTACCTCCTCACAACACTCATATGCAACATAGCACAATACATTTTGGGAACATAAAATACGGGAAAACGAAACTTTACATATAAATACAACTACCTATTAAAACCGTTTTCTATAAGAATTCGTATTTTTATAAATATTTGCGAAGTGCCGCTACAACCCATTTTGGGGAACACGACTGGGAAGGTGCGGATTATCGCACATCCCTGGGCTTAGTAGTGCGAGATGCAGACCTCCGCAAGGAGCATTCGGTCTCGAAAGATTTAAAATACAAATATCTTAAGAAAATGAGATTTCTAGAAATATAATATATATTAAAATTATTTTTATATAAATATATGTATAAAAGTATCATTAAAATATCTATTTTTGTGGTAATATAAATATTTTAACTTTTCCTAAAATCACAAGAATCACCTTACATTAAAATACTATGAATTCCATACAAGTTCAATATTACAATTAAATACCCTATATTATAAAATTAGGTTATTTTCATTAGAAATATCACAAATATAAAATCTACATCTATGACAACTCTAAAGACGATAATTAAATACTTGAGATGTATTTTGAAAATTATACAAAAGTATTTTTACATAAAGCCCCCTCAAGTTATATAAATTACCCTAAGTACCCTAGTAAATATAGGTTTAAGCCGGACCCGTCTCTTAAGCCTCAGGGAGCCGAAGATATGGGTGCTTGCCTATCTAATGTAGACAATTTAACAACGGTGTTATCAATACGGTAATCGTCTTTGGAAAAGATACAAATCCTGCCGTTCATGTGCAGCGGTTACCGATAAAATCAAAACAATCAGGACTTCAATTTCTTTTCTAATTGTTCTGACTCAGACTGAGTCTTATTATAATAATCTGACTTGAATATGATTCAAGTACAATCTACAATCCAACATGAATCCATGAATACATATATTCAATCTATTCAATCTGGATTGACTGAACCGAACCATGGATATAATTCCATTTATATGATTCTCCAGTTACATCCATTTACTGATTTTATGGTTTCGGCAAGTCATCCATCTATACAAGACATTACAATTTAAAATACAACACAAATAATATAATCAATACTTCGTGGGGTTTAAGGGGTAGATTGGTACGGAAGGTGTTAGAAGTGGCACGAGACTGCAAGATTTAAGACACCTAACTTATATTCCGTTGCTGTTGTACCGTGGCATAACGGTTCCTTGTACTTCCATTTTCCTTAGTCTCTAGCATATAGGGAATCCTCTCGTATACACCGGTATCCTTCTGTACCAAGCTACAAACAACCGCGTTAACCAAATAATACAACTTTAAAAGCTACATTTCTCTCTTATCTTTAGGACTTACCGAGCGATTGTTCGCTGACGACATTCCTTCTCTTTCTTCTTTAGAATGTTGTCAGGTGATCTAGACACTCGAGAGATCGAGCCTACTAGTGAAGACTTAGATCAGCTTGCCTACGACCCAAAGCTCTAGATTCATTGTACACATTTTTATTTTCCGTAATTTTCATTTCTGTTATGCCATTGTTTAGGCATTGCTTTCATTCAATTGTATTTACTTTTCCATGTATTGTAAAAAGAATGTGAATAAATAAAGTTGATGTTTTATTATATCTTGTCTGTTGTGCATTTACATTGCTTAGATACGCTTAGCGTATTTACTTCAGAGTAAATACGTAGTGGCCTCGTCGCGTTCCCTTCACCGTACACCGGGAAGCAGGGCGTGACAGGTTTTGTTGGTGGCTCATGCAGGTCAGAGTTGTATGGAATACTATCATGAAGTTCTGTTCTGCATGAACAACCTAAGAAATATAACACAAGAACCAGCAACTAAAACATTCTTTACAATTCATGTTCCTTGGATCTTATCATTTCATATACTTTGAATCTGTTCTAACCTAAATTTTCTTTCAAAGTTATGGATTCCCCAAACAACACCAGCACCAACTTCAACAACACTCCACCTCCACTACCGATCACACCTGCCGTCCCTGCTCCGCTCAACAAGCAGATGGTTCTGCTTGAGGCAATCCGCAGCCTCCTAGAGAGACAGCAGCATCAGACTGCTCTTTTAATGAACCGTCCCGAGACAGAAGCACCTGGGGTGAAGCAATTCAGGGCTTTGCACCCAAAACAGTTCTCAGGAAATGAGAGCCCACTGGAAGCTGAGGAATGGGCTCAGAGTATCGAAGATGATCTGGCAGCGGCACAAGTGCTAGAGGGAGCTTGGGTCCGTGTTGCGAAACTGCAGCTCACGGAAAATGCACGGAATTGATGGAAGGCGGAAGAAAGCCTTCTTGAACAACACATCGAATGGAAGACTTTCCGTGACATGTTCGACACTAAGTACTTCTTTGAGATTGCCAGGTTCGACATGGAACAGCAGTTCATCCATCTGCAACAAGGTTCGATGTGGACCAAGTCAGTAGATGAGTATGAGCTGAGTTCACCATGCTTAATTGATTTTCGGCACACCTGATACCGACGGATGAGATCAGAGCCCGTCGATTTCAACAAGGTTTGGATTCAGAAATCCAGGCTGCACTGGCCACAGGAGATTTTCCGACTCATGAATCGACTCTGAAAGTTGCCCGCCGTTATGAGGCAGTGGTAAAGGCAATCTGCAGGAGTTAAGCGCTTTGTCAACCAGATGGCAAGAGGAGCCTCGTCAAGGCCACCTTTTGTGCCAAGGCGACCGGGAGTACCGAACAACAGGCCTAGCCCAGCCTTTTGTACCTACTGAAAGAGAACTGGACATATGATGAAAGACTGTCGGCGAGCCAACCGTCTTTGCTTAGTCAGCGGCTCAGCGGCTCATGATATTGGGTCTTGTCCCCAAAAACAAATCCCAGTTGCTGCACCCAGGCCAGCGATCAATTACCAGCAGCGACCAGCCCTTCAGGCACCTGCTCCAAGACTTGCACTACCTGCTCCACCACCTTGAGGACCACAAGCTGTACTTCCTCCTCGTCAGTTCCATCAATCTCAAAGGAACGTTCTGAGGAATGCTCCTCAGGCCAGGAGGAATGTACCACGGCGCCAGGCTTTCACGATGACCATAGAAGAAGCTGAGGCCACTGGCCAAGTTATCACTGGTAACCTTTTCTTCTCAAACCTTTCTTTCAGTCTTGCTACTTATCTACATACTTTTACCTATACCTAAAACATATCCCACATAGCTTAGGTACAATCTTAGTAGCCCCACTTCCTGCACTAGTACTGTTCGATACTGAAGCATCTCACTGCTTTATGTCGCAACGGTTCGTCTGAACCAATGCGATTCCAGTCACACCGCTTGTATCCAGCTGGAATGTCAGTTCAGGAAATGGCGTTCTAAAGGCAACGATGGGATACAGCTTATGTCCAGTAGTCGTCTGCAGCAGAGAATTCTATGCTGACTTCAAAATGCTGGACATATCGAACTTCGATGTGGTTCTAGGTATGGATTGGCTCGGAACCTTTTATGCTACCATCGACTGTCATCAAAGGAGGGTAGTATTTGAGATTCCAGATCATCTGGTCTTCTATTTCAAAAGTGGAGACCGTACCCTGGAGCCAGGTACATACAAAGCGAAGCCAAGGGAAGCAGTGATTGCAGCAACTCAAGCAGAGGAAGAATCAAGGCCAGAAGTGGTTCGGGAGTTCAACGACGTGTTTCCTAACGATATATCAGGTTTGCCTCCCGATCGAGCTCTTGAATTCAGCATTGATTTAGTACCAGGAACACAACCGGCGATAAAAGCACCTTATCGATTAAGTCCGGAAGGTTTGAAGGAAGTCCGAACACAGTTGGACGAATTATCGGTGAAAGGATGGATTCGTCCCAACACTTCAAGTTGGGGATCACCAGTACTGCTTGTGGAGAAGAAGGAAGGTTCATACAGAATGTGCATTGATTACAGAGCCTTGAACGAAGTCATGATAAAGATCAAGTATCCGCTACCGCGTATCGACGATTTATTCGATCAGCTAAGTGGATCCTGTGTTTTCTCTAAATTAGATCTTCGTTCAGGTTATCATCAGGTGAAGTTCAAGGAAGCTGATATTCATAAAACGACTTTCAGAACTCGCTATGGTCATTACGAATTTCTAGTGATGCCATTTGGAGTGACCAACTCACCAGCAATATTCATGAACCTAATGAATCAAGTTTTCCGTGAGTACTTAGACATGTTTGTTGTCATCTTCATCGACGACATCCTGGTGTATTCTAAGAATCGGAAAGAACATGCCGAGCACCTACGAATTTTCCTGAAAACTCTACGACAACATCAATTATACGCCAAGTATAGCAAGTGCGAGTTTTGGCTAGATCAAGTTGGTTTTCTTGGACACATCGTATCAGGCGAAGGAATCTCCGTGGATCCAGCGAAAGTTTCTACAGTAAGCGAATGGCCGATACCAAAATCAGTGAAGGACATTCGAAGTTTCTTAGGTCTGGCTGGATATTACAGAAGATTCATTGAAGGCTTTTCTAAGATAGCAACACCCCTGACCAAGCTCACACGTAAAAATGAAGATTTTGTGTGGTCAGAAGCATGCGAACAAGTTTTCGTAGAACTCAAGTCAAGGTTGACATCAACGCCTATTCTCGTTATACCGGACCAGTCTGGAGGTTTCGAAGTGCATTATGATGCATCCGGTAAGGGATTAGGATGTGTTCTACATCAGCACGGTAAAGTTATGGCTTATGCTTCAAGACAGCTGAAGACTCATGAGCGCAATTATCCGACGTATGATTTGGAGTTGGCAGCCGTTATCTTTGCTCTCAAGATTTGGCGCCATTATCTTCTTGGTGAACGAGTGAACATATACACAGATCACAAGAGTCTAAAATATGTGTTTACTCAGAAGGAATTGAATATGCGGAAAAGACGATGGTTAGAACTCATGGCGGACTTTGACATCAACCTGCAATATCACCCAGGGAAGGTGAATATGGTTCCAGATACCCTTAGTCGCCAACCATTAGCAATGCATCTCACCGCTCAGTGGAAGCTACAACAGGACTTGCATCAGATGGAGATTGAACTAGTCATGCCAGGTAACGCTTCAAGTTTGATAAATTTACAAGTTCAATCTACCATTGTCAACCATATCAAAGCAGCTCAAGTAAGTGATGCTAAATTGCAAAAGATCAGAGAACAAGTGGAGAATGGACTCAGAACAGACTTCATCATCCATGAAGACGGATTTTTGAGATACGGCAGCAGATTCTGTGTACCAAAAGGTCCTGTTCGGGAAGAGTTAATGAAAGAAGCTCACAGCTCTACCTACTCAGTACACCCTGGAGGTACAAACATGTACAAAGATCTACGTCAGAATTACTGGTGGTATGGAATGAAGCGTGAAGTAGCCAGAAGCGTCGCTAAATTCTTAGTGTGTGTAACACCCTAGTTCATTTATACCAGTTCTATTTTGAGTATTTCTTTATTTATGGTATTTTCTTGATTTATTGTGTTTTGGATGCGAATAGTGTATTTGACATCTGTATTCGCATCCGACCCGACCCGCTTGCTGGAAACCCGTCTTGATTCCTGTTTATGATTTATCCCGGCTTGTTATGTGAATCCGTGTACTTTCATTTTTTTTACATACTGCATACTGGTATTTTATCTGGCATCTACATATTTTTCAGTATAACATATAAAGTCAAATAAAATATTTTAAAAATACCTTGCATGGCCTGTACCATACCCCTAATCCTGTTGTAGCATCACATTGTGTTCTCATCCCGTTCAGTGAAACGGACTCGTTTGGATAGCTACGCGCATGCTATGTGTATCTGTTCTTGGGGGTATGCATTTTCGTTACCCGGATATCATATTTTGGTTTTGGTTGACACGTATATTAACCGTATTTTCAAACCATAATTTTAGACCCGACCCGGGCGTGTTTTGGACTATTTTTGTATTAGCCAAAATAAAAAATATTTAACTAATATTATATTTAATATTATAACTTACGTTTAGATTTTATAAACGAAAAAAATATATTTTAAAGTTTTTTTAAAACCAAATCTTTAACTAACAGAAACTCTCTCTCTTTCTCTCTCTTTCTCTCTCTCTGGTGACTCTCTCTCCCCCCTCTCGATCTTTCTTTCACTCTCTCTCTCTCCCTTTCTCTCTCCTCTCGCGATCACTATTCCTCGTGAGATCCCGTCACCCTCCTCTTCCACTACGGTCACCTCTCTTCTTCCTCTTCTTATTTGTATTTTTCCGCCTCGTCTTCAAGATCCCAGTGAGCCCTAACCCACGCATCTCGCCGTCGTTGACCCCTTCACCGTCGTCCTCGTCCCCTCGCCCATCTCCCCGACCTTATCTCCTCCTCGATCTCCTCCCTCTCACCTATCTCCTCTCCCTACGACTCCTCTTGCCGACGAACCCAACCTCGTCGCCCTCGCCTCTGTTCTCACGTCACCAATCCCTCGACCTCGCTCCTCTCTTCCTCCCCTCCTCCTTCAACACAACCTTACCTCTCCCCTCTCTTTTCTCAACCCGTCACCACTGCAACCCAACATCAGAACCCGTACACCCAACCTCGCTGTGACCTCCGAACTCACCTGCACCCTCACGTCGCCGGAGCTCAGACCTCGTCGTCGTCTCAACACCCTCTTCAGTATCTCTTCTCTCTTCCCTTCAACCCCTCTCTTCTCCCGAGCCCACTGCAACCACACCTGCACCCACTGCCTCACCGGAAAACCTCGTCTGAACCCTCACCGGAGCACCGACCCCCGTCGTCCTCATCACCACCTTCGACTCCTGACACCATCACCACCACCCTCACCCTACAGCCACTAGAACCCCGATCACCCGACTTCAAGAACCCGCAACCCCTTGCCTCGCCGTGAAACCTCACCGTCGACGAACCCACGACCTCGTCATCGTCACCCCTCTGTTCTTGTTGACCCCTGATCACAGAGCACCAACACAGAACCCACTTCCTCTCTCTCTCTTCTTCTTCTCTTCTCTCTCTTCTTCTTTCTCTCTTAGTTTCTTGTTTCCGACCGTCGCCACAGCCGTGCTCGCCGTTGCCGATCCGGGATACCCAGTGAACGTCCCCTTGCTGCGTGGTTACCTTCTTGCCTTGCATGGATCTGTCCCGTGTGCCGTGTGTGCGTTGCGACGTTTACCCGACGTCGGACGTGCCATATGCACCCGTCGTGTGTTCCGCTCAGGCAAGTTCATCTTGCTACATGGTATGTATCTTATTTTGCATCCATATGAATAAAAATATCATATGTTGATTGCATTTTACATCCATATTAATGTTTTACTGTTTTCGGATACCCATATGCATCCATATCATTTATTAGATATGTAGCTGCATCCACAGATCACATTAACTCATATTACTGTTATATTAACATCCCATGCTTAATAATGTGCATCCTACTTAGTTATGGAGCTGTAGTTGTAACCCCTGATAGATAATTGTGCATCCATATTTTATTGTGTATCCATACCATTAATTCTACATATCTAGTTACGTGCTATGTCACATTAATTCATATTACTGTTACATTAGTACCCCATGCTTGATAATGTGCATCCTACATAGTCATGACGTAACCCTTGATAGATATTTGTGCATTCATACTTTTACCGTACATCCGTATTTTTACCCTGATTCGATACTTGCTACATTTTACTGTTGGGCATCCGTTTGATGCATGTGCACTACCTGACATGACCTGATACACCACTGCTTGACTTTATACCTGATCCTGTTTCTAATGCCGACAATCCAGACATGTTGTCCTGATTGACGTTATTGTTGTCTGCATAGACAAAACCTGTACCGACGTGATCCTATGTTGGCAATATCCGACTTGAACACATAATCTTAAAGGTAAGGGGAAATCAAGAATATAACCGAACGTAACTCAAAGGGCTATTATATTGCTTGCCGTTTTTCCGGGCGTTACGGAATATATTGTTTGCCGTTTTTCCGGGCGTTACGGAATATATTGTTTGCCGTTTTTCCGGGCGTTACGGAATAATCTTGTTACCGTGGTCCCGTGGGGCATGAACAGGGCATAGACCGATGGGTTACGATGAGGATTACATTAATTGATTTTGAAGACTTTAGAATAGATAACCCAGTAGTATAGTTTAGATTACCCACTGCACTTCACCTACACGTATACACTTTACTGTTCTCTATTCATGTTTACTGGTTATATTCATGTTATCGTTTATACTCATGCATGAATATCTCATGTATCCTGTTCATGTATTATTGTTTGATATTATGACGTACTGACGTCTGGGTTTTGCATGGCCCAGATCCTCTATCTTTGTCGTAGGACGATCAGGAGTATTTCAGTCGACATGCCGAGTAGTGAGGATCCTGTTAGTATCTTAATTTAGTTTTCTTTCAGCATTTCCATTTCCTGATGTGAGCCCGTATTTGGGACGTACTTTCCAGATCGTTATTGTTACTTGGATTTATTGCTTCCGCATATTATTTCTTGACTCGTTTATTCTGGCATATGGACATATACTAGATAGTTTTTTTTTATTTTTACTGTTCTTGATATCTTATAGACAGCAATAATGTGACTGTAGAGGGATGTTTCCTAGACACAGGTAGCATGGTTGGCTTTGTCACGTGCCGATCTTAGCGTACTCTGGGAAGCGGGGCGTGACATGGTTTGTTTGGTATCAGAGCCATAGGATTTAGGTTAATCGGGTTTGATTCTTTTGTAGTTTGGTATTGGACCTAATACACGAATCGGAATACCCGTAATTAGGAACATGTCCTGCCACTTGGTTATCGTGATTCTTGAATCATATCTTTCTCTTGACCCCTGTCTTGACGTTATGCAAACAACTTTGCATCTCGACTTGAAACTTTTGGTTCCCTATTGTTTCTCTCTAAGATTTGGGCGATTTGAACAGAATTATATGATTGTAATTATGAACTGCAGTATGGTTACAATGCGGTACTCTATTTAAGTAACTTGGAGTCCTAGTCTTAATTCATATCCTTGATTTATTGTCATTATTTTACCTTGCTTCTCTCGGTTTCATTGCTTACCCGTTCTTGTTTTATCGCAAGTTTTGGATCTTGTTTATCATACTAATCCTCTTCGGTGTCTTAGTTTCAGGATCATGGCGGATAGAAATTTGCGATCGTACCAGAGGCGTGTTGATGACGCCGCATTGCTTGGAGTAATTCGTGGGATGCTGAAGAACCCGAAGCGGCAAACCGAGCTAAACCAGCGGTAAGCCGAAGCTTTTCAGGAAGGTTTGTAGACCGTCCAGCAGTCCGTAAACAATGTTGCGTCCAAACTAGTAGAGTGTATGGGTACCGTGGCAGATTTCAGTAGACTTGGTCCGTCCATTTTCACTGGTTTGGAGGAGTTGTTGCCAGCGGAGCAGTGGTTGGTCGATAAGGAGAATCTGCTCGTTGCGGCACAGATTCTGGAGGACAAGAGAGTGGATGTTGTACGCATCCAATTGGTGGACTATGCCCATGAGTGGTGGCTTGTGGAAGAGACCCGTTTGCCCAAGCCGATCAGTTGGGCAACTTTCTCGCAGAGTTTCTTGGAGAAGTTCTTTCCGCAGACTGCATGGGAGGAAATGGAAGAAAGGTTTATTAGCTTGAAGCAGAATGGCGGATCCGTGGATACGCATGCAGCTGAATGGACACGGCTCAGTCGATTCACTGGACCTTTGGTGGACAAAGAAGCTGATAGGGCATGAAGGTTTATACACAGTTTAGACGTGGAAATCCAAAGGCACATTATATCTCTGGGATTGACCACTTTCTCGCAAGTTTTTAAAGCAGCCCGAGAGCAGCAGAGCTTATCAGTGAAGACAGGGGGTACGCAGCAGCATGCAGTTGTGGTATGGAAGCCGGTGTTTAAGCCAAATCGAGCGCCTATACGCAGAGTTATCCCAGTGGACAGGTGTGGCATTGTACCGATTAAGAAACCAGTCTTGCCCGATCAGAAAGGAAGGGTGTTTTGCGATTACTGCGAACGACCGGGTCACTATCAAAGAGATTGACGTAAGAGACTTAGACTTTGTCTTATTTGCGGATCAGCTGATCACACCATTGATGCTTGTCCGTCGAAGCTTCTTTTGAGGGAAGATGTTTAGAGGCCACCACAGAGGCCGTTTCAGGGGCAGAAGCAGATAACTCAGGGACCTAATCAAGCTCGAGCCTTTACTCTGACGGCTGAAGAGGCCAAGGATTCAAATGAAGTTGTTTCAGGTATCATACTTTTTCATGATTTTCCTGCATTAGCATTATTCGATTCTGGTGCATCCCATTGTTTTATGTCATCCAAGTTTATTGCTGCACATTCGATTGCATGCACGACCCTGTCTTGTTGTTGGGACATACACACTGGGAATGGGAAGATTATTTTTAGTAGTGAGTGTAAGGATTGTGCTATCTACGGACGGGAGTTATTTGCAGATTTCTTGGTGATTGATACTGGCTGTTATGATGTTATCTTGGGAATGGACTTTCTCGGCACTTTCCACGATCACATTGATTGTTGGGCAAAGAAAGTGATTTTCCAGATTCCCGGGCATCCGGAGTTTGTTTTTGCTGGAGGAGCAGTTCTGTCGGGCCAGTCGAGTTTAGGGCTAGGCCGATAAACAATGTTCTTTCGACGATGGAAGTTGATAAGGAGGAAGCACCAGCTGTAGTTCGAAAGTTCATGGACGTGTTCGAGGACATCTCGGGTTTACCACCAAAACGAGATGTGGAGTTCGCGATCGACCTTGTTCCTGGTGCAGCTCCAATCTCGAAGGCGTACTATCCGATGGTACCAGTGGAGTTAGAAGAAGTCAAGAAGAATGTTACCGAATTGCTAGAGAAGGGTTGGATTCGCAGCAGCAATTCACCTTGGGGAGCTCCAGTTCTTCTAGTCAAGAAGAAAGATGGCACAAGGAGGATGTGTATTGATTATCGAGAATTGAACCGGGTGACTATTAAGAACAAGTACCCGATCCCTCGCATTGGAGAATTATTCGAGCAACTCAGTGGCGCGAGGGTATACTCGAAGCTGGATTTGCGATCCGGATATCATCAAGTTCGAGTTAAATCAGAGGATATTTGCAAGACTGCGTTCCGAACTCGATATGGACATTATGAGTATTTAGTGATGCCATTCGGAGTCACGAATGCACCAGCGATATTTATGGACTTGATGAACCGAATCTTTTCACCGTTCTTGGACCAGTTTATAGTGGTGTTCATCGATGATATTCTGGTCTATTCGAGAAGCCTAAAAGAGCATGCCGAACACTTGAGGATCGCACTGCACATATTGAGGCATGAAAGATTGTATGCAAAGATGAGCAAGTGCGAGTTTTAGCTTGGAGAAGTGAAGTTTTTGGGGCATGTCGTATCCGGAGATGGAATCGCCGTTGATCCCAAGAAAATTGCAGCAGTTCAAGATTGGCCGATTCCAAAGAACGTAGCAGAGATTAGAAGTTTTTTAGGACTTGCAGAGATTCGTAGAGAATTTTGTTCGTTTAGCTGAGCTTTTGACCAAGCTTACGCGAAAGGAAGTACCGTTCGTATGGACGGATAGATGTGCGTCAGTTTTTGAGGCGTTGAAGCAAAGATTGATAACTGCTCCTATTTTGACCATACCAGACGGTTCCGGAGAAATTGGTGATTCACAGCGACGCATCTGGGAAAGATTTGGGATGTGTTTTGATGCAGCATGGGAAGGTTATAGCCTACGCATCGAGACAGTTGAAGACCCTTGAGAAGAATTACCCAACTCATGATTTGGAGCTTGCAGCAGTGATTTTCGTTTTGAAGATTTGGAGACACTACTTATTGGGCGAAAGGGCCGAAGTATTCACCGATCACAAAAGCCTAAAGTATGTGTTCACACAGAAAGAGCTTAACATGAGGCAGTGTAGATGGTTGAAGCTGATGGCTGACTATGATCTTGACCTCAAGTACCATTCGGGAAAAGTTTATGTAGTGCCGGATGCGCTTAGTCGGTTGCCAGCAATTCGGACGTTGACTGCACAGAAGGAGCTTATCAAAGATTTTCGGAGATTCGAATTGGAGATTGTGCAAACAGTAGAGAAAGTTAATACTATCCGAAATCACATGAAGGCAGCACATGATCGACAGAAGAGTTGGGCCGATACATCGAGAAGACCTCTAGAGTTCGCTGTTGGTGATCTGGTATTCTTGAAGATATCACCGACTAGAGGAGTGATTCGTTTTGGGAGTCGAGGTAAGCTTAGTCCTCGATTCGTGGGGTCTTTCGAGATTTTGGAGCGTGTTGGAGAAGCGGCTTATCGATTTGCTTTACCACCGTCTTTGGCGAATATTCATGACGTGTTTTATGTATCTCAACTCCGTAAGTATGTTCGAGATAAAACACACGTGCTTGATCATTCGGAGCTGACTGTAAGTGAGGATTTGACCTTTGAGGAACGACCGATGTCGATTGTTGATCGAAAAGAAAAGGTCCTCAAGAACAAGATTATCCCTCTCGTACTTGTTTCTTAGGGGAATCGCTCGCATGGAGAATCGACTTGGGAACAAGAAGACGAGATTCGACATAAATTTCCACAGCTCTTCTCGTAGTTTCATGCTTATTTGTCTTTTCTTGTTTTGGGAATTTCAAGGACGAAATTCTTTTTGTAGCTGGGTATAATGTAACACCCTAGTTCATTTATACCAATTCTATTTTGAGTATTTCTTTATTTATGATATTTTCTTGATTTATTGTGTTTTGGATGCGAATAGTGTATTTGACATCTGTATTTACATCCAACCCGGCCCGCTTGCTGGAAACCCGTCTTGATTCCTGTTTATGATTTATCCCGGCTTGTTATGTGGATCCGTGCACTTTCAATTCTTTACATACTGCATACTGACATTTTATCTGGCATCTGCATATTTTTCAGTATAACATATAAAGTCAAATAAAATATTTTAAAAATATCTTGCATGGCCTGTACCATACCCCTAACCCTGTTGTAACATCCGTACATTGTGTTCTTGTCTCGTTCAGTGAAACGGACTCGTTTGGATAGCTACGTGCACGCTACGTGTATCCGTTCTTGGGGGTATGCATTTTCGTTACCCGGATATCATATTTTGGTTTTGGTTGACACGTATATTAACCGTATTTTCAAACCATAATTTTATACCCGACCCGAGCTTATTTTGGACTATTTTGGAATTAGCCAAAATATAAAATATTTTAACTAATATTATAACTTACGTTTAGATTTTATAAACGAAAAAAATATATATTTTAAAGTTATTTTTAAAACCAAATTTTTAACAAACAGAAACTCTCTCTCTTTCTCTCTCTCTCTGGTGACTCTCTCTCTCTCTCCTCTCGATCTTTCTTTCGCTCTCTCTCTCTCTCCCCCCTTTCTCTCTCTTCTCGCGATCACTATTCCTCACGAGATCCCATCACCCTCCTCTTCCACTACGGTCACCTTTCTTCTTCCTCTTCTTATTTATATTTTTCCGCCTCGTCTTCAAGATCCCAGCGAACCCTAACCCACGCATCTCGCCGTCGTTGACCCCCTCACCGTCGTCCTCGTCCCCTCGCCCATCTCCCCGATCTCATCTCCTCCTCGACCTCCTCCCTCTCACCTATCTCCTCTCCCCACGACTCCTCTCGCCCATGAACCCAACCTCGTCACCCTCGCCTCTGTTCTCACATCACCGATCCCTCGACCTCGCTCCTCTCTTCTTCCCCTCCCCCTTCAACACAACCTCACCTCTCCCCTCTCTTTTCTCAACCCATCACCACTGCAACCCAACATCAGAACCCGCACACCCAACCTCACTACAACCTCCGACCTCGCCTGCACCCTCACGTCGCCGGAGCTCAGAACTCGTCGTCGTCTCCACACCCTCGTCAGCATCTCTTCTCCCTTCCCTTCAACCCCTCTCTTCTCCTGAGCCCACCGCAACCACACCCGCAACCACTACCTCGCCACAAAACGTCGTCTGAACCCTCACCGGGGCTCCGACCCCCGTCGTCCTCATCACCACCTTCGACTCCTGACACCATCACCACCACCCTCACCCTACAGCCACCAGAACCCCGATCACCCGACTTCAAGAACCCGCAACCCCTTGCCTCGCCGTGAAACTTCACCGTAGACGAACCCACGACCTCGTCATCGTCACCCCTCTATTCTTGTCGACCCCTGATCCTAGAGCACCAACCCAGAACCCACTTCCTCTCTCCCTCTTCTTCTTCTTTTCTCTCTCTTCTTCTTTCTCTCTTGGTTTCTTGTTTCCGACCGTCGCGGTAGCCGTGCTCGCCGCTGCCGATCTGGGAGACCCAGTGAACGTCCCTTGCCTGCGTGGTTACCTTCTTGCCTTTCCTGGACCTGTCCCATGCGCCGTGTGTGCGTTGCGACGTTTACCCGACGTCGGACGTGCCGTACGCACCCGTCGTGTGTTCCGCTCAGGCAAGTTCATCTTGCTACATGCTAGGTATCTTATTTTGCATCCATATGAATAAAAATATCACATGTTGATTGTATTTTACATCCATATTAATGTTTTACTGTTTTCGGATACCCGTATGCATCCATATCATTTATTAGATATGTAGCTGCATCCACAGATCACATTAACTCATATTACTGTTATATTAACATCCCATGCTTAATAATGTGCATCCTACTTAGTTATGGAGCTGTAGTTGTAACCCCTGATAGATAATTATGCATCCATATTTTATTGTGTGTCCATACCATTAATTCTACATATCTAGTTACGTGCCATATCATATTAATTCATATTACTGTTACATTAGTACCCCATGCTTGATAATGTGCATCCTACATAGTCATGACGTAACCCTTGATAGATATTTGTGCATCCATACTTTTACCGTACATCCGTATTTTTACCCTGATTCGATACTTGCTACATTTTACTGTTGGGCATCCGTTTGAAGCATGTGCACTACCTGACATGACTTGATACACCACTGCTTGACTTTATACCTGATCATGTTTCTAATGCCGACAATCCTGACATGTTGTCCTGATGGACGTTATTGTTGTCTGCATAGAAAAAACTTGTACCAACGTGATCCTATGTTGGCATTAGATATCGATTGGCAATACCCGACTTGAACACATAATCTTGGGGGTAAGAGGAAATCAAGAATGTAACCGAATGTAACTCAAAGGGCTATTATATTGCTTGTCGTTTTTCCGGGCGTCACGGAATATATTGTTTGCCGTTTTTCTGGGCGTTACGGAATATATTGTTTGCCGTTTTTCCGGGCGTTACGGAATAATCTTGTTACCGTGGTCCCGTGGGGCATGAACGGGGCATAGACCGATGGGTTACGATGAGAATTACATTAATTGATTTTGAAGACTTTAGAATAGATAACCCAGTAGTATAGTTTCAATTACCCACTGCACTTCACCTACACGTATACACTTCACTGTTTTCTATTCATGTTTACTGGTTATATTCATGTTATCGTTTATACTCATGCATGCATATCTCGTGTATCCTGTTCATGTATTATTGTTTGATATTATGACGCACTGACATCTGGATTTTGCATGGCCCAGATCCTCTATCTTTGTCGTAGGCCGATCAGCAGTACTTCAGTCGATAGGCCGAGCAGTGAGGATCCTGCTAGTATCTTAGTTTAGTTTTCTTTCAGCATTTCCATTTCCTGATGTGAGCTCGTATTTGGGACGTACTTTCCAGATCGTTATTCTTACTTGGATTTATTGCTTCCGCATATTATTTCTTGACTCGTTTATTCTGGCATATGGACATGTACTAGATAGTTTTTTTTTTATTTCTACTACTCTTGATATCTTATAGACAGTCGTAATGTGACTGTGGAGGGATGTTTCCTAGACACAGGTAGCATGGTTGGCTCTGTCACGTGCCGATCTTAGCGCACTCTGGGAAGCGGGGCGTGACAGTGTGTCAGCAAGTAAAGGTTGAACATCACTGGACAGCTGGACTACTTCAACCGTTACCTATTCCAGAATGGAAGTGGTAACACATCACGATGGATTTTGTGACTGCTCTTCCTCGCAGCACAAAAGGTAACGATGCAGTATGGGTCATTGTGGATCGACTCACAAAGTCGGCTCACTTCATCCCATTTCGAGTTGGCCAATCAACTGAGACATTAGAAAAGAAGTACATGGAGGTAATAATCTACTTAAGATTTAAACTCTTCAAATATGTACTATCTCTGATACCCATGAACTCATACAGAAAATTGTGCGACTTCATGGAGTACCGGTCTGCATTGTCTCCGATCGTGACACCAGGTTCCGATCATAATTTTGGCAGAGTCTGCAAGCAAGCTTGGGAACAAGTCTTAATTTCAGCACGGCTTATCATCCACAAACAGATGGTCAGTCTGAGCGAACTATTCATAACTTGGAGGATATGCTCAGAGCGTGTATGTTAGACTTTGGACGATCGTGGGAAGATCACCTACATCTTGTGGAGTTTTCATATAACAGCTACCAAGCAAGCATAGGAATGGCACCTTTCGCAGCACTATACGGAAGGAAGTGTCGATCGCTATTAAGTTGGGACGATATCGGAGATAGGGAACTTCTTGGACCTGAGATAATAGTAGCGACTGTTAATGTGGTTTGTACTATCAGAGAAAAGATATGCATAGCCCAAGATCGACAGAAGCACTGGGCTGATGCAAAGAGACAACACTTGGAGTTCAGGATATCACGTATTCTTAAAGATATCACCGAACCGCGGAGTGATCCGATTTGGAAGATGGGGTAAGCTAAGTTTAAGGTACATTGGACATACTCGAACGAGTCGGTGAAGTGGCATACCGCTTAGCATTTCCACCTTCATTGGAAGGAGTGCATAATGTGTTCTACATATCCCAACTCAGAAGTTATGTAAGTGGCCCCAGCCATATTCTCGATCATTCAGAGCTCACTGTACAGCCCGACTTATCTTGTGAGCAACAACTTGTGGAGATCCTGAACAGGAAAGTGAAATCACTTCGGAACAAGGAAGTCAACTTGGTTTGAGTGATGTGGAGAAAAGACACTCCAAGAGAATCAACATGGGAAAAGGAAGATGAGATGCATACAAGATATCCACAGCTCTTTGTAAACTAGTCCTTAAAATAAAAGTTGTAAATTTCGATGACGAAATTTTTGTAAGGAGGGTAGACTGTAACAACATCAATTTTAGTGTACAAAATTTTTTTAAAAAATTAATGTATACTTGGGATATTTGTATTTACTATGATTAATATAAGTAATTATTTTGCTTTTTAATAGCAAGCAAGAGCTTGTAGCTCATTGATAAGACCTTGCACTGCTGAACCGAAGCACCAGAGTTCAAATCCTAAACCCCACATTATTTTTTAATATTATTTTCTTTTAAATTTTTTAGAATCCTAAGGGTTTACACATGCATAACTCGTAAAAACCCCACTACACAAATAAAACTAACTGACCCTGTGGCTACACCAAGCGACGGGGAACATTTTGCACCCCGGACTCGGCCGGAATCGGCCGGCGACTCGGCCGACTCGGGCCGCCGCCATCGGCCGAACCGCCGAGTCCCCAACATGAAAGTCTTGGCTTTTGGTCTTCCCAGTACCCCTGTATACTTTAATTTTCCTGAACAGTAATAGAGCCCCTTTAAAACCCTATTTACTCCATTTTAATATATTTTTAATACATTTTAATACAATTTTCAATTCACCTTTTCACCTACCCTAAACCCTAGCCTTACCCTATAAATACAACCCCTAAACACACACCCCTCACTCTAAAATTCTGATCAAAACTCTCAAGAAATCCTAAGAAATTTTAGTGTGCAATTGAAGTTAGCAAAGGGGCAAAACTTCGGCGATCTTCCGATGACGACCCTAGGAGCTCCCGGCGATGAAACAACACACCGGCGCCTCCTACCATTCCCTCTTCCTCTCCTCTAATCTGAATACCCATAATTCCCACCTCTCTCTTCTATTCTCTAGTCTTAAAACTTCTTTTAATAAAATCCGACAGAATCGGAGTTAATCCGATTTCCGATTCGGTTCTTCCTAAAAATTCAACATTTTCTTAAATACCATCATACTAAATTCTTACATGTTGACTATTAAACATTAACAAGTCATATTGAACAAGTTCCATATCAAAAGAATTTCTATTTCAATTTTTATCGTATTTTTTCACTAAAATACCATGTAGTTTAATTTCGACATTTAAACGTCGCAATCTTGCTATATCTTTAAGTAGATCACGAGGTAATGACCTACCACCTCACAACACTCATATGCAACATAGCACAATACCTTTCGGAAACATAGAATACGGAAAAACGAAACTTTACATATAAATACCACTAACTATCAAAATCGTTTTCTATAAGAATTCGTATTTTTATAAATCTTTGCAAAGTGCCGCTATAACCCATTTTGGGGAACCTAACTGGAATGGTGCGGATTATCGTACATCCCTGAGCTTAGTAGTGCGAGATGCAGACCTCCGTAAGGAGCATTCGGTCTCGAAAGATTTAAAATACAAATATCTTAAGAAAATGAGATTTCTAGAAATATAATATATATTAAAATTATTTTTATATAAATATATATATATATAAGTATCATTAAAATATCTTATTTTTGGTAATATAAATATTCCAACTTTTCCTAAAATCACAAGAATCACCTTACATTAAAATACCATGAATTCCATACAAGTTCAATATTACAATTAAATACCCTATATTATAAAATTAGGTTATTTTCATTAGAAATATCACAAATATAAAATCTACATCTATGACAACTCTAAAGACGATAATTAAATATTTGGGGTGTATTTTGAAAATTATACAAAATTATTTTTAAATAAAACCCCCTCAAGTTATATAAATTACCTTAAGGACCTTAGTAAATATAGGTTTAAGCAGGACCAGTCTCTTGAGCCTCAGGGAGCCGGAGATATGGGTGCTTGCCTATCTAGTGTAGACAACTTAACAACGGTGTTATCAATACGGTAATCGTCTTTGAAAAATACACAAATCCTGCCGCCCATGTGCAGCGGTTACCGATAACATTAAAACAATCAGGACCTCAATTTCTTTTCTAATTGTTCTGACTCGGACTGAGTCTTATTATAATAATCTGACTTGAATATGATTCAAGTACAATCTACAATCCAACATGAATCCATGAATACATATATTCAATCTATTCAATCTGGATTGACTGAACCGAACCATGGATATACTTCCATTTACATGATTCTCAAGTTACATCCATTTACTGATTTCATGGTTTCGGCAAGTCATCCATCTATACAAGACAATACAATTTACAACACAACACAAATAATACAATCAATACTTCGAGGGGTTTAAGGGGTAGATTGTTACGGAAGGTGTTAGAAGTGACACGATACTGTAAGATTTAAGACACCTAACCTATATTCCGTTGTTGTTGTACCGTGGTATAACGGTTCCTTATACTTACATTTGCCCTAGTCTCTAGCATATAGGGACTCCTCTCGTATACACTGGCATCTTTATGTACCAAGCTATAAACAACAGCGTTAACCAAATAATACAACTTTAAAAGCTACATTTCCCTCTCTGTCTATTCTATTTCTCCCTTATCTTTAGGACTTACCGAGCGACTGTTCGCTGACGACATCCCTTCTCTTTCTTCTTTGGAATGTTGTCAGGTGATCTGGACACTCAGGAGATCGAGCCTACTAGTGAGGACTTGGATCTGCTTGCCTACGATCCAGAGCTCTAGCTTCATTGTACACATTTTTATTTTCAGTACTTTTCATTTCTGTTATGCCACTGTTTTATTATATCTTGTCTCTTGTGCATTTACATTGCTTAGATACGATTAGCATATTTACTTCAGAGTAAATACGTAGCGGCCTCGTCGCGTTCCCTTTGCCGTACACCGGGAAGCGGGGTGTGACATATCATGATTCCGGTCCTTCGGGTCTTCATTCTACGCTGTCTTCTGTCTCGTCGTCGACTCCATGGATCGTATCGGATCACCGCTCCCTCGCCGAACTCCTCAAATCCAAGATGATCCACCCGAGGAGATGTGCATCGAACTCCTACCTCTACCGAGGCAACTAGGGCATCAAGGTCGCTACTCATGATGTCGTAGACAATATAGAGATGTGTGGATGGATTGTAATATCTTTGCTTACCCTAGATCACTCAACACATAATTTCACTAGGGTTATGAGGAGAAAGGTGACCTTGGAGAAAAAGCTAGTCAGAAATAACATTGCATAATGAATGAGAATGAATCCTTAGTCTCAACTGAACTCTAGCCTTTCTCATATAAATAATTCATATTAGAAAATGAATTAGAGTTCAAGTTCCAACTTGGTGAGTCATGAGCTAATAATCCCACAAGTGTCATCCAAAGGCATGCTCATTTTTATGCAATTTACACCTCATTATCTCCATGTCATAATAAATTTTCATTTAAACCAAAATGAAAAATACCAATATGACATGTCACCTTCTAGAAGCATCTTTGACCAATTTACAAAAATGACCCTCGTCCGTACAAACATACCCACATCCGTTTTCCGAAAAATACGGCTACAAAAGACAAAAAACAATCCATCAATACAATACTAGGATCCGGCTTAAACCAAAACCAGCTAGTATTTTCCGTCCGAATCATCATGCGCGCACAAGTACATGCACATGACCGAATCCTGTCGTAAAACCATACAACCTCTACATCTTTTATCCGATGCAGGGAAATCCTCTGTGTGGGACTCTAAAGAGTCGACACTACGCTGGCAGTAGGTTTAACCACAGGCCACAAGAGGCACTAGCTGTACGTAATGGCCCCCAAGTATATGTCGATGAGAAGGCCGATGAGAATAACTCATCCGAACTCCAACTGAGCCGATCTGTGACAATCTCCATATAGTCTAGTCTATTCGTCTAAGAGTATCGCATATCAGGTCTAGGGGGGCGATAAACGTCAGACCTCTAATAGCGGTATAAGTCGTGTCGGAGTGTAACCCATTACACCCTGAGAAACTACTGGAGAACCTACCAGTAAATATCGCTTGCCCTGACCAGAGACTTTGTGTAATGGCTCTCCAAACACAGCGCGATATCAACCCCCAATACCGGGAGAGATAAATCCTATCTAACCGCCACTACCTCCAAGTGCTTCAAGACTGCACCCAACTATTACCTATTTGCACAACTCCTTTGAGCGTGGTAGGGTAATAATCAAAGTACAGTGGGAGCACACTAAATGCAAAGCAGCAGTGTCAAGTCGACGGACTAAAGCTGTACTCATGTCACCTGGGAACTGCTACCTAACGATAGGTATAATACCAACCAACAGTTCCCAATGAGTCATGTCCGGTGTACTCATAACCTAATGAGCACCTGCATACTATCTCCAGTACGACGTACTAATGGCTGTGGGACAGACCATCTCCCCTGCTAGGATGAGAAGCGTATACACTAGTATACTCTGGAGTATCGATGCCCCATCTCGATAATCCTACGACTAGGGACCTGTATAAGGATGTGTTTATAGACTATCCAGCCCCCACTAGTGTGACTGCCATCATAACGCTGGTAATCAAGCAAAGATCCTAAGGGCTCTACTAATATGTATAAGCGATATGCTAAAAGAAACATATGCACATATTGAAGTAAAAACAAACCAGGTAGCATACTACCATTTTGAGCAAGACAGTTAATACAACTGTGAATATTCCAAGCTTCCATTAAGTAATATACAAACCAGTATAATACAATAATGGCCTCTATAGCATATAACACTAACAATCTCCCACTTGCACTAAGGCCATATATTGGCGTATCGCTGACCAAATGATCTCGAATAGCCTATCGAACATGTCGGAGGGATGGCCTTGGTGAGTGGATCTGCAGTGTTGTTCTCCAAATCTACTCTCCTCGCCTCGATCTCCTGGGGATCTCTCCTGAGGATCAATGATTTCCCTGATCAGGTGGTACCGCCTCGAGATATGTCTGGATCTCTGATGGGACGTGGGTTCCTTCCCTAAAACTATAGCGCCGTTGTTGTCGCAATACTAAAGTATTCAACTAATAACGAAAAGAACCACGTGAAGTTCTGTTAGGAACTTCCTCATCCAGATCATTTCTTTTGCGGTGTCACAAGCAGCGTTATACTCATTTTCCATCGTCGAGTTAGCAACGGTGTTCTGCTTGGAGCTCTTCCAACAGACTACCCCTTCACTAAGGGTAAAGACATAACCCGACATGGACTTGGAGTTATCCTTGTCACTCTGGAAGCTGGAGTTAGCAAAGACCTCGATCTGGAGGTCCAAACTGCCGTACACCATGAACACCTCCTTAGTCCTTTTCAGGCACTTGACAATGTTCAATACTGCTTCCCAGTACTTCTCCCCTGGGTTTGACTGATACCGGCTTACCACGCTTTCGCTACGTAAGCAACATCTGGTCTGGTACACAACATCGCATACATTATAAAGCCTACCGCTGTAGCGTAGGATATAATTGATATGCAAGCCCTTTCCAAATCAGTCTTGGTAGACATCTCTTTGGAGAAGGTGATTCCGTGACAAGCCGGTAGACTACTTCGCTTAGAATCTTCCATACTAAATGTTTTCAGTATGGCGTTAGTGTACCTTGACTTAAAAAGTACCACTATCCATTTTGACCTATCACGATAGATCTGGATTCCCAGAATGTAGTTGGTATCACCCATGTATATCATGGAGAACCTCTGTGACAAGAATCCTTTGACTGATAGTAGCATAGGAATATCATATCCTATTAAGAGAATGTCATCCTCGTCTTTGACGAGGAATCCCACAGTTCTCCCTACAATCATACTATTGATGTATGGTTCATCCGAATTTTTGATAAGGTCGAATTCTTTGACCATCTCATTAAAACAGATGTTCCTACTCCATGATGCCTAGTTCAGTCCATAAATGGACTTAAGCTACTTGCCCACTTTCTGCTGCTCCCACTTTGATTGAAACCCTCTGGATGATCCATATAGACACACTCTTCTAAATCCTCTATTTAGAAAGTCGTCTTTATGTCAATCTGCCGATCTCATATCCGTGGAAGGCAGCAATGGCAAGAAGGATCCGAATGGATTTGAGCATAGCCACTGAAAAAAAGGTTTCATCATAGTCCAAACCAGGTCTTTAATGAAAATCCTTTTCAACAAGTCTAGCCTTATAGGTTTTAACCTTCCCATCTACACCAATCTTCATTCTGAAGATCCATTTGCAGCCTACGGGTTTTACCCCTTTTGGAGCAAAGTTCAAAGTTCATACTTTGTTGGTGTATATGGGCTCCATCTCGGTCCGTATTGTATCCAGCCATTTTACCGAGTCGCTACTCTAAATGGCTATCTAGTTGGCTCATCATCGTTTGATGATGCAATCTTCTCTATCCCCGTCTATGAGATAGTCTTGGTTTCTCTCGGACGGATGAGACTGCCTACTACTTCTATAGAGTGGCGCAAGTATGTCCGGTTCTTTTGAAACTTCTGGTTCCTCCTTACTTTCAGTAATAGTTTGTGGTTCCGGAATTTCTTCCAGTTCTATTGCGCTCCCACTATTTCTTTTAAAAAGATTAATTGTCCAAAAAGTGGGCATTCTGAGAAACAACAATCTTTTGTTCCTCCGCGAAACAAAAAAGATACCCCGTGGAGTCCTTTGGGTATCCTACAAACTTAAAAAATACTGAGCGTGCCTCAAACTTGTCCATATACTTTTTTTACAAAAGCTGGACATCCCTAAATCTTCAGATACTGAAGATAGGGTTTCTTCCCAACCCATATCTGATATGGTGTGGTAGGCACAGTCTTGGTATGAACCTTTTTCAAAAGATATGCAGCTAATCCTAGTGCATAACCTTAGAAGGACGACAGTAACTCAGTGTTACTCATTATGGAACGAACCATATACAATAGGGTTGTATTCTGTCTCTCCGATACACCATAATATTGTGAGGTGTATGGAGGAGTAAGCTGAGATAGAATTCCTTTCTCTTTTTAGGTAATCCAGGAACTCGGCACTCAAGTATTCACCACCTCGATCAGATCTCAGCGTCTTGATACTTTTGCCTATTTTTTTTCCCACTTCATTCTTATATTCTCGGAATTTATTAAAGGCCTCGGATTTATGTTTCATCAAGAAGACATATCCATACCTAGAGAAATCATCCGTAAAAGTAATGAAATAGGAATAACCACTTCGTGCAAGTGTAGACATTGGACCACACACGTCGCTGTGTATGATTCCCAAGTGCTCGCTCGCTCTTACTCCGTGTCCAGTGAACGGAGTCTTTGCCATCTTTCCCATGAGACATGATTAACAAGCAGCATAAGACTGATATTCGAACGGATCCAAATATCCCTCTCAATGTAACTTTGTAAACCTTATTTCATTGATGTGACCCAGTCTATAATACCATAAGAAAGCCTTATTAACTTCTGGAGACTTTTTTTTAAGTGTGTGCTGGACGTTGAAAACCTGAGCTTGATTTAATACGTATATACCGTTATCTAGTGTACCTGACCCAATCAAACTTTGATTTGGGTGGATGTGGACCACATCGCTTACAAATGTAAAATCATATTCTTCCATAAAAAGTAAGGATACAGATATGATATTACAAGCCATACTAGGTACACATAAATAGTTACGTAAGATCAATATCTGCCCACTTGTCTATCCTAGGTGATACTCCCCTACGGATACAGCGTCCACGCTCATTCCATTAGCAACTCTGAGAGTCATATCACCAGCCCTGATAACTCTACGATTTCTCAAAATCTGTAAAGAATGAGATCCTGATCTGATATCATATACCTAGGAAGTAGAGTTAATTGTCTAACAGTTTTCAAACACTAACACACCCGAAACCGAAGCCACAACATGCTTCGGGTCCTGGATTCTGGCTTTCCAAGCCCTGCATCCCTTCTGCCAATGCCCTTTCCCATGACAGTAGGAATATTCCTCCTTCACTACTGTTAGCCCTGATAACTCTTGCCCTTTCCTTTTCTTCTACTTTACCGACACCGCCTATCGGCTTTGTGGAGGTCTTCTTCTTCTCACTCTTGGCATCCGCCTTAGATCCGGAAGAGGAAGATTCCACAATAAGCAGAGTGGGTGTCTCCCTTGTTTCCTTCAGGTTTCCCTCAACTGGAAGTATAACTTTCTTCCCTGGGCGTAAGTAGAAGGTAGAGAATCAAGTCATCACTCGACTTGTTCTCCAACATGGTCTCCGGGTCCGTGACCTGTTTAATATAGCTATCCCCTACATATGATCCAATATTCAACCTCGCTTGAAGCAATTCTTTCGAGGTCTCATATCTTGCGATACGAGATTGCTCTCCATATAAATACTTATTATGGAAGAAGATGGAAGCTAAGTTCATCTTTCTCGTGTTGCCTCTGGTATACACCATCAACTGAGGCCAACACGAGGCACGTGGAATTCGCACAGTCTTTTTTCGATATCTTACGGATATTAACATCCGTGACGGTGGAAACTGGACCTGGGACGGCGGTGGCCTGAGTAGTAAAGATGTGGTCCAGTTTGTCATAGGAAAAAGGACATCTGGACAAATCTTTGCCAGTTTCTATAGTAAAACTCAGTCGTGTTATTATCTTACTGTAACCTAATCTGGTCACCTGGTTGCTACAATTAGGAGAGAGAGAAGAATACACTCAGCATGATGCTCTTGCAAGTTTAGATTGGTTTTTAGTTTATCTAAATAGGATGGTTCCTACTGTTTCTCGAATCCTTCTTCAAACCATAAAGGAAGAATTAGTCAGGATTAATCTCACTGTACAATACTTGCTTAACCGTTCAGCCAGGCTGGTGTTGGTACTTCGAGGGAGGTTTTCCAACGTTTTCACGAAATTCCTTAATTACAGAACCTCTTTTCCCTAGAGGCGTAGCCCCGCTAACACCGTTCTTGGCACCTACTTGGTGTATAGCATTGATTGTGTTAGTGAAAAGATCTCCCGAGGAGTAGCATATACTCACATTATGATCGGGATCCAAATATCATTGTGTGATAAAGCTGAAGGAATCCTACCAAAATTATCACACTCCAAATGGTATGCAACACTAGCAAATTTCAGTTTCTTTAGAAATTCCCGATGTGGATTTCTGCCCCATGCTCTTATGACCTTGACGAATGTCAAAAAATCATAAGTCACATGCCAAGTTCTACCCATCATTTTCTAGGTTAATTTGAACCCACCCGTACATACCCTTGAAAAAGGTCAACAAGGTAATACAACTGTCCGAAACCAACGCATCTATCTATACTATATATGAACACCCAGAAGCTACCAATCATTATGCCTTGATGAGGTCAACAAACATAACTTGAATACTACTGAACATTCATATGAAATAACGGAGGGCTACGAATGGTTTTGGCGAAACCGTGAACGTAGTGAACTTGATATAATCGAAGGAACCTAATAGCTTTTAAAAGGAGTGGTTTAAGCCCAGCATTTAAAAATCTGTTGTTTTAAAATAACCGAGTGGTTTTAAAATTTGTTCCAACGATTCAGTTTTGGTTTGTTTGCTTTGCATTAATGTAATGCAGTCCCATCAATTACACCTATCATTACAGAAAAAGACGAAAATACAATATCCACTTATGCCATCCGTATTCGCCACTGGGGCCCATCTAACACCGTTAGGTTACTTAACTAACGCCAGAGCGGGGGCTGGACTAGCACGGATGCAAAACATAAGTAGTGTCTATTATATAACATATAATAATAGCATTCGTCTGACGCAATAATAGGCATTCCAGATCACAGATGAACATATTGGATATACTAGGAATTTCGCGTTTCGTTTAAGCCTGTAACGAAAAATGGATTCCACGGTCGTGATGGATAGCCAAACCCCACCCCAGACCCCTACGGGTGCGGAAAACTACCCGCCAAATTCCAGAAGTAAAGCAATCTCCTTCAACAAAGTGAGTAGGCCACTTGGCACTTCAAAGAACCCGGTAGTTTGTGCACCCCACCTTGGGTCTATCCTAGGAGAAGAAAACAGTAAAAAGAAATAATACAACGGTGGATACAACCTCAACCCGGATGTACCCCACAAAATAATATTACATCAAATTACAATTTACATTGAATGAAAGATTAAAAAAAATGCTCATCTCACATCCCCGGCTATTCATCATTGACGATCCAATACAATTCATATACACAAACCAACAGATATGTGCAACTTCAAACTAACCGACATATAGCAATTAGATGAAGTTTAAAACACATATAAACATTACAGAAGAACCGGTTAGCCAAGTACAATTAGAATTTCAATCGAAATACATTTTACGTAACCACCCCAAATGCAATCCAGCATTCAAAAACATACCGGGTAGAAACCAAATATTCCAGAGAACTAAACACCCAAAGAAAGAAATAACAGAGGAAGAATGGCCTGAATCGGCCTCGACTCGGCCGCGACTCCGCGGTGGATCGGTCCGATCCGCCGCGGTTCCGCAGTCGTCTTGGCAATTCAGGGCACCATCTTTCTTCAAACATCTTAGAAAACCCTGCACATATTTTTAGTACACCTGAAATAATTTTTCAAACACTTTAAAAAATTGACAGAATGTAAGGTTTTCGGTGTTTTGATTTCCGGTTTTTCCGACGATCGAAGTTCTAAAACTTGCTAACGAACTAGTTTGGGTTTAGTAGACTCTAATACCACTGTAAGGCCATGTCGCGCACCCTGCGGGTTAGCGGGGAAGCGGAATATGTGAAAAACGATTTTCAAAAGGTTTGCAACACGAACTTGGACTCCAGGATCGGTGCTAAACCCTAACTAGTAACTAGATGTGAGGTAAACTACAAGTCCAGAAGTTTATACCTCAGATTCCGGTCCTTCAGGTCTTCATTCCTCGCTGTCCTCTGTCTCGTCGTTGACTCCATGGATCGTATCGGATCGCCGCTCCCTCGTCGAACTCCTCAAATCCAAGATGATCTACCCGAGGAGATGTGCATCGAACTCCTACCTCAACCGAGGCAACTAGGGCATCAAGGACGCTACTCATGATGTCGTAGACAATATAGATATGTGTGGATGGATTGTAATATCTTTGCTTACGCTAGATCACTCAACACATGAGTTCACTAGGGTTATGAGGAGGAAGGTGACCTTGGAGAAAAAGCTAGTGAGAAATAACATTGCATCATGAATGAGAATGAATCCTTAGTCTCAACTGAACTCTAGCCTTTCTCATATGAATAATTCATATTAGAAAATGAATTAGAGTTCAAGTTCCAACTTGGTGAGTCATGGGCTAATAATCCCACAAGTGTCATCCAAAGGCATGCTCATTTTTATGCAATTTACACCTCATTATCTCCATGTCATAATACATTTTCATTTAAACCAAAATGAAAAATACCAATATGACACGTCACCTTCTAGAAGCATCTTTGACCAATTTACAAAAATGCCCCTCATCCGTACATATATACCCGCATCCGTATTCCGAAAAATGCGGATACAAAAGACAAAAAACAATCCATCAATACAATACTAGCATCCAGCTTAAACCAAAATCCGCTAGTGTTGTCCATCCGAATCATCATGCGCGTACAAGTACACGCACGTGACCGAACCCTGTCGTAAAACCATACGACCTCTACATCTTTTGTCCGATGCAGGGAAACCCTCTGTGTGGGACTCTAAAAGCTCGACACTATGCTGGCAGTGGGTTTAACCATAGGCCGCAAGTGGCACTAGCTGTACGTAACGGCCCCCAAGTATATATCGATGAGAAGGCCGATGAGAATAACTCATCCGAACTCCAACTGAGCCTATCTGTGACAATCTCCGTACAGTCCGGTCTGTTCGTTTAAGAGTATCGCATATCGGGCCTAGGGGCGGTAAACGCCAGACCCCTAATAGAGGTATAAGTCATGTCAGAGTGTAGCCCATTACACCCTCAGAACCTACTGAAGTACCTACCAGTAAATCTCGCTTGCCCTGGCCAGGGACTTTGTGTAATAGCTCTCCAAACACAGCGCGATATCAACCCCCAATACCGGGAAAACGAATCCTATCTAACCGCCACTGCCTCCAAGTGCTTCAGGACTCCACTCAACTATTACCTGTTTGCACAACTCCTTTGAGCATGGTAGGGTAATAATCAAAGTACAGTGGGAACACACTCGAGGCAAAGCAGCAGTGTCAAGTCGACGGACTAAGCTGTACTCATGTCACCTGGGAACTTCTACCTAACGATAGGTATAATACCAACCAATAGTTCCCGACGAGTCCTGTCCGGTGTACTCATAACCTAATGAGTACCTGCATACTATCTCCAGTACGACGTACTAATGGCTGTAGGACAGATCATCTCCCCTGCTGGGATGAGAAGCGTATACACTATTCTACTCTGGAGTATCGATACCCCGTCTCGATAATCCTACGACTAGGGACCTGTATAAAGATGTGCTTATAAACTACCCAGCCCCCACTGGTGTGACTGCCATCACAACGCTACTAATCAAGCAAAGATCCTAAGGGCTCTACTAATATGTATAAGCGATATGCTAAAAGAAACATATGCATATATTGAAGTAGAAACAAACCAGGTAGCATACTACCATTTTGAGCAAGACAGTTAATACAACTGTGAATATCCCAAGATTCCATTAAGTAATATACAAACCAGTATGATACAATAATGTCCTCTAGGGCATATAACACTAGCATTTTACTGCGATGGAAATATCGAGCTGATGAATACCTACTCTAGATGAAGATAAAGTTGGTCTAACGTTTTCCCACTGTAAAGTTTGTTCGGTGATATCTTCGAGAAATTGCCAAGCTTCGCCATCGTCTTTTGACATGAAATGGTATTGACAAATGGTTTCAAGCATCTGTTTCGTGGCAGGATTAACACCTTCTTATATAATTCGGCAAAGTTACCATCTATCAATTCCGTGATGGGGGTATTGTAGAAGAAGATCCTTAAACCACTCAAAGCATTTCCAGAAAGGTTCGTTGGGAAGTTGCGTAAACTGGTTAATCTCTCTTTGAACACGGGCGGTTGTTTACCGCCTAAAACGAAGATGAACTGGGATGGATCGCTTGCCTAAAATTGGGGGCATATACTATTTGGGTTTATCCATCCAAATCTTCGAAGATGACAAGTTGATTTATGGCACCGTATATCATAGGTTTGGACGGATGCGATCATTGTAGCAGACTTTGTCAGATTCCCCCTCGTTTGTGAGGGGGTTTTGATTGTGGGGACGCTCTTCCCTGCAGGCACAACCCCATGCAGTTAATTACGTTATTGCGTAACGATAACCATTTTCTCCTGCTCCAGAAATTCACTTCGTATCGTGTGTGTTTGTTTTATTTTTGGTTGCCCGTGGATTGTATATGGAGACTAATTTATATTGTCGCCCGTAGGACTTGGATTAGTCCAAATCCGTATATTCTTAGATTTAGATTTGGGTTGATTTAAGGATTGTTAATCTCGTTTGAGGTTAAGATCAACTTAAATGTTTGTTAAGAATACGTTAGTCCAATTTTAGACTAAAATCTACTCAAAAAGATTTTAGGATCATTGAGACCCAACAGATGAGCATTTGGGCTCTATTGCTTTAGTTTAAGGACATTTCGGTCAGTTGTTAGTTTAAGGATATTTCAGTCCGTAGCTAGTTTAAGGACGTTGCGGTCCGCAGCTGCCATTTTGGGAAGTGCATCCAAAAGCATTTGGTTGTCGGGACCCGCCACCTTTCTGAAGAAGTTGAAGAATTACAACGACATGTATCAGAGGTATAGAGAGATGTACATTTGAACCAATTCCATGCTTGAGGGAAAATGAATAGATGGTCGAGCCCAGAAATCATTAGTCGTATTTTCAGACTAAGATTTCTTCATCAGTTTTAGGAAGGCATAAGCATAGAGGCTCGATCTATTTGGAGATCGAAAATATTTTAATCTCAAGAAGACTTAGCCAACTTAGGGCTGGAGTTGATTTCCCATAGTGTTAAACACTAGTATACGTTCAGCACTCACGTCTTCCCACGTGAGGCTCTAAACCAGTGTTAAACACTGGATTCCAGGGGCTTTAACGTGTGGCACATGAGGCATCTCAAAGTTGGCTCTGTACATTGGGTTCAAGTCCCCGTTTATATATAAGTGTTGAACACTTAATTCTTGTGGCACTCATGTGTGAGCACGTGAGGCGCCCTAAAGTTGGGTACAGCCTTTTTGGGTTTTATTTCTCTCTTCTTTTATAAGTGCTAAGTATTTGGCTCACGTGTGAGCACGTGAGGCTCTCAAAATGGGAATTGTTCTCTGAATCATATTTCTCTTTATTTTATAAGTGCTAAGCACTTGAACCCTATGGTGCTCACGTGCGGACATGTGAGGCGCCTTCAAAATGTGAACGCTGTTTTTGGGTCTATTCCCTTTTTCATATAAGTGCTAAGCACTTGATTAGGGGTTGCGTGGAAAACACGTGACTGCCCAAAAAGGCATTTCTTGTTCTTCTTTTAAGCGCTCGCGTGGGAAACACGTGACTCGGTCTCAGCCATTCTTTTTTGTTCATCAGAGGTGCTCACTATGTGCATAAAGATTTTGATCTCATATTAACGATGCTGGAATCTGAGTTTAGAGAATTTCAAGTCTCTTGTTTTATAAGAATTAAATTCTTTTACAGGGTTAAACCCTATTTTTATCAGAGGAATTAAATTCCTATATACTTTTGTAAGAATTAAATTCTATGAATTTAGTTCTTTCCCCTAGCTTTTGAATCTGCATAACAAAATCTCCCTGATGAGAATTAAATTCTCAACTTATGGGGAGCTCTGCTTCTGCAGACCTCAACCAGAGGAAGAACTAAGTTCTTGTATGAAAGGTTAAACCTTTAAAGAAAAGATAAGATAGGGGATCTTTTTCTTTCAGAGAATTGAATTCTCTCTCTATTTTTTTATCTGTTTCTCTTTCTGTTCCTTTTTTTTCCTTTTTTCTTCCTTTTTTGAAATCTTGGGTTCTTTATATAGTGGAGAGAAGTCTGTTAATTAGTTTTAGGAAATCTCTCATTGAGAGATTTCAATCGATTTTGGGGTTTTACCTGCTGTTGGATCTTTTTGATCCAAAGGTTCTGCCTCACAGAACATATTTTCTTGTTTCTCAAACAAGATTAGGAAAATATTTTCCTGTACATAATTTATTCTTTAGATTGGTGATTTTTAATCCTCGTTGGATTTTTAACCAAAGAGTGCTTAGTTTAACGGAGCACAATTTTTCTTTGTTTTAAAGAGAGATGAAAAATATTTTCCAACTCATGGGATTTTTGATCCGCCAACTTTCTGTTCAACAGAAAATATCATTTCCCATTTAAAAGTTAAATAGAATTTAATTCTATCATCATTGGATCTTTGATCCAACGGTTTCTTATTGAGTAGAATTTAATTCTACGAAGGGAAGTGTCCTCACGTGTTTGACACATGAGGCTTATTAGCTTGGCAATTGTTTTAATTGTTGTACATATATGCGTTGCATATAGGCACTCACGTGTTAAACACGTGGAGCTGTTTTAGTCTAGCAATTGTTATAATTGCAGTGCCTATATACGTTGCATATAGGCCCTCATATGTTAAACACGTGGGGCTCTTTGGCTTGCAATTGTTTTAATTGCTAACGCATATAAGCACTCACGTGTTAAACATGTAGGGCTCTTTGGCCATGCAATTGTTTTAATTGATGTGCCTATATGTGTTGCATATAGGCACTCACGTGTTAAACACGTGGGGCTGTTTTAGCCTAGCAATTGTTTTAATTGTTGTGCCTATATGCGTTGCATATAAGCACTCACGTGTTAAACACATGGGACTGTTTTAGCTTAGCAATTGTTTTAATTGTTGTGCCTATATGCGTTGCATATAAGCACTCACGTGTTAAACACGTGAGGCTCTTTGGCCTTGCAATTGTTTTAATTGTTGTGCCTATATACATTGCATATAGGCACTCACGTGTTAAACACGTGGGGCTCTTTGGCCTTGCAATTATTTTAATTGCTGTGCCTATATGCGTTGCATATAGGCACCCACGTGTTAAACACGTGGGTTTGTTTTAGAGAGGAACTTTCCTTCATCCCTTTTTATAAGGGAACAACAGTTTTGTGATTGGGATAAAATTTCTTAAGGAATGCTATAACGGATTCATCCCATTTGGCGATAGAATGCGCGGCAGTACCATAAAGTCATTTTTCCGCTAGGTCGCACAAGGTAAAAGGGAGAAAACGTAATTGCATAGCATCCCCTGAAAGTTGGGTTGTGCCCATCATTGCACATACGTTTTCGAATTTGGTTATGAAAACGTATGCGTCTTCGGATTCAAGCCCATGAAATTTGGGCAACAAGTTGATGAAGCGGGGTTTAATTTCGAAATTACCCACATTGGTCGATGGAAGAGACAGATAAGTAAGAAGGGGTTCATGTATAGGGTAGCATCTTTCTTGGAGAG
This sequence comes from Agapanthus africanus, assembly GCA_030015575.1. Taxonomy (NCBI): domain Eukaryota; kingdom Viridiplantae; phylum Streptophyta; class Magnoliopsida; order Asparagales; family Amaryllidaceae; genus Agapanthus; species Agapanthus africanus. The sequence continues at coordinate 314,473,785 of JASDDO010000019.1, forward strand.
AAATGCGCAGTGGATCCTGCGCACCTACGGGTGGTGGAAGGGTTGTATCATGAAATCCGGATGGAGATCCGTCCATTTCGGGAGGTGTGGTGGGTGGAGGGGAAATAGAAGATGAAGAAGTACCGACTTCGGAGTCGATAGAAGAAACGCGGACAAGATGGGCCCTAGAATCCCGTGTCCAGCCGATTATTCACTTAGCGGGTTTAGCGCACGTGGAAGCGTGTGTGAGAACGATTTTTAGAAAAGGTTTGTTTTGAAAAAATATCGGACATGAGGTTTGACTCAACAAATCACAAAAATGCACAATCAATCCCTAGAACTAGGGTCACCTAGGTCAAGTCACTAGACCGCTCCTAGACTTCCAAAAGACAAGTCGCAGGTTCAATCCTCTACCACCTCTTTATCACTCTTATGGCCAGATAAGTGACAGGTAGATGGAAGGTATCCGCTATACGAATCACCAAAAATAGTGGGCCTAATTAAGTAACCACTTTTCTTAGTCACACTTGCCTAGACACCACAAGAGAAATGAGAATAAGCGATAAATTACCCACGACCCTCCTCTGTCCTAATTGAGCACGACAGTCCTTAGAGGCTTGATCTAGATATTTTTTAATTAATGTAGGGTGAAAGAATACTCGTTTTGTGATTTGTGGGGCCTAAGAAGGGTGATGAAATCCCCACCTAATCTGAATTTTGGTTATTGCCCCCTTAATGTCCGGTTAATATATGCATAAACAAACTGATATCAAAACACGCAAAAAGATTTTTGAGCGGTAATATTTGCAAAGAATCCTGCAGTCAAAATCAGATTATTGGATCATATAGGAGAGACAAAGATATTAGAAATCTACCTGAAAATTATGGGGGCCTAACTCCTCACTTCCGCCGTTGTTCCGCGTCCAATCGCTCACTTCTGCCGCGGTTCTGCCGCACTATGGAGGGACTTCTTGATAATTTTCTTTAGTGCTGCCCTCTGCTCCTTTAGGCTACGTTTAAATTCTCTAACTCTCTGTTGGCTTGCTCCAGTTACTTCAGATTCTCTTGCAAAACTCACACAATAATCGTTAAATACACAAGATGCAGTTTTGGTTCTCGTTTATAATATATTTACTGGATTTTATAAGAAATCAACCCGAATAACAAGAAAAAAATTAAAGCCGTTTCCCCGGCAACGGCGCCATTTGATTGATGCGTTAAAAAGAAGTGTTGTAAATAATAAAGTAACCGCAATCAGGACGGTATCGCTAGTAGCTAGCCGTGATGAGTACTGATGAGTACGGATCATCCACAGGGAAACGTGAACCTTTTTTCTTACTTTAGACGAGTTGATGGAAGAAAGATAATTGGTTGTAGTTACGGATATACTAAGGATGTAAGATTTATGAAGAAGAGACTTGTAAGGTTCATAGGAATTAGTAGTAATGGATGAATAATTAAAAATGACTCTTTTTAACTTTTACTAGTTTAAAATTAGATCGATAGTAATGAATGTAGATTAGGGTTCCTTTGGAAGAAACTATGGTTTCCCCACTCTTAACCCTTGTCCTTACTAGGAAGAAGAAGTTCCTGAGATAGAATTTTATTCTATCATATGAATATCTTGTTAGATTAACAAAATTAGAATTTTATTCTATCATATAAACATCTTGTTCGTTTTAACAAGATCAGGAAGATATTTTCCTAACATAGAATTTTATTCTATCACAGGATTAGGAAGATATTTTCCTAATATAGAATTTTATTCTATCTAATAAAGAAGATCCTTCTTATTTGTTTATCAAAATTAGAAAATATTTTTCTAAGATAGAATTTTATTCTATCATATGAATATCTTGTTAGTTTAACAAGATTAGAAAATATTTTTCTAACCATAGAATTTAATTCTGTTTAACAGAGAAGATCTCTCTTATAGAATTTAATTATATCATATGGTTTAATTGGTGATATTTTTTATCACAGTTGGATTTTAAATCCAAGATTCTCTATTAGAGAAGATTTTTCCATATTAGAAAGAAAATATTTCCCAAATAGAATTTATTATCTGATGATTTATTATCGCCATTAGATTTTTGATCCAACGGCTCCGCTTAACAGAGAATATCACAGTTTTTAGGGAAGTATCCCCATATAGAATTTAATTCTACTTGTTTTTAATTTGGACGCCGGCGCTCACATGTTGTGCATGTGGGCGCCACTTAAGAATTTAATTCTTATTTATGATAGGCGCTCATGTGCTTTGCGTATTGGCGTCCACATGAAGAGCACGTGCGGCGGCGCCATAGGATTAATCCGACAAGATTGGCGCTGACGCTGGCGTCCTCATGAGGGGCACATGAGGCGCTACTTCAACAAAATTTTAATAGAGCTTAGCTGTTTTATTATGTTTAAATATTAGGGGAACATGTGCTCCTGTGCTTTGCACATTGGCGTCCACGTGAACTTCACGTGCGGCGTTACCTGAGATGATAGTTACATGCTTTGCATGTGGGTGCATGTATTTAGCACATGGAGCTTTCCCTTTATTTTTATAACGGAACAGCAAGTTCTGAGCCAAAAAATTATGGTGGGAACAAATATCACTTAGGAATACCTACGATTCCTAAGATGAAAATACACTTACAAGATCCTCTCGACTCGTAGGGAAAAATACTTTTATGAGACCCTTACGGCTCATAAAGTCAAAAAGCCTTAGTTGACAGGATCCTAACCCTGTTTACTAAGCCAACTTTGTCCAAATCAGTAAAAGAAAATGATGATTCGGTCTTGGCAATATCTAGTTGTAACGATGTTGAAATATTTGAATCTGTTGCGCCTTTTAGCAGAACGCGCTTCAAGAGTTGTTTAAACCTTACTGTTTACTCGATGAGAATCCTTTTAGATTCTCATAATGAGCACTTTCTTGATCATTTTTATTGCTAATCTCCTACTGATTTTTCTTTTCAGATATTATGGCTTCTCATCTTTACGATCTAGACAAGATTATCTCTTATGAGGACATTCACATCCAGGGCCGTTGCCAAGGCCAAGAATTTACTGACGCTCAATGTGCTGAGGTGATGCGTTGTTTTGACGACTACAACGGTCAGTTACTCCCCCGCCGTTCTGCTCTCTTGAACATTATCGTTGGGTCGATCTGGGCAGCAATTACAGGGCTTGACGAGGCTATGCCACTCGAGGCGCTTGATGATGCTGAAGATAATGTGCATTCAATATATTTGATTAGCCTGATCTCAAAGAAGCGAAGGGATGACCTTGTCGATATTCTGCATCGCGTCTTCCAACAGAAGGCGATAATATCCGCATACCAAAGGACGGACGACATTAGTGGAGTCCTGACGCTTGTATTCGTGAGAGGATGCATAAGAAAATGGTCAGAGAAGCCAGAAGCACATTACTAGGACTTGGTTCTAAATTCCTAAATCCATGTCCGGAATTTAGTGTTTTACCATTGTAAACATTTTGATAATATTTTTTATCATCCATGTATACACTTTCTGAAGTATGAATGACAAAACTTCTTCTTCTTTTATACCAATGTTCATATATGCCTCACGTGTCATGCGTGCGGGGTGTTACTGAGGGAAACGTTTCGTCTTCTTTATATATTCGTATATGTATCTCGTCTCTATGCATGAGCTTTATACTTTACGTTTAGGAAATTTTGCTAAGTGCAAGCACTACCATTGTGTCATGCGCTGAACCTTCTCACACATACATAAATCAGCACGCTTTGAATGCAGTTGTGAATGAACGCTTAATCGGGTGTGAATCAAATGCTCTCCTTACTGCCTCGCATAGCATACGGTTAGTTCCCATGGGTTGTGCCCTTCTGTCTTGACATGACGTAAAGTAGTTTATGTACTCAGTTCAGAGTTTGTAGTTTATTCACTCATTCCGGAGTCTCTAGTTTATGAACTCATTTCGGAGCTTGTAGTTTATTCACTCATCCCGGAGTCTCTAGTTTATGAACTCATTTCGGAGCTTGTTTAGTTTACCTCACTTAGGCTTGTAGGCAAACTGGTCCTAACGTCACAGTTAACCCCTTCTCTTTACGACAGAGGTCCGTTAGGGTCTGTGGTACTAGGGTTTTATCCGTCGTACCGTCGCGTTGGCTGATGCATTCCTCGATATACAATCTTGTTGTTCGAGTAGCCCCGTGACTGTCATGTCTTTGATCCCTTCGGGGGCTGGACAAGACGTCTTCAAGTAATCTCCCAGGTCATATTACCGTCGGAAGAGCAAGCATTAGGGATTTTCTATGCCGCTTTTTACTTGAGCTTAGGCTTGGTTTGGGAGCCCCGATAAGTCATAACCACTCCGCGCTGGTGTGGGATGATCTACGATGGTCTTTCAGGTTTTATTTGAGTTGCCGTCAAGACCCTAAAGCTAGGAATTTTCCTTTGCTTCATTATCTGGCATTGCGTTTGCTGTAACGAGATGAATGTCGAGGTTGTCTCTAGGTTGTCCGTGCACTGTCGAGGCTTGGAACTAGGGACTTTGCCATGGCTCTGTTGTTTTGACCCTGGGGTCGGTTGTTGATGTTGCATCTGCATCCTGCCGGAGTTGAGAAGGAGCACCGCTATTGATCTCTAGGTTGTCTGTGAACCGTCGAAACCTGGAACTAGGGACTTTACCATAGCTCCGAAGTAGTCTTTAAGTTGTTGGTGAACCGTCGAGGCTTGGAACTAGGGACTTTGCCATGGCTCCATTTGTTTTGACCCTAGGGTCGCTTGTTGACGCCGTGTCTGCATCCTGCTAGAGTGGAGAAGAAACGCCATTGTTGACACTGCGACTGTTATAACAAGATGAGTGTCGAGGTGGTCTCTAGGTTGTCTGTGAACTATCGAGACTTGGAACTAAGGACTTTTCCATGGCTCCATTTTGTTGACGTCGCGTCTGCATCCTTTTGGAGTGGAGAAGGAACGCTGGAGTGATCTCTAGGCTGTCTTTGAACCGTCGAGATTTGGAACTAAGGACTTTGCCATGACTCTGTTTTGTTGACATCGCGTCTGCATCCTGTTGGAGTGGAGAAGAAACGTCGTTGTTGACACTGCGTCTGCTATAACGAGATGAGTGTCGAGGTGGTCTCTAGGTTGTCTGTGAACCGTCGAGACATGGAACTAGGGACTTTACCATGGCTCTATTTTGTTGACGTCGCATCTGCATCCTGTTGGAGTGGAAAAGGAATGCCGGAGTGATCTCTAGGCTGTCTGTGAACCGTCGAGATTTGGAACTAGGGACTTTTCCATTGCTCCGTTTTGTTGACGTTATGTCTGCATCTTGTTGGAGTGGAGAAGAAACGCCGTCGTTGATCTCTAGGTTGTCTATAAGCCGTCGAGATTTGGAACTAGGGACTTTGCCATGGCCCCGTTTTGTTGACGTCTCATCTACATCCTGTTGGAGTGGAGAAGGGACGCCGGGGTGATCTCAAGGCTGCATATGTTGCCGTCGAGATTTGTCTCTCCCTTTGACAGAGCCCGGTGGGGGAATATGGTTCCCTTTTCGTTTATACCCATGGATTTTATACAGGGGTTGATGTGGACTCACCTGCAAGGCAAAAGTTTCATCATTTTTTTATTTCTTTCCGCGATGCTCTAGCATTTCAGCTTTTTATATCCAAAAGTCACGATTGCCCAATCATTTCGGCTGTTTTATCGTGGGGCCCAATCATTTCGGCTGTTTTTTTATTTTTACTCGCTGCTTTTTATTGCGAGTTGCCCAAACATTTTGGTTGTTTTCATATGCATATATTTTGCTCGCTGATTTTTATTGCGAGTTGCCCCATCATTTCGGCTATTTCATATGAATATATTTTGCTCGCTGATTTTTATTGCGAGTATGGAACTTGAGATCTGATAGCAATCATGGCATCAGCACCATTGCGACTGGAATATTTCCAGGACTGAATCATCATTTGCCGTGAAAAGACTTAGAATTTGATACCGATTTAGGCATCAGCATCGCTATAACTGGGATATTCCCAGAGGCGAATCATCATTTGCCTTTGTCGATTTGAACAAAAGTGGCTTAGCAAACAGGGTTAGGATCCTGTCGACTAAGGCTTTTTGACTTTACGAGCCGTAAGGGTCTCATAAAGGTATTTCTCCCTACGAGTCATGAGGATCTCGTAAGTGTATTTTCTCCTTAAAAGCCGTGAGAACTTCTAAGTGGTGTATTCTTTTATAAGTCGTAAGGATCTCATAAGAGTATTTTTTCCTTATAAGTCGAGAGGACTTACAAGTGTTATTCACCATATGAGAACATTCCTCGTGATTGGTGGAACTTGGTGTGGGAAACGTTTATTTATTCTCGTGGATTGTATATAAGGGCCAGCACTGTACCGTCTGTAGGGCAACTTGGAGAGTATGACGGCTTAAGGACAGGTTTGGATCTCTGTAACTTAAGACTTTGAATCTTATGAGCCGTGCGGGTCTCACAGGAGGAGTTCTCCTTATGAGTCAAGAGGATCTCGTAAGTGAAAATTTTTCGAGATTGCGACTTTTCGGGTTTTCATAAGTTCGCCGGTAGCCCTGCTGTTTTTACTCACGGCACCCTTTCGGGTTTTCATCCGTGTCCATTTCGGTTGTGGACGTACCGTAATTTTTTTTACCACGAGATTGAGCCATTTCAGGTTTTCACAAGCTCGCCGGTAGCCCTGCTGTTTTTACTCACGGCGCCCTTTCGGGTTTTCATCCGTGCTCATTTCTCTTGTGGACGTACCGTTTTTTTTTACCACGAGATTGCGCCCTTTCAGGTTTTCATAAGCTTGCCGGTAGCCCTGCTGTTTTTACTCATGGAGCCCTTTTGGGTTTTCATCCGTGCCCATTTTGCTTGTGTACATACCGTTTTTTACCCCTCTGTTCACCAATGGAACTTATGGAGGACTTCGCCACCGGGGCAGCTATGCAGCCAATGGGACTTGAGTTGCAGTCTTCGCCGCTGGGACTTGTGGACTTGAATTCCACTATCGCCGTGTTTGAAGTGACGTATTTAGTTTAAGAACATTACGGTCCATTGTAGTTTAGGGACATCTCGGTCCGTTGTTAGTTTAGGGACCTCTCGGTCCAGAGCCAGCTTCGAGGCGAAGTTTTTTCGGATACTACTTATAGAGTCTTGACTCAGGAAGATATCGAGCGGACACGAGCGTCGCCATCTATCATTAACCTGAGTTGTGACTTGTCAAGCATAGTATTCCTTAAGGAACCGGCCGTTTATTGGCTGGAAGGGTCTTTCGCCATGCATATCCATGAGCAAATAGGCCCCACCTTGGTAGACCTTGTCTATGATGTATGGGCCTTGAGTTTGGCTCGAATTTCCCCCGCTTTGCACGGTTTGGGATCATAGGTCTTTTTACGACTAACACGAGTTCGCCTTGGCGGAATGTTCTTGGCCTAGTTAGTCTTTCGTATGAGCGTGTCATCCTTGTTTTGTAAGCTTCCAGGTTTTGCTGTGCCATGAGACAAGTTTCATCGAGGGCATCAAGCTCCTCAAGCCAAAGATGGGCATTTTCTTCATCCGTCAGCTCGTATCGAACTGCCACTTGTAGAGAGGGTAGCTCTATCTCTAAGGGAAGTATCGCTTCCGTGCCGAATACCAACGCGAATGGAAGTCTCTCATGCCAGTTCTTTTTATTTCTCGACACCATTTTCTTTATGATCTTCGTCAGGGTCTTGTTGAAGGCTTCAGCTAGACCATTGGCTCGGGGATTGTATACTGAAGAGTATCTCCAGTCTATATTATGTTGCTATGTAAAGCGGCTAATCTTATGAATTCTGTAGGCCGGCCCATTATCCGAGATGATTCGTCGCGGAGTACCAAACCGGTAGATGACATGCGTCCTGAAGAAATGGAGGATGTTCTCCGTCTTCACCTCCCTTAGCGGTACTGCCTCTGCCCACTTAAAGAAGTAATCGGTTGTTACCAATATGAACCTATGTCTCTTGGATGATGCTGGTTCGATGGGCCCGATTATATCGGTTCCCCACATTTCGAACGGCCAGCTAGCCAATGTTGGGTGTAGCGGATTTGGATGCTGGTGGATGAAGTCCCCATGAATTTGGCACGAGTGACACTGCTGCGCATAATCGAGACAGTCCTGAATCATCGTGGGCCAATAGTTACCCATTCTCTTGATCTTCAACTTCATCTTTGGTCCGACTTGATGAGAACCGCAGAGTCTGTCGTGAGTTTCTTGGACGACCTTCCTTTCTTCCTTCGGTCCCAAGCATCTTAACCATAAACTATCGAATGGTCTCTTTTATAGAGTATCATTGACGAAGGCGAAATATAGAACTCGTTTCATGAGCTGATGTCTTGACGACGCATCTTCGGGTATTTGATGGGATTTGAAGTAGTCTATGAAGACTTCTCTCCAATCCTTAGCCTTTTCTTCGTCTTCTATTTTATAGGCTGCTTGTTTGGTCGCTTCCTTTCCTTCAGAAGACTCCAGAGATATTTCTGCTGGCGCGAAAATCCGACGGCTTTGCACAATGATGCTTACGTCATCAAAGTTTTCGTCGGGTAGTTCCTTAGCGAGTTTGTCTAATCCATCCACCTTGCTATTTTTTGCACACGGAATGCTTTCCAGAATGTAAGAGGGGATTTGTGTCAGCAATTGCTGTACTCTCTCGCCATATTTTACCAACTCTGGTGTGCATGTCTGATAGTCGCCATTTACTTGGCTAACGACTAGCTGAGAATCTCCATATATGACGAGGGTTTCGATTCCCAAGTCGACAGCGATCTTTAGACCCGCTATCAAAACTTCATACTCAGCCTCGTTGTTTGTCCTTGGCTCTGTTAAGGAAAGGGTGAAACACGTTATCCCTCCTTGCGCGATCACGAAGATAAGGCCTACCCCAGTTTTGATTATGGGGGTGTTGTGCTTTCGCTTCTTCATGGAAGATGCCCCATCAAAGTAAAATTCCTATCGAAAGTCATTTTCTTCATCCTTTGTGTCGAAGGCATGTTCGTCCGGTAATTCAAAATTTAAGGGAGAGTCGGCTGGTATTGGATGTTCAGCGAGGAATTCGGCGATGGCCTGGCCCTTCACTGCCCTAAGAGGTCGATACGTTATCGAGAATTCCATTAAAAGGAAAGCCCATTTAGCGAGCCTTCTTGTTAGTATAGCTCTCGACATCAAATATTTGAGAGGATCCACTTTTGATACGAGATGGACCTCATGTGCCAAGGCATAATATCGAAGCTTCGTCATCACGAAGATCAGTGCCAGGCAATACTTTCCAATGGGGGAGTATTTGTTTTCTGCCCCAAGAAGAACTAGACTCAAATACTAGAGAGCTCTCTCCTTCCCCTTTCCGTTCTCCTGTGCCCATAGCGCGTCTAAATAACCTTCAAGGGCTATTGTGTACAGGATGAGAGGCTTTCCCTTGACCGAATCGGTCAGTACCGGCGAGTTCTGCGGGTATTGCTTGATTTCGTCCCGTGCACTTTGGCATTAATGATCCCAGACGAACGGGGTCCCCTTCTTCATTAGATGGTTGTAGGGACGGCATTTGCCGGAGAGGTTGACTTGGAGTTTGACACATGTTTAGGCATCAGTATCGCTACAACTGGGATAGTGCCAGGAGCGAATCATCATTTGCTCCTGTCGATTTGGAGAAAGGTGGCTTAATAGACAGGGTTAGGATCCTGTTGACTAAGACTTTTGACTTTATGAGCCGTAAGGGTCTCATAAAGGGTTTTCTCCCCATGAGTCGTGAGGATCTTGTAGGCGTATTTTCTCCTTAAGAATCATGGGGATTCCTAAGTGATGTCTTCTCTTATAAGTCGTAAGGAACTTCCAAGATTGTTTTCTCCTTATAAGTCGAGAAGACCTACAAGTGTTATTCACCATATGGGGACATTTCTTGCCATTTGTAGAACTTGGCAAAGAAATATTTATTCGTGCCTGTGGATTGTATACATGGGTCAATATGGAGCGCCTGTAGGGCAACTTGGAGGATACGACGGCTTAAGAACAGGTCGAGATCCCTGTATCTTAAGACTTTTGAATCATATGAGCCGTGAGGGGCTCATAGGGGGAAATTCTCCTTACGAGTCGTAACGATCTCGTAAGTGTAATTTCTCCTTAGGAATCGTGGGGATCCCTAAGTGTGTTGCTCTCTTGTGAGTCGTAAGGATCTCATGCAGGTGTTTTCTCCTCACAAGGTCGAGAGGACCTTGCAGGTGTTTTTATTTTAACGAGATTGTGCCCTTTTGGGTTTTTACAAGCTCGCCGGCAGTCCTGCTGTTTTTACTCACGGCGTCTTTTCGGGTTTTCGTCCATATCCATTTACTTGTGGACATACCATTTTTTTCTCTTTATTATTATTATTTTTAACGAGATTGCGCCCTTCCGGCTTTTCACAAACTCGTCGGCAATCCTGCTGTTTTTACTCACGGCGCCCTTTCGGGTTTTCATCCATGCCCATTTCGCTTGTGAATATACCGTTTTTTTAGCGGGGCATTCCACTAGATTGTAGGACCTGTTTGTAGGCCCCCTAATATCCTTCCTGTCCTTTGAGAAGAAAGGACCATTCTACATAGAGATTCTTCCGCCAGTGAGAAATATGCCCCCTGTGTATATCTCGAGGGGAACGAGTACCTACGTCGTCGCTATTTTGGTGAGAGGTTGCTTCAGAGCAGCTTATTTTTGTTCAGCGTAAGCGACAAACTATCTTGCCTCCTCTTTTCACTCGTCATCATCGGATGAGAAAGAGTCTTGGCCCATTTGATCCATTCGAGCCATTTTATCCATGAGTTCTTGCAAGGTCATCGGCTTGAAGAGGGCCATATACGGAAACGTCTTTGAATTTGGGTCAAGGGTGGCTATGAGCATTCCCATGGCTACAAATTCATCGATGCGTTGCTCACATTTGACCAGAATTTCGCCATCGGGTAACATATTGAACCCAAGTCTCATTCGGTCTAACCCTTTCGTTGACCAGCGCCGTCACGGTAGTATGTTCGTTCTCATTAGCGAATCCCTGACAGAAGAGCATATCCATTTCGTCGAAGATCTTCACGAAATCATTTGGGAGTTCGGCATACCATTCGAAGGCGATTCCTGCCAGACCGCTGACGAACTGTCAGAGAAGTAGTATGTCATTTCCTCCAGAATTGCTGCACATGGATTTAAATCGCGCAATGTGCTGGCGAGGATTCCCAGTTTCTTTGTACATGTGGAATGTTGGAAGTGTATACTCTGGCGGGTACTGTATTTGATCATACCACGTCGGATATGGTCGACCGGTCTTGATTGATCTATTTGCGGCTTCACTGGCATAATGAGCTTTGATTTGTTGAGCAATATATTCGTTCAGGTTTTCTTTTGGAATCATTTCTTTTTCAGCCGTTGATGAGATTTGTAGAGAATTTAAAATGTCACCCTTGTCTTTAAGACCGACCACCGGTGGTTCATCTGCCAGTGGTTCCGATTGAACCATCATTCCAGCCATATTCTGAATCAGAAGGGCCATCTGGTTTATTTGAGTAGACATTTCTGCCGCTTCTACATCTCCCTTTTTCAGAGCGTGCTTTAGGAAATCAATATCCGACTCCTTCTATATTCATTCTTCGGGTGCATCCTCGGGATTTTCCTTAGGCGATGGATTACCGTTTGCTGCCGCCTGAGCGAGCATCTCCTGCAGCTTTTCACGTTGCAGTTGAACCTTTGTCAGGGACCGAGTTTGAGATCAGTGACAAGTAGAAGCTCGAACTTCGTCTTTGGATTTCACCATATGGATTGTATAAATTGCCATGCCCCCGGGCTTGGGGTGTTTGGAGTTTTGGCCGTTGGAGTTTACCTCAGACACTTGTGCTTTAATAGGCCTCTCTTTTTTGTGAGAAGCCGCTTTGATTTTGGGTGGAATCGCTGTATCAAGCTCCGTCTTGGATGAATCCCCTTGTATTTGAAAGGGGATTTATCAGAATTTGGCTGACGTTTAGAGGAAGAGCCGCAGACGACGATTGAGTCATTCACCTACTTCCACACCTTATATATAGATGAGGAAAGTTGTTATAGGGAGCAAACTAGTTTCTGCTCTCGTGAGATATCCATGGGCTGCGGAGATTTCTTCAATATTGCGGTGGGAGAATTTTGTCTAATCCTTCACAGCAGTTTGAAGCTGTTCCTGGTTGGAACAACAACATTCACCACTAGGGTTGAAACATGACCATACGGAGAACTGCCCCCAGCTCATTTTGTATGATGCCGATATCGACGTCGACCATTTCTTACGGCCGAGATTTAATTAGCCTCAGGATTTTTCCGAGCCTTCCCCCTGTTTCCTTTTGAAAGCTTGAATATTCTACCTCCTGCATCGACCTAGGTCCTTGGCAGGTGCCTGTTGTTTGAGGACTGATTCTATCGGCAAAGCTGCAGCTTGGGGAACCAGCCTGTGGAGGACAAACTTCCTCTGGGCTTCCTTCAACAGCGTTGAGGCACCAAGGGTGGGAGGTGGGAGTATCAACCTAAAGAGAAACCCATTGATTTCTTGAAGAGCCGGATTGCAGAGATTTGAGGGTGCAAGTGACCCATACTTGACTCCGCAAGATGTGACAGAGCCTGAGTTGCGGTGAGTGAAAGCAAACGCCATTCTCGGAAAAGACGGAACGCCAGTTTCAGTATCTCATCACCCAAGGGCAACTACAAACATATAAACCGCAATTATCTGATCGCGGGAAAAACACGACACACGAAGTGTGGAATGGAAAGAGGAAGATGTCCCACCGGGCGTGCCAGAATCTGTTTACCGCCAAAAAAGGAGACGAACCGGGATGGATCGTCTTGCCTGAATTTGGGGGCAGATGCTACTTAAGTTTATCCGTCCACCTCTCCGAAAATGTCAAGTTGATTTATGACATCGTATATCAGAGGTTTGGACAGATGCGGCCGTTGTAGCAGACTTCGTCAGATTCCCCCTCATTTGTGAAGGGTTTTTGATTATGGGGACGCTCTTCCCTACACGCGCAAGCCCCTTCAGTTAATTACGTTACCGCATAACGATAACCGCTTTCTCCTGCTCTGGAAGTTCACTTCGTGTCGTGTGTGTTTGTTTTATTTTTGGTTGCCCGTGGATTGTATACGGAGACTAATTTATGTTGTCGCCCGTAGGGCGTGGATTAGTCCAAATCCATATATTCTTAGATTTGGGTTTGGGTTGATTTAATGATCGTTAATCTCGTTTGAGGTTAAGATCAACTTAAATGTTTCCAATTTTAGACTAAGATCTACTCAACAAGGTTTTAAGATCATTGAGACCCAACAGAAGATCATTTGGGCTCTATTGCTTTAGTTTAAGGACGTTTCGGTCCGTAGCTAGCTAAAGGACGTTTCGGTCCGTAGCTAGCTAAAGGACGTTTCGGTCCGTAGCTAGCTAAAGGACGTTGCGGTCCGTAGCTACCATTTTGGGAAGTGCATCCAAAAGCATTTGGTTGTCGGGACCCGCCACCTCTCTGAAAACTTTGAGGAATTATAACGACATGTATCAGAGGTGTACAGAGATATACCCTTGAACCAATTCCATGTTTGAGGGAAAAAGAATTGATGGTCGAGCCCAGAAATCATTAGTCGTATTTTGAGACTAAGATTTCTTCATCGGTTTTGGGAAGGCATGAGCATAGAGGCTCGGTATATTTGGAGATCGAAGATGTTTTAATCTCAAGAAGACTTAGCCAACTTGGGGCTGGAGTTGATTTCCCATAGTGTTAAACAATAGTATACATTCAGCACTCACGTCTTCCCACGTGAGGCTCTAAACCAGTGTTAAACACTGGATTCTAGGGGCACTCACGTGTGGCACGTGAGGCACCTCAAAATTGGCTCTGTACATTGGGTTCAAGTCCCCGTTTATATATAAGTGTTAAACACTTAATTCTTGTGGCACTCACGTATGAGAACATGAGGCGCCCTAAAGTTGGGTTCTGCCTTTTGGGGTTTTATTTCCCTCTTCTTTTATAAGTGTTGAGTAATTGGCTCACGTGTGAGCACGTGAGGCTCTCGAAATGGGAATTGTTCTCTGAATCTTATTTCTCTTTCTTTTATAAGTGCTAAGCACTTGGACCCTGTGGTGCTCACATGCGAACATGTAGGGCGCCATCAAAATGTGAACATTGTTTTTGGGTCTATTCCCTTTTTCATATAAGTGCTAAGCACTTGATTGGGGGTCGCGTGGAAAACACGTGACTGTCCTAAAAGGCATTTCTTGTTCTTCTTTTAGGCGCTCAGATGGGAAACACGTGACTCGGTCTCAGCTTTTCTTTTTTGTTCATCAGAGGTGCTCACTATGTGCATGAAGATTTTGATCCCATATTAACGATGCTGGGATCTGAGTTTAGAGAATTTCAAGTCTCTTGCTTTATAATAATTAAATTCTTTTATAGAGTTAAACCCTAGTTTTATCAGAGAAATTAAATTCCTATATACTTTTGTAAGAATTAAATTCTATGAACTTAGTTCTTTCCCCTAAGTTTTGAATCTGCATAACAGAATCTCTCCGATGAGAATTAAATTCTCAACTTGTGAGAAGATCTGCTTCTGCAGATCTCAACCAGAGAAAGAATTAAGTTCTTGTATAAAGGGTTAAACCCTTAAAAAAGAGATAAGATAATCAATGTACTTTCTTCTTACCTAGGCTTTTTTGTTTAAAAAGGGGATCTTCTTCTTTTAGAGAATTGAATTCTCTCTCTTTTTTTTATCTGTTTCTCTTTCTATTCCTTTTTTCTTCCTTTTTTTTAAGTCTTGGGTTCTTTATATAGTGGAGAGAAGTCTGTTAATTAGTTTTAGGAAATCTCTCATTGAGAGATTTCAATCGATTTGGGGGTTTTACCCGCTGTTGGATTTTGATCCAAGGGTTCTGCCTCACAAAATATATTTTCTTGTTTCTCAAACAAGATTAGGAAAATATTTTCCTGTACATAATTTATTCTGTAGATTGGTGATTTTTAATCACCGTTGGATATTTAATCCAAGGGTGCTTGGTTTAACGGAGTACAATTTTTCTTTATTTTAAAAAGAGATGAAAAATATTTTCCAACTCATGAGATTTTTAATCCGCCAACTTCCTGTTCAACAGAAAATATCATTTCCCATTTAAAATTTCAATAGAATTTAATTCTATCATCATTGGATATTTGATCCAACGGTTCCTTGTTGAGTAGAATTTAATTCTACGTAGGGAAGTGTCATCACGTGTTTGACACGTGAGGCTTATTAGTTTGGCAAATGTTTTAATTGATGTGCTTATATGAGTTGCATATAGGCACTCACGTGTTAAACACGTGGAGTTGTTTTAGCCTAGTAATTGTTTTAATTGCAGTGCCTATATGCGTTGCATATAGGCCCTCACGTGTTAAACACGTGGGGCTCTTTGGCCTTGCAATTGTTTTAATTGCTGTGCCTATATATGTTGCATATAGGCACTCACGTGTTAAACACGTGGGGCTCTTTGGCCTTGCAATTGTTTTAATTGATGTGCCTATATGCGTTGCATATAGGCACTCACGTGTTAAACACGTGAGGCTGTTTTAGCCTAGCAATTATTTTAATTGCAAAGCCTATATGCGTTGCATATAGGCACTAACGTGTTAAACACGTAGGGCACTTTAGCCTTACAATTGTTTTAATTGCTGTGCCTATATGTGTTGCATATAGGCACTCACGTGTTAAATACGTGGGGCTCTTTGGCCTTGCAATTGTTTTAATTCCTGTGCCTATATGCAACGCATATAGGCACTCACGTGTTAAACATGCGGGGTTGTTTTAGTGGGGAACTTTCCTTCATCCCTTTTTATAAGGGAACAACGGTTTTGTGATTGGGATAAAAATTTTTAAGGAATACTAAAATGAATTCATCCCATTTGGCGATAGAATTTGCGGCAGTGCTATAAAGCCATTTTTCCGCCAGGTCGCACAAGGTAAAAGGGAGAAGACGTAATCGCATAGCATCCCCTGAAAGTAGGGTTGTGCCCATCATTGCACATACGTTTTCGAATTTGGTTATGAAAATGTATGCGTCTTCGGATTCAAGCCCGTGAAATTTGGGCAACAAGTTGATGAAGTGGGGTTTAATTTCGAAATTACCCCCATTGGCCGATGGGAGAGACAGACAAGTAAGAAGGGGTCCATGTATGGGGTAGCATCTTTCTTGGAGAAAGATACGCGGTGGATTCTGTGCACCTACTGGTGGTGGCAGGGTTGTATCATGAAATCCCGATGGAGATCCGTCCATTTCGGGAGGTGTGGTGGGTGGAGGGGAAATAGAAGATGAAGAAGTACCGATTTCGGAGTCGATAGAAAAAACGCAGACAAGACGGGCAATAGAATCCCGTGTCCAGCCAATCATGCATTAAGCGGGTTTAGCGCACGTGGCAGCGTGTGTGAGAACAATTTTTAGAAAAGGTTTGTTTCAAAAAAGCGTCGGACGTGAGGCTTGACTCAACAAATCATAAAAATACATAATCAATCCCTGGAACTAGGGTCACCTAGATCAAGTCACTAGACCGCTCCTAGACTTCCAAAGGACAAGTCGCAGGATCAATCCTCTACCACCTCTTTATCGCTCTTATGGCCAGGTAAGTAATAGGTAAGTGGGAGGTATCCGCTATACGAATCACCGAAAATTGCGGGCCTAATTAAGTAACCACTTTTCTTAGTCACACTTGCCTAGACACCACAAGAGAAATGCGGATAAGCGATAGATTACCCACGACCCTCCTCTGTCCTAATTGAGCGCAACAGTCCTTAGAGGCTTAGTCTAGATATTTTTTAATTAATATAAGGTGAAAGAATGCTCGTTTTGTGATTTGTGGGGCCTAGGAAGGGTGATGAAATCCCCACTTAATCTGAATTTTGGTTATTGCCCCTTAATGTCCGGTTAATATATGCACAAACAAACCGATATCAAAACACGCAAAAAGATTTTTAAGCGGTAATATTTGCAAAGAATCCTGCAGTCAAAATCAGATTATTGGATCTTAGAGGAGAGAGAAAGATATTAGAAATTTATCTGAAGGTTTTGGGGGCCCAACTCCTCACTTCCGCCGCCGTTCCGCGGCTAATCGCTCACTTCTGCCGCGGTTCTGCCGCACTATGGAGGGACTTCTTGAAAAATTTTCTTCAGTGCTCCCCTCTGCTCCTTTAGGCTACGTTGAAATTCTCTAATTCTCTGTTGGCTTGCTCCAGTTACTCTAGAATCCCTTGCAATACTCGCACAATAATCATTAGATACACAAGATACTGTTTTGGTTCTCGTTTATAATATATATACTGGATTTTATAAGAAATCATCCTGAATAACAAGAAAAAAATTACAGTCATTTCCCCGGCAACGGCGCCATTTGATTGATGTGTTAAAAAGAAGTGTTGTAAATAATAAAGTAACCGTAATCAGGACGGTATCGCTAGTAGCTAGCCGTGATGAGTACGAGTCGTCCACAGGGAAATATGAACATTTTTTCTTGCTTTAGACGAGTTGATGGAAGAAGAATGATTGGTTGTAGTTACGGATATACTACGAATGTAAGATTTATGAAGATGAGTCTTGTAAGATTCATAGGACTTAGTAGTAATGGATGAATAATTAAAAATGGCTCTTTTTAACTTTTAATAGTTTAAAACTAGATCGATAGTGATGAATGTAGATTAGAGTTCTTTTGGAAGAAACTAGAGATTCCCCACTCTCAACGCTTGTCTTTACTAGGAAGAAGAAGTTCCTGAGAAAGAATTTTATTCTATCATATGAATATCATGTTAGTTTAACAAAATTAGGATTTTATTCTATCATATGAACATCTTGTTAGTTTTAAAAAGATCAAGAAGATATTTTCCTAACATAGAATTTTATTCTATCACAAGATTAAGAAGATATTTTCGTAATATATAATTTTATTCTATCTAATAGAGAAAATCATTTTTATTTGCTTATCAAGATTGGGGAATATTTTCCTAAGATAGAATTTTAATCTATCATATGAATTTCTTGTTAGTTTAACAAGATTAGAAAATATTTTCCTAACCATAGTATTTAATTCTGTTTAACAGAGAAGATCTCTCTTACAGAATTTAATTCTATCATATGATTTAATTGGTGATACTTCTATCACAGTTAGATTTTAAATCCAAGATTCTCTATTAGAGAAGATTTTTCCATATTAGAAAGAAAATATTTCCCAAATAGAATTTATTATCTGATGATTTATTATCACTATTGGATTTTTGATCCAACGGCTCTGTTTAACAGAGAATATCACATTTTTTAAGGAAGTATCCCCATGTAGAATTTAATTCTACTTGCTTTTAATTTGGGCGCCGACGCTCACGTATTGTGCACGTGGGCGCCGCTTAAGAATTCAATTCTTATTTATGATCGGCGCTCCTGTGCTTTGCGCATTGGTGTCCACGTGAGGAGCACGTGCGGCGCCACCATAGGATTAATCCTACAAGATTGGCGCTGACGCTGGCGCCCTCGTGAGGGGCACGTGAGACACTGCTTCAACAAAATTTTAACAGAGCTTAGCTGTTTTATTATGTTTAAATATTAAGGGAACAGGCGCTCCTGTGCTTTGCATATTGGCTCCCACGTGAACTTCACGTGCGGCGCTAGCTAAGGTGATAGTTACATGCTTTGCATGTGAGTGCATGTATTTAACACGTAGAGCTTTCTCTTTATTTTTATAAGAGAACAGCAAGTTCTGAGCCAAAATTTTTTTGCTGGAACAAATATCACTTAGGAATCCCTACGATTCCTAAAAAGAAAATACACCTACAAGATCTTCTCATCTCGTAGGGAAAAATACCTTTATGAGACCCTTACGGCTCATAAAATCAAAAAGCCTTAG
This sequence comes from Agapanthus africanus, assembly GCA_030015575.1. Lineage (NCBI taxonomy): Eukaryota > Viridiplantae > Streptophyta > Magnoliopsida > Asparagales > Amaryllidaceae > Agapanthus > Agapanthus africanus. The sequence continues at coordinate 314,492,628 of JASDDO010000019.1, forward strand.
TTGACAGGATCCTAACCTTATTTACTAAACCACCTTTGTCCAAATCAGCAAAGGCAAATGATGATTCGCTCCTGGCAATATCTAGTTGTAGCGATGTTGATGCATAAACAGGTATCAAACTCTAAGTTTTTTCACGGAAAATAATGATTCGCTCCTGGCAATATTTCAGTCGTAGTGATACTGATGCCAAATTGGTATCAGACCCAAGTCTCCGATCTACAAAAAAATCAGCGAGCAAAAAAAATTCATATGAAATAGCCGAAATGATGGGGCAACTCGCAATAAAAATCAGCGATAAAAAAATATGCATATAAAAACAGCCGAAATGTTTGGGCAACTCGCAATAAAAGGTAGCGAGTAAAAATATAAAAATAGCCGAAATAATTGGGCACCGCGGATAAATAGCCGAAATGATTGAGCAATCGCGACTTTCGCAATATGGAAAGCTGAAAAGATAGAGCATCGTGAAAATATAAAATAAAATAAAATTTCTTCTTCCCTGCAGGTAGGTCCACACCGACCCCTGTATACAATCTATGGGCATAAATGAAATAAAGGGAACCATATTTTCCCACCAGACTCTGTCAAAGGATGAGCCAGATCTCGACGGCAACATCTACAGCCTAGATATCAGCTCGACGTTCTTCTCATTCCAACAGGGTACAGATTTGACATCAACAAAACACTAAGGTGCCAAATCAAAAAGGAGTAATGGCAAAATCCCAGCTCCAGCTCGACGTTCTTCTCAGTGCAGATGCAACATTGAAAAAGAACTAAAGGTCAAATATAAGCGGAGAAATGGCAAAATCCTAGCTCTAGATCTCAATGGTGACATCTACAGCCTAAAGACCAACTTGACGTCCTTCCCATTCCAATAAGGTGCAGACACGACGTCAACAACGACCCAAGGGACAAACAAAAGTGAAGTGATAGCAAAATCCTAGCCCCAGATCTCGATGGCAACATTTACAGCCTAGAGATCATCTCTATATTCTTCTCTTTCTAGTAGGGTGCAGATGCAACGTCAAAAAGGATCCAAGGGTTGAATCAAAATGGAGTAATGGAAAAATCCTAACTCCAGTTCGACATTTCTTCTCAGTGCAGATGCGACGTTAATAAGGACCCAAGGATCAAATAAAAGTGGAGCAATGGCATATCCCTAGTTCCCGACCTCAATGGCAATACACACAGCATAAAGGTCATACGAATGTCTACCCTACTTCAGCAAAGAATCGACGCAACATCATCAAAGCAAAAATGAAGTGACGGCATATTTCTAGCTTCGGGTCTTGACGGCAATACATACAAAGTCTAAAGACCATTGGAGATCATCCCACCCCAGAAGAGTGCGGTTATGACTCATCGGGGCTCCAAATTGAGCATAACGTCAAGTAAAAAGTGTCATGGTAAATACCTAACGCTTGTTCTTCCAACGGTAATATGACCTAAGAAGATTACTTGAAGACGTCTTGTCCAGCCTTAGAAGGGATCAGAAACACGACAGTCGTGGAGCTACTCGAGCAGCAACCTAAGGGACTGCATATTGAGAAATAAATCAGCCAACGCGACGGTACGATAGATTTAAACCTAGTACCGCAAACATAATGGACCTCTATCAAAAAAGGGGTTATCTATATTTCACGTTAGGATACACCTGTGAGATCGTCTCGACTCGTAGAGAAAACATCTTTATGAAACCCTCACGGCTCATGAAGGTGAAAAGTCTTAGGCAACGGGGATATCAACCTGTTTCCTAAGCACTATGGCCCTACAAGTAGATCCAAACTGACTCTTGTATACTATCCACGGGTCACATTCTCCAAAGTCGCATATCGATGAGGAAGAGAAACCACTTACGAGTCCTCTTGACTCGTAAGGGGAAATTCCCTTATGAGTGTTTACCGCCGAAAACCAGACTGAGACGTTGGGACGTCTAGCCCCAAATTTGGCGGCAGACGCTATTTGTATTTATCCATCCACCTCTCCAAAGATACCAAGTTAATTTATGGCACCGTATATCGGAGGTTTGGATAGATGCGACCGTTGTAGCAGACTTCATCGGATTCCCCCTCATTTATGAGGGGTTTTTTTATTGTGGGGGCGTTCTTCCATGCAAGCGCAAGCTCCTGCAGTTAATTACGTTGCCGCATTATGATAACAACTTTCTCCTTCTCCGGTAATTCACTTCGTGTCATGCGTTATTTTGTTTGTTAGGGTTGCCCGTGGATTGTATACGGAGACTAGTTTATGTCGTCGCCCGTAGGGCACGGATTAGTCTAAATCCGTACATTTTAGATTTGGGGTTTAGGTCAAGGATTTGCTTGACGGGGTCCATATTGGTAGCTTGGTTTACAAACGGGAGTGAACTTAGGACGTATTTCTCACATTTGTGAGGTCCGTCCGTTCATAAGATATTTGAGTTTGATCATTAGTCATATTTGAGACTAAGATCAACTTAGAAACAAATGAACATATGGGCTCAATTTATTTTTAATTAAGAATACGTCAGTCCTGTTTGAGACTAAGAGCCACTTAGCAACATTTCAAGGATCATTTTTTTTATTAAGATCCAACAACAGAGCATTTGGGCTCAAATGCTAGCAATTTCAAAGAGAGACTTTTAGCCAATTTGGGTTTGGTCTGCTCGGTCTTTTCTTCTTTCTTTTTCTTTTATTCAAAAGTGCTAAGCACTTATTTGGGTTCTATTTGCTCAGCCATTTTCCTTTTATGCAAAAGTGCTAAGTACTTGTTTGGGGCTCTAGCACTCGCATGTGTATCATGGGAAGCACTCAGTCATCGGCGCTGCCCAAAAAGCACTTTAATCATTTTGACTAAATATGAAGTGCTAAGCACTTTTGTATGGCGTCCACGTGAGGCGCCGTCTCATTTTATTTTCATAGGCACCCAAGTGTTTTTTACGTGAGCCGTTAGGCACTGCCCAATCAATGCTAAGCACTTAGTCGTTTTGGCTGTATATAAAGTGCTAAGCACTTTTAATCAGCGCTCACATATATTTCACATGAGGCGCTGGCCTTCTGTTTTAGGCCCACGTGTTTTTCACGTGAGATGCTGAGTCCTTTGTTAGGGGCGCCCACGTGGGAAGTACGTGAGATGCTAATTCCTTTTGTTTTCTATAGATTGAATCTTTGTTAATGGCATTTTGACCATTAATGATCACCAAGATCTTTGTTTTGAAGATCTGGGATCAAGCCTTCTATAAGAACTAAGTTCTTATATTTTTTCTTTTATAAGCACTAAGTTTCTTTTTAAGGTTAAACCTATTTTCAGAGGAATTAAATTCCTAGCACATAGGTTCTTTTTCCTTCTTTTTTTTTATTTTTTAACCCAGTTCTTTTCTTTTAGACTTTGAATTTGAAGAACAGAGTCTTCCCGATGAGAATTGAATTCTCAACTTGTTGGGAGATTTGCTTTACAAATCTCAAATAAGAGGAAGAACTAAGTTCTTGTATAAAGAATTAAACCCTTGTTTCCATTTATACTAAGCAAAGGAGATATTTTGATATTCTTTTTCTTTACCTAGAATTTGAAAGGAATGAAATTTTCTTCTTCTTTTGAGAATTAAATTCTCTGTTTTTCTTTTTTTGGAGAAACTTATGGGTTCAATCCTCTCTATGATATTTAAAGTCTCGGATCCTTTATATAGGAGAGGCAAGTTTATTAATTAGTTTGAGAAAATCTCTCATTGAGATATTCCAATTGATTTTATTGGTCTCAAAAATTATTTGGGGAATTTTATCCACCGTTAGATTTTTGATCCAAGGATTTCTTTTTTACATAATATGTTTTTTGTTTTTAATAAGATTGAGGAAATATTTTCCCATATATAGAATATTTTCTATTAAACGGTGATTTTTTATCACCATTGGATTTTTGATCAAAGGGCTCTCTATTTTACAAAGAACAATCTTTCTTTGTTTGTAAACATTGGGGAAATATATTCCTAAAAATAGTATTTAATTCTATCATTTGATTTTTGATCCTACCGAGAATATCTTTCTCACCTAGAAAAATCGGGGATATATTTTCTCCTACTAGAATTTAATTCTATCATTTCATAATTCATCATCACCAATAGATCTTTGATCCAATGGCTCTGTTTAACAGAGAATATCTCAAATTTTAGGAAAATATCCCCCATGTTGAATTTAATTCTACCTTCTTTTAATTTGGGCATCGGCGCTTTCATGTTGTGCACGTGGGCGCCACTTAAAAATTTAATTCTTATATATTATAGGCTCTCCTGTGCTTTGTATATTGGCACCCACGTGAACTTCACGTGCGGCGCCACCATAATATTTAATCCTATAAGAGGTTGGCGCTGGCGCTCTCGTGAGGAGCACGTGAGGCGCTGCCTCATTAGAATTTAACAGAGCTTAGATCTTTTTATTATGTTTAATTATTAGGGGAATGATGAGATCTTTACGATTCTCAAGAGAAAACGCACTTAGGAGTCCTCTCACGACTTCTAAGGAGAAAATACACCTATGAGATTCTCTCGACTCATAGTGAGAAACATCTTTATGAGACCTTCACGGTTCATAAAGTTGAAAAACCTTAGGCGATAGATCTAAACATGTTTCCTAAGTCATCGTTGCCCTACAAGGAGGTCAAAATTGACTCTTGTACACTATCCACGGGCCACATTCGCCAATAAAGTGAAGAAGCCACTTGCGGGTCCCCTCGACTCGTAAGGAGAAAATACATGCGTGTGTTCCTTACGACTCACGAAGGTGAAAGACACTTAGAAATACTCACGATTTCTAGGGAGAATACGTACATATGAGATCCTCACGACTCGTAGGAAGAAAACCTTCTTGAGACCCTAACGGCTCATGAAGATGAAAAAGTCTTAGATGACAGGGATCCTAAACATATCTTCTAAGCCATCAATTCTATGGAAATACATTTTTTGCACTACTTAACCCACGTACAAACTTACGTGGAAAAAGTAGTGAGGGCATTTGTTCCCGCCAAAAATTTTTGGCTCAGAGCTTGCTGTTCGCTTATAAAATTAAAGGGAAACTCCCACGTGTTAAACACGTGCACCCACATGCAAAGCATGTAGGTACCGCCACAGATAGGATTAAATCCTATATTGGTTCCCGCGTGTTAAACACGTGAGCGCTTCACGTGTTTTCCATATAAGCGCCAGCGCCAGTCTCTGTTAAATTCTATAGCGGTGTCTCACATGGAACACACATGAGCACCAGTGTGCAAAGCATGTAAGTGACAATTTATAAACGAATTAAATTCTTAGATGACGCCCACGTGCATAGCACGTGAGCGTCAGCGCCCAAATTAAAAAGGGTAGAATTAAATTCTACATGGGGAATATTTCCCTAAAATCTGGGATATTATCTGTTAAACAGAATTGTTGGATCAAAGATCCAGTGGTGATAATAAATCATCAAATGATAGAATTAAATTTCTATTAGGGGAAAATATCCCCTGATCTTTCTAAATAAGAAAGATATTCACTGTTGGATAAAAGATCTAATATTAGAATTAAATTCTATTAAGGAAATATTTCCTAGATCTCTTTCTAATATAGAAAGATCATCTCTGTTAAATAGAGGATTCTTGGATCAAAGATCCAACGGTGATTATAAAATCACCAATTAAACCATCTGATAGAATTAAATTCTATGTGATAGAATTAAATTCTATGTTAGAAAAATATCTTCCTAATCTTGTTTAACTAACAAGATATCCATATGATAGAATTAAATTCTATTTTAGGAAAATATCTTCCTAATCTTGTTAAACTAACAAGATTCATATGATAGAATAAAATTTTATCTTAGAAAAATATTTCCTAATCTTGTTAAACAAATAAGAAATCTTCTCTGTTAAATAGAGAACCTTTGGATTAAAAATCTAACGGTGAATAAAATTCACTGATTGATCTAAAAGATCATTTTGATTGATTATGAAATCAATCATGATCTCTCAATGAGAGATTTTCTCAACAAATTGATTCTTTTCTTTCTTGTATAAATAGGAGCAAAGATATGAAAAGAAAAGAAGGAGGAACTGGATAAAAAAAAAAGAGAAAGGAGACCACTCCAAAAAATCTTCTGCAAAAATATACAGAAGGCTCTAACAAGCTTCCAAAAAATAACAGAGAATTTAATTCTTAATAAAAAAAAAAGATCTTTCTCTTCCAACCCTTAGGTAAATAAAAAAACAGAGATCAAAACATCTCATTTACCTATTGAAGGGTTTAACCCTTATAAAAGAACCTAGTTCTTTCTCTGGATCTGAGATTCACAAGACAAGTCTCCCATAAGTTGAGAATTTAATTCTTATCAGGAAAATCTTGTTCTTGAGAATCAAAAATTCAGGGAAAAATAAAGTTGAAAAAAAAGAATATGGAGTTTTAGACTCCAGGAACTTAGTTCCCTTATAAAATAAGAACTTAGTTCTTAAAGAACCTGATCTCAGATCTTCAAAATAGTGATCTCGGTGATCGTTAATGGTCAAAATACCATTAACAAAGATTTAACCTCTCTGAAAACATGTACAAAAGAACATGGAGAAGATGGAGTTCATAATACTTCAGGAACTTAGTTCCTTCAAATCAAGAACTTAGTTCTTAAAGAACCCGATCCAAGATCCTCAAAATAGTGATCTTGGTGATCGTTAATGGTCAAAATACCATTAACAGAGATTTAAGTTCTCTAAAAATATCAACAGAGATTAAATCTCCATAGAACTCGGCGCCTCACGTGAAACACACGTGAGCGTCAGACGCTCAGCGTCTCATGTGAAACGCACGTGTGCGCCATAAAAGACTAGTGCTTAGCACTATTTCAACGCCTCACGTGAAACACACGTGAGAGCTGTATATCTTAGTGCTTAGCACTGCTGGGTAGTAAAGAAACCTAATCTTAGCCTAAATTGGCTAAGCTTATATTGATGATATCCAAAATGATATTCATCCCATGCTTTCTAAGTTAATCTTAGTCTCAAATATGACTAACAATTTTTAAGTACACCACAATCTTTTCCCTCAAATACGGGATTTGGTTTAAGAATACATCTCTCCACACCTCCGATATATGTCTTTATAATTTCTCAACGTCTTCAGAGAGATGGCGGGTCCTAATAACCTACAACTCCTTTCATCTCATATTGATGCACTTCCAAATTGACGTGCACACCTCAAATCAGACCGCACCCCAAATTGGGTGCATTCCATGTCACCATTGTTCACTTCGCCACGTAACAAATACACGTGCGCGCAAAATGAATAATGGAACGAAATGTCCTTAAACTAATATTCGTCCTAAACAGGTAATGTTGGACCAAAATGTCCTTAAACTAATGTTCATCTCAAACATGGCGATAATGGACCGCGACGTTCTTAAACTAATATGGTTTTCCCTGTGGACTGTCTCTATATTGACTACTGTATACTATCCATGGGTTATTTATATATGATCTAGCGATCAGTTGAGCCTATATGCTCAATGTTTCTAAGTCGATCTTAGTTTCAAATATGACTAACGATTCTTAGATTAAACCCAAATATCTTATGAACTGATGGACCTCATTTATATGAGATCTGCGTCCTAAGTTCATTCCCGTTGACAAACCAAGCAACCAACGTGGACCCCGTCAAGAAAATCCTTGACCCAAACCCAAATCTAAAATATACGGATTCGGACTAATCCGCGCCCTACAGGCGACGACATAAACTGGTCTCCGTATACAATCCATGGGCAACATTAACAAACAAAATAACACACGACACGATGTGAACTAATAGAGAAGGAGAAAGTGGTTATCCCAATGCAATAACGTAATTAACTGTAGGGGCTTGCGCTTGCAGGGAAAAGCGTTCCCACAATCAAAAACCCCTCACAAATGAAGGGGGATCTGATAAAATCTGCTACATCGGTCGCATTTGTTCAATCCTCCGATATACGGTGCCATAAATCAACTTGGTATCTTCAGAGAGATGGGTGACTATGTCTAAATAGCGTCTACCCCCAAATTCTGGCTAGACGTTCTCCGCGTCTCGGTCCAGTCTTTCGGCGGTAAACAGCTTTACGAGGGGAAATGGTAGCTCGTGATGGAACTATATGGGGTCTCTTGTCCACCAATCGCTGGCCGTTGGCCTTCTCCACCAACCTTTTCTGTACCCGAGCAGCGTTCAACACCTGTATGAAGGTATGCGGGTCGAGGGACGGGATAAGACACTGCAGCTCGATATCAAGCCCTTGCTGAAACCGTCCAACCCTGACAGCTTCGGTGGATACCATGTATGGTGCGAAATGACTCAGCTGGTTAAACTCTGCAGCGTAGACGTCCACTGATCGTCCATTTTGCTTCAACATGATGAATTTCTCCTCCATCTCAGCCTTGGCAGTGGCTGGGAAATAGTGATCTAGAAAGAACGCGGAGCACATGTCCCATTCGATAGGTTTCTCTAGCCGACTTTCCTCTACGGACCACCACCTGCGAGCCTCATCCACTAGTTGGATCTTCACCATGCTCACTCTGTCATCGTCAGGGACCCGAGCGGCCGTCAAAAGATTCTCCATGTTGATGAGCCATTGCTCGGCCTCAAGTGGATTTGTTGCTCCTGTGAAAACCGCTAGGTGAAGTCTCCTGAAATCAGAAATGGTACCAGCCCTGGCCTGTGTAGCCGGTAAGAGGGCGCCCTCAAGGGCTGCAGGGACAGCTGTAGATCTCTCCCGAGTGGTAATTGCGGTCTCTTGCACCTCCTTCAATCCCTCAGCCAAGAGATCGGTCTTCCTTTCCTGAGTCTGTGCTAGGGTCGTCAGTGTGCTGAGGATCTTCTTTATACGATTATGGGAACCGGCACCTGAGGAGTTTCCTGAGGGGTCCATATCTCTGAAAGATGATCAAGGAAAAGAATCAGATTCAAGCAAGAATTATAGGATGATTCAATGAGGATTAGAAAAAGTGAAAATGAAATGTAATAAAGCATAAACGAAGGGTGTAACTCAATCTAGGGATCTCTCGACGGAACTGTAATTTCATCATAACCTGGTTTTAATACCAGCAAAACCATGTCATGCCCCGCTTCCTAAAATACGGAATACGATGGGTGACTAGACCAGCCATACTCCTACGGTCAAGGAATAATCCCGCCATAGTCATATTTCGGCTTCTAGCATTACATGGTAATCAGTAAACACAACACTAGAGTAAAGGAAATCACAGCTCACAACTTTATTATATTAAAACAACAGAATTCAGGATACATTTATTTGCATGAAAGAAATAACCAACCAAAGAAATAACAGTGTTCTTATAGCAAGAAAAAAGACAATGGCGCTGATGTCGCGGTCTAAACATCCGCGATCTCGAATAGCAGGTCCTGCTCCTGGGCTGGGTTCTAACTTATCGAGTCGGCTTCGATATGAACCGTAGAACATTACATTCCAGTATGTATCTAAATTTATATCAATTTAACATCTCGACATGTACAATAAAACCAGAATTTACATCACCTCCTTAGGGCGTCGTTACACATGCGATACTTCATCATTCTGAGTTCAGTTTTCTACATGACATTCATCAGTAGCAAAGGGGAATATGGGTAAAAGGTTTGAGCATGATCGACGGTGTTTTAGTTCAGTTCTCCACATCGAACTAACATTACACAATATCGAGAATTATCGAATTAAAGTTGGTTTTGTCTAACACGTGGAAATAGTGTCAAATGCTTACAATTCTGATGTTAACGTGAGGTTCGAATTCTACTACACTCAAACTAGTTATCCTAAATTATTCTGGCTTTTCATAAAGATACGATGATAACTTATGAATAATGTACAATAATAACTAACTATCATAGGTTAGTAACAATCTATCTAGTATATGGTTAACACGAGTCTACAATTATAAGTATGTAGGATGTAAAAGCAAGTGAGGTTTCACTTGCTTTCGGTCGCTGATATAGAAGCGACACAACGTGCAGGACTCATCTTGACACATGAGACGGCACAATACTGGACATGGTGCGTGGCGTGTGCGCGATGCGTGGTAACCCAGTTCTAGACGCGGTAGCGACACGGGCGTGATACGGTAGTGGGTGTGGTGATGACGCAGCGTAATATGGTACTGGGCACGGTCTTGGCTCGGTGCGTGGTGTGGAAGTGGCACGGCGCAACACGGTACTGGGCACTACTGAACGCGTTGCTGGGCATTACTGGGCACGGTGCTAGTGTGGTAATGGGCACGATTATGGTGCGGAGGTGGGTACACAATGGATGCAGTAGTTGGCATGCAATGGCTCGGGTATGAGCATCAAGTTGCACTAGTTAGGCACGGTAGAGGCGGCGGAGCACTGCTAGGCATGGGGCAGTGACGAGTTGGTTTGGGGCAGCAGTGGTGGTCGAGAGGTGAGCAGGAGATGGGTTAGGTTGATGTTGCCGGCAATGGAAGGAGGTGCTGGTGGTGCTAGCGTTGTGGAGGCAAGAACGAGGGGGTCGTCGACGTTGATTGCGGCTGCTCGGTGGTCAGAGGTGGCTCCGGTAAGGCGAGCTCAGTGAGGCTGAGATGCTGGAGAAGGTAGCTAGGCTCGGAGGTGGTGGAGCTGGAAACCCGGGTGGGTACTGGAGAGAGAGGGTGGTGCAGTGTGGTGGTGGCGATGTCGCAGAGACGAGGCGATGTCGAGAGGGGGTAGCTAGCGATAGAGTTGCAGTAGGGTGCGTCGGGGTTGATAGTTAGGGGAAAAGAAGCTTGGTTGGAGGGAGATGATGGTGAAGAGTCGAGCGAGTCGCTGGGGAGCTCGTTGGAATGGTGGGTGATGGTCACCAGTGAAGGGAAGGAGTTCGGTGTGTTTTTTTTTGTTTTTTTTATGAACGGAAGAAAAAGGAGATCGAGAGATGGAAGGAGCGATAGAGAGAAATTTAGAGAGAGGAAGAGAGAGAGACATTGTAAGATAAGGGAAGCCGGCACGGATTCCTCGGAGGTCATTGGGAACGTGGGCAGCGTCGATGAGGGGCAGATCTCTTGGGGTCGAGTGCGAGAGACGAGGGGGTCGTTAGGATGAGAGAGATCTAGGAAGAGAAAGAAAAAGAGAGGAAGTATTTGGAGGAGAGGATCTTGAGTGGTTTGCGATGAGGCAGGCGCGGGTCTCATGGTGACGGTTGCGAGGAAAGAGGGGCACGTTGAGAAAAAGGGCGAGAAGGAGGAAGGAGAAGAAGAAAAAGAAGTGGGGTTCGGGTCGGGAAAAAAGGTATGTGGGCTTGGGCCGAGGCTGGGGAGTGGCTAAAGTGATTAGGGTGTGGGTTAAGAAAATTATATAGGTAAATAGATTAAGGTTTAAAGAAAAAAAGAATTTGAAAAAAAATATTAAGTAATTTAAATTGGGAATTAAATGGAAAAAAAATTTGGGACCAAAATTTTAAATACGGTGTATCATGAAACTGGGGATTTACAATTCATTCTAGAACTCTCTTCATAAATCAAAAATCTCTGAAAACCAAAATAATTAGATAAATGGTGTAGTTCTTCGGTTTTCTTCTTGTTTTGTTTCATTTCTTTATGGACTTTGATTGAAAAAGTAAGAAGGATAGGATTGTATCCAAGAACCTTCTATTAGAAAGCTTTTGAAGATCAAATCCCAAGCAAAAACACAAAAAAGTTTGAAAAGAACGCATGTCGGCGGAATACCAATATGCGGTTTTTCTGTGTGGTCTGTACATTTTCGACCATATCTCACTCTATGGACCTTCAAATCTATTGATTTTTGTTTTGTTTGAAAGTATACTCGATAAGCTTTCCAACAATGCAAGTTTCATTGAATTTGAAGCTCTTGATTGGAAGATATTGCTGTTTGAAGTCGTCTCTGTTGCACAGTCCGAGATTGTTGTTCTTTGCCTAGGTATCAAAGTGCCTTTTGATTACGCGTCCGGGTACCTCGAGGCACTCAGACGCCTTTTAATAAGGTGCCCACGTATCCATACAACCCCAGTCTTTGTTCGTGATGTTTCTTTTGCATCGTTTTCGCTTTTCCTTGATCTTTCCCACTGATAACTAGCCTTTAATAACTCCATACATGTATACTTGCATCATGTGGGCTTATTTGGACGCTAAACTTTGAGAAAATCTTTCAAAACAAAGCCTTTCAAAATCGAATCGTGCCCGATTGAGATATCTCTTTAGGTAGTCGACTCTTGTCGGGTTTCAATCGAGATATTATGGTTCTTTACCTTTTATTCTCTGGTTTTTCATCTCATTTCGCCGTTACTCCCTCTCTCCCCTCTATTTCTTGTGTCTTTGACTCAAGTGACGACTCTTGTTATCTAACCCGGATTTTGCCTCATTTGTGGATTCTCTTCTCCTTTATAGGTTGGTTGCTGAACGAATATAAGAAGACAGGGATCGAAATTAGGAGAGGAGAAGACAATGTGCAATGAAGATCGATAAGAGATACGCCGGATTTGAAAAGGAGCAAGGAAGAGGGGAGTTTTGGGAATGGGAACAAAAGAAGAGAGGGAGTGGTGAAGGGGGAAAAAATAAACATACATATATGTTCTTAAGGGTAAAGTTGGAATTTGAAAAAAAATAACCGAATATTCTATGTATTATCTATTTTGGGTCTAAGTAATCCGTATTTTATAAGTATTGGGGTTTTTCCACAATTTTAAATACGTGGAATTTAAAATAAGTCCCGTATTAAGATTCCTTTTTTTTTCCTCTTGCACACTCGTTAAGCACTTGTTAAGAAAAGTATATTTAAATATTCTAAATTCTAAATTTCATAAATTATAAATTCCTAATTTAATACCACGGTAGTTTTCATTTATTTTGATAACTGGGTTTTTAAGGCCCGTGCAATCGCACGATTATAATCATTACTCTAAATTCTAATATGTATTGTTATTATTATGACTTAAACACTTCTCATTTATTTTTTAACATGTGCTATTTATGACAAAAACCCAAACTTATATATAAAATTGTAAAATCAATTATAAAGAGATATTTGTGGGGGGTGGGGGTGGGGTGGGGTGGGGGAATCCAAATCTATATTAGCCTAATTGTAAATATTTAGGGGGGCCTTCTCATTTATTTTAATAGTTTAAATCGATTATGAAACATGTCTTATTTATTTAGGATGGGGTGTGTGTGTCTCTCTCTATATATATACCCGATCTAAGTTATTACCTGTAAATAGGGTACTAATGAGTGGTCTGTTAAAATCCTAAAGAATCATCGAAGGATATTTCATATTATTTGCATGAAAAACTATGTTAAAAAATTATATATCAACAACTTCAATAATGAGATATTTAACTCTTATGAAAAAATCTACTAAAATAACATAAACCAAATAAATGACAAAAATTTTATAGTGCACATCATTTATATTTAAAAATGACTAATATAGACAACTCTTATGAAAATAGATACCCCGTGCAGTCGAATCTAATGAAGCCAGATCGAAAAAATCCACTGATATAACATAGACCAAATATGTATGTGAAATTTCATGATGCATATCATATTAATAAAAAAGTCATTAATAAAAACATCACTTACCAAAATAGATACACATTGCTGTTGATGCGATTAAAAACTCCTTTGCTTGTCTGCAAAAGAAGAATAGTTGTTGCGATTAAAAACTCCTTTGCACAATTATGGGGTACAAACCTAAGAAGATTTCTCCATATAAAAAAAATCTATCTATAGATTCTAAGATATACTAATTTCAAAATAATTATTCCAAGCATCATGGTATTTATTTGTTTTCGGAAATAATTTTTAAGTATTAACATAACATGTAACCTTTTTCTTTAAAATATTCAAAATAAAAATGAAAAAATAAGAACCGATAAAAAGCATTACGATAAATAAAATAAAATAAAAATAAAAAACTACTATGATAAAAGAAAATCCCAAAGTAGAGAGAGAGAGAGAGACCTTTTTCCTTTTTCCTTTCCAGGCAAAAGAATCTTCTCTACAAATTTTCCCTTTCTACAAATATGCAAGGTGAATTCGGGGACTGCAGTTGTTATTTGTAATTTATAACTTAAACAAAAAAATACTAATTATGGCTTTTGCTAATATGATATTACTAATAAATATTGTAATCGCTTATTTTCGTACAATGTTGTATATCTATGGAAAAACCCCAAATTTATATCTATACATCCCTTTGAATCGATTATGAAACCTATCTTATCTATTTTGGTGTGTGTGTAGAGAGAGAGAGAGAGAATAATAGAGGAAAGGAGCCATAGAAGTAATTTTCTCTTATGGCGTCGAAAAAATACATCCTCCATGATATTTTCGATGATCGGCACCCATATCATTATTTTTATCATGTAAGATGTGGATACACCAAATTTCGTGTGATTCCATCACATTTTCGCCGTTGTTTTAGCGGGTGCAAAATTAACAGTAAACTTGGAATTTGAAAAAAAAAATAATCAAAGTATTCTACGTATTATCTTTTTTGGGTCCAAGAAATCCGTATTTTATTAGTATTGGATTTTTCCACAATTTTAAAATAGGTGGGTTTTAAAAGAAGTCCCCCTTTAAGATTGGGCTTGGAAACAATTCCCCTTTTTTTTTTATCTCTTGCACACTTGTTAAGAAATGTAAATATAAATATTCTAAAATCTAAATTTCATAAATTAGAAATTCCTAATTTAAAACCATGGTCGTTGTCATTTATCTTGATAATTAGGTTAAATGTAGGATTTCCATATGGAGGAAGTCCTTGATACAATGAAACGACTAGTGAATAATTTTTTGGAACGACACCCGAAAATGATAATAAACTTTTCAATTCTTAAAAGAGACCTGAAAATCATAAGAAACTTTTCAATTCTTAAAAAATCTTTACTATTCGTCGGATACCCTTTGGGTTTATAATTCCTTTTTTTTCCTCTTTTGACATGGATTCATACGCCAGGTAATGAATAATGGCACAAACTCTTTATCATTTTAGCTGTAGCCTAGGTCACTGTTGAACATGTAAACATGTAAACTGGTTTTAAAAACTTATAGATCATCTTGGGATATTGTGATAATCGAAGAAATTAGGTAATGCACAATCGCAAAACTTTTAGACATAAGGGGAAAACTTTAACTAGTGAATTTCTCATATATATGGTCAAAATTCATTCTGGTCTGATTTAAGATGGAGTTGAAATGGTGGATCGAGTAAACGTTATTGAGAAGAAGCGAAAAGGGATGATCATATGAAATGTATTACATTGTTTTATCGTTAACTTCTTGTTGAATATACGGAGAAATATGAGTTGTTCTAATTACTTATTATCCTTTTTGACTCTACAACTATATGTGTTCAGTTAAATTTTCCTTTTTTCGGGAAAAATTATCAAATAACAATTTTGAATAAAAATGTGGGGAGTTGCCCATCTTATCATCTTAACATAACAAAACATTTCTACTTATAACAGTGTAAGGGGAAAAACCCACAAGTCACTAGGTCTTTTGGAATATAAGATAAGATTTAGGCATCTTTTTGCAAATTATCTTTTTTGGCAATAGCCTATGCATACATCACACACAACACAACCACGCACACATCACATACAAGCTTACAGCACACACACGCATCTAGAGGACCCATAAATTTATCCCGAAAGCTTTAATTTGAGGATGTTTCTCTCTTAAGGCCTATAACAACTGTGCTATTGCTTATTGATGTTTTTTTGAAGTTATCAATCAAATTAAAATACATAGGTTAGAGAAGTTTGAGGCCTGGGTATGGCTGCTTCTTTTTTCTTTTCTTTTCTTATTTTTTGCCCTCTTTTTCTTTCCTTTTATTTCAAAGAGAAAAGGACAGCAAGTCTGACTAAAATAGTCAGAGTTTCTCGGTTATGCATTGGAGGCAGCAACTGCTCTCCTCCTTTGACCTGTTGACCCATGTCTTTTCCCTCCTCTTTTTTCCCTCAGTCCTCGATTTGAAATTTGCTAGTTTCCATTCAACCATTTTAAAGTCCTGTGAACACTAGATTCGTTTAGCGAGGTCATAGAAAACCTATAAAAACTTTGATTAACACAGAAAATCCTCAAAGATAACAGTGATATGTCATCACTGTCAGTGTCACATCACCGCCACGTCAGCCAACTACCACATCAGCCAAAAAAATACAAAATTTCACAAACTACCCTCATCTTCCTTTTTTCCGTCCTAACCCTAAGTGATTTAGCAAAAACCCTAACCCTATCCCGCCATCTTCGCCGCCGCAGCAACTGCCGCCACTCCTCCCACCGCCTCCCCCTTCCCTCTCTCCTCCCCATCACCTCACGCCCCTTCCTCTCAGCTCCTCACCAAACCCAACTCCTTCAACCTTAAAACCGCCACCATACCCGTCTCCGTGAATCTCAACATCACCTGTCACGTTCTGCTTCCCAAAATACGGAGAGCGAGAGCGAACGATACCTGTAACGTATTCACACCGAGAATCACTCCTTCTCGACATGAATACGCGAAGCGTGACTACAAACAGAAAGAAAATAAATATAAAATTTTTAAACAACAATGTTCAAAAATATTTATTACAGTCCCAAAAATAATAACTAAACACAGTGTTTAAAATTGAAGGAATTATGAATAAAAAGAATAGCCTTGAACAAAATAAGGCATACTGCAACCGAAATTTACACTCGGCTTGAGAAGAAAAGTGGTTGCTATCCTGCTCGCTCGGCTCAATTTCGTACTAAGCTTGATCTTCTATCTTAAAGTCATCTGATAGACATTCCTAAAAGAAAGAAAACATAGAAAATGGAATGCCCGTCAACGAACTGGAGTTCGGAAAGTTCCTAATTTTAAAAAATAAAGAATATTAAAAAGAAATATGATATATATAATAAAAAGAAGGAAACAATCAAGCACGTATAAATGCAATAGATATAAGTTAACAATATCATGATGTTTGTTATCTAAACGGTATTATCATATTTTAAGTTTATAAGTTCGACTGGTGAGGATTTTACACGTAACGAGAATGCACCGTTTCCTCTTGGAACAATAGAAATACGAATGCAAGAGATTCGTGAGTTAGTAGTACATTGTTCTGTAATATCCGGAACTACGACGATCATGTATGATCCCCGTTACACGTAAATACGCTTATTTGTCGAACTTCCCATCCCAATGTGAATTACTTATTTAAGTTCTAAAGTTCGACACAGATGCTAGCATGAATTTATGAATACTTGATAAATTGTATTTTCATGTCAGATTTTTCATGAGTTTCAAGTATTCAAGTGGTTCATATCAGATTCATAAATTCAAGTATTCAAGTAGTTCATGTCAGATTCATGTCAAATAATATGAAATGCAACAGTCGAATTCATTGCTAGTTCCCTGGACACGTTTATACTACTGCTAGTCTGAATGAAAAATATAACTAAGGATCATGATGTTAGTCATTATAGTGTTTAAAGTTATACGCTCGATTAATGAGGATTTTACATGTAAGTAGGATATTTCGTAATTCCCACAGAACAACGGCAAAATAAAAGTAGGTTAACTTCCATCATTGTCCGAAATCATGGCTATACGACAAGAGACTTCTGATCAGAATGTTTCATTTTATACCGACAAAATACGGCTACATGACAGGAATATTAGGGGACTCTTGATCAGCAAGCGTTTCGTTTTATGTTGACGAAATATGGCTACACGACCATGTAAGTTAGCATTCCGTATATGTCCGGAACCACGACAACATGAGATTCATGAGATTCAAAATTTATATATAATGCAAAACAATGTATGATCCCCTGTTACGCATAAACACCCCCATTCTTCGAGCTACCCATCCCCGTGTCAAATATTCATGATTAAGAAGTTAATGCAAATACAAGTATAAATTTATGAATGCCTGAAATAGTTCATATTCATGTCAGGTTTATGGGTTCATGAGTTCATGTATTCAAAAAGTCATGTATTCGTGGATTCATGTCTAATTCAAGATACAATGCCAAATATTTCATACACACGACATGAAGTTGCATAATGTAATATTTCAAAAAATTTAAAGTTTATTTTGGAATTTAAATAATAATATAACAAGTTTTATTAAAATGATAAAAAAAATTTTGAATTGAGTTTTCATAAATTAGTGTCTCTCTCTCTCTTTATATATATATATATATATATATATATATATATATATATATATATATATATATATTGGTTAGCTCTGAAGAATTAGATTATGTGTCATGTCTCACTTTTAATTAATAAAACTAATACATTCTTTTCTACTTAATTTTATTAATTCTTGATAAACATATTATAGTATTTATATTTCCTATATTTTAATCTAAATAGAAAATTGGGGATTTTCATTATTTTCTTTTTCCTTCTTCTCTAAATCTTTATCTCTCTTCAATCTCAACCCCAAAACCGTAGCTTTCTCTCAAATCCCCTTAAGTGTTTCATAGAGCTGAAGATTTTGAAAATTTCCTTGCATTAGAAGGAGTTTCTTGATTTCTAAACCAGGTATATACTTCTTTACTTGTTTAAATTAATGATATTATTTTGTTATATTTTAGTTACATTATATGTTCATGACGATAGGTTTTATATGTGTAATTGTTAAGATTTTAAAGAGTATAATGATTCAAAAGTTTGAATACTTGTAATTATTTATTTAATTGAACTATGTTCTGGAAATCAGTGGCAAGCTGCGATTACAAGATATTTAGAAAATTCTCTATTGGGAATTAGCTTTTTTGGTGAACTGCAAAGTTGTAGATAACCGACTTATCTTTTGGTTCAAAAATTTTGGTTGCGTTTTAATGTAAAATGAAATCTTGACGAATTTTTAAACGAGGATTTTCCAAACGGTAATTTCTGTTTTCAATGGTTGTTTTTCACTAAACTTATAAACATTTTCTGCATTTTTCCATTAACGGTTTGGAATATATAAAAATTGGAAGTTGTAGATAATTTTTTGTAGATATCTATAGAATTTTTATTTGCCTTATCCACTTTAAAAAATCAAGAGATATGTTTTTTTTTGGTGAAATGTTATTTTCGGGTCTATGAAAAATATTAAGAAACATATTTTAGTTTTGTATTTTATTTCATGTCTTATACTTAGAATCTAGAAAAGATATTTTGGGTATCAAATTTAACTTATTTATCTATATGTAGAATTTTATTTTGAGTCTAAATATTGTGTTTACTATTTTTGGGGATTTTTTAAAGTGAGCCTAAAAGCTGCAGTTTTCTTAACTTGCATTTTTAAACGTTATTCATTCGAGCATTGTATTTTCCTCGCTAAATATTATCAGTTGGATAATCTTATTCATGTGTGTGTCCTTACGCTTGAAGAACTGTAAGCGAAGGTGTCCGAGACGTCAAGGCGAGGCAAGAAGTCATAGGATTCGACTAACTCGTTTTATAGTTCGGTGAGTAGATTTAGTATCTACAAGTGGGAAATCGGGCGGATGGCGTATAGCACCCCCGACATCTAAATTTATTTTGAACACTTCTTTATTGATTATGATTTATGTCTCATATGCTCAGTTTACCAATGATATGTTTCCTTTCATTTGATATACTTTTACGAACACAATTGCTACGACTCTTGCACAATTACTAATGATTACTATGCAATACCAACACAGACCCACATCCTATACGTACACATCATTAGTAACTGCCATGATGCGTATAAACATAAACTCACATACTAATAGGTACACATTACTTGTAATTGACATGACATATGTAGAACTTGCCATGCTTTACATGTTATAATATGATCAATGTTATGTGAGTGTACGCGGCTTGATATTCGTACTATTGCTATGTGTGTACGTAGACTAGCGGTCCGTACTATTTGAACTGTGTGTCTGTATACGTAGACTAGATGTCCGTACTGACTGTTATTGAACGCATTATATTGTTTCCGGACTAAGTGAATTTATGATTTTGATTCAATAGAATATTTTTTTGTCGTCATACGTAATGAGATTCCATATTGGATGAGGTGGTGATGGTTTGCCGAATACGGCCTTTTATTATTAACTCCCTGAGTCTTACGATTTATCCCGATTGAAAGATTATGAAAATGTCACGCCTTGCTTCCTAAAAGACGGAACCAAGTACGTGACGAGGCCGCGACGTATTTATTTCGAGAAGATCATTTCCCGGAATAAATACGCTAACCGTAAAATAAGCAATATAAAATGACAAGAGAATAAATATGAGATTTAAAATTCAACAACTTTATTTACATTCAACTTGATTCATTTACAATACATGATTTTAACTGAAAGAAAATATAAGGATGGAAATGCCTAAACAGGTGGCATACATAAACTGAGAAAAGGTAACTGGTTTATGCCTGGGTCTTGGTCTGATCGTGCTCTTCCTCTGAGATATCTATCTCTTCAGTTTCCACAATATCTGACGAACAT
Organism: Agapanthus africanus; assembly: GCA_030015575.1. Lineage (NCBI taxonomy): Eukaryota > Viridiplantae > Streptophyta > Magnoliopsida > Asparagales > Amaryllidaceae > Agapanthus > Agapanthus africanus. The sequence continues at coordinate 314,513,052 of JASDDO010000019.1, forward strand.
TCCAAGAAAACAGAAAAATGTGGAATACCCGTCAGCGAACTTTCGCTCGGTATGTCCCAAAGAATGAAATGAAATATAAAGTGTAATGATAAGGAAAATGTATATCATGAACAATAGATTATGAAGTATGATGTGTCAGCATGTCATTTAATGCAAACATGGCGAGTTTATGTAGCATGCAGTTTTATCGTAATATATGTGAACAAGTATGGTAATGTATGAAAAGTAGATAAGCATGATAGCATGAGCATGGGGAAAAAAAGTAACATGGTCGTGTAGTGTAGGTATAATGAATATGCAGTGAATACAAGTGTCTTAACAGGTCTCTACTTGGGTATACTAATTTAACGTAAGTTCAAGGGTGAATGTCAACCAATTTCAAGAGTGTTCTCGAACCCAGCAGGCTGTAATACAGGGGTAAAGAACCACGGGCCTGAATCAAGTGTTAGTAACGGAACATCAACCTAGTGTTAAAGTATTCAAAACTGAACATGCTGTAATTCAGGAGCAAGGAAACACGAGCCCTCATGATAGCTTATTTGTGTCAGTAGATATGGATTCATGATCTAGTGGGACTCCCGAGATTTTGTTGGATTCATAAAAGAATTTCCCCAGCACCCCGTATATGCTAAGTTACAACTAAAATTACCAGCCTTGCTCGAATCCATGAATACATCAGTTTGCAAGATTGAGTTCATGTATATATCAAATATCCATGTCAAGTATTCTTGTATTCATGTCAAGTTGTATTCATGCTTCGAGTCAAGTCAGGTTATGTCTTCAGGCTTAATATATGTGTTTGAATTTAGGTATTCGGTTTCATGTTCAAGTATGCATGCTAGAGTTTGGGTTTATATTTGAATTGGATTCTGACTTGAATTTGGATTCAAGTTCATAATCAAGTATTCATGTTTGGTTTTAGATTCAGGTTTGAGTTTGGATTTAGACATGAGTTAGACTCAGACTTAAATCAGACACTTTAAACCGATTTAGATCTTGAATTAGGTTCAGGAATTATCGGTAACTGCTGCACATGGACGGCAGGATTTGTGTCTTTTTCCAAGATAATTACCATTGATAATACCGTTAAGTTTTCTATCTTAAATAGGCAAACACTCACTTTCTCCGGCTCCCTGAGGCTCAAGTGAATTGCTCCCGCTTAAACTTCTATTTACTAAAGTCCTTAACAGTATTTTATATAGCTCGAGGGGGTTTTATGAAAAATATTTTTAATATAATTTCAAAATAAACCTCGAGAAGTTATTTATTTATTTGGGATTTCCGTGAATGTGAATTTTAGGGATTTGAGGTATTTTAGTGATAATTACCTTAACTTGAATAATTCATACTATTTTACTGTAAGCTTGTCTTGTATTGATATCTTGATGGTATTTTGATGAAATTTGTAATTCTTTCCGTTGAAAAAATATAAGCTTATTATATTTTGAAAACATATGGATTTGTAATATTTATATAATTATTAAAAATTAATTTTATTATTAAGTAGGAAATTGCGTTTTTCTTAAAAATCGTATTAAAAACCTTTTGAGACCGAATGCTCCGTGAGGAGCTCTGCATCTCGCTCTACTAGCCCAAGGATGTGTGATAATCTGCACTATCCAATAGCGGGTCCCCAAAAAAGGGTTGTAGAGGCTTATTTTAAAGGAATTTTAAAATACAATTCCAAAAAAACCGTTTTATAGTAGTTGGTATTTTAATGAAATATTGTGTTCGTAACTAAGAATACGCTCGAAGAATATCGTGCTATGGAAACCATGTATGTATGTGAAAGGTAGGTCGTTACCCTGTGAGCTTTTCTAAAGTTATAATTAAGCAAAACAATTAAATATGGTCGATACAAAGTTCATGGTATTTTGATGTAAAAGTTGATTTAAAGTTATTTTGCATGATATTTTAGAGTGAAAGTTTGTTCTAAACATTAGTTTTATGTTAACAAGTAAGGTGTAGAAATATGAATGAGCAATACTTAAGAAAAAGTGGAATCTCTAGGGTTTAGAATAAAATGTCGGTATTAACTCCACTTACCGACATGTTTTGAAAAAATAGATTTTTAAAGAGAAAGAAGAGAGATTGGAAAAGGACTTACCATTTGATTTTGTTAAGAAGAGGAAGAAGAAAAGGTGGAAAGCTTTGGAATGCCGCGGGAGCTTCAGAATCGGCTTCGATTTTCGCCGAAAGTTGTTTGTTTGCTAGCTCCACTTTACTCCACTTGCACCTAGGAACTTTTGAGAGAATTTTGGCTAAAATTTTCAGAATGAGCATGGGCTAGGACATGGGGTAGTATTTATAATGTGGAATTAGGGTTTTGGAATTAAAAGAGTGAATTAAAATAAGGATAAATGGAGAATTGAAGGGTCTCTGTTTGATTGCAGTGCAGGGGAGTTAGTGGTAGGGGAAAGGGTTTGTGTGCAAAGCCCGGGGCATTTTAGCTACGGTTGAACCGTCAGTGCCGGCCCATAAAAGGCTTTGGTCGGTTGATCTTGGGAATGGGGCGGTGGAATCATGCCACGTGTTCCTCTTTGTATTAATACCCTTTTCACATGTTTATTTTTTCAGATTTTTCATTTTTATGTGTATTACACGTGTAAAATTTTAGGCTTCCAAAAGATTTAAAAGTAAAATCAGAAAAAATATAATGTGTCTGATGGGGTTCGAACACAGAGGCTACGTCACAGCAGTGCAAGACTTTACCAGTGAGTTACAAGTGCTTTTTTGCTGTTCTTAAACAAGATATACTTATAACCTGTACTCAGACTTGTAAACTCCTTTCTATACATTAAATTAAAAAATTCCGTACAGAAAATTCAGAGTCGTTACATTCTACCCTCCTTATAAAAATTTTGTCCTCGAAATTTATAGAAAGAGGTTGTAACAGATTCAAGAAAATTTGATTATAGCGGTGGTGAAAGAACTACTGGTATTGTAGCGAAAGTGCATGAAAATGTTTGAAAGAACGAAAAGATGCAAGAATTTGAAAAGGCTGAAAAGATGGAAAAGGATTTACCGGTGTTACCTTGACCTATAGTCTCGGCTTCCACGACCGCCAAAGTTTAAGCCTAACGTCTCAGCACATTTTTCTGTGCATGCTGGTATATCGATGGCTGACAAGATAAAAGTGGTCCACGTGAAGGTGGTGCAGGAAGAGCTAAACGAATAGGTGGAGTTTGGATAGGTGCTCTAGCAGCGGGGGCTGGGCCAGTTCGGTTGTGTGGGCAAATTCCTATAGTATGTCAGGATGATCTACAAATCAAACAAAGACCATTTGCTCGATGACAATCCTTGACTTGGTGTCCGGTCCTCTTACAATAGATGCAAAAGTTCGGTTCAGTCTCAAAAAATGATTCTCTTGGCCTCATAGCTAGCGCTGAGAGAGTTGTCCTAGAAGAAGCTCCTCCAGTAATCTGATTGGCGGGATGTTTCATACCGACCAACTATGGCATTCCCTTCTTCTTAATAACAACTTCGTAGCGACAGGCTGACTTTAAAGCTGCTTTATTTGTTAGATATTCTCCCGTTGCTAGGGCAGCCTGGATCTCCGGGTCTAATCCTTACTGGAAGCGCCTGGCTCTGATTTCTGCAGTAGGGATTAGATGGGCGGTGTATCTGCTGAGCATGGTGAATTCAGTATCGTACTCGTCCACTGACTTATCCCACATGGATCCTTATTGCAGGTGTATAAATTTCTGTTCCATCTCGAAGTGCGCGGTTTCTGGAAAATACTTGGAATTAAAGAGATCACAAAAATTCTTCCACCCAATTGGCTGCTCAAGACGGCTCTCCTCGGCCTTCCACCAGATTCTGGTATTGTCAGTAAGCTGGAGTTTTGCTATTCTGACTCAAGCCACTTCTGGAACTTGAGCTGCGGCTAGGTCATCTTCAATGCTTTATGCCCATTTCCCGGCCTCAAGTGGTTTCTCCTTCCCTGAGAAGTTCTTCGGGTGTAACACCCGAAATTGTTTCACTCCCGGTGCTTCTACTTTAGAGCGGATGAAACTCTGTTAAAGGAAAGCAGACTGCTCCTGCAAAATCGTGTTTGAGCCTGCTGGCCCTCAAGTAAGTTTTTGATAGCCTCCAGAAGTATCGTCTGTTCTGTGAGTGGAGCGGTTACAGTAGATAGAGGTGGTAGAACGATAATGATAGGTGGCGATGGTATACTTCCATCGTTGGTGCTAGGGTTGCTTGGAGAATCCATCACCTTAGATAGAGAAGAAAAATTAGAATAGATTCAATAGAACTTGAATTGTAAGAAATGTAAAGTTGTTGAATCTCATATTTCTTGTTATATATTGCTTATAACTTCATGCAGAACTAACCTGCATGGGCCGCCAACAAAACCTGTCACGCCCCGCTTCCCAAAAGACGGAAGCAAGTACGTGACAAGGCCGCGGCGTATTTATTTTGAGAAGGTCATTTTCCGGAATAAATACCCTTAGTGTAAAATAAGTAATATAAAATAACAAGAGAATAAATATGAGATTTAAAATTAAACAATTTTATTTACATTCAACTTGATTCATTTACAATATATGATTTTAACTGAAAGAAAATACAAGGATAGGAATGCCTAAACAGGTGGCATACATAAACTGAGAAAAGGTAACTGGTCTTGGCCTGGGTCTCGGTCTGATCGTGCTCTTCCTCTGAGATATCTATCTCTTCAGTCTCCACAGTATCAGACGAACATTCTAAGAAAACAGAGAAAGGTGGAATGCCCGTCAGCGAACTTTCGCTCGGTAAGTCCTAAAGGATGAAGTGAAATATAAAGTGTAATGATAAGGAAAATGTATATCATGAACAATAGATTATGAAGTATGATGTGTCAGCATATCGTTTAATGTAAACATGGCGAGTTTATGTAGCATGCAGTTTTATCGTAATATATGTGAACAAGTATGGTAATGTATGAAAAGTAGATAAGCATGATAGCATGAGCATGGCAAACAAAAGTAATATGGCCGTGTAGTGTAAGTATAGTGAATATGCAGTGAATGTAAGTGTCTTAACAGGTCTCTACTTGGATATACTAATTTAACGTAAGTTCAAGGGTGAATATCAACCAATCTTAAGAATATTCTCGAACCCAACAGGTTATAATTCAGGGGTAAGGAACCACGGGCCCAAATCAAGCGTTACTAACGGGACTTCAATCTAGTGTTGAATTATTCCAAACTCAACATGTTGTAATCCAGGAGCAAGGAAACATGGGCTCTCATGATAGCTTGCTTGTGTTAGTAGATATGGATTCATGATCTAGTGGAACTCCTGAGATTTCATTGGATTCACACAAGAACTACCCCAGCACCCCGTATATGCTAAGTTACAACTAAAATTATCAGCCTTGCTCGAATCCATGAATACATCAGTTTGCAAGATAGAGTTCATGTATATATCAAGTATTCATGTCAAGTATTCTTGTATTCATGTCAAGTTGTATTCATGATTCGAGTCAAGTCAAGTCATGTATTCAGGCTTGATATATGTGTTTGAATTCAAGTATTCAGTTTCATATTCAAGTATACATGCTAGAGTTTGGGTTCATATTTGAATTGGATTTTGACTTGAGTTTGGATTCAAGTTCATGATCAAGTATTCATATTTGGTTTTAGATTCAGATTTGAGTTTGGATTTAGACATGAGTTAGACTCAGACTTGAGTCGGACACTTTAAATTGATTTAGATCTTAAATTAAGTTCAGGAGTTTTCGGTAACTGCTGCACATGGACGGCATGATTTGTGTCTTTTTCCAAGACAATTACCATTGATAACACCGTTAAGTTTTCTACCTTAAATAGGCAAGCACTCATTTTCTCCGGCTCCCTAAGGCTCAAAAGAATTGATACCGCTTAAACATATATTTACTAATGTCTTTAACAATCTTTTATATAGCTCGAGGGGGTTTAATGAAAATTATTTTTAATATAATTTCAAAATAAATCTTGGAAAATTTATTTATTTAGCGTTTCTATGAATGTGAATTTTAGGGATTTGAGGTATTTTAGTGATAATTACCTTAACTTGAATAGTTCATACTTTTTTACTGTAAACTTGTCTTGTATTGATATCTTGATGAAACTTATAATTCTTTCCTTTGAAAAAATATAAGATTATTATATTTTGAAAACATATGGATTTGTAATATTTATATAATTATTAAAAATTAATTTTATTATTAAGTAGTAAATTGCTTTTTTCTTTAAAATCGTATTAAAAACCTTTCGAGACCGAATGCTCCGTGAGGAGCTCTGCATCTCGCTCTACTATCCTAAAAATGTGCGATAATCCGCACCATTTAATAGTGGGTCCCTTAAAAAGGGTTGTAGAGCTTTATTTGCAAAGAAATTTTAAAATACAATTCCAAAGAAAACCGTTTTTATAGTAGTTGGTATTTTAATGAAATATTGTGTTAGTAACTAAGAATACGCTCGAGAAGTGTCGTGCTATGGAAACCATGTGTATATGTGAGAGGTAAGTCGTTACCCCGTGAGATTTTCTAAAGGTATAATTAAGCAAAACAATTAAATATGGTTGATGCAAAGTTCATGGTATTTTAATGTAAAAGTCGATTTAAAATTATTTTGCATGATATTTTAGAGTGAAAGTTTGTTCTAAACATTAATTTTATGTTAACAAGCAAGGTGTAGAAATATGAATTATCAATGCTTAAGAAAAAGTAGAATTTCTACGGTTTAGAATAAAATGTTGGTATTAAATCCACTTATCGACATGTTTTGAAAAAAAAAAAAGATTTTTAAAGAGGAAGAAGAAGAGGGGGAAAGCTTTGGGATGCCGCGGGAGCTCCGGAATCGGCTTCGATTTTCGCCGGAAGTTGCTTGTTTGCTAACTCCACTTTACTCCACTTGCATCTAGAATCTTTTGAGAGAATTTTGGCTAAAATTTTCAGAATAAGGATAGGCTAGGGCATGGGGTAATATTTACAGTATGGAATTAGGGTTTTGGAATTAAAAGAGTGAATTAAAATGCATTAAAATGAGAATAAAAGGGTAATTGAAGGGTCTCTGTTTGATTGCAGGGGGGGAGTTAGTGGTAGGGGAAAGGATTTGTGTGCAAAGCCCGGGGCACTTTAGCTACGGTTGAACCGTCGGCGCTGGCCCATTAGGGGTTTTGGCCGGTCGATCTTAAGAATGGGGCCAGTGGATTCATGCCACGTGTTCCTCTCTGTATTAATACTCTTTTGCATATGTTTTTTTCTTCAGACATTTTAATTTTATGTGCATTGCACGTGTAAACTTTTGGGCTTCCTAAAGTTTTAAAAAAAATCAGAAAAAATATAATGTGTCTGATGAGGTTCGAACACAGGAGTTACGTCACAGCAGTGGAAGGCTTTACCAGTGAGCTACAAGTGCTTTCTTTCTGTTCTTAAATAATATATACTTATAACTTGTATTCATGCTTGTAAACTCTTTTCTGTACATTAAATTGAAAAATTTCGTACAGAAAATTCAGAGTCGTTACAAAAAATATAAAGATTGTACTTATTTCTAAATAACGATTCGTTTCATATTTTAAAGCAATAATGCAAAATATGTGCCGCTTGGATTTCAAAGGTATATCTATTTTTAAAATATCGCAGCCTCCTTATTTCTAAATAACGGTTCGTTCTAATTTAAAATATAGTTGGATTAGTTAGAAGTATTTATCCATTTATAATTCTTGTTCATGCTACATTTGCTTTACTTGTTATCCGTTTGCGCTATGATTATATTATTTGTTTGTGCTACATTTATTTTATTTGTTCACGTTATGATCATATTACTTGTTTGTGCTACGTTTATGCTATCCGTTCACGCAATGATTATATTATTTGTTTGTACTACATTTATTTTATCCGTTCACGCTATGATTATGTTTTTTGTTTGTGCTACTTTTATCTTATCCGTTCACGCTATGACTATATTATTTATTTGTGCTACGTTTATTTTATCCGTTCGCGCTTTAATTATTTTCTCTTGAAATGATAATGATATGTCCATCATGAGTTTTCTATGTATTTATGGTTTGTTGTTATCCGGTAATTGAGATGGGAATGTAGCCGATTACGGATACATGGTGGACTGGTCTGGTGATATCTGATATCGAGATATGACGAGAAACCGCTATCGGATACATGGTGGATTGGTTTGGTGGTATCCCATATCGAGATAGGGGGAGAAACCGCTATCGGATACATGGTGGACCACGGTGGATATCTGAAGGATACTGACCGCGGTTATATATATATATATATATATATATATATATATATATTGTTGAATTTTTCATGAATAATTATTATTATCATTGTAGTTAGACGCTCGTGCTCGTACCGCTAACTTATGGAGAATGTGGAATATAAAACGAAAATTTTCGAAACAAAAACAGGAACTCTGTGACCTAGAATCGAATCCAAATACTAAACTAGCAAACACTTGACGGAGTTTAGCTACTCGGTTAGTAATTACAACTTTTGTAGTTGTGTCTTTCATCTTCTGTGTCACTTCTTTAGCTCCTAGGTCGTTGAGAACGAGTTTGGGAGTCGGTCTTTCTCATCAAAAATGATCCACCTGAAGAAACTCTCACTTAGACTCTAGCTTCACACTAATAATCAAAGTGAAGCAACTAGTGATCAAGACTTGCTAAGGGTTGATCACTAAGATGTAATAGTGGATATTCTCTAAATGTTCTCTTTTTTTTCTTTCTCATACTTTCAAAAATCAAGAAAGGAGGAAGAAGAACAAGGGTGAAGAGCAAGTGAGGAAGCAAGCATGAAAAATATCCATCATTTTTTCCTTTTTCTTTTCTTCATCTCTTTAAAGAAAAACATGAGTGAAATCGTGACTCGCTAAGTGAGTCACAAGCCTACACTTTTTTCAAAGATCTTGAAGAAATGAGAAAGAAAAATAGGCCACCTCACACGTACACACATATATAGTAATGATCCAGTGAGACACTTTCTTATGTGAGACAAATGAGACGCACTCTATAACACCCTGCCACCCGTATATTTCATCGATCCAGACCGTTCACCGTGATCTAAACGTCATGCATATCCTACGTATCTATTTTCATGAGATTTCTATACCTCTAGCACATGCGATCAAGTGAATGAAAAATGAACGTCTTTCGATAGTCTGAAAAATGATATCATCGATCGCACGTGCTAGAAGTGTAGGAATCTCATGAAAATTGATGTAGGGTATGCATGACATGTAGATCACGGTAAATGGTCTGGATTGGTGAATTACACAGAGGTAGGATTTTTCCCCAAAATATTTAACTTAATAAAAGAGAAAAGCTCTGTTGAATTCAATGAGACAGCACCTCACGTGCTCTCCATGAAAGAGCCAGCGCCCAAGCCAATTTTATAGGATTAAGTCCTATGGTGGTGCCTCATGAGCTCTTCACATAGACGCCAATGTGCAAAACACAGAAGAGTTAAACTCTTAGATGGCGCCACACGTGCTCCTCAGGCGGACGCCAATATGCAAAGTACAGGAGGGTTCATCATATAAGAGTTAAACTCTTGGATGGCACCGCGCATGCTCCTCACGCAGGCGCCAATATGCAAAGCACATAAATACCCATTATACGAGTTAAATTCCTAAGCAGCGCCCACGTGCATAACACGTGAGCGCCGGCGCCCAGGTGAAATTAAAATTCTATAATACTCCCTATTAAACAGAGCCGTTGGATCAAAGATCCAACGGAGATGATAAATCATCAAGATACAGAATTAAATTTTCTCTTTTTGCTTGTGGACATACCGTTTTCTTTTTTCTCTTTTTTTTATTCTTTCTTCTTTTTTTTATTCTAACGAGATTGCGCCCTTTCGGGTTTTCACAAAACTCACCGGTAGCCCTGCTGTTTTTACTCACGGAGCCCTTTCGGGTTTTCATCCGTGCCCATTTTGCTTATGGACATACCGTTTTCTTTTCTCTCCCTTTTTTTATTCTTTTTTTTTTGTTGTATCAGCTTTGGGATGCTACAATCCACCGTAGTTTATCGACATCTCGGTCAACGGCTAGTTTTAGGACATAGTGGTCTGTTGGTAATTTAAGGACGTTTCGGTCCGTCGTTAGTTTAAGGACGTTTCGGTCCACCGTTAGTTTAAGGGCGTTTCGGTCCGCTGCAAAGTAAGCCAGTTACCACTTATAGAGTTTAAGCCTAGGAAGATAGCGAGTGGACATAGTCGTCGTCATCTATCATTGACTTAGGCCGTGACTTGTCAAGCGTAGTACTTCTTCAGGAAGCGACCGTTTATTGGTCTGAAAGGTCTTTCGCCATGCATGTCCATGAGTAGATAGGCTCCACCCTGGTAGACCTTGTCTATGATATATGGGCCTTCATAGTTCGGCTCGAATTTCCCCCGCTTAGCGCAATTAGGGATCATAGGCCTTCTGACCACTAGCACGAGTTCGCCTCGGCGAAATGTCCTCGGCCTAGTCAATCTTTCGTAGGAGCGCGTCATCTTTACTTTATAAGCTTCCAGATTTTGTTGCGCTACAAGCCGGGTCTCATCAAAGGCATCGAGCTCCTCAAGCTAAAGGTGAGCGTTTTCCTCATCCGTCAGCTCATAATGAACTGCCACCCGTAGAGAGGGTAATTCTATCTCGATGGGGAGTACCGCTTCTGTACCGAATACTAATGCGTAGGGCGTTGTGTTCGTAGCCGTATTGAACGTAGTTCGATACGCCCAGAGAGCTTCTTGCAGTCTCTCGTGCCAGTCCTTTTTGTTTCGAGACACCGTCTTTTTCACGATCTTCGTCAAGGTTTTGTTGAAAGCCTCAGCTAGACCGTTAGCTCGGGGATTATAAACTGAGGAGTATCTCCAGTCTATGTTGTGCTGTTGTGCGAAGCGGCTGATCTTGTGGCTTCTGTAGGCTGACCCGTTATCGGAGACGATCCGTCGTGGAGTTCCAAACCGATAAATAATGTGCGTCTTGAAGAAATGGAGGATATTCTCCGTCTTTACTTCCCTCAGCGGTACTGCTTCTACCCATTTAGAGAAGTAATCAGTTGTCGCCAAAATGAATCGATGTCCTCTGGACGATGCTGGTTCGATGGGGCCGATTATTTCAGTCCCCCACATTTCGAACGGCCAGCTAGCCATTGTCGGATGTAGCGGATTCGGATGCTGATGGATGAAGTCCTCATGAATCTGGCATGAGTGGCATTGCTTCGCATACTCGAGGTAGTCCTGGATCATCGTGGGCCAATAATAACCCATCCGTTTGATCTTCAACTTCATCTTCGGGCCTGCTTGGTGAGAACCGCAGAGTCCGTCATGAACTTCTTGGATGACTCCTTTTGCTTCTTCAGGTCCCAGACATCTCAACCACAGAAAATCAAATGACCTCTTGTACAGAGTATCGTTGACGAAGGCAAAAGATAGGGCTCGCTTCATGAGCTGATGTTTTGAGGACGAATCTTCAGGCGTTCGACGGGATTTGAAGTAGTCTATAAAGACTTCTCTCCAATCCTCAACCATTTCTTGGTCTTTTATTTGCAGGGCCGTCTGCTCAGTCGCTTCCTTTTCCTCGGATGATTCCGGAGATATTTCTGTCGGTGTAAGGACCCGACGGCTTTGCACAACGATCCTCACGTCATCGAGGTTCTCGTCGGCTAATTCTTTAGCGAGCTTTGCTAATGCATCCGCTTTGCTATTTTCCGCACGCGGTATGCTTTCGAGGGTGTAGGAAGGAATTTGGGTCAGCAGTTGCTGCACTCTCTCGCCGTACTTCACCAGTTCTGGTTTGCACGTTTGATAGTCGCCGTATACTTGGCTGACGATCAGCTGGGAATCTCCGTATATGAAGAGGTTTTCAATCCCCATGTCAATGGCGATCTCGAGACCTGCTATCAAAGCTTCGTATTCGGCTTCATTGTTAGTCCTCGGCTCTGTCAAGGAGAAGGCAAAGCGCATTATCCCTCCTTGTGGAGTTACGAAGATGAGGCATACCCCTGATTTGATTATAGAGGTGCTTTGCTTGCACTTCTTCATGGAAGATGCTCCATCAAAATAAAGTTCCCATCGTGTATCACTCCCGTTAATCGTGTCAAATGCATGCTCGTCTGGCAGTTCACAATTCAGAGGAGAATCGGCAGGTATCGGATGCTCGACGAGGAAGTCGGCGATAGCCTGGCCCTTCACTGCCTTAAGAGGCAGATATGTTATTGAGAATTCCATCAAAAGCAAGGCCCACTTAGCGAGTCGCCCCGTCAATATGGCCTTTGACATCAAATACTTGAGAGGGTCCACCTTCGATTTGAGACGGACTTCATGCGCCAACGCATAGTGCCTGAGCTTCGTTATCGCAAAGATCGGCGCTAGACAGTGTTTTTCGATGGGAGAATAATTGCTTTCTGCCCCCAGTAGAACTCGACTCAAATAGTAGAGGGCTCTCTCCTTCCCTTGGTCGTTTTCTTGTGCCCATAGCGCATCTAAAGAACCTTCAAGGGCGGTTGTATACAGAATGAGAGGCTTTTCCTTGACCGGAGCAGCCAGCACTGGCGGGTTCTGCAGATACTGCTTGATTTCGTCCAGTGCGCCTTGGCATTTATGATCCCAGACGAACGGGGTCCCTTTCTTCATCAAGTTACTGTACGGACGACACTTGCCAGAGAGATTGGCTATAAATCGCCGAATATACGCGAGCTTCTCTTTGAGAGACCGTAATTGCTTGAGAGTCGTTGGTGGGGGCATCTCCATAATTGCCTTGATTTTTGAGGGATCTATCTCGATGCCTCGGTGTCGGACAATGAATTCTAGGAACTTGCCCGAGAAAACTCCGAACGCGCATTTGAGAGGGTTCATCTTCAAGTTGTATTGCCGGAGGCATTGAAACACGATCTTCAGATGCTCTAAATGCTCCTCGTATGATTTTCTTTTCACCACGAGGTCATCGATATAGCATTCGACGACTTCATGTATGAGGTCATCGAAGATCTTCGTTATAGCCCTCTGATAGGTGGCACCGGCATTTTTAGACCGAAAGGCATCATCTTGTAGCAGAATATACCCAAAGGGGTCCGGAAAGTGGTCTGCTTCTGGTCTTCGGGATGCATTTTTATCTGATTGTATCCTAACGAGCCGTCCGTGAAGGAGAAAACTTCGTGAGTGGACGTATTGTCTATCATCAGCTCGGTGACCGGCACTGGGAAGTCGTCCTTCGGGCAAGCTTTATTGAGATCCCGAAAGTCTACACAGATGCACACCGTCCCATTCTTCTACATCACTGGGACGATGTTGGCGATCCAATCAGGATACTGAACTTCTTGGATGAAGCCGGAGTAGATTAGCTTCTTGACCTCGGCGTTGATACTCATCTCAAGCTCAAGCCGCATTCTCCTTGGCGCTTGTTTGATTGGCTTGACGTCCGGAGATATTGCCAGTTTGTGGACAGCAATCTCTGGATCTTGTCCTGGCATCTCGGAATAGTTCCATGCGAAGCAATTTTTATGCTGCATAAGCACGTCTTTTAGTGTAGCTACCCTTTCTTCAGACAGCAACTCGCTGACGAATGTCGATCGCGGGTCATTTGTCGTCCCCAAATCAATTTTCTTGAGGTTATATGTAGTGGTATGTATTCCATCTTCCAGCTCTTTTGGCCCCGGTGGAAACTCTGAGATTACCTTGTCATCATTGTTTTCGAAACACCAGGGGAGGTCATCCATATTCTCGGGTTCTTCTTTTGATATCGTTATCATATGACAGGTACGAGATCGCTTCCAAGACCGATGTGGATTTGGGTCTACCCTCATGGATTTGGGTTCATGCTTCTGCGGCGGAGTTATCCTCCAACTGTCGGATAGAGCGAACTTGCCGAGCTGATATTGGTCTTCGACCCAGTTCTTGAAGGTGAAGCAGTCTTCGAGAGGGTGTCATATTGCTCGGTGATAAGAGCAATAGTCTGGATGAGAGACCTCGTTAGCTTGCTCGGGATGTTTGGACTCCGGGAGCGTAAGCATTTGATGTCTTATGGCAAGGTCAAGTATCTTCTTTGTCTTGTCTTGAGGAAAAGAGTATGCTCGACTCATCTTCATAAGGGACAAATCCGGACCGCTCGATTCCCGATCGCGTAACTTCTTGGTCCCGCTTTGTCGCTGTCGAACGCCTTTTCCGCTCTTTGACTTGTTTCGGCCTCTGCGTCGAGCCTTTTGTACAACAGGTTGACAGGGAGGGGCATTTTCATCTTTCGCGGCCTGTTGAAGAAGGCACTGAGTCCTGGCTTTCTCGTACATGGCCATTTGCGATTATGGTCATCTCGAACTTTTTGACTAGCTTCCCTTATAAGCTTGTCCATTTGTTCTTCGAACGATGGGCTGGACATTCTCACGTCGGGGGCTCTTTCTGGTTCAGGGTTAGCATTCTCCCATTGAGCGTCTCCTTCTTCATCAAAGTCATGTACGACATAGCAGTCGCGGAGTAGCTCCCGTTTCTTGGACCGAACATATCCAAGCCCGATCTCTTCCATTCTCCCGTTGGGCAACTTGCGCTGAGTTCCGGGAACGTTCCAGATCCTGTCATAGAACTTAGCTTTTCGAGCGGTCTGTTTGAAAGGTATTCCTTGGCGCTTCAATAGCCTTTTCAAGCCTTCTGTGTAATATCCAGGCAGACAGATGGGCTGGAGCCTGTCAAGTATAGAATCCGCGCCATGCCAAACTTCTTTCTCCACTCTTGTTTCCGTGGATCGGTAGAATAGGATTGTCTGTTCACCTTTTCGCCTGGGAGGGATGTAAAATGTTTGTAGCTCTTGGACGCTATAAGCTTCAAGTGCGTCGAGATCTTTGTAATACTCCCGCGGAATCATGGTAATTTTCAAACTCTGATTATCACCAGCGAATGCTTGTATTGGTGGCAGAGCGGAGAATATAGCATGGATCTCATCTTCTGAGTCGCTGCCAAAGATCAACATAGGAGCGGACGGTTCCGTCTTGTTGTACTGGGGTGGGCCTAAATAAACTATCTCTTCCTCTTCCTCAGTATCACTCCCAAAGACCGGAATGGTGGTGATAGTTTTGTTCTCCGGTTTGTGATATCTCTCTGTGTCCTCGAAATATGGCAAGAAATATTTTGCATCTTCATACTTGCGGACTTCATTCAATGAGAACGGGTTCAACTCTCCTGTTACGGTATACTCGAGACCATCCTTAAAGTATTTCATACACTGATGTTGTGTAAAAGGGATGATATTGTACTCATATAACCAAGGCCGGCCGAGCAAAGCATTTTTGCATGTCTTAGCATCAATGACATGAAATTTAATGTTTATGACAAGCAGTCCGAAGCGCAATGTCAATATCATAGACCCGGGAGTCCGCGATGACTGGGAGTCAAAACCAGAGATGGTGATTTTATCACGAGCGAGATGCTGGACGCTCATGCAGATTTCCTTCAACACTCGCACGTTGAGGAGATTAACGGAAGACCCATTGTCAATCAGGATTTTGCCTATCTTTATATCGTGGTAGTACCCTGAGACATAGAAGGGACGGTTGTCCTCGCACGTCCCAAGAAGGAGGTCTTCGTCGCCGAAGGTGATATCGGCTGTGTGTACTTCTTCCATCTTGTCCTTCATCTTTTCTTCGGCGAGAAAAGCTTGGAATTGCTCTGGGTCTTTTAGCACCTTGATCAATGAAACTCTCACTTCTTTGGATAGTAAAAGAGCGTCGAGAATGCTGAGCTGCAAGGGTAACTTTCTCAAGTACGCCAGAACATTGTAGTCCACCTTACTTTTCTTTGGCGGGTCCTTGGCGGTCAGCTCTTTCATGACTTGGTCATCCAGGGCGATATCCTCAGAGACCTTTTCTTTTCCCTTATCTTTTCTACTCGTGGGTCCGAGATTCTTTTCTGGAAGCGTACGGTTGCGCAGCTGGATATTTTCACAGGCCTTCGGTTCTTCCTCTTTCCCCAAGGTGGATTCTTTAAAGAGAGGGCCAAGAGCCATCTTTTCGTCAGAGTCGCTTCCGAAAGTGAGAACCTGCGATCCCCCGATATTGACCATGCGACAGTTATCGGTAGTTCTTTTATGCTCCTCGGTCGCACTTCTTTGCTCCCGACGAGTTTTGCGTTTCATCCGCTTAAAATGTTGCCGGTGAGCAACATATCCCTGCCACCATCTTTTAAAAGTGTCGCACTCTTCGGTAGGGTGCGAAATCTTTCGATGGTATAAGCAGTAGCTAGGATGTGTTTCTGCTTCACCGGGGGTGTTTCCTTCAGAGGGTGGCAGCTTCATTCCCATTGGTATAGCTTTAGCAAATCTTTTCCTCATCTTGAACTTGTTTTTATCCGCGACGGATGTTCCTTGATTCGACGGGAGTGCCTTGACTCTTTCATCCAGTCGCCAGCGTTTGGCTCTTTCAAATACGGCCATCTCACACTCCCGATTGGCTTTACTTTTCAGATGAATCTCATTCAGGAAGGCGTCGATCATTTCTTCTGATAACCTTGGAAGTTCCGGTTCAGGACCTGCCCCCAGTCTCTCGGTGCAAGGAGCTTCTCCATCACCTGTCTACGAATGAGAGATCATATGGCAACTTGCTATGTAATCCTCAGATTCGTCCGTCGAGTCTTCTCCATCATTTCCGTCTTCAAGGACGTGGCCGAGGAATTCTTGGAGCGTGATTGGAGTCCGCGCCTTCTGGTTGTACTCTTCCAGCGCGTCGATCTGTTTTGCAGGTCCGTGCGCTTATCGCCAGGCTTCACGGGCTTTATGGATTTCTTCTTCTTTTTCGAAGACTTCGACGGCTGGATATGAACACTTTGGTTATCACAACCAACCTTTGGAGTTGGGCGCAGCTTCAGCATCCCTTCGATGATCTGGGGTTCCAGCGGATTCTTCCACCTGATCGCCGGGCATGTCTGGAGATCATGCAGCATCCTTTTGGTTTTGGCCGAAAGATCCACCTCCCATGGGGCTTCTTCAACAAAAGAGCATATTGCCCCCGGTGTATCCATCTTCTTAGGAGTGTGCGGCTGTGGTGGTTTACTTTCCACTTCTCCGACAACGCAAACTTACCTTGTAGGTACTGATCCTCGATCCATCCCTTAAAGACGAAGCAATCTTCGATCGGATGGATTACCGTTTGGTGGTAAAGGCAATAATTGGGATTATTCACTTCGCTGGGTTGCGATGGTCGCCTTGGATTTGGCAGATTGATAAGCCAGTTATGCATCGCCAGCTCGAAGAGTCTCTTCGTTTTATCCCGTGGGAACGAGTAAGGACGCTTCATTTTCTCATTATAATACCATCGTCTCTCTTCCAGTTGATCCTCTAGCTTTGGGGCACTAGGCTGCTGTTGGGTGTTTGCAACGAAGATCGCCTTCCCCTTACCTTTTTCGTTCCGCGGTTCCGGTTTCGGAGGAGACGGTCTGTGACCCATCTGATCCATCTGGGCTAGCTTGTCGATTAAAGCCTAGAATGTGGTCGGTTTGAAGAACATCATGAACTTTGAAATAGTTGTATGAGGGTCTAAAGTGCCCACGAACATGCCCACTTCTGGTGCTTCTTCGATGCGCTGCTCGCACTTCGACCACAGATTCAGCCATCGGATTGCGTATTGAACCCAAGTTTCGCCCGGCTTCACCCTTGCATTGATCAATACCGTTATTGGAGTGCGTTCACTAGCACTCGCGAATCGCTGGGTGAATAACAACTCCATCTCTGCGAAAGTTTTGACGGAGTCGTTTGGAAGTTCGGAGTACCACTCAAACGCCGTTTCCGATAAGATGCCGATGAATTGACGGAGCAAAAGCTTATCATCGCCCCAGGTGTTGCCGCACAGAGCTCTGAACTGGGCGACGTGCTGGTGGGGATTGCCTGTCCCCTTGTATACGTGGAATTTGGGGATCGTGTAGCCCGGCGGGTACTTTATCTGATCATACCAGCCTGGGTATGGTCGCCCAGTTTTCACGACTTGGCCAGCCGCCTCATTTGCCTGGTGAACTCTTATTTGCTGAGCAATATAGTCATCCAGGGCAACTTTAGAGATTGTTTCCTCTTTGGCTGTTGACAGAGCCGGCAGAGGGTTTGATATTTCTCCTCTATCATCTTCAATTATTACTGGAGGATCTTCGGCTGGGGGATCCGGCTGGATCATTATGCCCACCATATCTTGGAATAGAAGGGCCATTTGCTTTATATTGGCCGCTTGTTCCACGGCTTCTTTGTCCTTCTTCTCAAGTATTCTCCGAAGGAATTCGGCATCAGTTTCTTGCTTATGGCGTTGCTCCGAGGATGCCTCTGGGCTTTCTTTGGGCCTGGTGAGTGCGGCCATGGCAGTCAGCATCTCCTGAAGCTTCTGTTGTTGCTGTTCCTGAGCTCTTGTGATGGATCGGGTGAGTGGTCGGTGGCCCGTAGAAGCGTGGCTATCCTCCTTCCCGGATGCCATATAAATAGTATGGACCGTTATGCCTCCAGACGTAGGGCATTTGGGCTCAGTGCCTTAGACACTTGTCGCAGGCATGGGGATCTTCTCCGGCCTCTTCTTCTTATGAGCGGTCGAAGTTGAGGGGGCCGTCGCAGTGGGCACCCAAGTAGCCACCGCCTTTTGTGGCTTAACAGGATGACTTTCTTCTTGTTGAACCTTCGGCTTCTTATGTCGGCAAGGATAGTCTTGATCCACCATCGACTCGCGGACTTGTCGCCAGACCTTATAGATTTTAGAGGACAGCCGCTGAGGGGACTGTTCTGGCTTTGCTTCCACAACATTCTCCACCGGAGGAGGAGATTTTTTCAGTATGATGGTAGGAGAATTCCTACGCACCTTATTCAGCAGCTCAAAGCTGTTCCCGGTTGGAACAGCAGCATTAATTTCCACCGTTGGAGCTGGTGGAGTTAGCCCAGAGGGGGAGTTGCCCTCAGCCTTTCTTACCCGGCGCCAGTGGCGACGTCGAGCGTGTCGAGCTGTTGGAGTTGGCTCGGTGGCGGGGATGTCTTTGTCTTGCCCCCTGTTCAGGTGAGGGGCTGTTGCTGGTATCAACCTGTTGAAAACCGATGTTTTTTGAGTAGCAGGAGCGGGAATGGGAGTTGGGACAGTCCGTCTTGTAAAGACCGACCCCTTAGCAGGAGAAGCCGCTTTGACGACTTCAGGAGCAGGGTTGGTTACTCTCTTTGGAATAACCTTCTCTGGAATTGCAGGCTTCATTGTGGGCCCACAAGAATTTTGGCCCAATCTGGAGAAGACCGAGGCGCCGGTGCTGGATGACCCGTTGAGAGGGGCCGCAGTAGCTGTAAGCCGATCAAAGACCGACTTCTTGGGAGCTTCTGGTACGGGCACGGGGGTGCTGAAGCTCATCGGCGGAAGCATAGTTCCGAAAAACAATCCCGTGGTGGCTTGAGTGACCTGTTCCACGGGTATCGTGAACAGGGAAACAACTTGGGGCCCGTAGGCTATGCCCCCAGCTTAGGCAGGACGTACGTTGCAGTTGCATGCGGAACACTTTACATAAATGGACGCCATTGATCCTTCGCTTTCTGCACCGAGCAAAATGCCAAATCTTAGTACTTCGAAACTCAAGGGCAACCATTAGCAAACCGCGATTGGTTCGCGAACACGACGCACGAAGTGTGGAGTGGAAAGAGGAAAAGGTTCCACCGAGCGTGCCAGAATCTGTTCCCTTCTGAAAGACGCGGCGGAGACGTGATGTACGTCTTGCCTGAAATTCGGGACAGATGCTAATTGGTGCTATCCGTCCACCTCTCCGAAGATGCCAAGTTGATTTATGGCAGCATATATTGAAGGTTTAAACGGATGCGGCCGATGTAGCAGACTTCGTCAGATTCCCCCTCGTTTGAGGGGGTTTTGATTGTGGGGACGCTCTTCCCTGCAGGCGCAAGCCCCTACAGTTAATTACGCTACCGCATCGCGGTAACAACTTTCTCCTTCTCCAGATGGTCACTTCGTGTCGTGGGTGTTTGTTTTGTGTTTGGTTGCCCGTAGATTGTATACGGAGACTAAGTTATGTTGTCGTCCGTAGGGCGTGGACTAGTCCAAATCCGTATCTTTCTTAGATTTGGGTTTAAGGATACGTTAACCTCATTTGGGACTAAGATCAACTTAAACGTTTGTTAAGGATGCGTTAGTCTAATTTTAGAATAAGATCAACTTAACGGGATCGTTTAGATCCAACAAAAGAGCAATTGGGCTCTGTTGTTTAGTTTAATGACATTGCGGTCGATAATTAGTTTAAGGACATTACGGTCCATTGTTAGTTTTAAGACATCGCGGTCGAGATTAAGGACATCATAGTCCGTGAGTTTAGGGACTTCACAGTCCGGTGTTAGTTTTAAGACATCGCGGTCGAGGTTAAGGACATCATAGTCCACGGATTTAAGGACTCCACAGTCCAATGTTAGTTTTAAGACATCACGATCAAGGTTAAGGACATCATAGTCCGTGGATTTAAGGACTCCACAGTCCGACGTTAGTTTTAAGACATCACGGTCGAGGTTAAGGACATCATAGTCCATGAGTTTAAGGACCTCACAGTCCGATGTTAGTTTTAAGACATCACGGTCGAGGTTAAGGACATCATAGTCCATGGATTTAAGGACTCCACAATCCGACGTTAGTTTTAAGACATCACGGTCAAGGTTAAAGACATCATAGTCCGTAGATTTAAGGACTCCACAGTCCGACGTTAGTTTTAAGACATCACGGTCAAGGTTAAGGACATCATAGTCCATGAGTTTAAGGACCCCACAGTCCGTAGTAATGTGCAGTTATCGGGACCCGTCACCTCTCTGACGACGTTGAAGGATTACAACGACAGATATCAGAGGAGTAAAGAGATGTACTCTCGAACCGGGTGTAAATTGATTGGAAGAGCAGATGAGTTCAGTTCAATTTAAATTGAGGACTTATGGCCAGAATTGGGCTAAGTCCAGTAAAAAAAATGTTTAACATTTTATTTTTGTTCTGCATGTTAGGCCTTTATTTGGGCTCTGCCCTTTTAATAATGACAAGCATTGGGCACTGACATTTTATTTCTTGTATTGAATGCATAGCATTCATCAGAACAATATGTGTTTTAACAGCGCGCCACGTGGCGCACTAGGCGCTTTGCGCCAGTCAAAGAGCGCATTGCGCTTCTGTCGGTTAGCGCACACGAGGAGGACACGTGTCGCGCTTAGCGCTAAGCGCTAGTTTATTAGCGCACTGCGCTTTTAATTTATGAGTGCGCTGCACTAGTTTATGGGTGCGCCAGTGAGTGACACGTGGCGCGCTTGGCGCTGAGCGCCACCCAAGAGCGCAATGCGCTGTTTTCAGGAGCGCAAAGCGCAGATCGTATCTATGGTTGACACGTGGCAAGTTTTGGCGCTGAGCGCCGGTCCAAGGAGCGGAAGGGCGCAGTTCATGAGTGTAAGGCACTTTCTAATAGCGCAAAGCGCATCTGATCAATTTTAAGATCAAAGAACAAATTTATGTTCTTCAAAGGAGGCCTTGCCTCAAGATCCAAGAACAAAAGTTCTTGTTTTTATAAAAGGCTCTGCCTTTATAGATCAAAAGATCTGTGAATGAAGTAAAATACTTCTTTTTATATTTTTATAATTAGATCTTTTGATCTTTTCTTTTTAATCAAAGACCTTGGTCTTTTTTATAGATCTAAGATGTTTTTAGAAGATATTTCTTCTTTTTATGAGATGATTTCATCTCTGTTGTTCAAGAATTAATTCTTTACCTTTAAAGATGAAGAAATGATCTTCTTTCTTCTAAAGGCTTGCCTTTCTTTCTCTTTGAGTTTTTCTCAAAATTTGCAGAGGGTTTTCTCTCTCTTTTTTCTGTATGTTCTCTCTTCTATCTCTCAGACTTGAAGTCTTGGGGTCTTTATATAGGGCTAATTGATTTGTTAAATCAGTTTAAGAGATCTTTCTCTGATTGATTTGGGAATATTTCCTACCGTTGGATCTTTGATCCTAAGGCTTCTGTTTTACAGAAAATAATCTTCTTGTTTTAATAAGATTGAAAAATCTTTCCATAATAGAATTTTAATTCTGATTAATTAATAATTTATTATTATTAGATCTTTTGATCTAACGGTGAGGAATTCTTTTAATTCCAGCGCTGGCGCACTTTGCGCGAGCGCACGTTCATTCGACATGTGGCGCGCAGCGCAACTGCACTAGCACACACGTGTTTGACACGTGGCGCGCAGCGCAACTGCGCTAGCGCACTTTGTCTGACACGTAGCGCGCAGCACAGAGCGCAGCAGAATCTAAAACGTTGCTTCAATTTAATTTTGAATTTTTAAACAGATCTTTGCTCTGATTGGGGGAGCAGAAGCGTCGCTTCATTTCCAATCTTGGAATTTGAACAGAGCTTTGCTCTGATCGAGGGAAGCAGAAGCGTAGCTTCATTTCCAATCTTGGAATTTGAACAGAGTTTTGCTCTGATTGGGGAAACAGGGGCCGACGGAAAGTCCGGGACTCTGTGATCAACAAAGAATACTCTTGTCGACCTAAGTAATTGAAGGCTTGGCAAGAGAAAGACCGTCCCTCCGTCATACAGTGAAGGACTTCTTCTACACAGGTGCCTGTTACAACGGCTCCTTCAACTTCAACCTCCAACAAAAGGATGAGGCTGGAGAAAATCCCACTGCCTGCGGCAAATTCCTAAGGCGCTGGACCCAAACGCCCTAAGTCTGGGGGCATGATCGTACATACGGTTTGCATGGCTTCCGTAAAAGAAGAAAGCCGTGCTTCCGTAGGTCACCGGCCACAAACTCGGTCGCTGACAAAAGCTCAGGAACAACAACAAAAGCTCCAGGAGATACTGACCAAAATGGCAACACTTACCAGGCGGAAAGAAAGCCCGGACACAATAGCCGAATAGGAGCAGGAGACCGATACAAAGTTCCTGCGAAGGGTGCTTGAAAGAAAGGACAAGGAAGCTGCTGAGTAGGCTGCTAACATAAAGCAGATGTCTCTCTTGTTTCAGGATATGGTTGGAATGATGATCCAGCCAAAACCCCCAGCCAAGGATCCGCCGATAATTATCGAGGATGACAGAGAGGAAAGATCAAATCCTCTTCCGGCTCTATCAACAGCCAAGGAGGAAACGATTTCCAAGGCTACTCTTGATGATTATATAACTTAACAAATACGAGCTCATCAAGCGAGTGAAGCTGCTGGCCAAATCGTCAGAACCGGAAGACCGTATCCAGACTGGTATGACCAAATCAAGTACCCACCGGGATATACGATCCCCAAGTTCCATGTGTACGAGGGGACAGGCAACCCACACCAGCACGTCGCGTAGTTCAGAGTTTTGTGCGATAACACTGGAGGCGACGACAAACTGTTGCTTTGCCAGTTCATTGGCAGCTTGTCAGAGACAGCCTTTGAATGGTACTCGGAGCTCCTAAATGACTCCGTGAGGATATTCACAGAGATAGAGCTCTTGTTCACACAGCGGTTTTCCAGCGCGAGCGAGCGCACTCCAATCACGACATTAATCAATACCAGGGTAAGGCCGGGAGAAACCTGGGTCCAATATGTGATCCGATGGCGGAACCTATAGTCAAAGTGCGAACAACGCATCGAATAATCCCAAGCCGTGGGCATGTTCGTCGGGACCCTTGATCCTCAAATGACTGTGTAACAACCCCAAAATCTTTATACATTTGTATTATCCCTCTTCAATACTATACCGTATTTATTTGTACTTGGTATTTTCCTCTTTCTATTAAATTTATTATTATTTTATTCCTCAATCTATTATGTATTTTTTTTTCTAGGTACAATTTCTTTTTCTTATATTTAAGTTTTTAACTTCTCATTCTTATTTTTTCCTTTCATGAATATTTAACCCAAATCCATTATTCTTATTCTCCATAGCCCATCTAAAAAGCCCATTTTCTTTTTAAGCAACATCATATATTTAATTCTAATTAAATATATGCATGAACAACCTTATAGCTCATTGGTTAAGTCCTTGCATTGTTATTCCATAAGTCGCATGTTCAAATCCCCATTCTTGCAATTATTTTTATCATTTTTTTTTATTCTTCTCATAACCTACAAATGAGACCTTTCATTTCTCTTTTAATTCTTATGTTAAATGCATATATTATTATACATAATTCACCATTACACCATCTTAATTGTCCTCCATCTTTTCCTTCCTCATATTTTTCTATTTCTCATTTCTCCCTCTTCACCTAAAGTCCAAGAAGAAGAACATGAAGAACTCTTCAAGAAGGTCTCGCTACTAACGCGAGGCTATCGGCGGATAGACAAGCCCGGTGACAATACCGGCTTGTGCATGTAAGTCCCTTCTCTTTCTTTCCCCCCATCTCTTATTTTTCTCTTGTCATACCTCGTGAACACCCTATTCTTTTCATATCGTAATCCGTAAGAGAAGATAAATATAAATATATACATATATATATAAGTGTAGATATATATAGTTTTATATGGTTTTGCCTCTTGTTCAAATTATCGTGTTTTTAATTCTTTGTTCATGACTATGAATGTTTATTACAAGTTGTGAGAACACAAATTTCATGCCACAATATATCTATAATGTTTTATGAAATCGGTTTGTTTATTAAAAGAAAAATAGAAGCCTGCATAAAATACTAGTAAATCTTTTTGTCGATTTTAGTATACACATCAATACCTTTAGCTTTAAAATAATTTTTAGAAATTAATTTGTACTTCTAAAAATTTCATGGAATTTACATATGATAGATTATATTATTTTTTACATGCTGTAAAAATTTTAGATCGATCCGCATAACGGTTTAGGAATTACATCGTATTTATTCACTGATCGTAAAACAGAAAACTGCAGTTATCGGTCAATTTCTAAGACACATAACTTAGTATACCGGTATCCAAATTGAGCAAACTCAGGTGTTTTTGATATCTACATCGAATGATCTATATTTTCTTAGTTTTATAGTTTTACTGAAAACCCATCTAAGATAAAGAAAACTGCATTACAATATTAAGTGACGGATCTGGACAGAATCTGTTCCGATTCGTACACTGTTTTTAAATTGGACATAACTCGAACACCCGATGTCCGTTTGTGACAAAATTTAGATGTGTAGATGCACCATTGATAGAACTATAATTTTCTGTATATTATATTACTTAGGAAGGCATGAAACAACCTGATATAGGCTTTGCAATAGAATATATAGTTGCTGTTCAGAAATCTGAATTTCTGTTTTAAACACTGACATTAAAATGATCATAACTAGAGATTTAGAAATCCAAATCATGTGAACCTTGGTGTTTTCGATAAGTACATCGAAATACCTATAATTTTATAATAAGCTTCGTAACCTAAAACCCGATAGAAATTAACTCAAACCGCGTTTTAAAAATATGTGACGGTGCCGAATAGATTCTGATCTGTTTTGCGCGACGATACGAAAACATATATATCTCTCAAACCGGTAGTCATATTTAGGTAAAACTGGAACTCACGCATGCAAAACATTTAGAGCCATATTTCTGTTTATATTTCGCATTCGTTCAACTTAATTTATTAGTCGTACATAATATTTCTTTACAGCATTGTTTATGGTAGTTACTCGAATAATATACTTGACTCATTTCATGCTATTCGAACATGTATACATATTTATCTTGATCATTAAATTGTTGTATGTACATAAAGACGATAATTAAATACTTGAGTTATATTTTGAAAACTATACAAAAATATTTTTACATAAAACCCCCTCAAGTTTATAAATTACCCTAAGGACCCTAACAATTATAAGACCACGATTCATAATTCTGATTGTCTGACTCGGGTTTGAGTCTGATTAATTTGACTTGAATCTGATTCAAGTCAACCTATAATCTACAAGATTCCAATTCAAAATGAACACATGAATCCATGAATACAATTATCAATTTATACAATTTGGCTGAACCGAACCATGGATATATTCTTTTTACATGATTCTCAGTATTCCATTTACATGACTCTACGGTTACAACCGTTTCCTGATATCATGGTTTCGGTCAGTCAGTCAATCAATCTACAATTACTACAATTTACAAGATAACAATACAAATAAGACTTCGTGGGGTTTAAGGGGTAGATTGGTACGGAAGGTGTTAAAGGTGGCACGAGGTGGTCAGATTTAATACACCTAACATGAATCCAGTTGCTGTTGTACCGTGGCATAAACGGTTCCTTGTACTATACGTGCCCTTAGTCTCTGGCATATAGAGACTCCTCTCGTATACACTGGCATCCTTCTGTACCAAGCTACAAAACTTGAATATGTTTCAAGTCAATCTATATTCTTTTATATTCCAACTCAAGATGAATACATGAATTCCAGATTCCAGTTAACAATCTATATAACTTGACCGAACCGAACCATGGATATTCCTTTTACATGATTCCCAGTATTCCATTTACATGACTCTATGGTTATAACCGTTTCCTGATATCATGGTTTCGGTCAGTCAATCAGTCAATCAGTCAATCAGTCAATCAAAGTCAATCAAGCAATCATTACAAGTTTACAAGATAACAATACAAATATGACATCACGGGGTTTAAAGGGGTAGATTGGTACGGAAGATGTTAAAAGTGGAATGAGGTGGTCAGATTAAGACACCTAACCTATATTCAGTTGCTGTTGTACCGTGGCATAAACGGTTCCTTGTACTATACGTGCCCTTAGTCTCTGGCATATAGAGACTCCCCTCGTATACACTGGCATCTTTCTGTACCAAGCTACAAACAACATCGTTAAATAATATTCCACAATTTACTACAATACAATACTTTAGAAAATACTATACTCTGTCACTCTCATTCTTCATTCTTCTTTGGGACTTACCGAGCGACCTGTTCGCTGACGACATTCTATTTCTTTCTTCTTTGAATGTCGTCAGGTGCGTTGGACCAAGTTGAGACCGAGCCCACAAGTGAAGATTTGGAGCAGTTCCAAGAAGACCCAGAGCTCTAGATAATTGTACTTTGTTCTTTCCAGTATTTCCTTTTATTATTATGCCACTGTTTAGGCATCGCTTTTCATTTCAGTTGTATTTTCCTTTTCATGCATTGTACAAAGAATGTTATTAATAAAAGTTGCTGTTCTTTTATACTCTTGTCTCTTGTGTATTTATATTGCTTAGTTACGCTTAGCGTATGTACTTCTGAGTACATACGTAGCGGGCCTCGTCGCGTCTCCTTCGCCGTAAACTGGGAAGCGGGGCGTGACAGACTGTTTCCCAGTTCATGGCGTTTTTCAAGCCAACCACCTTCCAGGATTTGATCGATAAACTGGCCTAAATAGACCAGATGGGCCACAGGCCTTCCTCCTCAAATAAGCACCCTCGAAATGCCAAGGGTAAAGGGAAAGAGGCCTTTATCACCAACACTCAACAACAACCGAGCTACCCAAAACCGGCTGTTCGCCAAAACAATGCACGTCCACACCTATTCTTGGAAGAAAGGCTAGGACGTGCTTACTCATTCCCTCGTGATAAAATGAGGAGACTATTTGAGTGGGCAATGCATAATAAACTCATCACATTGCCAGACCCACGACGTCCACCGCAACCCGACGACGTCAACAACCCCAACTACTGCTCCTATCACAGAATGGTGAGCCACCCAATTGTGGATTGCTACGTCTTCAAGAACTGGGTTGAGAACCAGTATCAATAAGGGAAGTTCGCGATGTCTGAGAACTGGAGGGTAAACCCACCACAGAAGCACATTCCCAAAAAAGTGGATGCACCGGGGGCATCATACTCGCTCGTGGAAGAAACTCCATGGGAAGTCGTTCTTTCAGCTAAAACCAAAAGAATGTTGAGAGATCTACAAGCATGTCCGGCAGTTAGGTGGAAAAGCCCACTTGAACCCGAAATCATCGAAAGGATGCTGAAACCGTGTCCCGTACTGAAAGTTGTTGACAAAGGGCAAAATCCCCAAGTCGAGCCTTCAAAGTCTTCAAAGAAAAAGAAGAAGACCAAGAAGCCTGTGCAGCCTGCCGAGTATGACGACAAGCATACGGACTTACAAAAGAACATTGACACCCTGGAGGAGTACAACTAGAAGGCGCAGACACCGATCACCCTTGAAGAGTTCCTCAAGCATATTCTAGAGAATGAAGATAGTGACAACGATGAGGAAAATGACTCATCAGAAGAAACCGAAGACTATTTAGCAAATTGCCACATGGTCTCCCATTCATTGTTAAACGGCGAAGAAGTTCCCTCAGCGTCAGAAAATAGAGCAGAGGAACTGGGGGTAGGATCGGCACTAAAATCCCCGGAACTACCAGAAGACCCGATCGATAGGCTGTTAAACGAAGCCTTTCGAAAAAACAAAGCTGACCGAGAACGCGAAACGGCCATATACGAAAAGACTAAGCGTCAACGTCAGGATGAAGAAGCTGCGGCAAGGATGAGTCGTAAAGTACTCCAACCAAACCGAAGCACACCTGCCACAAATAAGAGCAGGATCATGGCAGAGAAGCGTTTCGCCAAAGCCTTGTCAAAGGGAATGAAGCTACCATATCTCGTAGGAAATACTCCCAGGGTTATATGTCTCGACGAAGAGGATTCACATCCAAATTATTGCCTATATCATTGAAGGGTTACCCACCCCACCGAGGAATGCAGTACCTTTAAAAAGTGGTGGCAAGGATATGTTGCCCATCAAAAACACTTCAAGAGGATGAACCGCGAAGCTCGTCGACAGCAAAAGAGTGCGATAAACGCGCATGAAGAAACGACTGTCAACTGTGATATGGTTGATACTAATTCGGAAAGGGAAAAATCCCAAGTTCCTACCTTCGGGAGCGATTCTGAGGACGAAATACCCCTCAGCCCTCTCTTCAAAGACTCCACCTCCGAAAAAGAAGAGGAGGAGAAAAACTGCGAGAATATTCAGCTGCGGAGCCGCACGCTGCCTGAAAAGAATCTTGGACCTACAAACAAGGGTTCAAGCAAAAAAGACAAAGGGAAAGAAAAAATCCCTGAGGAAATAACCCTTGATGAGGGAGTTGTCAAACAGCTCGCAGTGAGGGACCCGCCTATGAAAAATAAGGTTGATTATAACGTCCTGGCACATTTGAGGAAAATACCCTTACAACTGAGAATATTGGATGCTCTCCTCTTGTCCAAAGAAGCACGAGAGTCTCTGATCAAGGCATTACAAGATCCCGATCAATTCCAAGTTTTCCTCGCAGAAGAAAAGATGAAGGATGAGCTGGCGGAGGTTCACACGGCTGACATTACATTCGGCGATGAAGACCTCCTCCTTGGTACGTGGGAACATAATCGTCCGTTATACGTCACTGGATACTGCCACGACATCAAGATAAAGAAAATCCTTGTCGATAACAGATTCTCCGTCAACCTTATCAACGTGAGAGTGCTGAACGAGATTTGAATTAACGTTAAGCACCTGGCTCGAGACAAAATTACCATCTCCAGGTTCGACTCACAGTCATCACGGACATTTGGGTCCGTAATTTTGACGTTACGCTTCGGGCTGCTTGTCACTGACATCAAATTTCATACCATTGACGCCAAGACTTGCTATAACACTCTGCTCGGAAAGCCTTGGTTACACGAATTCAACGTCATTCCTTCTACACAACATCAGCGTATGAAGTATTTCAAAGATGGCTTGGAATACACCGTTACAGGGGAGATAAACCCATTCTCAGTAAACGAAGTTCGGAAATATGAAGACGCAAAGTACTTCCTTCCAGACTTCAAAGATAAGTAAAGGCGTCATAAGCTGAAGGATAAAAAGAAATCCGTCGCCACCATCCTGATCTTTGGGAGCGATTCCGAAGAAGATGAAGAAATAATATACTCGGGGCAACCCCAGAAAGAAAATAACAGGCCCGGACCATCTACTCCTATTCTGGTCTTTGGCAGCAACTCTGAGGACAAGGCTAACGCAGTGTTCTCCATTTGCCCGTCAGTGCAAACCCTCAATGAAGCAGATTAGAGTCTGCAAATCACAATGGCTTCGCCTCGGTATTACAAGAAACTTGATACGCTCCATACATACAGCGTAGAAGAACTACAGATTTTCTACGTCTCTCCCAGGCGAAGAGGTGAAAAGGCGATCCTCTTCTACTAATCTACGGAGACCAAAGTAGAAAAAGAAGTCTGGCTTGGTGCCGATTTTGCACTCGATAAGCTTCAACCAATCCGTCTGCCAAGATACTACGCGGAGAGATTGAAAAGGATATTAAGATGCCAAGGTGTACCCCTCGAACAAACTGTTCGACAAGCCCAATTCTACAAAACGATTTGGGATATTCCCGAGACTCAGCGAAAGATGCCCAATGGGAAGATGGAGACAACCGGGCTCGGATATGTTCAGTCCAAGAAATAGGAGCAGTTCTACAACTGCCATGTCATAAACAGTTTCAGCGAAGAGGAAAACACTCTTCCAAATGGCCCTGACGTTGAAACAGAGCGAAATCCCGCTCTAAGAACGTTAAGTCCGTCGCTCGAAAAACAAATAGACAAGCTAATAGAAGAGGCTTGCCGTGAAAAAGCCATTTATGAAAAGGCCAGGACGCAGCGCCTCAATCAGCAATCTACGGAGAAAGAAGACTACAATGCCCTTTATCTCCAGCCCGCTGCATGTCCTCGCAAAAAGGAAAAATCTCGAAATAGAGGCAAAAATAGGACAAAGAGCACAAACAACGTTCGCAAACAACAAGGCAGATCTAAGAAGCCATGCCATCAAGAAAAACTTGGTTGGAACCCATCTTTTATAAATAAGATGGGTCGAGAATACTCCTTCCTCCAAGACAAGACAAGGAAAATATTCAACCTTGTCATGAAGCACAAAATAATGACGCTTCCGGAGTCTTGGCATCCCGAACAAATAAACGAAGTCCATCATCCGGATTATTGCTCTTACCACCGAGCCCTAGGTCATCCTCTTGAAGACTGCTTCACCTTCAAAAACTGGGTCGAAAACCAGTATCAACAAGGCAGATTTGTTTTATCCGACAGCTGGAGGGTAACCCCACCGCAAAAGCATGAGCCAAAGAGAATCTATACTGTGAGGATAGGACCGGCTCTACATCAAGGATGGAAGTAAACCCGTACCTGCCATATGATAATACTCTCAAAAGAGGGAGGGAACGAGACGATAGATGACTCTTTCAGGTGCTTCGCAAATGAAGACAAGGACGAGGTGATCTCAGAGTTTCCACTAGCACCAAAAGAGCTGGAAGGCGGGATACACATTACGGCAGACAACCTAAGAAAAATTGACTTAGGGAAAGAAAATGAGCCGAGGCCAACGTTCGTCAGTGAGCTACTATCTAAAAAATAGATAGCCACGCTAAAAGACGTTCTCATGCAATATAAGGACTGCTTCATATAGAACTATTATGAAATGCCAGGTTTAGATCCAAAGGTGGCAGTATATAAACTGGCCATATCGCCGGACATAAAGCCATTCAAACAGGCGCTAAGAAGAATGTGGCTCGAACTTGAGATGAGTATCAACGCTGAAGTCAAGAAACTAATTGACTCCGGCTTCATCAAAAAAGTTCAATATCCCGACTGGATCGCTAACATCGTTCTGGTGATGAAGAAAAATGGGACGGTGCCCATCTGCGTGGACTTTCGGGACCTCAACAAAGCTTGCCCAAGAGATGATTTCCCAGTATCTGTTACCGAGCTGATGATCGATAACACGTCTACCCACGAGGTCTTCTCCTTCATGGATGAATCTTCAGGATACAACCAAATAAAAATGCATCCTGAAGACCGAAAACATACCGCCTTCCGGACTCCGCTGGGCATATTCTGCTATAAGGTGACGCATTTCGGTTTAAAGAATGCTGGCGCTACCTACCAGAGGGCCATGACGAAAATCTTTGATGACCTCATCCATAAGATTGTCGAATGCTACATCGACGACCTTGTGGTGAAGAGCAAGTCTTATGAGGAACATTGGGAACATCTAAATATAGTGTTCCAACGTCTTCGAAAGTATAATCTGAAGATGAATCCTCTAAAATGCGCGTTTGGAGTCTCCTCAGGCAAATTCCTAGGATTCATCATATGGCACTGGGATATCGAAATCGATCCCTCAAAGATCAAGGCGATTACGGAAATTCCCACGTCAAGAACTCTCAAACAATTGCAATCTCTTCAAGAAAAGCTCGTATATATCCGGCGGTTCATAACCAACCTTTCCGGAAAATGATGTCTCTACAGTCATCCAATGAAGAAAGGGGCCCCGTTCGTCTGGGATCAAAAGTGCCAAAATGCACTAAACGAAATCAAGCAAAACCTGCAAAATCCGTTGGTATTGACCGCTCGGGTTAAGAGAAAACCCTTTATCCTATATACAACAGCCCTTGAAGGTTCTCTAGACACGCTATGGGCATAAGAGAACGATCAAGAAAAGGAGAGAGCTTTGTACTATTTGAGCCGAGTTCTCCTGGGGGCAGAAAACAACTACTTCCCCATCGAAAAGCATTGCCTGGCATTGATCTTCGCAATAACGAAGCTCAGACATTACACCTTGGCATATGAGGTCCATCTCATATCAAAGGTGGATCCTCTCAAATATCTGATGTCAAGGGCCATATTAACAGAAAAGCTTACCAAATGGGCCTTCCTCCTGATGGAGTTCTCGATAACGTATCGACCTCTCAAAGCAGTGAAAAGCCAGGCCATCGCCGACTTTCTCGTCGAGCATCCGATACCAGCCGACTCCCCCTTAAATTGCGAGTTGCCGGATGAACATGCGTTCGACACAATCGAAAGAGAAAAGGAAGAAAATGATTCCCGATGGGAACTCTACTTCGATGGAGCATCTTTCATGAAGAGGAAAAAGCAAAATACCCCCATAATCAAAGCCGGGATGGGCCTTGTCTTCGTAACTCCACAAGGAGGGATAGTGCGTTATACCCTTTCCTTAACAGAGCCGAGGACTAATAATGAAGCTGGATATGATGTTTTGATAGCGGGTTTTGAGATCGCTGTCGACATGGGAATCAAAGACCTCCTTATATATGGAGACTCCCAGCTGATCATTAGCCAAGTAAATGGAGACTATCAGACATGCAAGCCGGAGCTGATAAAGTATGGCGAAAGAGTGCAACAACTGTTGACACAAATCCCCTCCTACATCCTGAAGAGTATACCGTGTGCAGAAAACAGCAAGGCAGATGCGTTGGCCAAATTGGCTAAGGAACTGGCCGACGAAGACCTCGATGACGTAAAGATCATCGTGCTAAACCGCAGGATCCTCGCGCCAACAGAAATATCTTCGGGAGACTTAACAGAGCCATCCGAAGGAAAAGAAACGGCCGAATAAGTAGCCCTTCAAATAGAGGACGAAGAAAAGGTCAAGGATTAGAAGGAAGTCTTCATAAATTACTTCAAATCCCAAGGAACGCCCAAAAATGCGTCGTCTCGACATCAGCTCATGAAACGAGCTTTGTCTTTCGCCTTCGTCAATGATACTCTATATAAGAGATCGTTCGACTGTTTATGGCTAAGATGCTTAGGGCCGGAGGAAGCAAAGAAAGTCGTTCAAGAAATTCATGATGAACTCTGCGGTTCTCACAAAACTGGACCAAAAATGAAGCTGAAGATCAAAAGAATAGGTTATTATTGGCCCACAATAATTCAGGACTGCCTCGAATATGCGAAGCAGTATCACTCGTGCCAAATTCACAGGGACTTCATCCACCAGCATCCAAACCCGCTACACCCAACAGTAGCTAGCTGGCTGTTCGAAATGTGGGGAACCAATATAATTGGCCCTATTGAACCAACATCGTCCAAAAGACATCGATTCATATTGGCAACGACCGACTACTTTTCTAAGTGGGCAGAAGCAGTACCACTAAGGGAGGTGTAGACAGAGAATATCCTCCATTTCTTCAAGACACATGTCATCTATCGGTTCGGCACTCGGCAACGAATTATCTCGGATAATGGACCAGCTTATAGAAGTCATAAAATCAGCCGCTTCGTAGAACAACATAAGTTAGATTGGAGATACTCTTCAGTCTATAATTCTCGTGCCAACGATCTACTTGAAGCTTTCAACAAGACCTTGACGAAGATTATAAAAAAACGGTGTCCAAAAATAAGAGAGACTGGCACGAAAGGTTGCATGAAGCTCTCTGGGCGTACCAAACAACGTCCAAAATAGCGACGAATACAACACCATATGCGTTGGTATTTGGCACGGAAGCAGTGCTTCACCTAAAAATAGAACTCCCTTCTCTGCGAGTAGCGATTCGATACGAGCTGACAGATGAAAAAAACACTCATCTTCGGCTTGAGGAGCTCGACACCCTCGATGAAACTCGCCTTATAGCACAGCAAAACCTGGAAACTTATAAAACAAGGATGACACGGTCATATGAAAAACTGACCAGGACGAGAACATTCCACCAATGCGAGCTCGTGCTAGTCGTCAAAAGACCGATGAACCCTAATCATGCAAAACGAGGGAAATTCGAGCCGAACTATGAAGGACCGTACATCATAGGAAAATTTTACCAAGGTGGAGCCTACCTGCTCATGGATATGCATGGCGAAAGACCCTTCCGGCCAATAAATGACCGATTCCTCAAAAATACTACGCTTGACAAATCATGACTTAGGTCTATGATAAATGACGACGCACGTGTCCACTCGCTATCTTCCTGAGTCAGGACTCTGAGAGTAGTATATAAAGAAGCCCCGTTTCCTCAAACATGGCGGCAAAGGACCGAAATGTCCTTAAACTAGAAATTCGCCTCAAACATGGCGATAACGGACCAAAATGTCGTTAAACTAAAAATTCGCCTCAAACATGGCGATAACGAACTGAGATGTCCCTAAACTAGAACTTCGCCTCAAATATGGAAATATAGGACCAAGAAGTCCTTAAACTAACTATCTGCCTCAAACATGGCAGTACGGATAGAGAAGTCTCTAAACTAACAACGGACCGAGATGTCCTTAAACTAAAACTTCATCTCAAAAACGGCGATACCGGACTGAAATGTCCTTAAACTAATTACCCTCCTCAAATATGGCGATACTGGACCGAAAAGTCCTTAAACTAATTACTCGCCTCAAACATGGCGATACTGGACCGAAAAGTCCTTAAACTCTCAAACATAGCGATACAGGACCGAGATGTCCCTAAACTAAAATTTTGCCTCGAACATCGCGATATAGGACCAAAACATCCCTAAACTAGTGCATCACCCCAAATATGGCGATACATTCCCTTGGGATCTATACTGCAATCAAAGTCTTAGCAGGAAAGATTGCAACTCGAGTCCTACTGGCTACATAGATAATCCAGCGATGAAACTACCCTCAAAACCCACCGGCAAACAGATGGGTCACTTACGACGAAACTACTTTCGAGAGTTTCGTTGTCAAAAAAAAGGTATGTCCATAAGCGAAATAGGCACGGATGAAAACCCGAAAGGGCGCCGTGAGTAAAAACAGCAGGGCTATCGGCGAGCTTGTGAAAACCCGAAAGTGCGCGATCTCGTTGTCACAAAAAAGGTATGTCCATAAGCGAAATGGGCATGGATGAAAACCCGAAAGAGCGCCGTGAGTAAAAACAGCAGGGCTACCGGCGAGCTTGTGAAAACCCGGAAGGGCATGATCTCGTTGTCAAAAAAAAGGGGTATGTCCACAAGCGAAATGGTCATGGATGAAAACCCGAAAGAGCGCCGTGAGTAAAAACAGCAGGGCTACTGGCGAGCTTGTGAAAACCCGAAAGGGTGCAAACTTATAAAATAAAAAAAATTCATATGCACTTGCAAAGTCCTCTCGACCTTGTGAGAAGAAAATACCTGCGTGAGATCCTTACGACTCACAAAGGAGCAATGCACTTAGGAATCCTTATGACTCCTAAGGAGAAATTAAACTTGCGAGATCCTCACGACTCGTAAGGAGAATCCCCCCTATGAGACCCTCATGGCTCATAAGATTCGAAAGCCTAAAGGTACAGGGATCTAAATCTGTTCTTAAGCCGTCATATCCCCAAAGTTGCACTACAGGAGGTCTAATAGTGACCCTTGTATACAATCCACGGGCACGAATAAACATTTCCCCACCAAGTTCCAGCAATGGAGAGAAATGTCCCCATATGGTGAACGACACTTGTAAGTTCTCTCGACTTATAAAGAGAAAACACTCTTGCAAGATCCTTAGGATTTATAAGAGAAAATATCACTTTAGAATCCCCACGATTCCTAAGAAGAAAATATACCTACGAGATCCTCATGACTCGTAGGGAAAAATACCTTTATGAGGCCCTTATGGATCATAAAGTTAAAAAGCCTTAGTCGACAGGATCCTAACCCTGTATGCTAAGCCACCTTTGTTCAAATCAACAAAGGCAAATGATGATTCGCTCCTGGCAATATCTCAGTTGCAACGATGCTAATGCCTAAAAAAGGTATCAAACTTCAAGTCCTCTCAAGGCAAATGATGATTCGCTCCAGACAATATCCCAGTTGTAGCGATGCTGATACCTAAATAGGTGTCAAACTTCAAGTCTTTTCATGGAAAATGATGATTCGCTCATGGCAATATTTCAGTCGTAACTATGCTGATGCCAGATTAGTATCAGATTCCAAACTCGCAATAGAAACAGCGGCGAGTAGCAAAAAATGCATATAAATATAGCCGAAATGATGAGGCAACTCGTAATAAAAATCAGCGAGTAAAAAAAATATGTATATAAAAACAGCCGAAATGCTTGGGCAACTCGCAATAAAAAGCAGCGAGTAAAAATATTTTTAAAAAATAGTCGAAATGATTGGGCACTGCGAAAAATAGCTAAAATGATTGTGCAATCACGATTTTCGCGATATGAAAATCTGAAAAGATAGAGCATCGCGGAAATAAAAAATAAAATAAAATAAAATTTTCTCTGCCTTGCAAGTATGTCCATATTGACTCTTGTATACGATCCATGGCACAAATGAAAGAAAAGGAACCATACTTTCCCATCAGGCTCCGTCAAAGGAAGAGCCAGATCTTGACGGCAATATTTACATCAAAGAGATCAGCTCGACGTTCTTCTCATTCCAACAGAGTGCGGATGCGATGTCAACAAAAGCTCCAAGGAGCCGAATCAAAAAGGAGTGACGGAAAAATTCTAACTCCAGCTCGACGTGCTTCTCATGCGAACAAGATGCAGATGCAACGTCAACAAAAGACCTAAGGGTCGAATCAAAAATGGAGCCATGGCAAAATCCTAGCCCCAAGTCTTGACGGTTCATATATAACCCAGAGACTATCCCGGCATTCCTTCTCAGTGCAAACGCAACGTCAACAAAAGACCCAAGGGTCGAAACCAAAAAATGGAGTAACGGCAAAATCCTAACTCTAAGTTTCGACGGCGCATATACAACCTAAAGACCATCCCGATGTCCCCCCCTATTTCAGCAGGATGCGAATGCGACTATCAAATGAAATTAGAGCAATGGCATATTCCTAGCTCCAGATTTCAACTGCGATACATACGGCATAGAAGTCTTACAGATGTCTACCCTACTTCAGCAAAGAATCGGCGCGACATTGTCAAAAAAAAATTGAAGTAACAGCATATTCCCAGCTTTGGGTCTTGAAGGCAACTTATATAAAGTCTAAAAGACTATCGGAGATCATCCCACACCAGTGCGGAGTGGTTATGACTCATCGGGGCTCCAAACTGAGCCTAACCTCAAGTAAAAAGCGTTATGGAAAATTCCTAACATTTGCTCTTCCGACGGTAATATGACCTAAGGAGATTACTTGAAGATGTCTTATCCAGCCCCCGAAGAGATCAGAGACACAACAGTCGCGGGGCTACTCGAACAATAGCTGAAGGACTGCATATCGAGGAATACATTAGCCAACGCGGCGGTACCACAGACTAAAACCCTAGTACCACAAACCTAACGGACCTCCGTCATAAAGAATGGGGGTTATCTATATACAATGTTAGGACAAGTTTACCTGTAAACCAAAGAGAGGTAAATTAAAAAACTTCAAAATGAGTACATAAACTAAAAATCTCCGAAATGAGTACATAAACTAGAAACTCTGAAACGAGTGAATAAACTAGAGACTCCAAAACGAGTGAATAAACTAGAGACTCTGAAACGAGTACATAAACTAGAAACTCCAAAATGAGTGAATAAACTAGAAACTCTGAAACAAATACATAAACTAGAAACTCCAAAACGAGTAAATAAACTAATGAGCGCTAGACTAAGACATCAAGGAACAGAAAGGCGCAACTCATAGGCCGCGGGGCTCGGGATTACGGTCCTTAAGGATCAAGACCTGAGTTAAGCATGGATGACGACGCTTCACTCATGGGTATACCACCGTGAGCGAGGTGGCATGACGAAGAATTTTTTCACATCAGTCCAATACTCACCTACATCTATATGCATTCATCAGAAGCTTATAAAGTTTAAAATACAAAGTATACGTGCAGAGGCAAGATTCCCACATGAATATGTGCTGGGGATGAAACGTTCAGCGGTCAACAAATTTTTATTTATTTACTCTACAGAAAAAAGATCACAAAATATGGGATCAGAGATACAGGGATTAATAAAACAATAAACAAAATTCTCTAACTCCCTCTTCGCCTTCTCTACCATGTCGAAGCGGCGATCTTCGCGAGAGGTCGCTCCCCATCGGTCAGCGCCATGCCTATCAGCGAAGGCGAATATGACGGCCCGCCGAGCACACATCTGACTTAGCAATTGAACAGAGCGGTACTTCAGAGACTCGGAAATCAAATACGCCTCATAAAAGCCCTCGATCTTATCCTCTGCTGCGTCGAGTATAGCCGGAGTCATCTCCGCTGGATGAGGGGGATGTCAGCGAGCACAGACAAGAAGATCATCTGGAGCCAAATGAAACCGACAGGAAGAGGAGAGCCCCTACGAGCCAGAAGCTCGTGCATCACCATGTCACACTGATCATCAATGAGAACAGGATCCACTAGTCGCACAGCGAAATGGGGAACGATTCCCTCGATAGGTACTTCCCATGGTTGCCAACGAGCATGCAGACGATTGCAAGCCATAACTCTTGGTTTGTTAAAAATGGCACTCTCCTTATGAAGAAAGAGAGAAAACATAGATTCAAATTATAAAGAGAAGCATTCAAGTCTAGGCACAGAAAATGTTGTGCAAGGTGGAACTGTTTCCAATTCCTGACAAAAAGGGCATGGGAAAAGAAAAGATTGACTCATGGGAATCAGAGCAAGAAGGTGAAACAATCCCCTCAACAGTGCCTCACGTGCATGACACGTGAGCGCTAGCACCGATTCTTTGCAGGTTTAGAACCTGTAATGGCGCCAAATAACGCGTGAGCGCCGGCGCTAGTTCAGGATTAAAATCCTCAACAGCGCCTCACGCGCATGACACGTGGGCACCGACAACATTTTTTATATATGTATAACGACACTTCACGTGAGGCACATATGAGTATTAGCATAAAGGGATGGGGGGTTTTGTCGTTCATATTTCGA
Source organism: Agapanthus africanus (assembly GCA_030015575.1). Classification (NCBI taxonomy): domain Eukaryota; kingdom Viridiplantae; phylum Streptophyta; class Magnoliopsida; order Asparagales; family Amaryllidaceae; genus Agapanthus; species Agapanthus africanus. The sequence continues at coordinate 314,552,559 of JASDDO010000019.1, forward strand.
AGAAATTTATACATTGGTGATAAAAAAACAACATCATGAAAATGTTTACAACGGCAAGACGGTGAATTCCGGACACGGATTCATGAACTTAGAAGAAAGTTTGAGCAAAGTGCTTCTGGCTTCTGTGGCCATTTTCTTATGCATTTCTCATGAATGCAAGTGTCGGGATCCCCGCTAATAACGTCCGCCTTCTGGTAAGCAGATATTATCGCTTTCTGTTGGAAGACGCGATGCAAAATATCGACAAGATTATCTCTCCGCTTCTTTGAGATCAGGCTCATCAGATATACTGAATGCACCTTATCTTCAGCGTCGCCAAGCGCCTCGAGCGGCATAGCATCGTCAAGCTTAGGGATTGCTTCCCAACTCGACCCAACGATAATTTTCAAAAGAGCAGAACGACGAGGAAGTAATCGACTGTTGTAGTCGTCAAAGCGATGCATCACCTCGGCACATTGGGCATCAGTAAATTTTTGGCCTTGACAGCGGCCTTGGATGCGAATATCTTCATAAGAGATAATCTCTTCAGGATCATAAAGACGAGATGCCATAGTATCTGCAAAGAAAAACCAATAAGGGGTTTAGCAATCAAAATATCAAAATTATTACGATCTAGAAAGAAATTACAATGGTTCTAACGCCCCTATGAATGATGAGGAAGGCACTCATTATAAGAATCTAAAAGGATTCTCATTTAATGAAGAATCTCATTAAACTGTAGAGTTAAACTCCCGATACCCTAAAAAATGCGTTCTACAACATATTTCAAATCTGTGAAAAGAACCCTAAAAGAATAGGAAAGGGGAATAAAATTTCCAAAAGAATTTCTTAAAAAGAAATTTTCTCAGAGTTAAACTCTGTGGAACAACCCAGAATTAAATTCCTCTAATAATGGGATAAAATCCCAGAAATCTGCTCGGAAAATGGAATTAAATTCCAAACAACCTTCAAAAGATCAAAGTCACTAACAGGGTAAAACCCTGAGATCCCCAAGACCCATGGTCTACCCAAATAAAGTTTTTTTAGATCTCTAAGAGATCGTTCCAAAAGAAGAGCAAAACTCTGTTAATAGGTTAAAATCCCAAAACAAGAAGAGGTTCTTTTAAGAGTTTCTTTAAGAGTTAAATCGTGGTCATGATTCTTACCAAATTTTGATAGAGTTTGACTCTGAGAAAGTTCTGGGAACAGAGATCTAAGCTATGAAAAAAGAATTAAATTCTCAAGGAAGAAGAAGACACAAAAGAGGTTAATGAAATAGCAGTCATCTCAAGGGCCAAATGCCCTATTTATAGGACATGAAGGGACGGTTCAACTCCCCAGGAGATCGAACGGTGGAAAAGGCGACACCGTTGTACCCACATGTAAGCTACGTGAAAGCAACAGTGGGGGGCATTTGTTTCCCCAATATATTTAACCTAATAAAAAAGCAAAGCTCTGTTGAATTCAATGATGCAACGCCTCATGTGTTCTCTATGAGGGCGCCAGCGCCAGAGCTAATTTCATAGGATTAAGTCCTATGGTAGCACCTCACGTGCTCCTCACGCGGGTGCCAATGTGCAAAGCACAGAAGAGTTCATAAAAGGTAAACTCTTAGATGGCACCGCACGTGCTCCTCATGCGGACGCCAATGTACAAAGCTATATAAGAGTTAAACTCTTAGATGGTGCCGCACGTGCTTCTCACGCAGGCGTCAATGAGCAAAGCACATAAATACCTATTATAAGAGTTAAATTCTTAAGTAGCGACCACGTGCATAACACATGAGCGCCAGCGCCCAGGTGGAATTAAAATTCTACAGTACTACGTGTTAAACAGAGCCGTTAGATCAAAAATCCAACGGAGATGATAAATCATCAAGATACAGAATTAAATTCTACCGGGAGAAAACATTTCCCAAATTTTTTTGAAATAAGAAAGGTACTCTCAATTGGATCAAAGATCCAATTGTAGAATAAAATTCTATTATGCAATATATTCTCTCAATCTTTCTAAATAAGAAAGATTGCTCTCTGTAAAACAGAGAACCGTTGGATTAAAAATCCAATGGTGATTAAAAATTACCGTTTTACAGAATAAATTCTTTATAGGAAAAATATTTTCCCAATCTCGTTAAAAATCCAAAATTATATTCTGTAAAAACAGAAGTTCTTGGATCAAAGATCCAATGGTGGGTAAAATTCCCATAATCAATTTTGAGACCAATAAAATCAATTGGAATCTCTCAATGAGAGATTTTCTTAAAACTAATCAACAATTTGCCTCCACTATATAAAGGCCCCGAGACTTCAAGTCTCGGGAGGAGGAGGAAGACAAAGACAGAGACCAGAGATACCAGAGGCACAGAGAGAAAAAAAACAGAGGGAGAGAATTCAATTCTCAAAGAAGAAGAGCCCCATTCTCGAAACCCTAGGTAAAAAGAATATCGAGATCAAAATATCTCCTTTACCTAACATATCTAAGAGTTGAACCCTTGTAAAAGAACTTAGTTCTTTCTCTAGATCTGGGATCCATAAGACAAGTCTCCCACAAATTGAGAATTTAATTCTCATCCGAAAGATCTTGTTCTTGGGAATCAAAGATTCAGGGAAGAACAAATTTAAAAAAGAAAGAATATGGAGTCCATAATACTCCAGGAACTCAGTTCCTTCGAATCAAGAACTTAGTTTTTAAAAAGAACATGATCTCAGATCCTCAAAATAGTGATCTTGGTGATCGTTAATGGTCAAAATACTATCAACAGAGATTAAATCTCTATATAAAAGAAACTAGTGCCTCACGTGGTTGCCACATGGGCACCCCTCTTTAATAGCACCCAGCGCCTCACGTGCTCCACATGCGGGTGTCACATAAAAAGTGCTTAGCACTTCACATATAGACAAAACGGTTAAGTTCTTAGCACTGATTGGGCAGCGTCCCAGCGCCTTACATGCTCCTCACATGGGCGCCATCAAAGAATAAGAAAAGAGAGAAAAGTGCCCAGCACTCTATGAACAGCCAAAGTGGTAGAGTACTCAGTGCTCATTGGACGGCGCCCATAATCAAAGGCTTCACATGTCACCCATGTAAGTGTCAGAGCGTTAAATAAGTACTTAAAACTTTTTCATAAAAAGAAAAGGCTCAACAGACAGAGCCCAAATGAGTGCTTAGCACTTTTTGAATAAGAGTATGCAGACTAAGCCCAAATTGGCTAAACCTCCGAAGTTTCTTGCAGCTGAGCCCAAATACTCTTTTGATGGATCTTAAGTAAAAATGATCCTTAAAAAACATTAATGATATCCAAAATGATATTCATCCCATATCTCCTAAGATAATTTTAGTTTCAAATATGACTAACGATTCTTAGGTCCATCACCCCCTTTCCCTCAAATACGGGATTTGGTTCAAGTGTACATCTCTCCACACCTCTAATATATGTCGTTATAATTTCTCAACGTCTTCAGAGAGGTGGCGAGTCCCGACAACCAAAAACAACTCCTCATCCCAACTTGATGTAAAATTTCATCAAGATAGGGAATTATACACCCACATTGATGCACTTCCAAACTAACGTGCACACCTCAGATCAGATCGCACCCTAAATTGGGCGCATTCCCTATCACCATCGTTCACTCCGCCACATAACAAAAACACGTGCGCACAAGATGAATGATGGACCGAAATGTCCCTAAACTAATATTCATCCCCAAAATGGGAATGCTGGACCGAAATATCCTTAAATTAATATCTGCCACAAACACGGCGGTAATGGACCGCGATATCCTTAAACTAAAATAACTGAGCCCCAAATGCTCATATATATTTAAGTTGATCTTAATCACAAACCAGATTAACGGTCCTTAAATAGACCTAAGCCCAAATCTAAATATACGGATTTGAACTGATCCGCGCCCTACAGGCGACGATAGAAACTATTCTCCGTATACAATCCACAAGCAACCTAAACAAACAAAAACACACGCGACACGAAGTGAACTTCCGGAGTAGGAGAAAGTGGTTATCGCAATACGGTAACGTAATTACCTGTAGGGGCTTGCGCCTGCATGGAAGAGCGTCCCCACAATCAAAAACCCCTCACAAACGAGGGGGAATCTGATAAAGTCTGCTACAACGGCTGCATCCGTCCAAATCTCTGATATACGGTGCCATAAATCAACTTGGTGTTTTCGGAGAGGTGGACGGATAAATCCAAATAACATCTTCCCCCAGATCCAGGCAAGACGATCCATCCCGGTTCATCTCCGTTTCTGGCAGTGAACATAGGGTGTTATAGAGTATGTCTTATTTGTCTCACATAAGAAAGCGACTCACTCGATCATTACTGTATAAATATATAAATACACACACTAATACACGTATATGATACAAATACATACACCCGTATTCGTATCAAAATACGATTACCGTATTAGTATAAAATATGAATACCCGTATTTGTATCAAGATACGAATACCCGTATTTATACAAATACCCGTATTCATATAAATACCGTATTCTTTCAAAATACGAATACTGAAAAGAGAGATACAAAAAGAGATATATAATACTAGCTCACATTTTATCCAAATGTAATAATCTGGCTATCTTTCAAACAGACTAGTATTAACAAAATGTATGATTAAAAGTATGTGTACAAAAACACGTGTTTTAATCGAAGCTAGGTGCGTATCAAAATACATACACTATATTGTTTCGCCTGAGCTGGGAAACCCTCTGTGTGTGACTCTAAAGACTCGACAATACACTGGCAGTGGGTTTAAGCATAAGCATGTCAGCAGCACTAGTTGTATGTAACGGAAACTCAGGTATTGAACGAAAGGAAGGTCGACAAGCAAACTCGTCTGTATCCCTACTGAGCCTAAAAGTGACAGTCTCCGTACAGTCCGGTCTGTTCGTCTAAGAGTATCACATATCGGGTCTAGAGGGTGGATAAAATAAGACCCCTAACAATGCAATAAGTCGTGTAGGTGTGAATCCCATCATCCATTGAGAAACTACTTATCCAAATCAGTAATTCTCGTCCACCTTGGCCAAATATTTCTGGTGATGTCCACCTATGCACTGTGTGACATCTACCCCCAATACCGGGAGAGGCGAATCCCCGACGATCCACTTAATGTCTCCATGTGGCTTGGGATTGTACCCAACTAAAATCTGTTTGCACAATTCGGTAGAGCTATGGTAGGGTAGTAATCAAAGTATAGTTTGAACTCACACGAGAAAAATGACAATCTCAGGTCGACAGACTAACCTGTACTCATGTCACCAGAGAACTGCTACCCGACAATAGGTATAATACCATCTAACATGTTCCCGGCAAGTCCGTCCAATGTAACTCATAACCCAATAAGCACATGTATACTATCTTTGGTGACTAACTAACACCAATGGTTGTAAGACCGGCCATCATCCCTCGTCGGGGTCAAGAAATATATACACTACTCTACTCTGGAATATTGATGTCCGGTCTCGATATTCCCATGACTAGGGACATTTAAGGATTTGTTAATAGACCATCATGTTCTCATAAGTGTGATCGCCATAATAACCCCGTTAGTCAAGCAAGAATCCTATGGACTCTATCAACATGTAATAATGATTTGTAATACCACATAATACATGTACATGATGATAAAGATAAACCAGATAGCATACTATCATGTCATGTAAGATTGTTCTACCCGTATAGGTCCCCCCTCAATCATCGTAACCGCCTGCATACGATTACAATAATTGCCTTGAGGGCACTATACCCAACAATCGTTTCATTGCACTTAAATTCAAAATTTAAGATATGCATATTACATTTGTGACTCGCATGCTTCTATATGCTTAGTGGTTTTTTCTATGCCCGTATCGTGCGAGATGTAGATTTATTTTATGATACCATGATAACCACATATGTTAGTATACTACACATGTTAGGATATCGGTATACAAGTTGTACATGATGGGTTATTATTATTGTTCATCGCTTGAATTCTAGTTTCGATGCATGCTTATTTACTTTCCACAATGTACATGTTTACCTATGCCTTAGTTGTTTTACCACTTATGCATGCAATTTCTTTCTTATTATGCAAATTCTACTCATAAGTTGGCAGCTCACCCTGTTGTGCCATAGTTTCTTACAGGTTTGGTCACTTGGATCGATAGCGACAATGAGAGAGCTTTTCTTGGGCGTGGTTGCATTTTTATTTTGAGCTAAATGGGTTAGAATTCATTTCGGCATTTACCTTGTATATATTTTTGTACCTAGAAGTACTACATCAATCAAGTCGGGTGTATTTGCCCAAGACCTTGTACTGTTGTTTTAGTCGAACTCATGTAAAGTCGGTTTGACTTTATTATATATAGTGTTTATTGCTTTCCACTTGTTGTTCTTCGCCTTTAGGCGTTGTATATTTTACGTAGATTGTGTCTCCGCCGTGTGGGCATTAAGTCAGCTCTCATGTGGGGATGCATTTATTTTACTGCTGTTGTACTGGAATTTTGTTCAAAATTTACAAAGGAGGCGATGTCCGTTTTTCAAACGTTAACTCTTTACAAAATAAGCTTTACTTCAATTTATAAATCTTTTCTTAAAACTTTACCTTTATTTTCTTTCTTATATATGGTTTAGATTCCTGGTTTCGGTTTACTTGGATTACAGTGGGGTCTACTGGACTTCACGTGATCCTTGTGTCGGTCACGTGTCGTTTTGGGTCGTGACACATAATTAACAATTATACTTATATTTAATTGTTCATAACTTTCAATGTAATTATTACAGTGGAATATCAATTAAAAGTAGGGCATAATATGGCAATATGTTACGATCTAGATTTTCAAAGCATTTGACGTTAAGTGGATTAGAACTATTTATGTAATGCATGTTTTTAAATAAAAGGTTAGAATAATAGAGTTCTAATATAGAGCATCTACAAGCTAGTAGAATATAATTATTATAGCAATAGTATAGTAAATGTTTGCTATAGTGCCCCTAAGGCAATTATTATAATCGAAAGTAGGCGATTATGATAATTGAAAGATGACCTATACAGGTAAAACGGTCTTACTCGATATAATAGTATGCTATCTGGTTTGTTTTTACCATTGATGTGTATACATCTTACTGATTTTTACGTGTTGCTAATACATAATGATAAAGCCCGTAGGATGTTTGCTTAACTACCAGAATTATGTAGTTGATCATACTTGTGAGAGCTTGGTTATAACGACTTAAAATTTGTTTAGAGTTAATTATAATTTAATTAGCGGTATAACATGCGTTTTTCAATAAAACTTAGCTAATAATTATTTTCACACACACACACACATATATATATATAAAATTATTTAATTATTTAATTATTTAATTATTTATTAAATTATTTTAATTATACATACACACACACACACACACATATATATATACACTAATCTTGTGTTAACAAGATGTTAGTTTAGGATAAAACATATTTAGGCAACCATGACATTTTAAACCACAATTTATATTTGTTTATAAATATTTTACATATTGGATGGTTCTAGAAAAATAAAGAAAAAGAAAATAATATTGAAAATGGGAAATATGAGTATGGTGCAATAAATGAAGGGTTAAGTTTGAGTCATGGTTAATTTTAGTCATTCCTCTCTAAATCTTTCTCTCCCTCATTCTCTCTTCTTCTTTCTTCTTCATAAACTTCACATAAACTCTTCTCTACCTCCTAAATTCCCACACAAAGCCCTACACAAATCACTAAAAATCCTTCACAAATTATCTCAAAAATCCAATTTTTATCTCTTCAAGAGTTCTTTTTGAAGCAAGCCTTCATCTTGTGGCAATCTTTTCAAATTAGGGCCTCCTTCTTTTCATTTTAAGGTATGAGCCAAGTTTAAGTATGTTTTACTAATCTTGTGCCTCAATAATTTATAATTTAGATTAAAGGTTGTGTTTTGAGTAGTTTTAAAATCTAAAGTGAGGTTTAAGCTAAGCTTGGGGATTGTGATGACTTATAGAGTAATCATAACCTAAAATGGGTTAGTCAGGAGTACTTTAGTGCTATATAGCCTTGTTTAACCATTAAATTTTCACTAAACCACCATAATGTTTCAAATTAGTGTTAAAAACTAGTTTTAGTTTAAGGTTTGGGTTTCAAACAAAATCTGCTATCAAACCAGTGATCACAGAGGAAAGTTGCAATTACTGGGAGCTAGTAATAGGACCACAGATACACCCTCAAAACCCGAGCCCCTATCTCCAAGCTTTGGCCGTCAAAATATTGGTTTTGGCCTCAAATTGCGGCCCCTCCAGGGAGTTTGGTCGTAGGTTTTTGTTGGGGGCGCTCTGGAACTCCAATTAGGCTTCTGGAATTTGTAACTTTTTCTAATTGTTTGTGTGTGTGTGTGTGTATATATATATATATATGAAACCATTTTACCTTATTTTAGGCGTTATGATAACATACAATACGGACCTTCGGATTCTTATGTTATTGTTTCTCTTGATTAACAGCCCTTAGGGGTAGTCTTATACGTTGTTGCACACGTTTAACACGCTATGTTCACACGTGTCAACTCGTAAGAGTTGGTTCGTTCGTGTAATATATGTTTGCATGTCATATCGGATTTTTAGCCTCATGTGCTAAGTTTTATGCGATTCTAGGATCGGTTGCAGAGACGTCAGACGCGGCTAAGAAAGGAAAGGAGGTGGTCGGATTCGAGTAGCCGAGGCCATTCCGGTAAGTAGATTTAACATCCATGCGGGAATCGTTCGGATGGCGTAAAAGCGCCTGATGTTTAGAACTAGTTACAAATCTTATATACATATACCTATACACATATCCATATTGCATACGCATTATCATAAGCATTGATATCTTCACACTAAGACACTTGCACCATTACTAATGGTTCATGTCGCACGTACACTAACCTATATGTACACACGCCATTGGTAACTGCTATGTCACGTACACTATAGAACTCGCATAATAACTTGCATTTGCATTGCATCTTATCGATAGATAGATCCCCGCGTTATTCATCTAGCTTGCATCATATTAATATCATGTACATTTGCCATCATCGCTATATTCATATATTATGATGTTTTGTGAAATTTCTGTTTTCATGAGATTTCTGGATTTGGGAAACCGTATGTACATTTTGAAAACTTATGATTGTTTTAAAAATGCGGTTTCTCTTGATATGATGTGTGGCGTCCACCATGAGTTTTCTTGGTTATGAGCTATGTGTATACCCGATTCAAGAAAAGAGGAGGCACCGTCTGCGGGTACATGGTGGACCCGGTAAGGTACCCCGGGGCCAGAATATCGTATAGAGAGACGTTGAGTCTGGCAGGGGAACAATACCTACCAGTAATTGTTTAGCTCGGTGGATATCCGGAGGATACCGACCGGAGTCGTGTGATCAGATTGATTTGAGGGCCGATCTGAGAGACGGCACCTGAGATATTAAGATGTTTAGTGTCGATGTTTGACACAGGTTTTGTGCTGTTTTATTGATGATAATTTTGGTTCTACCATATTGAATTTATTATAACATATTCGGTATCTTATAGCTGCTAAACCCCAGATTTCATACTTCGCTCTCTTATTCATATTGCATTTATACTAGTACACCGCATCATAAATTCATACTTAGGATCTGTCGCTGGCACGTACATGCTTGCGATTGCCACTTATGATATTACTTACTACTCAAGAGCTGGCAACTCACCCCTGTTATGCCACAGTGTCTTGCAGGGCCGTTCCGTCAGTATAGTCATGACGGGGCATACCACTACTACTTTTGCTATGACTTTCTAGATTGCGAGTATTCTTTTGTCTTCTACCTTGTATACTTTTTCATTGTATCTAGTATACTCCATCTACCACTTGTATATTTGACTTAGAGAAGAAACTGAGAGACTTGTATTATATCTGACTCTGGGTGTCGTGCTCGTGTGAGCTGACTTTTATGTTTTTATTTTGGATGTTATTTTTCTTTCTTATTTCTTTATTTCTTCTCACTATGATGTCGTATATCTTGCTTGTGGTTGTGTTCCGCCAGATGGCGTTGAGATTGTTTCTAAGTGGGGATGCTATTATATATCATGCTTATGTATCGGTTTGGACTAGATTTTACAAATAGATGCTGCCGAAAATTTTTACAATAACTCGATCTTCAAAAAAGTTTTGATATAATTCTTCTACTTCAAAAATTTACACTTTAAACAAAAAATTTTACCGCTCTACTTCACGGTTTTGATTCTGAGTTTCGGCTTACTTGAATTACGTTATGCCTTTAGACGTTGTGTGATTTAAGTGCCGGTCATGTTCTTCATTTGGGTCATGACAAAGCTGGTATCAGAGCGCTAGGTTTTACCTTTCTGAGTGTAGGATGACCCTTGATATGATAAAGTAGGTAACTTAAGCAGAGTGACGAAGCGTGTGTATGTTCTGCGGCATACTCACGATACGATACTCCGCTTAAGTGACCTTAGGACATATGCTTTGTAATTCCTTTTCCTTGATTCCACGTATCCTTTTGTTCCGATTGCTATGTTCTTACCGAATCCTATTTCTTGTTCCTGCCACTATGCCGCCGAAGACTATGAGGTCCCAGAGGGCTGCCGCCAGAGACGAGGTTAGGACGGCTCGTCTGAGACGAGGACCGACCAGGGCGGTACGCCTACCCCTCAGGAGCAGATTGATCCTCCTTTCCTAGGCCGGATTGCTAGGATGGAGGCCGGATTGCTAGATTTATGCCAAATGGTTGGATCTTTGGTCGAGGCCAGCCGAGCACAGAGATTTGATGATGTTCTGCCTACTACGGGGACCGTGATAGTACCTACTGCTCAAACAGTTGTACCTGCCGCTACCGAGACTATCGCAGTATCACTACCAGAGTTTATGAGGCTAAAGCCTTCGATTTTCACTGGCACAGACACAGCAGAGAATCCACAGTCATTCCTCGACAGGATGACCAGGATTTGTCATTCCCTGAGATGTTCTGATTCAAGATCGGTCGAGCTTGCTAGTTTCCTTCTGGATGGTCTTGCCCAGACTTGGTATGAGTCCGTTGAGAGAGGCCGAGCTGCAAGTCTTCCTTCTATGACATGGGATGAGTTTTCGACAGTCTTTCTTGCTCGTTTCCTTCCGCAGAGCGTCAGGGATGCTTGAGCTCGCAGCTTTGAGTCTTTGCGCAAGACTCCTGTTATGACCGTGGCTGAGTACGATATCCAGTTCACCCAGCTATCCAGATATGCTCTTTATTTGGTGGACACCGAAGAGAAGAGCATCAAGAGATTTGTGCAAGGTCTTGACTCACAGTTGTTCCTTTCTATTGGCGCCCAGCACTTTGACACCTATGTAGCAGCGATGGACACAGCTATGCTAGTGGAGGAGCGTATTACCGAGACTATGATTGTTCCGGGACCGAAGCGGGTTCGCACTGGTGTATCAGTTTTAGGGCAGATTGGTAGAAGTATGGCAGGAAGAGGCTGCGGCGGATTCTTTCTAGGCTGTGGTGGCGGCAGAAGCTTGATACGGGGCCAGTTATTTAGCTCTTACTTACCTGGTCAGCAGACGTCGCTAGGATGGTTTCGGTGTGGGAGTCTGCATCACCGCGTCAGGCATTGTACTGTGAGGCGCCAGGGTGAAACAGCAGTTCCACAGGTCACCTTACCACCTTCACCTCCTCTTCCGAGAGAATTACCTCCTACGCCCGTCGTTACTCCATGCCAGACCGATGCTCAGAGAGACCGTGGTCAAGACGGTCCTATTCAGAGGGGACGAGGTGGCAAAGGCAGAGGACGGCAGGGCACCGGTAGAGGACAGGCCTGAGTTTTTGCTTTGACTCCTCAAGATACGCAGGCATCGAATGCTGTTATGATAGATACTCTTTTTGTGTGTTCTTTCGACGCGCGCATATTGTACCGAGGTTGGGCCGAGATTCATCCTCGTTAGATTAGCCACTAGTTGTGATTACTCCCGTAGGAGAGTCCTTTATCGTTCAACACGTGTTCCGATCGTGTTCCGTTCGTATTGGGGATAGAGATTCTTCTGTTTATTTGATACTTCTCGACATGTTACTTCAATGTTCTACTTGGTATGGACCGGTTAGCCACTTGTTATGCGTCCATGGACTGCCGTGAGAAGGCGGTCAGATTTAGTTTTCCAGGAGAGCCAGTTTTTTGTTGTTTAGGCGGTCAGATTTAATTTTTGCCCTTTGCGATAGTCGGCTCTTGAGGAAAGGATGTCGGGGATTCTTAACATATATTCGTGATGCTGGAGACACAGAGATACCGTTGGACCAGGTTCCGATTGTGAGAGAGCTCCCTGATGTGTTTCCCGATGAGTTACCCGGGTTACCGCCAAAGCGCGATATCGAGTTTTCCATCGACTTGATCCCCAGCACAGGGCCAATTTTTATACCGTCTTATCGGATGGCCCTGACAGAGCTTAAAGAGCTTAAGGATCAATTGCAAGATTTTCTTGATAAGGGACTTATTCGACCGAGTGTGTCGCCTTTGGGAACTCCTGTTTTGTTCGTTAAGAAGAAGGACGGCAGTATGAGATTGTGTATCGACTATCGTTAGCTGAACCAGGTAACGGTGCGGAATACGTATCCTTTACCTCGCATTGACGATTTGTTCGATCAGCTCCAGGAAGTGGGATACTTTTCAAAGATTGATTTGTAGTCAGGTTAACATCAGTTGCGGGTCTGGAATGATGACATTCCGAAGACTGCTTTTCGGACGCGCTACTGGTATTACGAGTTCTTGGTGATGTCGTTCGGGCTCACCAATGCCCTAGTAGCGTTTATGGATTTGATGAACCGAATCTTTAGGGCGTTTCTTGACTAGTTTATTATCGTATTCATTGACTATATGCTGGTGTACTCCAAGAGTCGAGAGGAGCATGAGCAGCATTTGAGGATTACATTGCAAACATTGAGGGAGCACCAGCTGTTTGCCAAATTCTTGAAGTGTGCTTTCTATCTTGATAGTGTTGACTTCTTAGGTCATGTGGTTATGAGAGATGGTATACAAATGACCCGAAAAAGATCAAGGTTGGACAGCATTGGTCCAGACCTGTTTCAGTGACAGAGGTTTGCAGCTTCTTGTGCTTAGCCGTTACTACCATTGTTTTGTACAGGATTTCTCTCGTATCGCTGCACCGCTGACCGAGCTAACTCGAAAGAGGGTTCTGTTTCTTTGGACCGAGACATGTGAGCAGAGTTTTCAGCAGTTAAAGACTCGTTTGACGACTGCACCCGTTCTATTTTTGCCTTCAAGCTCAGGCGGCTATGTTGTTTATTGTGATACTTCTCGAGTGGGTCTAGATTGCATGTTGATGCGGCACGGCAGAGTCATCGCTTATACTTCTCGGCAGTTGAAGAAGCATGAGCAGAACTATCCTACTCACGATCTAGAGATGGCTGCGATGGTCTTTGCGCTCAAGATTTGGAGACATTACTTGTATAGCGAGTCGTGTCAGATCTTTACGGACCACAAAAACCTGAATTACATCTTCCAGCAGCGGGATCTGAATTTGAGGCAGCGTCGTTGGATGGAGCTCGTGAAAGACTATGATTGTGAAATCCTTTATCACCCGGACAAGGCAAATGTTGTAGCCGATACTTTGAGTCAGAGGCCTGGAGGTAGTTTTCCCATTTGAGCGCAGTTCAGAGATAGTCTTCTACAGATTGGCAGATTTTATGTGACAGTGGAGTACAGTTTGAGTTCACTTCCAACGAAGGACAGTTTTCTTATGTCTGCACTCGTCCACTTTTACTTGATCACATCCGGGAGGCATAGTCTGACGATACTCGTTTGTCTCAGATTATAGAGCAGGTTCGACAGAGGAGAGATTCAGAGTTTGTGATTGATGGCCAGGGAGTGCTACGATTTGGGACTCGTCTATGTGTACCAAATTCTAAGGGGCTGAGATGTGAGATCTTAGAGGAGGCACATCAGTCAGCATACAACGTTCATCCGGGTTCCACCAAAATGTATCATGATTTGAGAGATATCTACTGGTAGGAAAGGATGAAGAGAAATTTTTCAGATTTCGTTTCGAGATGCCTGACTTGCCAGCAAGTCAAGGCCGAGCACCAAAGACCGATTGGAGAGTTAAAGCCTTTGCCCATTCCGGAGTGGAAATGGGAGCAGATCTCCATGGACTTCATTGTGGGTCTACCTAGGTCAAGTCAAGGGTATGATTCTTTTGGGTGATTGTAGACCAATTGACGAAAGCGGCTCACTTCCTTCCCGTGAAGACCACTTTCGGGTTTGCTCAGTATGCTCAGCTCTATATTGATGAGATTGTGCAACTGCACAGCGTTCCGACATGCATTGTTTCCGACAGAGGCACCCAATTTACCAGCCGTTTTTGGTATAAACTTCAGGAGGTTTTGGGTACCTGTTTGAGTTTCAGTACCGCTTTCCACCCATGGTCCGATTGTCAATCAGAGCGGACTATACAGACTCTCGAGGATATGCTTCGAGCATGCATACTAGATTTTGCTTGCAGTTGGGATCGTCACTTACCCTTGATAGAGTTCTTCTACAATAACAGTTATCAGGAGATGATTCAGATGGCACCTTTCGTGGCCTTGTATAGAAGAAAATTTCGATCGCCGGTATGTTGAACCGAGCTTAGTGAAAGCAGGATTTTAAGACCGTAGTTAGTCCAGGAGACTACAGAGAAGATCCAGTTAATCCAGGATAGGATGAGAGCAACCCAGAGCAGGCAGAAATCTTATGCCGATCGTCGTCGTCGGATACTTGAGTTCGCAGTGGGTGATCATGTTTTCTTACGGGTCTCGCCGATGAAGGGTGTGATAAGGTTCGGAAGGAAGGGGAAACTTAGTCCCAGATATGGGGGTCCTTTTGAGATTCTTGAGCGAGTCGGTACCTGTTCATATCAGAATTTTGCATTATTATATTCTCCATTCTTAATCATATTACAAATAAATAGGTGCTTTTGATCCATGTCTGCTAAATAGTTGTAGGTTACAGGTTCTCAGAACAATTCAGTGAAATTCATGAAAAGATGTTACAAAAGTGAGACTACAACCAACAATAGATGAATCTATATGATGTCGCGTAATAGTTCAAGGAACAAATGAAGATCAGCAAACAGTTTAATTGCACAAAGCACAAGGGCAGCACAAGATCCAAGACTTCAACGCGAAGCTTACGGTAAAAGTCCACAAATTCTGCACTGTTGGAAATCTGGAAGAGAATTGAAGAGATTCTGAAAGACCAAATGAAGAAAGCAGAAGATAAAGGCAACTTGAAAAAACCCTAAAGAATTGGGCCCATGAGCCCACCAAATGGCCGCGGATCCGCGGCCAAACAGGCTATTTTGCCGCGGTTCCGCGGCCGTGTAATGCACGTGTCGGTGGGGTGTCGGTGCTTTGACTCGGTCTTTGGGGTTATTTTGTAATTTCATGTATGGATCAGAATGTAAACCTAGGGTTTTTCCCATCTATAAATAGGAGGGCTCAAAGCCAAATAAAGTGTGCCTCTTCTACGGTGCCTCTTTTGAGATGGCTCTTTTTAATTTCTAGATTAAATTTTAATTTCCTTGTAATCGTCAAGAGGTCATCAATAAAGGTATTTTTTTTATCGTGCATTCTTTTATCTGAATTTAATTCCTGAATTTTTATCTGTCTATTATTATCTGCAACTTAGATAGTCTTTTAAAATTATAAAAATGAATCTTATCATAACTTCCCTAATGAGTGAGTAATTCCTCACTTATTAGGGTTAGAATTGGGAAGGTTTGAGAGAAGTAAATCTCTCTCTCTCTCCTTTCTTTGCCCATATAATTTTTATAATAGAACTCTATTTAAATAACCACACACCGCTCACTACGGCACCCTATCCTACAAGATAGCAGTGATTCTCTAGTTAGACCAGTTGTGGTTGTTTAAATAGAGGTTAGGGCTAAGAGTTAAGAAAGGACGGACAAGGACCAAAAGGAAGAAACTAAGTTTCTTCCTAATCGTGCTAATCCCCTTTGTTGACTATTACCCTAACACCTATATTCTTCACTGGGGCATTGAAAGCAGTCGGTAGAATCCCTTTTCCAAACTAACCTAATTCTAACCCTAGCAAGACTTTTAATCAATTTAATCTCATTCATAGATCGTAAAACAAAACCCGACTTGATCGGATTAACTCGTTAGAACATAAAGAAAATGAATCCATCTCCCTGTGGACCGACCTGTACTCAACCGGCTAGCGACCAAGCGACACCGTTATTGATTGCGGTATATTCTTAACTTTGATTTTAAAACGCACGCATACGTAAGACCTCTCTCAATCAAATGGCGTCATTGCCGGGGAGACGGTAGTCTCTTTCTTTGTGTAATTTCGGGTTAATTGAAATTGAAAAAAATTATAAAAATTGAAAATATAAAAACTAAAAAAAAAATTCATCTTGTTCTTTTTAAGAGGTATTGTGTGAATTGCGCAGGAAAAGAAGATGGACTGATTCAGATCTGGAAAAAGCCAGTGAACAAATCAACAAATAGAAGATCTGAACAGACAGAGGAGAATCACAACAGACAACAGAAAAAATTTGGAGATCCAAACCAACTTAACCACCACGGAACCGCGGTGAATTCAAGCGTTTGACCGCGGAACCGCGGTCAACTGCTGACGTCAGCACCCCAAAAAATTTTGTAAGTATTTTTGTCCCCTCTCCTACCTTGAGCTCCACTGAAAATTTTTCCTGCAGGGTTCTTTGCGCAAAATCTTTCTTCCTCTCCAATAAATTGTTTTTTGTGCAGGATTCTTTGCGCTGCCAAATAAAAAAAAATTTGCAAGTGTTTTTGGTGTGCTAACTGCTTTGCATAATTAATACAGACTTTTAAGGGGCTATAACACCAATCCAGATTGGGTGGGCATTTCATTACCCTTCCTAAAACCCTAAAAATCACAAAAAGCATATGCATCAACTCTCGAGTTAATTAAAAAATATTTAGACTCAGCCAAATAAGGACTGTCGCGCTCATTAGGACAGAGAAAGGTTGTGGGCAATCAGTCGTTTATCTAAACCTGAGTTTGTGGTGCCTAGGCTAGACAAGTGGGAAAGGTAATTTTAAAAGGCCCGCCTCACGGTGATTCATGAGCGAATCTCTCCTTTCTTTACTTGTGCTTACCTGACCACAATTGGCGGTGAAGAGGCGATTTGAGGGATATCTCACAACTTACCCTTTGGACCAGTTAAGAGCAGTCTAGTTGACTTAGGAGACCCTAGCTCTAGATTTGATTGTGCATGATTAAACTGTGGTTATTTGAAATTGTATTGTAGTTCCGTACAATTTTTTGCAAAACTCTTTCTAAAAAAAACACTTTCAAAAATTTCAAAACTCCAAAAATAAACAATTTTTTTTTTAAAAAAAATTTAAAAAATTTTATTAAAAAATCACATTCTTTTTCTTCTCCTTTCTCTCATCACATCATGGGTACCCTACGTCGCAAAACTCTTGCCGAACTGTGGTACCCACAACCAGACATTATTTCCTACGCTTCTTGTTTTGGTCGAATTTCGAACGACCCCTCCATGCCAAAAATCTCTTTGAAAGATCGAATAGACGCGTCTAGGGCATCCAGTTGGACTCCGCAATCTATCTTATATCAACCATTTCAACCTTCACCACCTTCTTACATTGATACTCTTTTTTCGAGTCCTGTTGTAACTCCAAAATCCATGTCTATTGCTGAACATATTGAACAATCTCGTAACCGATCTTTCACTCCTTTCACCACTGCGAATTCTTTGGATCAACAATTCCATTCACCTTCTTATCCAAATATTGATCCTACTCCTATCCAACCATTCAATTCCTACCAGTCCTACCCGACTTTTGCACCTTCCCTAAATATTGCTTCTATACAGTCATTTGGGAGTTTCCAGTATCCAAACAACTTTGAATCTTTTACTGAAACCCCTTCACAACCAATGTCTAGTCTGGAACAGTCGTTGGAAGACTTTATGGTAGCGTCAAGACAACATATGATGGATGTGAATGCGTCCATAGCCGCCCTTATACAACCTAGTGACCCGGTAGCTAGTTTCCAACTAGCTCCAAATTTTCCAATGTATAATGAGGCGGTTGGACAGATTGAGAATTTGAGTGGTGAGAGTGAGCTGTGCACCCTTCCAAATCAAACCTACCCATCCCCAATTGAATCCCACAAGTCCGGTTTTGAATGTCTATCAAGTGTCCCAAATGATTCACCAGTTGAAGTTAGAACGCTTAATGAATTGTGTGACTTTGTAGTGTTTGATTTACCCGATTGTGAAGGGTTTATTTCGAGTGAAACCATCACTAATCCTTTTGACCTCTACACTTCCACTCTAGAACTTGAATTGATTGATATCCATGCTTTTGATGAGGTGTCTGAGAAATTTAATTTTCGCTTGATCGAGGATATTGACGCTGGGAATATTTTGGATGATGAACCCACATATTTGGATAAGTTTCTCTCTCCAAATCATCATCCCGAGTCCTTAATTGTTTTTCCCGAACCCCATATGCGTCTAAATTTTGATGATAAATGCATGGATGAGATAACTTTTGAGGGGAATTTTGAGGATAGTATTGAGGATGAACCAGTTTTGCTTGATGAGTCGGATTTTCCAATTCATCCTGTCCATTCTACTGACTGTGTACACCCTCCAGAATCTTTAACCGATACCCTTCCTCAATCACTTCCCTCCATTCTCGTTCCGACCTTGCAAGAAACCGTTACACTTTCATTTTCAATGTCTGGTTTACCAAGTTCGACGTACCCATGTTTTCTCACAAATCTTGAGGGATTTGACCTCATTTCTCAGTGGGTTGATAGATTAGCACAATCGCTTCTTACACACCGGTCATTACAAATTGTGCTAATTTATACACTGCATTTCCACCCTCAAGTTCGTATTCCACTGCTTTCTCCTACTTTCTCTGGTTCTTCTTATAATCTTCCTTTAATGATAGCGAGTATTAATGAATCACAATCCGATAATTCAAGTTTGATCATTCCAGAAAGACAACTTGATTTGGATACTTTTGAAAATGAGGTAGATAAGTTTTTCGAGTCTCCTACCTCCATAATTTTTGACAAATCAAGTATAATAAATTCTGGCACAAAACTTACTGACAGCAAAATATTCAATTATATCGATGAGAGTTTTGAAGAACTTTTTGCTGACGAACTCGCATTCCTAAATGACACGGATTTTGTGATTAATCAACCTCCACCTGAACAAGTCGAACCACCACCATTTCTTTTTCCCTTCCGCCATTCTTCTCCTCCACCGAGACCGTATACTGCTTCTATCTCCATACGGTCTCGTGTGTTTCTCATTTGTTTTCTCTACACTCCATTCTTTCACCAACCACACAATTATAACGATAAAATTTTTGAATGATTGGTGCTAACTTTTGGCCTGTGTAAGGCCTTGTATAGCTTGATACGGTGTTTTTCTCCCCCCAACTATGAATTTTAACGCTTAAACAGTGGAAACACTGTTTCACTTAAGTTTGGGGGGGACCTTTTTGTATATATATTTTGTTTTCTTTTTCTGTTAATAATAATAAAAAAAGTGATAAAAAACCAAAAAATAGGGGAGTGCCGACAATTTTGACCCTCTTGATGTAGCCTGATAGTGAGGGCACTGTCAAGTTTATGTTTGGGGGTGTGCTCGGTAAGGTTTCTTCTTTCACATTCATATGTATATTTTTGCATTTGCATACTTATTTTAAAACCAATAAAAATTGAAAATTTTTAAAAAATTATAAAAATTGAAAAGTTCAATTTTGACCATATTTAATTTAAGTTTAACATGACGGTTTACTAGTTAGGAAAAACTAGATCCTAAACTTAGTAAATTAAAAACCCTAAAAATAACTTTTCTTAAAGTTTAACCGTAAAAAATATATTTCCTTATAGTTTATTTAGAAATAGGCAAATTTTGAGTTCAGTTCTTGAGCTAAGTCAAAATAAGTAAAGAGTATTGAAATTTTTTATTGAAGTGTAAGTCTGAAAAATAATTCTGTACTTTTAGTCTAAATTTTGAAAATATATATCCTACAACTCGCACATACACGCATCTTAAAATTTGGGATAGTAGAGCATACCTTGAATTGCTCTTGTCTAAAATCCTTAGTATGAGAAAAAAATTAAATAAAAGTATGAGTGTGAATAAAGAGATATAAAAAAATGAACACTGGTTTTGTAATTACTTAAGGCTGCGTAAAATAAAAAAATATATAGCGAGGATGCTTTATCACCTAGTGCCTTAGACCAACTGGTTTGGGAGTCACTGCTAAAATCTTAGGTATTACAAGACGAGAAATTACGCCTTAATGCGCAAACACATTTTGTAATCGGTCGTTAGTACCTCAAGAAGTATTAACGGTCGCATGAAAGATGCGTGAGCAATTTCATCTAAAATTCATCAACTAAAAGTACTTTGGACGATGGACAAGAGTATGATAGCTTGAATTGAATTTCCAAGTGTAGGGGTGATACATACACACACGTAGGGGTATATGATTGGGTTTGGGTGAGAGATAGGAATATGACTTATATCTTCAGTAGAGATGATAAAAATTCCTAAGTTGAGATGTAACCTTAGAAGGAAAATTCAAAATATGCTGAAATCTACGTAAATTTGCAGAACATATACGATCTTAAGTTAAAAAATAAGTAGGTGTGAAAAATACGGGTTGATAATTTCTAAGTTAAGGATAATAGAATTTCTTGCTAGAACACCGAATTGAAGAATGAAAATCAATAGGCCAAATTGATAGGATTTATGGGTAGTATCCGCTGAAAACCCTCAGGAGACAACACTCCTCCTATTAGGGACACCTAGAGGTTTAACAGCTTGTTGCATGAACTCAGTGCAATAGCGATTCCCTGCGAAAGTGAGGTTAGGATTTTTCAAGAATAAAATTGGTTTTGCTCGGGACGAGCAAAAGATAAGTTTGGGGGTATTTGTTCATATCAGAATTTTGCATTATTATATTCCCCATTCTTAATCATATTACAAATAAATAGGTGCTTTTGATCCATGTCTGCTAAATAGTTGCAGGTTACAGGTTCTCAGAACAATTCAGTGAAATTCATGAAAAGATGTTACAAAAGTGAGACTACAACCAACAATAGATGAATCCATATGATGCCGCCTAACAGTTCAAGGAACAAATGAAGATCAGCAAACAGTTCAATTGCACAAAGCACAAGGGCGGCACAAGTTCCAAGACTTCAACGTGAAGCTTACAGTAAAAGTCCACAAATTCTGCACTGTTAGAAATCTGAAAGAGAATTGAAGAGATTCTGAGAGACCAAGTGAAGAAAACAGAAGATAAAAGAAATTTGAAGAAATCCTAAAGAATTGGGCCCATGAGCCCACCAAATGGCCGCGGATCCGCGGCCAAACAGGCTATTCTGCCGCGGTTCCGCGGCCGTGCAATGCACGTGTCGGTAGGGTGTCGGTGGTTTGACTCAGTTTTTGGGGTTGTTTTGTAATTTCATGTATGGATCAGAATGTAAACTTAGAGTTTTTCCCATCTATAAATAGGAGGGCTCAAAACCAAAAAAAGTGTGCCTCTTCTAGGGTGCCTCTTTTTAATTTCTAAATTAAATTTTAATTTCCTTGTAGTCGTCAAGAGGTCATTAATAAAGGTATTTTTTTATTGTGCATTCTTTTATCTGAATTTAATTCCTGAATTTTTATCTGTATTTTATTATCTGTAACTTAGATAGTCTTTTAAAATTATAAAAATGAATCTTATCATAACTTCCCTAATGAGTGAGTAATTTCTCACTTGTTAGGGTTAGGATTGGGAAGGTTTGAGAGGAGTAAATCTCTCTCTCTTCTTTCTTTGCCCATACAATTTTTATAATAGGACTCTATTTAAATTAACCATACACCGCTCACTACGGCACCCTATCCTATAAGATAACGGTGATTCCCTAGTTAGACCAGTTGTGGTTGATTTAAATAAAGGTTAGGGCTAAGAGTTAAAAAAGGACGGATAAGGACCAAAAGTAAGAAACTAAGTTTCTTTCTAGTCGTGCTAATCCCCTTTGTTGACTATTACCCTAACACCTATATTCTTCACTAGGGCATTGAAAGCAGTAGGTAGAATCCCTTTTCCAAACTAACCTAATTCTAATCCTAGCAAGACTTTTAATCAATTTAATCTCATTCTCAGATCGTAAAACAAAACCCGACTTGATCGGATTAACTCGTTAGAATATAAAGAAATGGAATCCATCTCCCTATGGACCGACCCGTACTCAACCGGCTAGCTACCAGGCGACACCGTTATTGATTGCGGTATATTCTTAACTTTGATTTTAAAATGCACGAATACGCAAGACCTTTCTCAATCAGTACCATCGCCTATTGTTTAGCACTTCCGCCTATTTTTCCGGATGTACACCCCGTATTTTATGTATCGATACTTCGCAAGTACCTTCATGACCCTTCTTACGCGATTCCAGATGATCCAGCTGGAGCGCGATCTTTGTTTCACCGAACAGCCGGTAGTTATCCTGGATCGGCAGATGAAAAAACTACAGTCAAAGGTATTACCGTCCGTGAAGATTCTATGGCGTAGTCCGAACAGCGAAGAGGTTATATTGGAAGCCGAGAGCGAGATGCGGAAGAAATTTGCCCATCTCTTTGAAGATACGCCTAGTTAGATTTTAAATTCAAGGACCGAAATTCCTTAAAGGGGAAGATTGTAACGATTTAAAATTTGTTTAGAGTTAATTATAATTTAATTAGCGGTATAACATGGGGTTTTCAATAAAACTTAGCTAATAATTATTTTCACACACACACACACACACATATATATTTATTTATATATTTATTTATTTATTTGTTAAATTATTTTAATTATACACGCGTATATATATATATATATATATATATATATATATATATATATATATACCGTTAACAAGATGTTAGTTTAAGGTAAAACATGTTTAGGCAACCATGATATTTTAAACTACAATTTATATTTGTTTATAAATATTTTACATATTGGATGGTTCTAGAAAAATAGAGAAAAAGAAAATAATAATGAAACTGAGAAATATGTGTATGGTGCAGTAAATGAAGGGTTGAATTTAGGCCATGGTTAATTTTAGCCATTCCTCTCTAGATCTTTCTCTCCCACATTCTCTCTTCTTCTTTCTTCTTTATAATTTTCATTTAAACTCTTCTCTACCTCCTAAATTCCCACACAAAGCCCTACATAAATCAATACAAATTCTTCATAAATTATCTCAAAAATCCAATTTTTATCTCTTCAAGAGTTCTTTTTGAAGCAAGACTTCATCTTGTGGCAACCTTTTCAAGTTAGGGTCTCCTTCTTTTCATTTTAAGGTATTAGCCAAGTTTAAATATGTTTTACTAACCTTGTGTCTTAAAAATTTATAATTTAGATTAAATGTTGTGTTTTGAGTAGTTTTAGAATCTAAAATGAGGTTTAAGCTAAACTTGGGGTTATGATGACTTGTAGAGTAATCATAACCTAAAATGGGTTAGTCAAGAGTACTTTAGTGCTATATAACCTTGTTTAACCATTAAGTTTTCACTAAATCTCCTTAATATTTCAAATTAGTGTTAAAATCTAGTTTTAGTTTAAGGTTAGAGTTTCAAACAAAATCTGCTATCAAACCAGTGGTCACGGAGAAAAGTTGCAATTACTGTGAGCTGGTCATAGGACCAAAGATACACCCTCAAAATCCGAGCCCCTATCTCCAAGATTTGGCCACCAAAATATTGGTTTTGGCCGCAAATTACGGCCCCTCCAGGAAGTTTGGTCGTAGGTTTTTGTTGGGGGCTCTCTGGAACTCCAATTAGGTCTCTGGAATGTGCAACTTTTTCTAATTATATATATATATATATATATATATAAATCCAGGACCATTTTACCTTATTTTAAGCGTTATGATAACTTATGATATGGTCCTTCGGATTCTTGTGCTAGTGTTTCTCTTGGTTAACAGCCCTTAGGGGTAGTCTTAGACGTTGTTGCACACGTTTAACACGCTACGTTCATAGGTGTCAACTCATAAGAGTTAGTTCATTCGTATAGTATATGTTTACGTGTCATATCGGATTTCTAGCCTCATGTGCTAAGTTTTGTGCGATTTTAGGATCGGTTGTGAAGACGTCAGATACGACTAGGAAAGAAAAGGAGATGGTCGGATTCGAGTAGCCGAGGCTATTCCAGTGAGTAGATTTAACATATATGGGGGAATCGTTCGGATGGCGTAAAAGCGCCCGATGTTTAGAACTAGTTACAAATCTTATATACATATACCTATACACATTTCCATATTGCATACGCATTATCATAAGTATTGATATCTTCACACTAGAACACTTGCACCCACTAACCTATATGTACACACACGCTATTGGTAACTGCTATGTCACGTACACTATAGAACTCGCATAATAACTTGCATTTGCATTGTATCTTATTGATATATAGATCCTCGCGTTATTCATCTAACTTGCATCATATAAATATCATGTACATTTGCAATCATCGCCATATTCATATATTATGATGTTTTGTAAGATTTCTATTTTCATGAGATTTCTGATTTAGGAAACCGCATGTACATTTTGAAAACTTATGATTTTTTTAAAAACTCGGTTTCTCTTGATATGATGTGTGGCGACCACCATGAGTTTTCTCGGTTCTGGGGTATGTGTATACCCGATTCGAGGAGAGAGGAGACACCGTCTGCGGGTACATGGTGGACCCGGTAAGGTACCTCAGGGCAAAAAGATCGTATAGAAAGACGTTGTGCCTGGCAAGGGGACAATACCTACCGGTGATTGTTTGGCTCGGCGGATATCCGAAAGATACCGACCGCAATCGTGTGATCAGATTGATTTGAGGGCCGATCTGAGAGACGGCACCTGAGATATTGAGATTTTTAGTGTCGATGTTTAACACAGGTTTTATGTCGTTTTATTGATGATATTTTTGGTTCTACCATATTGAATTTATTATGACGTATTCAGTATCTTATAACTGCTACACCCCAGATTTCATACTTCGCTCTCTTATTCATGTTGCATTTATAGTACACTACATCATAAATTCATACTTAGGATCTATCGCTGGCACGTACATGCTTGCGATTGCCACTTATGATGTTACTTACTAGTCACGAGCTAGCAACTCACCCCCGTTATACCACAGTTTCTTGCATGGCCCACCCGTCAGTATAGTCACGGCGGGGCATACCACCACTACTTTTGCTACGACTTTTTAGATGTGAGATTTTATAGGTGGGTTGCGAGTATTCTTTTGTCTTCTACCTTATACAATTTTTCATTGTATCTAATATACACCATCTACCACTTGTATGTTTGACTTAGAGACGAGACTGAGAGACTTGTATTATATCTGATTCTGGGTGTCGTGCTCGTGTGAGCCGACTTTTATGTTTTTATTTTGGATGTTGTTTTCCTTTCTTATTTTCTTATTTTTTTCGCAATATGATGTTGTATATCTTGCTTGTGATTATGTTCCGCCGGATGGTGTTAAGATTGCTCCCAAGTGGGGATGCTATTATATAGCATGCTTATGTATCGGTTCGGACCAGTTTTTACAAATAGATGCTGCCGAAAATTTTTACAATAACTCGATCTTCAAAAAGCTTTTGATATAATTCTTCTACTTCAAAAATTTACACTTTAAACAGAGATTATTACCACTTTACTTCACGGTTTAAATTTTGGGTTTTGACTTACTTGAATTACGTTACGCCTTTAGACGTTACGTGATTTAAGTGCCGGTCACGTTACTTATTTGAGTCGTGATATTGGTAGTCTATAAGCACATCCTTAAATGTTCTTAGTCATAGGAGTATCGAGACTGGGTATCGATATTTCAGAATAGACTAATGTATACGTTTCTAGACCCCGACGAGAGGCGGTAGCAAGTCTCATGGCCATTGGTGTGTTGTACCTAAGATTGTATACAGGTGCTCACTGGAGGTGAGTACACTGAACGGACTCGCCAAGAACTTCTAGATGGTAGTATACCTATCGTCATATAGCAGTTCTCAATTGATATAAGTACTGGTAGTTTGCTGACCTGAGATCGTCATTTATCTCGTATGGGTTCTCACTGTACTTAGATTACTATTCTACCACAGCTCTACTAAGTCGTGCAAACAGATTTTAGTTGGGTACAGTCTTGATCCACATAGAGACGGTGAGTGATCGTCAGGGATTCGTCTCTTCCGGTATAGGGAATCGATGTTACACTGTGTTCGGTTGGCTATCACCATAAGTTCCTGCCCAGGACGGATAAAATTTACTGATTGGAGATTAGTATTTTCTCGGTTTGGTATGGGATTGACACCGACACGATTTATCAAGTTATTAGGGGCCTGGCGTTAACCACCTCCTAAACCCGGTATTCGATACTCTTAGACGAAGAGATCGGACTGTACGGAGAATGTCACTTACAGGCTCAGTAGGGGTACGGATGTGTTTGCTCATCGGCCTTTCTTTCGTTAAATGCCTGGGTAACCGTTACGTACAGCTAGTGCTGCTGACGTACTTATGGTTAAACCTACTGCCAGCGTATTGTCAGATCTGTCCCACACATGGAGTTTCCGGTTCAGGCGAAACGATATAGTATATACGTATTTTGATACGCACTCAGGTTCGGTTAAATACGTGTATTCAGTGCACGTACTTTAATCGGGCGTTTCGATAATATTAGCAGGTTTGAAAGATAGCAGGGTCATTATACGCTAGTATATTTCTCATTATCTCTCTTTTGGGTATTCGTATTTTGACATGAATACGGTATTTATACGAATACGGGTATTTATATAAATATGGGTATTTGTATTTTAATACAAATACGGATAATTTTATCTTTATTCGAATACGGATATTCGTATTTTTATACGAATACAGTATTCATATTTTGGTTCGAATACATATTCATGTATTTTGCTACATACTTGGTTTATGTATATGTGTGTGTGTGTGTACACATATACTCTTTCCACTCAATTTGAGAAGCTTAGTGAAAAGTGTGGATGGATGAATCATTGGAGCGAGTCATCCATCCACCCATTCTCCACTATTAAGAAGAAGAAGAAAGAAAAAGAAAAATATGAGGATTATTATTCATTCATGCTTTTTCTTCCTCTTCTTCTTCTTTTGTTAGCTTTAAAAATAGGATGGAAAATTTGTAAAGAGAGAGAACCATAAGAGAAGCACCACTACATCACTCTTACAATCCATTCTAAGCAAGCTTGGATTGTGAGTTGCTACACTTGATCATTTGGTGCGATGCTAAAACTTGATTCGCACTCTTTCGGGTGGATCATCTTCAACGAGGAAGATCGGCGTCCAAGTTTGTTCTCATTGGCTTCAGATCCTTGCATGAGTCCTTAGAGCGGTGTAAGGGTCTTTCGCAATTGTGCGGACACGCTACAAAAATAGTTAGCCCTCTAACTTTGCATGTGTAGATATCTAGTTTAGTGTTTAGAATCGATTATAGGGTATAGGTCACTGGTGCTTGCTTTTAAATTTTTGTTTTCGCTTCTGTCTTTACCGCAAGTCTTTTGACATGAGCACTAGAGTCCTAACAGTAAATGCAAAGTTAATAAAAGTTAATAGATAGATATAGTTGTGTAGTTAAAATTATAAGAAAATGTAAACAATGATAAATAATAACAGCACGATAAAGAGCAAAAAAAGATATAAATGGTTTATTGTAAAGTAGTAAATAAGTAAGGCGGTGATAAGGTGATAATAAATTAAGTTAATATATCGGTAAAGTAGGTATCAAAGACATCAATTATGTTCGCAAACACTTAAGTAATAATATGTAAGCAAAATAAATCAAGTAGGGAAAATAATAATATGGTATTATATCATATGTTATGGCATAAAGTCATTTTAGTGGCTAAACTTTATTATATCAGTATAGTTAGATTAGTAGTAGTATATTATTAGTATATATTGTGTACAATTAGTAATGTATCATATAATAATAATGAAATTTAGTTACAGTTGTTTGTTACAAGTAGTATGTTAGATAGGAAAAGGTAACGTATAAATACGGTTATAGGTAAATGAAAATGGTTGAATATATAGTTGTTGTATATGCAAAATATTATCATAGATATAATGTTTACAAAGGTTTGCTATAGTCAAGTATACATTTGGTAAAGAGTGTCAACATTATGAAGCAATATATATTATAAAGTATACACATTAGAACATTTTATATTAGACATTATTATTTAGTGCATTGGCATTAAGCAATTGTGTAATAATAATATATAGTATAGCACGTAAGTTGATATAAATAGTTTATATATGCAACAGAATAGTAAAATTATTATATACAGATGTTAATGTTAAATAAAATAATTAAAAGCATATAGTTCATAAGTTAATACAATAATATTATATACATACAATATATTAAGATCAAGAATTTAATAAAAAATATAATACAGTAAGTTTAATAATTTGTTTATTTCATAAACTAAATAGAATTTATAAATACATTTTTTTTCTTTTAAAGGGACTATCAACATGAAAATTTCATGAAGAAGTTTGCAACAAAAGAAAAAGAGAAGAAAAGGAGGGAACTTATATAATAAAGGGACGGCCTAAGATCGTTTCTCGACAGGCGAAAGATAGCCCGATTAGATCGAGACGAGAGAATGAGTCTTCGTCTCCCTCCGTTCGATTCTCTCGTCGACGGGCATTAGATCGGCGATGACAGATTGAACAGCGAAGAATAATTTTTTTTGAGTCACGATGTTTACTTTTTTTTTGAGTTACATATGAAAAGAAAAAAGTTTCTATGCTGTTTAAAATACCTAATTTTTTTTTTAAAATTTCAAAAGTATAGAATATATTAAATCGCAATATTGAATCTTGGGAATAAAATTTGAAAAAAAACTAATGAGATTTGATAGCTATATATATCGATATTTGTTTTCAAAAAACAAAATAAAAATAAGACTAAAATATTTAGTTTGTTTTATTAAAAAATATTAGACGTAGGGTTGTAGTGTTTTTTTTTATTACGGCAGAAAAGAAAAGGCTAAGGGGTTAAAGGGTTAAAATTTATTAAATTCTATCGATTACCTAAAACCAAAACAACAAAAAGAAAATAATCAAAACAAGCATATCAAAATAACAAACAATCTAACCAAAATAAACAAATAAATTTTATTTTTAATTAAAAGAAAATCTTTTCTCTTCCTTTAAAATATTTGGCTATATATTTAAAACCTGAGAATTTAAAATAAAAACTAAAATATTTCTGTCGTGGTTAAACCCTATGACCTATGGAATAGCAATGCAAGTGTAATAACCAAGATATATAAGAATGGACTATGTATATCATATACAATATATCAAAGAAAAGGAGCAATTCTTGAAAAAAGGCAAAAACAAGGAAGATGCTAAGATTTTGTGGTCTTTACATCACCATCCCAAACCCATCTCCTTCAACCTATTTAACACCGTTGGCTAGTCACCGTTATTTTTAGGGTTTTTCTGTGCCAATCAAACTTGATTAGGGATTTTTTGGGAGATGGTCAAACAAATTATGAGTTTTGTGAACTTTAGCCTTAAATACTTCATGTCTCAGGTAACCCAAAATTTGGGATGAGGACTTTTTTTTGGTTATTGAGGAAAGAAACTAATTCCCATAAAAATATTTATTTATTATAGCTGTTTGTTCGATTTATAAGACCGAATTATAATTTTATAGTGTATAGTTTTGTTTCACGTGCCACCTGCGTCAATATCTAAATTGTCTGATAATCTATTTATTTACTTGGATCTGAAAGGTCTTCGACAGAACATTAAAAATCTTAGAATGTGTAAGAAAATTGGACTTGTTAAGCATGCAAAGAGAGCTTAGAGATAATCCAATTAGGAAGCAGTTTTCTACACAAACAAAAAAAAATGCTATTCTGTTGTCATGATTTGAGCCAATCGTATGGCAAGCTATCATTTATGCTAAATTTCAAGATCCGTCACTTCATATCTTTATCGACTGCCATATTTGAAAAAGTACGCTATGAATCTACAAAATAGATTTTAAAGGCATATCAAAGTTATAATAGTATATACACACAAAAGGAAGAAGAATAGTAGTGGGCACATATTACATGTAAGAAAATTGAGAAATTCTTTATAGATTTTTTTTTTTGAAATTTGACATTCAAAAGCAAAATAAGAAAACAAATTGTGGTTCAAATCTTTAGAAAAGGTCCAAGGATCCTGAATTGGATTCAACCTTCCGCGTGCGGGCGGGAGAGAGCGACTGTACCATGGGCTTTGGGTCTTACTTTGCTTTTCTGATGTGGGGCCATGAATGGTCCAGTCAATTCAAACCGGATTAGGTCTGACTCTTCTTCTTTTGACTTAGAGAGAATATTGGTTCGAATATTCTCCTATCCTGGTGAATTCACAGTTCAGGAATAATTCGGCGGGATCGAAATTCGAATTCAAAAAACTATTGAGAAAAAATCGGTTGGTATTCGAAAAAAATTCGGCAAGTGTTTAAAAAGAATTTCGAGCAACAAATTAATACATAAGGCTCTAGGTTTTAATTTTGTGAATTATTCGCTGTTTTTTGAGTTCTTCACTGTTTTTTCGAATAATTCATGAATTATATGACTACGGTATGGTGTGCATCACAAACCAAGCTTTCAGAAGAAAGACGGGCTTACATTATAAAACGAGCTACTTTTTTTTCTTCTCGCACACGAAGAGATTTAGTATAACTTTGAAGTTGTGTCTAAAAAATAAATGCAAATTACTAATTTAGAATACGCAACGAGGGAGAGAGATTGAAAGAGATCTGAAGTGGGACCATTTCTGCGGTCTGCAGAAAGAACCGGACGGGGACGGGTCCACCCAACTTAAATTAAACAGGAGGCCCGTCAATGGTTTTCCTGAGGGTCTCCATACACATTTGCGTTCAAATTACTTCTTTGAACGATGTTGTTGTTTTGGACCGTTGAACTTGGTGAATTTTTTTACTTATTTTTGGACAAGAAAAACTAGGGAAATCCATGCTCCAGAAAATCTTTATTTAAAAGAATGGCTTCTGAAATCACAACTTGTTATATATATATGTGTGTGTGTCGCCCCACGTCTCAGAGTGCGCTAAGATCGGCACGTGACAGAGCCAATCATACAACCTATGGTTAGGAACATCCCTCCACAATCACATTACGGCTGTTTATAAGATATCAAGAACGGTAGAAATAAATGAACTATCTAATACATGTCCATATGTCAGAATAAACGAGTCAAGAAATAATATATGTGCAATAAATCCAATAAACAATAACATCTGGAAAGTACGTCCCAAATACGGGCTCACATCAGGAAATGAAAGTACGGAAATAAAACTAAACTAAACTGGATACTAACAGGATCCTCACTGCTCGACCTGACGGCGGAAATACTCCTGATCAGCCTGCGAAAGAGACAGAAGATCTGGGTCATGCAGAACCCAGACGTCGATACGTCATAATATCAACAATAATAAATGAACAGGATACACGAAATATGCAGGCATGAATATAAACGACGACATGAATATAACCAGTAAACATGGATATGCAACAGTGAAGTGTATACGTGCAGGTGAAGTGCAGTGAGTAATCTAAACTATACTACTGGTTTATCTATTCTAAAGTCTTCGAAATCAATTAATATAATTCTCATCGTAACCCATCGGCCTATGCCCCGTTCATTCCCCACGGGACCATGGTAACAGGATTATTCTGTAACGTCCGGAAAAACGACAAACAATATATTCCGTAACACCCGGAAAAACGGCAAACAATATAATAGCCCTTTGAGTTACGTTCGGTTACATTCTTGATTTCCCCTTACCCCCAAGATTATGTGTTCAAGTTAGGTATTGCCAATCGCTATCTAATACCAACACAGGATCAAGCAGGTACAGGTTTTGTCTGAATAGACAACAGGATACGTCCGTCAGGACAACATGTCAGAATTGTCGGTATTAGTAACAAGATCAGGTAACAGGTCAAGTAGTGGTTTATCATGTCATGCCAGGTAGTGCACAGGTATCAAACGGATGCTCATAATAAACTGCAGCAAGTACGGATGCACGATAAAAATACGGATGCACAGATATCTATCAGGGATTATATCTACAACTTCATGATTACGCATTATGCACATTATCGAGCATGGGGTGCTAATATAACAGTAATATGAAATAATATGATATGACATGCAGCTAGATATGCAATAATGCGAACGGATATCGGAAAAACGGTAAAACTGTAATATGGATGCACACTACAATAAATATGCAATATTTTTATTAATAAAGATGCAAGTATAATAATATAGCATGTATCAAGCTAACTTGCATGCAATCAGATATGTAATTAAATGATACAGATGTGAATTGGTATCGTAAAACAGTAAAATGGTAACAGGGATGCACAATACAATGAACATGTAATATTATTATTAATATGGATGCAAATATAATAATATAGCATGTAGCAAGATAAACTTACCTGAACGGATATCGTGGTGGGGTGCGTACGCTGAGTTCGACGTCGGGTAAATATCGCAATATACACGCGCGCGCACGGGACAGGACCAGGCAAAGCAAGAGCACGACCACGCTGGCTGGGGATGTCAACTGAGTCGCTTGGATCGTCGGTGACGGGTACGGCTCCGGTGGCGATCGCCGGAAATTAAGAACCAAGACAAGAGAAGAAAGAAGAAGAAGAAGAAGAAAGAGAAAAAGGGCTGTTTCTGGGGTTTTCTGGTGTGGTGCTTAGGGACAGAGGTAAAGACAGAGAGGGTGATGACGTCGACGGATTTTCCGGCGATGGGGTTCGACGATGGGCAGTGTTTGAAGTCGGGGGATCGATGTGTGCAGGGTAGGGGCTCGGTTGTTGGAGACGAGAAGAAAGGAGAAAGGAGAGAGGTGGTGAAGAGAGGTCGACAACGAGGTGGTGGCGAGGAGATCGGCGGTGAGGGTGCCGGCAGGGTTTCGGGTATGGATTGCAGGCTCGGGTTAGTGGTGGTCGTGGGTTGCCAGGGTTGGAGAGAGGAAAGGAAGTGGAAGAGGAAGAGAAGGTGGAGATGAGGGGAGGTCGTCAGCGTGAGGCGACGACGGCCGAGGTGACAAGGTCGGGTGTGGGTTGTTGGGTCGGAGATTGGGTTGCAGTCGGGGAGTTGTAAGGGCTCGGGAAAGATAGAGGATGATGAGAAGAGGAGTGGAGGAAGGTGGAGAGGTGGCGAAGACGAAGATGTTGAGGCGACGAGAACGGTTCGTCGGGGATCGACTGTAACAACTCCAATTTTGAATACCAAAAATTTGCTTTAAATAAAGTGTATACTTGGAGTATTGATGTTACTAGAAACAATTTAAGTATCTAATTCCTTACAATAATTACAAGAAGGAGCTTGTAGCTCATAGGTAATACCTTGCACTGCTGAATCAAGCCACCAGAGTT
Organism: Agapanthus africanus; assembly: GCA_030015575.1. Lineage (NCBI taxonomy): Eukaryota > Viridiplantae > Streptophyta > Magnoliopsida > Asparagales > Amaryllidaceae > Agapanthus > Agapanthus africanus. Next base: position 314,586,128 of record JASDDO010000019.1, read on the forward strand.
CGAATCCTATGCCCCACATAATTTTTTATATCCTTTTGTTTTAATTTTTTTTAGAAGTCAAATGGTCAAACAGCCATAACTCACGATTTATTGCGAATCAAGAAAATTAAATTATGCCAAAATTCCCCCCAGACCGAGCCCGTCCCAACGAGACCCGACTCGGCCGCGACTTGGCCGAATCGGCCGGCGCCGCCGGCCGGACTCGGCCGGTCGGCCGAGTCGTCAACACGAAAAAAATTCGTGTTGACCTGGTCTATTCAACTGCATACTCTAAATTTTTTGTACGGTTACCAATTTTCCAATAAATCTCTTTTAAGACAAAATTTAATGAATTTTTAATGTTTTTTTATATTTTTTTAAATATTTTTTTTAACCCTAACCCTAATCCTAGCCTAGCCCTATATAAAGACCCCTATACATTTTCCCTTCACAACTCTAAGTCCACTCTCCCAAATTCTCGAGAACTCGGTACGAAGAGCGAGAAGCGAAGCGCTGCCGAAATCGACGACGGATTCCGGCGACCGGATCAGAAACCTCGCGACGTTTTCAACGAATCGACAACCACCACGACCTCTAGCTTCCTTAGCTTGTCCAAATCGTAAGTCCCACCTTCTTCTACCTCTCTTTTCTTTAAGATAAAAATACGACTTTTTGGAACCCGACGGAAATCGGACAAACCGATTTCCGATTCAGTTTTTCTCTAAATTTCCACTTGTCGCCTAATACATATTATCTACCCATATGCTTGTTGACTATTAATCACCCATAAACTAATTTAATCAAACTTTTTCACATGAAATGATAAGTTCTTTGCAAAACCGTACTCCTTTCATAAAAATACCATGCCGTTCATTTTTCTTAGTTTAATTAATTCCCTCACTCCTAATTAGGTTTATCTTGATCACTAAACTTGTAGAATTCAATTTGAATGAAATTTCACACATAAAATGATAACGTTTTTAAATACCGTATTCTTGCGCTTTAATACCTTCAACTTTAACTTGTCTTGTTCTTCCTTTAAACTTCACCAAAACTTAATATAAGTCACGGGGTAATGACCTACCCCTACACACACTCAATATAACCCTAATTGATAAATATCAAAAATACAGAATACGGAATTACAGGACTTTTCACTAAAATACCATATTCTTTATAATCTTTTCTTGAAAGCTTTCAGTTGTAAACATTTCTAAATAAAATCTTTTATAAAATGAAAGCACGATTGGTCATGGACATCGATCGTTTATCTAAACTGACTTTGTGGTGTCTAGGCTAGGCAAGTGAGCTTGGGTAACTTTAAAAGGCCCGTCTCACGATTCGTGAGCGGATCCCTCCCTCCTCACTTGTACTTACCTGGCCACAATTGGCGGTGAAGAGGCGATTTGAGGCTTCTAGTGACTTATCGTTTAGACCTTAGAAGTAGGCTAGTTGGCTTAGGCAACCCTAACAACTAAAATACGGAAAACTAAACTCTTTTGCAAATAAATACCTTATATTTATAAAACCGTTTTCCTAAATGAGAAGTGTTTATAAAACCTAAGCAAAGTGCCGCTACAACCCACTTTTGGGTAACCTGTTAGGGATAGTACGGTTCATCGTGTACCCGCAGACTAGTAGTGCGAGATTCAGACCTCCGCAAGGAGCATTCGGTCTCGAAAGGTTTAAAATACGATATTTAAGGAAAATGAGACTTTCTCTAAATAAAATATTTATATAAAATTATTCATGTGTTAATATATATATAATTAACATTTAAACACCTATTTTATCATAATCTAAAGTTTCCACTTTTTCCTAAAATTAAAAGATTAAAAGTTACGTTAAAATACCATGAATTTCAAATAAAACAATTAATACTTTTATTAGGATATATTCACTAGAATAACACAAATAAAATACACATTCATTATAACAATAAAGACGATTATTAAATACTTGAGGTGTATTTTGAAAACTATACAAAAGTACTTTTTACAGAAAACCCCCTCAAGTTTTACAAATTACAAAAAGGCCCCTAACTAATATTGGACTTCAAATTATCTTTCTTTTAGTCTGACTCGGGTTAGAGTCTGACTATTCCTGACTCGAATATGATTCAAGTCAACCTATATTCTTTTATACTCCAACCCAACTTGAATACATGAAACCCTGAATCCAATTAACAATATATTCCTTGTGACTGAATCAAACCATGGATATTCATCCATTATCCTGATATTCCATTTACCTGATTATACATTTACAACATGTTTACTGATATCATGGTTTTGATCAGTCACTCAATTTACATATTCCAATACTACAATACTGTTAAAACACTACGGGGTTTAAGGGGTAGATTGGTACGGAAGGGGTTAAAGGTGGCACGAGGTGGTCAGATTAAGACACCTAACCTGAATCCTATTGCTGTTGTACCGTGGCATAACGGTTCCTTGTACTTTCCTTTTGCCCTGATCTCTAGCATATAGAGATCCCCCTCGTATACACTGGCATCCTTCTGTACCAAGCTACAAACAACAGCGTTACACAATGTTCCATAATATTCAACAATATAATACTTTAGAAAATACTGTTACTCTGTCATTCTCATTCTTCTTATTCTTTGGGACTTACCGAGCGACCTGTTCGCTGACGACATTCTATCTCTTTCTTCTTTGAATGTCGTCAGGTGCGTTGGACCAAGCTGAGATTGAGCCCACCGGCGAAGATTTGGAGCAGTTCCAGGCAGACCCAGAGCTCTAGATAATTGTACCTTGTTCTTTCCAGTTTATTTCATTTCCTGTTATGCCACTGTTTAGGCATTGCTTTTCATTCCAGTTGTATTTTCTTTTCCTGCATTGTAAAAAGAATGTTATTAATAAAAGTTGCTGTTATTTTTATATTATTCGTCTCTTGTGATTTACTTTATATTGCTTAGTTACGTTTAGCGTATATACTTTTGAGTATATACGTAGCGGGCCTCGTCACGTCCACTTCGCCGTACACTGGGAAGCGGGGCGTGACAGGTTTTGTTGGTGGCCCATGCAGGTCAGAGCTGTATGAATCCCTGTCATGCAGTTCTGGTCTGCGTGAACAACCTAAGCAATATAACACAAGAACCAGCAACTAAAATATTCTTCACAATTCATGTACTTTGAATCTTGCAAATTTCTATTCCTTGAATCTTATCATTTCATATATTTGAATCTGTCCTAACCCAAATTTTCTTCAAGGTCATGGATTCCCCGAACAACACCAGCACCAACGTTAACAACACCCCTCCAGCACCATCTCTCACACCAGTTGTTCCGGCACCACCCACTGAGCAAACACTGCTATTCGATGCGATCCGCAGTCTTCTCGAGGAACAGCAACAACTTTTGAGCCGTCCTGAGACAGATGCACCGAGAGTAAAGCAATTCAGGGCTTTGCACCCAAAGCAGTTCTCTGGTAAAGGAATCCCTCTTGAAGCGGAAGAATGGGCACAAAGCATCGAAGACGATCTGGCAGCAGCTCAAGTGCCAGACCACGCTTGGGTCCGTGTAGCGAAGCTACAGCTCACGGATAACGCTCGCAATTGGTGGAAGGCAGAAGAGACCCGTCTGGCACAGCCGATTGAATGGAAGACATTTCGCGAGAAGTTTGACGCGAAATATTTCCCTGTGACTGCCAGGTTCGCTATGGAGCAGCAGTTTATTCATCTACAGCAAGGATCAATGTGGGAGAAATCGGTAGATGAATACGATACTGAGTTTACTATGTTGAGCCGGTAAGATATGTCACAATAGTTCAATTTTTAAATATCACATATTACACAACTAACACAATCTTTAAACAGATTCGCGGCACACCTGATACCGACGGACGAGATCAGAGCCCGTCGTTTTCAGCAAGGTTTGGACACAGAGATCAAGGCTGCTCTAGCCACAGGAAAGTTTTTGACTCATGAGGAAGCCCTAGAAGCTGCCCGCAGTTATGAGGCGGTCATAAAAGAGAGGGGCAGACCTCAGTCTGCAGGAGTCAAACGCCCTGCCAACCAGATGGCAGGTGGAGCCACGTCCAGACCATCTTTCGTGCCGAGGCGACCCGGAGTACCAACTCATCATCCTAGCCCAGCCTTTTGCACTTACTGCAAGAGAACTGGACATATGATGAAGGACTGCCGTCGAGCCAACCGCCTCTGCTTAGTTTGCGGTTCAGCCACTCATGATATTGGGTCTTGTCCCCAAAGGCAGAACTCAGTTGCTGCACCAAGGCCAGCAAATACTTATCAGCAGCGACCAGCTCTTCCGGCACCTGCTCCCAGACTTGCACTGCCTGCACCACCTAGGGGACCACAAACTGCACCACCTCCTCGACAGTTCCATCAAGCTCAAAGGAACGTTCAGAGGAATGCTCCTCAGGCCAGGAGGAATGTGCCGAAGCGTCAGGCTTACATGATGTCTGTGGAAGAAGCTGAGGCCACTGGCCAAGTCATCACTGGTAAATCTTCTTTCTCAAACTTATCTTTTAGTCTTGTTTACCTGCACACTTTCCCTATACCTAAAACCTATCCCATATACCTTAGGTACAATCCTAGTAGCTTCACTACCTGCACTTGCACTGTTTGATACTGGAGCATCCCACTGCTTTATGTCGCAACGGTTTGTCCGAACCCATGCGATTCCAGTCTCACCGCTTGTATCCAGCTGGAACGTCAGTTCTGGAAATGGTGTTCTAAAGGCAACCATGGGATACAGCATGTGTCCAGTAATCGTCTGCAGTCGAGAGTTTTACGCTGACTTCAAAGTACTGGACATACCAAACTTCGATGTGGTTCTAGGAATGGACTGGCTTGGAACTTTTTATGCTACCATCGACTGTCGTCAAAGGAGGGTAGTATTTGAGATTCCAGATCATCCGGTTTTCTATTTCAAGAGTGGAGATCGCACCCTGGAGCCAAGTACTTACAAAGCGAAGCCAAGGGAAGCAGTAGTTGCAGCAGCTCAGGCAAAGGAAGAATCAAGACCGGAGGTAGTTCGAGAGTTCGACGATGTATTCCCTGACGATATATCAGGTTTGCCTCCCGATCGAGCTCTTGAATTCAGTATTGACTTAGTACCAGGAGCACAACCAGTAATCAAAGCACCGTATAGACTTAGTCCGGAAGGATTGAAAGAAGTTCGAACACAGTTGGACGAATTATTGGCGAAAGGATGGATTCATCCCAGCACTTCAAGTTGGGGAGCACCTGTACTATTGGTGAAGAAGAAGGAAGGTTCATACAGAATGTGCATCGACTATAGGGCCTTGAACGAAGTTACTATAAAGAACAAGTATCCACTCCCGCGCATCGACGATTTATTCGATCAGCTAAGTGGATCTTGTGTCTTCTCTAAACTAGATCTTCGTTCAGGTTATTATCAAGTGAAGGTCAAGGAAGCTGATATTCACAAAACAGCTTTCAGAACTCGCTATGGACATTACGAATTTCTAGTAATGCCATTTGGAGTGACCAATGCACCAGCAATCTTCATGAACCTTATGAACCAAGTTTTCCGGGAGTATTTAGACAGGTTCGTTGTCATTTTCATCGACGACATCCTGGTATATTCTAAGAATCGGAAAGAACATGCGGAGCACTTACGAATTGTCCTGGAAACACTTCGACAACATAAGCTTTACGCCAAATACAGCAAGTGCGAGTCTTGGCTAAAACAGGTTGGTTTTCTTGGACACATCGTATCAGGAGAAGGGATTTCTGTGAATCCAGCAAAAGTTTCAGCAGTCGGCGAATGGCCTACACCAAAATCGGTGAAGGATATTCGGAGTTTCTTGGGTTTAGCTGGATATTACAGAAGATTCATTGAAGACTTTTCGAAGATAGCAACCCCCCTGACCAAGCTCACACGAAAAGATGAAGAATTTGTGTGGTCAGAAGCATGCGAGCAAGCTTTTGTAGAACTCAAGTCAAGACTGACCTCTGCACCTATTTTCGTCATACCGGATCAGTCTGGAGGATTCGAAGTGCATTGCGATGCATCTGGTAAGGGATTAGGATGTGTTCTACATCAGCACGGTAAGGTTGTGGCTTATGCTTCAAGACAACTGAAGACTCATGAGCGCAATTATCCGACGCATGATCTGGAGTTGGCAGCCGTTATTTTTGCTCTCAAGATTTGGCGCCACTACTTACTTGGTGAACGAGTGAACATTTACACAGATCACAAGAGTCTGAAATATGTGTTTACTCAGAAGGAGTTGAATATGCGGCAGAGAAGATGGTTAGAACTTATGGCGGACTTTGACATCAACTTGCAATATCATCCAGGAAAGGTGAACGTAGTACATGATGCTCTTAGTCGCCAACCATTAGCAATGAATCTCACCGACCAGTGGAAGCTTCAGCAAGACCTACATCAGATGGAGATTGAACTAGTCATGCCAGGTGATATTTCAAATTTGATGAATCTACAAGTCCAATCAACTATTGTCAACCAGATCAAGGCAGCTCAAGCCAGCGATGCTAAGTTGCAAAAGATCAGAGAACAAGTGGAGAATGGACTCAGAACAGATTTCATCATCCATGAAGACGGATCTTTGAGATACGGCAGCAGATTGTGTGTACCAAAGGGTCCTGTTCGGGAAGAGTTAATGAAAGAAGCTCACAGCTCTCCCTATTCAGTACATCCTGGAGGTACCAAAATGTACAAAGATCTACGTCAGAATTATTGGTGGCATGGAATGAAGCGTGAAGTAGCCAGAAGCGTCGCAAAATGTTTAGTGTGTCAGCAAGTAAAGGCTGAACATCACAGGACAGCTGGACTACTTCAACCGTTACCAATCCCAGAATGGAAGTGGCAGCACATCACGATGGACTTTGTAACTGCTCTTCCTCGCAGCACAAAGGGTAACGATGCGATTTGGGTCATTGTGGATCGACTCACAAAGTCGGCTCACTTCATCCCATTTCGAGTTGGCCAATCAACTGAGACATTAGCGAAGAAGTACATGGAGGAAATTGTGAGACTTAATGGAGTACCGGTCTGCATTGTCTCCGATCGTGACACCAGGTTCCGATCGCAATTTTGGCAGAGTCTGCAAGCAAGCTTGGGAACAAGTCTGAACTTCAGCACGGCTTATCATCCACAAACAGATGGTCAGTCGGAACGAACTATTCAGATCTTGGAGGATATGCTCAGAGCATGTATGCTCGACTTCAAGGGATCGTGGGAAGATCACCTGCATCTTGTGGAGTTCGCGTACAATAACAGCTACCAAGCAAGTATAGGAATGGCACCTTTTGCAGCATTATATGGTAGGAAGTTTCGATCGCCATTAAGTTGGGACGACATCGGAGATAGAGAACTCCTTGGACCAGAGATGATAGTAGCGACCGTTGATGTGGTTCGTACTATCAGGGAAAGAATGCGCATAGCCCAAGATAGACAGAAACACTGGGCTGATGCGAAGAGACGACACTTGGAGTTCCAGCCAGGAGATCATGTATTCCTGAAAATCTCTCCGAACCGCGGAGTGATCAGATTTGGAAGACGGGGAAAGTTGAGTCCAAGATACATTGGACCGTTCGATATACTCGAACGAGTCGGTGAGGTGGCATACCGTTTAGCGCTTCCACCCTCATTGGAAGGAGTGCATAACGTGTTCCACATATCCCAACTCAGAAGGTATGTGAGTGACCCCAGTCATGTACTTGATCATTCCGAGCTCACGATACAGCCCGGTTTGTCTTGTGAGCAACAACCTGTGGAGATCCTGGACAGAAAAGTGAAGACACTTCGGAACAAAGAAGTTAATTTGGTCCGGGTAATGTGGAGGAAAGACACTCCAGGAGAATCCACATGGGAAAGGGAGGATGAGACGCGTGCAAGATATCCGCACCTTTTTGTAAATTAGTCCTTAAATAAAAGATGTAAATTTCGAGGACGAAATTTTTGTAAGGAGGGTAGATTGTAACAACTCCAATTTTGAATACCAAAAATTTGCTTTAAATAAAGTGTATACTTGGAGTATTGATGTTACCGGAAACAATTTAAGTATCTAATTCCTTACAATAATTACAAGAAGGAGCTTGTAGCTCATAGGTAATACCTTGCACTGCTGAACCAAGCCACCAGAGTTCGAATCCCATGCCCCACATAATTTTTTATATCTTTTTGTTTTAATTTTTTTTAGAAGTCGAACGGTCAAACAACCATAACTCACGATTTATTGCGAATCAAGAAAATTAAAGTATGCCAAAATTCCCCCCAGACCGAGCCCGTCCCAACGAGACCCGACTCGGCCGCAACTCGGCCGAATCGGCCGGCGACTCGGCCGGCCGGACTCGGCCGGTCGGCTGAGTCGTCAACACGAAAAAAATTCGTGTTGACCTGGTCTATTCAACTGCATACTCTAAATTTTTTGTACGGTTACCAATTTTCCAATAAATCTCTTTTAAGACAAAATTTAATGAATTTTTAATGTTTTTTATATTTTTTTAAATATTTTTTTTAACCCTAACCCTAACCCTAGCCTAGCCCTATATAAAGACCCCTATACTCTACCTTTTCCCTTCACAACTCTAAGTCCACTCTCCCAAATTCTCGAGAACTCGGTACGAAGAGCGAGAAGCGAAGCGCTGCCGAAATCAACGACGGATTCCGGCGACCGGATCAGAAACCTCGCGACGTTTTCAACGAATCGACAACCACCACGACCTCTAGCTTCCTTAGCTTGTCCAAATCGTAAGTCCCACCTTCTTCTACCTCTCTTTTCTTTAAGATAAAAATACGACTTTTTGGAACCCGACGGAAATCGGACAAACCGATTTCCGATTCAGTTTTTCTCTAAATTTCCACTTGTCGCCTAATACATATTATCTACCCATATGCTTGTTGACTATTAATCACCCATAAACTAATTTAATCAAACTTTTTCACATGAAATGATAAGTTCTTTGCAAAACCGTACTCCTTTCATAAAAATACCATGAAGTTCATTTTTCTTAGTTTAATTAATTCCCTCACTCCTAATTAGGTTTATCTTGATCACTAAACTTGTAGAATTCAATTTGAATGAAATTTCACACATAAAATGATAACGTTTTTAAATACCGTATTCTTGCGCTTTAATACCTTCAACTTTAACTTGTCATGTTCTACCTTTAACTTCACCAAAACTTAATATAAGTCACGGGGTAATGACCTACCCCTACACACACTCAATATAACCCTAATTGATAAATATCAAAAATACAGAATACGGAATTACAGGACTTTTCACTAAAATACCATATTCTTTATAATCTTTTCTTGAAAGCTTTCAGTTGTAAACATTTCTAAATAAAATCTTTTATAAAATGAAAGCACGATTGGTCATGGACATCGATCGTTTATCTAAACTGACTTTGTGGTGTCTAGGCTAGGCAAGTGAGCTTGGGTAACTTTAAAAGGCCCGTCTCACGATTCGTGAGCGGATCCCTCCCTCCTCACTTGTACTTACCTGGCCACAATTGGCGGTGAAGAGGCGATTTGAGGCTTCTAGTGACTTATCGTTTAGACCTTAGAAGTAGGCTAGTTGGCTTAGGCAACCCTAACAACTAAAATACGGAAAACTAAACTCTTTTGCAAATAAATACCTTATATTTATAAAACCGTTTTCCTAAATGAGAAGTGTTTATAAAACCTAAGCAAAGTGCCGCTACAACCCACTTTTAGGGAACCTGTTAGGGATAGTACGGTTCATCGTGCACCCGCAGACTAGTAGTGCGAGATTCAGACCTCCGCAAGGAGCATTCGGTCTCGAAAGATTTAAAATACGATATTTAAGGAAAATGAGACTTTCTCTAAATAAAATATTTATATAAAATTATTCATGTGTTAATATATATATAATTAACATTTAAACACCTATTTTATCATAATCTAAAGTTTCCACTTTTTCCTAAAATTAAAAGATTAAAAGTTACGTTAAAATACCATGAATTTCAAATAAAACAATTAATACTTTTATTAGGATATATTCACTAGAATAACACAAATAAAGTACACATTCATTATAACAATAAATACGATTATTAAATACTTGAGGTGTATTTTGAAAACTATACAAAAGTACTTTTTACAGAAAACCCCCTCAAGTTTTACAAATTACAAAAAGGCCCCTAACTAATATTGGACTTCAAATTATCTTTCTTTTAGTCTGACTCGGGTTAGAGTCTGACTATTCCTGACTCGAATATGATTCAAGTCAACCTATATTCTTTTATACTCCAACCCAACTTGAATACATGAAATCCTGAATCCAATTAACAATATATTCCTTGTGACTGAATCAAACCATGGATATTCATCCATTATCCTGATATTCCATTTACCTGATTATACAGTTACAACATATTTACTGATATCATGGTTTTGGTCAGTCACTCAATTTACATATTCCAATACTACAATACTGTTAAAACACTACGGGGTTTAAGGGGTAGATTGGTACGGAAGGGGTTAAAGGTGGCACGAGGTGGTCAGATTAAGACACCTAACCTGAATCCTATTGCTGTTGTACCGTGGCATAACGGTTCCTTGTACTTTCCTTTTGCCCTGATCTCTAGCATATAGAGATCCCCCTCGTATACACTGGCATCCTTCTGTACCAAGCTACAAACAACAGCGTTACACAATGTTCCATAATATTCAACAATATAATACTTTAGAAAATACTGTTACTCTGTCATTCTAATTCTTCTTATTCTTTGGGACTTACCGAGCGACCTGTTCGCTGACGACATTCTATCTCTTTCTTTTTTGAATGTCGTCAGGTGCGTTGGACCAAGCTGAGATTGAGCCCACCGGCGAAGATTTGGAGCAGTTCCAGGCAGACCCAGAGCTCTAGATAATTGTACCTTGTTCTTTCCAGTTTATTTCATTTCCTGTTATGCCACTGTTTAGGCATTGCTTTTCATTCCAGTTGTATTTTCTTTTCCTGCATTGTAAAAAGAATGTTATTAATAAAAGTTGCTGTTATTTTTATATTATTCGTCTCTTGTGATTTACTTTATATTGCTTAGTTACGTTTAGCGTATGTACTTCTGAGTATATACGTAGCGGGTCTCGTCGCGTCCACTTCGCCGTACAATGGGAAGCGGGGCGTGACATCGACGACGTGGGGCGGCAGCGAGGCGAGGCAGGGGAGTTGGGTTCGCTTGGGTTTGTCGGTGGTGACGGGAGGGCGAGGTCGACGGCGAGGCGACGATGAGACGATGGGGTTCTTGAGTTCGTCGCGGCGGGTTCTTGGGTTGCAGGAGGTGCTCGGTGCAGGGGTTTATCGCGGGATGAAGAGAAGTGGAGGAGGAAGAGGAGGCGGTGACGAGGCCGACGAGAGAGTCGGCGGTGGCGAGAGGCGAGCGCGGCCACGAGGAAGAAGAAAGAAGGCGGGGGAAAAAATGAAAAGAAGAAGACGAGGAGTTTTAAATGGGTTTAAAAAAAATTAAAGAAATAATAATATATAAATATAGTAAGAGAGAGATCAGTTAGATTTAAAAATTTTAAGTTAGTTAAATATATATTAGAATATTAATATTGATTATATTTGAGATTTTGGCTAATACAAAAATAGTCTGAAACACGTCCGGATCGGATCTAAAATTACGGTTTGAAAATACGGATAATATACGTATCAACCAAAACCAAAATATGATAGCCGAGTAACGAAAATGCTTATCCCCAAGAACGGATATACGTAGCGTGCACGTAGCTATCCAAACGGGTCCGTTTCAACTGAACGGGACGAGAACACGATGTACGGATGCCACCAAAGGGCTAGGGGTATAATGCCGTCCATGATAGATATTTTTAAAATATTTTATTTTATTTTATTAAAAAAATGCAGATGCTCGATATAATCCAAGTATGCAGAATATACCACATGAAAGTGCATGGATCCTCATAACTAGCCAGGATAAATCATAAATAGGAATCAAGACGGGTTTGCAGCAAGCGGGTCGGGTCGGATGAAAATACAGATACCAATTACATTATTCTCACCAAAAACACAATAAATCAAGAAATAACCATACATAAAGAAATACCCAAAACAGAATTGGTATAAATGAATTAGGGTGTTACAATATATATATATGTGTGTGTGTGTGTGTGTGTGTGTGTGTGTGTGTGTGTGTGTATGTGTGTGTGTGTCACGCCCCGCTTCCCAGAGTATGCTAAGATAGGCCCGTGACATAGCCAACCATGCTACCTGTGGATAGAAAATATCCTTGCACAGTCACATTACGGCTGTAGAGATATCAAGAACAATAATAAACTATCTAACACATGTCCATAAGCTAAAATAAAATGAGTCAAGAATAAAATAATGCGGAAGCAAAATATCCAATACAAGAATAAACTGGAATGTACGTCCCATAATGCGGGCTCACATCAGAAATGAAATAATACCGAAAGTAAATGAACTAACTACTAGCAAGTCCTCACTGCTCAGCCTGCTGACTGAATACTCCTGCTTGGACTGCGGCAAAGGTAAGGAATTTGGGCCATGCAAAACCCAGACGTCAGTGCGTCATAATATCAAGCAATACTATAAACAGGGGTAGCAATACATGCAGGTATGAGTGTAAATGATAAAACATGCATAACAGTGATATAAGTAAGGACAGTGGGGTAATGTGTGGTGAGTAATCTAAACTGGTATATTGGGTTAACTACTCTCAGTCTTTGAAATCAATTTAATGAATTATCGATGTAACTCAATAGTATCCCGTGCATGCCCGGGATCACGGTGAAGATTCTCGGGCTGAAACCGAGACATGCCGCTAGGCACTAAAAGGAAAAAGGGGTAACGATAAATGATGTCAACCGCATTATCCCAAGGCTGGCCTAGCCTCTAAAAGATAGTGGGTAACGATGGATGATGTCAGCAGTATCATCCCAAGGCCGGCCTAGCCTCTAAAACTGATCAGTAAAGGTATCGAACTGTCGAGTTAAAAGTCAGGTTTCATCATTGATTTCCCCATACCCCCAAGTTGTGTATTCAAGTCAAGTATTGATAAATCTGGAGCTAATGCCAACACAGGATCAGCAGGTAAAGGTTTGTCTGGATAGACAACAGAGAATGTCTGTAGGGACAACGTGTCAAAACTGTTGTCATTAGTAACAAGATCAGGTAATAGGTAAAGCCATGGTACATCAGGTCAAGTCAGGTAGTATATAGGTATCACGTAATGTCAAGCAGTGCACGGTACCATGTCGTGTCAGGTAGTAGGTGTAACAAGTCATGTCAGGGGTGCACAAAATATCATGTGGGTGCTCATAATCGAACTAACATAAGCATGGGTATACAAAACAAGCATGGGGTACTAATGAAACAATAAAATGGAACATTGTAATGTGATATGCAATCAGGTACAGATTAAGACATATAGATGCACAGTTATGATTAGGGTTTAAGTTAAAGTTCCAATACTAATTAAACTACAATTTATCAAATGTGGAATGTTAATATTTCAATGTTATACATTCAAGTGATCTATGGATGCAATAATATGTATACTAGACGAGATGGATGCAAACGGGTGTTTGAAAGGTTATAAACTATTTAAATGGTACTATGGCTATGCCACCAAGCACTATGATATAAATATGGACGTTGGCACAAAATATTGTAATCTAACATGCAACCGGTTATGTTTTCATAATTAACTCAAAAATGATATAAACGGACATCGAATGGTAAAATGTAATATAGGGCACTAAATTCAAACTTCATGATTAATATGTATCTAAATAAATATGAAATAATATAAATAGCATGTAGCAAGTTTTACTTGCCTCGACGGATCAAGAAACGGGTATACGGAACGTCACACGTCGGCGGGAAAAGTCGCGACACGCGTACGATATACGGAACGAATCCAAACAATACACAAGGGGATCACACGGGTCAGAAATGCTTGCTGGGTCGTCGGGATCGTCGACGGCACGGCCGGATTCCGGCAAACAAAACAACAGTGAACAATCAAGAAAGAAATGCATAACGAAAGTGAAGAAGAGAAGAAGAAGAAGATCTTACTGTGGTAGGTGCTCTGAGATTCCAGGGGAGTCGGCAAGGGGAGACGACGACGAGGGGTTGCCGGCGAAGGATAGAGGCTGCGGTTTCCGGCTAGGGTTTGGGTGTGCAGGGATCTTGGCGGCTAGGGTTTTTCTTGGGGTAGGGTGAGTAGGGATCTGTGACGGGGAGAGGACAGAGGAGGAAGGAGAGAAGAGAGAAGAGGAAGAAGATGATGATGGTGAGATGAGGTCGACGGCGATGGGAAAGTGCTGGGTTCTTGGTGTGTGCAGGGTGCAGTGGGCTCGGGAATGGAAGAGGGAAAAGAAAGAAGGAGGAATGAGACGAGACGAGGCTCGGTTGAGGTTGAGGAGGTGATGGAGTGATGGAGTTTAGGGTTAGGGTTTGAGGAAGGCGATGGGTTAAAGGAGAAGGTGGCGATCGTTTTAAAAAAAGAAAGAAGAAGAAAAAATAGAAGGGAGATGACGAGATCCGCGGGAGGTGACGAGATTCGAGAAGCGAACAGTGTTCGCGAGAGGAGAGAGAAAGAAGAGAGAGAGAGAAAGAAAAAGAGAGAAAAGAGAGAGAGAGAGCAGGTGGGGTCGGCTCAATGAAAGGGGAAATTTTGATTGGCTGAGAGAAAAAAGAAAGGAAGAGAGAGAGAGGATAGGGCCCACGAGAAGAGGGCTGGGATTGGTTTATGAAAAATATTTTAAAGAAAATTTTAAAAAGATTTTCCTCAGTTTGGGTAACCAACAGAATAAAATATATATTCGATTAATATTAAAAGATTTTAAATAAATGATTTTTGGAGAGATACAAAAGTATTTCAAAATGCGTCCGGGTCGGGTCCAAAAATCCAGATTTTAATTACGAAAAATAAATGTAACCTCCAAAGTTTAAAATGAATGCTTAGCTAACGAAAAAGCATACCCCCAAGAACGGACGCACGTACGTGCGCGTAGTCATCCAAACACGTCCGTTTCACTGAACGAGACAAGAACAAGATGCATGGACGCTACCACAGGGTTAGGGGTATCACGCAGGCTATGAATTGCAATTTTAACTTATTTACCGTGATCTAAAATGTTACATGATAAAATGGGTGATGCCAAATAAAAAAATCAATATGCTGTCTTCATTAAATGCACGTGTCTATTTAACAGGTCAGGGTAGTCTATAAATATAAAACAACAGGTTCAAGTAAGCGGGTCGGGTCGAATGCAATGTAAAAGTAAACTACCATTCACACCCAAACAAGATAAATCAATAAAATACCACATATATATATATGAATACGGGAACTGGAATTGGTATAACTGAACTCGGTTGTTACAATCAATATATATATATATATATATATATATATATATATATATATATATATATAATGGAGGAAAGAGGCCATAGGAGGGAATTTCCTCCTATGACGTCGGAAAAAACACTCTCCATCGTGTTTTTCGACGATCGGAATGCATCATCTTCATCGTTATTATCTAAGATGTGGGTGCACCAAATTTCATGTGATTCTACAAATTTTTCACCGTTGATTTAGCAATGTAAAAAGTTCTATTGTCGGTAAACCGTTAATTTTGAACCCACTAATTCAACGGTGAAAAAGTTGTAGAATCACATGAAATTTGATGTACCCACATTTTAGATGATAACGATGAAGATGATGCATTTTAGATGATAACGATGAAGATCATGCATTCCGATCATCGGAAAACACAATGGATGGTGTGTGTTTTCGACACCATAGGAGGAAATTCCCTCCTATGGCCTCTTTCCTCCATTATTCTCTCTCTATATATATATTCCTTTTTAAATTTTCGTAGAGGAAGAGAAAGAGAACACATCAATCTCCATGAGTTTATGATGGGGGTCGGAATCTTTCTTAGATATTGTCCTCCGTCAATCTTTCTGCAAACGATTTTGAACGGTTGTAATTGGAAGTGAGAATTGAACGTGTGGATCTCAATGGGTTGTTGGATGCCGCTAACACCGGATTACCTACAAGGGAAGTCCCGGGATAGGGAACCACCGTAGGACCCTCTGACGATCAAAGTAAATACCGAGGTATAGAGACAGCGTAGCGGCGTATTGGAATCGATTTGACTTACCTGGATTGTCTGGTGGAGGGGGTTTATATAGTGGTCGCATGAAGTGGACCAGCACGAGATTCTTGCCGTCCGTTACGCCTTTGCATCATGTTCGCGCTTATGGCAGGACATGCCTATTAATGGTGGGATGCGTTCACTAATGGAAAGATACGCTAGCGCGAGATGCGGGTCGTGGAGCGGCAGAGATCTCATTGTGGCAAGATACATGGAGCCGTTACGGGGGCGCTTGGGCTCCATGCTCTCGGTTGACCAGGGAACCCGAGGAACCTTAGCTCAGTGGATAGCTTCGGTGTCCAAGAAAGCTCGGATGTAGGATTGCTCAGAGGAGAGCCATCGAATGGTCGTTTAGGCGAAATTGGGAAGGTACTCCGGAGATGCCCCAGAAAGGTCGGATGCAACCTCAGAGGCGAGGTGCCGAAGAATGTCCCCGATACATCATACTTGTTCTAGCTCCGTAGCCCCCAGGAGTCTAGTAGGCTGTAGCGGATGACACATCATTTTCCACGTGTCGTGATCTGGGGAAAACTTGTTTATGAGCTTCATCATTAGCCCACACTCTCACCCTGACCTATTTATGGGTCGGGGTTGAGAGTGGTAAGCCCGGTTTTTAACGGTTCAGCCTAAGATTCCCCTGCAATGGGTTGTCGGACGAAGACGCATCGTTTGGCGGCTACTCGTATTAAATCCCAAGATCCACGTGGCGGCTCGCGAAGTGCCTCAGTTCCCGTGCGTATCTTTGGTGACGTCAGTGTATCAGTGAAATGATTGCACCTAAAAAGGGGGGCGCCATTTCGTTCACTCGGCCGGTTGGGCTACGCGCCATGTGTCCTCCACTAGGTTGTAGGATGTGGGTGGCTGTCACTCGAATTCTAGCGAGAGGGGACGTGTCCAATGGCCGATTTCCACGTGGAGTCTCGGTAGTCGTTTGGTGTGACGCTTCATTTTGGCGGGAACGGATGCAGGCTGTTGGATGCCTTCTTGCTGAGTGTATAAATATGGGGTTCATCCCATGACCATTAATGTACCCTAGTCATCTCTTTGTCGTCTGAAGATTTCCCGGCACACATTTGCTTAGGTGGGAACTTCAACTGTCAAAACTTTTCCTCGGCCAAACTTTTCTTGAATCAGGTTAGATGTCTTCCTCCGAAATATCTATTGACGTAGTAGGGGTTGAGTCGGACGTGAGGCTTTGGTTTCTGGAGCCGAGTCCAGCGGGTCTTCGCTTTCTCGGCTTCCGATAGCCGAGAGTGTTCTTCTTCTTCATCCTCGTCTTCGTCTTCTGTGTCGGGCTTGCCCCCCAGAAAGAACGACACCCTCGTCCCTTGTCGTCGGGGGACGAAACAGGCCCCCAAGGCACGCATCGGGAATACCCGCGATGTGCCCTCATTTTTAAACCGTCTGGATGAGTTTTCTAACATCCGGGCCCGTTTTCATATACCCTCCGGCTATTCACTCCGTTTGGCCAGGGAGGGCAAGCGGGCAGACCAGGTGCAGGGAAAATAGATTGCTATGTACTTAGAAGCGTTCCAGGAAAGAATGCATCTGCCCTTCTCGCATGAGGTTTGTGCCGTACTCTATTTTTTCCGTCTCGCCCCAGGCCAGCTAGCGCCGAATTCATGGAGAATCCTCCTCGGGTTTCTTGTCCGGTTGAAGATTGATCGGATCCCTTTGATTTGAGCCTACTCCTTTCTTTCCTTTGCTATAAAAATCATCCCGGTACCAGCAAGGACGAGCTGAGCTGGGTGTATCTTTCATTCAAAAAACATAAAGGTAGAGCTTCCGGTTCGGGGGTAGTGGTCGTCTCTTCTTCCATCCACGAGTGGAAGGAGAAGTTTGTCTTTGTCGGGCCACGGGAGGGTGAGGATTGGCCGGTGCCCATCAAGTGGCATAGGGCCGACTCTCCTAGAGTTAGGCAGTCGAATGCTCCCGAGGCAAGAATGGTGTCTCAATAAGAACCGATCCAGCGGGCCGATGCCCTGCTTTTCAAGCAGGCTTTGAGCTGGACGGGACTCAGTCCCACGCGCTTCGTGGGTGAGTTATGGCTCGTGCCGATCTATTTAGACTTGCTTAAATTTAGTTGCTGTTTTTTTTTCTTTTGTCGCTGATCTTTTCTTATGGTATCTTGCAGAGCCGATGGATCGCTCAAAAATTATGGCTGCCATGGCCGCCAAGGCCCGGGGGAGGAAGGGCAGCGGCGCAGGCTCATCTCGGCCTGCTCTGGGCATGGCTCCCCGACAAGCACCCATAGCCAAGGTTCCCGCAGCATCCCCCATTCCGGAGGAACGCCGCGGGGGAGGACAAAAGCACATGCGAGATCCAGCCCCCCCGGCTAGGACGGAAGCGCTGTCTTCTGCCGAACCTCCACTCAAGAGGCAGAAGAGGGTGGTTTCTCGACCCCCTCAGGCCGGGATTCAGGTGCAGGAGGGCGACTTCTGCATCGAGATGCCCTCGAGGCTTTCTGTGGACGACAGTTTACTGGCAGACATGGAGAAGGCCGTGGGGACCAAGATCCCCCGAGGCACCATGAAGGCACAAGGGGTGGCGATAGCTTAGGAGGTCATTCAGGTCGGTAACTCTCCCGGAATTTCTCTGAGTATATATATATACATATTTTTTTATCTCCTAACACGGCTCCCGTTTTCCCAGGTCCTCCAGCACTATGCTCTCTTCGCTGCAATGGAGTTCGAGGAGATGGCCCCGGCGACGAAGAAGGCGGGAGCAATAAGCAGAAGAGAAGCGTCCCTCCTTGATTCGAGATTGGTCACAGGGGGCCTAACGGTCGCTAAGTTGAAAGAGTCCTATCGGCACCTGATTGAATCTAACCAGGCTATTCAGGCCCAGATAGGGGAGGTCAACGGGCTCTTTGATGCCATGAAGAGGCAGATGGACTTGTTCAAGCGGGATGCTCAGGCGTCTTGCGAGGTGGAGAAGCTCATGGAGGGAAGAGCAGAAAGGGCCGTGGAAGAGTACAAGACTTCTGACCAGTTCTACCTCAACCTCGCCGACTCGGCGGCCGTCGGGTGGCACAACGCCCTCGATGCCATTAAGGAAGTCATGCCCAGGTTCATAGATCAAGAGCTTCGTGCTAGGTATCCCCTAGCCAAAGAAGCGCCGCAGGGGGGCGGTGCCGAGCTGGCCAGGGAAGGCGAGGCGGCGGGCTGAAGCGCCGAGCCGGACATTACGATTGTAGCCCCAGAAGGAGGCAGCAATCAAGGGGAAGTGGCGGCCGAGAAGGCATTTTGAGCTACCCCGCCTCGGTCACTAAATTTTGTAAGCCTCCGGGCATTTTATAAGTCTGGGGAGCCCATAGTACCTTGTATAAAATTTTTGATATAAATAAAGTATTTTTAGCTGATCCTCAAGTGTTTTTATCTCGCAAGTATTTTATCTCGCCTTCAGAGTGCTTCTATTTTTGCAAGTGTAGATAGGTCGGTGTCCAGCGGACGCCTAGGATATGCAAAGTTGGGCATTGAGTGCTGGGCAAGTGCAACGTACAAGCTAGAGAAAGCCAAGTCATAGGTAAACCGGCGTCCTACTCACTCCGGAGCCGAGGTGACGACCGTATGCTGCGTATATAAATCAAACGAATGCCAAGTATAGGTAGGTCGGCGTCCCACTCAACCCGGAGTCAAGGTGACGATCGTGCATCAAATATATAAATCAAACGAACGCCAAGTATAGGTAGGTCGGCATCCCACTCATTCCAGAGTCGAGGTGACGATCGTGCGTCGCGTATATAAATCAAATGAACGCCAAGTATAGGTAGGTCAGCGTCCCACTCACCTCGAAGTCGAGGTGATAGTTGATCGTGCGCCGCGTCTGAATTGGACTTTGAAAGAGCTGGGTAGGAAGCTGCTCGGCCGCCTCTAGACAAGGGCTTAGGATCCGCGGAGTGGTCGGGCAGGAAGCTGCCCTCAGCGGACGACCCGAGAAGGAAACTGTTGGGTTATGCAAGCGCCCCGGCCATCAATCCGTGACCAAATGCGGAAATTTTTTTTATAAAATTTGGCGCTACCACAACCAATTACCCGGATCTACCCATAAGCCCTAGATAACAAAACATGCAAAGGAGATAGAATGGTTATACCGAATAGATCCGTGTCCTTCGGTCTTCAACCATCATCCCAAGCTCGTAGGGGTTTCCTTGATCAAGCTTGATCTCTGGTCTCCCTCCATCGAAGATGATCCACCCGAGAGTCTATGCAATGAGCTCCAACCTCATATCCGAGGCAATTAGGGCACCTAGATCGCTACTCTAGATACCGTAGATGAAGTAGAGAGTGATGAATGATTAATTTGTCTCAAGACACCTAAGGATTCTCAACTCATGAGAGGGTTTGGGTGGAGCTAGAGGAAGAAGAAGATGCCATGAGAATGAGATGTTGAGAGCAACTCAAGAAAGAGAAAAAGAAATGAATAATGGCTTGTGTTTTTTTTTTTGTGTTGTGAGAATAAACAAATAATGGAGCCATCCAAAATATCTCGAGTCAACTAAAATATCTCAAATCAACATAATCTCATAACAAACAAAAACCCTAAGCATGCTAGAATAGTAACCATTGGTCATTAATTAGCCATGCCATAAAAAAATGCAATAATCACCTCATCCTACACCTCAATAACCTTTTAATCCAAAAAGGTCTAAACCATGATGAAGTGTAATCTTCTAAATGTAATCTTGCAATAAATTACAAGAATACACCTCAACCGTATATACATACCCGCATTCGTATTCTGAAGAATACAATGAGACGAAAATAATCCAACAATATAATATTAGGATCCGGTTTAAACCAAAGCTCACTAGTATTATCCGTACGAACATCATCCATGTACAAGTACATGTATGTGATCGAACCCTGCCGTAAAACCATACGGCCTTTACATCGTTTGACCCGAAGAAGGGAAACCCTCTGTGTGGGACTCTAAAGACTCATCAATACGCTGGCAGTGGGTTTAATTATAAGCACGTCAGCGGCACTAGTGTAGGGTGTTTTTCGTCACCCTATTAAGATAGGAATACGTGAGCACTTGTCAGACGTACTACAGATTCCCCCTGCCTAGGGTAGACTGGGGTTTATTGATTGTGGGGATTCGAATCTCCGGCAGCCACGGACTAAGCTGCCGTTAATTACCCCTCGCCTTTGAAGCGAGAGAACCTCCGATTGACGGGTTAAACTGGTCATGCGAACTCAATGTGCAATGTTGTGTTTTGAAGGGGTTTTGGATATATCGGGGGCCCCGCAGAGTTTTTACGGGGCTCCCGCTACCCGGATAGCGGGTTGGGGGTCAAGGGGGTTAGCAGCCCCCTTGCGGGATGCGGGGCAGCGCCCCGTTAGAAATTTTTTCTAACGAGAGAGGTATTTTTAGTGTGGAATGTGTGTGTGTATATATATATATATATAAAGGGAAAGGGCATCCAAAGGATGCGTGGGAAAAAAACGCCAGCGCTTTGGACGCTGGCGCTTTGAGCGCAAGGGCGCTAGCGCCCCACGTGCTAGGCACATGGGCGTTCGGGCACTAGCGCTTTGGGCGCTGGCGCTTTGAGCGTCAGAGCGTTAGCGCTTTGATCGCTAGCGCCCCATATGCCAGGCACGTGGGCGCTCGGGCGCTAGCGCTCTGACCGCAGGAGCACTAGCGCCCCACGTGCCAGGCACGTGAGCGCTCGGGCGCTAGCGCTTTGGGCGCTAGCGCTCTGAGCGCAAGAGCGCTAGCGCTCGAGCGTCCACGTGCCTAGCACGTGGGGCGCTAGCGCTTTGGACGCAAGGGCGCTAGCGCTTTGGGCGCTAACGCCTCACGTGCCAAGCATGTGGGCGCTCGGGAGGCAAAAGGGAGTTGGTCCCTGCAATGGGAGTTGTACTCGCAGAAAGGAACACTTATTATTTTTTTTTTGTGTGTGTGTGTGTGTGTATATGTATATATGTGTGTGTGTGTGTGTGTGTGTGAGAAGTTGAACTCCTAGGATATTTTGAAGTTGATGAAGGGGGTTCTCCCCTTGAGCCCTGGATCTTCCCCAAAGTGGGGTTTCTGGAGATGGGTCTCCTTCTTCTTCCTGTCGTTTGGCCGGATCTTGGAAAAAATGGGGGGAGACTTTAAAAATCTTCCCTTTTTGAGATCTAATGGCAGATCCAAGTTCCCCTTTGTGGGTTTTGTGGTGAAAAACTACTTAGTTTTGGAAAAGGAAAAGTAAAACTCTTGATTTAATTCAAAAGAAAGAAGAAAGTTTTAGAACCTTGAGAAAGGAGAAAGAGGCACATGCCCTAATTATTGGGAAATGAAAAGTATCCCTTTTATTCATCATTATGTTGCCTTATATAGGCTTACATATTTACATGTAGCCCCTTGGGCTTTAAAAAATGGCATTTTGCCCATCCTATGGCTCATGTGCCATTTCTTTTTTGCACATAAGCCATGGGCTTTACAAAAATTTAGCTTTATGCCCATTCATGCATAAAAAAATTACATTAAAATTATTTATTACATGATTTTTATTTTGGCATGGAGGAGGGCCGGCCGCTTCATGTTCGGACTCGACCTGGGCATGGGCCCACTTGATCTGGGCTTGGGCCCACTTGGCTTAGGGTTGACCTTGACTTTAACTTGGTCAACCGGGGTGCAATTTTCGACCCCAACAAAGTGCCCCCCATTAATGAATGATACCACATGTAGGTTGTGTGCATGAAATTGATGGATCTTCTTTCTCGTGGAGGCGACTTGCTTTGGTTCCCACTTTTTGGGATGCACTGCCCTTTTTACGACATGGACGGTCGACGCTTGACGCGTCTCCGAAACAGAGTGTCCGTGGCAGACGTTTCTCTGGTCCGGAGTGATCTGGTTCCAGCTTTGTAGGAAGCCTGCACTGTCCTTTTTGCGACATGGACGGTCGACGCTCTGATCCGGAGCGATTTGGTTCCCGATTTGTTGGAAGCCTGCACTGCCCTTTATACGATATGGACGGTTGACGCTTGACGCGTCTCTGAGATGGAGTGTCCGTGGTAGACGTTTCCCTGGCCCAGAGTGATCTGGTTCCTGCTTTGTAGGAAGCCTGCATTGCCCTTTTTCCGACATGGACGGTCGACGCCTTGACCCGGAGCGATTTAGTTCCCGATTTGTCGGAAGCCCGCACTGCCCGGTTCCCGCCAAAAAATTTCTGCGCAAAGGAGCCCAAGGTATCAAATGGCAGCGATACGTTTAAGAAAATATAAACCAGTATTTTCCGGGATATATTTTTACAAACTCCCGAATGAGAAACAGCTAAATTCTGATGGTATCTAAAGTGACTCGAAAAATCCTTCGATTTGATATATTATGGGCCTCATAATTCATCAGGGGTCAAAAGTTATGAGGCATCACGTGCCCACACGTGACCGGGCATCACGTGCCCACACGTGACCGGGCATCACGTGCCCACACGTGACCGGGCATCACATGCAGACACGTGACCATTTACAGGCAAAGCCTGTAGGCACTGAATAAAATAAATAATTGGAAATAATTAATCGGTGGGGTCACGTGCCAACACGTGATGGGCCTTAAATCCACTGAAAAGAATTAAAGGTATAATAAAATAATAATGAAAAATCCCAATGGGGCATCACGTGCCAACACGTGACCAAGGGTCACATGCTGACACGTGATAATTCCTGAGTTCTTTGACACAACAGAATTAAATTCTGGTCAAATGCTTAATCAGGGGGTCACGTGCCAACACGTGATGGGTTCCTAAAGATCTATGAAATAATAGAATTAAATTCTAATTAAGAGAAATCAAAGACCCTAACTGGGAAAATATTTCTTTAAATCTTTTTAAACAAAAAATATGGTGCTCTGTAAATTAGAGCACAATTGGATTAAAAATCCAATGATGATTAAAAATCACCAATTTATGGAAAGATTTTATAAAAGGAAAGATTTCCCCAAAATTCACCAAGAATAACAGATAGAATATCTTTTGGATTAAAAATCCAATAGTGAATAAAATTCACTGAGTGATCTAAAAGATCATGTTGGTTACAAAAACAAACAAAATCTTTCAATGAGAGATTTACTAAACAAATTGATTCTTTTCCTTCTCCTATAAATAGGAGCCAAGAGGAGAAGAAAGAGATAGAATTTTTGGGGGAGATAGAATTTTGGATCTTGAAATTTTCTAAAAACAAATAGCAGAGAGAAGAGAAAAGAGAATTTAATTCTCAAGAAAATAAACCCTAGGTGAGAAAAGGGAAAAGGATCAAAACTTCAAAAAAGAGAATTTAATTCTCAATCTAAGAGTTTAACTCTTCTGCAAAAGAACTTAGTTTTTCCTCTGGTTGAATATCTGCAGAAGTAAATCTCCCCATAGGTTGAGAATTTAATTCTCATCGGGTTGAGATTCTGCCATGCAGATCCAAAATTTAGGGGGAGAATTGAGTCTAGAGAATTTAATTCTCCCAAATTCATAGGAATTTAATTCCTTCAAGATAAAATTAGGGTTTAACCCTGTATGAGAATTTAATTCTCTCAAACTCACAGGAATTTAATTCCTTCAAGATAAAACTAGGGTTTAACCCTATATGAGAATTTAATTCTCTTAAATTTACAAGGAATTTAATTCCTCCAAGACAGACAAAGCTAGGGTTTAACCCTATATGAGAATTCAATTCTCCCAAAACTCATAAAGAATTCAAGTCCTCTAAATAAAATTAGGGTTTAACCCCACATAAGAATTTAATTCTTCATATGTATAGGAATTTAATTCCTCTAAAACATAATTAGGGTTTAACCCTACAAAGAATTTAATTCTTAAAAATAAAGAGATTTGGAAGATCTCCATGCATGCAAAATACTAAGGTTACGTGTGCCCACGTGGCCCTGAAAAGATCCCCCAAAATGAGAAGGAATTAGCTCTGAGGCAATGCTTCACGTGCTCCCACGTGACCTCCAAAACAATGAGAATAAAAGCAAAGGCAGATTCTAACTTGGGCGCTCTCACGTGTTACCACGTGACCCATTGATAAATGCTTTAATAATCAGCGCACAAATCTCCATCACGTGCCAACACGTGATGGCCAGAGAATCAAAAGTGTTTAACACTTATTCGCAGAACAAAGTTAAGGAGATCTGGAACCCCCTTTGGGTGCCCTCACGTGTCCCCACGTGATTCCTTCCTCTTTAGTGTTTAACACTAATTCGAGGGTTTTATTTCCAGTGTTTAACACTGTTGTTCTCTAGTGTTTAACATTATTTTTTAGCCAAATTGGCTAATTTTCCAGAGGCAAAAGCCTCCCCTCCAACTAAATCTCAAAATTGAGTAAAATTCAGAGCTATCATGTTTAATACTCAGTCAAAGACAAAAATGTATTAGAGCCTTCAAACTCTGGCTTAGCATTGCTAAATAATGTGGGTTTGAACCCAAACAAATGTTTAAAGGTCCAACAAAGAGCCAATATTTCTAATCTAATTGGACTTAGCCCAAACTGGTCATAAGTCCTCAATTCAGATTTAACTGGGCCAATGTGCTCATAATCTAATAAATTGATCGTTCCCCTCCGAACGGCGGCCACGACGTGAGGACGTCTGGGCCTGAGATTCAGGGCAGATGCTATATGGTTTTATCCGTCTATCTCTCAGAAGATGCCAAGTTGATTTATGGCACCGTGTATCGGAGGTTTAGACGGATGCGGCCGATGTAGCAGACTTTGTCAGATTTCCCCTTGCTTGAGGGGTTTTTTATTGTGGGGACGCTCTTCCCTGCAAGCGCAAACCCCTGCAGTTAATTACGCTACCGCATCGCGGTAACAACTTTCTCCTTCTCCAGAATTTCACTTCGTGTCGTGTGTGTTTGTTTTGTTTGTAATTGCCCGTGGATTGTATACGGAGACTGAGTAATGCCGTCGCCCGTAGGACGTGGATTAGTCCAAATCCGTATTTACTTAGATTTGGATTGGGTGTTTTTCGTTTAGGGATACGTTAGCCGTATTGAGACTAAGATCAACTTAAACGTTCGTTAAGGATACGTTAGTCCTGTTTGAGACCAAGATCAACTTAACGTGGTGATCTGTTTAATATATGGCCATCAGGACTCATCATCTCTCTGACGTCGTTGAAAGATTACAACAATAGGTGTCAGAGGAGTTCAGAGATGTACCCTCGAACCAAAATCGATTTGAAGTTTTATAGTCCATTTAAATGTTTAAGAATACGTTAGCCGTATTTGGGGCTAAGATCAACTTAAACGGGACCGTTTAGATCCGGCAAAAGAGCATTTGGGGGCTCTATTGCTCCAGTTTAGGGACGTGGTGGTCCATATTCCAGTTTAGGGACGTGGTGGTCTATTATTAGTTTAAGGACGTTTCGGTCCATCGCTAGTTTAAGGACGTAATAGTCCATCATTAGTTTAAGGACATTTCGGTCCAATATTAGTTTAAGGACGTTTCGGTCCATCGCCAGTTTAAGGACGTAGTGGTCCATCATTAGTTTAAGGACATTTCGGTCCAATATTAGTTTAAGGACGTTTCGGTCCACAAGTTTAGGGACCCCGCAGTCCATATTCATGTGTGGTCGTTGGGACCCGTCGCCTCTCTGACGTCGTTGAAGGATTACAACGAGAAGTGTCAAAGGAGTTCGGAGATGTACCCTCGAACCAGAGGTAAATTGATTTAAGAGAGCAATCTTGCTCAGTCAATTTAATTTGAGGACTTACGACCAAAATTGGGCTAAGTCCAGTTGAAAATGTTCAGCATTTTATTTGCTTTTGCATTGCATTTTTATTTGGGCTCTACCCTTATAAGATGCAGAGCATCAATTTGTTTTGGGCTCTGCCCATTTGTAAATGATGCATAGCATTTTTATTATTTTGTTTTGGCTCTGCCCATTTATAAATGATGCAGAGCATCAATTTAATTAGGCCTGCTTGGTCTTTTTGATTTAGGCCTGGCCCTTTAGGAAATGCATTGCATTTTCAGGCGCTTTGTGCCAATCAGAGAGCGCAAGCGCTTGTAGTTTTGACACGTGTCGCGCAAGCGCAGTGCGCTGCGCTAGTGCGTCGCGCTTGCGCTACTGACACGTGGCGCAATCTGGTGAGTTGCGCCAATTACAGAGAGCAAAACTCTATCTCAAGGCGCATAGCGCAAGTAGTTCAGATGCTGACACGTGGCGCTCTCCCAAGAGCGCAACATCACAGTTTGTAAGTGCAAAGCACTATGATTTAGGAATCTTTTAGATTCAAGAACCAATGGTTCATGAAAGAAGTGCAAAGCACTATTCGTTTCCTTGATCTAAATTAGATCAAAGAAAAAACAAGTTTTTTCTTCTTTTTATTTCAGGAACCAAAGGTTCATAAAAGTGCAAAACACTATTTATTATGTGAAGATCATTGATCTTGTTTTTAGATCAATGATCTATTAGAAGAAATTTCTTCTCTTTTGTGAAGGTATTTACCTTTTTTCTTGAAATTTTTCTCAGAGTTCTCTCTGTTTGAAGCTCTTGATTTCTCAAAAGTGTTCATGCCTTTGAATTGAGGTCTAGGGTCCTTTTTATAGTGCCCATAAATTAGTTAAATTTGTTAAAGAGATCTTTATCTGAGTGATTTGGGGAATTTTCCCCACCGTTGGATCTTTGATCCAAAGGCCTCTGTTTTGCAGAAGAAAATCTTCTTTGTTTTAAAAAGAACAGAAAAGATTTCTTTAGAATCTTAATTCTGTTTGGCGCAAATGCCCCAGCGCGTGACACGTGTCGCACAGTGCACAGCGCAGCTTAACTGCGCTAGCGCATCTGCGCTGACACGTGTCGCGCGGCACAAAGCGCAGCGCAACTGCGCTAGCGCATCTGCGCTGACACGTATCGCGCGGCGCAGCGCTAGCGCTTCTGCGCTGACACGTGTCGCGCAGCGCTTGCGCAAATGAAGCGTTGCTTCCTTTAATAGAGCTTTGCTCTGATTGGGTGCGCTGTTTTGGGCGTTGCGCTGACGTATCAGTGCCTGACATGTGGCGCGTTGCGCCCGAGAATTGAAGCGTTGCTTAAAATTTGAATTTTGAATTTCCAACAGAGCTTTGCTCTGATTGGGGGAAACAAATGTCCCCCCACCGTTGCGCTCACGTGGCGCGCACATGAGTGCAGCAGTGGCAAGCTCCTGAATGTTGGATCAAGGGGTGAGCTGAAGGGGCGCAAGCGCCTTATAAATAAGTTCTCTGGCCCTTAGAAAAATCTCACCATTTCAAGATTTTTGATTCCAGAGCTTTGCTCTTGCTTAGAACTTCAGAGCTTTGCTCATTTCCAAAGTTAAAAACTTTAGGTAAAAATTAACTTAAATCAAATTAATTTAAATTAATCTTAACCAAAGAGCTTTGCTCTCACAGATCTTTTGATCTAAAGATTTCCCCATTGGGGTTTCACCAACAGAGCTTTGCTCTCATGAATCCATAGATCTACAGAGATCTTGTTCATAGGTTTTAACCCATGAGCAGAGCTTTGCTCATGGATCCAAAAAAAAATAGATCTTTTTGATCTAAAAATGAAGAACTTCTAAGAGTCTTCAAAATGTTTTTAATTTCTTCAGGAGTTTTAAAAAAAAATTTATCATCACCACAGAGCTAGGCTCTTTTAAGGAATCTCATTTCTGAGACCAGAGTTTGACAAGTGTCACTCTGTGACAGAGTTTTGCTCTGAAAGAGGAGATTTTCTCCCTGTCTCTAGGGCTTTTTTATTATTATTATTAGCGGGAATGTTTTCCTGGGGACCAACTGACAATCTCATCCAATGATGAGGTTGTCTTATTAACTGACGTATTGTCATCCAGATTTTGTGGGTCCCCCTTCGGTCTCCTACCCACTGCACTGCTGTGTGGTGTAATTAATTAATTTTAATTAAATTAATTTTTAATTTAATTGATTAATTAATGCATTTTTTTCTTAAACGCTAAGCATTGGAATTGCAACACTAACGGCTAATTTCTGTTCACTTGCAGCGATCATGTCTCTCGACACCTCATTCCCGTTTGCTCGTTCAGAGGAGGGATTTCCCGAAGCGCCCTTGGACCGTGAAGTCTTGGCCATGATCAAGGAATACGACCCAGAATACAAGAGTCTCTACCATTGGGGGTCGTGGTATAATCAGATCATCATGGGCCGACGGAGCTTCACATGCGCGGTGCCGTCAGAACCCATCACGGCGATTCACTATGCTACCCCACCCTTGGTGCAGTATGCCCTGGAGATGGTAGATTGGACATCAAAGGGTTTTCTTCATCCGGCTATAGATGCCATCCCGGTCCAGCGTCCTATGGTCTTGGATATCCTAGAACGCCGTATCTGTCAAGGTGAGGCGCGACCTTGGGGGCAATCATATAACATTGGTCTGATCCCCCGCCACCCGATCGGTTATCTGTCGTGGGCCCGGTACATCCTGTCGACGAAGAAGTCGCAGTTGATAAAGTTAGGATTGTACACCGCAGTGTACGTCTCTCTATTCCAATATCCTACGCTCCCGACCTGGTGGTTCAAGGCCTTCCTGGAGCAGTGGAACATTCCTACCCACACTTTCCTCGCCATGGATCGGGAAGTGTTAATCTCTTTGGAAGAGTTTACAGAGGTATCCGGTTTACCGGTTATGGGGGAACATTATGAGGAGTTGCTCCCGACAGATGAGTACATTTTTGGCGCTAAGCCGATGGTAAGGGGGCTCACGCCGGAGAATGCTGTTCAACACCAGTTCCCAAGCTTGATTAAAGTGTTGAACATATATGAGTCCCTTTTCGTCGAACATGGGAATCGAGGAGTTAACTTTGAGGATTTCATTGCTCGGTTTCTTCGTCCAAGCATCCTCTCCTCAGAGGCTGCCAAGTTCGCTACTCTGGATGACCCTTTCGGTCTAGGTGCGGATAACCTACCGGAGAAGGAGATAGATCAAAAGGGTTTTTTCCTTCCGGACTTCCCTACTATGTCTTTTGCAGAAATTGCGGCCCCTGGAATGGATGAGGAGGCCTTTTTCTTAGGATTTCTTGGGTTATTGTTGAGTTGGTTTGCAATTCCAATGCACTCTCACCGTATGCGGCCCTCTGTTTTTTACCCAGCCCACCGGATGACTATCGGGGTAAAGGTGGCCGTTGGGATCGCCGGCTTGGCGCACCTATATCATGGCCTCAGCCGAGCAGCGGATGCTAATAAGCCTGGGGTACTGCACGTGGTCTTCCCGATGCACTACTTTGTATCATGGCTCGAGCTACACACGGCGGGTGTCTTCGGTATGCACAAAAGGCCCTCGTTCTTTGACAAGTGTGGTTTCCCTCGCATCATACAGCTGATTGGCGCATCAATCGTGACCCCATCACCACGGAACGCCAGGGGTTTACTGCTTCGCCCTCATACCGTTGGAGTCGGGATGTCCTTCATCGACAAGGTATTGACCATTGGAAAAGCGTCCACCGCTGCGGTGCGACCATTACAGGACTCCTTTAAGGATGGAGCTTCAGTTTTGACGGCCCGGGAGACCCTTCACTTGTATTCGATTAGACCGGGCTTCCTAGTCTTCAGGCAGGACGGTGCGGCAATTTTCATGAGATATAACCCGCATCGTTTCGCCCAACAACTGGGCTACGATCAAGGGGTACCCTTGGAAGCTTTCTTACTGGAACCTGCTGCCAATGAAGAAGGGATGGAGAACGCGTTACATCACTTCATGCGCCTGAACACGGGTTCTCGTTTTTTTATCAGTGCGCCGGCCTGCGCTCCACGACTCCTTAATGTATATAAAGAGTGGTACAATCATGTGACGGGGGCCGTTATAAAGGAAGAGAGGCGAGTGTTGATCGACCGTAAAGGTGCACCTCCCGACACCGACCGTAACGCTCCTTTAGTGCCAAGGACCCCGGTAATCCCCCCTTTAAAAGATGTCAGAGCTGGACTTTCGCGTGCGCAGAGTCCTCCATGCGGATTGCCGCTCCCTGATATTGCGGATGCACCCCCAGCGCCCTGTGCTCCAGTGGAGACAGTGGTTATAGCCTCGCCGGAGTCTGGCATGGGTGCAGACATCGGGACCCGCCGTCCCAAGGTGGCTGCTAAGCATAAGTCAATCCCACGTGAGCCTAGGGTCGGAAGGCAGAAGAAAAAGAAGTCGCTCTTCGCTGCAGATGTCGCGTTCGGTCAGGAACCCCATGCTCCCTATGCCGAGGGCCTGATCGAATATGGGACTAACGAGGGATTAGTCATGCTGCCGCCGGATGATACAGACTTGGAAGCCGCTCTCGAAACTTCGGCGTGGTTGGCAAAGCGTGACGCGTGGCTAGCTGAGCTTGCGCAATCAGGTAACTACTAGTCGCATTTTCTTTATTGTATCATATTCTCCTCATTGGCTTTGACTAACGTTTTTCTTTCTTTTCTTCCAACAGGCATCACTGATGAGGAAGCCATTGCTGCTTCACTCAAGACCTTCCAAGAGGAGGAACGCCTTAGAGCGTCTTTAGGCCTTAGTAAGTTTCGATTCATCAAGTTTTTATTCTCCTTGTGTTATGGTCAATCTAAGCTCTCCCTTTTTATTGCAGAAACCTCAATGCCGTTCCCGCCAAGCGACGCAAATGTTCCGCCAGCTGCCGATGTTCCCGCTTCCTCTGGGCCACCGCAGGAGGTTCGTCTTGAAGAGCCGATGAGAGATGTCTTAAAGGCTCTGGAGGCATCTTTAAATGAGGACGACGATGCTTCGATAAGGGAAGCATCAAAGAGGTCCATCGTGACGGCCCGGGAGGAGAGGAAGCGGTCGAGGCGCGAAGCAAAGGCACGCAGGGCTGCTTTGGCCATTGGAGCGGGCCCCAGCACCGTTCCTCGAGCCGACACTCCGTCAGAAGAGTCCCCGGTCGCCCTGTCTACAGCTCATAGACAGGCGATCCGTGCCAATAGAGAGGCTAACGACAAGTCTACCTCAGGTAATACTTCTTTCAGAATTTCGTTATTAGACTCATAAAGCTGTCGGTTCTTATATATTTTATCTTGCAGGGCCAAGTCCGACCGAGGGGGAGGCGGAGACCGTTGAACTCAAGGAAACAGAGGGGGCAGCACCTGCCGAACCTGAGCCGACGGTGGGCAACGTCGCTGAGGCTTCGGAGCCTGAGATGGAGGTTGAGGGGTCTGCAGCCGAGAAGGTCATTGATGCCGAGCCTGAAGTGGCGGCAGATGAAATGATCATTACAACTGAGCCCAGGGTGGTGGCGGACGAAGAGTTTGAGGCCGGCGACCTCGTGGTGACGGCGGATGAGCCGATGGAGACCGCGGAGCCCGCAGAAGTAGCGGGTGATATGGGTACGACTCTTGGGGAAGAGTTATCCACTCTCTCCCAAGAGTCCGGCAACGCTCCAATCATTGCCCTCCCCGTATACGATCTTCTGCCGTCTCCAGGTCTTGCGAGCACGACAACGGTCCCTATCGAGTCGGGTGATGAGGCCACGGGCGGTGGCCTCATATCCATGGAGGAGGGAGTCGCCTCCATTTCAACCGGCAGCTCATCAGGTAAATCCCAAGTTGCTGTCTTTCTTTACCTTACAATTCTTTCTGACAAATTTACCTTTTTCGTAACGCAGGTGCAGCCAGTGCCGATGCCCCACTGCTCGAGGGAGCGCCTTCAACGACTGCCTTGGCGGTGGTCACCTCTCAACCCTCTCTCATACCATCGAAGATGTTGGAAGGTATGGGTTTGCAATTTATTAATCTTATCTTTCAGACGTATAATTTGTGTACTAAAGTCGTACTGTTATGTCTTTTTCAGGAGTGCTCTTTGACCATCTTTATCAGGTGTTGCTCCCACACTTCTCCTTCCCATCCGAACTCGCCTCTTCCTCTGGTGGCGCTGGTGAGCATGATTTCCATTGATATCTTCCTTTTTGATTGATGGAATTACTTCTAAACCCTTTTTTCTCATCTCGACTGCAGTGCTACAGATTGAAGGAGGGGATAAAAGATCGGCTGCGCCACCGGCTCTTCCGGCCTTGCCACCTGTCTCATCTGGTATGGCGAATATCACATCGATAACTCCCTCCCTTTTTATTTTCTGTACTGTTATCTGATCACATCCTGTTTCTTTTCAGCTGTCGTTCCGGTCTCGGCGCCCTTCGAGCCTCGCATTACAATGCTGGCGGGTCCTTATTTGAGACGTCCATCTTTCAAAGGCGCCGCGAATAGTTTGCGCATGTTGAATGACTACGTCGAGGAACTCGACGTTGAAACTCCTACATCTGCCGCAGACTTTGCTACGGCAGTTAACCCGATGCTGGTGATACTCGTGAACTTTCATGATGAGGGTATCATCGCATCTTGGGTTAACCATTGCAGGGAGATCGAGGCCCGCCTGCATCAGTTGGAGTCGCTGCGTCCCGCTCCCGAGACCTTGGCCGCCAGCAATCAAAGAGCAGCATGGATTGAGCAGAGCGCTTCTTACTTCCGCCATCTTGAACAAGAAGTCATTTCAAGGCGTAAGGAGCACGGTGAGACTTCGAGCAAGTCTGCCCAACTGCATGCTCGGGTGGAGGCCAATGCTGCACGGCTGAAGGTTGTCTTTGAGGGCCTTCTGCAATGTCTTTCCGAAGGGTTATCATTGAGGCAACAGCTTGACGTTGTCGAGCGGGATGCGCCTAGCCAGGAAGCAGCCCAAAAGGCGGCGGAGGAGCAACATTCATCCTTCTTGCAGCAGCGAGCCCAGGTGGAAGCAGAGGTGGCCGCAGCAGCCACTCAGGAGGAGGCACTGAAGGAAGTGCGAGAGCGGCTTGCGGATTTGTTAAAGACACTTCCTCCTCAGTAGCTATCCCTCTTTGTATCGTTTGTACTTGTAAATAAAAAATGTATATATATATTTTTTATTCTTTAACACAATGTATCCTGTACTCAATCAAGTTTATGAATAAAAGATACACATTTTTTGTAATGTCTTGTGTCATTTTCTCCGTCTTTTCTTTCTTTTATTATCAGCATACCACCTTAGTAAAACATGGTTGGCGGATGATTAGAGCGAGTATCCTGACTACCTCAAGAAATAGCGATGGCTTAGGCCGCAGGTTCATATTTGCTGCCTAAGACTTTTCAACTCTATTAGCCGTGAGGGTCTCATAGAGATTTTTCTCCTTACGGATCGAGGGGATCTCGTAGGTGGGTTTTCTCCTTAGGAATCGTGAGGATTCCTAAGTGTGTTTTTTCTTATAGGTCGTAAGGATCCTGTAAGAGAATTTTTCCCTCTTACGAGTCGAGAGGACCCGTAAGCAGTTGTTTCTCTCCTTGTCGAAACTCGACTTTGGAGAGTGAGACCCGTGAATAGTATGCAAGAGACCGTTTTAGATCGACTTGCAGGGTCCCATTGTTCAGGAAGCAAGCTTTTTAATTCCTGCTGCCTGAGGCTTCATTTTGCAATTTGAGACGACTCGGGAATTTTCCCGCGGAGACACTGGTTTCTCTGCGAGCCGACGCGAATCAGGAGGCTCTCGTCAAGGATTTTTTGTTTCCCTATGTCGAAGGATTTTGCTAAGGATTATTTGTTTCCCTAGCGCCAAGGATTATTTATTTCCTTGGTGTTGACACGGATCGAGAATTTCCCATGGAGACACTGGTTGCTCTACGAATCGATGCGAATCAGGAGACTCTCGTCAAGGATTGTTTGTTTTCCTGAGTCGAAGGATTTGCTAAGGATTATTTGTTTCCCTAGCGCCAAAGATTATTTGTTTCCTTGGTGTTGACACGTATCGAGAATTTCCCACGGAGACACTGGTTGCTCAGCGAGTCGATGCGAATCAGGAGGCTCTCGTCAAGGATTGTTTGTTTCCCTGAGTCGAAGGATTTGCTAAGGATTATTTGTTTCCCTAGCGCCAAGGATTATTTGTTTCCTTTGTGTTGACACGTATCGAGAATTTCCCACGGAGATACTGGTTGCTCTGCGAGTCGATGCGGATCAGGAGGCTCTCGTCAAGGATTGTTTGTTTCCCTGAGTTGAGGTATTTGCTAAGGATTATTTGTTTCCTTAGTGTAGGGTTCCTAGGCACCCTAATGAGGTCTCACAAGGCATCGAACATGCCAATTTCAAATTTAAACGGTGCCGAGAAACCCTAGAACGGACCGTTGGCTAGAATTCTAGTCGAAACAATAAACTAGTTAACACTTAACTAAGAGATACGGAAATACAACCTTTGTAGATCCGGTTCTCCACCTCCATAGCTCCGCAATGAAGTCTCCTCGCTGTCCATAACAAGTCCCGGGCTCTAGGGTCGGCTTCATCGGAGAATGGACGGGCTAGGTTATCGATGTCCATGCCGAAGATGATCTACGTCGAGGCATCGCTAAATCAAGCTCCGACTTCACCAAGTCAAGAAACTTGTGAAGAAAACACACTCTACTACTTGGCAAAAGGTAGAGGATGAATAAATAGGAAGTGGGTAGACTTTAGAATTGGATTTCTCACTCATTTCATCAATCCACCATTGATGTAGTCAAGCTTTTCTTCTTGAGTTTAAGGAAGAAGAAGAAGAAAGTGTTATGATAAGTTATTTTGAAAATAGAAAAATAAAAGAATACTTATCATAATCAACCATGGTCAAGTGTAGAGAATTAACTAAGGTTAGATTAATGGTTAGGGTTAAAGATAAAGACAAAATGGTCACTTTGGTCAAAACTTCATGAAGCTTCAAAAAGCTTCATGAAAGAAAATAAAATAAAGAAACCATTTTGCTTTTCTTTTATGCTTTTATTAATATCCAAAATGAATAAACAAATAATTAAATGAAAAAGCAAAACCCTAATCATTAAGTTAACCATGGTTTAATTCTATACACTTAACCAAAAGGCATGTAGCATCAAACATGATACAAGCAAGTGCACAAAATCATATCGCATATGCAATGCGCACATCCGAGTGAGAAAATCCATTTAAAGTGAACCGATACTAGTTAATGCAAAGTAATATATCAAATATATAATTATACATTAAATCATTAAATCAACACTTGATTCAATGATCCGGTCATGTTGCACATAACCGACTGGTATCAATAGTAACAACTTATCGAATCAACACTTGATCCGATAACCCGGCTATATCGCATATAACCGATCAATGTCACATCGCGAGAATCGAATACAGTATCACATACTGGTATTATTCTCGGTCCCGCACATATCTCATATGCGCTCCTATTTCGTTTCGCTTGAGCCAGGAAACCTCTGTGTAGGACTCTAAAGACTCGTCAATACGCCGGCAGCAGGCGATGATCATATCAAACACCCACAAGCCGCAAGCGGTCTGCTAAACGTAACGGCCACCCGGGTATTGAGCGATCTGAAGATCGACGAGCAAGCCCGCTCACACTCCAGTGAATCCAACCAGTAACACTACCGTACAGTCCGGTCTGATCGTCTGATATGTCACATATCTCGCCTAGGGGTGGTAAACGTCAGACCCCAATAGCTCGATAAGTCGTGTCGATATGAGGTCTATAACTATTCGAGAAACTACTGGTAACACTTACCAGTAAATCTCAGCAACCCTGGCCAGGGATTTCCTGTTATAGCCAATCGAACACAGCGCAACATCAACCCCCTATACCGGGAGAGACGAATCCCCTCCTATCGCTCATTGCCTCCATGTGACTCGGGACTGTACCCAAAAACCACCATTTTGCACGCGCTCTTGGACGTGGTAAGATGGAAATCAAAGCACAGTGGGAACCACACAAGACTCTATGACGATTTCGGGTCAACAGACTACTCTGTACCAGTGTCACCAGAGAACTGCCATCTGACGTGAGGTATAATACCATCTGGGAGTTCTCGGCGAGTCCGTCCAGTGTACCCAGTCTCTACTGAGCACCCGTATATCATCTCTGATGTCAAACACCGATGGATATGGGATCATCCATCGCCCATCTGTATGGGTCGAGAAGGTACACGCTAGTCTACTCTGGTATATCGATGCCCCGTCTCGATACACCCACGACTAGGGACTTTGAAGGATGTACTTATAGACTATCTGTCCCCACTTGTATGATCCGCATCATAGTCCAGGTAGTCAAGTACATATCCTAAGGGCTTTACCAACATGTAACAGAGAGACAAACAGTATACACGTTAAGGTAAAGAGCAACCAGATAGCATACTATCATGTCGAGCAAGAAAGTCCTCCCTATATATGTCCCAGCATCCACTACAATATACATCCTATGTACAGTAATGGCCTCTAGGGCATACATATAACTAACAATCTCCCACTTGCACTAGGGCCATCTGTAACAGTGGTTGCAGTATCTCATACTCAACCATCCTATAAAAGTCTCTCTCTGGGAACAGGCCTTTGTGAGTGGATCCGCAGTGTTGTCCTCTGAGTCTACTCTCCTAACCTCGATCTCCCTGGAGATCAACCATCTCCATGATCAAGTGATACTGCCTTAGAATATGTCTGGATCACTGATGGGACTTGCGTTCCTTGGCATAAGCCACAACTCCATTGTCACACAATGGGAGGAACATAGTTCATCTCATGAACCAATATACACCCAAACAGCCTCTTTGGTAGCATCTTAAGTAGCGATGTATCCAGTCTTTATCGTCTAGTATGTCACGGTATCTAGCTTGGAACTCTTCCAACATACCGTCCCTTTACTGAGGGTATAGACAATGCCTGTGACTGACATTCAGTCGTCTTTATCACCCTGGAACACTTCCAGTGATTCTCCCCAGGATCGAATGATACCATCTCACTACAGCTAGTGAGTAGCCTAACATCCATTTAGATCTATCTCATAGATCCAAAATCCAGGATTTAGTAGGTATCACTTTGATCCTATGTGGAGAATCATTGTGATAAGCGGAGATTGATCGAGCGTAGCATAGGAAACTCCTTCCCTATCAAGAGTATGTCATCCACGTACTCTACGAGGATCGTCACCATACTCCCTACTACCTTTTTGTATATACAAGGTTCATCTACCATTTTGATGATGTCAAACTCTTTGACTACTTCATCAAAACAGATGTTCCAACTCCGCGATGCCAGCTTTATCAAATAAAGCATCTTGCACACGTTTCCGCTGCTCCCACTGTCTACGAGGCCCTCTGGCTGTGTACTTATAGACGCACTCTTCTAAAAGATCATTTAGAAAAGCAGTCATGACACCCAACCACCAGATATCGTAGTCATGGTATGTAGCCGTGACAAGTAGGATCTGGGTGGACTTAAGCATAGTTGCTTGAAAAAGTTTCATCATTATCCACGCTTGGTTGATGACGAAAACCTTTAACAAGTCTAGCTTTGAAAGTCTCAACTTTTCCATATACACCAAGTAATCTTCTCAAGATATACTTGCTCCTGATGGGGATTTAACCCTTCAGATATAGCAACCAAAGTCCATACTTTGTTGGTGTATAAGGATTCCATCTCAGATCGATAAACATCCAGCCATTCTCACAGAGTCCTACTCCTGATGGCCAGGTCGAAACTAGTTGGGTCATCATCTCATGATGCAATCCTCGCTCCCACTGTCATAGAGAAACAGAAGTATCTCTCATGTGGGTGAGGAACCCTACTAGATCGGCGGAGAGGCTGAGGTTCGTTGGAATCTACTGAATCCTTTAGTTCTACCAAATCATCAGCTGCAGTTTGTATAGCTGGAACATTTCCAGTTCTACATGACTGACCTTGCCTCGAGCTTGTCCGGATTTTGCTTTTCAGACATAGGCCGGACAACCCCAAATCTGAACTAACTTAAGAAATGGGCTCTTCCTTTTCCATATCACATATGAAGTGGTAGGCAACTGATTTGATTTGAACCCTATTCAATAGGTATGCAGCTTCTCAAGCGCATAACACCCAAAAGGAAATAGGTAACTCAGTATTACTCATCATAGAGCACACCTTATCACATAGGGTGTAATTGCTCCACCCCGATATACCATCGTGCTATGGTGTATTCGGAGGAGTAATGCTGAGAGAGAATCTCATTCTCCTTTAGAAAAGTCCAGAAATTCCGTGCTCAAGTATTCTCCTCCTTGATCACATCAAAGGACATAATACTTATACCCGTATTGGTTCTCTACTTCTAACTTATATTCTGTGAATATCTCAAAAGGTTCGGACTTGTGTTTCAACAGGAACATAGGTCTGAATCTCGAAAGATCATCAGAGAATGTAATGAAGTATAAAGAACCAGTCCTAGCATGTGTAGACAGGGGACCTACATACATCAACATATATCATCCCAAGAGTTCACTAACTCTTTCTCTGTTTCCAGTAAACGGAGCTATGGTCATCTTATCTTTGTGACATGACTGGCGAGTTTCACAAGATGTAAGTTCAAACTAATTTAAATACGCATCTTTATGTAACTCTAGCCAGTCGGGTCGCATTGATCTGACCTAGTCTACAATACCTCAAGAAGGATTCGTTCATTTCTGAACTCTTCCTCTTGTGTGTGTTCCGTATACTAAGAACTGTGGTTTGATTTAGAACATTAATGCTTTTAGATAACGTGCCTGAACCGATCAACTTTTGATATAGGAAATGTTCAAAACATTATCCAACAATACAAAATTTTACCGTTTCTTTACTAATAAAGAGACAGATATGATTTTGTATATCAGGTTCGGTATCTAATAACATTCATTCAGAATCAATGTATTGTAATACAGGGTGACAGTGACCAACAGACTTGGCTGCAACACTTGCCCCGTTTTCTGCCTCATGAAACTTATCACCCGTTCTCAGTTCTCTACCTTTCTGTAGCCCTATGTAACATATTACATATCTGGGATCCTGATATGGTATCAAATACCCAGGACGCAGAGGATACTGAGAAACAGTTCTTTGTAATGAACACACCCGAAGATGATGCATCAGCATGCACTCTCTTCGTTTGGGCGGCACGGGAATTCTGGTAATCCCCAATTTCCTGCTCTGTCTTATAACAATTATAAGTTGGAGCGGGTTCAACGTTCCCCAGCTCAGTATAACAAGCGGGTTCGGTCAATAATCCGTATTATTATCTTGATTAAGGCGTGATATGGTCGCTACCTGGAGAGAGAGAGAAGAAAACACTCAGCGTGCGCTCTTGCAAGAATAGATTGGTTATTATTTTATCTAATCAGGATGGCTCCCACTGCTTTTTATCAAATCTTCCTTCAAACCCTAAAAGGAAAGACTAGCCGGGATTAATTACACACTACAAGTTCGCCAATCTTTCAGCCAGGCCAGTGTCGGTACTTTGAGGGAGGTCCCCCGTGCTTTCGCATGAACCTAATTAATGTAAACCTCGTTTTCCCATAGGCGTAACCTCGTTAACACCTTTCTAGACACCTACTTGATCGGCTAATTGTAATGTATAAAACTCTCCCAGGAGTAACTCTTACTCGCAGCGGGTATCGGGATCCAACTATCTCATAGAAGGTATGCAATCTCATTGCAAATTTCAACACTTGAAATTCCCGATAATATTTTGCCCCTAGCGTCCTATGACCTTGACGCAGGCCAAAAAACCATAGTCCGCTAGTCAAGTTCAACCCGTCATTTTCTGATTGAATTAAACCCACCCGCACGACCCTTGACGCAGGCCAACAAAGTCGCACGACTACCCTAATCCAATCACATCATATGCTTATGCAGATAAGCACCAGTTAGCTACCGCACACTACGCCTTGACGCAGGCCAACAAACGTAGCACGAATACTAACTACTACTTATCTGAAATGACGGAGGGCTACGACAGGTTTTTCTGAAAACCTATTGCGTAATGAACTTGATATCGTTGTAGAATCAAATGATTTTAAAAATGGAGTGTTTTTGAGGCTTTTCTAGTTTTGCTAAAGGAGTCACTCCCGGTGAAGGGATCGTCGGTCCTTTCCTCGTCGAATGAGGTGCGGGATATATCATATATATCACTGTGCAAAGCAAAAAACACTTAAAAGCAATCAAAAGACAAACCGAGTATGTAGCATCTGCCAGTTATTGCTAAAGGAGTCACTCCCGGTGAAGGGATCTCGGTCCTTTCCTCATCGAATAAGGTGCACGATATATCACATATACCGCTATGCAAAGCAAGAACTGTAGCTACCTGTTTTATTTTGAAATTCGATTCTACAACATCTTAGGTTTCTTTTCTTTTCATTAATCACATTAATGAAGTCCCATCATTTAAGTTACCTAAACATCACAGATAAATACGACGTACACTTATGCCATCCGCATTCGCCTTGATGTCCCCTCGTGCACCGTTAGGTTAGGTGACTAACGGCAGAGCGGGGCAGGGCTAGCACGGGTGTAAAACATAAGTAACGTCTATATAATATATCATATATACTATATACTGTATCTATCAAAGAACATCACATGATCACATCACAGATATCGCAGCAGAAGAAACATATGAAATATTGGATATACTAGGACGTCCGTGTTTTCAATACGAGCCAGTATAAAACACGGATTCCACGATCGCGATGAATAGCCAAACCCACACCCCTAGACCCCTACGAGAGCGGCAAGCAACCCTACCAATTCTGGAGTTAGGAGACCCGGACTCGACTCCTCGAGTTGGTCTCCCACTGGACTCCAGAACCCGGTTACTTGTGCCCTCCTCCTTGGGTCTATCCTAGTGCGGAAAAGTAAATAATATACATCAACGGTGACAACTTCCGCAACCTGGAAGCGCCCCAAATAAAAGAATATTACATACAAGTTTTTACATGAATGAAAATGAAAAACACTCATCTCACATAAAAACCCCCGGCTATTCAAACACGACGATCCAATATAACATATCCAGCAACACATAACATCACATGTCATCAACGTAAGTAAATATGCGCATCCCAATTGTCGTTGACATATAGCAACGAAACCGGCGATATCACATATTACACTTACGGTCACAGAAAAGAAAGTGTAAAACTACAACAGTTGGAATCCGCAACCACCTCAGACATCGCATGCCTGACCAAATGAATTACTTAGACATCGCATGCCTAACAATTATAAACCCCGCATTTTAGTCTCAAAATCGAAAACACTTTTCAATATTCAAGTCGGGCAATTCAACAAGATTCCCGACATGCTGATCGAATGCTCGTCGCAAACTTCAGTAGACGGCTGCACCCCCAATATCGTCGACGAAGTGCACCAAGGCGGAACACCGCTGCCGCGAGCACCCGAACGGATGCTTTCGGTGATGGGGTTCTCCTACAGTCACTTGGTCGGGGCTATGGAGTGAGGCTGTCTATTAAGTTTACCCGGCGAGTATCCGCGTACACTACGTGATTGCGACGGACTTTTGATCACATCAAAATTCCGTGGCAACCGATCAATTGAGACTAAACTGCTATGTTTATAACATTCATTCAGTTATCTCATAACTTCTTGTGAATTCCAATTATTGTATCACATTCCGGATAAATAGAAAATGTTAAACTTTCCGTTCGAACAATCGAACACCCAAGTTTTCCCGATACAGATCAACACATGAAACAAGTCTAACAACATTCAGTTCGTGCCTCAGTACCAACGGTCCAGCCGTAGAAGGGTCAAGCCAACGCCTCACATGTGGCACGCCGTACTGCCCCAAACCCGAAGGTTCAAAGGGCAGTTCAAGACGGTCACATAATCGAGTTAAGGTTTGTTGTCTTCTAGAGGGTCCATCGCGTTACTTGCACTACTTAGAACGTCGTTAAACTACGGAAAAATCCAACACTTGGAAATTTCCCGACAGGGGAAAAATTGGGTATTTATATCCGGTCGAACTTTTTAACATATTCTAAAATTTATCCGGAAAGCCACACAGACAAAAATTTGATAATCCGATCGAATCCATGAAATCCCAAAACAACCCCTGAAAATTCAACTCTTGAATAAAAATTAAAAATTCCCAGGAAAACCAGCACAGAAATCTGAGAATTACTGTGAAAAACAAAATACACAAAACGACAAAACTACCGCGGAACCGCCGCACGAGGCATGCTCGTGCCGCGGATCCGCGGCTCATTGATGGAATTAGTCCATCGAAATTCACAGTAACTCTTAGATTATCCTGCTTGTTTCTCTGCATATTTTTAATGTGGAAAAATCCCCGATTTTAGAAAAAGTACAGAGAGCAATTTCCGGGTTAGTTTTTCGTTTCGATCGGACTTTAAATTCCGTCTAGACTTCGCCTAAGGCTCTAGCTAGGCTCTGATACCACTGTAGGGTTCCTAGGCACCCTAATGAGGTCTCACAAGGTATCGAACATGTCAATTTCAAATTTAAACGGTGCCGAGAACCCTAGAATGGACCGTTGGCTAGAATTCTAGGCGAAACAATAAACTAGTTAACACTTAACTAAGAGATACGGAAATACAACCTTTGTAGATCCGGTTCTCCACCTCCATAGCTCCGCAATGAAGTCTCCTCGCTATCCATAACAAGTCCCAGGCTCTAGCGTCGGCTTCATCGGAGAATGGACGGGCTAGGTCATCGATGTCCATGCCGAAGATGATCTACGTCGAGGCATCGCTAAATCAAGCTCCGACTTCACCAAGTCAAGAAACTTGTGAAGAAAACACACTCTACTACTTGGCAAGAGGTAGAGGATGAAGAAATAGGAAGTGGGTAGACTTTAGAATTGGATTTCTCACTCATTTCATCAATCCACCATTGATGTAGTCAAGCTTTTCTTCTTGAGTTTAAGGAAGAAGAAGAAGAAAGTGTTATGATAAGTTATTTTGAAAATAGAAAAATAAAAGAATACTTATCATAATCAACCATGGTCAAGTGTAGAGAATTAACTAAGGTTAGATTAATGGTTAGGGTTAAAGATAAAGACAAAGTGGTCACTTTGGTCAAAGCTTCATGAAAGAAAATAAAATAAAGAAACCATTTTGCTTTTCTTTTATGCTTTTATTAATATCCAAAATGAATAAACAAATAATTAAATGAAAAAGCAAAACCCTAATCATTAAGTTAACCATGGTTTAATTCTATACACTTAACCAAAAGGCATGTATCATCAAACATGATACAAGCAAGTGCACAAAATCATATCGCATATGCAATGCGCACATCCGAGTGAGAAAATCCATTTAAAGTGAACCGATACTAGTTAATGCAAAGTAATATATCAAATATATAATTATACATTAAATCATTAAATCAACACTTGATTCAATGATCCGGTCATGTCGCACATAACCGACTGGTATCAATAGTAACAACTTATCGAATCAACACTTGATCCGATAACCCGGCTATATCGCATATAACCGATCAATGTCACATCACGAGAATT
Organism: Agapanthus africanus; assembly: GCA_030015575.1. Classification (NCBI taxonomy): domain Eukaryota; kingdom Viridiplantae; phylum Streptophyta; class Magnoliopsida; order Asparagales; family Amaryllidaceae; genus Agapanthus; species Agapanthus africanus. Next base: position 314,630,507 of record JASDDO010000019.1, read on the forward strand.
GAATACTGTATCACATACTGGTATTATTCTCGGTCCCGCACATATCTCATACGCGCTCCTATTTCGTTTCGCTTGAACCAGGAAACCTCTGTGTAGGACTCTAAAGACTCGTCAATACGCCGGCAGCAGGCGATGATCATATCAAACACCCACAAGCCGCAAGCGGTCTGCTAAACGTAACGGCCACCCGGGTATTGAGCGATCTGAAGATCGACGAGCAAGCCCGCTCACACTCCAGTGAATCCAACCAGTAACACTACCGTACAGTCCGGTCTGATCGTCTGATATGTCGCATATCTCGCCTAGGGGTGGTAAACGTCAGACCCCAATAGCTCGATAAGTCGTGTCGATATGAGGTCTATAACTATTCGAGAAACTACTGGTAACACTTACCAGTAAATCTCAGCAACCCTGGCCAGGGATTTCCTGTTATAGCCAATCGAACACAGCGCAACATCAACCCCCTATACCGGGAGAGACGAATCCCCTCCTATCGCTCATTGCCTCCATGTGACTTGGGACTGTACACAAAAACCACCGTTTTGCACGCCCTCTTGGACGTGGTAAGATGGAAATCAAAGCACAGTGGGAACCACACAAGACTCTATGACGATCTCGGGTCAACAGACTACTCTGTACCAGTGTCACCAGAGAACTGCCATCTGACGTGAGGTATAATACCATCTGGGAGTTCTCGGCGAGTCCGTCCAGTGTACCCAGTCTTTTTTGAGCACCCGTATATCATCTCTGATGTCAAACACCGATGGATATGGGATCATCCATCGCCCATCTGTATGGGTCGAGAAGGTACACGCTAGTCTACTCTGGTATATCGATGCCCCGTCTCGATACACCCACGACTAGGGACTTTGAAGGATGTACTTATAGACTATCTGTCCCCACTAGTATGATCTGCATCATAGTCCAGGTAGTCAAGTACATATCCTAAGGGCTTTACCAACATGTAACAGAGAGACAAACAGTATACACGTTAAGGTAAAGAGCAACCAGATAGCATACTATCATGTCGAGCAAGAAAGTCCTCCCTATATATGTCCCAGCATCCACTACAATATACATCCTATGTACAGTAATGGCCTCTAGGGCATACATATAACTAACACTTAGCGCCAAGGATTATTTGTTTCCTTGGTGTTGAAACGAGTCGAGAATTTCCCACGGAGGCACTGGTTGCTCTGCGAGTCGACGCGGATCAGGAGGCTCTCGTCAAGGATTGTTTGTTTTCCTGAGTTGAGCTATTTGCTAAGGATTATTTGTTTCCCTAGCGCCAAGGATTATTTATTTCCTTGGTGTTGACACGTATCGAGAATTTCCCACGGAGACACTGGTTGCTCTGCGAGTCGATGCGGATCAGGAGGCTCTCGTCAAGGATTGTTTGTTTCCCTGAGTTGAGGTATTTGCTAAGGATTATTTGTTTCCTTAGCGCCAAGGATTATTTGTTTCCTTGGTGTTGAAACGAGTCGAGAATTTTCCACGGAGGCACTGGTTGCTCTGCGAGTCGACGCGGATCAGGAGGCTCTCGTCAATGATTGTTTGTTTCCCTGAGTTGAGGTATTTGCTAAGGATTATTTGTTTCCCTAGCGCCAAAGATTATTTGTTTCCTTGGGGTTTGAAACGAGTCGAGAATTTCCCACGGAGGCACTGGTTGCTCTGCGAGTCGACGCGGATCAGGAGGCTCTCGTCAAGGAGTGTTTGTATCCGTGAGTTGAGGTATTTGCCGAAGACATTGGTTTCTTCGGAGTTGAGATGAATCGTCGAGATCTGGCTTCGTTTTCTGGCGGAGCCTGTTGGGAAAGTATGGTTCCCACTTGTTTGTTTACGCCCTTGGATTGTATACAGGGATTGATGTGATCTTAACTGTAGGGCCAAAGTTCTATCATCATTTTTTTGTTTTATATCCGCGATGCTCTATCATTTCAGCTTTTATATTGCGAAAGTCACGATTGCCCAATCATTTCGGCTATTTTTCGCGGTGCCCAATCATTTCTGCTGTTTATTTCGTTTTTACTCGCTGTTTTTTTATTGCGAGTTACCCAATCATTTCGGCTATTTTGCATGCATACATTTTTACTTGCTGCTTTTTATTGCAAGTTGCCCCATCATTTTAGCTATTTCATATGCATGTGCAGCCTACAGGCTTTTCGCCGTGAATCTGAAATTGGACACCGATTTCGGCATTAGCACCGTTACAACTGGGATATTGCCAGGAGCGAATCATCATCTTCCTCTGTCGATGTCAAACAAAGGTGGCTTAGCGACCAGGGTTAGGGTCCTGTCGACTAAGGCTTTTGACTTCATGAGCCGTAAGGGTCTCACGAAGTTATTTCTCCCTACAAGTCGTGAGGATCTTGTAGGTGTGTTTTCTTCTTAAGAATCGTAAGGATTCCTAAGTGTTTGTTCCTTTGTAAGTCGTAAGGATCCTACAAGAGGATTTTCTCCTTGTAAGTCGAGAGGACTTATAAGGGTTATTCGTCATGCGAACATATCCCCAGTCTCGGATGGGACTTGATTAGGGAAATGTTTATTCGCGCCCGTGGATTGTATACAAAGGCCAGTATTGAGTCACTTGCAGGGCAATATCGGAAGTTGTGGGGGTTGCTTAAGCACAGGTTTAAATCTCTGTAACTTAAGACTTTCAAATCTTATGAGCCGTGAGGGTCCCATAAGAGAGTTCTCCTTACGAGTCGTGAGGATCTCGTAAGTGTATTTTCTCCTTAGGAATCGTGAGGATCCCTAAGTGTGTTGCTCCCTTGCGAGTCGTAAGGATCTCACGCAGGTGGTTTCTCCTTACAAGGTCGAGAGGACCCTGTAAGTGTCTTTTAACGAGGTTGCGCCCTTTCGGGTTTTCACAAACAATCGCCGGTAGTCCCGCTGTTTTTACTCACGGAGCCCTTTCGGGTTTTCATCCGTGCCCATTTTGCTTATGGACATACCGTTTTTTTAATTCTTTTTATTTTCTTCCCTCTCTTTTTTTTACGAGGTCGCGCCCTTTCGGGTTTTCACATACACTCGCCGGTAGCCCTGCTGTTTTTACTCACGGAGCCCTTTCGGGTTTTCATCCATGCCCTTTAAGGACGTTTCGGTCTGCTATTAGTTTAAGGACGTTTCGGTCCGTTATTGAGAAGACCGGCTATTGTTTATAAAGCTTGAGCTTAGAAAGATAGCGAGCTGACATAATCGTCGTCATCTATCATTGACCTAGGCTGTGGCTCATTAAGCGTAGTATCTCTTTAGGAAGCGACCATTTATTGGCCTGAAAGGCCTTTCACCGTGCATGTCCATGAGTAGATAGGCCCCGCCCTGATAAACCTTAACTACGATGTACAGGCCTTCGTAGTTTGGCTCGAATTTTCCCCGCTTGGCGCGATTGGGGGTCATAGGCCTTTTGATCACTAGCACGAGTTCGCCTTGGCCGAATGTCCTCGGCCGGGTCAATCTTTCGTATGAGCGCGTCATCTTTGCTTTATAATCTTCCAGATTTTGTTGCGCTATGAGCCGTGTTTCTTCAAGGGCATCAAGCTCCTCAAGCCGAAGGTGAGCGTTTTCTTCGTTCGTCAGCTCGTAATGGACTACCACTCGCAGAGAGGGTAACTCTATCTCGAGAGGGAGTACTGCTTCCGTACCGAATACCAACGCGTATGGCGTTGTGTTCGTGGCCGTCTTGAACGTAATTCGGTACGCCCAGAGAGCCTCTTGCAGTCTCTCGTGCCAGTCTTTCTTATTTCGGGACCCCGTCTTTTTCATGATCTTTGTCAGGGTCTTGTTGAAGGCTTCAGCTAGACCATTAGCTCGCAGATTATAAACTGAAGAATATCTCCAATCTATATTATGCTGCTGTGCGAAGTGACTGATCTTGTGGCTTCTGTAGGCTGGCCCGTTATCGGAGATGATCCGTCTGGGCGTTCCGAACCGGTATATGATGTGCGTTTTGAAGAAATGGAGGATATTCTCCGTCTTCACTTCTCTCAACGGCACTGCTTCTGCCCATTTGGAGAAGTAGTCAGTCGTCGCCAGGATGAAACAATGTCCCTTAGACGATGCTGGTTCGATGGGGCCGACTATGTCAGTTCCCCACATTTCGAACGGCCAGCTAGCCACCGTCGGGTGTAGTGGATTTGGATGCTGATGGATGAAATCCCCATGAATTTGACATGAGTGGCACTGCTTCGCATATTTGAGGCAGTCCTGAATCATCGTGGGCCAGTAGTAACCCATCCGCTTGATCTTCAACTTCATCTTTGGGCCCGCTTGATGAGAACCATAGATTCCGTCATGAACTTCCTGAACGACTCTTTTCGCTTCGTCAGGTCCCAAGCATCTCAGCCATAGAGAATCGAATGACCTCTTGTATAGAGTATCATTAACGAAGGCGAAAGACAGAGCTCGTTTCATGAGCCAATGTCTTGTGGACGCTTCTTCAGGCATTCGGTGGGACTTAAAGTAGTCTATGAAGACTTCCCTCCAATCCTCGGCCTTTTCCCGGTCTTTTATTTGCAGAGTCATCTGCTCAGACACTCCCTTTTCTTCGGGTGATTCCGGAGATATTTCTGCTAGGGCAAGCACCCGACGGCTTTGTACCACGATTCTAACGTCATCGAGATTCTCGTCAGCTAGTTCTTTAGCAAGTTTGGCCAACGCGTCTGCTTTGCTGTTTTCCGCGCGCGGTATGCTTTCCAAAGTATAGGAGGGAATTTGGGTCAACAGTTGTTGCACCTTTTCACCGTACCTCACCAACTCCGGTTTGCACGTTTGATAGTCTCCGTTTACTTGACTAACGACCAGCTGAGAATCTCTGTATATGAGGAGGTTTTCAATTCCCATGTCGATGGCGATCTCGAGGCCTGCTATCAAGGCTTCATATTCGGCTTCGTTATTCGTCCTTGGCTCTGTTAAGGAGAAGGCGAAGCGCATAATCCCTCCTTGTGGAGTTACGAAGATGAGGCCTACTCCCGATTTGATTATAGGGGTACTTTGTTTGCGCTTTTTCATGGAAGATGCTCCGTAAAAATAAAGCTCCCATCGAGTGTCGTTCCCATCGATAGCGTCAAACGCATGTTCGTCTGGAAGATCGCAATTTAAAGGAGAATCGGCGGGTATCGGATGCTCAGCGAGGAAGTCGGCGATAGCTTGGCCTTTGACTGCCTTGAGGGGTTGATACGTTATCGAGAACTCCATCAAGAGCAGAGCCCATTTAGCGAGTCGACCTGTCAATATAGCCTTCGACATCAAATATTTAAGAGGGTCGACCTTCGAAATGAGACGGACCTCATGCGCCAATGCATAGTGCCTGAGCTTTGTTATCGCGAAGATCAACGCCAGGCAGTGTTTTTCAATGGGAGAGTAGTTGCTTTCTGCCCCCAAAAGAACTCGACTCAAGTAATAGAGAGCTCTTTCTTTCCCTTGGTCATTCTCTTGCGCCCATAATGCGCCTAAGGAACCTTCGAGGGCTAGTATAAAGAATGAGAGGTTTTCCCTTAATCGGAGCAGCCAACACTGGTGGGTTCTGCAGGTACTGTTTAATTTCGTCCAGCGTGCCCTGGCATTTTTGATCCCAGACGAATGGAGTTCCCTTCTTCATCAGGTGACTGTAAAGGCGGCACTTGCCAGAGAGGTTGGCTATAAATCGCCGTATATATGCGAGCTTCCTTTGGAGAGATCGCAGCTGCTTAAGAGTCCTTAGCGGAGGCATTTCCATGATCGCCTTGATCTTGGACGGATCTATCTCGATACCTCGGTGTCGAACGATGAATCCCAGGAATTTGCCTGAAGAAACTCTGAATGCACACTTGAGAGGGTTCATCTTCAAGTTGTATTGCCGAAGGCGTTGAAATATAGTCTTTAGATGCTCGAGATGTTCCGCGTATGATTTGCTCTTAACCACGAGGTCGTCGATATAGCACTCGACGATTTCATGTATAAGGTCATCGAAGATCTTCGTCATGGACCTTTGGTAAGTGGCACCGGCGTTCTTTAATCCGTAGGACATCACTTTATAACAGAATATTCCCAAAGGGGTCCGGAAAGCGGTATACTTCTGGTGTTCAGGATGCATCTTTATCTGATTATACCCTGATGAGCCGTCCATGAAGGAGAAAACCTCATGAGTGGACGTATTGTCTATCATCAATTCGGTGACTGGCACCGGGAAATCATCCTTCGGGCAGGCTTTGTTGAGATCCCGAAAGTCCACGCATATGCGCACCGTCCCATTTTTCTTCATCACCGGGACGATGTTGGCGATCCATTCAAGGTATTGAACTTCCTGAATGAAGCCAGAGTCGATCAACTTCTTGACCTCGGCGTTGATACTCATTTCAAGCTCGAGCCGCATTCTTCTTGGTGCCTGTTTGACTGGCTTGATGTTCAGGGATATCGCCAATTTATGCACAGCAATTTCTGGATCTAGTCCCGGCATTTCGGAATAGTTCCATGCGAAGCAATCTCTGTGCTGCATAAGAAGGTCTTTTAATAAAGCCACCTTCTCTTCAGACAGCAGCTCACTAATAAATGTCGGTCGCGGGTCATTCGCCGTTCCAAATTCAATTTTCTTGAGGTTATCCGCCGTGGTATGGATTCCATCTTCCAGCTCTTTCGGCGCTGGTGGAAACTCTGAGATCACCTCATCGTTGCTATTTTCGAAGCACCAGGGAAGGTCATCCATGTTCTCGGGCTCTTCTTTTAATATTGTTATCACGTGACAAGTACGAATTCGCTTCCAATCCCAATGTGGAACTGGTTCTTCTTCCGTGGCCTTGGGTTCATGCTTTTGGGGCGGTGTTACCCTCCAGTTGTCAGACAGAGCGAATTTGCCAAGCTGATACTGATCTTCAACCCAATTCTTGAAGGTGAAGCAATCTTCAAGAGGATACCCTATTACTCGATGGTAAGAGCAATAATTTGGGTCAGAGGCTTCGCCTGCTTGCTCGGGGTTCTTGGACCCCGGCAGTGTAAGCATTTGATGTTTTAGAGCAAGATCAAGTATCTTCTTCGTCTTGTCCGGAGGAAATGAGTACGCTCGACCCATTTTCTTCATGAGGGATAGATCAATAATGCTCGACTCCCGCTTGCATGGCTTCTTAGCCCCGCTTTGTTGCTGTTGAGCGTGTTTTTGGCCTTTCGACTTGTTTCTGCTTCTGCGTCGAGCCTTCTTCATAACAGGTTGACACGGAGTGACACTTTCATTTTTGACGGCCTGTTGAAGGAGGCGTTGCGTTCTGTCTTTCTCGTAGATGGCTATTTCGCGATTGTGATCATCTCGGACCTTTTGACCAGCTTCCCTTATAAGCCTGTCCATTTGTTCTTCAAACGACGGACCGGGCACTTTTGCATCAGGAACTTTTACGGGTTCAGGATTAGCGTCCTCCCGTTGCGCATCTGTTTCTTCATTGAAGTCGTGCACGACGTAACAGTCGCGGAGCAGCTCTCATTTCTTGGAGCGAATGTATCTGAGCCCGATCGTTTCCATCCTCCCATTAGGCAGCTTGCGTTGAGTCCTAGGAACATTCTAGACCCTGTCATAGAATTTGGCATTTCTAACGGTCTGTTTGAAGGGTATCCCTTGGCGCTTCAACAGCTTCTTCAAGCCTTCTGTATAATATATGGGTAGACGGATGGGTTGAAGTCTGTCCAGCGTAGGATCTGCCCCGTGCCAGATTTCTTTCTCCATTTTGTTTTCTTCAGAGCGGTAGAATAGAATTACCTTCTCGCCTTCTCGCCTGGGAGGGATATAGAACGTTTGCAGCTCTTCTACATTGTAAATATCGAGTGCATCCAGTTCTTTATGGTGTTTAAGCGGCACCATAGCGACTTGTAGACTTCGCTCTCCGTCAGCGAAAGCCCGTATTGAAGGTCGAGCAGAGAATACAGCATAGACCTCATCCTCCGAATCACTACCAAAAATCAACGCAGGAGCGGATGGTCCCGGCTTGGTGTATTGGGGAGGACCCGAATAAACTATCTCCTCTTCCTCCTCGGTATCACTGCCGAAGACAGGGATGGTAGCGTTAGTTTTATTCTCCGGCTTGCGACACCTTTCCGTATCTTCAAAATTCGGCAAGAAGTATTTGGCATCTTCATATTTGCGAACTTCGTTCACGGAAAACGGATTCAATTCTCCCGTCACGGTATACTCGAGACCATCCCTAAAATATTTCATACACTGATGCTGTCCAAGAGTCTTTGATGATTGGGAGTCTAACCCGGAGATGGTGATCTTGTCTCGAGCGAGGTGTTGAACGCTCATGCAGATTTCCTTTAAAACTCGCACATTGAGTAGGTTAACAGACGACCCGTTATCGATCAGGATTTTGCCTATCTTTATATCATGGCAGTATCCCGAGACGTAGAGAGGGCGATTGTGTTCACACGTCCCAAGGAGAAGGTCTTCATCGCCAAAAGTAACATCTGCCATGTGCACTTCCTCCAATTCATCTTTCATCTTTTTTTCAACCAGGAAAGCTTGGAATTGCTCCGGATCCTGTAGTGCCTTGATTAACGAATCTCTCGCCTCCTTTGATAACAAAAGGGCGTCAAGAATGCTGAGCTGCGAGGGTAGTTTCCTCAGATGCGCTAAGACATTGTAATCCACCTTATTTCTTTTCGGCGGGTCCTTGGCACTTATCTCCTCCACAACTTGGTCATCTAAGTCGATATCTTCAGAGACCTTTTCCTTCCCTTTATCTTTTCTGTTCGAGGGTCCGAGATTCTTTTCCGGAAGCGTATGATTACGTAGCCGAATATTTTCGCAGACCTTCGGCTCTTCTTCTTTTGCCGAGGTGGACTCTTTAAAGAGAGGGGCAAGTTCCAGCTCTTCATCAGAATCGCTCCCGAATGTAGGCACTTGTGACCTGTCGGTGTTAACCATGCAACAATCGCCAGTAGTTCTTTTAAGCCCTTCGATCGTATTTCTTCGCTCCCGATGAGTTTTGCGCTTCTCCCGCTTAAAGCGTTGTCGATGAGCAACGTATCCTTGCCACCATCTATCGAAAGCTTTGCACTTTTGAGTGGGGTGCGAAACCTTCTGATGATATAAGTAATAGGATGGGTGCATTTCCACTTCACCGGTGATGTTTCCTTCGGAGGATGGTAGCTTCATGCCCATTGATATGGCCTTAGCAAACCTTTTCCTCATCTTGAATTGGCTTTTGTCAGTAATGGAAGTATTTTGCTCCAGCGGGATCGTCTCAGCTCTTTCATCAAGTCGCTGGCGCTTGGCCCTTTCAAATATGACTGCCTCACGCTCCCGATCAGCTTTACTTTTTAAGAGAGCTTCATTAAGGAATGCGTCAATTACTTCATCCGATGGCCCCGAAATTTTTGGTTCAGGATCTTGTTCATATCATAATATTGCAATTCATACGCCCCACTTTTATGCATTTTATAAGTAAACAGGTACTTTTGACGCACGTTTATTGCATGATACAGGATACAGGCTCTTGGAACGAAGACAGTGAGAAAAGACAGAAAATGATACAAAAGAGAGACTTTTTGACCAACAAGAAGATGGATCCGAGTCACGAAGAACAGGTTACAATTGTATGAAGCAGTGCGGTCCAAAATGTCAAAATGGACGGTCAAAAGCTCCTTACAAGTTTTCACTGAAGATCTGGAAAAGACCAAGAAGCCAAACAGAGAAATGGGTTGCACAAAAGTCAAAACCAGACAACAACAGAGGAACCCAGGAAAATTGGTGGAATGAACCCACCAAAGGGCCACGGAACCGCGGCCAAACCTAGCCTGGCGCCGCGGTTCCGCGGCCATATCAGGCCCGTGTCGATGGAAATTTTCCCTGTCGGTGTGTCGGTGCAGATGTTGGGATTTTTAGGGGGCAAATCTGTAATTGCATATCTACGAGAGTCTGTAACCCTAGCTTCACTGGTTGCTTATAAATTGTACTCAAAATCTGTAAAATGTTATGCCTCTTTTTAATCAATAAAATCAGAATTGTTGAGAGATCAAGAGCATCATTTTGTAAGTGTTCTTGCTTTTCATGCCTTAGTGTTAGTTCTTTTCTTGCCCTAGCTAATATACTTATTGCAATAGAGTAATCTTAATACTTGCCTTAGTTAACTAGTATAGTTCCTTTTAATTTGCAGTAAATAATAATTCAAGATCTGAACAAAACATTTTAAAACATAACAACAAAAATGTCGTTTTTCGAAAATTCCCTAATGAGCGAATAAAACCCTCGCTTGTTAGGGTTAGGAACAAGGTAAGGTGTGAGAGATGAATATCTCTCACCTCCTTCAATGCCAACACATTTTCAAAACTAGAACTTCATGCACGCATGCATGATCCGCCCCCTACGGCACCCTACCTACGAGGTAACGGTGAACCGTAGTATAAAAGGCCGGACATACATGACGTCCATGAAGATTGTAGCAATTAATAGGAAAGGACGGACAAGGATCTAGAGGAAGAAACTTCGTTTCTTCCCAATCATCCTAATCCCCTTTGCTAGTAATTGTTGTGATTTCTAAAAAGCTTTAATCAAACGGCATTGAAAGAGGTGACAATATTAATCTCATCAACCCTTCCTTCGACTTAATCCTAACAAGTTCTTTCATATCATATAAATTAGTTTTTAAATCAATCGACAAAAAACCAAACCACCATCGGAATCAACCCTTGATAACACAAAAACAGAAAGTTACACATCTCTGTGGATCGACCCGTATTCACCGGCTAGCTGCAAAGCGACGCCGTTTCTGATTACGGTAAATACAATTTTTTGGATCAATCAAATGGCGCCGTTGCCGGGGATGGCGTAATTTTTTTTGTTTTGTATGATTTCGGGTTGATATAAATTTTGAAACATCATAAAAATCAGAAAATAGAAAAATACAAAAATATTTTATCAATTTTTATCTGTTTGAAGGGTTTGTTATTTGAATCTTGCAGGAACAACGAAGGATTGCGAATCTGGAAATTTACAGAGGGCAAAACAGAAGCTGGTACATAAGAACAGAGAGGAATCACAAGTACAGAGCAGCACAAAATTTTTCAGAGGCTGAACCCACCAAGGTGCCGCGCTTCCGCCGCACAAATAGGCTTCCCGCCGCGGTTCCGCCGCACAATTGCCACGTCAGCACATCATTTTTACATGGTTTGATCCCTCATTCTCCCCTCTGCAACCTCCCATATATCTCTCTGTAAAAACTTTCTGCAGGAATTCTTTGCGCTAAAAAAATTCTTTCTCCCCCTTCTCAATAACAGATTTTCTGCAGGTTTCTCTGCGCCGCGCTTAAAAAATTGATTGCAAGTGAATTTTACTGTTTTGCATAATTTAATCGGACTTTAAGGGGCTAATTGACCAAACTCAGATTGGGTGGGGATTTCATCACCCTTCCCAGGACCCCAGAAAACACCTAAAGCATGTGCATTGACCACAATTAATTAAAAAAGACTAGACTCAGACCTAAGGACATCGAGCTCAATAGGAAAAGGACTAGTATAGGCATCGGCCGTTTATCCTAACTGACATTGCGGTGTCTAGGCTAGTGGTTATTAATTAGGCCCACTGTAGTGGTGGTTCCTTCCCACTTACCTGGTCGTACTTGTCCGTGAAGAGGCGGTTTGAGGTCCTATTTCTAGCCCTAGTTAGGAGCTGTCTAGCAGACCTAGGCGACCCTAGATCTAGGCCTGATTGTGCATGTGTGGTTGATACATTTGTGTCACGAGTCCCTTTCCAAAAACCTTTTTGCAAAACTCTCACATAAAAAAAAGAGGAAAAATCTTTTCAAAACTTGCAACTTGCCGCTAAGAAAACTTGCAACTCACTTCCACCACTTTCCCTCACTGACGTTATCTTACCTCCACATTCTGTTTTTTTCTTTTTTCTGACTGCACTACCCTTTAGTGTATGTCACTTTGGACTAGGGATACTGACGCCCGATTAGTCCGTGTTTCGTTGGTACCGACCAACGAACCTTTCGACACTAAAGTCGACACTCCGTCCACATTCTTACCCTCAACTTCAAATTCTTTCACCGAAGGCATGTCGGGATTCAACCCCAACAATACCTTACCGACGGGAAGGATTCCACCTCCGTTAGGTGCGAATAACCCGAATCAGCCGCCTGTTGAAGCGCCCGCACGAGTTGCGCTCCAGGATCTCTTTTACCCCATCCGCACTTCTTTACCTACTTGTCTTTCACCCCCACCGGCAAATGGGGACAATTTTGAAATAAAACCACATTTCATCAATATGCTGCCAAAATTTCATGGTTTGGAATCTGAAGATGCAGATATCTTTATTAATAAATTCCAAAATGTGTGCGCTATGATGAAAACAACCCAATTAAGTGATGACGCTATAAGGCTAAGGGTCATTCCTTTCACCTTATGTGACCTAGCCGAGAAGTGGCTATATAGCACCGCATCACATTCCATAAGAAATTGGGACGAGTTTGTGAAAGCTTTTCTGAAAAAGTTCTATCCTCATCACAAAACTGCCAGAATTCGCAATGAAATAATTCAATTCTCACAACTTCCTTCCGAACCATTTTGGAAGTGCTTCGAGAGATTTAAGGACCTACTAGTTCAATGCCCTCATCATGGGATCGAAAGTTGGCAATTTTGCCAAACATTATACGAGGGATTGAACTCGGCAACGAAGCAGTTGCTAGAAACCATCTGTCAAGGTCATTTTCTCTCTAAGTCTAGTGATGAAGCATGGCAGTTTCTTGAGGATCTTAGTGAGCAAACAATTCAGTGGGAGAGTACCAAGACCACATCATCTTCTAGTGGTCAATCTAGGGCAGGCATACATCAAGTAGAGATCTCGATTGCCATGAAGGCCGAGATGGCCGCTCTTACGAAAAAGTTAGAAGCGATTGAGACCAAAATCTCATCGCCTTCTCCTGCCCCTGCTATGCCCCCACGAACTGTATGTGCTTGTTGTGCGGATCCGTCGCACTTAACCGAAGAGTGTCCTTATAATGCATCCACTCAAGGACAGGATCAAGTCAATACTGCATTTCAGCAACGACAAAGAAACGATCCGTACTCTTCGACATATAATCCGGGGTGGAGGAGTCACCCAAATTTCGCTTGGAACCAAAATCAACAATTCCAAGGAAATAACAATTTTCAAAGACCGCCTCCTCCACAACTGTAGGGTTCCTAGGCACACTAATTAAGTCTCACAAGGCAATAAACATGGCCAATTCAAATTTTACAAGTGCCGAGAAACCCTAATACGGATCGTTAACTAGATGTATAGGTGATGCGATGCAAGTAAACAACTTTAACTTAAAAGGAAAGGGGCTACAACCTTTGTACATCCGGTCCTCCACCTCCTAGGCTCCGTGATGACGTCCCTCCTCTGTCCAAATTGAATCCATGACTCTAGCATCGGGTTCATCGGAGAAAAGGGCGGACTTGGTCGTCGGTTTCGATGCCGAAGATGATCTACGTCGAGGTATCACAAGATCAAGCTCTCACTTCACCAAGTCATGAAACTTGTGAAGAAAACACCCTATACTACTTGGCAAGAGGTAGAGGATGAAGAAATAGGAGGTGGGTTCACTTTAGAATTGGATTTCTCACTTATTTTCACTAGTAGCCATTGATGGTGGCTAGGTTTTCTTCTTGTTTAAGATGAAGAAGATGATGATGAAAGAATATCATAAGTATATATTAAAAAGAAAATCAATATGAATACTTATGATATCCTAACCTTGGTTAGGTGTAGAGAATGTACCATGGTTAGTTTTAATGGTTAGGGTTAAGAATGAGACAAGAATGGTGGACTTGTTCAAAGCTTCATAAAGCTTCAACAATCAAACAAACAAAGCCACCATTCTTTCTTTATCTTTTCCAAAATAAGAATTATAAATAAATAGATAAATGAATAAGTAAATCAAATGAAACCCTAACCACTAACTAACCATGGTTTAATTCTTTACACAAACCCAAGCTAGCATGTATCATCAAACATGATACAATCTTGTGCACAAAAATATATCACATATACAATGTGCATTTCAAGTGAACTTCAAGTGAGAAAATCCATTTAAAGTGAACCAATACTAGTTAATGCAAAGTAATATATCAAATATATAATTATACATCAAATCATTAAATCAACACTTGATTCAATGATCCGGTCATGTCGCATATAACCGACTAGTATCCAATGTATCGGCTTATCGAATCAATCCTCGATTCGATAACTAGGTTATATCGCATACAACCATTCGACACATTCATCGCGAGAATGGAATACGGTATCACATACACGCATTATTCTCGGTCCCGCACATATCTCATATGCGCTCCCATTTCGTTTCGCTTGAGCCAGGAAACCTCTGTGTAGGACTCTAAAGACTCGTCAATACGCCGGCAGCAGATGATGATCATATCAAGCACCCACAAGCCGCAAGCGGTCTGCTAAACGTAACGGCCACCCGGGTATTGAGCGATCAGAAGATCGACGAGCAAGCCCGCTCACACTCCTGTGAATCCAACCAGTAACACTTACCGTACAGTCCGGTCTGTTCGTCTGATATGTCGCACATCTCGTCTAGGGACGGTAAACGTCAGACCTCAACAGATCGATAAGTCATGCCGACGTGAGGTCCATAACAATCGTGAAACTACTGATAACTCTTACCAGTATATCACTGCAACCCTGGCCAGGGATTTCCTGTTATGGCCAGTCGTGCATAGCGCAGCATCAACCCCCAATACCGGGAGAGATGAATCCCCTCCTATCGCTCATTGCCTCCATGTGAATCGGGACTGTACCCAAAAACCACCTGTTTGCACGACTCAGTAGATCCGTGGTAGGGTGGAAATCAAAGCACAGTGGGAGACACACAAGACTCTATGACGATCTCGGGTCAACAGACTAAGCTGTACCAGTGTCACCAGAGAACTGCCGTCTGACGTGAGGTATCATACCATCTGGGAATTCTCGGCGAGTCCGTTCAGTGTACCCAGTCTCCACTGAGCACCCGTATACCATCTCTGATGTCAAACACCAATGGATATGGGATCATCCATCGCCCATCGCATGGGTCGAGAAGACATACGCTAGTCTACTCTGGAATATCGATGCCCCATCTCGATATTCCCACGACTAGGAACATTGAAGGATGTACTCATGGACTATCCAGGCCCCACTAGTATGATCTGCATCATAGTGCTGGAAGTCGAGTACACATCCTAAGGGCTTTATCAACATGTAACAGAGAGACAGAAAGTATACATGTTAAGATAAAGAGCAACCAGATAGCGTACTATCATGTCGAGCAAGAAAGTCCTACCTATATATGTCCCGGCATCCACTACAATATACATCCAATGTACAGTAATGGCCTCTAGGGCATACATATAACTAACAATCTCCCACTTGCACTAGGGCCATCTGTAGCAGTGGTTGCAGTATCACATACTCAACCATCCCCTAATTGTCTCTCTTTGGGAAAAGGCCTTCGTGAGTGGATCCGCCGTGTTGTCCTCTGAGTCTACTCTCCTAACCTCGATCATTCTGGAGATCAACTATCTCCATGATCAGGTGATGCTGCCTCAGAATATGTCTGGGTTACTGATGGGATCGGGGTTCACGGGCCAAAGCCACACTTCCATTGTCACACAATGGTAGGAACCTAGTTCATCTTATGAACCAATATACACCCAAACTTCCTTTTTGGTAGTATCTTTAATAGCGATGTTACCAGCCTCTATCGTCTAGTTTGCCACGGTATCTAGCTTGGAACTCTTCCATCATACCGTCCCTTTACTGAGGGTGAAGACAATGCCTGTGACTGACATTCAGTCGTCTTTATCACCCTGGAACCCTTCCAGTGATTCTCCCCAGGATCAATTGATACCATCTCACTATCTCTAGTGAGAATCCTAGCATCCAATTACATCTATCTCATGGATGAAAACTCAGGATTTAGGAGGTATCACTTTGATCCTATTGGAGAATCCTTGTGATAAGCGGAGATTTATCGAGCGTAGCATAGGAAACTCCTTCCCTATCAAGAGTATGTTATCCACGTACTCTACGAGGATCTTCACAATACTCCCTACTTCCTTTTTGTTTATACAAGGTTCATCTACCATTTTGATGATGTCAAACTCTTTGATTAACACATCAAAACAGATGTTCCAACTCCGCGATACCTGCTTTATCCTATAAAGCATCTTGTACACGTTTCCGCTGCTCCCACTGTCTACGAAGCCCTCTGGCTGTGTACTTATAGACGTTCTCTTCTAAAACATCATTTAGAAAAGCAGTCATGGCACCCAACCGCCAGATATCGTAGTCATGGTATGTAGCCGTGGCAAGTAGGATCTGGATGGACTTAAGCATAGCCACTTGAAAATGTTTCATCATTATCCACGCCTGGTTGATGATGAAAAGCTTTAACAAGTCTAGCTTTGAAAGTCTCAACTTTTCCATCTACACCAAGTAATCTTCTCAAGATATATTTGCTCCTGATGGGGATTTAACCCTTCAGATATAGCAACCAAAGTCCATACTTTGTTGGTGTATAAGGATTCCATCTCAGATCGCTAAGTATCCAGCCATTCTTACAGAGTCCCTACTCTCGATGGCCTGCTCGAAACTAGTTGGGTCATCATCTCATGATGCATTCCTCGTTCCCACTGTCATCGAGAAACCGAAGTATCTCTCAGGCAGGTGAGGAACCCTACCAGATCGGCGGAGAGGCTGAGATTCGTCGGGAACTATTGAATCCTTTGGTTCTGTCAAATCATCAGCTGCAGTTTTGTATAGCTGGAACCTTTCCAGTTCTACAGAACTGACCTTGCCTTGATCTTGTCCGGATTTTGCTTTGACACAGGCCGGACAATCCCAAATCTTAACTTACTTAAGAGATAGGCTCTTCCCATACCATATCTTATATGGAGTGGTAGGCACTGATTTGAATCGAACCCTATTCAATAGGTATGCAACTTCATAAGTGCATAACTCCCTAAAAGGAAATAGGAAACTCAGTAGTACTCATCATAGAGCACACCATATCATATAGGGTGTGATTGCTCCACCCCGATATACCATCGTGCTATGGTGTATACGGAGGAATAATGCTGAGAGAGAATCTCATTCTCCTTTAGAATAGTCCAGGAATTCCATGCACAAGTATTCTCCTCCCTGATCTCATCATAGGATATAATACTTATACCTGTACTTTGGTTCTCTACTTCTAACTTATATTCTGTGAATATCTCAAAAGGTTCGGACTTGTGTTTCAACAGGAACATATGTCTGAATCTTGAGAGATCATCAGAGAACGTAATGAAGTAAAAAAGAACCGGTCCTGGCATGTGTAGATAGGAGACCTTACATACATCATCATGTATCAGTCCCAAGAGTTTACTAACTCTTTCTCTGTTATCAATGAACAGAGCTATGGTCATCTAATCTTTGTGACATGACTGGCAAGTTTCACAAGATGTAAATTCAAACTGATTTAAAAATGCATCTAAAATGTAACTTTAGCCAGTCGGGTCGCATTGATATGACCTAGTCTACAATGCCTCAAGAAGGATTCGTTCATTTCTGAACTCTTCCTCTTGTGTGTGTTCCGTATACTAAGAACTGTAGTTTGATTTAGAACATTAATGCTTTTAGATAACGTGCCTGAACCGATATAGAAAATGTTCAAAACATTATCCATCAATACAAAATTTTATCATTTCTTTACTAGTAAAGAGACTGACATGATTTTGTATATCAGGTTCGGTATCTAATAACATTCGTTCAGAATCAATGTACTGGTCATACAGGGTGACAGTGACCAACAGACTTGGCTGCAACACTTGCCCCGTTTTCTGTCTCATGAAACTTATCACCCGTTCTCAGTTTTTCTACCTTTTTGCAGCCCTATGTAACAGATTACATATGTGGGATCCTGATCCGGTATCATATACCCAGGATGCGGAGGATACTGAGAAACAGTTCTTTATAATGAACACACCCGAAGGAGATATATCATATGCACTTTCTTCGTTTGGCCGGCATAGGAATTCTGATATTCCCCTATTTCCTGCTCAGTCTTATAACAATTATAAGTTGGAGCGGGACCAACGTTCCCCAGCTCAGTATAACAAGCGGGTTTGGTCAATACATCCGTATTATTATCTTGATTAAGGCGTGATATGGTCGCTACCTGGAGAGAGAGAGAAGAAAACACTCTGCGTGCGCTCTTGCAAGATTAGATTGGTTATATATTTTATCTAATCAGGATGGCTCCCACTGTTTTTATCAAATCTTCCTTCAAACCCTAAAAGGAAAGACTAGCCGGGATTAATTACACTCTACAAGTTCGCCAATCTTTCAGCCAGGCCAGTGTCGGTACTTTGAGGGAGGTTCCCCGTGCTTTCGCACGGACCTAATTACAGTAAACCTCGTTTTCCCAGATGCGTAACCCCGTTGACACCTTTCTAGACACCTATTTGATCGGCTAATTGTAAAGTGCAAAACTCTCCCAGGAGTAACAATTACTCGCAGTGGGTATCGGGATCCAACTATCATATAGAAGGTATGCAATCTCATTGCAAATTTCAACACTTGAAACACCCGATAATGGTTTTTACCCCTAGCACTTATGACCTTAACTATGGTCAACAAATCATAAGCACTAGTCAAGTTCTACCCATCATTTCGTGATTAATTAGACCTACCCATATGACCCTTAACTAAGGTCAACAAAGTCACGCGACTGTCCTAACTAATCGCATCATATGCGGTGTAGGAAGACATCACTTAGCTACCGTACACTGTGCCTTAACTAAGGTCAACAAACACAGCACGAATACTAAGTACTCTACTTCCTAAAATGACGGAGGGTTGCGAATGGTTTTTGTGAAAACCTTTAACGCTTTGAACTTGATCTCGTTGCGGAATCAAATGGTTTTTAAATGGAATGTTTTTGAAGCTTTTCTAGTTTTGCTTAAGAGGTCACTCCCGGTGAAGGGATCGTCGGCCCTTTCCTCGTCGAATGAGGTGCGGGATATATCATATATATCACTGTGCAAAGCATAAACTATAGAAGCAATAAAAAGACAAACCGAGTGTGTAGCATCTGCCAGTTATTGCTAAAGGAGTCACTCCCGGTGAAGGGATCTCGGTCCTTTCCTCATCGAATAAGGTGCCGGATGTTCTACAAGGAACACCGCGATGCAAAGCAAGAACTGTAGCTACCTGTTTTTATTTTGAAATTCGATTCCACAACATCAATTAGGTTTATTTTCTTTCATTAATCTCATTAATGAATGTCCTATCATTTAAGTCCACCTAAACATCACAGATAAATATAACGTACGCTTATGCCATCCGCATTCGCCTCGATGTCCCGTCTGCACCGTTAGGTTAGGTAACTAATGCCAGAGCGAGGCAGGGCTAGCGCGGGTGTAAAACATAAGCAACGTCTATATAATATATCATATATATACTATATATAATATCTATCTGAACAAATAACATGATCACATCACAGATAACGCAGCAGAAAATTTCATATGAAATATTGGATATACTAGGACGTCCATGTTTTTAATACGAGCCAGTATAAAACACGGATTCCACGGTCGTGATGAATAGCCAACCCACACCCCTAGACTCCTACGAGAGCGGCAAGTAACCCTACCAATTCTAGAGTTAAGAGACCCGGACTCGACTCCTCGAGTTGGTCTCCCACTGGACCCTAGAACCCGGTTACTTGTGCCCTCCTCCTTGGGTCTATCCTAGTGCAGAAAAGTAAATAATATACAAATGGTGACATCATACGCAACCTGGAAGTGCCCCAATAAAAGAATATTACATACAAGTTTTTACATGAATGAAAATGAAAAACACTCATCTCACATAAAAAAACCCGGCTATTCAAACACGACGATCCAATATAACATATCCAGCAACTCATAACATCACATGTCATCAACGTAAGTAAATATGCGCATCCCAATTGTCGTTGACATATAGCAACGAAACCGGCGATATCACATATTACACTTACGGTCACAGAAAAGAAAGTGTAAAACTACAACAGTTGGAATCCGCATCCTCTTTAGACATCGCATGCCTAGCCAAATGAATTCCTTAGACATCGCATGCCTAACAATTATAAACCCCGCATTTTAGTCTCAAAATCGAAAACACTTTTCAATATTAAGTCGGGCAATTCAACAAGATTCCCGACATGCTGATCGAATGCTCGTCGCAAACTTTAGTAGGCGGCCGCACCCCCGATACCGTCGACGAAGTGCACCAAGGCGGAACACCGCTACCGCGAGCACCCGAACGGATGCTTTTGGCGACGGGGTTCTTCTACAGTCACTTGGTCGGGGCTATGGGATGAGGCTGTCTATTAAGTTTACCCGGCGAGTATCCGCGTACGCTACGTGATTGCGACGGACTTTTGATCACATCAAAATTCCATGGCAACCGATCAAGTGAGACTAAACTGCTATGTTTATAACATTCATTCAGTTATCTCATAACTTCTTGTGAATTCCAATTGTTGTATCATATTCCGGATAAATAGAAAATGTTAAACTTTCCGATCGAACAATCGAACACCCAAGTTTTCCCGAAACAGATCAACACATGAAATAAGTCTAAAAACATTCAGTTCATGCCTCAGTACCAACGGTCCAACCGTAGAAGGGTCAAGCCAACGCCTCACATGTGGCACGCCGTACTGCCCCAAACCCTAAGGTTCAAAGGGCAGTTCAAGACGGTCACATAATCGAGTTAAGGTTTGTTGTCTTCTAGAGGGTCCATCACGTTACTTGCACTACTTAGAACGTCTTTAAACCACGGAAAAATCCAACACTTGGAAATTTTCCGGCAGAGGAAAAAGTGGGTATCTATATCCGGTCGAACTTTTTAACATATTCTAAAATTATCCGGAAAAACACACAGACAAAATTAGACAATCCGATCGAAACACCGAGTCCCCAATACAACCCAGAAAATTCAACTCTTGAATAAATATTAAAAATTCCCAGGAAAACCAGCACTGCAAAATAGGAATTACTGTGCAAAATTCAATGCAAGAGGAGACTAAAGGGCCGCGGAACCGCCGCATTAGCATGCTAAGGCCGCGGTTCCGCCGCGCTTTGATGGATTTAGGAGTACGGGCTTCTCAGTAATTCTTAGAATCTCCTGCTGGGTTTTCTGCATATTTTTAATTCTCAAAAATCCACGATTTCAGAAAATGTACAGAGAGCAAGTTTGAATTAGGGTTTCGGTTCGATCGGACTTCTAACTCCGTCTACGCATCGCCTAAGGCTCTAGCTAGGCTCTGATACCACTGTAGGGTTCCTAGGCACACTAATTAAGTCTCACAAGGCATTAAACATGGCCAATTCAAATTTTACAAGTGCCGAGAAACCCTAATACGGATCGTTAACTAGATGTATAGGTGATGCGATGCAAGTAAACAACTTTAACTTAAAAGGAAAGGGGCTACAACCTTTGTAGATCCGGTCCTCCACCTCCTAGGCTCCGTGATGACGTCCCTCCGCTGTCCAAATTGAATCCATGACTCTAGCATCGGGTTCATCGGAGAAAAGGGCGGACTTGGTCGTCGGTTTCGATGCCGAAGATGATCTACGTCGAGGTATCACAAGATCAAGCTCCCACTTCACCAAGTCATGAAACTTGTGAAGAAAACACCCTATACTACTTGGCAAGAGGTATAGGATGAAGAAATAGGAGGTGGGTTCACTTTAGAATTGGATTTCTCACTTATTTTCACTAGTAGCCATTGATGGTGGCTAGGTTTTCTTCTTGTTTAAGATGAAGAAGATGATGATGAAAGAATATCATAAGTATATATTAAAAAGAAAATCAATATGAATACTTATGATATCCTAACCTTGGTTAGGTGTAGAGAATGTACCATGGTTAGTTTTAATGGTTAGGGTTAAGAATGAGACAAGAATGGTGGACTTGTTCAAAGCTTCATAAAGCTTCAACAATCAAACAAACAAAGCCACCATTCTTTCTTTATCTTTCCAAAATAAGAATTATAAATAAATAGATAAATGAATAAGTAAATCAAATGAAACCCTAATCACTAACTAACCATGGTTTAATTCTTTACACAAACCCAAGCTAGCATGTATCATCAAACATGATACAATCTTGTGCACAAAAATATATCACATATACAATGTGCATTTCAAGTGAACTTCAAGTGAGAAAATCCATTTAAAGTGAACCAATACTAGTTAATGCAAAGTAATATATCAAATATATAATTATACATCAAATCATTAAATCAAGACTTGATTCAATGATCTGGTCATGTCGCATATAACCGACTAGTATCCAATGTATCGGCTTATCGAATCAATCCTCGATTCGATAACTAGGTAATATCACATACAACCATTCGACACATTCATCGCGAGAATGGAATACGGTATCACATACACGCATTATTCTCGGTCCCGCACATATCTCATATGCGCTCCCATTTCGTTTCGCTTGAGCCAGGAAACCTCTGTGTAGGACTCTAAAGACTCGTCAATACGCCGGCAGCAGATGATGATCATATCAAGCACCCACAAGCCGCAAGCGGTCTGCTAAACGTAACGGCCACCCGGGTATTGAGCGATCAGAAGATCGACGAGCAAGCCCGCTCACACTCCTGTGAATCCAACCAGTAACACTTACCGTACAGTCCGGTCTGTTCGTCTGATATGTCGCACATCTCGCCTAGGGGTGGTAAACGTCAGACCCCAACAGCTCGATAAGTCATGCCGACGTGAGGTCCATAACAATCGTGAAACTACTGATAACTCTTACCGGTATATCACTGCAACCCTGGCCAGGGATTTCCTGTTATGGCCAGTCGTGCATAGCGCAACATCAACCCCCAATACCGGGAGAGACGAATCCCCTCCTATCGCTCATTACCTCCATGTGAATCGGGACTGTACCCAAAAACCACCTGTTTGCACGACTCAGTAGAGCCGTGGTAGGGTGGAAATCAAAGCACAGTGGGAGACACACAAGACTCTATGACGATCTCGGGTCAACAGACTAAGCTGTACCAGTGTCACCAGAGAACTGCCATCTGACGTGAGGTATCATACCATCTGGGAGTTCTCGGCGAGTCCGTTCACTGTACCCAGTCTCCACTGAGCACCCGTATACCATCTCTGATGTCAAACACCAATGGATATGGGATCATCCATCGCCCATCGCATGGGTCGAGAAGACATACGCTAGTCTACTCTGGAATATCGATGCCCCATCTCGATATTCCCACGACTAGGAACATTGAAGGATGTACTCATGGACTATCCAAGCCCCACTAGTATGATCTGCATCATAGTGCTGGAAGTCGAGTACACATCCTAAGGGCTTTATCAACATGTAACAGAGAGACAGAAAGTATACATGTTAAGATAAAGAGCAACCAGATAGCGTACTATCATGTCGAGCAAGAAAGTCCTACCTATATATGTCCCAGCATCCACTACAATATACATCCAATGTACAGTAATGGCCTCTAGGGCATACATATAACTAACAACGACGACAACAAGCACCTTCACAAACTCAATTTCAACCGCAACAATTTCAACAACAACCTTACCCTAATCAGGTGAAAAATTTTGTGCCTAACAATGGTTACCAGCCAAATAATTATGTTCAACCTAATAATGATAAGGTTAGCTCGCCCGAAAGAAGTCTAGATGCGTTCCTTAAGCAATCTACACAGTCTACAGCAAGACTTGAGACTTCTATTCAATCTTTAGTGCAAAATAGTGCCTCACACGATCAAAGCATCAAATCTATTGAGGCACAAATTGCACAACTCAATGCAGCTTTGAGCGTGCGCGAAAAAGGAAAACTCCCGTCTCAACCACTGCCCAACCCCAGTCACGCACATGCTGCATATCAACAGCAGAATCATAACGTAAATGCTGTGACCACGTTGAGATCGGGAAAAGTGTTGCAAAACAATGTGGGCATTAACAATGACACCCCTGCCGGTGGCCCCTCTTCATTTTCTTCACCATCTTCTTCTTCTTTAGAGCCTATTCTCCACCCTTCACATGGCTCTACCTCTTCTAGCTCGAACGGACCCATTTCTCACAACACGAACACATCTACACGGGGTGCCGTTCCAACTCGACAATCTGACCCGCAAAATTTGGACTCAACCACCTTTCAAAATGTTCCTTTTCCTAATCGGTTGAGATCTAATAAACCAACTCCACAGATGGAGAAGATTGTTGAGTTGTTCAAACAGGTTAGCATAAATATCCCTCTTTTGGATGCCATCCAGCAAGTTCCTTCATATGCCAAAATTTTAAAGGACTTATGCACCAAAAAGAGGAAGTCACAAGTGCTAAAGAAAGTTTTTGTGGCTAGTGCTATTAGTGATGCTCTTGTAAATTCCCTACCCCCAAAGCAAAAGGACCCCGGGTGTCCTACCATTTCGATAACAATTGGGGACAAGAACATCAATAGAGCACTATTAGATCTTGGTGCAAGTGTCAATTTGCTACCCTATTCTGTGTACGAGCAATTGGGCGTTGGAGAGCTTAAGCCCACTCACTATACTCTCCAAATGGTCGACCGGTCAATAACCCATCCTAGGGGAGAGCTGGAGGATGTGTTAATTAGAGTAGGGGATTTCATTTTCCCCGTTGACTTTATTATGATGGATACACAACCTGTTGCTAACCCCCGGAACCAAATTCCGGTAATACTTGGTCGACCATTTCTGGCTACTTCCAACGCAGTGATCAATTGTCGTAATGGTTTAATGAACCTATCTTTCGGCAATATGACAATTGAGCTCAATATTTTCAAGTTGGGAAGTCAGCCTGCTGAGCCTAATACTAGCATACTTGATGTTTGCTCGATCAATGAGATCGCGGAGGAGGACTGTGAATTCGAGAATTTTTTATTCGATCACAGCAATGTTAACGCCACTAGTGCGTTCCTCCTAGAATCCGACGCAGCCTTCACAGCGGATAACGATTTTGAGTGCTTTACCTTCGTTGATGACTTTGAAGACTCATCACCTGAATTGGAGTCTTTTGCTTTTTTGGATGAGTTAGTTGAACCATCCGACACTGTTGCGTACACTCGGTTCGAACCTTTGATAGAATCCTTCGAGTTTGAAACAACTACCCCATTGTTACCATCTATTGTTTCACCTCCTAAACTCGAATTAAAGCTTTTGCCGACACACCTAAAATATGCTTATCTAGGTGATAATGAGACCTTACCCGTCATTATATCAGCCTCTCTAGCTCTTGAGCAAGAGAAGGCTCTTTTGATGGTCTTACATAATAATCGGCAAGCTTTCGGCTGGTCTATGGCGGACATTAAGGGGATTAGTCCCCTCATAGTCGAACATCATATACACTTGATGGATGACGCCAAGCCAGCACGGGATCCACAAAGGCGCCTCAACCCCATCATGAAAGAGGCTGTTAAGAAGGAAATTGTCAAGTGTCTGGATAGCGGTATCATTTACCCTATCTCGGATAGCCAATGGGTTAGCCCAATCCACGTCGTGCCAAAGAAATCGGGCATTACGGTCATTACCAATTAGGTAAATGAGTTAATTCCCACCTGCACCCAAACTGGATGGCGAGTCTGCATAGACTATAGGAAACTCAATGCCGCAACAAGGAAGGACCACTTCCCTTTACTTTTCATTGACCAAATGCTCGAGCGATTGGCAGGGCACGAGTTCTATTGCTTTCTTGATGGCTATTCCGGTTACAACCAAGTCCCCATCGCCAAGGAGGATCAAGACAAGACAACATTCACTTGTCCCGTTGGCACTTTTGCTTATCGTCGCATGCCCTTTAGGTTATGCAATGCACCCGCGACATTTCAGCGGTGCATGATGGGGATCTTTTCAGACATGGTTGAAAAGTTCTTGGAGATCTTTATGGATGATTTATCCATCTTTGGCGACTCCTTCGACGAGTGTTTACTCCATCTTGACGCTGTTCTTACCCGCTGCAGGGATAAGAACCTCACATTGAATTGGGAGAAGTGCCATTTCATGGTGCGAGAGGGCATTGTCTTAGGACATGTCATCTCGCAAAACGGCATCGAGGTTGACAGAGCTAAAATCGAAGTGATTTCTAACCCCCCCTCCCCCAAAATGCGTCAAAGATATTAGAGCCTTCCTTGGCCACGCCGGTTTTTACAAACGGTTCATCAAGGATTTTAGCAAGATTGCTAGACCCTTGACTCTCTTACTGGCCAAGGACACAACTTTTGCTTTCGACTCCACTTGCATTGAAGCATTCGAGTCTTTGAAAAATTCCCTCAACAGTGCGCCCATCCTCTCATCTCCCGACTGGACGCACCCTTTTGAAATCATGTGCGACGCATCAGATTTTGCAATTGGCGCTGTTCTTGGACAGCACACTAATAAGATGCCGCACGTGATTTATTATGCTAGCCGAACACTAAATGAGGCCCAACTCAACTACACAACAACAGAGAAAGAGTTTTTAGCTGTTGTGTTTGCACTCGAAAAATTTCGGCCTTATTTAATCGGCTCTCCAGTCGTTGTATATACTGATCATTCAGCTCTCCGCCACCTTTTTGCGAAGAAGGATGCTAAGTCAAGGCTAATACGTTGGATCCTTTTACTACAAGAGTTTGACCTTATCATTAAGGACAAAAAAAGATGTGAAAACGTAGTAGCTGATCACCTATCACGACTTCCTTCTTCGCCCACGCTCGATCTTCCAATCACTGATGTTTTTCCCGACGAGCAACTCTTGACCGTTTCTTGCGAACCATGGTTCGCCGATATTGTGAATTACTTAGCCACCGGCCTGATACCTAATGATTGGTCGAAACAGGATAAACTTCGATTTTTATCCCAAGTAAAGCATTTTTACTGGGATGAGCCCTATCTTTTTAAATACTGTTCCGACCAAATCATTCGTCGGTGTGTACCTGAAAGTGAGGTCAAGAGCGTGCTGTCTTTTTGCCACGATCAAGCATGTGGCGGGCACTTTGGACCAAAGAAGACAGCCGAAAAAGTTTTGCAGTGTGGTTTCTATTGGCCACGACTCTTCAAGGATGCATTTGAATACTGCAAAACTTGCTCCCGGTGCCAACACTTGGGCCAGATTTCGCGGAGAAACGAAATGCCGCTCCAACCTATTTTGGTTGTGGACATTTTTGATGTTTGGGGTATAGATTTCATGGGACCATTTCCTAACTCTTTTGGAAATGTGCATATTCTTTTGGCGGTTGACTATGTTTCAAAGTGGGTCGAGGCTGTGCCCAGCCGAACGAACGATAATAAAGTTGTCGTTCGGTTTCTTAAAGAACACATATTTTCTCGATTTGGGCACCCTCGGGCGATAATAAGTGATAATGGTTCTCACTTCTGCAATAGGACTTTCGAGTCCTTAATGCGCAAATACTCTATCACCCACAAGTTGTCAACGCCATATCACCCTCAAACATGTGGGCAAGCCGAGATTTCAAATCGGCAAATAAAGCAAATCTTGGAGAAAACGGTTTCCAAAAACCGTAAGGATTGGTCACTTAAACTGATCGATGCACTATGGGCTTTCCGTACTGCATACAAAACCGATCTTGGTATGTCTCCATACCGGCTTGTATACGGGAAGGCTTGCCACCTCCCAGTGGAGATTGAGCATAAAGCATTCTGGGCTATCAAAGAGCTGAATCTATCTTTAGGAGATGCAAGCAGCAATCGAAAGCTGCAATTGAATGAACTGGAGGAGCTGAGGGATGAGGCATATGATAATGCCATAATTGCTAAAAACCGAGCTAAGGTGTTCCACGATAAACACCTTTTGCGAAAAACTTTTGAACCTGGTCAACATGTTCTACTTTATGACACTCGGTTACATTTTCATCCCGGCAAGCTCCGGTCCAGATGGAGAGGACCTTTTGTAGTCCACACCGTTTATCCGCACGGTGCGGTTGATCTTGAAAATCCTGAAGACGGTACCTTATTCAAAGTGAATGGGCATCGACTGAAACCGTTCTTCACAGCGGACCCTTCGGAGGAGCTCCTGCTCTTGCAGGAGCCGATCTACACTGAGTGATATTCCTCCACTTTCACCCCCAAATTTCTTTTCCCAAAACATTATTTCAAATAAGTTTGGGGGTGTGTATATTATTTGTATAGATATATTTCCAAAATACCATAAAAAATAAATTAAAAATAATAATAATAAAAAAAAAAATTTATAATAAAAAATAATAATTTTTTGGACCTAATTGCAAATTTGCAGATTAAGAGCTGATTTTACAAATAAAACCCTCGTTTTAGAGGGTGTTTTATGCAAATCACCCTCCCATCCCCTATTTAAAGGAACCCGACCCCCCTGTGTTCTTAAACCTAAATTTTTCCTCTCTAAAAAACCCTAGCCGCCGCCACCAACCTGCTGCAGAAGAATCTCGCCGAGCCGCCGCCACCAACCTGCTGCAGAAGAATCTCGCCGTGCCGCCGCCAACCCGCCGCTGTTCCGCCGCCGTTGCCGCCTCCCGCCGCGCAACCGCCGCAGTCTGGAGTCTTCGCCCCCTGAAATTTTCAGGGGAGGTAAATCTGACTGTTTCCTCTCTGTTCCTGCATATTTGTTTTACTGAAAAATCTAAATGGCACATAAAATGCAGTTTGAAAGGGATTTTTCCCCTGTTTTCGCACACGAAGTATACGGTAGGTATTTCGCACATGAAATCGAACAAAGGGGCTGGAATTTCCTGCTCTATAATCACTCATTTGCGTTTGCCCTACCTAACCTAGTTGGTCTATTTTATGAATCAATGGAAGATAATAGCCTTGACAACTTAGGTTACATTAAACTAAATTGGGGAAATCGTGAAATTCACATCGATAGGGATATGATATACGAGGTTACACTCATACCACGTGTACCTGCACATGAACACCCATTGCGCTTTGAAGATTATATGCCCTTGATGGGTAATGACTGTGCACGAGAACCGCGTAAGGGTATCCAAGCACGGACCCTTTTCGCGAACGTTTTAACTGTGTGCCGGTGGGCACAAAACAATATCTTTGGTAGTTCCCACAACACGACTTTTTTCACCCCTTCATTACATGTCGTACACACATTGATGATGAAAAATCCAAGGTTCGACATGTGCACTGTGTTGCTCCAATCTATAGGTACGGGGAAACGAGGTACCGTATACCCATGTCCCATGCTTGTTACCCAACTCTGCCGTTATTTCCTCCCCGTCGAGGAATTTGACTCATACATGATAGATGGTGTTCCGGTTCGACCACTTGTAGAGGGCGTCACGTCGTCCTACTCTAGACTCACGGATATTTAGACACGAACGGAACCGGCAGAAAATGTACCTGCACACACCCCTAGCTCGAGCTCGACTTCGAGCGGGGAAGAACTAACTCCCCAGGAGCATGCGCGATTGATGCGAAGAACAGTGAGAAGAATCGACTCTTTGAGGGATGAGTTTCGGGCAACTGCACGAGATCACGACCGTCGGTTGACGGAAATTGAGAGGGGAATCCAAACACTTTTGGTTAGAGGGGAACGATCACGTTCACGCTCACGAGCGCGACGTGGGGCCGGGCAGTGAGGGCACTGCTTTGCTTAAGTTTGGGGGAGAGGGTAATGTATATAGTTATCTTTTGCATTGCATATTGTATATATTTTTTTTTCCATTTGCATATTTAATTTCTGCATTGCATCTTTATATAAAAAATCATAAAAATTTGAAAATTTGAAAAATAAAAAAATTAGGAAACTGAAAAAAAAAACCATAAAAATTGAAAAAAAATCAAAAATTATAAAAATTATTGTATTGACTTGAGTTTGATAAAAAGGTTAACTGGCTAGGAAAAACTAGATCTTAGACTTAGCAAATTAAAAACCCTAAAAATAACATTCCTTAAAGTTTAACGGGAGAGAATATATGTCTTTGTAGGTTATTTAGGAATAGGCAAATTTTGGGTTCACTTCTTGGGCTAAGCCAAAATGAGGGAAGAGTATTAATATTCTTATTAGAGTATAAGTTCGAAAAATAGTTCCTAGCTTAAGTTTAGATTCTGAAAACATGTACCCTACAAAATGCACAATCACGCACCTTGAAACTTGGATTAGTAGAAGAGACCTTGAATTACTCATGTCTAAAGTACTTAGCACAATGAAAATAAAAAGAAAAAAAAAGTGAATAAAAAAAAATGGACACTGGTTTTTGTGATTACTTAGGGCTAGAAAATTATTTAGCGAGGGTGCTTCATCACCTAGTGCCTTAGACCAACTGGTTTGGGAGTCACTGCTAAAAGCCTTGGGTGTTGCAAAACTAGGAAATACGCTTTAAAGGGCTAACGCATCTTGTTATCGGCTGTTGGTACCTCAAGAAGTATTAACGGTCGCATGAAGGATGTGTAAGCGAAAGTTAAGAAAAATTCACAAATTAATAAGTGCTTTGGACAATGGACGAAAGTACGATTGCTTGATTTGAATTTCCAAGTGTAGGGGTGACAATACACACACGTGGGGATATATGATTAGAGTTTAGATAAGAAAAAAGAATGAAGAATAAAACTTGTATCTTTAATAGAGTTGATAGAAATTCCTAAGTGGAGATGAAACTCTAGAAGAAAAACTTAAGAAATGCTGAATTCTAAGTAATTTTATAGAACATGTACGATCTTAAGTTACATAATAAGGAAGTGTGAAGAATATGGGTGGATAATTTGCGGGGCGACGATAATAGAATTCCTTGTTAGAAAACCTAATTGGAGAGCAAAAGTCGAAAAACCAAGTTGATAGGATTTTGTGGGTGTAATCCGCTGAAAACTCTCAGGAGACAACACTCCTCCTACTAGGGACACCTAGAGATTTAACGGCTTATTGCACGTGCTCAGTGCAATCGTGTTTCCCTGCGAAAGTGCGGCTAGGATAGAATAAAATAATAAGTTTGCTCGAGGACGAGCAAAAGATAAGTTTGGGGGTATTTGTTCATATCATAATATTGCAATTCATACGCCCCACTTTTATGCATTTTATAAGTAAACAGGTACTTTTGACGCACGTTTATTGCATGATACAGGATACAGGCTCTTGGAACGAAGACAGTGAGAAAAGACAGAAGATGATACAAAAGAGAGACTTTTTGACCAACAAGAAGATGGATCCGAGTCACGAAGAACAGGTTACAATTGTATGAAGCAGTGCGGTCCGAAATGTCAAAGTGAACGGTCAAAAGCTCCTTACAAGTTTTCACTGAAGATCTGGAAAAGACCAAGAAGCCAAACAGAGAAATGGGTTGCACAAAAGTCAAGACCAGACAACAACAGAGGAACCCAGGAAAATTGGTGGAATGAACCCACCAAAGGGCCGCGGAACCGCGGCCAAACCTAGCCTAGCGCCGCGGTTCCGCGGCCATATCAGGCCCGTGTCTGTGGAAATTTTCCCTGTCGGTGTGTCGGTGCAGATGTTGGGATTTTTAGGGGGCAAATCTGTAATTGCATATCTACGAGAGTCTGTAACCCTAGCTTCACTGGTTGCTTATAAATTGTACTCAAAATCTGTAAAATGTTATGCCTCTTTTTAATCAATAAAATCAGAATTGTTGAGAGATCAAGAGCATCATTTTGTAAGTGTTCTTTCTTTTCATGCCTTAGTGTTAGTTCTTTTCTTGCCCTAGCTAATATACTTATTGCAGTAGAGTAATCTTAATACTTGCCTTAGTTAACTAGTATAGTTCCTTTTAATTTGCAGTAAATAATAATTCAAGATCTGAACAAAACATTTTAAAACATAACAACAAAAATATCGTTTTTCGAAAATTCCCTAATGAGCGAGTAAAACCCTCGCTTGTTAGGGTTAGGAACAAGGTAAGGAGTGAGAGATGAATATCTCTCACCTCCTTCAATGCCAACACATTTTCAAAACTAGAACTTCATGCACGCATGCATGATCCGCCCCCTACGGCACCCTACCTACGAGGTAACGGTGAACCGTAGTATAAAAGGCCGGACATACATGACGTCCATGAAGATTGTAGCAATTAATAGGAAAGGACGGACAAAGATCTAGAGGAAGAAACTTCGTTTCTTCCCAATCATCCTAATCCCCTTTGCTAGTAATTGTTGTGATTTCTAAAAAGCTTTAATCAAACGGCATTGAAAGAGGTGACAATATTAATCTCATCAACCCTTCCTTCGACTTAATCCTAACAAGTTCTTTCATATCATATAAATTAGTTTTTAAATCAATCGACAAAAAACCAAACCACCATCGGAATCAACCCTTGATAACACAAAAACAGAAAGTTACACATCTCTGTGGATCGATCCGTATTCACCGGCTAGCTGCAAAGCGACGCCGTTTCTGATTACGGTAAATACAATTTTTTGGATCAATCAGATCTTCCCCCAGCTTTTCAGTACAAGGAATCTTCTCATCGTCCGTGAACGAGTGGGAAATCACATGACAGCTCGCCACGCATTCTTCAGAATCATCCGATGAACTTCTCCCTCATCTTCCTCTTGAAAGACGTGATTGAGGAATTCTTGGAATGTAATGGGCGTCCGTGCCTTCTGGTTGTATTCCTCCAGCGCGTCAATTTGTTTTTGCAAGTCCGTGCGCTTGTTGCCAGGCTTCACGGGCTTCTTTGACTTCTTTTTCTTCTTCTTTGAAGATTTCAACGGCTGGCTATGAATGCTTGAGCCACCTCCATCGGTATTTGGAGTTGTACGTGGCTTCAACATCCCCTCAATGACCTGCAGTTCCAACGGGTTTTTCCACCTAATTGCTGGGCATGTCTGAAGATCGTTTAGCATCCTCTTTGTCTTGGTTGATAATACAACCTCCCAAGGAGCTTCTTCAACGACGGAGCATGTTGCCCCTGGCGTATTCGTCCCCTTAGATGTGTGGGGCTGCGGGGGATTCACCTTCCATTTGTCAGATAACGCGAATTTGCCCTGTCGGTACTGGTTTTCAAGCCAATTTTTGAAAACGTAGCAATCTTCGATCGGATGGCCCAGTACTCGATGATAAGGACAGTAGTTGGGCTCATTGACATCACTTGGTTGCAACGGACGTTTTGGATCTGGCAGGTTTATGAGTCGGTTGCGCAACGCCAGCTCGAATAACCTTCTCGTTTTATCGCGGGGAAAAGAGTAAGAACGTCCGATCCTCTCCTCGAGAGCCACGTTCGGGTGCATATTATTTTGACGAGCAACTGGTTTCGAGTCGCTTGGTTGTTGTTGAGCATTAGCGACAACGATTGCTTTTCCCTTTCCCTTGTCATTTCGGGAGTCCGGCTTTGGAAGAGGGGGTTTATGGCCCATCTGGTCCATTTGCGCTAGCTTGTCAATCAAGGCCTGGAAGGTAATCGGCTTGAAAAACGTCATAAATTGTGAGATGGTTGCTTGCGTATCAAGGGTTCCCACAAACATACCCACTGCGAGAGCTTCTTCAATGCGCTGCTCACACTTCGACCACAAGTTCCGCCACCGTATAGTATATTGAACCCACGTCTCGCCTGGTTTTACCCTGGCGTTAATCAGTGCCGTCATCGGGGTGCGTTCACTGGCGCTTGCAAAACGCTGAGTAAACAACAGCTCCATCTCCGCAAAGGTCTTGATAGAGTCGTTCGGGAGCTCAGAGTACCACTCAAACGCTGTATCTGATAAGCTTCCAACAAACTGGCGAAGCAAAAGCTTGTCATCACCGCCAGTGTTGCCGCAGAGTGCCCTGAACTGGGCAACATGCTGGTGAGGATTGCCCGTCCCCTTGTAGACATGGAACTTGGGAATTGTGTAACCTGGCGGGTAGTTGATTTGGTCGTACCAACTTAGATATGGCCGTCCCATTTTTACGATCTGGCCAGCTGCTTCAGTCGCATGATGAACCCGTATTTGTTGGGCTATGTACTCGTCCAAATCGGCTTTAGCGATTGTATATTCTTTAGCCGTGGACAGAGCTGGCAGAGGATTTGATGTCTCTCCCCTATCGTCTCCAAGGACGATTGGGGGCTCTTCAGCCGGAGGATCTTGCTGTATCATTATTCCTATCATGTCTTGGAAGAGGAGGCCCATACGCTGTATGTTGGCTGCTTGTTCAGCAGCCTCTTTATCCTTCTTCTCCAATATCCGACGAAGGAACTCGGCGTCGGTTTCTTTCTCTTGGCGTTCATCCGAGGACGTTTCAGGGTTTTCTTTTGGCCCTGTAAGTGCGGCCATAGCGTTCATCATCTCTTGGAGCTTCTGCTGCTGCTCCTGCGCCTTGGTCACTGATCGCGTAAGCGGTCGATGGCCCGTAGATATGCGACTTTCCTCTTTACCAGATGCCACATAGACGGTATGAACTACAATGCTCCCTGACTTAGGGCGTTTGGGTTCACCACCTTTGATATTTGTCATCGGCGTCGGCACTTTCTCCGGCCTTCTTCTTTTATGGGCCGTAGAAGTTGAGGGGGCCGTTGCTTTGGGCACCCAAGCGGCCGTCGCCTTTCGTTGCTTGACCAGGGGATTTTCTTCCTGCCGACCTTTCGACTTCTTGTGCTGGCGAGAGAAGTTAGGATCAATGACAGATTCTCGGACTCGTCGCCATGTCCTGTAGATCCTGGAGGACAGCGATTGAGGAGGCTATTCCGGCTTTTCTGTTTCCACGGCAGTCTCTACCGGTGGAGGAGATCTCTTGAGCATTGCAGTTGGCGAGTTCCTGCGTACCCTATTCAGTAGTTCAAAGCTGTTCTCAGTTGGAATAGCAGCATTAACTTCCACCGTTGGTGCTGGTGGAGTTATCCCGGAAGGGGAGTTGCCCCCAGTCTTCCTTATTCAGCGCCAGTGACGTCGTCGGGCGCGACGAGTCGTCGGTATTGGTTCAGAGACAGAAACAGCCTCTTCTTGCCCCCTGTTCAGGTATAGGGCTGTTGCCGGCGTCAGCCTATTGAAGACTGATGTCTTTTGATCAGCAGGAGCAGGAGTGGGGATTGGGACGGTCAATCTTGTAAAGACCGATCTCTTAGCAGGAGAAGCCGTCTTGACGACTTCAGGAGCAGGTTTGGCTATTCTTTTTGGAATAACCTTTTCTGGGGCTGTGATTAGTCGAAAATATTGCATCTTTTAACCGGCAATTTCCTCATCATTTGCATTCATATAGAAGTGTTCGGCATTCATATTTCACATATTAGCAAAACTGTCGCAAAATATCAGATTACATGTATTAGACTCTAAAACCGGCACTATAAAGGAAATTGACCGCATTTCATGGCATCGCATCATCCCTATATTGCGCAACACTTGTTTCGAAGTCTGTGCAGGAAAATCAGAAGCTTGCTCAAATCTACACCGCTAAAAGATACGCCAACTTAAGGATTTGGAATCTGGGAATGATCTAAAGGGGATTCAGGAATTTAACATGTCAGAAAATACATCAAAATATATAAGAAGACAACATAAGAAGTTTGAAGCCATGAAGCCACAACTTGGCCGCGGAACCGCGGCGCAAGCGAGCTTAGGCCGCGGTTCCGCGGCGCTTCTACCACTTCAGATCCCCATTTTTGGTGCACAACTCCTACCTCAGTGTGTACAGCTCAGAATGACACAACAATTTCCAGAAAGCCCCAGAAGCTTCTGCCAGATCAGCAAACCATTGTTCCTACACTGAACTAGTCTTGTATTCTAGAAAGTTCTCCCTAAACCCTAGCTTAAACCCTAAGCTAAGCCTAACTAACTACTTCTAGAAGTCTTTCAACAAACTTTTGGAGGGAACTTCTATTTTAAACTCAAGGCTTAGGGTTTGGGAGATCTAAAAATAGGACCCTAGGCTCACTTGTAAAAAGTGGATTCAATCTTGGACTTGATCCTTGACTAGTTCATTTAGCCAATTTAGATCCATTCACTCTCTTTCTTCATCTTCTTCTTCCACAAGTCTAGTGAGAGGACTTGTGTGAAACCCTAACCCTAATTCCAATCAAAAGCCAAGATCCCGAGTACCCATCAAGCAAGAAGCCTTGCAACCTTTTATGAGCCGAGCCGAGCCGATCTTCAACAGAGCAAGTGGTCCAAGCCGATCCGCGACTCACGGAGCCGAGCGACGCCAATTCAACAATTTAGTTCTTCCTCTTGTAGTTCTTGAGCGACTGTAATTAAATTGTTGATATAAATAAAAGGTGATATTCTTTTATCTTGTTTTCTTTAAATTCTTGCATCATGATATCTTTTCAATTCTTGAATGTTTTCTGTGTGATGATGTTTGAGTAATACTCCGCTCGTCGAGGAGTCGAGATGATCAATAGAATGATGATGTAGTATATCTTAAATCGATTCTTGAATCCTACGAGTTTTGTAAACCCTAGCAAGTTCAAGAATCGACGACCCAATTCGTTGTGATGCTTTCTTGATTGATATCGCTCGAGATTGGGGAGTTACGATCGTTTCTTGAAATTGCTAGAAGCTAGAATGTGAATGATATCTACGAAAGAACAAGGGTTAAACGATGAAACCCTAGTTTCATCAAGAAAGCCCTAACTCTCGTCGATCATCATCAATCTAGTAGCAATCCTTCGAAGGACAAGAACACGAAATCTTGAGATTACATCACGTCTATAGATCCGATCGATTCCTACGAGCCTCATTTAGATTCTTGACATTTTTGGTTGGAAATATCATCAAAACACCGATTCTTGATTTGTTTATCAGTTTCTTGATTCTTGATTAAACATCGTGACACCTGAATCAATCGATAAATTATTGAATCATGTTTTCTTTTCCTTTCGATTAACTTTTCAATTCAAACAAATTAAATACAGAAATGAATCGCACAATCCCTGTGGACGATCCGCACTCGCTTACGATCTACAATCGACACCGTAATTGATTGCGGTCAAATATAATTCTTTGATTGTGAATTTTATTCAATATTACCGACACATAGAAACTTATTTTCTTATTTCGATTTACACAAACAAGAAATCATTACAATCAAATGAAACCGATATCGGGAATCATTTGAGTATTTGATTCGATACTTGCTTTTTACAAACACAATCGGAAACATACAAAACAATCAAATGGCGCCGTTGCCGGGGACTATTTGATTTGATAAGCCCAATCTAGAATTTTAACAACAATCAGACTGCAAGCTTCATTGTGGGCCCGCAGGAGTTTTGGCCCAATCTGGAGAAGACCGAGGCACTGGTGTTGGGCGACCCGTTGAGAGGGGCCGCAGTAACTGAAAGTCGATCGAAGACCGACTTCTTAGGAGCTTCTTGTACGGGCACGGGGGTGCTAAAACTTGTTGGCGGAAGCATGGTTCCGAAAAACAACCCCGTGGTGGCCTGAGTAATCTGCTCCACGGGCATGGTGAACAGAGAGGCCGCTTGGGGCCCGTAAGTTATGCCCCCAGTTGAGGCCGTACGCGAGCTGCAGCTGCAGTTGGAGCACTTCGAACAGGTACAGGCCATCGATGCTTGATTTCTGCGCCAGGCAAAAGACCAAATCTTAGTAACTTGAAAATCCAAAGGCAACCATTTAACAAACCACGATTGGTTCGCGAAGACGACACACGAAGTTCGGAGTGGATAGAGGAAAAGGTCCCACCGGGCGTGCCAGAATCTGTTCCCCTCCGAACGGCGGCCGCGACGTGAGGACGTCTGGGCCTGAGATTCGGGGCAGATGCTATATGGTTTTATCCATCTATCTCTCCGAAGATGCCAAGTTGATTTATGGCACCGTGTATCGGAGGTTTAGACGGATGCGGCCGATGTAGCAGACTTTGTCAGATTCCCCCTCGCTTGAGGGGTTTTTGATTGTGGGGACGCTCTTCCCTGTAGGCGCAAGCCCCTACAGTTAATTACGCTACCGCATCGCGGTAACAACTTTCTCCTTCTCCAGAATTTCACTTCGTGTCGTGTGTGTTTGTTTTGTTTGTGGTTGCCCGTGGATTGTATACAGAGACTGAGTAATGCCGTCGCCCATAGGACGTGGATTAGTCTAAATCCATATTTACTTAGATTTGGGTTGGGTGTTTTTCGTTTAAGGATACGTTAGCCGTATTGAGACTAAGATCAACTTAAACGTTCGTTAAGGATACGTTAGTCCTGTTTGAGACCAAGATCAACTTAACGTGGTGATCTGTTTAATATATGGCCGTCAGGACTCATCACCTCTCTGACGTCGTTGAAGGATTACAATAATAGGTGTAAGACGAGTTCAGAGATGTACCCTCGAACCAAAATCGATTTGAAGTTTTATAGTCCATTTAAATGTTTAAGGATATGTTAGCCGTATTTGGGGCTAAGATCAAATTAAACGGGACCGTTTAGATCCGGCAAAAGAGCATTTGGGGGCTCTATTGCTCCAGTTTAGGGACGTGGTGGTCCATATTCAAGTTTAGGGACGTGGTGGTCCATTATTAGTTTAAGGACGTTTCGGTCCATCACCAGTTTAAGGACGTAGTGGTCCATCATTAGTTTAAGGACATTTTGGTCCAATATTAGTTTAAGAACATTTCGGTCCATCGCCAGTTTAAGGACATAGTGGTCCATCATTAGTTTAAGGACATTTCGGTCCAATATTAGTTTAAGGACGTTTCGGTCCACAAGTTTAGGGACCCCGCAGTCCATATTCATGTGTGGTCGTTGGGACCCGTCGCCTCTCTGACGTCGTTGAAGGATTACAACGAGAAGTGTCAAAGGAGTTCGGAGATGTACCCTCGAACCGGAGGTAAATTGATTTAAGAGAGCAATCTTGCTCAGTCAATTTAATTTGAGGACTTACGGCCAAAATTGGGCTAAGTCCAGTTGAAAATGTTCAACATTTTATTTGCTTTTGCATTGCATTTTTATTTTGGCTCTACCCGTAAAAGATTCAGAGCATCAATTTGTTTTGGGCTCTGCCCATTTGTAAATGATGCATAGCATTTTTATTATTTTGTTTGGGCTCTGCCCATTTATAAATGATGTAGAGTATCAATTTAATTAGGCCTGCTTGGTCTTTTTGATTTGGGCCTGGCCCTTTAGGAAATGCATTGCATTTTCAGAGGCTTTGCGCCAATCAGAGAGCGCAAGCGCTTGTAGTGTTGACACGTGTCGCGCAAGCGCAGTACGCTGCGCTAGTGCGCTGCGCTTGCGCTACTGACACGTGGCGCACTCTGGTGAGTTGCGCCAATTACAGAGAGCAAAGCTCTATCTCAAGGCGCATAGCGCAAGTAGTTCAGATGCTGACACGTGGCGCTTTCCCAAGAGCGCAACAGCGCAGTTTGCAAGTGCAAAACACTATGATTTAGGAATCTTTTAGATTCAAGAACTAATGGTTCATGAAAGAAGTGCAAAGCACTATTCGTTTCCTTGATCTAAATTAGATCAAAGAAAAAACAAGTTTTTTCTTCTTTTTATTTCAGGAACCAAAGGTTCATAAAAGTTCAAAGAACTATTTATTATGTGAAGATCATTGATCTTGTTTTTAGATTAATGATCTATTAGAAG
The DNA here is from genome assembly GCA_030015575.1 of Agapanthus africanus. NCBI lineage: Eukaryota > Viridiplantae > Streptophyta > Magnoliopsida > Asparagales > Amaryllidaceae > Agapanthus > Agapanthus africanus. The sequence continues at coordinate 314,669,988 of JASDDO010000019.1, forward strand.
AAATTTCTTCTCTTTTGTGAAGGTATTTACCTTTTTTCTTGAAATTTTTCTCAGAATTCTCTCTGTTTGAAGCTCTTGATTTCTCAAAAGTGTTCATGCCTTTGAATTGAGGTCTAGGGTCCTTTTTATAGTGCTCATAAATTAGTTAAATTTGTTAAAGAGATCTTTCTCTGAGTGATTTGGGGAATTTTCCCCACCGTTGGATCTTTGATCCAAAGGCCTTTGTTTTGCAGAAGAAAATCTTCAAGTTTTAACAAGAACAGAAAAAATTTCTTTAGAATCTTAATTCTGTTTGGCGCAATTGCCCCAGCGCGTGACACGTGTCGCACAGCGCAGCGCAACTGCGCTAGCGCATCTGCGCTGACACGTGTCGCGCGGCGCAGCGCTTGCGCATCTGCGCTGACGCGTGTCGCACCGCGCCGCGCTTGCGCAAATGAAGCGTTGCTTTCTTTAATAGAGCTTTGCTCTGATTGGGTGCGCTGTCTTGGGCGCTGCGCTGACGTATCAGCGCCTGACATGTGGCACGTTGCGCCCGAGAATTGAAGCGTTGCTTAAAATTTGAAATTTGAATTTCCAACAGAGCTTTGCTTTGATTGGGGAAAACATTGATCTTAGTTCCAAATTGGACTACAGATCCCCAAATCAACCTTGGTTCAAGGGTACATCTCTTCACTCCTTTGATATTTATCGTTGTAATCCCTCAACGTCTTCAAAAGAGGTGATGGGTCCCGACAACCACACACTTCACAGACTATGACGTCTCTAAACTATGGACCGTGGGGTCCTCAAACTCATGGACTATGATGTCCTTAACCTCGACCGTGATGTCTTTAAACTAATATTGGACTGTGGGATCCTTAAACTCATGGACTATGATGTCCTTAACCTCGACCGTGATGTCTTTAAACTAACATTGGACTGTGGGTCCTTAAACTCGTGGACTATGATGTCCTTAATCTCGACCGTGATGTCTTTAAACTAACATTGGACCGTGGGGTCCTTAAACTCATGGACTATGATGTCCTTAACCTCGACCGTGATGTCTTTAAACTAACATTGGACTGTGGGGTCCTTAAACTCACGGACTATAATGTCCTTAACTTCGACCGCGATGTCTTTAAACTAACAATCGACCGTGATGTCTTTAAACTAACATTGGACTGTGGGGTCCTTAAACTCACGGACTATGATGTCCTTAACCTCGACCGCGATGTCTTTAAACTAACAATCGACCGTGATGTCTTTAAACTAACATTAGACTGTGGGGTCCTTAAACTCACGGACTATGATACCCTTAACCTCGACCGCGATATCTTTAAACTAACAATGGACCGAGATGTCCTTAAACTAACAATGGACCACCATGTCCTTGAACTGGTAATCGACCGCAATGTCCCTAAACTAAACAATAGAGCCCAAATACTCTCTTGTTGGATCTAAATGATCCCGTTAAGTTGATCTTATTCTGAAATTAGACTAACGTATCCTTAACAAACGTTTAAGTTGATCTTAGTCTCAAATGAAACTAACGTATCCTTAAACCCACCCCCCAAACCCAAATCTAAGAAAATACGGATTTGGACTAATCCACGCCCTACGGGCGACAACATAAATTAGTCTCCGTATACAATCCACGGGCAACCAAACACAAAACAAACACCCACGACACGAAGTGACCATATGGAGAAGAAGAAAGTTGTTACCGCGATACGGTAGCGTAATTAACTGCAGGGGCTTGCGCCTGCAGGGAAGAGCGTCCCTATAATCAAAAACCCCTCAAACGAGGGAGAATCCGACGAAGTCTGCTATATCGGCTGCATCCATTTAAACCTTCGATACATGGTACCATAAATCAACTTGGTATCTTCGGAGAGGTGGGCGGATAGCACCAATTAGCATCTGCCCCGAAATTCAGGCTAGACATTTATCGCCTCTCCGCGTTTCGGAGGGGAACAGATTCTGGCATGCCCGGTGGGACCTTTTCCTCTTTCCACTCCACACTTCGTGTGTCGTGTTCGTGAACGAATCGCGGTTTGCTATGGTTTCCTGTGGATTCGAGGTACTAAGATTTGGTGTCTTGCTCCGTGCAGAAAACAGAAGATCAATGGCTTCAAACTGCACTAACTGCAACTGCAACTATCGCTCCGTCCCGTCCGTAGGAGTGACTTACGGGCCCCAAGCGACCTCCATCTTCGTTATGCCGGTGGAACAGGTGACTCAGGCCACCACTGGATTGTTCTTCGGGACCATGCTCCTACCGATGAGCTTCAACGCCCCTGTACCATCACAAGAAGCTCCCAAGAAGTCGGTCTTTGATCGGCTTGCAACTACAGCGGCCCCTCTCAACGGGTCGCCCGAATCCAGTGCCTTAGTCTTTGACAGACTGGGTTAAAGCTCATTTGGGCCCATGAAGAAGCCCGTGATACCAGAAAGGGTTATCCCAAAAAGGATAGCCATTCCTGCTCTCGAAGTCGTCAAATCGGCTTCTCCAGCCAAAGGGTCGGTCTTCACAAGATTAGCTTTTTCAGTTCCCATTTCAGGCGAAATCTTCAAGGCTGCTTCACCTGCTCGAAAGTCTGCTTTCGATAGGTTGGCCATCCCCACTGAGCGGACATCAGTCTTCAATAGGCTGACAACGACAACTTCTGACCAACACAGGGGGTATGAGGAAGTCACTCCTACAGCTGAGATAATCCCAACGGTTCGACACACTCGACGTTGCCACTGGCACCGAGTAAGGAAGGCTGGGGGCAACTCTCCTTCTGGACTGACTCCGCCGGCTCCAACGGTGGAAATCGATACTGCTGTTCCAACTGGGAACAGCTTTGAACCGCTAAGGAGAGTGCGCAAAAACTCTCCGACTGCCGTGCTGAAGAGATCTCCTCCACCCGTGGAGAACGCTACTAAGGTGAAGCTAGAGCAGCCCCTTCAGCAGCTGTCCTCTAAAATTTACAAAGTTTAGCGTCAGGTTCAGGACTCGGTGCTTGATCAAGATTACTCTCGCCGACAGAAAAAGGTGAAAGTTCAGCGAGAAGAGGACTATCCTGTCAAGCCACAAAAGGCGACAGCTACTTGGGTGCCCACTGCAACGGCCACCTCAACTTCGACCGCTCACAAGAGGAGAAGGCTAGAGAAAATTCCTGAGTCCGCGACGAATCGCAAGACCACTGAACCTAAACACCCCAAGTCTGGGGGTATGGTGGTGCATACCGTCTATATGGCATCCGAAAAAGAGGATAGCCGTATCTCCACAGGTCATCGACCGCTTACGCGATCAGTGACTAAGGCTCGGGAGCAACAATAACAAAAGCTCCAAGAGATGTTAACAGCTATGGCCGCACTCACAAGACCGAAAGCAAGCCCAGAGACATCCTCGGAGCAGTGCCGTGAGCAGGAAACTGATGCCGAATTCCTTCGGAGAATGCTCGAGAAGAAAGACAAAGAGGTCGCGGAACAAGCAGCCAATATAAAACAAATGGCCCTTCTATTCCAAGATATGGTGGGCATGATGATCCAGCCGGATCCCCCAGCCGAAGATCCTCCAGTAGTAATTGAAGATGATAGAGGAGAGAAATCAAATCCTCTGCCGGCTCTATCAACAGCCAAGGAGGAGACAATCTCCAAAGCTGCCCTGGATGATTATATCGCTCAGCAGATATGAGCTCACCAGGCAAATGAAGCGGTCGGGCAGATCGTTAAGACTGGACGACCCTATCCAGGCTGGTATGACCAAATAAGGTATCCACCGGGATATACGATCCCTAAATTCCATGTATATAAAAGGACGGGCAATCCGCATCAGCACGTCGCTCAGTTCAGAGCCTTGTGCGGCAACACTAGAGGTGACGATAAACCACTACTTCGCCAGTTCGTCGGCAGCTTGTCGGAGACAGCGTTCGAATTGTACTCTGAACTCCCGAACGACTCTGTCAAGACATTTGCAGAGATGGAGCTACTATTCACCCAACGTTTTGCGAGCGCTAGTGAACGCACCCCAATCACGGCATTGATCAATGCCAGGGTGAAGCCTGGAGAAACATAGGTTCAGTATGCAATACGGTGGCGGAATCTATGGTCAAAGTGCGAACAACGCATAGAGGAAGCTCCTGCAGTGGGCATGTTTGTGGGAACTCTTGATCCACGGGCGACCATATCCTAATTCATGATGTTCTTCAAGCCGACCACCTTCCAGGCCTTGATTGACAAGCTGGCCCAAATGGACCAGATGGGCCATAGGCCTTCCTCTTCAAAGACGGAGCCTTGGAATGAAAAGGGCAAAGGGAAAGCAACCTTCGTCGCCAACGCTCAACAACAAACGAGTGGCCCAAGACCGGTTGTTCGCCAAAGCAACAAGCGGCAATCCCTCGATAAGAAGTTGAGACGTCCTTACTCGTTTCCCCGGAATAAAACAAGGAAACTGTTTGAACTGGCAGTGCGCAATAGGCTCATCACTCTACCGGAGTCGAGACACCCAACGCGGCCGAATGACATCAACGATCCTAATTACTGCCCCTACCACCGGGTACTGGGCCATCCACTCAAAGATTGCTATGTCTTCAAAAATTGGGTTGAAGACCAATACCAGCAAGGCAAATTCGCGTTGTTTGAAAATTGGAAGGTGAACCCGCCACAACCACATGCTCCGAAAAAAATGGACATGCTGGAGGAATCATGCTCATTCATAGAGGAAGCTCCATGGGAAGTTATTCTTTCGGAAAAAACTAAAAAAATTCTGAAAGATCTTCAAACATGTCCGACGATCAGGTGGAAAAGCCCGCAAGATCCGGAGATCATCGACGGGATGCTGAAACCACGCCCAACATCGGGAATTAATAGCAATGGGCAAAGCACCCAGGAATAGCTGTTACAGTCTTCGAAGAAAAATAAGAAGACCAAAAAGCCCGCGCTGTCTAACGACAAGAGCATGGATCTACAAAAGCATATTCACACGCTGAAAGAATACAACCAGAGGGCGTGAACCCCAGTCACGCTTCAAGAGTTCCTCAGTCACATCCTTGAGAATGAAGATAACGACAATGATGAGGGAGACGAATTGTCAGAAGAATCCAAAGATTATGTGGCAAGTTGCCACATGATCGCTCATTTGTCGTTAAGTAACAAAGCAGCTCACTTGGCGTTAGGAGATAACGTAGAGGAGTTGGGCGCAGGAGCAGTGCCAAAACCCTTGGATTATGTGACAAGGTCTATCAAGGAGAAACCTACTTGTTCATAAAGCATTCGGCAAAACTTCGCCTCAAAGCTACAGCGGACCCGAAACGTCCCTAAACTAACGATGGACCGCAATGTCCTAAAACTTGCAACTGACTGAGACGTCTATAAACTACTACGGACCGCGGCATCCCCAGGCTGACGTGGTAAAAAACGGTATGTCCACAAGAAAAATGGGCACGGATGAAAACCCGAAAGAGCGCCGTGAGTAAAAATAGCAGGACTACCGGCGATGTTTGTGAAAATCCGAAAGGGCCCAGACTCGTAAAAATAAAAAAAAACAAAAAAAAAGGTATGTCCACAAGCAAAATAGGCACGGATGAAAACCCGAAAGGGCGCCGTGAGTAAAAACAGCAGGACTACCGGCGAGTTTTGTGAAAACCCGATAGGGCGCAATCTCGTTAAAAGACACTTGCAAGGTCTTCTCGACCCTGTAAGGAGAAACCACCTGCGTGAGATCCTTACGAATCACAAAGGAAAAATACACTTAGGAATCCTCACGATTCTTAAGGAGAAACTACGCTTACGAGATCCTCACGACTCGTAAGGAGAATTCCCCTTTGAGACCCTCACGGCTCATAGGGTTCAAAAGCCTTAAGCTACAGGGATCTGAACCTGTTCTTAAACCATCACAACCTCCAATGCTGCCCTACAAGCGGTTCAATATTGACCCTTGTATACAATCCACGGGCATGAATGAACATTTTCCTAACAGAGTCCTACCAGCGACTAGGGATATGCTCACACGGTGAACAAACACTTATAGGTCCTCTCGACTTGCAAGGAGAAAACACTCTTGTAAGATCCTTAAGAGTTAGAAGAGAACACACACTTAAGAATCCTCACGATTCCTAAGGAGAAAAAGCACCTACGAGATCCTCATGACTCGTAGGGAGAAACACCTTTATGAGACCCTTACGGCTCATGAAGTCAAAAGCCTTAGTCGATGGGATCCTAACCCTGTTTGCTAAGCCACCTTTGTTCGACATCAACAGAGGCAAATGATGATTCGCTCCTGGCAATATCCCAGTTGTAGTGATGCTGATGCCTAAATCGGTATAAAATTCCAAGTCCTTTCATGGCAAATGATGATTCGATCCTGGCAATATTCCGGTCGCAGCGATGCTGATGCTAAGATTGGCATCAGATTCCAAGTTCCACACCCACGATAAAAAAATCAGCGAGCCAAAAATGCATATGAAATAGCCGAAATGATGGGGCAACTTGCAACGAAATCAGCAAGTAAAAATGTATGCATACAAAAACAACCGAAATGATTGGGCAACTCGCAATAAAAAGCATCGAGTAAATAAAACAAATAGCCGAAATGATTGGCCACCGCGAAAAATAGCCGAAATGATTGGACAATCGCGACTTGCGCGATACAAAAAGCTGAAATGATAGAGCATCGCGGAAAGAAAACAAAAAATATACATATGAAATGAAACTTTTGCCCTGCAGGTGAGATCACATCGATCCCTGTTCCCCTCCGAACGGCGGCCTGCGACGTTAGGACGTCAAGTAGCCTGGGGTTCGGGGCAGATGCTATTTGGTTTTTATCCGTCCACCTCTTCGAAGATGCCAAGTTGATTTATGGCACCGTGTATCGAAGGTTTAGACGGATGCGGCCTTTGTAGCAGACTTCGTCAGATTCCCCCTCAGGGTGAGGGGTTTTTGATTGTGGGGACACTCTTCCCTGCAGGCGCAAGCCCCTGCAGTTAATTACGCTACCGCATCGCGGTAACAACTTTCTCCTTCTCCAGAATTTCACTTCGTGTCGTGTGTGTTTGTTTTGTTTGTGGTTGCCCGTGGATTGTGTACGGAGACTGAGTAATATCGTCACCCGTAGGATGTGGATTAGTCCAAATCCGTATTTGCTTAGATTTGGGTTTGGTGTTTTTAGTTTAAGGATGCATTAGTCGCGTTGCGACTAAGATCAACTTAAACATTCGTCAAGGATACGTTAGTCTTGCTTTGGACTAAGATCAACCTGACGTGGTGATTCATTTAATTTATGGCCATCGGGACTCATCACCTCTCTAACATCGTTGAAGGATTACAACGATAGGTGTCAGAGGAGCTCAGAGATGTACCCTTGAACCAAAGCTGATTGAGGGTTTTATCATTCATTTAAATGTCTAAAGATGCGCTAGCCGTGTTTGGGGCTAAGATCAACTTAAACGGGACCGTTTAGATCCGGCAAAAGAGCATTTGGAGGCTCTATTGTTCCAGTTTAGGGACGTAGTGGTCCACTTTCCAGTTTAGGGACATGGTGGTCCATCGCCAGTTTAGGGACGTGGTGGTCCAATATTAGTTTAGGGACGTTTCGGTCCGATGTTAGTTTAGGGACGTTTCGGTCCGATGTTAGTTTAAGGACGTTCCGGTCCGATGTTAGTTTAGGGACGTTTCGGTCCGATATTAGTTTAGGGACGTTTCGGTCCGTCGCCAGTTTAAGGACGTAGTGGTCCGTTATTAGTTTAGGGACGTTTCGGTCCGATATTAGTTTAGGGACGTTTCGGTCCGATATTAGATGAGTGGTCGTTGGGACCCGTCGCCTCTTTGACGTCGTTGAGAAATTACAACGACAGATGTCAAAGGAGTTCGGAGATGTACCCTCGGACCGGTCGTGACTTGGTTTATGAGAGGCATTTAATTTAAGGACTTACAGCCAGGATTGGGTTAAGTCCAATTTTTATTTTAGGCTCTGCCCGATTAGAAGAATCAATCTAAACAGGGCTCTGCCCCTTTCATTATTTTGCAAATCTGATTTGGGCCAGGCCCTTTTAAATAATGAGTTATAAAAAACTCAGGAATTTTCCACACAGGGCCTTGCCCTTTTATTTATTCTGCAATTGGGCTAGGCCCTTTTAAATAATGAGTTTCAGAAACTCAATAATTTTCTTGAGTTGGGCCAGGCCCTTTTAAATGATGAGTTGCAGGAACTCAAGAGATGTTTTATAATTTAGTTTGGGCCAGGCCCTTTTAATGAGTTTGCAGAAACTCAGGAATTTTCCCAACAGGGCCTTGCCCTTTTATTTATTCTGCAATTTAATTTGGGCCAGGCCCAAAACAAGGGGTTGCAGAAACCCTAGAAACCTTTAGGTTTAAGAACACAAGTGCATGGCACTTTTGATTTGAATTTGGATCTAAGAAAAACAAGTTCTTGTTTTTTCCTGATCATACAGAACCAAGGGTTCATATCAAGTGCAAGGCACTATTTTTTTTATTCTTTTATTATTATATTTTTTTTTTAGAACCAGGGGTTCATATCAAGTGCAAGGCACTATTTATTATTCTTTTTTTTTTATTTCTTTTTTTTCTTTTCAGAAATTCTACCTCTTTTCTTTGTTTCTTCTTCTCTGTTCTTAATCTTCACCAGCTCTCTTTTTTCTCAGAAGTTGATGCCTTTTTAATGAGGTCTGGGGTCTTATTTATAGTGCCCACAAAGTTGTTGGATTTGTTAACAAAATCTTTCCTGAATTATTTTGGGAATTTTCCCACCATTGGATCAGAGATCCAAGGGTCCCTGTTTTACAGGAGAACAGAAAAGATCCACTTAAATTTTCATTCAGTTGCTGCGCAACTCACCAGCGCGTGACACGTGTCGCGCATCCGTGCACTTGCACAGTTGCGATTGCGCAACTGCGCAGACACGTGTCTCGCATCCACGCGTTTGCGCAAACACGTGTCGCGCATCCGTGCGCTTGCGCAGTTGCGATTGCGCAACTGCGCAGACACGTGTCGCGCATCCGGGCGCTTGCGCAGTTGCGATTGCGCAACTGCGCAGACACGTGTCGCGTGCGCAGACACGTGTCGCGTGCGCAGACACGTGTCACGCATCCGTGCGCTTGCGCAGACACGTGTCGCGCATCCGTGCGCTTGCGCAGTTGCGATTGCGCAACTGCGCAGACACGTGTCGCGCATCCGTGCGCTTTGCGCAGTTTAAGTCTTAATTTTGTTTTCTGAAGAGTCTTGCTCCGATGGGACGCACTGTCTCGGGCGTTACGCCGCCGAATCACCTTCTGCCATGTGGCAAATTGCGCGCTGCGCACGGAAACCGAAGCGTTGCTTCGAATTTTGAATTTTCAAAATTCAGTAGAGCCTTGTTCTGATTGGGGGAAACAGATGCCCCCCCACCGTTGCGCTCACGTGGCGCGCGCGTGAGTGCAGCGGTGGCAACATCCTGACCGTCGGATTTAGGGGTCATCTGAACAGGCGCAGGCGCCTATAAATAGGACCCTTGGTCCTTGGTAATTTTTTTACCATTCTCAAGAAATTAAATTTCAGAGCCTTGCTCTTACTTGAGAACTTCCAGAGCCTTGCTCTTGCGATTCCTTAAGAACTTCCAAGTTCTATCCTTAGAACCATTCTAGGTAAATTAAATTAATTTAATTTAAGTCAAACTTAATTAGCAGAGCCTTGCTCTTATAGATCTTTGATCTAAAGGAAACCCCTTTGGGGTTTCTTCAACAGAGCCTTGCTCTTATAGATCTTTGATCTAAAGGAAACCCCTTTGGGGTTTCTATTCACAGAGCCTTGCTCTCAAAAATTTGCAGAGACTCTGTTCTTAGGTTTTAACCCATGAACAGAGCCCTGCTCACAGATCAACTAGAAAACTTTTTAAAAGTTTCCATGGATCTTTAAGACCCCAAAATTTTAATTCTTAGGAGTTGTGAATTTTTATTACTGCTACAGAGTTGGGCTCTTTTTTAAGAAGTTTTATTCTTTTGAAACAGGAGTTTGACAAATGTCATTCTGTGACAGAGCTTTGCTCTGAAAAGAGGAGATCTTCTCCTTGTCTCTAGGGGTCCCCCCCCAATGAGGATATTCTCTTGGGAGTTCTTTTTATTGACTGATAGTCTCATCCAATGGTGGGATTGTCTCATCAAATGATGCGCCGTCATCTTGATTTTGTGGGTCCCCCTTTGGTCCCCTATCCGCTGCATCACAGTGTGGAGCAAGATTTTTATTTATTATTATTTTTTATCATTATTTTTTTTTAATGTTTAAGCGCCAGGCCACTAATGATATATATATATTTTATGCAGGAAAGATGTCTGACGACTTGTCTTTTCCCTTCGTTCGCTCAGAAGGAGGGTTCCCACATGCACCAGTGGACCGGGTAGTGTTCGCCTTGATTAAAGATCACGATCCTGAGTGCAAGAGACTTCACCTATGGGGAAGGTGGTACAGCCAGATTATCCAAGGCCGCCGCAGTTTTAGTTCCGCCTCGCCTTCCGAACCCATAGTTACGATCCCCTATGCGGACAAACCCCCGGTGGAGTATGCCGTGGAGGTAAAAAATTGGAATTCAGACGACCTTCTCCAGCCTGCAATCGGCGCTATTCCGGTACAGCCGCCGCCGGCCATAGATATCTTGGGAAGGCGAATCTGTCAGGGTGAAGCACGCCCTTGGGGACAAGCTTACAATATTGGATTGAATCCGCGACCGCTTGCTGGATACCTGCCATGGGCCCGGTACATTTTAGCAGCGAAAAGAGCTCACCTGACGAAGATAGGTTTATATTCCGCCGTCTACGTCTCGCTTTTCGAGTATCCTACTCCTCCAACGTGGTGGACAAAGGCCTTCATCGAACAATGGAATATCCCCACGCATACTTTCCTGGCAGCGGATAGGGAAGTTTCAATTTCTCTAGAGGAATTCGTTGAGCTTTCAGGTTTACCGGCGAGGGGGGAGCACTACGAAGAGCTGCTTCCTCCTGATGAGTACGTCTTTGCCACCAAGCAAGTGGTACTCGACCTGACTCCGGAAAATTCCATCCAGCATCAGCATCCGGGCCTGGTGAAGGTGTTGGAGATTTACGAGGAGCTTCATTTGGAATTGGGCGACCGAGGAGTTAGTTTTGCGGACTTCATTGCTCGTTTTATTCGCCCGGAATTTTTATCCGAGCAAGGTGAGAAGTTTGCCCAACTTGCTGATCCTTTTGGTTTCGGCCTGGACCGCCGACCTTCATCGGAAATTGATCAGCGAAGTTTTTACCTTCCCGGCACTGCTAGCGTCCCTTTCTCAGAGATCGCCGTTCCTGGCATGGATGAGGAGACCTTCTTCATCGGGTTCTTAGGTCTGTGGCTGTGCAGCTTCGCGCTTCCCATGCACCCACGCCTCATGCGGTCTTCTGTCTTCTACCCGGCGCATCAAATGGTGGCCGGTCTGCAGTTATCAGTGGGGATCGCCGGGTTGGCTTACCTCTATAATGGACTTAGCGTAGCGGCGGACGCTAATGAACCTGGGGTACAGCCTGCTAACTTCCCGATGCACTACTTCACTGCTTGGATGGAGCTGCATGTTCGAGGAGTGTTTGGTGCCCACAAAACTCCTCCCTTCTTTGAGAGATTCACACTTCCAAGAATCATGCGATTGGGCGGGGCTTCCATCGTGTTTGCGCCTCCGCGGGAGTCTAGGGGACTGCTTCTGCGTTCGCATCTAGTTGGGGCGAAGACCTCTTTTGTGGATAAGGTCATCACCATAGGTTCCGAGACCACTAAGTCGGTGGTGCCGCTGCGTGATGACTTTAAGGGCGGTGTCTCCGTGTTGAAGGCTCGGGAAATCCTCCATCTTTATTCCATTCGGCCGGGCTACTTGGTATTTAGGCAGAATGACACGGCCCTCTTCATGAGGTATAACCCGCATCGATTTGCCCGGCAATCGAGTTATAACCAAGGAGTCCCGTTGGAAGCCTTCTTGAGAACACCTGCAGTCGGTCCAGAGGGAGTACGGAATGCGATGCATCACTTCATCCGGCTCAATACAGGCTCCTACTTTTTTATCAGTGAGCCCAGCTGTACCCCTAAGATACTCAATTCGTATGTGGCCTGGTACGCGCACGCGATGGGCCCAATCATCTTGATGGAGAAACGTCTATTGGTCGATCGTAGGGCTGCGCCTCCCGGCGGCAATCGCAAGGCTCCATTGCAGCCCAGGGTTCAGGTTATCCCTCCGACGAAAGAGGCCGGAGCTGATCGACCACGGGTGTTGGCCCCTCCGCGTGGACTGCCACTGCCTACTACGGTGGATGCCCCAACGGCGCCCCGTGCTCCGACAAAGACGGTTAAAGCGGCATCGCCGGAGTCGGGTGCAGGAGCGGACATCGGGACTCGCCGCCCGAAAGTGACTGCCAAAACTGGCAAGCGCAAAGCTGCTCCTAGTGGGTCCAAGGCTGGCGGGCAAAAGAAGAAGAAGTCCACTTTATCTCTCGACGCGATTCTTAACTTAGAGTCCGCGGCTCATCCTGCCGAGACTATATGTGAGTATGGCAGCAACGAGGGTTTCGTGGTGGACCCTGAGGACACCAACCTAGCCGCCGCCATTGCAGCTTCGGAGCGATCGGCGAGGCTCGAAGCAATGTTAAGCAGACTCGCTGAGTCAGGTAATCCTCAGCCTCCTTATTTGTCATTTTATCCCACTTTTTATTATTATCTTTAGCTAATGTTTGCCTCATTTTCAACAGGTGTATCCACTGAAGAGGCCATTGCTGCCTCTCTGAAGACCTTCCAGGAGGAGGAGAAGAAGCGTACCCTAGCGAGCGTCGGTATGTTTTATCCCTTTCTCTTTTATACGGAAAGTTTGTTATCTTTTTATGATAGTCGACCTGACCTTCTCTTGTTTCTTTATAGGGGTTGTATTAATCGGCGCAAGGACCCTTCCCAAGTCCGTCATCGAAGTCCCAGCTCCGTCGAAGCTGCCGCAAGAGCCTCGGCTTGATGCAATAACGAGGGATGCTCTGAAAAATCTGGAGGCATCCCTCTACACGGATGAGGAGGCTTCGCTCAAGGAAGCTCTGATGGCATCTGTCTCATCGGCTCAAGAGGAGCGGAAGTGGTCCAGACGCGAAGCTAAGGCGCGCAGAGCTGCTCTGGCCGCAGGAGCGGGCCCTAGCACTGTTCCTCACGCTAGTACTCCTTCTGAAGAGCCCCCTGTGGCTCTGTCTACCGCTCATCGGCAAGTTGCACGCGCGGTTCGGAACGCCAATGATAAATCCGCTTCAGGTAGTACTCCTTTCAGAGCCTTGTTGTATGACTTGTAAAACTATTGGCTTATACATATCTCATCTCGCAGGGTCAGGTCCAACTGAGGGGGAGGCGGAGACGACCGTCGAACCCAAGGGAGCGGAGGGAGCGGTACTCGCCGAGCCCGAACCGACAGTGGACAACTTTGTCGAGGTCATGGGGCCTGGAGCTGAGATTGAGGAACCTACCGCGGAGAAGGTCATTGATGCCGCGCCCGAAGTGGCGGCAGATGAGATGATTGTCTCAACTGAGCCGAAGGCGGTAGAGGGCGAGGTACTTGAGGCTGGGGACCTCGTAGTGCCGATGGACGGGGCAGCTGTAATCGCTGATCCTGAGGGAGCAGCAGGTGAGGCGGCCATGATTCCTGAGGACGAGCTAGGCGCTCCTTCTCAGGAATCTGGCAATGTTCCTATCTTGGCCCTCCCTGTCTATGGTTCCCCGCCGCCTGTAGAGCTTGAGAGCATAACAACGGTTCCCCTTGAGTCGGGTGATGAAGCTACAGGCGGTGGTCTTCCGTCAGTAGAGGAAAGGACCGCCTCAGTTTCTGCTGGCAGCTCGTCAGGTAAATTTTTTTTTATCACCAGCATTTCCCTTTTTTTTTGTATATATCTTGTGATCTCTTCTAACAAACTTGTTCTTGCAGGTGCGGCCAGTACCGATGCTCCATTGCTCGAGGGGGCACCGTCAACTACTGCTTTGGCAGTAGTCATCTCCTCGTCTTCCCTTGTACCGTCACGGATGTTGGAAGGTATGGATTTACGACTCATGTATTAATCTTTCAAAAATGCGGCTTTCGTACTAACGTTACACCATTGTGCCTTTGCAGGAGTGCTTTTTGATCACTTGTATCAAGTGTTGCTCCCGCACTTTTCTTTCCCATCCGAACTCGCTTCTCCTTCTAGTGGCGCCGGTAATATCTTTGTTTACTCCTTTTTTCTAGCAATGGGATGATTTCTGACTTTTCCTTTTCTTTATTGTAGTGCCACAAATCGAAGGAGGGGATGTAGGCCCTGTCGCGCTACCGGCCCTTCCGGCTCTGCCGTCCGTTGCTGCTGGTATAGTAGATCTCCTTTTTGGTAATCCTTTAACGTCTTTTGAACCATCGTTTAACCCTGTTTTGTTTTGCAGCTATTGTTCCGGTTCCGGTCCCCTTCGAGGCTCGCGTCCTTTTACCGGCAGGCACCTTTCTGAGACGTCCGTCTTCAAAGGGTGCGGTGATGAGTCTAGGCATGCTGAGCGGGTATATTGAAGAGCTCAGCATGGACGCTCTCCCTTCTGCTGTCGATTTCGCTGCGGATGTTAACCCAATGTTAGCGGCGCTCGTAACTTTTCATGACGAGGGCGTCGTTGAATCTTGGGTTAACCACTGCAGGGAGATCGAGGCCTGCTTGTATCGGCTGGAGTTGACGCGCCCTGCTCCCGAAGTTTTAGCTCTGAGTGCCCAACGCACAACTTGGCTCGAGCAAAGCACTTCGCACTCCCGTCACTTGGAGCAAGAAGCAGCTCGGAGACTAAGGGAATGCCAAAAGACCTCAAACGAAACGGCCCATCTGCGCGCTGAGGTTGAGGCAAATGCTGCCCAAGTGAAGACTATATTTGAGGGTCTCTTGGAGCGCATCTCCCATGGGCTAAACTTAAAGAGGAAGCTTGACGTGGCTGAGCGCCATGTCCCAAGTCGGGAGGCTGCTTATCAGGGCGTGAGGGAGCAGCTTGCAGTGGTCTTGCGGCAACGTGCCCAAGTGGAGGCAGAGCTGGCGGTGGTAGCCGATCAAGAGAAGGCATGGAAAGACATCTGCGAGCGATTGCTATACCTATGCAAGACGCTTCCTTCCCAATAATTCTCCTTGTATCATTTGCCTTTGTATATATTTTTTTCTTTAGCACAATGTATCCTGTACTCGATCAATATTTATGAATAAAAGATGCACATTTTTGTAATGTCTTGTGTCATTTCTCCGTCTTTTCTTTCTTTTATTATCAGTATGCCACCTTAGTAACCATGATTGGCGGATGATTAGGACGAGTATCTCTGACCTTCTTAAGAAATAGTGATGGCCTAGGCCGCGGGTTCAGATCTGCTGCCTAAGACTTTTCAACTCTATAGGCCGTGAGGGTCTCATAGAGACTTTTCTCCCTACGGATCGAGATGATCTCGTAAGTGGACTTTCTCCTTAGGAATCGTGAGGATTCCCAAGTGTGGTTTTCTCTCATAGGTCGAAAGGATCTTATGAGAGAATTTCTCCCTCTTACGAGTCGAGAGGGCTCGTAAGCGGTTGTTTCCCTCTTTGTCGAGAATCGACTTCAGAGAGTGAGACCCGTGAATAGTATGCAAGAGACCATTTAGGATTGACCTGCAGGATCCCATTGCCCTTCTTACGAGTCGAGAGGGCTCGTAAGCGGTTGTTTCCCTCTTTGTCGAGAATCGACTTCAGAGAGTGAGACCCGTGAATAGTATGCAAGAGACCATTTAGGATTGACTTGCAGGGTCCCATTGTTCAGGAAGCAAGTTTTTGAATCCTTACTGCCCGAGATGTGAGTCAGAAAAGCTCTCGTCACGGAGTGTTTGTATCCGTGAGTTGAGAAGTTTTGCGAGGGATTATTTGTTTCCCAAGCGCCAAGGATTATTTGTGTCCTTGGGGTTTGAAACGAGTCGATGGTTCCCACGGAGGCGCTGGTGGCTCTGCGAGTCGACGCGGATCAGAAGGCTCTCGTCAAGGAGTGTTTGTATCCGTGAGTCGAGGAATTTGCTGGGATTATTTGTTTCCCAAGCGCCAAGGATTATTTGTGTCCTTGGGGTTTGAAACGAGTCGATGGTTCCCACGGAGGCGCTGGTGGCTCTGCGAGTCGACGCGGATCAGGAGGCTCTCGTCAAGGAGTGTTTGTATCCGTGAGTTGAGAAGTTTTGCGAGGGATTATTTGTTTCCCAAGCGCCAAGGATTATTTGTGTCCTTGGGGTTTGAAACGAGTCAAGGGTTCCTACGGAGGCACTGGTGGCTCTGCGGGTCGACGCGGATCAGGAAGCTCTCGTCAAGGAGTGTTTGTATCCGTGAGTCGAGGAAATTGCTGGGATTATTTGTTTCCCAAGCGCCAAGGATTATTTGTGTCCCTGGGGTTTGAAACGAGTCGATGGTTCCCACAAGGGCGCTGGTGGCTCTGCGAGTCGACGCGGATCAGGAGGCTCTCGTCAAGGAGTGTTTGTATCCGTGAGTTGAGAAGTTTTGCGAGGGATTATTTGTTTCCCAAGCGCCAAGGATTATTTGTGTCCCTGGGGTTTGAAACGAGTCGATGGTTCCTACGGAGGCACTGGTGGCTCTGCGGGTCGACGCGGATCAGGAAGCTCTCGTCAAGGAGTGTTTGTATCCGTGAGTCGAGGAATTTGCTGGCTTCTTCGGTTGAAATGAACCGTTGAGGTTTGGCTTCGTCATTCGACGGAATCCGCTGGGGAAGTATGGTTTCCTCTTTGTTTGCACCCTTGGATTGTATACAGGGATCGATGTGATCTTAACTGTAGGGCCGAAGTTTCATCATTTCTTATTTTTGTTTTATTTTATTTCCGCGATGCTCTATCATTTCAGCTTTTATATCGCGAAGGTCGCGATTGCCCAATCATTTCGGCTATTTTTCACGGTGCCCAATCATTTCGGCTTTTTTATTTTATCTTTACTCGTTGCTTTTTATTACGAGTTGCCCGATCATTTCGGCTATTTTGCATGCATACATTTTACTTGCTGCTTTTTATTGCAAGTTGCCTTATCATTTCGGCTATTTTGTATGCATGAGCGGCCTACTGGCTTTCGCCATAAACCTGAAATTGGACACCGATTTCGGCATCAGCACCGCTGCAACTGGAATATTGCCAGGAGCGAATCATCATTTGCCTCCGTTATTGTCGAATAAAGGGGGCTTAGCGATCAGGGTTAGGGACCTGTCGACTAAGGCTTTCGATTTCATGAGCCGTAAGGGTCTCATAAAGGTATTTCTCCCTACAAGTCGTGAGGATCTTGTAGGTGTATTTTCTCCTTAGGAACCGTGAGGGTTCCTAAGTGTTTTGTTCTTCTGTAAGCCGTAAGGATCCTACAGGAGGGTTTTCTCCTCATAAATCGAGGGGATTTATAAGGGTTGTTTACCATGCGAACGTATTCCCAGTTATGGATGAAATTTGGCGAGGGAAATGTTTATTCGCGCCCGTGGATTGTATACAAGAGTCAATATTGAGCCACTTGTAGGGCAATATTGGAAGTTTGTGGGGGCTTGCTTAAGCACAGGTTTAGGTTTCTGTAACTTAAGACTTTCAAATCTCATGAGCCGTGAGGGTCCCATACGAGAGTTCTCCTTACGAGTCGTGAGGATCTCGCAAGTGTATTTTCTCCTTAGGAATCGTGGGGATTCCTAAGTGTGTTGTTCCCTTATGAGTCGTAAGGATCTCACGCGGGTGGTTTCTCCTTACAGGGTCGAGAGGACTCTGTAAGGGTTTTTTAACGAAGTTGCGCCCTTTCGGGTTTTCACAAACATTCGTCGGTAGTCCTGCTGTTTTTACTCACGGAGCCCTTTCGGGTTTTCATCCGTGCCCATTTTGCTTATGGACATACCGTTTTTATTTATTATATATATATATATATATATATATATTTTTATTTTTTTATTTATTTTTTTTTTTTAAGAGGTCGCGCCCTTTCGGGTTCTCACGAACACTCGCCGGTAGTCCTGCTGTTTTTACTCATGGAGCCCTTTCGGGTTTTCATCCGTGTCCTTTTTTGCTTATGGACATACCGTTTTTTTTTATTTTATTTTTATATGTTTTTTTTTTTTATCTCGTCAGCCTAAAGATGCTGCGGTAGTAGTTTAAAGACGTTTCGGTCTGCTATTAGTTTTAAGGACATTTCGGTCCGCCGTTGAGAGGGCTGGTTACTGCTTATAAAGCCTGAGCTTAGGAAGATAGCGAGCGGACATAGTCGTCGTCATCTATCATTGACCTAAGCTAAGGCTCGTTAAGCGTAGTATTTCTTTAGGAAGCGACCGTTTATTGGCCTGAAAGGCCTTTCACCGTGCATGTCCATGAGTAGATAGGCCCCGCCCTGGTAGACCTTATCAATGATGTACGGTCCTTCATAGTTTGGCTCAAACTTTCCCCGCTTGGCGCGATTGGGGATCATGGGCCTTTTGACGACTAGCACGAGTTCGCCTTGGTGGAATGTCCTCGGTCGGGTCAATCTTTCGTATGAGCGCGTCATCTTCGCTTTATAAGCTTCCAGATTTTGCTGTGCCAGAAGCCGGGTTTCGTCAAGGACGTCAAGCTCTTCAAACCGAAGGTGAGCATTTTCTTCGTCCGTCAACTCGTAATGGACTGCCACTCGTAGAGAGGGTAATTCTATCTCGAGGGGGAGTACTGCTTCCGTCCCAAATACCAACGCGTATGGCGTTGTGTTTGTGGCCGTTTTAAATGTAGTTCGATACGCCCAAAGAGCCTCTTGCAATCTTTCGTGCCAATCTCTCTTATTTCGTGACACTGTTTTCTTCATGATCTTCGTCAAGGTCTTGTTGAAGGCCTCAGCTAGACCGTTAGCTCGCGGGTTATAAACTGAGGAATATCTCCAGTCTATATTGTGCTGCTGTGCGAAGCGGCTAATCTTATGACTTCGGTAGGCTGGCCCATTGTCAGAGATGATCCTTCTTGGGGTTCCAAACCGGTATATGACATGCGTTTTGAAGAAATGGAGGATGTTCTCCGTTTTTACTTCCCTCAACGGTACCGCCTCTGCCCATTTGGAGAAGTAATCAGTCGTCGCCAATATGAAACGATGTCCCTTTGACGATGCTGGTTCGATGGGACCGACTATGTCAGTTCCCCACATTTCAAATGGCCAACTAGCCACTGTTGGATGCAGTGGATTGGGATGCTGATGGATGAAGTCTCCATGAATTTGGCATGAATGACATTGCCTCGCGTATTCTAGGCAATCCTGCATCATCGTGGGCCAGTAGTAGCCCATCCGCTTTATCTTCAACTTCATCTTAGGGCCTGCTTGGTGGGAACCGCAGAGTCCGTCGTGAACTTCTTGGACGACCCTTCTCGCTTCGCCAGGTCATAAGCATCTCAACCACAGAGAATCGAATGACCTTTTGTACAGAGTATCATTGACGAAGGCGAAAGACAGAGCTCGTTTCATGAGCTGATGTCTTGCGGACGCATCTTCGGGCATTCGGTGGGACTTGAAGTAGTCTATAAAGACTTCCCTCCAATCCTCAACCTTCTCATGGTCTTTTATTTGTAAGGTCGACTGCTCAGTCGTTCCTTTTTCTTCGGACGATTCCGGAGATATTTCTGTTGGGGCGAGCACTCGACGGCTTTGTACTACGATTCTAACGTCGTCGAGGTTCTCGTCAGCCAGTTCTTTAGCAAGTTTGGCTAGTGCGTCTGCTCTGCTGTTTTCCGCGCGCGGTATGCTTTCCAACGTGTAGGAGGGAATTTGGGTTAGCAGTTGTTGCACTTTTTCACCGTATTTTACCAATTCCGGTTTGCATGTTTGGTAATCGCCGTTCACTTGACTGACGACCAGTTGGGAGTCCCCGTATATGAGGAGGCTCTCAATTCCCATATCGATGGCGATCTCGAGGCCTGCTATCAAAGCTTCATATTCAGCTTCATTATTCGTTCTCGGCTCCGTTAAGGAGAAGGCGAAGCGCATTATTCCTCCTTGGGGAGTCACAAAGATGAGTCCCACCCCCGATTTGATCGTTGGCATACTTTGTTTGTGCCTTTTCATAGAGGACGCTCCATCGAAGTAAAGCTCCCAACGGGTATCACCACTGTCGATTGCGTCAAATGCATGTCTGTCCGGCAAATCGCAGTTTAAAGGAGAGTCGGCAGGTATGGGATGCTCAGCAAGGAAGTCAGCGATGGCCTGGCCTTTTACTGCCTTGAGAGGTTGATATGTTATGGAAAATTCCATCAAGAGCAGGGCCCATTTAGCGAGTCGTCCTGTCAATATGGCTTTTGACATTAAATATTTGAGAGGGTCCACTTTTGAAATCAGACGGACCTCGTGGGCCAACGCGTAGTGCCTAAGCTTTGTTATTGCGAAGATCAATGCCAGGCAGTGTTTTTCAATGGGAGAATAGTTGCTTTCTGCCCCCAGCAGCACTCGACTTAAGTAGTAGAGCGCCCTTTCTTTCCCTTGATCGTTCTCTTGTGCCCATAATGCGCCTAAGGAACCTTCGAGGGCGGTTGTATAAAGAATAAGAGGCTTCCCCTTAACCGGAGCAGCCAACACCGGCGGGTTCTGCAGGTATTGCTTGATCTCATCCAGTGCGTCTTGGCATTTTTGATCCCAAACGAATGGGGTTCCCTTCTTCATCAGGTGACTATAAGGGCGGCACTTTCCTGAAAGGTTGGCTATAAATCGCCGTATGTATGCGAGTTTCCCTTGGAGAGACCGCAACTGTTTGAGAGTCCTCGGCGGAGGCATTTCCATGATCGCTTTGATCTTTGACGGATCTATTTCAATACCTCGGTGTCGAACGACGAATCCTAGGAATTCGCCCGAGGAAACCCCGAACGCACATTTAAGAGGATTCATCTTCAAGTTGTATTGCCGAAGGCGTTGAAACACGATCTTCAAATGCTCGAGATGTTCCTCGTATGATTTGCTTTTAACCACGAGATCGTCGATATAGCATTCAACGATTTCGTGTATAAGGTCGTCGAAGATCTTCGTCATGGCCCTCTGATAAGTAGCACCAGCGTTCTTCAAACCGAAGGGCATCACCTTATAACAAAATATCCCGAGAGGGGTCCTGAAAGCTGTGTGTTTCTGATCTTCAGGATGCATTTTTATTTGATTATACCCCGACGAGCCGTCCATGAAGGAGAAAACCTCATGAGTGGATGTATTGTCTATCATAAGTTCAGTAACTGGCACTGGGAAATCATCTTTTGGGCAGGCTTTATTAAGATCCCGAAAGTCTACGCATATGCGCACTGTCCCATTTTTCTTCATCACTGGGACGATGTTAGCGATCCATTCAGGGTATTGAACTTCCTGGATGAAGCCAGAGTCTATCAGCTTTTTGACTTCGGCGTTGATGCTCATCTCAAGCTCGAGTCGCATTCTTCTTGGCGCCTGTTTGACTGGCTTGATGTCCGGGGATATTGCCAATTTGTGTACAGCAATTTCTGGATCTAGTCCCGGCATTTCGGAATAGTTCCACGCGAAGCAATCTTTGTGCTGTAGAAGCACATCCTTCAACGCGGCCATCCTTTCTTCAGATAGCAGCTCGCTGATGAATGTCGGTCGCGGGTCATTTGCCGTCCCCAACTCGATTTTCTTGAGGTTATCTGCAGTAGTGTGGATTCCATCCTCCAGTTCTTTCGGAGCTGGGGGAAATTCTGAGATTACCTCATCGCGGTCGTTTTCAAAGCACCAAGGGAGGTTGTTCATGTCCTCGGACCCTTCTTTTAATGTTGTTATCACATGACAGGTGCGAGTTTTCTGCCAATCCCAATGCGGGGTTGGTTTTATTCTTGTGTTTTTAGATTCGTACTTTTGCGGTGGTGCTACCCTCCAGTTATCAGACAACGCGAACTTGCCAAGCTGATATTGATCTTCGACCCAATTCTTGAAGGTGAAGCAATCTTCGAGCGGATGCCCTATTACTCGATGGTAAAAGCAATACTTTGGGTTGGAGACTTCGCCTGCTTGCTCAGGGTGTTTAGACTCTGGCAGAGTAAGCATTTGATGTTTCAGAGCAAGCTCAAGTATTTTCCTTGTTTTGTTCTGAGGAAATGAGTATGCTCGACCCATTTTCTTCATGATGGCTTGGTCAACAACGCTCGACTCTCGGATGCGTGGCTTCTTAGCTTTGCTTTGTGGTTGTCGAGCGCTTCTCTTGCCTTTCAACTTATTTCTGCTTTCGAGTCGAACCTTCTTCATAGCAGGTTGACAAGGGGCGGCGTTTTCGTCTTTCATCGCCTGCTGAAGGAGGCGCCGTGTCTTGGCCTTCTCATAGATTGCCATTTCACGATCGTGATCATCTCGGGCTTCTCGACTGGCATCCCTTGTAAGTTTGCTCATTTGGCCTTCAGACGATGGGTTAGGAGGTCTCGCATCGGGAACTTTTACTGATCCAGGATTAGCATCTTCCCAGTGAGCGTCTGCTTCTTCATCAAAGTCATACATGGCATAACAGCTGTTTATTAGCTCACGTTTCTTTGAGCGAATATACCCGAGTCCTTTCGTCTCTGTTCTCCCGTTAGGCAGTTTGCACTGAGTCCTGGGAACGTTCCAGACCTTGTCATAGAATTTGGCTTTTCTAGCGGTCTGTGTGAAGGACATCCCTTGGCGTTTCAGCAGTTTCTTTAAACCTTGGGTATAATATCTGGGAAGACGGATAGGCTGAAGCCCGTCGAGCGTGGGATCTGCGCCATGCCAAATTTCTCTTTCCACTTTGTTTTCTTCAGAACGGTAGAATAGGATTGCCTTCTCGCCTTTTCGTCCGGGAGGGATATAGAATGTCTGCAATTCCTCTATGCTGTTGGTGTCGAGTGCATCCAGTTCTTTGTAATGTTCAAGCGGCACCATGGTTACCTGC
This sequence comes from Agapanthus africanus, assembly GCA_030015575.1. Lineage (NCBI taxonomy): Eukaryota > Viridiplantae > Streptophyta > Magnoliopsida > Asparagales > Amaryllidaceae > Agapanthus > Agapanthus africanus. The sequence goes on from JASDDO010000019.1 coordinate 314,692,833, forward strand.
AGACTTCGCTCTTCATCAGCGGAAATCTGTATTGAATGCCGAGCAGGGAATACAGCATGAACTTCATCCTCTGAATCACTACCGAAGATTAATGAAAGAACGGATGGTCCTAGTCTGGTGGATTGGGACGGACCTGAATAGATTATATCCTCCTCCTCCTCGGTGTCACTGCCGAAGACAGGGATGGTTGCGTTAGTTTTGTTCTCCGGTTTGTGACACCTTTCCGTGTCTTCGAAATTCGGTAAGAAGTATTTGGCATCTTCATACTTGCGAACTTCGTTCACGGAAAACGGATTCAACTCTCCTGCCACTGTGTACTCGAGGCCGTCCCTAGAATACTTCATGCACTGATGCTGTGTAGAAGGGATGATATTGTATTCGTGTAGCCATGGTCGGCCGAGCAGAGCATTGTAGCACGTCTTGGCGTCTATAACATGGAATTTGATGTCTGTGACGAGCACCCCGAAGCGTAGCGTCAATATCACAGATCCAAGAGTCTTTGAGGATTGAGAGTCGAAACCGGAGATGGTGATTTTGTCCCGGGCGAGGTGTTGGACACTCATGCAAATCTCCTTTAACACTCGCACATTGAGTAAATTGACAGACGATCCGTTATCGACCAAGATTTTTCCTATCTTTATGTCATGGCAGTATCCGGAGACATAAAGGGGGCGATTGTGTTCACACGTCCCGAGGAGAAGGTCTTCATCACCAAAAGCAACGTCGGCTGTGTGCACCTCTTCCAATTCATCCTTCATCTTTTGTTCGGCTAAGAAGGCTTGGAACTGGTCCGGATCTTGTAGGGCCTTAATCAAAGAATCCCTCGCTTCTTTCGATAGCAATAGGGCATCGAGAATGCTGAGTTGTGAGGGTAGCTTTCTCAGATGCGCCAAGGCATTGTAATCTACTTTATTCCTTTTTGGGGGATTCTTGGCGGTTAACTCTTCCGCAACTTGGTCATCCAAAGCGATGTCTTCAGAGACCTTCTCTTTCCCTTTGTTTTTCTTATTCAAGGGTCCGAGGTTCTTTTCGGGTAATGTTCGATTGCGCAGCTGTATATTCTCGCAGGCCTTTGGTTCTTTTTCTTTTCCCGAAATGGATTCTTCGAAGAGGGGACCAAGCTCTAGCTCTTCATCGGAGTCGCTCTCAAATGTAGGCACTTGTGACCCGGTAGTGTTAACCATGTGACAATTGCCGGCAGTTCTTTCAAGTTCTTTAGTCGTATTTCTTCGCTCTCGGCGAATTTTACGTTTTTCCCGTTTAAATCGTTGTCGATTAGCGACGTATCCTTGCCACCATCCATTGAAAGCTTTGCAATCTTGGGTGGAATGCGAGACCTTCTGATGGTATAAGCAATAAGAGGGGTGCATTTCTACCGCGCCAGTAACTTTTTCTTCAGAGGGTGGTAGCTTCATGCCCATCGATATGGCCTTAGCAAATTTCTTTTTTATCTTGAATTGGCTTTTGTCAGTGGTGGAGGCATTTTGCTCCAACGGGATCATTTCAGCTCCTTCCTCAAGTCGCTGACGCTTAGCCCTTTCGAATATAGCCGTCTCGCGTTCTCGATCAGCCTTGCTTTTCAACCGAGCTTCATTAAGAAACGCGTTAATCATTTCAACTGGTAACCCTGGGGTTTTTGATTCGGCATTTGCCCCCAGCGTTTCAGTGCCAGAAGTTCCTTCATCGTTCGTGGTCGAATGGGAGATCATATGACAGCTTGCCACATATTCGTCAGATTCATCCGATGAACTTTCTCCTTCATCTTCTTTTTGGAAGACGTGATCAAGGAAATCTTGGAGCGTGATGGGAGTTCGCGCCTTTTGGTTATATTCATCCAGCGCATCGATTTGCTTTTGTAAGTCCGTGCGCTTGTCGCCAGGCTTCACGGGCTTCTTAGATTTCTTCTTCTTCTTTTTCGAAGATTTTGACGGCTGGCTATGAACGCTTGAACTACCACCATCGGTCTTCGGAGTCGGTCGTGGCTTCAACATCCCCTCAATAACCTGCGGTTCCAAGGGGTTCTTCCACTTGACCGCTGGGCAGGTTTGAAGATCATTTAGCATTCTCCTCGTTTTGGCCGATAATACAACCTCCCAGGGAGCCTCTTCAATGACGGAGCATGTTGCCCCCGGCGCATTCGTTCCCTTATAGGTGTGAGGCTGCGGAGGGTTCACCTTCCATTTGTCAGATAGCGCAAATTTGACCTGACGGTACTGATTCTCCAGCCAATTTTTGAAGACGTAACAGTCTTCGATTGGATGTCCCAACACTCTATGATAAGGGCAGTAATTAGGATCGTTAACGTCACTTGGTTGCGACGGACGTTTTGGATCTGGCAGATTTATGAGCCTGTTGCGCAATGCCAGCTCGAATAACCTCCTTATTTTATCACGGGGGAAGGAGTAAGCCCGTCCCATCCTGTCCTCAAGGGGTACGTACGGGCGTGTATTATTTGGACGAGCAACCGGCTTCGAATCGTTCGGTTGTTGTTGGGCATTAGCGACGACGATCGCTTTTCCCTTTCCTTTGTCGTTTCGGGAATCCGGCTTCGGGAGAGGAGGTTTATGGCCCATCTGGTCCATCTGCGCCAATTTGTCGATCAAAGCCTGGAAGGAAGTCGGCTTGAAGAACATCATAAATTGTGAAATGGTTGCTTGTGGATCGAGTGTTCCAACAAACATTCCCACCGCAGGGGCTTCTTCTATGCGCTGTTCACACTTAGACCATAGATTACGCCACCGTATAGCGTACTGAACCCATGTCTCGCCGGGTTTTACCCTGGCATTGATCAGTGCCGTCATCGGGGTACGCTCGCTGGCACTTGCAAAACGTTGGGTGAAGAGCAGCTCCATCTCCGCAAAGGTTTTAATAGAGTCGTTGGGGAGCTCGGAATACCACTCGAAAGCCGTATCTGATAAGCTTCCAACGAATTGGCGCAGCAAGAGTTTGTCGTCGCCTCCAGTGTTACCACAAAGCGCCCTGAACTGGGCAACATGTTGATGGGGATTGCCGGTCCCTTTGTAGACATGAAACTTAGGAATTGTGTAACCTGGCGGGTACTTGATTTGGTCATTCCAGCCCGGATATGGCCGTCCCGTTTTTACAACGTGGCCGGCTGCTTCGGCCGCCTGATGCACCCGTATTTGTTGAGCAATATATTCATCCAAATCAGCTTTTGATATGGTATCCTCTTTAGCTGCGGATAGAGCCGGTAGAGGATTCGATGTCTCTCCCCTATCATCTTCAAGAATGATCGGGGGATCTCCAACAGGTGGATCTGGTTGAATCATCATACCCACCACATCCTGGAACAGGAGGGCCATTTTCTTTATGTTGGCTGCCTGTTCCGCAGCCTCTTTGTCTCTCTTTTCCAGTGTTCGGCGGAGGAACTCAGCGTCGGTCTCTTCCTCTTGGCGTTCATCTAAGGACGTCTCAGGATTCTCTTTTGGCCCCGTGAGTGCAGCCATTGTAGTCATCATCTCCTGGAGCTTTTGTTGCTGCTCCTGAGACTTGGTCACTGACCGGGTAAGCGGTCGGTGGCCCGTAGAAGTACGACTTTCTTCTTTTCCCGAAGCCATATAGACCGTATGTACTATCATGCCCCCTGACTTGGGGCGTTTGGGTTCGCCGCTTTTAGATTTTGTCATCGTCGCGGGAGCTTTCTCTGGTCTTTTCCTTTTATGGACCTTTGAGGTTGAAGGAGCCGCTGAAGTGGGCATCCTAGCATTTGTTGCCCCCTGCCGTTTAATGGGGGGGTTCTTGTCTTTTTCCACCTTCGCCCTTTTCTGGCGACGGAAGTGGTCTGAGTCAATCACGGAGTCTTGAACTCTCCGCCAGACTTTATAAATTTTGGACGACAGCCGTTGAGAGGGCTGTTCTTGTTTTGCCTCCGGAGCTTTCTCCACGGGCGGAGGAGATCTTTTCAATACGGCGATTGGGGAGTTCTTTCTCACTTTCCTCAGTAATTCAAAGCTGTTCCCAGTTGGAACAGCAGCGCTGACCTCCGCCACTGGAGCAGGCGGGGTTAGCCCTGAAGGGGAGTTGCCCCCTGCTTTCCTTATTCGTTGCCAATGACGACGTCGCGCACGACGAGCCATTGAGACTGGCTCGGAAATCGGGATAGTTTCTTGTTGCCCCCTGTTTGGGTGTGGGGTAACTGCCGGTGTCAGCCTATCAAAGACTGATGCTTTTTGACCAGCTGAAGGAGGAGTAGGAACCGTCAATCTTGTGAAGACTGACTTTCTGATAGGAGAAGCCGCTTCAACGACTTCCGAAGCTGTGGCCATTACCCTCTTTGGGACAGCCACTTTATGATCCTGACCTAGCCTGGTAAAAACAGAGGCTGTCGGTTTAGTAGCAGGCGACCCGTTGACAGGGGTCGTGGTAGCAGTGAGCCGGTCGAATACCGACTTCTTGTTCGCTTCTGGTGCGGATATCGGCATGGAGAAGCTTGCAGGTGGGACCATGGTCCCGAAAAACAAACCGGTGGTGGCCTGAGTCACCTGGTCTACCGGCTGAGTCAGGAAGGAAGCCGCCTGGGGCCCATATGCTATACCTCGCGGTGAGGTGGAGCGTCCGCTGCAATGGCATTTCGAACAGTTGGTGGCCATTGAATCTTGAGTTCTGCGCCAGACAAAAGACCAAATTTTAGCAACTTGAAATCCGAGGACAACCATTTAACAAACCGCGATTGGTTCGCGAAGACGACACACGAAGTGTGGAGTGGAAAGAGGAAAAGGTCCCACCGGGCGTGCCAGAATCTGTTCCCCTCCGAACGGTGGCCTGCGACGTTAGGACGTCACGTAGCCTGGGGTTTGGGGCAGATGCTATTTGGTTTTTATCCGTCCACCTCTTCGAAGATGCCAAGTTGATTTATGGCACCGTGTATCGAAGGTTTAGACGGATGCGGCCTTTGTAGCAGACTTCGTCAGATTCCCCCTCAGGGTGAGGGGTTTTTGATTGTGGGGACACTCTTCCCTGCAGACGCAAGCCCCTGCAGTTAATTACGCTACCGCATCGCGGTAACAACTTTCTCCTTCTCCAGAATTTCACTTCGTGTCGTGTGTGTTTGTTTTGTTTGTGGTTGCCCGTGGATTGTGTACGGAGACTGAGTAATATCGTCACCCGTAGGACGTGCATTAGTCCAAATCCGTATTTGCTTAGATTTGGGTTTGGTGTTTTTAGTTTAAGGATAGATTAGTCGCGTTGCGACTAAGATCAACTTAAACATTCGTCAAGGATACGTTAGTCTTGCTTTGGACTAAGATCAACCTGACGTGGTGATTCATTTAATTTATGGCCATCGGGACTCATCACCTCTCTAACATCGTTGAAGGATTACAACGATAGGTGTCAGAGGAGCTCAGAGATGTACCCTTGAACCAAAGCTGATTGAGGGTTTTATCATTCATTTAAATGTCTAAGGATGCGCTAGCCGTGTTTGGGGCTAAGATCAACTTAAACGGGACCGTTTAGATCCGGCAAAAGAGCATTTGGAGGCTCTATTGTTCCAGTTTAGGGACGTAGTGGTCCACTTTCCAGTTTAGGGACATGGTGGTCCACTTTCCAGTTTAGGGACGTGGTGGTCCATCGTCAGTTTAGGGACGTGGTGGTCCAATATTAGTTTAGGGACGTTTCGGTCCGATGTTAGTTTAGGGACGTTTCGGTCCGATGTTAGCTTAGGGACGTTTCGGTCCGATATTAGTTTAGGGACGTTTCGGTCCGTCGCCAGTTTAAGGACGTAGTGGTCCGTTATTAGTTTAGGGACGTTTCGGTCCGATATTAGTTTAGGGACGTTTCGGTCCGATATTAGATGAGTGGTCGTTGGGACCCGTCGCCTCTTTGACGTCGTTGAGAAATTACAACGACAGATGTCAAAGGAGTTCGGAGATGTACCCTCGGACCGGTCGTGACTTGGTTTATGAGAGGCATTTAATTTAAGGACTTACAGCCAGGATTGGGTTAAGTCCAATTTTTATTTTAGGCTCTGCCCGATTAGAAGAATCAATCTAAACAGGGCTCTGCCCCTTTCATTATTTTGCAAATCTGATTTGGGCCAGGCCCTTTTAAATAATGAGTTACAAAAAACTCAGGAATTTTCCACACAGGGCCTTGCCCTTTTATTTATTCTGCAATTGGGCTAGGCCCTTTTAAATAATGAGTTTCAGAAACTCAATAATTTTCTTGAGTTGGGCCAGGCCCTTTTAAAGGATGAGTTGCAGGAACTCAAGAGATGTTTTATAATTTAGTTTGGGCCAGGCCCTTTTAATGAGTTTGCAGAAACTCAGGAATTTTCCCAACAGGGCCTTGCCCTTTTATTTATTCTGCAATTTAATTTGGGCCAGGCCCAAAACAAGGGGTTGCAGAAACCCTAGAAACCTTTAGGTTTAAGAACACAAGTGCATGGCACTTTTGATTTGAATTTGGATCTAAGAAAAACAAGTTCTTGTTTTTTCCTGATCATACAGAACCAAGGGTTCATATCAAGTGCAAGGCACTATTTTTTTTATTCTTTTATTATTATATTTTTTTTTTAGAACCAGGGGTTCATATCAAGTGCAAGGCACTATTTATTATTCTTTTTTTTTTTATTTCTTTTTTTTCTTTTCAGAAATTCTACCTCTTTTCTTTGTTTCTTCTTCTCTGTTCTTAATCTTCACCAGCTCTCTTTTTTCTCAGAAGTTGATGTCTTTTTAATGAGGTCTGGGGTCTTATTTATAGTGCCCACAAAGTTGTTGGATTTGTTAACAAAATCTTTCCTGAATTATTTTGGGAATTTTCCCACCATTGGATCAGAGATCCAAGGGTCCCTGTTTTACAGGAGAACAGAAAAGATCCACTTAAATTTTCATTCAGTTGCTGCGCAACTCACCAGCGCGTGACACGTGTCGCGCATCCGTGCACTTGCGCAGTTGCGATTGCGCAACTGCGCAGACACGTGTCGCGCATCCGGGCGATTGCGCAACTGCGCAGACACGTGTCACGCATCCGTGCGCTTGCGCAGACACGTGTCGCGCATCCGTGCGCTTGCGCAGTTGCGATTGCGCAACTGCGCAGACACGTGTCGCGCATCCGTGCGCTTTGCGCAGTTTAAGTCTTAATTTTGTTTTCTGAAGAGCCTTGCTCCGATGGAACGCACTGTCTCGGGCGTTACGCCGCCGAATCACCTTCTGCCATGTGGCAAATTGCGCGCTGCGCACGGAAACGGAAGCATTGCTTCGAATTTTGAATTTTCAAAATTCAGTAGAGCCTTGCTCTGATTGGGGGAAACAATCCCTGTATACAATACAGGGGCACAAACAAAAAGAGAACAATATCGTCCCACCAGGCTCCATCAGAGAGAGAGCCAACTCTCGACGGCCACATCTACAGCCTGGAGACCTACGACAACGTTCTTCCTCATTCCAGCAGGATTTAGACGCGACAATCAATCTCGGAGCCACGGCAAAGTCCCTTGTTCTAAATCTCGACGGCCATGTCTACAGCCTAGAGAACAACAATGGCGTTCCTCCTCATTCCAGCAGGATTTATACGCGAAAATCAATCTCGGAGCCACGGCAAAGTCCCTAGTTCCAAATCTCGACGGCCATGTCTACAGCCTAGAGAACAACAATGGCGTTCCTCCTCATTCCAGCAGGATTTATACGCGAAAATCAATCTTGGAGCCACGGCAAAGTCCTTAGTTCCAAGTCTCGACGGCTACATCTACAACCTGGAGACCCACGACAGCGTTCCTCCTCATTCCAGTAGGATTCGGACGCGACATCACCAATCGGAGCCATGGCAAAGTCCCTAGTTCCAAGTCTCGACGGCCACATCTACAGCCTGGAGACCCACGATGGCGTTCCTCCTCATTCCAGCAGGATTCAGGCGCGAAAATCAATCTCGGAGCCACGACAGTGTCCCTAGTTCCAAGTCTCGACGGCCACATCTACAGCCTGGAGACCCACGACAGTGTTCCTCCTCATTCCAGCAGGATTCGGACGCAACATCACCAATTGGAGCCATGGCAAAGTCCCTAGTTCCAAGTCTCGACGGCCACATTTACAGCCTGGAGACCAACAACGGCGTTCCTCCTCATTCCAGCAGAATTCGGACGCAACGTTAACAATGCGGAACCATGGCAAAATCCCTAGTTCCAAGACTCTACGGTCTACAGACAACCTAGAGTCAACCAATGACCTCCCCGCCGGATCAACGCTCCGTCTTGGAAACAAGTTAACCGACCTCCAAGGAAATCAGTGTCCTTGGCAAAAACCTCGATCCAGGGAAATCAGCGTCCTTGATGAGAGCACCTTGATTCGCGTCGACCCGCAGAGAAATCAGCGTCTTTGTAGGAATACCTTGATTCGTCTCAACCCCAGGGAAATCAGTGTCCTTGGCAACCTCCTCGATTCAGGGAAATCAGCGTCCTTGACGAGAGCACCTTGATTCGCGTCGACCCGTAGAGAAATCAGCATCATTGCAGGAATACCTTGATTCGTCTCAACCCCAGTGTCCTTGGCAACCTCCTCGATTCAGGAAAATCAGCGTCCTTGATGAGAGCACCTTGATTCACGCCGACACGCAGAGAAATCAGCGTCTTTACAGGAATACCTCGATAAGTCTCAACCCCAGGGAAATCAGTGTCCTTGGCAACCTCCTCGATTCAGTAAAATCAGCGTCCTTGACCAGAGCACCTTGATTCGCGTCGATCCGCAGAGAAATCAGTGTCTTTACAGGAATACCTCGATTCGTCTCAACCCCAGAGAAATCAGTGTCCTTGGCAAAACCTTGATTCGCGTCGACCCACAGAGAAATCAGCGTCTTTGCAGGAATACCTCGATTCGTCTCAACCCCAAGGAAATCAGTGTCCTTGGCAACTTCCTCGATTCAGGGAAATCAGCGCCCTTGACGAGAGCACCTTGATTCGCGTCGACCCGCAAAGAAATCAGCGTCTTTGCAGGAATACCTCGATTCGTCTCAACCCCAGGGAAATCAGTGTCCTTGGCAACCTCCTCGATTCAGGGAAATCAGCGTCCTTGACAAGAGCACCTTGATTCGCGTCGACCCATAGAGAAATCAGCATCTTTGCAGGAATAGCTCGATTCGTCTCAACCCCAGGGAAATCAGTGTCCTTGGCAACCTCCTCGATTCAGGGAAATCAGCGTCCTTGACGAGAGCACCTCGATTCGCGTCGATCCGTAGAGAAATCAGTGTCTTTGCAGGAATACCACGATTCATTTCGACTCCAGGGAAATCAGTGTCCTTGGCAACCTCCTCGATTCAGGGAAATCGGCGTCCTTGATGAGAGCACCTTGATTCGCGTCGACCCGCGGAGAAATCAGCGTCTTTGCAGGAATACCTCGATTCGTCTCAACCCCAGGAAAATCAGTGTCCTTGGCAAAACCTCGATTTAGGGAAATCAGCATCCTTGATGAGAGTGCTTCGATTCGCGTCGGCCCGCAGAGAAATCAGTGTCTTTGCAGGAATACCTCGATTCGTTTTGACTCCAGGGAAATCAGTGTTCTTGGCAACCTCCTTGATTCAGGGAAATCAGTGTCCTTGACGAGAGCACCTCGATTCGCGTTGACCCGCAGAGAAATCAGTGTCTTTGCAGGAATACCTCGATTCTTTTCGACTCCAAGGAAATCAGTGTTCTTGGCAAATACCTCGATTCAGGGAAATCAGCGTCTTTGACGAGAACATCTCGATTCGCGTTAACCCGCAGAGAAATCAGCGTCTTTGCAGGAATAGCTCGATTCGTTTCAACTCTAGGGAAATCGGTGTCCTTGGCAAATACCTCGATTCAGGGAATTCGGCGTCCTTGACGAGAACATCTCGATTCGCGCCGACCCACAGAGAAATCAGTGTCTCTACAGGAATATACAACGTCAGCAAAGCGGACCCGCGGCAAAGTTCCCAGTTCCATGACTCAGCGATGCACAGACAAACCAAAATCAACCCTCGACCTCCCTGTTGAGGCAATGCTTTGACTCGAGAGTAGGTTAACTCATCAATCATTTATGAGTCCCATCAACTTGTAACGAAGAAAATTCTCTTGTGAGATCCTTACGACTCTTAAGAGAAAACACACTTAGGAATCCTCACGATTCCTAAAGAGAAAATACACCTACGAGATCCTCTCGACTCGTAGGGATAAAAAAAAATTATGAGACCCTCACGGCTCATAAAATTGAAAAGTCTTAGGCAGCAGATCTGAACCTTTTTCCTAAGCCATCGCTTTTTATCTCGATTCAGGGAAATCAGCGTCCTTGACGAGAACATCTCGATTCGTTTCGACCCGCAAGGAAATCAGTGTCTTTATGAGAATCTCTCGATTCATCTCGGCTTGCGGGGAAATTAGTGTCCCTACGCATAAAGAAAATTCTCTTAGGAGATCCTTACGATTCTCAGGAGAAAACGCACTTAGGAGTCCTCACGACTCCTAAGGAGAAAAGACACCTACGAGATCCTCACGACTCGTAGGGAGAAAAGCCTTTGTGAGACCATCACGGCTCATAAAGTTGGAAAGTCTTAGGCAACAGATCCTAACCCTGTTTCCTAAGCCATCGCTACCTTATAAAGAGTTCAAGATGAACTGTTATCTACCATCTATGGGCCATACTTGCCAAAGCTACATGCCACTGAAATGAAGAAGTTACTCATGAGCATATAAACTACTTCACGCCAGAGTAAAACATAAAGAAATAGAAGGGTGCGGCTCATGGAGCTAAGGGTTTGGAACTATGCCCCTTAAGAGTCGATATTTGAGTCAATGATAAATGACGACGCTTGTGTCCGCTCGTTATCTTCTCAGATCAAGATTCTGAAAATTATGTACCAACCTGAAACTGGTCATACGCTATGAATTACTCTGCACTACTTCACCCACGTATATACTTACATGGGCAAAGTAGTGGGGGGCGTTTGTTCCCGCCAAAAAATTTCTGCGCAAAATAGCCCAAGGTATCAAATGGCAGCGATACGTTTAAGAAAATATGAACCGGTATTTTTCGGGATGTATTATGACAAACTCCCGAATGAGAAACAGCTAAATTCTGATGGTATCTAAAGTGACTCGAAAAATCCTTCGATTTGATATATTATGGGCCTCATAATTCATCACGGGTCAAAAGTTAGGAGGCATCACGTGCCCACACGTGACCGGGCATCACGTGCCCACACGTGACCGGGCATCACATGCAGACACGTGACCATTTACAGGCAAAGCCTGTAGGCACTGAATAAAATAAATAATTGGGAATAATTAATCGATGGGGTCACGTGCCAACACGTGATGGGCCTTAAACCCACTGAAAAGAATTAAAGGTATAATAAAATAATAAGGAAAAATCCCAATGGGGCATCACGTGCCAACACGTGACCAAGGGTCACGTGCTGACACGTGATAATTCCTGAGTTCTTTAACACAACAGAATTAAATTCTGGTCAAATGCTTAATCAGGGGGTCACGTTGCAACACGTGATGAGTTCCTAAAGATCTATGAAATAATAGAATTAAATTCTAATTAAGGGAAATCAAAGACCCTAATTGGGAAAATATTTCTTTAAATCTTTCCAAACAAAAAATATGGTACTCTGTAAATTAGAGCACCATTGGACTAAAAATCCAATAATGATTAAAAATTACCAATTTATGGAAAGATTTTATACAAGAAAAGATTTCCACAAAATTCACCAAGAATAACAGATAGAATATCGTTTGGATTAAAAATCCAATGGTGAATAAAATTCACTGAGTGATCTAAAAGATCATGATGGTTACAAAAACAAACAAAATTTTTCAATGAGAGATTTACTAAACAAATTGATTCTTTTCCTTCTCCTATAAATAAGAGCCAAGAGGAGAAGAAATTGATAGAATTTAATTCTCATCGGGTTGAGATTCTGCCATGCAGATCCAAAACTTAGGGGGAGAATTGAGTCTAGAGAATTTAATTCTCTCAGATTCATAGGAATTTAATTCCTTCAAGATAAAATTAGGGTTTAACTCTGTATGAGAATTTAATTCTCCCAAATTCACAGAAATTTAATTCCTTCAAGATAAAACTAGGGTTTAACCCTATATGAGAATTTAATTCTCTTAAATTTACAAGGAATTTAATTCCTTCAAGATAAAACTAGGGTTTAACCCTATATGAGAAGTTAATTCTCTTAAATTTAAAAGGAATTTAATTCCTCCAAGACAGACAAAGCTAGGGTTTAACCCTATATGAGAATTCAATTCTCCCAAAACTCATAAAGAATTCAAGTCCTCTAAATAAAATTAGGGTTTAACCCCACATAAGAATTTAATTCTTCATATGCATAGCAATTTAATTCCTCTAAAATATAATTAGGGTTTAACTCTACAAAGAATTTAATTCTTAAAAATAAAGAGATTTGGAAGATCTCCATGCATGCAAAAGACTAAGGTCACGTGTGCCCACGTGACCCCTGAAAAAATCCCCCAAAATGAGAAGGAATTAGCTCTGAGGCAATGCCTCACGTGCTCCCACGTGACCTCCAAAACAATGAGAATAAAAGCAAAGGCAGATTCTAATTTGGGCGCTCTCACGTGTTACCACATGACCCCTTGATAAATGCTTTAATAATCAGCGCACAAATCTCCATCACGTGCCAACACGTGATGGCCAGAGAATCAAAAGTGTTTAACATTTATTCGCAGAACAAAATTAAGGAGATCTGGCTCCACCTTTGGGTGCCCTCACGTGTCCCCACGTGATTCCTTCCTCTTTAGTGTTTAACACTAATTCGAGAGTTTTATTTCCAGTGTTTAACACTGTTGTTCTCTAGTGTTTAACACTATTTTTTAGCCAAATTGGCTAATTTTCCAGAGGCAAAAGCCTCCCCTCCAACTAAATCTCAAAATTGAGTAAAATTCAGAGCTATCATGTTTAATGCTCAGCCAAAAACAAAAATGTATTAGAGCCTTCAACTCTGGCTTAGCATTGCTAAATAATGTGGGTTTGAACCAAGACAAATGTTTAATGGTCCAACAAAGAGCCAATATTTCTAATCTAATTGGACTTAGCCCAAACTGGTCATAAGACCTCAATTCAGATTTAACTGAGCCAATGTGCTCATAATCTAATAAATTGATCTTAGTTCCAAATTGGACTACAGATCCCTAAATCAACCTTGGTTCAAGGGTACATCTCTTCACTCCTTTGATATTTGTCGTTGTAATCCCTCAACGTTTTCAAAGAGGTGACGGGTCCCGACAACCACACATTTCGCAGACTATGACATCTCTAAACTATGGACTGTGGGCTCCTTAAACTCATGGACTATGATGTCCTTAACCTCGACTGTGATATCTTTAAACTAACATTGGACTGTGGGGTCCTTAAACTCATGGACCATGATGTCCTTAATCTCGACCGTGATGTCTTTAAACTAACATTGGACTGTGGGGTCCTTAAACTCATGGACAATGATATCCTTAACCTCGACCGTGATGTCTTTAAACTAACATTGGACTGTGGGGTCCTTAAACTCATGGACTATGATGTCCTTAACCTCGACCATGATGTTTTTAAACTAACATTGGACTGTGGGGTCCATAAACTCACGGACTATGATTTCCTTAACCTCGACCGCGATGTCTTTAAACTAACAATCGACCGTAATGTCTTTAAACTAACATTGGACTGTGGGGTCTTTAAACTCACGGACTATGATGTCCTTAATCTCGACCGCGATATCTTTAAACTAACAATCGACCGTGATGTCTTTAAACTAACATTGGACTGTGAGGTCCTTAAACTCATGGACTATGATGTCCTTAACCTCGACCGTGATGTCTTTAAACTAACAATGGACTGAGATGTCCTTAAACTAACAATGGACCACCATGTCCTTAAACTGGTAATCGACCGCAATATCCCTAAACTAAACAATAGAGCCCAAATGCTCTCTTGTTGGATCTAAATGATCCCGTTAAGTTGATCTTAGTCTGAAATTAGCCTAACGTATCCTTAATAAACGTTTAAGTTGATCTTAGTCTCAAATGAGACTAACGTATCCTTAAACCCAACCCCCAAATCCAAATCTAAGAAAATACGGATTTGGACTAATCCACGCCCTACGGACGACAACATAAATTAGTCTCTGTATACAATCCACGGGCAACCAAACACAAAACAAACACCCACGATACGAAGTGACCATATGGAGAAGGAGAAAGTTGTTACCCCGATGTGGTAGCGTAATTAACTGCAGGGGCTTGCGCCTACAGAGAAGAGCGCCCCTATAATCAAAAACCCCTCAAACAAGGGGGAATCTGATGAAGTCTGCAAGATCGGCCACATCCATTTAAACCTTCGATACATGGTGCCATAAATCAACTTGGCATCTTCGGAGAGGTGAACGGATAGCACCAATTAGCATCTTCCCCGAAATTCAGGCTAGACGTTTATCGCGTCTTCGCGTTTCGGAGGGGAACATGCCCTTTTTCCGACATGGACGGTCGACGCTCTGGTCCGGAGCGATTTGGTTCCCGATTTGTGGGAAGCCTGCACTGCCCTTTTTGCGACATGGACGGTCGAAGCTTGACGCATCTCCGAGATGGAGTGTCCGTGGTAGACATTTCCCTGGCCCAGAGCGATTTGGTTCCCGATTTGTGGGAAGCCTGTACTGCCCTTTTTCCGACATGGACGGTCGACGCTCTGATCCGGAGCGATTTGGTTCCCGATTTGTGGAAAGCCTGCACTGCCCTTTTTGCGACATGGACGGTCGACGCTTGACGCGTCTCCGAGACGGAGTGTCCGTCGTAGACGTTTCCCTGGCCCGGAGCGATTTGGTTCCCGATTTGTGGGAAGCCTGCACTGCACTTTTTACGACATGGACGGTCGACGCTTGACGCGTCTCCAAGATGGAGTGTCCGTTGTAGACGTTTCCCTGGCCCGGAGTGATCTGGTTCCTGCTTTGTAGGAACCATGCATTGCCCTTTTTCGGACATGGACGGTTGACGCCCTGACCCGGAGCGATTTGGTTCCCGATTTGTGGGAAGCCTGCACTGCCCTTTTTCCGACATGGACGGTCGACGCTATGATCCAGAGTGATTTGGTTACCGATTTATGGGAAGCCTGCACTGCCCTTTTTGCGACATGGACGGTCGACGCTCTGATCCGGAGCGATTTGGTTCCCAGTTTGTGGGAAGCCTGCACTGCCCTTTTTCCGACATGGACGGTCGACGTTTGACGCGTCTCCGAGACGGAGTGTCCGTGGTAGACGTTTCCCTGGTCCGGAGTGATCTAGTTCCTGCTTTGTAGGAAGCCTGCACTGCCCTTTTTGCGACATGGACGGTCGACGCTCTGATCCGGAGCGATTTGGTTCCTGATTTGTGGGAAGCCTGCGCTGCCCTTTTTGCGACATGGACGGTCGACGTTTGACGCGTCTCCAAGACGGAGTGTCTGTGGTATACGTTTCCCTGGCCCGGAGTGATCTGGTTTCTGCTTTGTAGGAAGCCTGCACTGCCCTTTTTGCGACATGGACGGTCGACGCTCTGATCCGGAGCGATTTGGTTCCCGATTTGTGGGAAGCCTGCACTGCCCTTTTTGCGACATGGACGGTCGATACTTGATGTGTCTCCGAGATGGAGTGTCCGTGGTAGACGTTTCCCTGGCCCGGAGTGATCTGGTTCCTGCTTTGTAGGAAGCCTGCACTGCCCTTTTTGCGACATGGACAGTCGGCGCTCTGATCCGGAGCGATTTGGTTCCTGATTTGTGGGAAGCCTGCACTGCCCTTTTTGCGACATGGACGGTCGACACTTGACGCGTCTCCGAGACGGAGTGTCCGTGGTAGACGTTTCCCTGGCCCGGAGTGATCTGATTCCTGCTTTGTAGGAAGCCTGCACTGCCCTTTTTGCGACATGGACGGTCGACGCTCTGATCCAGAGCGATTTGGTTCCCGATTTGTGGGAAGCCTGCACTGCTCTTTTTGCGACATGGACGGTTGACGCTCTGATCCGGAGCGATTTGGTTCCCGATTTGTGGGAAGCCTGCACTTCCCTTTTTACGACATGGACGGTCGACGCTTGACGCGTCTCCGAGACGGAGTGTCCGTGGTAGACGTTTCCCTGGCCCGGAGTGATCTAGTTCCTTTTTTGTAGGAAGCCTGCATTGCCCTTTTTCCAACATGGATGGTCGACGCTCTATTTGACTTGCTCTGCTTCCTGCAGTATCAGGGGTGAACTTGACTTGCTTCGCTTCTTGCGGTGTCGAGATTGGATTCTGACTTGCTCCGCTTTCTGCGGTGTCGGAGTTGAAGTTGACTCGTTGATTGTGATTTGGGTTAACACCAATATCGCTACATTGGAATATGGTACCAGGAGCGAATCATCATCTGTCTTTGGGAGGATTTGGGAATTGGTTTTGGTTTGGCATCTGCATTGCTGCACTGGAATAATGCCAGGAGCAACTCATCATTTGCCCCGGGAGGATTTAGGAATTGATGGCTTAGGAGACAGGTTTAGATCCCTATCACCTAAGCCTTTTCAATTTTATGGGCCGTAAGGGTCCCATAAAAGCATTTTCTCCGTACGAGTCGAAAGGATCTCGTAGGTGTGTTTTCTTCTTAGGAGTCGTGGGGACTCCTAAGTGTGTTGCTCTTTTGTGAGTCATAAGGATCTCACGTGGGAATTTTTTCCTCACAAAGTCGAGAGGACATTGCGAGTGCATTTCATCTCTTTTTACAAGTTTGCGCCCTTTCGGGTTTTCACAAACTCGCCGGCAGTCCTGCTATTTTTACTCACGGAGCCCTTTCGGGTTTTCATCTGTGCCCATTTTGCTTGTGGACATACAATTTTTTTAATTTTATTTTATAATTTTTTTTTAAATTTTTGGTGGGACTTTGAATGTGGTCTCACCAGTAGGGCTTGGGAGAGATTGGGATTATTTTACGCTCGTGGATTGTATACGGTTTTGCAGGATGTATGATCCAGACCGTAGGGCCGGAAAAATTTCAGGACTTTGTCGGCGTCTGCATCGCTGCACTGGAATATGGTACCAGGAGCGACTCATCATTCGCCGTTGGCGTATGGGATTTAGAATTTGGTTGGCGTCTGCATCGCTGCACTGGTATATGGTACCAGGAGCGACTCATCATTCACCGTTGGGGCATGGTATTTGGAATTTGGTTGGCGTCTGCATCGCTGCACTGGAATATGGTACCAGGAGCGACTCATCATTCGCCACTTGGGGAGTTGTATTTTGGCCGGCATCTGCATCGCTGCACTGGAATATGGTACCAGGGGCGATTCATCATTCGCCGCTTGGGGATTTGTATTTTGGCAGGTGTCTGCATCGCTGCACTGGAATATGGTACCTGGAGCGACTCATCATTCGCCGTTGCCTATTGGGAAGCGATGGCTTAGAAGACAGGTTTAGATCCCTATCACCTAAGGCTTTTCAATTTTATGGGCCGTAAGGAACCCATAAAAGCATTTTCTCCCTACGAGTCGTAAGGATCCCGTAGGTGCATTTTCTCCTTAAGAGTCGTGAGGACCCCCAAGTGTGTTTTTCCTTTGTGAGTCGTAAGGATCCCACAAAGGTTTGTTCTCTTCATACATCGTGAGGACACATGAGTGGGTCTTCCCAATGGATCATAATTCCGAGGGGGGAGACCAACCACGTAACTGGTGATTACGGTGGGGCATGGGTATGATGAGAATTATTTGAGCCCGTGGATTGTATACGGTAGTCAACTTGGGGACCAACCGTAGGGCCGGAAGAATTTTTGGGAAATTGGATTTTGGTTGGCGTCTGCATCGCTGCACTGAAATATGGTACCAGGAGCGACTCATCATTCACCTTTTTTTTATCACCGCGATTGCTCTATCATTTCAGCTTTTCTTATCGCGAAGGTCTCGATTGCCCTATCATTTCGGCTATTTATTCGCGATTGCCCCATCATTTCGGCTGTTTATTTTCATCTTTATTTTTACTCGCTGATTTTTATTGCGAGTTGCCCTATCATTTCGGCTTTTTATTATTTTTATTTTATTTACACAGTTTTACATTCCCAGTTTAACGACTTAGAGGTCGATTGTTCCTAGTTTAACGACGTAGTGGTCAGCTGTTTTCAGAGAAAGGCAGATGTCTGAGAGAATCGGTTTCACAAAGAACTTCGGTCTCCATTTGTATGAAATTGGCGGTCGCAGCTGGACTGTTTGTTAACACGCCTTTAGACAGTTCTATCTTTCCTGCCTTGTATTGCTTTTCGACCCAATCTTTGAAGACGAAGCAGTCCTCAATGGCATGATCTATCAATCTGTGATAGGGGTAGTATTTAGGGTCATCGGTCATATTCACTTCCTGCGGTCTTTTTAACTCTGGCAGTTGTAGACCGTTCCTCAGGGCATCCATCCTCATCGTGTAGGAGATGGGAGCAGTGCTGAGAGCTAAGTTCATCACTGGAGACATTGTTGAAAAGTGATTGCTTGAAAACTTGCATGAAAGAGCATTATTTTAGTATAAATATAGAAATGTATATTGATTGAGTTCGCATGAACGTTTAACCCGAAATGTGGGAGGAGAGATTGGTCCCTGATCAGTCGAAAATATTGTATATTTTAGCCGGCAATTTCCTTAACATTTGCATACACTTAGAAGTGTTCGGCATTCATATTCTACATATTAACAAATCTGTCACAAAATATGAGATTTCATGTAGTAGACTTTTAAACTGACACTTTAAAGGAAATTAACCGTATTTCATGGCATCGCATCATTTCTGTATTTGCGCAACACTTGTCTTGAGTCTATGCAGGAAATACGGAAGAAAATCAAAAGAAGCTGATCAAACAATACGCAACTAAATCATTTCAGATCTGGTAGCAGTGTAGAAGGAATTAGATAATTCTATATATCAAATGAAGGCCCAAAAATAAGCCCAAGACTACCACAGAGAGAACAAGCCCCAAGGCTCCAAGAGCGCCGCGCTTCCGCGGCGGTATCCAGCCTTGCGCCGCGCAAGCGCGGCGGTTATGCCACGTCAGCTGTCAAGTTTTGGGAATAATGCTTCTGTCAGGGTCCACATTCCATAAATGCATGACATTTTCCAGAATTCTCTCGAAGATAATGCCAGATCAGAAATGAAGATTAAGAAGGCTAATCCTAAATTAAGCTCCTAATTAATCCTATTCTAGAAGCTCCTCCTAACTAATTACATCTAGAACCTTCTCCTCTAACTAACTTTTGGAGGGAAATTTGAATTCCCTCAACAAACTTTTGGAGGGAAAGTTAGAATTTGAAATCCTAGATCTAGGGTTAGTTATCTATAAATAGGAACCTAAACCTATGGTTATGGGTTGTTCATCATTAGTTAAAATTCCCTCTCTACATCATTTTCTTCCACAAGTCTCGTGACAAGGCTTGTGCGAAACCCTAACCCTAATTCCACTCCAAATCCAAGATCTTGAGTACCAAATCAAGCGAGAAGCCTTCAACCTTTTAGGAGCCGAGCCGATCTTCAATCGGGCAAGTGATCCAAGCCGATCCGCGATCCACGGAGACGAGCGAAGCCAAGTCAACGATCAAATTCTTCCTCTTGTAGTTCTTGAGCGAATGTAATGAAATTGTTGATATAAATAAAAGGTGAAATTCTTTTATCTTGCTTTCTTTTAATTCTTGCATCATGATTAGATCTCGATTTGTAATTGTTGTTCTTGTTGTGATGTGTGAGTAAAACTCCGCTCGTAAAGGAGTCGAGACGATTGTAGAATGATGATGTAACAAATCTTAATACGATTTTTAAGTCCTACGAGTTTTGTAAACCCTAGCAAGTTCAAGAATCGATGACCTAGTTTCGTAGCGATGTTTTCTTGATTGTGATCGCTCGAAATTAGGGATCTACGATCGTTTCTTGAATTTACTAGAGGCTAGAATATGAATGATATCGACGAAAGAACAAGAGATAAGATGAAACCCTAGTTTCACAAGAAGTCTCTAATTCTCATCGATCATCATCGATCTAGTATCAATTCATCGAAGGATAAGAATACGTAATTGTAAGATTACATCACATCTATAGATCCGATCGATTCCTACGAGCCTCATTTCGATTCTTGAGATTTGGTTTGGTAAAATCATCAAACGATCAATTCTTGATTCTATCTTTTAATGCTTTCTTAGATCTAGATATTTTCTTTTTTTTGAAATACAATTTTAAATCATGAATTGTTTGTTTTCTTTTCTTTAAAGTTTCGACTCATCTAATTCAAAAGACGAACGATTACACTTTCCCTGTGGACGATCCGCACTCACTAACAATCTACATCCGACACCGTAGTTGATTGCGGTCAAATAATTTTTGGTTGTGATTTCTATTCTATTTTCATACTACACATCAAGAATTCTTTTTCAATCAAATGGCGCCGTTGCCGGGGACTATTTGATTCGATACTTTTACATCCAATCAAGAAAATAATACAATCAAATGGCGCCGTTGCCGGGGATAGTGCGCTAATAGTTCGTATTTTTGAAATTTGAGTCGAACAATTTATTTCATCATAATTTTTAGATCTAAACTCGTGCAAACACTAATACGTGTTGTTGTGATTTGTTGCGAGAAAATCTGGAATCATTGGAGCTGGAGAAAAATTTTTCTGAGCATTCCAGAGAGCTGTGTAGGTGAACAGGAGCTTGTGCACAAATTTTTGTGCACTGATCCCAACAAACAACCGCCCTTCCGCGGCTAAAGCCCATCATCCGCGGCGGATCCGCCGCTGGTTTATCTCCTCACTGCATAAATCTTTCTCTGTAAGTCCTTAACTTTCTTATCTTCTCCTTTCTCTGCTCCAACTAATATTTTGTGCAGGTTTTCTTTGCAAATAAATCGCAGCGCCGCAAAGCAATAAAAATTTTGTGCGTGTTTTTGATTCTTGTGGTTGTTTGCATATTAATACGGAAAATTAAGGGGCACGACCAAATCCAAATTAGGTGGGGATTTCATTACCCTTCCTAGGCCCCGAAAATCGCAAAACTTGCATCCGCATTTACCCTCATTAATTAAAAGAAATCTAGAGATGACTCTAAGGACCGTCGCGCTCAATTAGGACAAGAGAAGGCCGTGGGTAATTCATTGTTTATCCGAGTTTTCTTGTGGTGCCTAAGGCGAGTGTGTCTAAGGTTAGTGGTTATTAATTAAGCCCACTGTAGTGGTGGTTCCTTCCCACTTACCTGGCACTTATCCGGCCACAGGGGAACAAAGAGGCAGTGGAGGATTTATCCTGCGACTTGTCTTTTGGCAGTTAGGAGCGGTCTAGAGCCAGACCTAGGTGACCACTAGATTCTAGGGTTTTGTGTGTTGCATTTGTTGTGTTGCATCATTTTTTAAAAAAAAAATCCGTATATTTTTAAACCAAACACCGCATTCATTCTTGTCCCTAATTATAAATTCACGCTGCCACTTGTACTAACCCTTTTTAGTACAAGATAGGCTGGACACGGGTTTCTAGTGCCTGTTAGTCCGCGTTTCCCTCATCGACCTAAAGTCGGTATTTCTACATTTACCTTTCTTTTACCCACCACCACACCCACATCGATGGATCCACCTCCATCGAATTTCTTTTCCACTACTC
Organism: Agapanthus africanus; assembly: GCA_030015575.1. Classification (NCBI taxonomy): domain Eukaryota; kingdom Viridiplantae; phylum Streptophyta; class Magnoliopsida; order Asparagales; family Amaryllidaceae; genus Agapanthus; species Agapanthus africanus. Next base: position 314,714,419 of record JASDDO010000019.1, read on the forward strand.
TGCCGCCGTCCGTTGGTGCGCAGAATCCACCTCGCATCTCTCTCCAAGAGAGGTGCTATCCAACACGAGGCCCACTTTCCACCTGTCTTTCTACACCACCAGCCAACGGGGAAAATTTTCAAATAAAACCCCAATATATCAACCTTTTACCAAAATTTCACGGTCTCGAGTCTGAAGACGCATACGTGTTTATCACGAAATTTGAAAATGTATGCGCAATGATGGGTACTTCACAGCTTTCTGTGGATGCTTTCCGTCTTCGTCTTCTCCCATTCACTTTGTGCGATTTAGCCGAGAAGTGGCTATATAACACTACCGCACATTCCATTTCAAATTGGGACGAATTCGTCAAAGCATTCCTTAAGAAATTCTACCCACACCAAAAGACAGCTCGAGTCCGTAGCGAAATCTATCAATTCACCCAGCTTCCAAATGAAACATTTTCAAAATGTCTCGACCGTTTCAAGGATCTGTTAATCCAATGTCCACATCACGGCATCCCGAGATGGGATCTTTGCCGAATCATTTATGAGGGCATTACTCCTTACACAAGACAGACCCTTGAATCCATGTGTCAAGGCAACTTCATGACTAAAGATGACGGGGAAGCCTGGAAATTTCTAGAAGATTTCGCTGAAAAATCTTTACAGTGGGAGGGTGTGAGTCAATCATCTAGGGATGGCAATGATATTTCCATAGAAATTAGAGCTGAAATTTCAGCTTTACACAAGAAATTTGATGCTATGGAAAACAAATTTTTAGCCGCCGCCCTAAGTCAAATATCACTCTCCAAAACTGTATGTGGCTGTTGTTCTGATCCGTCTCACTTGACGGAAGAATGTCCGTTTTCAGGTCATGAGCATACCAATGCCGCATTTCAAAGACCTAGAAACAATCCATCTTCCTCCACATATGATCAGGGTTGGAGGAATCACCCTAACTTTGATTGGAACCAATCCCAATTTCAAAACACGGTTCCAACCCAAAACAATTTCCAAGGGGCCCCTCCACCACAACAGCAACCACCACAATTGAGTCAGCACCCCTTTCAAGCACAAAATTTTCAAAATCCGGTCAACACTTTTGCACCATCTAGTCCTTTGCAGTTGACCGGAACGGATGAATCCTATTCAATTGCACAATGCATGAATTTGGTCTTAACAAATATCATGCAAGTTTCGGCTGAAATGAAGTCTTCTGTCGATTATATAAAGAAAAACTCTGCGTCCCAAAGCGAGAGTATTAAATCGATGGAAGAAGAAATTGCACGTTTAAAAGCTGAAATGAGTGCAAGAGAGAAAGGGAAACTTCCAGCTCAACCTTTACCCAATTCTAGCTATTTACATGATGTGGATACAATCACGTTGAGATCTGGAAGAGTGCTTGACACTCATGTTGGGGAAGAGTTTGATGATACTGATAAATCAATTAATAACACCCCGGCTGAGACCTTTCCTCACACACACACTTCTTACCCCAGTTCTTCTACCCCACCATCTTCTTCCGAGCCTATTCTCCATTTCCCAAAAGGCTCGCCACTACAGCCCACCTCTTTTACCCCTCCACGGACGATTCCCACTTCTATTATGGGATCGGTTCCACACCCACTTCCTTCTCCTATGATGGACCCAGCGCTTATTGCTAAAGCACCTTATCCTAATCGGTTAAGGGCTAACACACCGAGTCCACATATGGAGAAGATCATGAACATTTTTAAGCAAGTAAACACCAACATCCCTCTCCTAGATGCCATCCAACAAGTTCCGTCTTATGCGAAAACTCTTAAGAACTTGTGCACTAGGAAGAGGAAGACTCAAGTGCCCAAGAAGATTTTTATGGAAAAAACAATAGACACGGCTTTCCCCCAACAATTACCGAGGAAACGTAAGGATCCAGGATATCCTACTATTTCCGTTTCTATTGGGGAAAAACACATTAACCGTGCTCTACTAGATCTTGGCGCTAGTGTTAACTTGCTTCCTTATTCAGTTTATGAGCAACTAGGGATCGGAGAGTTGAAGCCAACCAATTGCACTCTCCAGATGGCTGACCGATCAATCACCAAACCTAGGGGTGAACTGGAGGATGTGTTAATAAAAATCGGAGAATTTATATTCCCGGTAGATTTTATTGTAATTAATACACAACCTGTAGCGAACCCACGGAATCAAATTCCGGTGATTTTAGGTCGCCCCTTTTTGGCCACTTCCAATGCTATTATCAACTGTCGTAACGGTTCTATGACCCTATCTTTCGGGAATAGGTCAATAGAGCTAAACATTTACAAGTTGGGAAGTGTACCCTCCGAACCTACTGCTCAGGTCTGTTCTGTCGACTTAATGGATGTCGACAGCAGCGAATTTGATGATCCTCCTGATACTGATCTAGACTTTTTTCATATGTTATTGTTTGACCCAATTATGTATCATACAAATACGGAATCTCCCACCGAGATGTCCGGGTCAACAATTAACACTGATTATGAACTGCTTTTAGAGTCTGAAGATCACCCCGCACTTTATGACGATATTATTCACCGGGGTATGAATGGAACTTTTGAGGAAATCTTCGCTGATGAACTCGCATTTTTAAATGACACGGGTGTTGAGATGAATCATCTCCCAATCAATGAAATTGAACCTCCACCCCTTCCTATGAACTGTAATAAGAATGCGAGTAATCCATCACATTCACTGCATCGTCTCTCCAATACGAGACGCACACACATTCTATTCCACCACTTAACCTTTCCACACTTCTTCTTCCACCAACCAGAGCACTGCATTGATAAAATTTTTGAATGGTTGGTGTTGACATTCGGTCTTTGCAAAGCTTGGCATCGACCAATGAGTTTTTGACCCCCTCATATGATTTTCAAAGATTAATATTGCATAACTCAAGTTTGGGGGGGTATGTTTTTCTGGCTCCTAAAAAGAAAATTTTACAAAATTTTGAGCCAAAAATAAGTTTCGGGGAGGGTCTTCACTTAAATATTTTGCCCCCACTAATAAATTCCTCCCAGACTTACAGGTTTTGTAGATTTAGCAGAAGACAACAGTGAGGACACTGTTGAAAACAAGTTTGGGGGAGGTTTGTGCTTATTTTTGCATCATTTGCATATTATTTGCATAAGCACAAAACATTTTTTTTGAAAACTATAAAAATTTAAAAAAAAAAAAAATTTCAAAATTATAAAAATATTTTTTGTACATAAATAAGATAATGAAAGTTTAGATAATGAACAATTACATCCATGAGATTAGAAAAATTTAAGAAAACTAAGAAAATTAGAAGTTTTCTTATACGAACTAGTAATAAGTAGTTATGAGCCGTTGTCCCAAGGGTTAGTAAGATGAAGGACGTCACTAATCTGAGGATAAAAATAAGTCTGGAAAATAGTTTCTATTCTGGAAGCCAAACATTTTGAACGTGGCTACCCTGCTATTCGCACTTACACACGTCTTGAAGCCTGGGATAGTAGAGGATACCTTGAAATGCTCTTGTCTTAAAGCCAAAAGTATGGAAAAAAAAAAAATATGTGTTTTAAAGTGGTGAGAAAAATGGATACTGGTTTTGTTATCACCGAGGGCAATAAAAATATATAGCAAAAGGGTGCTTCTTCACCTAGTGCCCCAAGGTCAACTGGTCTGGGAGTCACTGCTATGCCTGAGGTGGTGCAAGACGAGGAAAATACACCAAGCATGCAAGCACATTAGTAATCGGTCGGTTAGTACCTCAAGAAGTATTGACGGTCGCATGAAAGTGTGTAAGCAATCTCGTTTGCCAAGAAGTACTGAGGCCGATGGGCAAGGGTATGATAGCTTGAATTGAATTCTCCGGGTGTAGGGATGTCTTTACACACACGCAGGGTGATATGATCGATGTTTGGAATAAAGATAGGAATGAAGAATAAGACGATGTTTTATTGAGGGAGGACGTGATTTCTGACATCTTTTCATGACCATTAAGATAGGGCTCATGACAACCGAAAAGCTAGCTTAGTTGGAAACCCTAATTTTCAAAGCTTTTCTTTTACAATTCTCTTCTTTAAATGTAATATTCATGATCTTCCTTTTATTATTGGATTTTGTGGGTGCAATCCGCTGAAAACCCTCAGGAGACAACACTCCTCCTACTAGGGACACCTAGAGGTTTAAAGGCTTGTTGCACGTGCTCAGTGCAATCGTGTTGCCTACGAAAGTGTGCTAGTTAGTTTTACTCTTTCTTTATTTTCTCCTTCTCTTTTTAATAAAACATTCGCTCGAGACGATCGAAATTAAGTTTGGGGGTATTTGATCAGTCGAAAATATTGTATATTTTAGCCGGCAATTTCCTTAACATTTGCATACACTTAGAAGTGTTCGGCATTCATATTCTACATATTAACAAATCTGTCACAAAATATGAGATTTCATGTAGTAGACTTTTAAACTGACACTTTAAAGGAAATTAACCGTATTTCATGGCATCGCATCATTTCTGTATTTGCGCAACACTTGTCTTGAGTCTATGCAGGAAATACGGAAGAAAATCAAAAGAAGCTGATCAAACAATACGCAACTAAATCATTTCAGATCTGGTAGCAGTGTAGAAGGAATTAGATAATTCTATATATCAAATGAAGGCCCAAAAATAAGCCCAAGACTACCACAGAGAGAACAAGCCCCAAGGCTCCAAGAGCGCCGCGCTTCCGCGGCGGTATCCAGCCTTGCGCCGCGCAAGCGCGGCGGTTATGCCACGTCAGCTGTCAAGTTTTGGGAATAATGCTTCTGTCAGGGTCCACATTCCATAAATGCATGACATTTTCCAGAATTCTCTCGAAGATAATGCCAGATCAGAAATGAAGATTAAGAAGGCTAATCCTAAATTAAGCTCCTAATTAATCCTATTCTAGAAGCTCCTCCTAACTAATTACATCTAGAACCTTCTCCTCTAACTAACTTTTGGAGGGAAATTTGAATTCCCTCAACAAACTTTTGGAGGGAAAGTTAGAATTTGAAATCCTAGATCTAGGGTTAGTTATCTATAAATAGGAACCTAAACCTATGGTTATGGGTTGTTCATCATTAGTTAAAATTCCCTCTCTACATCATTTTCTTCCACAAGTCTCGTGACAAGGCTTGTGCGAAACCCTAACCCTAATTCCACTCCAAATCCAAGATCTTGAGTACCAAATCAAGCGAGAAGCCTTCAACCTTTTAGGAGCCGAGCCGATCTTCAATCGGGCAAGTGATCCAAGCCGATCCGCGATCCACGGAGACGAGCGAAGCCAAGTCAACGATCAAATTCTTCCTCTTGTAGTTCTTGAGCGAATGTAATGAAATTGTTGATATAAATAAAAGGTGAAATTCTTTTATCTTGCTTTCTTTTAATTCTTGCATCATGATTAGATCTCGATTTGTAATTGTTGTTCTTGTTGTGATGTGTGAGTAAAACTCCGCTCGTAAAGGAGTCGAGACGATTGTAGAATGATGATGTAACAAATCTTAATACGATTTTTAAGTCCTACGAGTTTTGTAAACCCTAGCAAGTTCAAGAATCGATGACCTAGTTTCGTAGCGATGTTTTCTTGATTGTGATCGCTCGAAATTAGGGATCTACGATCGTTTCTTGAATTTACTAGAGGCTAGAATATGAATGATATCGACGAAAGAACAAGAGATAAGATGAAACCCTAGTTTCACAAGAAGTCTCTAATTCTCATCGATCATCATCGATCTAGTATCAATTCATCGAAGGATAAGAATACGTAATTGTAAGATTACATCACATCTATAGATCCGATCGATTCCTACGAGCCTCATTTCGATTCTTGAGATTTGGTTTGGTAAAATCATCAAACGATCAATTCTTGATTCTATCTTTTAATGCTTTCTTAGATCTAGATATTTTCTTTTTTTTGAAATACAATTTTAAATCATGAATTGTTTGTTTTCTTTTCTTTAAAGTTTCGACTCATCTAATTCAAAAGACGAACGATTACACTTTCCCTGTGGACGATCCGCACTCACTAACAATCTACATCCGACACCGTAGTTGATTGCGGTCAAATAATTTTTGGTTGTGATTTCTATTCTATTTTCATACTACACATCAAGAATTCTTTTTCAATCAGTCCCACCGGGTGTGCCAGAATCTGTAGGGTGTTTTTCGTCACCCCATTAAGATGGGAATACGCGCGCGCTTATCAGGCATACTACAGATTCCCCCTACCTAGGATAGGTTGGGGTTTATTAATTGTGGGGATCCAAATCTCTGGCAGCCGCGGACCAAGCTGCCGTTAATTACCCCTCGCCTTTGGAGCGAGAAAACCTCCGATTGACGGGTTAAACTGGTCATGCGAACTCAATGTGCAGTGTTGTGTTTTGAAGGGGTTTTGGATATATCGGGGGGCCCGCAGAGTTTTTACGGGGGTCCCGCTACCCGGATAGCGGGCTGGGGGTTAAGGGGGCTAGCAGCCCCCTTGCGGGGTGCGGGACAGCGTCCCGTTAGAAATTTTTTCTAACGTTGAAGGTATTTTTAGTGTGGAGTGTGTGTGTGTGTATGTGTGTGTGTGTGTGTGTATATATATATATATATAAAGGGAAAGGACATCCAAAGAATGCGTGGGAAAAAAGCGTCAGCGCTTTGGACGCTAGCACTTTGAGCGCAAGGGCGCTGGCACCCCACGTACCAGGCACGTGGGCGCTAGCGCTTTGGGCGCTGGCGCTTTGAGCGCCAGAGCGCTAGTGCTTTGAGCGCTAGCGCCCCACATGCCAGGCACGTGGGCGCTCGGGTGCTAGCGCTCTGAGCGCAAGAGCGCTAGCGCCCCACGTGCTAGGCACGTGGACGCTCGGGCGCTAGCGCTTTGGGCGCTAGCGCTCTGAGCGCAAGAGCGCTAGCGCCCCACGTGCTAGGCACGTGGACGCTCGGGCGCTAGCGCTTTGGGCGCTAACGCCTCACGTGCCAAGCACATGGACGCTCGGGAGGCAAAAGCTACTTGGTCCCTGCAATGGGCGTTGTACTCCCAGAAAGGAGCACTTATTATTTTGTGTGTATATATATATTATTATTATTTTTTTTTTTTTGTGTATGAGGAGTTAAACTCCTAGGATATTTTGAAGCTGATGAAGGGGGTTCTCCCCTTGAGCCCTGGATCTTCCCCAAAGTGGGGTTTCTGGAGATGGGTCTCCTTCTTCTTCCTATCGTTTGGCCGGATCTTGGAAAAAAGGGGGGAGACTTTAAAAATCTCCCCTTTTTGAGATCTAATGGCATATCCAAGTTCCCCTTTGTGAGTTTTGTGGTGAAAAACTATTTAGTTTTGGAAAAGGAAGAGTAAAACTCTTGATTTAATTCAAAAGAAAGAACAAGGTTTTAGAATCTTGAGGAAGGAGAAGGAGGCGCAGGCCCTAATTTTTAGGGAATGAAAAGTATCCCTTTTATTCATCATCATGTTGTCTTATATAGGCTTTCATATTTACATGTAGCCCCTTGGGCTTTACAAAATGGCATTTTGCCCATCTCATGGCTCATGTGCCATTTCTTTTTTACACATAAGCCATGGGCTTTACAAAAATTTGGCTTTATGCCCATTCATGCATAAAACAATTATATTAAAATTATTTATTACATGATTTTTATTTTGGCATGGAAGAGGGTCGGCCGCTTCATGTTTGGACTCGACCAGGGCATGGACCCACTTGATCTGGGCTTGGGCCCACTTAGCTTGCGGTTGACCTTGACTTTGACTTGGTCAACCGGGGTGCAATTTTCGACCCCAACAACTAGCTATACGTAACGGCTACCCAGATATTGAGTGAAAGGGAGGCCGACGAGAAAACTCATCCTGAAACCCCTACTGAGCCTGACAGTGACAATATCCGTACAGTCCGGTCCATTCGTCTATGAGTATCGCATATCGAGTCTAGGGGGTGGATAAGGTCAGGCCCCTAATAACACGACATTTAGTGTTGGTATGAAGCCTATCACCACCTAAGAAACTACCGATCCTAGATCAGTAATTCTCGACTACCTTGGCCAAGGATTTCTGGTGATGGCCACCCGTGTACAACGCGACATCAACCCCCAATACCGGGAGAAACGAATCCCCCGACGATCTGCTCACTGTCTCCATGTGGCTCGGGACTGTACCCAACTAAAACTTGTTTGCACGACTCCTTTGAGCCGTGGTAGGGTAGTAATCAAAGCACAGTGGGAACTCACACGAGACAAATGACAATCTCAGGTCGATAGACTAACCTGTACACATGTCACCACGGAACTGCTATCTGACAATAGGTAATACCAACTAGCATATTCCCGATGAGTCCGTCCGGTGTACTCATAAACCCAATGAGCATCTGTATACATCTTAGGTGAACAAACTAACACTAATGGCTTGTGAGACCGGCCACCGCCCCTCGTTAGGGTCTCGATCAGTATACACTAGTATACTCTGGAGTATCGATGCCCAGCCTCGAAACTCCTACGACTAGGGACATTTAAGGATGTGCTATAGACCACCCAGCTCCCACGTATATGATCGCCATCATACTGCTGGTAGTCAAGCAAGAATCATATGTGCTCTATCAACATGTAATAGTGATCTGTAATGACACATAATGATGTGCATGATAATAAAGACAAACCAGATAGTATACTATTATCTCGAGTAAGACTGTTCTACTGGTATAGGTCCTCCCTCAATCATCATAATCACCTGTCTACGACTATGATAATTGCTTTGAGGGCACTATAGCCAAAAATCTCCCACTTGCACTTAAGGCTAATTATTGCAATGTCGCATACTCACAGCTCGTATGATACCGAACACCCAACTCCTCTACTAATCAGTTTCACAAAGCTCGTTTCTGAAACTATTGCATTCAAGAAATAACCTCGGTGAGTGGATCCGCTCCAATGTTTCTTTCTGTATCTCTCTATATCTCAACTTCACGGAGAAAGCTATCTCTCGAAATGAGCAATACTTGTCTTAGAATATGTCTGGATATCTGATGGGACCCAGTTCACAAATGAACTCCAAATCCAGCAAACTTCTTAGACTATATTGTCCACTGAATTTAACCAGTATCCTTCACCATGCCTTCCTCAGTATCCGCTTGGACCACCTGTCCAAACTACTGCCCCTCAAAAGAGGGAAAACTAAAACTCTGACAGTCGCTCTGTCATCAAAGTCACCTTGGAAGCCTGGAATGATAGCCGTCTCCCGAAGGAGGCTGCTGTTACCATATCCCATGAACATTCACTTATGTTCATAAACTGCTTCCCAACGTTTCTCCAGGACCGGATCAATATAAACTTATTGCAGCGCGTGCAAAAACAACATCTGGTGTGGTACTTGACATCTCATGATTGACTCAATTGCCTAAGCAAGCGATATGCCAATCATGCACATCCCTCTCCCCTTTAGTCTGTAAGACACCTTTAGAGAGGGTGACTCCATCACCTGCAGGTACACCACCATGCCAAGAGTCGTCCATTCTAAAACACCTTTAGAATAGTGTCAAAGTACCCAGATTGGGAAACTACCCAAATCTAGATCTAAAACCATAGATCTAGTTACCAGAATGCCTGATATATTATCCATATCCGATGTGGAGAAACCACTGTGTGACAACCACAGTATAACCGATCGTAGTATAGGAATTTTACTTCCTATAAAGTGCATGTCATCCAAATACCAAGACATCACACCCTACTACCTTCTTAACAGATCCATCTCCTATTCTGATGAAATCAAAGCCTATGACTGTCACATCAAAAATAGATGATCTATCTCCGCTATAGTTGCTTTAGTCTATAAATAGACACAAGCTACTTGTCCACTATACTTCCACTGCTCCCACTGACTATAACAACCCTCTGGCAGAGTCATATACACGTGTACTTCTAAAGATAGTTTATAAAGACGCTATACTCATCCTCCTGCCAGGTCTCATAGCCTAGAACAGCAGTAATGGCAAGTTTGGGTAAACAAGAACCTCCCTTTCACCGTTTTTGAGGATACCGAAGTATCTCTCGGGCGCCTGAGATTACCCACCATATCTGCGGAGTGGCTAATGGAATGTCAAAAACCAATTGAATGTTCAGGTTCTATTAAATCTTCATTAATCGTTTGTGGTTCTGGAATCACTTCCAGTTCTATCATACTCGCACTACTGTTTTCTGAAAAAAGTCCATTTTCCTAAAACTGTGGCGAGTCAAGAACAATATCAATATTGATCTTCATATGGTAGAAAGTTATCCTTCGACATAGTCCGGGATAATCCACAAACAGCCATTATTGAAACGTGCCTTGAGTTTATCCAGAGTCTGGTTTCAAGCATAAGCCGGACAACTCCATATACCTTAACATCGTTAAGATATGAACCATTCTATATACAATATAGAAACATAGGCACTAATTTAATTAAAACCAAATTCAAATCATGCAGCTGTCTACAGTGCATGTCAACTAAATGGAGAGAGGTCGATCAACATTACTCAACTAGGAGTGCATCCAGATATGAGTAACCTGAAAGAGAAGCAAGTTCTCAAAACCATTACTATCAACTGAATACTAAACACAAGTATCTACATCTTTGATCCCCTTGAAGAATCCCGATACTTGTAACACATGGTTCTCTACTTTATTCTTGTACCTATAACTTCTCAAAACTTGGACCTTGTATTTCTACGAAATACTTGTCTAAAACTAGAGAAGTCACAAATAAACAGAACATAACATGAGCACCAACCCCTCTATCCTAATAGACACTGGACAACATACAATACTTTGTATAAGTCCCCTGAGTTCAATAACTCAAATCCTGTGTGTCGTAGGTTGAAAACTGTATTATGGTTAACAAGAATTACACCGTTGTTGAATGCTATTTACCTAACCATCAACTGATATAGGTAAATGTCATAGACATAATTTCAAAAAGTTATATCTCACTTTATAAAATAAACGTACAGATATATCAGTTTGAAACCGGTGCATAACTACGGATATTCAAAACCAAATATTTGTCGTCTGGCAAAAACCCAGGTGATTTCCTCAAATATCACCAATTACAACGAATTCCGATATAATGAGGATATAATCACCTAATTCCCAATATCTTACTCACACTCATCATCTGTAATATCATACAGATGTGAAAATCAAACCTGGTAAATACATATCCTGGAGTAAGAATCTAATTGGGAAATCAGTTTTCAACTAACAACTCACAGTGAAACTGAAACATGAAAATGTTTCAAAAGGGTATCCGGGTATTTCTAGTAATACCTCTTCCACTATCCAGATTCATAACTGTAACCGTATATTTCCTTGCCATTTCTCCAATCCCTATATTTGTCTTTACTTATTATCTTCTGTACACCGTACTTAGGCTAAATGGTTTTCTTCCTTCCCTACCTTTTGGCACCAGCCTAAGGTTTGGAAGAAGACTATACAATAAGAATAATAGGTGTACCCTCCTAATCCTAGGAGCTCTCGCAACCTGAAAGAAGGTAAAGGAAAAAGACAACTAAATAATTCTTATTCTATTTTTCCTGAACCAGAAACCATCCTTGAACTGGAACACGTTCCTTCGAGTTCGTATGTAACTATACGATGGCGTATCCAATAAATGTGGATTTTCGTAGTGATACGGAATATTCCGGAGAAATGCAAAGGTGAAGTAGGAGTGGCGATGATATACGCGGTTTCTTCGTGAATGATAGCAGTCACATTTTACTTTGCCCTCTTTCTAATCTCTTTATTTGTCTTTACTTATTACCTTCTGTACACCACACTTAGGCTAATTGGTTTCTACCTTCCCCATCCTTCGGCATCAGCCTAAGGTTTGGAAGAAGACTATCCAATAAGCGCAATAGGTGTACCCTCTCCTAATTCTAGGAGCCCTCACAACCTGAGAGAAAGTAAAAGGAAAAGACAACTGAATAGTCCTATTCAATTTTTTCAGAACCGGAAACCATTCTCGAATCTGAAACAAGTTTCTTCGAGTTCGTATGTAACTATACGATGGTCATATCCAATAACTGTGGATCTTTGTAGTGATACAGAATGTTCCGGAGAAAAGCAAAGGGTAAAATTAGGAGTGGCAATGAAGTATGCAACTCTGACAATCCAAAAACCAGTGTGTTTTAAGAAGGTTCGGCTAACTTGGTTCATAAGTTCTAGTCTAGGGTCGAACCATGGTCGCTGCCAAAGAGAGAGAGAAAAGAAACACTCAGCGTGCACTCTAACCTAAATCAGAATGGTTAATCACTTTATCTAATCCGGATGGCTTCCACTGTTTCCTCGAATTCTCCTCCAAACCCAAAAGAAGAATTAGTAGGGATCATCTGAAATCACCCGAGGAGTAAACCAACTCATCAGTGGGAATCGGGATCCAAATATCATTATGATAACCTGATGAAATCCACTTAAGTTATCACACTCCAGAAGGTATGCGCATGCCTAGCAAGTTTCATGTATGTTTGAAACTCCCGATGTGATTTCTGCCCCATGCTCTTATGATCTTGACGAAGGCAAACATATCATAAGTCACATGTCAAGTTCTACCCGTCATTGTCCAGGTTAATTTGAATACACCCGTGCATACCCTTGACGAAGGCCAACATAGTAGTACGACTGTCCCAAACCAACGCATCTATCTATGCAATAGAAAAGCAACAAATAGCTACCATACACTATGCCTTGACGAAGGCCAACATACATATCATGAATACTAAGTGCTACCCGTCTGAAATGACCGAGGGCTACGAATGGTTATTGGCAAAAAACCTTTAATGTAATGAATTTGATATCGTTGAAGGAACCAGATAGCTTTACAAATATATAGTGGCGAAAATCTTTGCTAAAGAGGTCACTCCCCGTGAAGGGATCTCGGCACTTTCCTCGTCGAATGAGGTGCAGGATATTCCCAACTGAATATCTCGATGCAAAGCAAAAAAGTAATCGACTATAGTGAAGTTATTACCCTGACGCAAACTTCTGTCCAAGAGGTCACTCCAGGTAAAAGGATCTCGGCTCTTGCCTCGTCGAATGAGGTGCTGGATATTCATAATCGAATACCGCTGTGCAAAACAAAAGAAAACATCCTTGTAATAACAGCTTTTGAAAATTGTTTCAACATCATCATATATAGGTTTGTTTTATCTTTGCATTGATCAGAATCAACGCAGTCCCATCAATTAATCACACTAGAAAAAAACAAAAATATAATGTACGTATATGCCATCCGCATTCGCCACTGGGCCCCGTCATCACCCGTTAGGTTACTTAACTAACGACAGAGCGGGGGCTGGACTAGCACGGGTGCAAAACATATACAACATCTACTAGTATATTTATAATAATATATAATAATCGTTCCAGGCATGATATATGCAACATCACAGATAAGCGATAAGTATCACAGAACAATACTGATAATCTGGGAGCCCCGGGTTTCCTTTGAGCCGCAAGTGAAACCCGACGTTCCCCTGGTCGTGTGGATAGCCTGTGCAATGAAAACCTAGACCCCTACGAGCGCAGCAAGTTACCCGCCAATCCCAAAAGCTAGGAAACCCCAATCAACAACGTGAATGGGCCACCCAGCACTTCAAGGAATCCGGTAACTTGAGCACTCCTCCGTAGGTCAACCTATACCCCCTACGAGTGCGGCAAATAGCCCGCCAATTCTAGAGTGAGGCCCCCTCCGTCTCAACGCCATGAGATGCGGGCCCGTTGCCCTCTACAACCCGGCTAACCGTGCACTCCACCGCGGGGTAATCCTAGTACAGAAAAGAAAAGAATATATACAACGGTGACATCGACCTCAACCCGGTCGTGCCCCAAACAAATAATATACAAACTGGCAGTGACAGTAGTCCACATGTCGGGCACTCTCCCCGTAATATCAAATATACAAATAAATCCAAACTGTACTACCATTGTACCAAAGCTATTCACCACGACGATCCCGCCATAACCACAACACAACACAGAATATCAACGTGAATGTCATGTTCGCAAACCCGTCTAAAAGTCATATAGCAATTAGACGAGTTGTACCGCTCTAATGACATTCACGGTCGCAGATAGTAATGTATGTACTGAAAACTACGACATTAGAATTCCGCATGCAATTAGCAAACTAAACCAATTTCCAAAACCATGAAAAAACAGTGAGCTAAAGTTCAAAAACCGACCATTTAAAACCAATTCGGAAATCCGAATCAAAACGAAACGCACCCGATCCTTCACGGGGAGTTAGAGCATGAAATTAACTTTGAGTCGGGGGGCCTAGAGAGGGTACCCCACCCCCAAGGCCACCATGAGGTGGCCAGGAGGTGAGGCAGACCCGAAACTGCCCAAGGTGGGCAGTTTCGGGTCCCAACCGCCAAGACCACCTTGTGGTGGTATTGGAGAGTGGGCCTAGCCATTCGGTCCCCTCCAGGGGTTCCCCGGGGTGCCCATGCACCATCCTGCGGCTTCCAGTTCAAACCGTGAGCCCGCGGGATGTGCAAACATCTCAAACTTTCAGTTTTCGGAACTGTTTTTGTCGGCAGTTTTTGCACGACAAAAACGGAGAATTTATAATGTCGCAAAGAGTTAACTGAGGCTTATGGAGTGGCTATGATACCATGTTGGGTTATGCAAGCGCCCCGGCCATCAATCCGTGACCAAATGCGGAACAAAAATTTATAAAACTTGACGCTACTACAACCAATTACCCGGATATATCCATAAGCTCTAGATAACAAAACATGCAAAGGAGTTAGAATGGTTATACAGAATAGATCCATGTCCTTCGATCTTCAACCATGATCCCAAGCTCCTAGGGGCTTCCTTGATCAAGCTTGATCTCCGGTCTCTTTCCATCGAAGATGTTCCACCCGAGAGTCTATGCTACGAGCTCCAAGCTCATATCCGAAGCAACTAGGGCATCTAGATTGCAACTCTAAATACCGTAAATGAAGTAGAGAGTGATGAAGGAATAATTTGTCTCAAGACACCCAAGGATTCTCAACTTATGAGAGAGTTTAGGTGGAGCTAGAGGAAGAAGATACCATGAGAATGAGGTGTTGAGAGCAACTCAAGAAAGAGAAAAAGAAATGAATAATGGCTTGTGTGTATTTTTGTGTGTTGTGAGAATAAACAAATAATGGAGCTATCCAAAATATCTTGAGTCAACTAAAATATCTCAAGTCAATATAATCTTACAACAAACAAAAACCCTAAGCATGCTAGAATAGTAACCATGGGTCATTAATTAGCCATGCCACAAAAAATACAATAAACACCTCATCCTATACCTCAATAACCTTTTAATCCAAAAAGGTCTAAACCATGATGAGGTGTAATCTTCTAAAAGTAATCTTGTAATAAATTACAAGAATACACATCAACCATATATACATACCCGCATCCGTATTCCGAAAAATATGAATACAATGAGACGAAAATAATCCAACAATATAATATTAGGATCCGGCTTGAACCAAAGCCCATTAGTATTATCCGTCCGAAGATCATCCATGCACAAGTACACGTATGTGATCATACCCTGCCGTAAAACCATATGGCCTCTACATCGTTTCGCCCGAAGTAGGGAAACCCTTTGTGTGGGACTCTAAAGACTCGTCAATACGCTGGCAATGGGTTTAACCACAAGCACGTCAGCGGCACTATCTGTACGTAACGACTACCCAGGTATTGAGCGAAAGGGAGGCCGACGAGCAAACTCATCCTGAAACCCTTACTGAGCCTGATAGTGACAATATCCGTACAGTCCGGTCCGTTCGTCTATGAGTATCGCATATCGAGTCTAAGGGGTGGATAAAGTCAGACCCCCTAATAACACGACATTTAGTGTCAGTATGAAACCCATCACCACCTAAAAAACCACCGATCCTAGATCAGTAATTCTTGACTACCTTGGCCAAGGATTTCTGGTGATGGCCACCCGTCCACAACGCGACATCAACCCCCAATACCGGGAGAAACGAATCCCCCGACGATCCGCTCACTGCCTCCATATGGCTCGGGACTGTACCCAACTAAAACCTGTTTGCACGACTCCTTTGAGCCGTGGTAGGGTAGTAATCAAAGCACAGTGGGAACTCACACGAGACAAATGACGATCTCAGGTCGATAAACTAACCTGTATACATGTCATCAGGGAACTGCTATCTGACAATAAGTATAATACCAACTAGCATGTTCCCGGCGAGTCCGTTCGGTGTACTCATAACCCAATGAGCACCTGTATACATCTTAGGTGAACAAACTAACACCAATGGTTTATGAGACCGGCCACCGCCCCTCGTCGGGGTCTTGATCAGTATACACTAGTCTACTCTGGAGTATCGATGCCCAGTCTCAAAACTCCAACGACTAGGAACATTTAAGGATGTGTCTATAGACCACCCAGCTCCCATGTATATGATCGCCATCATATTGCTGGTAGTCAAGCAAAAATCCTATGGGCTCTATCAACATGTAATAGTGATATGGAATGCACCTAATGATGTACATAATGATAAAGACAAACCAGATAGCATACTATCATCCTGAGTAAGACTGTTCTACTGGTATAGGTCCTCCCTCAATCATCATAATCACCTGCCTGCGACTATGATAATTGATTTGAGGGCACTATAGCCAACAGAAACTGCTTGGCCGTCTCTTGGCGAGGGCTTGGGATCCGTGGAGTGGTCGGGCAGGAGGCTGCCTTTAGTGGATGAGCCGAGCAGGAAACTGCTCGGCCACCTCTTGGCGAGAGCTTGGGATCCGCGGAGTGGTCGGGCAGGAGGCTGCCCTCAGTGGATGAGCCGAGCAGTTTCTTAGCGAGGGCTTTGGGTCCGTGGAATGGTCGGGCAGGAAGCTGCCTTCAGCGGATAAGCCGAGCAGGAAACTGCTCGGCCGCCTCTTGGCGAGGGCTTCCAAGATTCTATGTTTTTCTGGGAAATGTCGTTCAACTTTCTTTGACCCGTATTTTAAGGAAAGTGCGACATGCAATTAGGTGCCACGTGGTCGCGCCTTATTGGGAAAGTGCGACATCCCGTGATTTGCTTCGTAGCGCGAGAAGATCTCGGCCGTTGGAAGATTTCTTGTTGAGGATATAAATGTCGAAGGTGTGGTCGAATTCCTCCTAGATGCTACGTTTCTTGAAGATGAAGGGCCGCACATACACCGTCAGGGAGATCGTGTCCCGAGACGACGTGTACTGTTATGGTCTTGACCATTCTGAGGCGATGTATGAGGCTGTGATAAGTTGTTTGGAGGGTCACTGCGGGAGTCTTCTCCGATGAAATGACCGAGGAATTGGGTAGTCAGCTTGTCAAAGGTCGAGATTGAGCGTGGCGTGAGCCCTCGGAACCAATCTCGGCCGCCCGGATGAGGGTGGTGAGGAAAGCTCAGCATTGAACCGCGTCTGAGTTGTCTTGGAAACTCATGCCTACCGTAAATGCGTCCAAGTAGTCCTTCAGGTCGGACTTCTCGTCGAAGAGGGCGACTTTGGGAGGTTTGTTTCTGGATGAGACACGCTCGGCTAGTAGCTATTCAGCAAAGAGCCTTATGAGTGAGTCAGCGGAGTACTTCGTGCCTTCGCCAGCCGTACAGTCATCTTATCATAGGTCTTCGATTTTCTTTCGAAGGACTCTATTCATTGTTGGTACCCTGAAGAATCTTCACAGTCGGAGGGCCTGCTCCCTCTACTCCCAGCTTGCGCAACGGAGCGGCTTCAGTTCCACTCTACTACGTTCCTTAAATCTTCGGGATGGACCCTTCATGGATAGCCCCGGTGTTCGTCAGACGCGTGACCTTGACGGCGGCAGCGGCGTGGGTTTATCCTGGAATCAGGCAATTGGACTGACACTTCCTCGGAGGGCGAGAAAGTGCGGCGCGTTGAAGGATTAGCTCAGTCCCCCTGTGATCGGGGTGTCGAGCTATCCGACGCCCAACGGGTCATAGAATCATTTCCCGGACGCGGACCATGACTGCCGGAACTGACACATCGGTGTTCAGTCACATCAAGATGAGCGTGAGTGAGGTTAAGAGCCTGAGTGTGTCCTTCTATTTCCCTGCGAACGTCGTCGTCCCGGGGAGGGGATGCTGCGGTCTGGCGGCATGGTCGGCCACTTGGACACGGGCGAGTGCGTCCACTATCACAGTGAGCCTGTCGTTTCGAGCGGATAAGGCGTTGATGACGTTAAGGGGAGGAGTAGGGCCATTTCCGTCCCCGCTGTGGAGGATGGGACGACTTGTGCTGAGATCATCGCGGTTGTTGCTTGTCATTGAATCGGAGGCGGAAGATCAACTTTTTGGGTGGAGAAGAATCTTTCCCACAGACGACGCCAACTGATAGAGGTTGAAATCTCTCTCAGATGTTGTCTTCCGTCAATTTTTCTGCAAGCGATTTTGAACTGTTGTGATTGGGAGTGAGAATTGAACGTGTGGGTCTCAATGGGTTGTTGGATACCACTGACGCCGGGCTACCTGCAAGGGAAGTCTTGGGGTGGGGAACCACCGTAGGACCCTCCGACGATCAAGTAAGTACCGATGTATAGGGGCATCATAGCGGTGTATTGGAATCATTTTGACTTACCTGGATCGTCTGGTGGAGGGGGTTTATATAGTGGTCGCATGAAGTGGACCGGCGCGAGATTCTTGCCGTCCGTTACGCCTTTACATCATGTTCGCGTTGATGGCGGGACATGCCTATTAATGGCGGGATGCGCTCATTATTGGCGAGATACGCTAGTGCGTGATGTGGGTCGTAGAGCGTCGGAGATCTCGTCGTGGAGAGATACACGGAGCTGTTACGGGGACGCTTGGGCTACGTACTCTCGGTTGAACAGGGAACCCGAGGAAGCTTAGCTCGGTGGATAGCTTCTATGGCCAAGGAAGCTCGGCTGTAAGATTGCTCGGAGGAGAGCCGTCGGATGGTCGTTTAGACGAAATTGGGAAGGTACTCCGAAGATGTCCCCAAAAGGTCGGATGCAACCTCGGAGGCGAGGTGCCAAAGAATGTCCCCGATGCATCATACTTGTTCCAGTTCCGTAGCCTCCATGAGTCTAGTAGGCTGTAGCGGATGACACGTCATCCGCCACGTGTCGTGATCTGAGAAAAACTCGTTTATGAGCTTCATCAGATTGTGTTGTAGAAATAGAGATGAAGAGTTGATTGCGCATCCTATAATTTACCTTGTATGGCACTTCATAAAACCCCAAAAACTACCATAGCAGACTGGTTAGAAGGATGAAGAAGATAAGAGCAATATACAAAAATCATATTTTTAACACAACGTGCATGTTAATTGTAATAACGAAGATCCGCGACATAAATGATTTTTTCCCCGAAAATTCAGCTGTTTAATTGACAACCAAAAAGATTAGATGGAGTTTTATGTAACTTATCTGGTGTATATGCATGTATATTGGAACGTATACCCATAGACACAGACTAACATGTAAGAACTCGCTTTGCTTTGCATGTCGGCCTAGTCGACCTTTAATATCAATTTGCATTATTATAGTAAAATATAATTACTACTTATTGCTTCCACATTAATTAGCGGCAAAATATTCAAAATCAAACCATATATCATAAAAAGAACATTTTTATAATTAAGCTTCCCAAAATTATATATTTAGTTAAGTAGGTACTGTTGTATCTCGATCCAGGCCAATGCCAAACCGCCCCCTAAGTCCTTTTTTGCCTAAATTTTTTTGCCCCTTTTTTTACTGCTTGGGACTTTTAAAAGAGAGGTAATTCTAAAACGGTGTTTTATGCCTATGAAAAATATAGATGGTGCGGAATTAATCCGAACAGCTTGAAGGAACCGGTTCTTCCGATTTACCTTGGGCCTGTTTGGTTGCAAGATTGGGTTTGATTTGGCACTATTTGGATTAGCAAATCCAAGGACTCGATGATTTTGTATTTGGTTGGACAAGAATTGAGGAGTTTAAATTTGCTTATCTTTTATGAGGGGCCGACCAAAAGCAAGAAACTATGAATCCTTTAAAAATGATTTATAAGGATTTGCACTATTCATGATACTTTAATTGTATTTTTATTTATTTAATAATCATCTCTGTCTCTTTCTAAAATCTTCAAATCAAAATCTCATTTTCTTTTCACCAACCAAATAAGAATAAAAAAGATCTACAAATCCAATACTAAGAATCCAATAACAACCAAACATAAAATTAGTTAAGCCAAAAATTTCATTTTGAGTATTTGGAAAGCCAAATTTCACGATCAAACCTCCTTGATGAGTGAACCCTGCAGCTTTATTATTTTTTATTTTCTTTTTAACATTCTCAACACATCAGCCTCCTTTGACTCATTGTTTTATTTGCCAACAAGAAACTTTTTTTTTCTCTTTTGGATCCTGAAGACATGCACAAAAATGTTCATGTTTATCATCGGTACCCAATTAAAAGTTTTTAAGAAAAAAGGCTTTCAAAATCTCATCCAAGAGAGCGCAGGCGGGATCAGGAACATCCGCTGTTAAAAATAATAGCATGGATGCTATTCAGCAATCTTGGTCACACGTCATACACACAAAGCATATACAATGCTCCAATACCAAAGGCTCATGTTTTACGCAAATCTCGACCGTTGATTTCGATTTTAGATGAATATGGACCGTTGATTGTGATAGCATGTAAGAAAAATACCAAGGACTCCGGATCAACTGGAAAAAAGTTTGAATTTGATGGGTACAAGGAGAAGAGATGAAGAGGCTATGAAATTAAAGCAAAGCATATGAAATAGAAGGATATGGCCATAAAACTGCAAGTACACTCTTAAAACATAAAGAAAAATAAGCTATGAATTAAAACTTCTCTCAATATCAAGCTCCACTTCTGTTCTATTCATCTTTGTTTTTCTCTTAACCTACTTATCATCATCATCTATGAGTGGTGGCGATGATAACTGAAATGATCAAATTTGACCGGAAAATGGACAGCCTCCAAATATCTCTACCATTAAACACAAAAAAAAAAGCCTTTCCCATTCAAATCCCAGATTTTAGTAATTGTCAACTCCATGGGTATATACAGTAAGAAAGAAGAGAAAGAAAAATAATTTCCTTAAAAGAAAAAAGAAAAAACAATTATATAACTCTCAATCTTTAGAGAATCTATTATTTGCAACTCAATCTTTAGATTCTCCATGGTCACTCAATCTTTAGATTCTCCATGGTCTTCTTAATCGTTTTCTGCAATCCAAAAAAAAAATATTAACAATAATCTAATGTTGATCCCAACATCGGCAGAAGAGTTTCCATAAGGTCTGACGTGTTAAATGTACTTTCCACCGCACCAAAACTTCAAAGTTGTGGTGAGAGTTGAACTGACATGTCCCTGCAGATCGAATTCTCTTTGGGTCGAAACCTGGGTTTTAATTTAAGTAGCGATATTTTAATTTAATAAATCCGCATAAAATTACTCGTCCGATGAGAACCGAACCTACGTTGCTCTAATACCATGTGAAATGTCTCTACCACTGCACAAAAACTTCGAAGTTATGGTGATGGTTGAAAGAATATATTATATATTCTAACATGCAAAAGGTCCAGATTTTGGCCTAAATGGTTTTCGACCTGGGGGAACGTGTTAGAATATAAATATATTCTCTCAAACCTCACCACAAAGAAAAAAGTTCTGATACCATATTAAAGTAATTTTTAAAATATAATAGAGTTTAAAGTTAGTGAAAAATTGGAGGAGTGATGGACATATAATGATAAGTAGCTTCTAACAATAAGACTAAAGTCTTGTTAAAATGTGACCCGTTTTATATTTTATACTTATGTATTTCTTTTGTTGTTTCCAATGTGGGGCTATATTTAAAGTCCTATCATTTGGTTTTTTTACTTTCAACGCTTCCTCTTACGTGTAACCATCGCTTCAAGTCGAGTTTGGATCGAGCCATTGGCTCTAATGTCATTTTAAATGTCCCTTCCACCGTACCAAAACTCCGAAATTATGGTGAGAATTGAGAGAATATATTTTATATTCTGCCACGGCGGTGAGGAACCAACGGTGATGGAGGAAGGCCAAGCGGAATTATGAGCATCAAGCATCAACCACATCGGGAGCATCAAGCATCAACCACATCGGGAGCATTTAGCTTTAGCTTTAGCTTGGTGGAAAAAATGGAGGATAAAGTCGAAAAGGGGAAGAGAGAGGAGAGAGATTGAAGTTGGCTGATTTTGACTTTAACGGTAAAATTTATCCAATTCGATTTGTTAAACCGGCTACACCGCCTCTTGTTGACACGGTTACCAAGGCCCAGCCCGGAGGCACCTATAGAATTTCCCTTTTAAGGGAAATTTCGATGTACTAAAATTGATCCTAGAGCATGACCCAGAATCCCAGATGAGAGTGATGACCAACCTTACTCTCCTTGATACAAACATGGGTTGGGGGTGGGGTGGGGGGGCGGGGGGGAAGGGGGGGCCAAAATATGAAACAAAAAGAAGAAACAGAGTAATGTGATAAACTGAGGCAAAGTCTAGTTCATTCTCAATACTCACGCACAACTGTTCAAAGATCAATTTGAATTCGAATAATTCTGCTGTAATTAAGTAAAATAAGCGAATGAAGTACAGTTGTTCAGTTCACTCGATGTGGATGATATATGAAAAATCGATAATCTCCCGTCTTTCAATTTTTCAGACGTTAAATTTTATCTTATTGAATTAACAAAGAACCAAATTTCTAGAGAAATGAAGCCGAAAGGCATCTTTTTGAATCCCTCCCTCCCTCCCTCCCTCCCCCCCCTCTCAGTTTTTCCCAAGCTTGCATGTGAAGGAATTTTTGTTGAATTCAGCTAAGCAAGATCCATTATCAATGTGTATTGAGGACAAAAGGAATCTCTCTTTTCTCTCCCCTCTCCCCTTTCTGCCTAGCATCATGGTCTCATGAGGGGGGTACAAGCTTAAACAGGTCTCTAGGTTCCACCTTTGTTCAATGTCTTGATACTAGAAAATTAAGGGGTTGCATTAGAAACAAAAAGGGTATTGAAAACATAGAGAATTTATTGAAGTTGTATTTCTGAGTTTGTAAATGCGCAAAAATCTATGCTTGGGTGCTTTTCTTTTTTTCTTTTTTCTTTTTTTTGGGGGGTGGGTGGGGGAGTGGGGGGCTTCAGAATGTGTTTTATATTTCCCTTGGTTTTATCCTTGTGTATTAGAGTTTTCATTTAATTCTTTTGTTGGGTTTAAGTGAATTTAAGAGGTACCAGTTGATCATTAGTTTTTAACGGTCAAAGTGCAATAAAAAGATCAAATTAGATTCGAAGTGTCAGAAGATTTATGGCAGACCTCAAGCTCTATTAGGCTAGTGCTTATTGAGAGTAACCAACATAATATACATGTAATAAAGTTTTCTTCAATAGAAACATATGTATTATCTTAAAATGGTACATATAGTTAAGTTGACCTTATCATATTGTTGCCAACAACTTAGCCACACATTTTGAACAAGGAAAGAGTTTGAGATTGTTCTCCAAATTAACTTGGCATCTTGGATTTCCAAATTGTCGTCATGCATACCTAGTGGACTCCTAGCAAAGCCCAATCCTAACATAGTTGTCTTGTATTACATGATTTACAACCTAGCAAAAAGTTAGGTACCCCCTCTTTGATCTTTTCCTATGAATTCCGTGTTGGAAAAGTTATGTTGTTTTATCTCAAAATAAATAAAATAAAAAACGCTAACCTTTGTGAATCACAAGTATGAAAATGAAGTTTATGAGAAAGAGTCATGCACTTGAGTGCACTGACCTAAAAAAGATATCGTCTCTCTCTCTCGGCAGGTTTACAGCGGCGATTCAATCCCAAGATACACCTCCCTCAGCATTTCTGGTACTCCGGCTTACACAAGTCGCCGAAGCAGCGTTGGTACCTTTTTCTGTTTCGAAATTAGATGCTCGAATGCAATGGATGCAGTGAGGAAGAAAAACAAAGAATTTGTGTGTGTTTTCTGGATTTTTTGGTATTCTATATTCTTTATTTGCCTTCAGGGAATGGCTTTATACCCAAACGGTTGGAATCGAACAGGCATTACCGACGGTTGAAACCATTTGTAAAACAGTTACCGACGGTTATAATCGTTCGCAGCCGTTCGTTGGAATTACCAACAGTTAAAACCGTTGGTGAAAACTGTTTAGCGACGGTTGAAACTGTCGATGAAAAAGTTTCAAAATATAATTGATAAATCAAATATTTGATAGAAATATATATCAATGTAATAAGTTTGGACTTTTGTCCTTTTGTGCATTTACTCCAACAATTCCCTCACAAAGTTCAAATTTCGCTACAACCTATAATGATTATGACTACTAAGAGATGAATATTTAACAATATTGCATATCGGCGTAAGTGTCATAAAAACTTAAACTTACACTTTGTGTAGAGGGCTCTAGATCGTTAGAATATAGTAGTCATTAAATGACCTTACAAAACCGCATCTTGTTAATGGATTCTTTATCAACAACACATACAATATGAAACAAAAATTTAGGTATTCAAACCGGGTTACGCATTATGGTCATGCATAGTACCTTGATTCTTGTGAGAGTTATAAGGGTTTAACCCACTCACCCTAAACCACGGTCTGATGGAAATCCCACTTAGGTGGTATCTCAAGAGGATACTTGTTTTTGAGTATCTTGCAAATAATTTTGTATTTGACATAATTAAGAGTTAAATTCTCAGCCTTTATTAACAGCTAAAGTATGACATCATCATAAGAATAAGATAGGAGATAAATCCTTAAATAAAGGGCTCTCGCGTTCACATTCTGTAACTGGGTTCTTCTCATTACAAAACCTTTTAAGGTTGGGTATCCACTGTTGGTGAATTCAATACAAGTCTAAGTCCTATTCTTCTCAAATTATTAAGAATCTTGGTTTTTGCAAAACCCTTAGTAAAATAATCAGCTAAGTTTAGCTCAATAGTTACAAAAATAAGAGACACTATAAAAAAACCGTATTGTTTTATAGTCTCATATCTTAATTGCAGAAATCTATTTGTTTTCCTAATGCCATTTTTCTGTTTTAATATATCTAACAGAGATCTATTATCCTAATGAATTGTTATTGCTGTAATTGGTTTTGGTACAAAGGAAATTTCAGATATTAAATTTCTTAACCATTCTGATTCTAAGTAAGTAGTATCCAAAGCAATAATTTCAACATCCATAGTATTTCTAGCAATTAGTATTTGTTTACACGATCCCCGGTTAATTGTTCCACCACCAAGTACAAAAACAAAATCTATGGTGGATTTTATATTTAGAGTATCGGTTACCCAATTAGCATCACAAGACCCTTCAATTTAATTTGGGAAATTGGAGTAAATAAGACAATAATCTATAGTACCCCTTAAATACTTGAACACCTGTTTCAAGGAATTCCAATATAGTTGATTAGGGTTTCTTGTAAATCTACTAAGTGACCCTATCAACTGTGCATATCTATTCTGTAATATAGATTCTCCTTCATGTTTAATGAGATAAACATTTGAATCAAAAGAAATTAAGATAAGTTTTACATTGAAGTAATTATACTTCTTTAATGATTTCTTTATGGCATGAGATAATGAAATTGAATATCCATTTTCTAATCTATTGATTTTCATACTCAGAATGTAATCAGCCTCACCAAGATCTTTCATATCAAAGTTCATAGATAAAAATGACTTTACATCATTTATGACATTAATAGAATAACCAAATATTAGAATGTCATCAACATAAAGACAAAGAACTACAAAATCATTTCCAAAAGATTTGTAGTATATACATGTATCAAAATTATTAATTATAAAGATATAGCTAAAAATTACTATATCGAATTTAGTATGCCATTATTTACGGGTCTGGTTTAATTCATATAGGGATTTGATAAGTTTGCAAGACTTTATTTTCATTCTCCTTTTTTATGAAACCTACTAGTCGTTCCATATAAATTTCCTCATCAAGACCACCATTTAAAAAGGCGGTCTTTAAATCCATTTAATGTACTAATAAATTATGAAAAGCAGCCAAGGTAATTAATGTTCTCATGGTTGTAATTCTTGCTACAGGCGTAAAAGTGTCATTATAGTCCATGCCTTTTCGTTGAGAAAACCCTTTAGTTGTTAGACTGACTTTATATTTGTCAATGCTATCATCAACTTTTAGTTTCCTTTTAAAAATCCACTTACATCCTACTGCTTTACTATCAGGAGGTAGTTTGTTAGAACCCATGTATTTTTATTCTGGATTGAGTCAATCTCACTTTGAATAATATCTTTCCAATGCTTAGCATCAGAAGACGTTATTGCTTCATCATAGAAAGAAGAATCTCCTTCCACTAGATGATAGTAGTAAGTATCATCAGTGAGTACTTTCCTTCTTTTAGTTCTATCTCTTCTTCTTAATTTCTGTTCGGATGTTGGAATCGAGAAAGATGCATTTTGAATTAACTCATTATTATTGGAGGTACTAGCTATATCAGGGTTATCTTCAAACAAAATAGCATCTTTAGATTCTATTAATATATTAACTTTAATATCAGTAATATCAGATTTTAAGAAAATGAATCTATAAGTGTTACTGTTAAGAGAATATTCTACAAATAATGCATCAACTGTTTTTTAACCTATTTTGTTTCTTTTGTGAGAAGGAATATATACTAGTACTAGACAGCCCCAAATACGAAGGTAATCTAATCTAGGTGTTTTTACAAACCATAATTCAAATGGATACTTATTTGTAATTTTATGAGATATCCTATTTAGTATATAACATGCCGATAGTATAACTTCACCCCATAAACTATCAGGAGCACCAGAACTAAGTAACATGAAATTAACCATATTCATTAAAGTTCTATTTTTACGTTTTACTACACCATTTGATTCAGGGTGTAAGGAAGAGAATATTCATGTTTAAATTCATGTTCTTGACAGAACATATTTAACATATTAGAAGCATACCCCCCCTCTACGGTCTGATCTAAAACCTTGATTTTTCTTTCAGTATAGTTTTCTACTTCGGTTTTATATATTTTGAATCTATTAAACACCTCATCCTTGGTTGGAAGTAAATATACATAACGATATCTTGTATTGTCATCAATGAATGTGACATAGTATTTATTTCCACCTCTAGTTAGTTGTTTGTAAGAATCACATACATCAGAATGTACCAAACCTAATATTTAAGTATAGCGAGCAACATATTTAAATATATTTCTAGTATGGTTAGCCTTGACACAAATATCACATTTAGATTCTAAGTCAATAGAACTTTTAAAAATTATATTTAAACGCATCATTCTATTTAAAGCTTGATAATTAACATGTTCTAATTTACCATGCCACATATCACAAGAAGATAAGGTTAAAACAATGGGACTAATTTTATTTATTTCATAGTTATTACAAACAACATTCAACTTAAATATTCCATCACACACATAACCCTTACCAATAAATATACTTCTTTTGGAAATTACAATTTGATTATTTTCTGATACAAATTTGTATTCTCTCTTAGAAAATAAAGAAGCACTTATTAAATTCTTTCTTACACCAAGAACATATAAAACATCACTTAGTGGTAAATATTTTCCAGAGGTCATAGTGAGCCTAATGGATCCCCTTCCCTTCATGGGTCATGTTGTATCATTTCCAAGTATTAAACTTCCCCTACATTCATCCTGAAAAGAAGTAAACCGTTTATTGTTAGAATATACATACACATTTGCACGAATGTATAACTATCAATCATTAGATGATGGTATAAGGTTTACAGTGTGAGAAATATACCTGAGAGAAGAACCTTTCTCTATTTCCACCACATTTATATTTACATTGTTTGTACTTGCAGGTTTCCTAACTGGTTCGGTTTTCCTGAAAAATCATCTAATAGAGTTTGGTTGGTTCTCTCACATACGAAACAGAATTTTTTCTTGTTCGTTGGCTTGTGATTTTTGTTCTGATTTAGACCTTTCTTAGAATGTTTCTTTTTGAACTTATTGTTCTTAGATCTAAATTAGTTTCCTTTGGTAACGTTTTTATTAGAACTTTCAATCAGGTTGACTTTATTATGACCTTTACTATTAGGATTAAGTACATCCCTTCTTTATTCCTCAATTCTAATGGAATTCATGACATCACGAAATGTAAGTGAATTTTGGTTCATTCGAAACTGGTTAGCAAAGGTTTTCCAAGATAGCGGAAGAACATCAATCAAAGTATTCACTTAAAATTGATCCGAAAGTACGGTTCCAGAATTAATCACTTTCGTGACTAACTCCTAAAAGTCATGAAGTTGATTATTTATCAGCTCATTATCCTTAAAGGTGAAATTCCTGAAAGACAAAATGCTAAATCTCTCTACTCCAGCTTTATCATTACCATATCTTTATTCTAATGCGAACCAAAATTCCTTAGCGGTTTTAAAGTGAAGGAATACACGATAAAGTGGACGTTCTAAGACACTAAGTATTCGGAACTTACAATGGTAATCTATCTCCTCAGGAAAGTTCTTATATTTGGTTTTGTCCGAGGAAAGAGCTGGTACAACAGTACTCCCGCTCTCATCAGTTGGACTTCTCTCAGGAACAGAGTCAGCAGATATAGAAAGGATATGATTTTCTTTAATTGTAGTTATTAATCATAGTATGGTCAACCAGTATTCGATTTGAATTTGCCAAGTCTTAAAGTCACTTTGGCCATTGAACTTTTCAGCTTTTATGGAACTGGAGTCGTTGTTCTTTGCCATATTATATCAACTGATGGATAACAAGAATGTGTAAGAATTTAAAAAGATGAATATGAATATCCGGTATGGCTTAACAAATAGACTAATCCTTAATATTAATATTCACTTTTAATTTGGAATTACTAATAACAAGAAAATAGTGTTGTCAATATCCGTAAGGTAATATTTGAGGGGAACATGCCCGACAAAGTAGACCAATCATTATATCGATGCGGTTATTGAATATCTAGTTACAGATTATTATATGCAATAATAATTAAGTAAATGTCACGCCCCACTTCCCGGTGTACGGCGAAGGGGACGAGACTGGTCCGCTACGTATTTACTCAGAAGCAAATACGCTAAACGTAGCTAAGCAATATAAAAGAAAATGTACACAAGAGATAAGGTATAATAAAAACATCAACTTTTATTTATTAACATTCTTTTGTACAATGCATGAAAAGAAAATACAACTGAAATAAAAAGGATGCCTAAACAATGGCATAACAAGAAATGAAAAGTACTGAATGGAAAATGTACAATGTCTAGAGCTCAGGGTCTTCGCTGTACTGCTCCAATTCTTCTGCAGTTGGCTCGATCTCTGACGGGTCCAAATCACCTGACGACATTCAAGAAGAAAGAAAGAGAATGTCGTCAGCGAACAGATCGCTCGGTAAGTCCCAAAGATAAGAGAAGAATAGAATAGACAGAGAGTAAGAGAGAGAGAGAGAGAGTAGCTTTTACAGTTGGATTATATTGTTTTATTATTGTATTTAATGTTAACACTGTTATTTGTAGCTTGGTACAGAAGGATGCCAGGGTATACGAGAGGAGTCTCACTTGCCCCGGAGACTAAGGTATCAGGAACTCAAGGAACCGTTTATGCCACGGTACAACAGCAACCGGATTCATGTTAGGTGTCTTAATCTTACCATGTCGTGCCACTTTTAACACCTTCCGTACCAATCTACCCCTTAAACCCCGTAGTGTTTTGATTGTATTGTTTGCCTTGTAAATTGTATTGATTGTATAATTGGTTGACTGACCGAAACCATGATATCAGTAAACGGATGTAACCGTAGAATCATGTAAATGGAATAACTGGAGAACCATGTAAATGGAATGTATATCCATGGTTCGGTTCAGTCAAGTTGTATAGATTGATAATTGGATTCATGGATTCATGTTGAATTATAATATTGAAGCTTGTAGATTATAGATTGTAAACTGTAGATTGTAAATTGTACTTGAATCATATTCAAGTCAGATTATACTGAGACTCAAACTGAGTCAGACAATTAGAAAGTAAATTGAAGTCATGATTGTTTTTATTACTTTGTCTACCTTAGATAGGCAAGCACCCACTTCTCCGGCTTCCTGGGGCTCAAGAGATTGGTTCTGCTTAAACTTATGTTTACTAGAGTCCTTAGGGTAATTTATAGAACTTGAGGGGGTTTTATGTAAAATACTTTTATATACTTTTCAAAATACACCTCAAGTATTTATATTTCGTCTTTAGAGTTGTAATGAATGTGGATTTTATATTGTGATATTTCTAGTGAAAATATCCTAGTTTCATAAATAAAGGTATTTATCTGTAATATTGATTTATTTGGAATTCATGGTGTTTTGGTGTAAAATTTATTCTTGTGATTTTTAGAAAAAGTGGAATATTTATATCATAACAAAATAGGTATTTTAATGATAAATATACATATATTTATACAAAAATAATTTTAATATATTTTTTTATATTCTAAAAATCTCATTTTCTTAAGATGTCGTATTTTAAATCTTTCGAGACCGAATACTCCTTGCGGAGGTCTGAATCTCGCACTACTAAGCCCGAGAATGTGCGATAATCCGCTCCATCCCGAACGGGTTCCCCAAAATGGGTTGTAGCGGCGCTTTGCAAAGATTGTATAAATACTAAATCCTTTAGAAAACTGTTTTATGAAGTAATTGGTATTTATTTGTAAAGATGTCAATTTTTTCGTATTCTGTGTTTTAGGGTCTCCTAAGTCAACTAGACTATTCCTAACTGATTTAAACGACAAGTTGTGAGATAGCTCAAATCGCCTCTTCACCGCCAATTGTGGCCAGGTAAGTACAAGTGAAGAAAGGAGAGATCCGCTCACGAATCACCCTGAGACGGGCCTTTTAAAGTTACATTTCTCACTTGTCTAGCCTAGACACCACAAAGTCAGGTTTAGATAAATGACTGATGTCCACAACTTATCGTATTTTCATAATAAGGGGTATTTATTTAAAAAGTGTATCAATAGGAAATCTTTTAGAAATGGTCAAAGGTATTTAAATGAAAATATTGTTTTCTCGTATTCTAAGTTTTCGATGGTATCGTGTTAGGTTGTATATGAGTGTGTGAGGAGGTAGGTCATTACCTCGTGCTCTACTTTACAGGTATAGCAAGTTTAATGGGGCTAAATGTAAAGTTGAAACAATGTGGTATTTAAGTGGAAAAAAATACGATAAATTGAAATAGCTATCATTTCTTGTGATGAAACTTGATCAATTTGATTGATTAGTGTTTAATAGTCATCATGAGGAAGTTTAAGTATGATTGTATTAGTGAGAAGTGGAATTTTATAAGAAACCGAATCGGAAATCGGATTTGTTCCTATTCCGTCGGGTTTTGTAAAACTGTATTTTTAGATAGAAGAGATAGGTAGAATTTGGGACTTACGGATTTTAGATCACACAAGAGTGTGAGAGGGAAGTAGATGAATCGTCGATGTGTTGCGTCGTCACCGGTAGTTCCTAAAACGATCGCCGGAAGTTCCGCCGGTAATTCGTCGGAGCTTCGCCTCGAGCTCGTTTTCAAAGTACACGATTCTTGGAAATTTTTGAGAGAGTCGGCTCAGAATTTTGAGGTGAGAGGGCAGGGGGAAGGGGTGTATTTATAGGGCTAGGCTAGAGTTAGGGTGGGTGTAGGGTTTTTAATAAAAAAATTGTAAAAATGTAGGAAATTCATTAAAAATTGTAGTAAATGGGGCATAATTAGCTCTCTGGAATCGATCCATTTAATTGGAGTGTGCAGGGAAGTTTAGAAGCTGAAAAGTCACAACTTTTCGGTTGGCGACTCGGCCGAGTCGAGCCGAGTCGGGGTCGGGTAGGTGGGGGGTCTCGTGAGGTAGGTACCGGTGCTTTCAGATTTTTAGGTTCAGTTTAAGTTTTGGGAGTTATCTCAGGTGGACTGTTGGGCTTTTATAAAAATTTAAACAAAATAAAAAATAATGTGGGGCAGGGGATTTGAACTCTGGTGGCTTGGTTCAGCAATGCAAGGTATTACCAATGAGCTACGAGCTCTTTCTTGTAATTAAATTGCTAATTAATTACTTAAGTCTTGTGCTCACGCAATAAATACCCCTTTATGGATTTTTGAAAAAAAAAATATTTGAAAAATTTGTATAGGAAAAATTAGGGTTGTTACAGTAAATTAGTATTAAACAGATTGCATGTTAATTAACAGATGATTACTAACAGATAGATTAGTAATTAAATATCCGGAATAATTATTTATACGTTACAGACTAAGCAAATTCTAATTACAATTAGAACCTGATGATGCTCGATATCGGTGATCTCCCAGATTATGACACGTGGCAGATGACGTGTCCCAGAGCATGCAAGGAAGGACCTACAGTGGCCAACCAGACCACTCCTATGCCCGTCCTACCGTCCAACGCTGGCTCACTTCCGAGCCCCCTGCACAACTGGTCTCCTCGGCCTCACAGCTCGTCTCCGGGCTACCGCAGAACTAAGATACCTCGGCTCTCCCGCTCGTCCGCGAGCTCTCCCGCCGAGGTCATCTTCCTCGGTCTCATCGACCGACCAACGGCACTGCTCAAAGGCGCAACCGCCATCCCGCGAATCTCGCCATGTGCGAGATATCCGCCGGCCACATACCACGTTCCACGCCATCACGATCCCCCATTAACGAGTCTGCCTCGCCATTAATGGGAGATCCCGCTCATCACGCGGGTGTGACGTCGGGAGCGTAACGGCCGGCGTGATTCTCGCGACTGCCCTGCCTGCTACCACCACTATATAAACCCCTCTTCCAGACGGTTCAAGTAAGTCATTTTTACTCCATTAAGCCGTTACTCTGCTCGGATTCCCTCTCTAACTTGACCGTCGGAGGGTCCTCAGTCGTACAACTACCCCGGGACTTCCTTGCAGGTAGCTCGGCGCCAACAGCCTCAAACCTACTGAGATCCACACGCTTCAGGAGCCTGCCTCCAGATCAAACATCAGTCGTCCATCGCCGCCATCAGCATATCAACGGAAGGTAACATCTTAGCGTGATCTAGGTTACGTCAGCTGGCGCCGTCTGTGGGAATCCTTGATTCCACAAAAACAAAAGTTCATCTTCCAATCTTACTCTAATGGCGAGCGATCATCACGACGATCCCAGCACTAGCCGCTTCCTCCCCCTCAACGGAGGCGCTAAAGAACCTCCTCCGCCGAATGCCATCAATGCCCTTGCCGGCCGGATAGATCGACTCACGTCTGTCGTGGAGGCGCTCGTCCGTGTCCAAACGGCAGGGCAAGTTCCCCAGGTCGCCGCTCCTCCACCTCAAGACAGGGACCCCTACAAGGGGGGAGAAGACTCCGCACACGTTGGCACTGCCAACTACCGCCTCGCTACATCCCATAGCCGCAAATCTACTGGGCCAGTACCTTCTGCGACTCGCTGGGCACCCCACAGTTCAACACCGAGGTCCATCGCCAGAACACCTCGCCCTGAGATCCTTCACGCACCTGTCCCTCCCAAGGAGATGTCGGTCAGCTCGCCTGTTACCAGGCATGACCGACACCACCTCCATCGACAGGGTCGCGCGGACGGGACTCGCCACGGCGGCTCGAAGACTACCTCGCCGGGGGATCTAAGGAACCTCATTGAGAGGAACCGGGGCCGTGGCCAGACATAGGCCTCCAACAGCAGAGGCCAGGGATCAGAATGTGC
Source organism: Agapanthus africanus (assembly GCA_030015575.1). Taxonomy (NCBI): domain Eukaryota; kingdom Viridiplantae; phylum Streptophyta; class Magnoliopsida; order Asparagales; family Amaryllidaceae; genus Agapanthus; species Agapanthus africanus. Next base: position 314,748,155 of record JASDDO010000019.1, read on the forward strand.
CTAGTCGTCGGGGTACCACGTTCGACTCGACGCCCTCGAGAAGAAGATCGAGGGTATGCATCGGGAAGGCCATCGATCGAGCGACGGGGCTAAGTACGCCGCCGACTCTCTCACCAAACCATTCATCGAGGAGCTGCTCACCATCCACGTCTCCTCTCGCAACAAGCCCTCGAAGGTCTCCCTCTTCGACGGTAAATCTGACCCGAAGGACCATTTGGACACGTTCACCGCGGGAATGAGCTTCCAAGATAACTCCGACGCTGCCCAATGCCGAGCTTTCCCGGCCACTCTCATCCGCGCCGGACGAGACTGGTTCCGAGGACTCGAGCCTCGCTCGATCTCAACTTTCGACGAGCTGGCCACTCAATTCCTCGGCCACTTCGTCGGGAACAGGCGGCAAAAACGCACAGTTGACCACCTCTTCACGATCAAGAGCGGGGATAAGGAGACGTTCAAAGTATACGTCACCCGCTTCTACAACGCCCTTCTCGAGGTCCCAGAGCACCAGGACGAGACCGTTATCACAGGACATAGGTCTGGTCTTAGGCACAAGGAGTAGTTACGCTCCTTTGCATTAGCGCAACCTAAGACCATGGCCGAGGTAAAATTCTGGACCGAGCGTGAGGTCCAGCTCAAATCCGAGGTGAATGCAAATATCCCCCGGGCAGAGCAAGCCGACCAGAAGAAAAGGGCAAGGGAAGAGAGAAGGGGACCTGAGCGGGCAAAGCCCTATCTCCCAAAGTTTCAGGAATACACCCTGCTCAACGTCTCCCAGACAGTGCTACTAGAGGAGGCCAAGGGCGAAGGATTCTTCAAGCTTCTCCCGATCTCGCGAATGGCCTCAAAACGAACTCGGGGCCCCTACCGCGGTTTCCACAGGTCGCTAGGCCACTCCACGGAGAGCTGCAAGCAGCTCCGTGACTATATCGAGGAGCTCATCCGTTCTGGACACCTCGCAGCATACTTGAAAGACAAGCAGCAGGCTGACCGCGAGCAGGAGCAGCGTCCCCTCCCGCCGAGCTGACCATCGGCCAAATCATGGTCGTGTCAGCGGAGAATACGTCTGTTACCCACGAATCTCGGTACCCTATGCCGGGCATAGATGCCAACGGACATCCGAGAAGCTCAAGCTGCACGAATAAGAACATCTACTAGCATGTATTGTCTTTCCAAAGCAATGTACACCTTTCTTGAGATCTTTTGTTTATATAATAAAGGGATTAATAAAGCATTGCAGAAAAGAAAAAGAATCTTATTCATTCAAAAGGTACTATAGGCTCCTCAGCCGTACAAAAAAAAATATTACAACAGCGGGGGAATGGGGTGCAGAGAGCACTGCTCGTGGTACTCTGAGGATATTTCCGCAAGCCGAGCCCTCGCGGCGTCTAACCTTTGCCTTCGATTCCCCCCGCTAGCGTCGGCATCGAGTCTCAATTGGTAGCACTCAAGGACGAGCGCCTACGAGCGGCTCAGCCGGCTCGCAGAGATCAGGCCGAAGAGCCTCAGAGACCTTATCTTGCCAACTGTCTCGTCTTTCAGCTGCTCGGATAACGGGTTGTAGAGCCCCGACGACGCCCTCCATATGGAGTACATCAACGACTGAAGTAGGGAGGAGCACCAGGGGAGAAATCAGCCGAAATGATCCTCGATCCGGCCTATCACCAACTGCACCGTGTCATCAGTATAGTACTGATCGTAAAGGTACACGTCCTCGAAGTTTATGATATCATGGATGGTGAAAGGGAAGTCCTCCATTCTTGCGTTTTGGGTATGAAGAAAGGAGCGATCGACGCTCTCTCTGTTTTATAGCCCGCAACGCTCCCGGAGTTCAACGGCCGCCGGTTTCACCCGCAACTGTGCCGCCACACGGCAGACATCGCACCGCTCGATGCGAAATCGAAACGACACTCCGGCGCTTCGCATTCCCCATGCGGTCATAACATGTGTCGATAGCGGCTGTCCCTCTTCCCGGTCCTCGCACCAAGGAGGATGGACAAAGCCCTTGCCAAGAGGCAACCGAGCAGCTTCACTACTCGGTCGGTCCTTAGCAGGCCTCCGTTGAGGGTCCCCACTCGGCTATCCCTGGCTGGTAGCTCCCCTACCCCACAACGCCAGGGAACGAAGCCCTCACCAAGAGGCAGCCGAGCGGCTACCCTGCTCGGCTATCCTTGGCTTGTAGCTCCCCTACCCCACAACGCCAGAGATTAAAGCCCTCGCCAACAGGCACCGGGCAGCAACCCTGCTCGGCCATCCTTAAGGATCTTAGCCCTCACGAAGAGGCAGCCGAGTGACTTCACTGCTCGGCTATCCCTGCCATGTAGCTCCCCTACCACGCAACGCCAGGGATCAAAGCCCTCGCCAAGAGGCAACCGAGCAGCTTCACTGCTCGGTCAATCCTTAGCAGGCCTCCTATGGCCCCTCCAGCGCTAAAGATCTAAGCCCTCATGAAGAGGCAGCCGAGCGGCTACCCTGCTCGGCTATCCCTGGCTGGTAACTCCCCTACCACGCAACGCCATGGATCAAAGCCCTCGCCAAGTGGCAACCAAGCAGCTTCACTGCTCGGTCCATCCTTAGCGGGCCTCCCACGGCCCCTCCAGCGCTAGGGATCTAAGCCCTCACCAAGAGGCAGCCGAGCAGCTACCCTGCTCGGCTATCCCTGGCTGGTAGCTCCCTACCCCACAACGCCAGGGATCAAAGCCCTCGCCAAGAGGCAACTGAGCAGCTTCACTGCTCGGTCAATCCTTAGCAGGCCTCCCATGGCCCCTCCAGCGCTAATGATCTAAGCCCTCACGAAGAGACAGCCGAGCGGCTACCCTGCTTGGCTATCCCTGGCTGGTAGCTCCCTACCCCACAACGCCAGGGATCTAAGCCCTCACTAAGAGGCAGCCGAACGGCTACCCTGCTCGGCTATCCCTGGCTGGTAGCTCCCTACCCCCACAACGCCAAGGATTAAAGCCCTCGCCAAGAGGCAACTGAGCAGCTTCACTGCTCGGTCAATCCTTAACAGGCCTCCCATGGCCCATCCAGCGCTAAGGATCTAAGCCCTCAAGAAGAGGCAGCCGAGAGGCTACCCTGCTCGGCTATCCCTGGCTGGTAGCTCCCTACCCCACAACGCCAGGGATCTAAGCCCTCACCAAGAGGCAGCCGAGCGGCTACCCTGCTCGGCTATCCTTGGCTGGTAGATCCCTACCCCACAACGCCAGGGATCAAAGCCCTCGCCAAGAGGCAACTGAGCAGCTTCACTGCTCGGTCAATCCTTAGCAGGCCTTCCATGGCCCCTCCAGCGCTAATGATCTAAGCCCTCACGAAGAGGCAGCCGAGCGGCTACCCTGCTCGGCTATCCCTGGCTGGTAGCTCCCTACCCCACAACGCAAGAGATCTAAGCCCTCACCAAGAGGCAGTCGAGCGGCTACCCTGCTCGGCTATCCCTGGCTGGTAGCTCCCTACCCTAACACACCAGGGATCAAAGCCCTTGCCAAGAGGCACCGGGCAGCAACCCTGCTTGGCCATCCTTAATAGGCCTCTTACGACCCCTCCCGCGCTAAGGATAAAAAGCCCTCGAAAGAGGCAACCGGGCCCGCCCTTGCTCGGTTATCCCTGGCTGGTAGCTCCCTACCCCAACACACCAGGGATCAAAGCCCTTGCCAAGAGGAACCAGGCAGCAACCCTGCTCGGCCATCTTTAAGGATCAAAGCCCTCGCCAAGAGGCACCGGACAACAACCCTGCTTGGCCATCCTTAGTAGGCTACTTACAGCCCCTCTCGCGCTAAGGATCAAAATCCCTTGAGAGAGGCAACCGGGCCCGCCCTTGCTCGGTTATCCCTGGCTGGTAGCTCCCTACCCCAACACACCAGGGATCAAAGCCCTCACCATGAGGCACCGAGCAGCTACCCTGCTCGTCCAATCCTTGGTAGGCCACTTACGGCCTCTCCCGCGCTAAGGATTAAAGCCCTCACCAAGAGGCACCGAGCAGCTACCCTGCTCAGCCCCGTCGTCAGCATGCCTCTCCAGGCCTCCCACGCTAAGGAACATGACCTCACCACGAGGCATCCGGTCTGTCTACGTCTGAGCGATCTCCACCTCGACTTCGGGGCCATAGAGATATCGTCTTTGCACACTGGGCAAATGAATAGATTCAACTTGACGTGTAATCGCTAGGCGAAGAACCGACATAACACAAAGGCGGTACTATGCAACTACAAGTGTTTACCGACAAAGGAAAATACGCACGCAAATACTACTGCAAAAAGTCTTTATTCACAAAGTTAAAGCTTTTATAAGGGTATTGTGGGCTCCCTAGCCCTACAAAATGCCCGGAGTCCTACAAAACTCCCGATACAACAAAGAAATAAAACAAGAAGACGAGGGGCTTCAGGACTCAGGGCCAGGCGCAGCCTCTGGAAGCTCAGCGCCCATCACAGGAACCTCGGCGTCGCCCTCGCCGGGAATCTCTTCCTCGGTCTCGCCCCCAGGGCTGTCCCCCTGCTCGTCATCCCCGCGAGGATATTCAGCTCGGAGCTCGTTGTCAATGAACTCCGGTATCCGAGCCTTGACGGCATCAAGGGCATCGTGCCAGATGGCGGTAGTGGCCGAGGCTAGGACGGTGTAAAAATGTTCCGACTTCTGGAAGTTCTCCACCGCTTTCGCCGCTCTGAAATCGGCTCGCTTCACCCCCTTTACCGCCGCCTCCAGCTCCTTCCGGAGGGTTCTCATCGACTTCTTCAAGGTGCCGACGAGCACCTTAGAGTCCTAAAGCTTGGCCTCGGTGGCCTGGGTGGCCTCGCGACACTTGGCAGCCTCCTGCTTCACTGCCGCCGCCTCCTGCTTCACTGCCGCCTCCTCCTGCTTCTCGGCCGCCATCTCCTGCTTCCCGGTCGCCACCTCACCCTCCAGGGCAGCGACCCTCGCCATCGCCACCTCCAGCTCTCGCTTTGAGCTCTACTCCAGCGAGGAGAGCTCTCCTGCAGCTCGGATCACCGGGGTAATCTCCTCGTCCTCCATATGGATGACGAGGGCGACGTGCTGGAGAACCTGAAGAAATCAGAGGGGGGTCAGGAAGAAAGGAGAGGCACCAAATCTCACGAATGGTAAGAAGCTGAAGCAAAAGTCAAGTAAAGTACGGGCACTAACCTGCACGGCCTCTTGGGCGATTGACGCCATATGTGCCCTGAGAGTCCCTCGAGGGATCTTGTCCCCGGCCGACCTCTCCATGTCCGACAGCAAGCTGTTAGTGACGGAAAGCCCCGAGGGCACCTCAAAGCGGAGGCCCCCCTCGTCCACCAAGATCGAGGAGGCCGGAGTCCGTGGAATTGTTCGGGGGAACCTCTTGAGGGGCGACGGCGGAGATCCGGTCTCCATCTCCGAAGCCTGGGCATCCTTTTCCCGAACCCGTTTTCTGCTCGGCGCCTGGTTGGGCTCCGGGGCTTGGCCCGCAGTCGAACGCTGGGGTGGGACGGCTGCCGGGGGAACTGGGACAGACGTCGGACGAGAAGAGCTGGCACCTCTAGCCTTCGATCCCTTCTTCGGCTTGTGCATGGCTGCTCGGAGGTGGCTCATGTCCATGGGTTCTACACAAAATAATATACAATGAAATTAGCAACACAAACAGAAATGAAGACAAACGCAAGCTCCTAACTTACCGACGAACTGGGCGGGGCTGAACCCAGCCCAACTAAGGGCCCGCTCAGAAAGCAGGACGTCGGCCCGAGGAATGGGCTCCCACTCCGCCACTTTCACTGCGTCGGGATTGTTGGACGGAATTCCCCGCCAACACCTATCCCTAGACCACTGGATGGGCACGGGCCAGCCCTCACCCTCTGGCAGCCCAACAAAGAAAAATTTCTTCTTCTAACCATGGATAGAAGAAGGCAAGACGACGACACCCAACCCGGCTGCACTCCTCCGTTGTTTTCTAAAAGAGAGGTAAACCCACCTCGGGTCGCCCGTGCGAGTGCTGGGGTGACTTGTGTAAAGGATGGAGGAGGCAAGGATAGACAGACTGAAAGGGATCATCTGCAACTTCAAGCGAACCAGGAACCCGAGGAGAATCCTCCAGGAGTTCGGCACTAGCTGGCCCGGGGCTAGCCCAAAGTAATTTAGCGCTCCAACAATCTCGGGAGAGAAAGGCAGGCGCATTCCGGCCCAAAAGGCCTCTAAGTACAGGGCAATATCCTTGCCCCGTACCTGATCTGCCCTCTCCCCCTCCCCGTCCAAACGCAACGTGTAGCCGGGAGGAATATGGAAACGAGTCCGAGCATTGGCAAGCTCCTCCTCGTACCTCACCGTAGACGGCACGCCAGGCGCATCCGCGACCTCCACTCGGGGGGCCGCCCCCGTCGCGCGACCCTGGGAAGGAGACCTAACCCTAGCTCCTTGGGAGGACTCTGGTCCAGAAGAAGAAGAAGGGGAAGAAGAGGAAGACTCTACAGAGGGCTCCCCAGACTCTACACCAACTACATCTACAGACTCCTCAGAGGAAGACATCTAACCTGATGAAGAGGAGTCCTTAGAAAAGCAAATGCGGAAATCCCGACTTAAAGAGGAGAAAGCCGAGTTAACAAGACCAAAGACGAGGAGATTATGAAGAGAAATGGGCCTTCACGTAGACCCCACCTCTACTTATTGCCACCGGCGTTCTCATCCAACGGCGACAGTCATCTCCCGCCGAAGCGGTTCAGTACACTCGACGGCCACGATCGCTCCAACTGTTGCATGCACATTGGCATATCCACTCAGACGCCAGAGGTCTGCGACCTATCGCGTCAGCCAACCAGCGCCAGACACGTGGTCTGTCGCTTCAGCAAAAGTACGCCCGATCCGGCACACCCCCTTTTAATGCAAAGATCTCTTCCTGATTCGCTGGCATCATCCAGAAAATACAACAGGTTACCCGGGGACACGCCCGACGATATCTTCGGAAAGGAGCTCACCTCGGGTGACCCGGCAGACCACTCTCGACCCGACCCGTCAGCTGGTCGGGACGAGAGTGGGGGGCTAATGATGATGCTCGATATCGGTGATCTCCCAGATCATGACACGTAGCAGATGAAGTGTCCCAGAGCATACAAGGAAGGACCTACAGTAGCCGACCAGACCACTTCTATGCCCATCCTACTGACCAACGCTGGCTCACTTCCGAGTCCCCTGCATAACTGGCCTCCTCGACCTCACAACTCGTCTCCGGGCTACCGCAGAACCAAGATACCTCGGCTCTCCCGCTCGTCCGCGAGCTCTCCCGCCGAGGTCATCTTCCTCGGTCTCATCGACCGATCAATGGCACTGCTCATAGGCGCAACCGCCATCCTGCGAATCTCGCCATGCGCGAGATATCCGTCGGCCACATCCCACGTTCCACGCCATCACGATCCCCCATTAACGAGCCTGCCTCGCCATTAATGGGAGATCCCGCTCATCACGCGGGCGTGACGTCGGGAGTGTAACGGCGGCGTGATTCTCGCGTCTGCCCTGCCTGCTGCCACCGCTATATAAACCCCTCTTCCAGAAGGTTCAAGTAAGCCATTTTTACTCCACTAAGCTGTTACTCTGCTCGGATTCCCTCTCTAGCTTGACCGTCGGAGGGTCCTCGGTGGTACCACCACCCCGAGGCTTCCTTGCAGGTAGCTCGACGCCAACAACCTCAAACCCATTGAGATCCACACGCTTCAGGAGCCTGCCTCCAGATCAAACATCAGCCGTCCATCGCCACCATCAGCAGATCAACGGAAGGTAACATCTTGGCGCGTGATCTAGGTCACGTCAGAACCAGAATATCAATTACATGTCCTAATTTAAAATAATTACCGATTAAGATTAGATTAAACAGATTTGATTTAAACAAAACGAATTAAACAGATCATTATCTTTCTTAGATTATTAAAAAAGTTATGCTATTTAAATCATCTTATCTCAAAATAAATAAAATAAAAAACACCAACCTTTGTAAATCACAAAATATGAAAATGAAGTTTATGAGAAACAGTCGTGCACTTGAGTGCGCTGATCTAAGAAAGATATCGTCTACCTCTTGGCAGATTTACAATAACGATTCAATCCTAAGATACAACTCTCACAGTCCTTCTGGTACTCCGGCTTGCACAAGTCGCCAAAGCAGCGTTAGTATCCTTTTCCGTTTCGGAATTAGATGCTCGAATGCAATGGATGCAGTGAGAAAGAAGAAAAAAGAATTTGTGTGTGTTCTTTGGTTTTTTGATATGCTATATTCTTTATTTGCCTTCACGAATGACTTTATCTAGCCTTCCAATCGGTTGGAAACGAACGTGCATTACCGATGGTTGAAACTCTAGCTGAGAAACATTTCAAAATAATTGATAAATAAAATAATTGATAAAAATATATATTAAAATAATAAGTTTGGATTTTTGTGCTTTCATTTGCTCCAAACGTTTCATTGGTTATTTGTCTCGTTGTGTTTCTCCAATGAGTTGATGGTTTCATGCCACAAGACAAGCTTATTCCTATGAAACCTTTTCAATATTTTTTATAAAATTTTTAGAAAGTTTCAAATACAATAAATTTTTAGCTATAAAGATGTAATATATAGTTTGAGCGATAAAGTTATCCATTCGAATATTCTTCAAAGCATATATCAAAATACGTAAGAATTACAACGACATTCTTATCGAGAAACCTTGAAAGTAAATATAACAAATTTTTCGGACAAGACAGCAGAAAACTTTGAAGTCGGGGACAAAAATAAATTCGCAAAGATTGAATGTTGATTTATCATCAAGAGCTTTAAATGGAAAGGCTTTCAAAGACTAGGACAAACTGATCAATATTGCTACCAACATCATATAATTCTCAAAAGAAAAGGTTGACCCCATCATTTTGAACAAGGAAGAGAGTTCTTATAAATCAAACCTAACCTTCAACAAAGTTTACCAAAAAAGCAGAATATTTTACACTTCGATTCGACATGAAGCTTATTTAAGACCATGCTTCTCCTAATTAACTTGGCATCTTCGACCTTGTAGTATTCACCAAAGACGTCTCATTGGGCCCCAACACAATCAGATTTTGGACATGATAATTTATTTATTGCATTCATTTGTCCCATACATAGCTCCCAAACTTGTGGCCTCCTACTCTGCTCTATTCTTGCGTTCTTATATTGCTCGTCAATTGTCAACAAATCAGATGCATAGGAGAGAGCCTCTCTGCAAGATTTGTCAAAAAGAAAAAAAAATAAATAAGTAAATCAAGTTGCAGGCAGAGCTTTATATCCTAAAGAATATGTACACCAATTTTCATGTGTTTTTTGGTATCCTTTGCTTGTTGATTTGGTTATGAAAAACGCGCAATTGGTAAACCCATAAATTTACGACCTTCTTATTTGAGTGCAATAAGTATCAGAAGTTCAGAACCATATAATTTTTTTTGTGTGCGCCTAAGAAATTGCTGGTCGTAGTAATAATAATAATAATAATAATAATAATAAAATTGTGTTGACCAATGCAACCACAAAGACTCTTCCATTTTGACCTCCACATTTCTCTTGTTAATTCAATATTTCATATAGCTCATGGGCTCAACGGTGGAATGAAGGTTTCCGTTTCGGTAAACCAAAAAAAACATTTGTAATCTTGATGGATTCGAGCCGTGCTATTAATTTAGCCCTGCAATTAATTTTGTACTATGGAATCCTATGATGAAAATATGGATAAAACAGGAAGGTCTGCATATTTATCATTTTTGATGTTGTGTGAGCAGAATTCTCTAACACCATGGGAATAGCACGAAAGAAAAAGCAGAGTCCTAATCACAGTTTGCTTTTAACTTCAACTTCCCAATTATTGTCCTAGCTCCATAAACAAATAATCAAGTTGTTAACAACACTAGAGGTACACAATAGACCCAAGATACTGCAGGAGGATCCGGAGTCCCTGCTATTATGACTCCTGTTATTCTCTAATGTTAAGATGAATGGCAAGGAATTTTTTTGATCTTAAAATCAACTGTCACGATCGTATTGATGTTTTACACATGCTTGCACGTGCGAACAAGAAATAATAGCAGAGGTACCAAATCCATTTTAGACCTAATACCGGTCCTTGTTACTCAATTAATCATATTTAACCCCATCCGAAAATGCTTATTGGTCTAGAAGCACATACCGAAACCACCAATTGATTCTTTTCACATAACTACTTAGGTTATATCAGCAACTGATATAAATTCTTAAATGATCTTCGTCAGGTCCACAATGGACACATTCATTCCTAATACTATCTATAAAATATTTATTTCTTGATAGCAGAAAAAGAATATAATGATACAATCACCAAAAGATAATTCCTAAAACACAGAAACAAACAGATGTCTTAAATTACTTGCCGCACATTCTAATTAACTTATTAAAAGTTTCTCAAAAATGTTTTAACTGATGCAACTCAACCTAACATAAATATAAGTTACAAGGCCAGCTCCACACATCGATATCGCAGCTACCAGTTTATGTCTCATTAACTTTCTGTGGAGACAGCCTTATTGCGATAGGAAAAAACAATGTCTCAAGTCTAAAATAACCAACATGAAAAAAGACAAACTAGATTAAGAAACCTATAATTTTTTTCCTCGATTTTTCTATTTTCCGCGGCCTGCAGGTTTCCTTGCGGGGAGAGCAGGCTCGTCTTCTTCGGATTCGACATCACCATATTGCCAGATTCCCATTCTGCCCTTCTTGGCTTTGTCTTGGAACTCTTCAAGGTTGTCGAGGCCGGATTTTCTCTCCCTAGTATCCCACCTCTTCTTCCTTTCGAGTTTCGCAAGCCCTTCCTGCAAAACGGCACAAGTAATTTTCGATGAAGTTATGAAACAAGATTGCTTGCTATTATTTTGGAAAATCTTGTTCGCTAGCTATTACTTGTTGGGGAAAATGGGTTGTAACCTGATGCCAGCAAGGTTTCAACATCAATCTCTCGGTTGATGGAAAAAAGCTTTGCCACAATGCAAGAGGTGGCGTTTGCTAATAATAATAATAATAATAATAATAAAAAGTAGTTTGATCAACTTATATCTGCAGTAGATATTTTTTATATTTTTATTCTAGCATATTGATTATTGAAGGCATAGGTTATAAGAATTTTTGAGTTTTGATTCAGAATCTTTTTAAAATAGTTGCTTGATAAAAATTCTCAACACAATTTCTAAATTGCAAAAACACAACTTCTAAAATGATATAAATGGATGAAACTGATATGAATGGATACCTAACGCAATTTTTAAATTGCAAAAACAGCCAAAAGGAATTTTTATGATGATTGTAGTTCTTGGAGTTCTGGAGAGTCAACCGAAAGATATAAACAAACCACACAAAATAATGAATGGCAATCCAAGCGGTGTCCTATCAACAAACAAACAAAATAATAATATAATTGCCAGTCTCTATCTCACACGCGCGCGCGGGGAGAGAGAGAGAGAGAGAGAGAGAGAGATCTTTTTCCTAGAACTTTAGGAATTTCTACCGACACTAGTGCAAAATAACAGTAAAATACATCTATTTCAACCTTAAATTGCTTAAAACCTGATGATGCAATTATAAAAAATGTGAGAAAGCATGAATGTTCAATCAAATGATGATCATAAGTCCTAGTAAGAAACCTTTAACAAAATTTGCATAAATAGTTTATTAATTTAGAAGAGCTCAAACCTGCAGCATTGCAGCATTGATGCTGGATTCAGTTTCAACATTAACAAGCGTAACAAGCAAAACGTTCCCAGTTCCTTGCCCTCTAACTTTTCCACCCGAGGTGTCTCTATCTTCAATCATAGCTCTGAATTCTTTCGAACTATTTAGAGTACAGTCACTCAAATACTCTGCAGCTTCTTGGCCAAAATCTTCCTCTAAGTTTGGAACCTTAAGAAAAGCAAGGCTGCAAAGCTGAGCTAAGCCAGGCGCTGAGGAGACTGATGGATCAAGTGGCCTTAAACGATTGTATGGAACAGTTTCTTGATTTCCATAATCAATGTAGAAGACCTCGAATTTGTCGTTTGGTGATGAAACTGCGCCTCGTGGTCCATTGACTATCTGTAGAACAATAAAAACAATAAACAGATATGGTGAGAATGAATTTTGGAAACGGAGACAAAAACCATATTCACCATAATTTTATGCATCTAATCGTCTATGACAAACTTGTAGAGAGAATGGTACAGAGCAGGGAAACATAGTATCTAGGCAGCAACAAAAATAAAATATTATATATCGCTTTAATAATCAGCATACCCAGAAATACATACATTCCAATTTTACTATTCTGTTTTGTGTTCTTTTTTATATTTGAAAAAAAAATTCAAAATATCTTGTTTTACATACAACAATGAATTTCTGAATAAGTAATTGGAAGTTCTTGCAGAAAATATTTAACAACCAAGCCAAAACAATAGCCTACGCCATATGCTTGGGAAAAAAGGCTCAGTTGTTGTTTTAACCAAGCCAAAACAAAATCATATACATTTCACGCAACAATTCCTACAGAGAGAAGCTAACTAGAGCATAAGTTTATATCCTGATCATTTTAGCATATCTTTATTCTTGAGATTCTTGATGCTGCTTACAAGGACAAGAATCAGCACTGCTGCAATGACCCACAATCAAAGATAACCGGGTGAAATGCACCCTGCATTTAGTAAACTAACGGAGAACCAATATAATTAATTTGCTACCCATGAATTTTTAGTATATAAGAAAAAGAAACTATCTATTAGGACAAAATTTCCTTTAACAAAGGAAAACCTAATGGGGCAAATGTCCTTCGAAAAACATAGAGGGAAAAAAACTTTAATCCCAACTTTTGGGGTTGGCTGATATGAATTTTTTGTTCTTCCATTCTGCTTTGCTCTGCTTTATAGTCTGTCTATCCGAGTAAATTGGAAACATACCTTTTTGCTACTGCCTCTATCCATGTTGATTTTCTAGTCTTAGCTACACCATTAACTATAATTTCGTTGTTTCTCCTAACAAGAGCATTTATTGATCTCCGCTTCACATGTCCAAACCATGTTTATCAACTTTTCATTTCATAATATATGGGAACTACCTGCCGCCAACCTCTAACTTCTTGTGAATTCACTCACCTTCTTATCTTATCTTTTAGAGTAAGTGTCCCTCATCTATCCTTTCAGCTACGCTCATTTATGGACATTGATTTTTAACCACAAAACATTCTGATGCATAAAACAATCCTAATCTCCAAAACATACTATTTGATAAAATATTCTTAAGATTTCACTTGCATTTGGTGGTAGTTCGTACGACAACATTCTTAAATCATTAAAATTCCAGGATATCTGTTTTCTGAAATATCAAACAGATAATAGTTTAAGAGTTCAAAACCTACCATGGCCCTATTCCAGGAATTATCAGCACTGAACTGAGCAAGGACAATGTCGCCCTTTGCAGGATTAAAAGCTCCAATCACGGGAGCTTCCTGAAGACTTAAAGAAGCAAGCTGCTGTTGGATTGCAGCCACCTTCTGGTCACCAACAGTTTGAACATAAAACTTGCCACCGCCCAAGACTTCAGTGACAACAACCTATATCCATATGCAAGATTATAATTATCTGCGAAAAGAAATAAATCATTTAATATTCTTTATCAACTACCACCTTGAGCACTTCCTTCTGTTTTGCATTTTCAGTGGATTCATTGGCAACTTCCTGTCCTTCAACAAAGTTCTCCCATATCTGGAGGGAATAAAAAGTTGTTAAAAAATATAGGGAAAAAAATGGTGATTTTGAAGTACATCTGAACATGTGATCGTAGATTACTTTAAACTTATTCTGCTTTGCAGATTGTTCAGCTCGCGCCAAAAGGTGGTCATCAGCGATCCTGTCTAAGCCAAAGGAAGCTTGAAACTTCGCCAATCCAGCTTCAAGGAGACTCACAGCCATGTTTGTCTTAGACTCCCAAAGAGAACCCAGGAAAGTCCCATTTCTATCAACTGTTTCAACTTCAATCTGTGGAGCGTAAGAAATAAAAAAGCATACATAAATAGGAGGAACTTGGGCCTAAAGTGTCCATGTGTGGAGCACCCTACAGTGATCCACAGCCATGGGAGAATCTAATCGGGCATTGCATATTAAATAAAGTGATGAGACGTAAGATGAATCCAACACTAACACGAGAGAGATATCATGCCACATCAGCATCCAGGTAGGCTGTATCCTAGTTATATAACACTCAAATGACATCCAGATAAACTAGCAGAGGGAATATAAGCACCTCAACTTCGTGCTGCATGATCTTCCTTCTCATTAATGCTATAGCTTCTTCCGAATAAGGCTCGCCTCGACCTGGGCACCTAACACCAGAGAATGAGAAGGCGATGCTGCAGGTTTCCTTGGGAATATATAATTTAAAACGATGGCCACTAAGCACATATTCAACAACAGCAGGGTGCCTTTTGCTTCGTTGTAGAAATGTAAAGAAGTCTCTGGCTTTTTTCGCTGAAGCCTGAGTTGAATAATAGATAAAAATGAGTTAAATGCATATATTAATTTTATTTAAAAAATAAAACTGCATGGTCCTAAAGAAAAAGGTTTCATTTCTTACTGTTGTCAGATCTGTGACATGCAAGACTGGAGCTGGTTTGTCAGAATGCATCCCCCTCTTTGCATTTCTGGCTCGCGATTCAGCTGCCAATAAAGCATCATAACAGTTTGACCTTTCGTCGAAATCTCTGTGCCGGACGACTTCACCAAACCCACGTGAAATAACCAACTCTGCAGCATTGAGTCCTGTTGTTTGAGCAACATCGTCACCCTCTTTTGATGGAGACACAAGGAAAACCGATCCATAATCCATAGTTTTAGTATCTGCTGGATTAGTTGAAACTGTTACAAATGATCCATCCATACTAACTGTTCTTGAATATTCCATCGACACATTGACCTGATAACATATAAATAAGTTTATGTTAAAACATTAGCTTGATGTACATTGATAATCGATAATCCGTTAGCCTGATTCATGTTCCTGGCATGGTATCAAAGCACCAGGTTTCAAGAGGTCATGAGTTCAAACCAAGGTATAAAATCTCGGCATCAATATCGGTATTGGGTGGTTACTTTTTGGATCGGAATCAGCCATAGGCTGCTTCGGATCAGAAATATCGGATTTTATCATTTGACAAAATAAAAATTTTAAATTAGGAAATTCTTTAAATTATGGAAAATCCTTACAGATTAATGTCTATATCGGTTGATTAATCCTAGGTAAAATAACAATAATATTTTTTAATATACTTTTTAGTAATTTATGATGTCAAATAAAAAGTAATCTAATAACCTATTATTTAACCCACTAACCCATTAATAAACTTAATATCAGAACCCTACTAATAAAATGGTAAAACTCACTATTACTTGGTATCGATATCGGAACCAGAAAGTCTTTTTTTTGGGTCGGAATCGACCATCTCATATCAGAATGGGCCGAGATTTCAAACCACGGTTCAAACGTCACTAGTAACAAATTTTTTATTAAGCGAAAAAGTTTGCCCCCATTTATTCCAAGTGAGTAATGTTACCGCTAGATCTTTTCATATGGCATGAACGCCTATGTGAGGGGGAGTGTTAGAAGTTAAATTAGCTTAAAACATTGTTAATTCACAATTCGTTAGCTTTAGCATTTTGGGTAATGCGGATTTTCACAGTTTCAGTTCATGCATTTGCTACTGAAATTTTCAATTAAACTTTCAAAAATTAAGTTCTTACTTGGCGGCCAATAAGGCGTGACCTCAACAACTCCTTAGCCTCACGTGCATAGGGTGCGGGCTTTTCATCTCGACGAGGATTTCCCATTTTAGGGCATCTGATACTTGAAAGATTGACTCGACGCTCAGCAAGTGGGCTTCCAAAAGGGGCAGCATCATCAGCAACAATTACACAGTCGCCACTCACAACCTCGATGACCTAAAAATGTCAAAGAATTGGATGTACATGACATAATTTAATGCGTAGAGATAGATTGATGGCAATGCCTAATACCTCTATAGCTCAGATCAAGCAGTTTACCTTTCCTGTGAATTTCTGATCATGGATTGGCTTTGAGTTAGATTCCGGTGGGGTATAGTTGTGATGCATCCTAAGACGATCTTTTTTCGCTTGAAGATCAGCGGCCTTAAGCTTCTGTTTGGCTTCGAGGTCCATCATGGAGGCACTCCATTCCACATATTTCGCTAAACCCTGTGTTGGAGCAGAAGTTTTGAAACTGAGAATGATTTTATGAAACTACTGCTGCCCAAAGTTGTCGAATGTGATTCATGATGTGGGTCGTGTTCCTTCGATATCACATCGGGTATCATATTGTAAGATTCTTTTTCCTAGTGTAGAATGAAGTAATTAATTATACAAATATGTATATCACAAAAAATGATCAAATTAGCAATAAAGAGCAATATAAAACCACACAAAATTTTTAAAAACTGCAACAGGGAAATTGAAACATATATATTTTGCAATCTCAATTCATAGTAATCAAAATTATTACCAACAAAGTTTAACCATACAACATAAACACAGTAAGTTCAATAAATAAAGCATCCAAGCCAAGTATCGCATATCATATGATGCTGATAACACGCACTGCTATTGACAGTGTTTGTATGCAACACCGGTCTAACGAATATTGTTTTTAGCTGACATGAAATAAGATTACGAAAACATACATTTTCTACAAGCTCCAGAGCCAAGTCCTTTGGAGTATCACCATCAGCATAAATTATTGAACCAATCAGATTGTTGAATTTGTCTACACCCTCAAGGACAAAACGGACCTGGAAATCCAAGAAGATAAACTAAGATTAGAAACAGAGAAGAGAATTCTTAAGACTTGAGAGCTTAGGAGGTGCACACTCACATCTCTATTTAAAACCCTAATTTCTGTGAAATATTTAGCTTCCCTCGCAAAAGGTTCCGGTACGACTTCTGTAGAAGACACCGAGGAGGCAGCAATCCTCTGAGCTGATGTCAGTGGTGCAACAGCATCAACAGAAGCTTCGCCATTTGCATCATCAGTAGGTGCATCGGGTTCAGCATAAGTAACCACGGCTCTCTTGCCCATTGATGGAGCCTAATTTGTAGACAAAGATAACAATTGTCAGCTAAAAATAAGCAACACAATACATGAATAACTACATTATACAGAATCATTGTCGAGAAGATGGATCTATGAGGGGTTCGTATTGGGTATTCATGTCCATTTAAGATTCTCTCGGTACTTGTGAAACTCATTTTGGCACATCCTAAAATTTATGTTTATGATCTAGAAATAGTGAAAGCGTGTGAATGAATATAACAACTATCTATCCATCAACACTAACAAAACATTTGTGTTTTTTTGTTTAGATTTGCTGATATGATTTTTTCTTTGTTACAATGTATATGTATTATACAACAAAAGCTTACTGTATCCCAAATCCTCAACTTTTAAAAAATTACTTATCACGGACTTGACTCAAATCTTTGTCCCGTAACTGTATCCAGATTCATGCTAAATAAAGAGTGACATATCTGAGAAGCGATAATGCCTATCAAAGTGTTACCTGAACTCCTGCCACAAACACTTGAACAAATTGAAACTCTGGGAGTAGATAGAGCCGTACTGTACTACCATCACGAACTTGCTCGACAATGGCTTTCATTGGTTTTCCCTTGTTTGCATCTTTGAAAGCCACTGCATCAAAACTACTTGGATCACCAATGGCCGAAGGAGGTAGGTCTCTTATTGCTTCTTCCGAAGCTCCAGGTTCCTGCATCAGTAGTAAAAAAGACAATTTTGAAAGCAAACCAGATTTTACTTCATAGCCTATGTTGAGACTTGTCATCTTTCTGCAATTAGCCAGATTAAAGGCAGTTTATGTGTTACATTAGTCAACCCCCCCCCAACCAAAAGAAAAAAGAAAAAAAAACCAATATATATATATATATATATATATATATATATATATAGAGAGAGAGAGAGAGAGAGAGAGAGAGGCCCTAGAAGGCTTTTTTCGTTAGGTGGCGCAAAAAATACACCCTCCACCATTTTTTTCGACGATCAGCATTCGTCGTCGTCATCTTTATCATCTAGAGATGTGAATACACCAAATTTTATGTGATTCTAATATTTTTTCACCATTGATTTAGTGATTGCAAATTTAACGGTTTACCGATAATAGAACTTTTTACATTGCTAAATCAACAGTGAAAAGTTGTTAGAATCACATGAAATTTGGTGTATCCACGTCTTAGATGATAAAGATGATGATAATGGATGCCGATCATGGTGGAGGGTGTAGTTTTTTGATGCCGTCTAACGAAAAAGTATATATATATATATATATATATATATATATATATATATATATGAGAATAATGTAGGAAAGAGGCCATAGGAGGGAATTTCCTCCTATGGCATCAAAAAATACACCTCCACCGTTTTTTCCGACGATCGGCACCCATCGTCTTCATCCTTATCATCTAAGATGTGGTTGCACCAAATTTCCTGCAATTCTACCGCTTTTTCACCGTTGATTTCGTGGGTGCAAAATTAACGGTTTACCGACAATATTACTTTTTACATTGCTAATTCAACAGTGAAAAAGTGGTAGAATCACATGAAATTTGGTGTACCCATATCTTATATGATAAGGATGAAGATGATGGGTGTTGATCGTCCGATAAAATTGTAGAGGGTGTATTTTTTTGACGCCATAGGAGGAAATTCCCTCCTATAGCACCTCTCTCTCTCTCTCTCTCTATATATATATATATATATACATATAATGAAAAAATTTTAAAAAAAAATACATGAATCAACTGATCGGAAAGGTGCAAATCTTTGTTTCTTAAAAAGATATCTAGTTAAGTTAGGTCACTAAGAAAAAAACAAAATTAGAATTATAGAAAGTCTATAGCACAGGACAGAAGAAAGAAAACTGGCCTTGCTCCAACGACCTCGACCATTCTGCTTAGCTTGCTCCTCCAGTTGCAGCAACTCTGCCAAGAACGGGCTTGCCTCTCCCTTTTGACCCTGCTCCCGAACCTAAAGATATAATAACATATGATTAAGATGATGGAAGTGCAAAATGCTAGAAACCAGGGCTTAATGGTAATATTTGGCCATTTGCCAATCAAGGAAACAAGATAGAATGTTAGAAGTACACTGGTTGTTGATACCTTTGCCCATCCATGTTCCACGACCAATTTCGCAATGTTCCGGTCTCCAAGAAAAACAGAACCAAATTCTCGCCCCACTGATGGAAGTGTATAATCTACTTTGAATGTCACCTCCTACAAGAATTAGTAGGATAAAAGGTTTGGTCATTTCCTTCTCCAGGAAAATGGATTTGCATTACATTATATGAAGATACATAGGGTTCAAAATGGTAAACCTTTCCTATGCAGAGCTCCCTTAAATACTCTCTGCTGCCCCATGCAAAGGGTTCATCAATTCCACCTCGGCGCGCCTATGCCATGGAGTATTATAAGAGTGAGAAAAATGAATGATGCCAGTCAACAAAACAACAATTTCTCGCACATGAAAGAAGAGGACACTCTCAAGATTTATCTTGGGATCATATCATTGGTTCATAATTTAGATATATCACGCGTATCAATAATGAAATTGATTATATTATCATGCATTAAGTAAATAATGCATTTCTATATTATATGCAAAATGCAAATGGGATCTGATCATCAACATCAAATTGCTCTTGATTACAAAAATCTACAGCATCAGTGGGTTATGAAACAAAATTCTAGCATTGCCTAAAGCCATTAACACAACTCCTAAAATCATTGGTCATGCATGTATGCGGGAAAAATAAAAAGTAAACTTACTGCATATAACCACTAAGAAAACATTTTACACACAAATTATTATATGTCAACAAAACTGTGCCGATATTAATTCTCATTGTTTTGCAGGACATCCCGGCTCCAACATGTGCATCTGCGCATCTTCCATACTTTCAATAAAGAGAATAAAGTTTTCTTCAAAAGTAATTAACAAATCTTTATAAAATGGCAGGCTACATTTAAGAAATCAATATAGAATCCCACAAATGCAATGTGCGTCCTCTAAGTTAGTATAAAACCCAGTTTTTCTATATTGTAACAAGCAAGGAAAATGCAATACAGCTCTTCATTTAACAAAAAAGAGAGATAATAACAAAAATTTGACATGAGTGCAATAAAAATTGACTTTTCAGCGAGAACCTGTAAAAGATATGCAGGCGAATGTATTCTTCTGATGGAGAAATGCAATTTACAGCAGGAGACGTGTTCTTACCAGCCTAGGAGCAATGATGGAAGCCAATGTGAGGGTCTTTTCGGGTGGGATCTCGGCTTTGGCGATCCCCATTATCACCAAGCAATCTCCGGAAGGCACAGCCTTCACTCTCCCTCTCAGCCATCCTGATGCACCTTGTGTAGATGCCATGATCTGCTAACAGTAAGCAGCCAACGATATTGAGATTAAATTCAACTTAAATTTTATATGTTCAATAGAAGTAAAGATGCTAAATTTTAAAATATGAATACCAAAAAACATAGCAATGCCATGACTGCAACATCAACCGCCAACCATCCATAATAGAATTCACAAGAATCACTTTCTCTACTTTTAAAAATCCAACCTTTATAGTTTGAAATCTTGTGTCAAACTGATATTTACATGCAAGCAATTGAAACACATTTTTTTTAAAATAAAAATTATAAACATTAACCTAAACCATCCAACCAACTTGTTAAACGATCAAATCATAAACTGTCTTAATCATAATAGACAATTTACATCCATCCGCGCTCAATTAACATGCATCAATCAGCTAACAATAATAGATCAAACATCCATACAGAAAATATTTCATGCAAGCAATTAAAACACAAAAACTTATAAGCAGTAGCCTAATCTAGAATGCACAAGGAGCAATCCCCCACATGCCTAAACCATATTAATATGAAAAGACAATTTAAACAATCGAAGCTCAATTAACTAGGCATATATATCAGCAAACAATAGACCAAACTTTTATGAAGAAAAAAATTCATCTTTTTCCAAAAGTGATAACAAGCCATACAAAAATGCATTTGAGCAAATCAACAATCTTTCATTGGTTAACGCCAATATAACTTCATCTCGCCATCTGCTAACATTTCCTAATATAAATTTATACGATCCATCAAAATTCAAAGCAGATCTGCTAACATCTCATAATCTTCATTAGATCAGATGATATCGCAACACAATAAACACTAAATCATAGAGAATTCACCCTTGCCAAATGTAAGCATCCATGATCAACAGCCAAACAGAACAAAATTAATTACCAGGAACCGGATCAACCTACTAACTGAACCTACAGTCAGATCAAGGTTCAAAAAAAACGCAAAAAATGATAGATTCAACCAAAAGCGAAGTGGATCTGGGTCGAATTTGATTCTGATCTGGACGGAAAACGCACCTCGATCTAAAGATCTTTAGATCAATTGGAGAACCGATCGGAGCTCGCCCACTCTGATCTCTCGATTCGAGACTTCGATAATAACAAGGAGATCTGTAATTTGTGGAGAACTCCGCCGATGACAGCGAAAGAGCGAGTGGCGTTAAAACAGGAAAATAAATCAGAGCGAAATAAAATATATAGAGAGGAGAGAGAGAGGATACGCTTCTTTCTGTATTACCTTTTTTAACTGTTGCAGCGAATATTTGAAGTTAGGATTCTGTGGATTTGTTTAGCTTTATTTTTAGAATTGCGTTCGGCTCAAATGGGCAGGTCTAGATTTCAAATTAAATTTCTAAAACACGCCTCGCAACTTTTACACGGTTTGGTTCGTAAATGGTTTGAGGACCAACATTGATTAGTAAACCTACAGTGCTGGTAATATCGGAACCGTGGTCATCCGTTTCCGGTTTGCCGGCCGATAGAATTATTGAGACTGACCAGCCAACTTGGTTGGTGTGACTGTTTCTTTCTATTGAAGAAACTATACTGTCTATTTCATTGTGTCATAGAGAGTTCAATTTCATTGTGTGCTTCATTTAAATATTTTTTTAAAGATGATCTCTTTTCAGCATTCCTTCTTAATTAACTAGCTAAGTCTTTTTTGGGACAATTTTTTTAAATATTCTTATTTTAATAGATAATTATGAAAATAGATTATTTATTTATCAAAAATAGACCTCTACACATAAGCAATTAGAATAAATCAATTGAGTACATGGCAATCTATGTGGCAATAATGAGACCTATTTTTCTAAATAAATTTTTAAGGACGACTAGCTCTATAATTACTAAAATAATAAGTTTTTTAATGTAAAATAAATGCTCCTAAATGTTAATCAAATTTTTTTTATTTATCTACCATCAAATAATTCTACATCCTCTTTTTTCCTTATGAATATTTAAGAGTTTATTATTTTATGAAATGGAACTATTATATAGAAAAAATATTAATTATGAAGAAGTTTTAGGATTTTTTGATTTAAACTAGACCTAAGGTTGATCATCAAATTTTATACAACATATTTTTTTTTGTTAATCCCATATATAAAATGTTACCTGTATTTCTATTTACGGTCTTTCAAGATATTGGACTATTATTTTTATGTTTTTTATGTTATTACCGCTGATTAAAATATTGCGTTGACATTCTTCAATGTATCAATAGCTCTATTAGATAAAAAAGAATTATAAGAATGGTTATATTCTTTAAATTAATTTGCATTAATTAAAACCATGGTTAGCTTAGTTTCTCTGTAGCTAAAAAATCAACTATGATCTAATTAAAATAAGGGGCATAAATTAAGTAAAATAAATTTGATAGTAAATAAATTATAAAAATAAATAATAGTTTAAATTTAATATGGTATACAGAATATATTTTGTGCAATCAATGTTCTTATAACATTAATTTCCGTATATGTTTTTCTCACAAAAAATAATCAAATAAAAATATACATGAACAAGGTATTCAAGTCACATACCGCGTGTTCCATGCTCCAGTTTGTGTATGTTTTTCTCTTAATAAATATTCATGGAAAAAAATTACATAAACAAGGACAACACAAGGTTATTTAATGGAAAATTAGATATTATAGAAGAATTATAAATTTTTGCATGGATTTTTAAAGAATAATCTTATTTCAATGAATAATTAGAGAAACAAACCTTTCTGAAATTTATTTATCAAAACAGACATCATCATTGCCACATAAGAAATGTCACGTGGGCAAATATTCTATAATATAAACTTATGCAGCAAAATGAGGTCTATTTTGATAAATAAATTTTAATGAGGTCTATTTTCATAATTATTTATCGCAACAAGAATTTTTTTAAAATATTGTCCTTTTTTTCGATGTCGCTTGTAATCTCATTATCTTCGCTTTTTATTTTCAGACATTTATAAAAGTCAAGACGGAAACTTATTCCTTGATTCCAATGACAAACTAGTGAATGGAGTTGGGAAGAATGTTGATAGAGACGTGCTCCTAATTTTGCTTTGAATCCATTGGGATATTAAAAAATTTATATTGATTCGGGAGAAAGAAAATTCTGTTCTCCTCCGAAACACGGAGACGTGACCGCGTAGGTCCGTCTTGTCTGAATTTGGGGCAGATGCTAATTGGTATTATCCGTTCATACCTCCGAAGATGCCAAGTTGATTTATGACACCATATATCGAAAGTTTAAACGGGTGCGGCCGATATAGTAGACTTCGTCAGATTCCCCCTCGTTGAGGGGTTTGTGATTGTGGGGACGCTTTTCCCTGCAGACGTAAGACCCTGTAGTTAATTACGCTACCGCATCGCTGTAACCATTTTCTCCTTCTCCATATGGTCACTTCGTGTTGTGGGTATTTGTTTTGTTTTTGATTGCCCGTGGATTGTATACGGAGACTAATTTATGTTGTCGCCCGTAGGGCGTGAATTAGTTCAAATCCGTATTTTCTTAGATTTGGGTTTGGGGTTGGGTTTAAGGATACGTTAGTCTCATTTGAGACTAAGATCAACTTAAACGTTTGTTAAGGATACGTTAGTCTAATTTTAGACTAAGATCAACTTAACGGGACCGTTTAGATCCAATAAAAGAGCATTTGGGCTCTATTGTTTAGTTTAGGGACATTGCGGTCGATTACCAGTTTAAGGACATGGTGGTCCATTGTTATTTTAAGGACATCTCGGTCCATGGGTTTAAAGGGATCTCACAGTCCGAGGTTAAGGACATCATAGTCCGTGGGTTTAAAGGGACCCCACAGTCCGAGGTTAAGGACATCATAGTCCATGAGTTTAAGGACCCCGCAATCCATGGAATGATTGGCTATCGGGACCCGTCACCTCTCTGAAGACGTCGAAGGATTACAACGACAAATATCAAAAGAGTGAAGAGATGTACCCTTGAACCAAAGTTGATTGGGAAATCTGTAGTCCAATCTGGAACTAAAATCAATTAATTAGATTATGAGCACATGGGCTCAGTTAAATCTGAATTGAGGACTTATGTCCAACTTGGGCTAAATCCAAATAGGTTTGAAATGTTAGACCTTTGTTTGGATTGTTGAACATTTGTCTGGGTTCATCCCCCCATTATTTAGCAATGCTAAACAGGGGTTTAGGGCTCTGACAACATTTTGTATTTTACTGGGCACTGACCATTCATCATGGTTCTGGACTTTACTTTGCATATCATATGAACTGGTCAATTTTGAGGCTCAGTTGGAAGGGAGTCTTGCCTCTGGAAGACTCAGCCAATTTAGGCTAAGACCAGTTTGAATATAGTGTTAAACACTAGCATCTATTTGGCGATCACGTGTTCCCACGTGATGCATTTAAAAAAAAATAGTGTTAAGCACTAAAAGAATGAAGTGTTTAAAATAGTGTTAAACACTAGAGACAAAACATTTAAAGTAGTATTAAATACTGAGACTGACACGCTCACGTGGGGTCACGTGAGGCGCCTGATGATTGGGCCTTGCCTCTGTTATTTGTTCTCAGAATATTCACAGAAGTGTTAAACACTTAATCTTAACGGCCATCACGTGTGGGCACGTGATGGGTACCCATGCATTGATTATTAAAGTGTTTATTAGGTGTCACGTGAGGACACGTGAGGGCGCCCAGAATCAGTACTGCCTTTGGTTTTGTCCCTTTATTTTGAGGGTCACGTGGGAGCACGTGAGGTATTGCCTCCAGACTTGTTCTTTCTCATTTTAAGGAGTTTGTTTAAGGATCACGTGGGAGCACGTGACCTAGTCTTGTTCGTTCTTTTTTACTCATTGAGGATGAGGGTCGCGTGTTACCACGTGACCAAGTTGGGTACTGATCTCTTTTCGTGCATGGAGATTTTTAAATCCCTTGTTTAAGAATTAAATTCTTTTATAGGGTTAAACCCTAATTTCATTTTAGAGGAATTAAATTCCCATGTGTTTTGAAAGAATTAAATTCTTATGTAGGGTTAAACCTAGTTTCATTTGGAGAAATTAAATTCCTGTGAATTTGGAAGAATTAAATTCTTATGTAGGGTTAAACCCTAGTTTCATTGGGAGGAATTAAATTCCTATGAATTTGGGGGAATTAAATTCCTTAAACTTAAATTCTCCCTCTAAGTTTTGGATCTGCATGGCAGAATCTTTCCGATGAGAATTAAATTCTCAACTTGTGGGGAGATCTGCTTCTGCAGATTATCAACCAAAGGAAGAACTAAGTTCTTATTCAGAAGAGTTAAACTCTTAATTTGAGAATTAAATTCTCTTTTGTTTTATGGAGCTTAGATATCTTTCCCCTTTTCTCACCTAGGGTTTCTTTTCTCTTCTGAAAAAACCTTCTTTTCTCTCTTGAGAATTAAATTCTCCTCTTTTTTTTCTCTCTGTTGTTGTATATCTCTAAAAAAAATTCCAAGGATCCTTCTTTTCTCTTCTTGGCTCCTATTTATGGGAGAAAGAAAAGAATCAGTTTGTTTAGTCAATCTTTCATTGAAAAATTTTAATTGATTTTGTAACCACCATGATCTTTTAGATCACTCAGTGAATTTTATTCACCATTGGATTTTTAATCCAAAAGATATTCTGTTTGTTATTCTTGGTGAATTTCAGGGAAATCTTTCCCTGTATAGAATCTTTCTATAAATTGGTGATTTTTAATCACCATTGGATTTTTAATCCAACGGTGCTCCACTTTACAGAGCACAATCTTTTTTGTTTGGAAAGATCTAAGGAAATATTTTTCCAGTTAGAGTTCTTGATTCCCTCTTAATTAGAATTTAATTCTATTAGTTCAGAAGGCTTAAGAGCCTATCACGTGTTGGCACATGATCCCACTGTTTGATCATTTCTGTAGAATTTAATTTCATTAATTAAAGAGTTTAGGAACCCATCACGTGTTGACACGTGACCCCCTTGATTAACATTTTAACCAGAATTTAATTATGCTGTTTTAAAGAGTTAAGCAATCATCACGTGTCAGCACATGACCCTTGGTCATGTGTAAACATGTGATACCTCATTGGGATCTTTCCTTGCTGTTTTATTATGCCTTTTAATTCTTTCAGTGGGTTCTTTAAAGGCCCATCACGTGTGGGCACGTGACTCCACTAATTGCTTGCTTGATTAGAATTCAATTCTATTATAACAGAGTCCCAGGAAACCATCACGTGTCAGCACGTGACCCTTGGTCACGTGTGAGCACGTGATGCCCCATTGGGTTTTCCTGATATTTTATGAGGGAACAAATGCCCCCACAGCGTTGTTCTCACGTGTTTGCACGTGAGTGCAACGCTGTCATTTTTTGTGGCCGTTGGATCTGCCTAGGGAAAGGGGGTAGATGAACTGTTTCCCATCACATCTTATAAATGCAGGGGTCCCTTCAGAAGCGCCTCCACTTTTCATCTTCTTCCTTGCTTGTTCTTGCCTTGAGAATTTAATTCTCTCTCTCGGAGCTTAGTTCTCTGTTTCAAAAATTTCCAAAGTTTAACTCTATTAACAGAAGATTTTCTTTTTCAGGTAATGATCTTGAACGGCTGAAGAACTTCTTGTAGAAATTTTCTTTGGATTTTAAATCCACACCAAGGGTTTTTCCTTTAACAAGAACCCCTCTTTCCAAGTTAAAATAATGTCCAATCTTTAAATAATAAACTCCTTTTGTTAGGGCTTCTCTGATCTCAGGGATCGATGGTGATACTTGTCTTCTCTCTGGAATTTAATTCCATTTCCAAGAGCTTAGCTCTGCCAATTTTCTGGGAATTTAATTCCTTTAAAGAACTTAGTTCTTCACAGAGAACTTCTTGAGATGTTCTTTGCAAAACAAATTTTTTTCAGATAAATCCTTCTTGATTTTGCATAGAGTTCTGCAGTGGGTTTTCTTTTTTGGGGAATGTGTAGAGTTGTTTGAAATCCACTGTTCATTTATTGAGAATCTTCCTTTTATTCCCATAATGATTACCCTGCCTCATCATTAGTGAGCCGCCATTTTGATTTTATGGGGCCCTTGTGTTTTGTAACCAATGGTCCCATAAAATAAGTTATTTATCGTTTTCTTCCACTGTCCCTTTTTTATATATATATGTTTACAAATATATATACGCGTGTGGGCTTCATTAACAGTTTCCTTTCATCTGTTTCAGGAACAATGGCTTCTCTTCCGTACTTCCCCTTCACCCGCTCGGAGGCTGCTTTTCCTCAATCACCGTCTGATGAGGAGGTGATGGCGATGATTAGAGCTCATGACCCTAATCGCATCAACTTGCTTTTATGGGGGACTTGGTATGGGCACATCATTCGGGGCCGCCGCAGCTTTCTTTGCGAGATACCAGCAGAGCCTACTTACCCATTTTTGCCAATGGAGTGTCCACGGACCGCCTTTGCTGTGGAGATGTTGAACTGGACTCCTGCGGGACGGCTCGAGCCGTCGACAACAGGGATTCCAAACTACCCTGTGCCGGCTATAGACATCTTCAGGCGTCGTATCTGCCAAGGTGAAGCCCAGCCCTGGGGACATATTTACAAAATAGGGCTTACTCCTCGACAACCCACGGGTTACCTTCTCTGGGCTCATTATATCCTGTATGCCCATCGTGGGCGACTGTAGAGGGTCGGGCTCTATCAGGCGGTGTACGCGTCTCTCTTCCACCATCAGTCCCCCCATGTCTGGTGGGTTAAGGCTTTCTTAAATTAATGGAATTTTCCCACCAACACCTTCTTGCTAGGGGACCGCGAAGTTTCAATTTCCCTGGAAGAGTTTCGTGAGATCTCGGGGCTGCCGATCAGGGGACGCTTTATGAAGAACTGCTGCCTCCTGATGAGTATGTCTTCGAAACTGAGTCTACTATGCTTGACGGCCCGTCGACTGAAAATGTCGTCCGCCACAAGCACCCAAGTCTAATTAAGACTCTGGGCATTTTTGAGAAGCTATTCACAGAGTCAGAGGAGCAGGGCGTCACTATCAAAAGCTTTATCGCCTGCTTCCTTCGCGAAGACGTTCTATCAAAGACGGCTCCAAAGTTTGCGAGTATCAATGACCCATTTGGGTTCGGTTTAAATAAGCTGCTAGCTAAAGAAGAGGATTTGCCGCAGTTCTACATTCTAATCCTGTCGGTTGTACCTTTTGAGTCGATCGCGGCTTCTGGCATAGACGAAGAGACTTTCTTCGTGGGTTTTATCAGCGTCTGGCTCAGCTGGTTCGTCATTCCAACGCACCGTCGATTCATGAGAGCTTCGGTCATTTACCCTGCTCATCGCATCGCTGGAGGGACACGACTAGCCGTGGGCATTGCGGGGCTAGCGCATCTGTATTATGGGTTAAGTGCTGCAGCCAATACCTCAACCCCAGGTGTGAACATAGTGAGTTTTTCTCTTCATTACTTTACGTCATGGATTGAGATGCACGTGCTAGGGGCATTTGCCGCGCATCAGAGACCCAGCTTTTATGATGCTTACACTTTTCCGCGGCTTATGAGGTTGGTGGACGCCTCTGCTCCTGATCCGACTCAGTCCAGAGCTATTCATGTGCTGCTTAGTCCCTATGCTAATGCGGGCGGGATGGTATTCAATGATCGAGTAATCTCTGCTCCTTCAGGACCGATTCAACAGCTTTGTGACTCGTCGAAAGAGGGAGCACCCTCCCTGAAGCCCAAGGAAGCCATGCACTTATATTCGATCAGGCCGGGTTATCTGGTATTTCGTCAAAATGGTGCGGCTCTTTTTATGCAGTACAACCCATGCCGCTTTGCTCGGCAGCTGGGATATGACCAGGGTGTCCCCTTTGAGGCGTTTACAGTGGAGCCCAGCCCATCGTCAGAAGTTGTTCGTGACGCTGCTCATCACTTCATGCGGCTGAACACCGGCTCTCACTTCGTGATTCCTGAAGCTGACTATATTTCTCGATGTGTGGGGGCTTTCACGGGCTGGTACCTCCACCGAGTCAGTCCCATTATTGCTGAGGAGAGGAGGATGCTCCTCGGATATAGGGGTCCTACTCCGATCCAGCCTACGGGAGTCCCGCCGCGACCGCGGGCAGTGGTTCGCCCTCCCTTGAGAGATACTGATATCGTGCTTATTCCTGAGGCGGCGGAAGTGGATCTAACTCCCACAGCTGGTATGCCGCTGCGCACTAGAGCTCAATCTAAGGCCAATAAGGCGCCAGTAGCAGTATCATCAGCTGCGACGTCAGCAATGGTAGTGTCGTCGTTGGTAGCACCGCCGAGTGAGGATATTGAAGGCGAAGTGGGTCAACGTCGTACTAAAGCACCGAGGGGAAAGAGGTGATCGTCTTCTGCAGTTAGTTCTGGGTCCAAGAGGCGAAAGAAGACGATCACCAATCTACTCGACTTTTTAGCGGAATCAGAACCTATCCTTCAAGATGAACCTCTAGCCATTTAAGAATCGGATGGTGGTCTACTTTTTCCGGGTTCATCTGCCAAGGAAGCTGCACAATTGGCTGAGGCTATAAGATGCTCACAGGATGAATCTGAGAATGGAAGGATCCCGAAGAGGCCTTATCCTGCCGCCATCTTTTACGAAGACTCTCCATCGATAAGGTGGATATTTATAGGTCCTTTGGAAGAGGGAGGCGAGATAGCTCTTAAACAGCCTATCTCGGCCGATGCCGAAGACACGCTTTCGTTGTGAACCGGTGGCCACGAGTCTACCCTCGAACCCCGGCGAGCATACCTCCTCAGGAAGAAACGCTGGCTTGAACAAGCCATACTAGAAGCTCCTTTACGCATGGTATATTTATATATCCTTTTGTAGTATTTTGCACTGCTTATATATATATATATATCCTTATCCTCGTGAAAACTTTGTAGGGACTTCGGTAATGGCAGGGGATCTGAGCTCGAGTCACGCCTGTTTACCCCAATCAGAGCAAAGCTCTGTTCAAATTCCAAGGCGGGAAACGAAGCAACGCTTCTGTTTCCCCCAATCAGAGCAAAGCTCTGTTTTGAAAATTAAAGTGAAAATTAAAATTAAAATAAATGAAGCAACGCTTCAGATCCCCTGCGCTGCGCGCAGAACGCCACGTGTCAAAATCAAGCACGCCAACGCAGGGAGCGCAGCGCCCAAGGCAGCGCACCCAATCAGAGTAAGGCTCTATTTAAAACAAAATTAAAAGAAGCAACGCTTCAAATGCGCTGTGCTGCGCGACACGTGTCAGCGTAGTGGCGCTGCGCCCTGCGCTGCGCGACACGTGTCAGCGTAGTTGTGCTAGCTGCGCTGCGCGACACGTGTCAGCGCAGTTGCGCTGCGCTCTGCGCTGCGCGACGCGTGTCAAGCGCTGGTGCATTTGCGCCAAACAGAATTAAAATTCCAGTAAGATCCTTCTGTTCTTGTTAAAACAAGAAGATTGTCTTCTGTAAAACAGAAGCTCTTGGATCAAAGATCCAACGTGGGGGGGGGGAATTCCCCAAATCACTCAGAGAATGATCTCTTTAACAAATTTAACAAATTAATGGGCACTATATAAAGGCCCCTAGACCCTAACTTCAAAACACAACACAGAGAGAAAAACATTGACAACACAGAGAGAAAAATAGAGAATTCCTCTAAAGAATTTTGAGAAGAGCTCAAAGAAAGAAAATGTAAAAAACCTTTAGTAAAAGAAGAACTTCTTCTGAGAAGATCAATGATCTAAGAACAAGATCAAGATCTTAAAATAAAAAGAAAAGATCAAATAATAAGAATAAAAAAAAGAAGATCATTTGATCTACACAAAGGCATTGCCTTTTTTTTTATGAAACATTGGTTCTGGAATTTTAAAGATTCTTTTCTTGAATCCAAAATTGGATCAAGATATTAAAACAGTGCCTTGCACTTGCAAATCTGCACTGTTGCGCTCCTGGGTTGGCGCAAGCCACCAGAGAGCGCCACGTGTCAGCTCCAGAACCACTTGCGCTATGCGCTTTTAAGATAGAGCATTGCTCTCTAAAATTGGCGCAACTCACCAGAGCGCGCCACGTGTCAGTAGCGCAACAATGCAGTGCAATGGCGCAGCGCACTGCGCTTGCGCTCACCAGAGCGTGACACGTGTCACTTTCACATTGGCGCAAAGCGCCTGACAGGCCACATGGCCACTGTCAGTTTGATTAATACACTGCATTATTTACAGAAGGGCCATGCCCAATTAAAAATAGGGCCTAACAGGCCGAATAAAATGCAATGCATTACTTTAAAAAGGGCAGAGCTCAAATAAAAACAGATGCTGTGCATCATTTAAAAGGGATACAGCCTAAATCAAAAGGCTTAGCAGGCCAAAAGAAAATGCAGTGCATTATTAAACAGGGGCAAAGCCCTAGCACAGACCTAATAGGACAAAGATAAAAACGTTGAATATTCTCAACTGGACTTAGCCCAAACATGGCCGTAAGTTCTCAAATTAAATTGACTGAGCACGGCTGCTCCCTTAAATCAATTTACATCCGGTTCAAGGGTACATCTCCGAACTCCTCTGACACCTATCGTTGTAATCCCTCAACGACATCAGAAAGGTGACGGGTCTCGACAACCACACATCAATATGGACTCAAGCGTCCTTAAACTCCAGGACTCAAGCGTCCTTAAATTTCCGGACTCAAGCGTCCTTAAACTCCCGGACTCAAGCGTCCTTAAACAAATGGACCACTATGTCCCTAAACTGGAGATGGACCACTATGTCCCTAAACTGGAACAATAGAGCCCCTAAATGCTCTTTTGTAGGATCTAAACGATCCCGTTTAAGTTGATCTTAGCCTCAAATACGGCTAATGTATCCTTAAACTGTCAAACATACTTTAGTACCAAATTGGACTATAGATCCCCTAATCGACTTTGGTTCAAGGGTACATCTCTGAACTCCTCTGACACCTGTCGTTGTAATTCTTCAACGACATCAGAGAAGTGACGGGTCCCGACGGCCATACATTAAACATGGACCACTATGTCCCTAAACTGGAACAATAGAGCCCAAACGCTCTTTTGTCGGATCTAAACAATCCCGTTAAGTTGATCTTAGTCTCAAACTGGACTAACGTATCCTTAACAAACGTTTAAGTTGATCTTAGCCTCAAATACGGCTAATGTATCCTTAAACCAAAACCCCAAACCCAAATCTAAGAAAATACGGATTTGGACTAATCCACGTCCTACGGGCGACGACATAAATTAGTCTCCGTATACAATCCACGGGCAACCACAAACAAAACAAACACCCACGACACGAAGTGAAATTATGGAGAAGGAGAAAGTTGTTACCGCGATGCGGTAGCGTAATTAACTGCAGGGGCTTGCGCCTGCAGGGAAGAGCGTCCCCACAATCAAAAACCCCTCAAGCGAGAGGGAATCTGACGAAGTCTGCTATATTGGCCGCATCCGTCTAAACCTCCGATACACGGTGCCATAAATCAACTTGGCATCTTCGGAGAGGTGGACGGATAAAACCAAATAGCATCTGCCCCAAATCTCAGGCAAGACGTCCATGTCTTGGCCGCCGTTCGGAGGGGAACAGATTCTGGCACGCCCGGTGGGACCTTTTCCTCTTTCCATTCCACACTTCGTGTGTCGTGTTCGCGAACAAATCGTGGTTTGCTGTGGTTGCCTGTGGATTCGAGGTACTTAGATTTGGTGTCTTGCTCCGTGCAGAAAACAGAAGATCAATGGCTTCAAACTGCACTACCTGCAACTGCAACTCTCGCTCCGTCCCTGCTGGAGGAGTGACTTATGGGCCCCAAGCGGCCTCCCTTTTCAAGATGCCAGTGAAGCAGGTAACTCAAGCCACCACTGGATTATTCTTCGGGACCATGCTCCCACCGATGAGCTTCAATGCCCCAATGACATCGCAAGAAGCTCCAAAGAAGCCGGTCTTTGATCGACTTACCACTGCCGCGACCCCTCTCAACGGGTCGCCCAACTTCAATACCTCAGTTTTCAACAGACTGGGCCAGAACGTCTACAAGCCCGCGATACCCGAAGCTGCCATCCCAAAGCGGATATCCATCCCGGCTCAAGCGGACGAAATCATTGGAAAGGCTCCTCCTTCCAAGAAGTCAGTTTTTACAAGGCTGGCCATTCCGGTTGCTGCTTCAGGCGAGGTCCTCAAAGATGCTTCCCCTGCTCAGAGGGGGCATGAAGAAGCTTATCCAACAACGGAGGTGATCTCATCCGCGCGACATGCTCGACGTCGCCACTGGCGCCGAGTGAGGAAGGCTGGGGGCAACTCCCCCTCTGGGATAACTCCGCCAACTCCAACGGTGGGGATCGATGCTGCTGTTCCAACCGGGAATAGCTTCGAATTGCTGAACACGGTGTGCAGAAACTCTCCTACTGCGGTGCTGAAGAGAACTCCTTCACCTGTGAAGGATACTCCAGAGAAGAAGCTGGAGCAGCCCTCTCAACGGCTACCCTCTAAAATTTACGATGTCTGGCGACAGATCCAGAAGTCGATGATTGATCAAGACTATCTCCGCCGACAGAAAACGATGAAGGTTCGGCAGGGGGAGGATTACTCCGTCAAGCCACAAAAAGCAACAGCTACTTGGGTGCCCACTACAACGGCCCTCTCAACTTCTCAAAAGAAAAGGAGGCCGCAAAAAACCCTGTGAACATGGCGAACCGTAAACGCGCTGAGCACAAACACCCTAAGTCTGGGGGCATGGTGGTGCACACTATTTATATGGCTTCTGGAAAGGAGGAAAGCCGTGCTTCGACGGGTCACCGACCGCTCACCCGATCCATGACGAAAACCCAGGAGCAGCAACAGAAGCTTCAGGAGATGATGACTGCAATGGCCACACTTACCGGGCCAAAAGAAAGCTCGGAGGCATCATCAGAGCAGCGTCATGAACAAGAAACTGACGCTGACTACCTACGCAGAGTTCTCGAAAAGAAGGATAGAGAAGCAGCAGAACAAGCTGCCAACAAAAAACAAATGGCGCTTCTCTTCCAAGATATGGTAGGAATGATGTTACAGCCGGACTCTCCGGCTGAAGACCCTCCGATCATTATTGAAGACGATAGAGGGGAAACATCTAATCCTCCTCCGACTCTTTCAGCAGCCAAGGAAGAAACCATTTCCAAGGCCGCATTGGATGACTATATAGCTCAGCAAATACGAGCTCATCAGGCGAATGAGGCGGCTGCACAAATTGTTAGAACCGGACGACCCTATCTAAGCTGGTATGACCAAATCAGTTACCCGCCGGGATATACGATCCCTAAATTCCATGTGTACAAGAGGACAGGGAATCCACATCAGCATGTCACTCAATTCAGGGCCTTATGCGGCAATAGTGGAGGTGATGACAAATTGTTGCTTCGCCAATTCGTCGGCAGCTTAGCAGAAACAGCCTTTGAATGGTATTCGGAGCTACCTAACGACTCTGTCAAAACATTTGCGGAGATGGAGCTACTGTCTACACAAATATTCGCGAGTGCTAGTGGACGCACCCCGATAACAGCACTGATCAATGCCAGGATAAGGCCAGGCGAAACGTGGGTCCAATATGCAACACGATGGCGGAACCTATGGTCGAAATGCGAACAACGCATCGAAGAAGCACCTGCGGTAGGCATGTTCATGGGTACTCTTGATCCGGAAGCGACCATCTCGCAATTCATGATGTTCTTCAGGCCGACCACCTTCCAGGACTTGATCGACAAATTAGCCTAAATGGACCAGATGGGCCATGGACCGTCTCCTCCAAAACCGGACTCTCGAAATGAGAAGGGGATGTTAGTTATATGTATGCCATAGAGGCCATTACTATACATAGGATGTATATTGTAGTGGATGCTTGGACATATATAGGGAGGACTTTCTTGCTCGACATGATATTATGCTATCTGGTTGCTCTTTACCTTAACGTGTACACTGATTGTCTCTCTGCTACATGTTGGTAAAGCCCTTAGGATGTGTACTTGACTACCTGGACTATGATGCGGATCATACTAGTGGGGACATGGTAGTCCATAAGTACATCCTTCAAGGTCCCTAGTTGTGGGTATATTGAGACGGGGCATCGATATACCAGAGTAGACTAGCGTATACCTTCTCGACCCATACAGATGGGCGATGGATGATCCCATATCCATTGGTGTTTGACATCAGAGATGATATACGGGTGCTCAGTGGAGACTGGGTACACTGGACGGACTCGCCGAGAACTCCCAGATGGTATTATACCTTACGTCAGATGGCAGTTCTCTGGTGACACTGGTACAGGTTAGTCTGTAGACCCGAGATCGTCATAGAGTCTTGTGTGATTCCCACTGTGCTTTGATTTCCACCTTACCACGTCCAAGAGGGCGTGCAAAACGGTGGTTTTTGGGTACAGTCCCGAATCATATGGAGGCAATGAGCGATAGGAGGGGATTCGTCTCTCCCGGTATAGGGAGTTGATGTTGCGCTGTGTTCGATTGGCTATAACCGGAAATCCCTGGCCAGGGTTGCTGAGATTTACTGGTAAGTGTTACCGGTAGTTTCTCGAACTGTTATAGACCTCATATCGACACGACTTATCGAGCTACTGGGGTCTGACGTTTACCACCCCTAGGCGAGATATGCGACATATCAGACGACGAGACCGGACTGTACGGTAAGTGTTACTGGTTGGATTCACAGGAGTGTGAGCGGGCTTGCTCGTTGATCTTCTGATCGCTCAATACCCGAGTGGCCGTTACGTTTAGCAGACCGCTTGCGGCTTGTGGGTGTTTGATATGATCATCACCTGCTGCCGGCGTATTGACGAGTCTTTAGAGTCCTACACAGAGGTTTCCTGACTCAAGCGAAACGAAATAGGAGCGCATATGAGATATGTGCGGGACCGAGAATAATACCAGTATGTGATACTGTATTCTATTCTCGCGATTTGTATCATTGGACGGTTATATATGATATAGCCGGGTTACCGAATCAAGTGTTGATTCGATACATTGATACACTTTATATTAGTCGGTTATATGCGATATGACCGGATCATTAAATCAAGTGTTGATTTAATGATTTGATGTATAATTATATATTTGATATATTACTTTACATTAACTAGTATTTGTTCACTTAAGATTGATTTTCTCACTTGATGTGCACATTGTATATATGATATATGTTTGTGCACTAGTTTGTATCATGTTTGATGATACATGCAAACTTGGGTGTGTGTTTGCTTTAAATCATGTTTAGGTTAATGGTTAGGGTTTTTACTTATTTATTTATTTTATTTATTCATTTTGGCAAAAACAAATATAGTGGCTTGCTTTGATTTACTCTTGAAGCTTCATGAAGCTTTGAAAGTCTTACCATTTTGTTTTTTCTCTTAACCCTAACCATTTATCTAAACCCTAGTTTATTCTCTACACAAGTTTACCTCACCCATGGTTGCTAAATGATAGACATCACTTGGATTTTTATTTTGGAGATAATTCTTTTTCTTTCTTCTTCTTCATCTTCTTCATGAAGAGAAGAAACCATGGCTAGAAAATTCTAAGTGATGATTCCAAGTGAGAAATCCAAATCCAAAGTGAACCCACTTCCTATTTCTTCATCCTTTACCACTTGCCATATAGTATAGGGTGTTTTCTTCACAACTTTCATGACTTGGTGAAGTTGGAGCTTGATTTTGAGTTGCCTCGACGTAGATCATCTTCGGCATCGAAGTCGACGACCTAGCCCGATCATTTCTTCGACGAAACCATCGCTAGAGTCCAGGATCCGATGATCGCAGCGGAGGGACATCATCATGGAGCTAAGGAAGTGGAGGACCGGATCTACAAAGGTTGTAGTCCCTTTCACCTTTTAGTTAAGTTGTTAACATGCTTGTAGTTTCGCCTATATCCTCTAGTTAACGATCTTGTTTAGGGTTTCTCGGCATATATTTTTTGAATTTGGCATGGTTGATACCTTGTGGAACCTCTTGAGTGTGCCTAGGAACCCTACAGTGGTATCAGAGCCCAGCTAGAGCTTTAGGCGAAGTGTAGACGATGTTAGAAATCCGATCGAACCCCGAAACCCTAACTCAAACCCTTCTCTGTACATTTTCTGAAAATGTGGATTTTTCCAAATTAAAAATATCCAAAAAATACAGCAGGGTATTATAAGAATTACTGTGAAGCACATGAGCCCAAGTCAACTAAACCGCCGCAGAACCGCGGCCCCACCCTAGCATGTGTGGCGGTTCCGCGGCCATAAAGTTGATTCTTGGTACGTGCTTTGCATAGTAATGTCCTATATTGATTCCTGTATTTTCTTGGTAATTTTAACTTATACTCAAGAGTTGAGTTTTCTGGGGTGTTTTGGGTCTTCGATGATTCGATCGGAAATTTTGACTTTGTCTATGTGCTTTTCCGGATAATTTAGAATATGTTGAAAAGTTCGACCGGATATAAATACCCACTTTTTCCCCTGCCGGGAAATTTCCAATTGTTGGATCTTTCCGTAGTTTAATGACGTTCTAAGTAGCGCAAGTAACGCGATGGTCCCTCTAGAAGACAACAAACCTTAACTCGATTATGTGACCGTCTTGAACTGCCCTTTGAACATTCGGGTTTGGGGCAGTACGGCGTGCCACATGTGAGGCATTGGCTTGACCCTTCTACGGCTGGACCGTTGGTACTGAGGTATGAACTGGATGTTTTTAAACTTATTTCATGTGTTGAGCTGTTTCGGGAAAACTTGGGTGTTTGAATGTTCGATCGGAAAGTTTAACATTTTCTATTTATCTGGAATGGGATACAATACTTGGAATCCACAAGTAGTTATGAGATAACTGATATGAATGTTATAAACATAGCACTTTAGTCTCACTTGATCGGTTGCCATGGAATTTTGATGCGATCAAAAGTCCGTCGCAATCGCGTAGCGTACGCGGATACTCGCCGGTAAACTTAATAGACAGCTACGCCGCATAGCCCCGACCAAGTGACTGTAGGAGAACTCCATCGCCGAAAGCATCCGTTCGGGTGCTCGCGGCAGCGGTGTTCCGCCTTGGTGCACTTCGTCGACGGCATCGGGGGTGCGGCCGCCTAATAAAGTTTGCGACGAGCATTCGATCAAAATGGCGGGAATCTTGTTGAATTGCCCGACTTGATATTGAAAAGAGTTTTCGATAAATGAGACTAAAATGCGGGGTTTATAATTGTTAGGCATGTGATGTCTAAGTAATTTATTTGATAAGGCATGCGATGTCTAAAGAGTTTGCGGATTCCAATTGTTGTAGTTTTACACTTTCTTTTCTGTGACCGTAAGTGTAATATGTGATATCGCCGGTTTCGTTGCTATATGTCAACGACAATTGGGATGGGAATATTTACTTACGTTGATGACATGTGATGTTATGTGTTGCTGGATATGTTATATTCGATCGTCGTGTTTGAATAGCCGGGGTTTTTTTTATGTGAGATGAGTGTTTTTCATTTTCATTCATGTAAAAACTTGTATGTAATATTCTTTTATTGGGGCACTTCCAGGTTGCGGAAGATGTCACCGTTGATGTATATTATTTACTTTTCCGCACTAGGATAGACCCAAGGAGGGGAGCACAAGTAACCGGGTTCTAGGGTCCAGTGGGAGACCATCTCGAGGAGTCGAGTCTGGGTCTCCTAACCCTAGAATTGGTAGGGTTGCTTGCCGCTCTCGTAGGGGTTTAGGGGTGTGGGTTTGGCTATTCATCGCGACCGTGGAATCCGTGTTTTATACTGGCTCGTATTGAAAACACGGACGTCCTAGTATATCCAATGTTTCATATGTTTCTTCTGCTACGATATCTGTGATGTGACCATTTGATATTCTGTGATAGATACTATATATAGTATATACGATATATTATATAGACGTTACTTATATTTTACACCCGCGCTAGCTCTGCCCCGCTCTGCCGTTAGTTACCTAACCTAACGGTGCACGAGGGGACATCGAGGCGAATGCGGATGTCATAAGTGTACGTCGTATTTATCTGTGATGTTTAGGTAACTTAAATGATGGGACTTCATTAATATGATTAATGAAAGAAAAAGAAACCTAAGATGTTGTGGAATCGAATTTCAAAAATAAAACAGGTAGCTACAGTTCTTGCTTTGCACAGCGGTATATATGATATATCCTGCATCTTATTCGATGAGGAAAGGGCCGACGATCCCTTCACCGGGAGTGACCCCTTTAGCAATAACTGGCAGATGCTACAACCCTCGGTTTGTCTTTTGATTGCTTCTATAGTTTCTGCTTTGCACAGTGATATATATGATATATCCCGCGCCTCATTCGACGAGGAAAGGGTCGGTGATCCCTTCACCGGGAGTGACCCCTTTAGCAAAACTAGAAAAGCCTCAAAAACACTCCATTTTAAAATCATTTGATTCTACAACGATATCAAGTTCATTATGCAATAGGTTTTCAGAAAAACCTGTCGTAGCCCTCCGTCATTTCAGATAAGTAGTAGTTAGTATTCGTGCTGCGTTTGTTGGCCTGCGTCAAGGCGTAGTATGCGGTAGCTAACTAGTATTTATCTGTTTATGCATATGATGTAGATTGGATTAGGGTAGTCGTGCGACTTTGTTGGCCTGCGTCAAGGGTCGTGCGGGTGGGTTTAATTCAATCAAGAAATGACGGGTTGAACTTGACTAGCGCACTATGGTTTGTTGGCCTGCGTTAAGGTCATAGGACGCTAGGGGCAAAATTATCGGGAATTTCAAGTGTTGAAATTTGCAATGAGATTGCATACCTTCTATGAGATAGTTGGATCCCGATACCCGCTGCGAGTAAGAGTTACTCCTGGGAGAGTTTTACACATTACAATTAGCCGATCAAGTAGGTGTCTAGAAAGGTGTTAACGAGGTTACGCCTCTGGGAAAACGAGGTTTACTGTAATTAGGTTCGTGCGAAAGCACGGGAGACCTCCCTCAAAGTACCGACACTGGCCTGGCTGAAAGATTGGCGAACTTGTAGTGTGTAATTAATCCCGGCTAGTCTTTCCTTTTAGGGTTTGAAGGAAGATTTGATAAAAACAGTGGGAGCCATCCTGATTAGATAAAATAATAACCAATCTGATCTTGCAAGAGCGCACGCAGAGTGTTTTCTTCTCTCTCTCTCCAGGTAGCGACCATATCACGCCTTAATCAAGATAATAAAACGGATATATTGACCGAACCCGCTTGTTATTCTGAGCTGGGGAACGTTGGTCCCGCTCCAACTTATAATTGTTATAAGACAGAGCTGGAAATAGGGGAATACCAGGATTCCCATGCCGCCCAAACGAAGAAAGTGCATGAGATGCATCTCCTTCGGGTGTGTTCATTACAAAGAACTGTTTCTCAGTATCCTCTACGTCCTGAGTATTAGATACCGGATCACGATCCCGCAAATGTAATCCGTTACATGGGCTACAGAAAGGTAGAGAACTGAGAACGGGTGATAAGTTTCATGAGACAGAAAACGGGGCAAGTGTTGCAGCCAAGTCTGTTGGTCACTGTCACCCTGTATGACCAGTACATTGATTCTGAACGAATGTTATTAGATACCGAACCTGATATACAAAATCATATCAGTCTCTTTATTAGTAAAGAAATGATGAAATTTTGTATTGTTGGATAATGTTTTGAACATTTCCTATATCAAAAGTTGATCGGTTCGGGCACGTTATCTAAAAACATTGATATTCTAAATCAAACTACAGTTCTTAGTATACGAAACACACACAAGAGGAATAGTTCAGAAATGAACGGATCCTTCTTGAGGTATTGTAGACTAGGTAATATCAATGCGACCCGACTTGCTGAAGTTACATATAGATGTATATTTAAATCAGTTTGAATTTACATCTTGTGAAACTTGCCAGTCATGTCACAAAGATATAATGACACCAGCTCTGTTTATTGGAAACAGAGAAAGAGTTAGTGAACCCTTGGGATGATACATGTTGATGTATAAAGGTCCCCTGTCTACACATGCCAGGACTGGTTCTTTGTACTTCATTACATTCTCTGATGATCTCTTTAGATTCAGACATATGTTCTTGTTGAAACACAAGTCCGAAACTTTTGAGATATTCACAGAATATAAGTTAGAAGTAGAGAACCAAAATACGGGTATAAGTATTATGTCCTTTGATGCGATCAAGGAGGAGAATACTTGAGCACGGAAATCCTGGACTATTCTAAAGGAGAATGAGATTCTCTCTTAGCATTCATCCTCCGTATACACCATAGCACGATGGTATATCGGGGTGGAGCAATAGCACCCTATGTGATATGGTGTGCTCTATGATGAGTACTACTGAGTTTCCTATTTCCTTTTGGGAGTTATACACTTATGAAGTTGCATACCTATTGAATAGGTTCGAATCAAATCAGTGCCTACCACTCCATATAAGATATGGTATGGGAAAAGCCTATCTCTTAAGTAAGTTAAGATTTAGGATTGTCCGGCCTATGTCAAAAGCAAAATCCGGACAAGATCGAGGCAAGGTCAGTTATGTAGAACTGGAAAGGTTCCAGCTATACAAACTACAGCAGATGATTTGGTAGAACCAAAGGATTCAGTAGATTCCAACGAACCTCAGCCTCTCCGCCGATCTAGTAGGGTTCCTCATCCGCCTGAGAGATACTTCGGTTTCTCGATGATAGTGGGAGCGAGGATTGCATCATGAGATAATGACCCAACTAGTTTCGAGCAGGCCATCGAGAGTAGGGACTGTAAGAATGGCTGGATGCTTAGCGATCTGAGATGGAATCCATTTACACCAACAAAGTATGGACTTTGGTTGCTTTATCTGAAGGGTTAAATCCCCATCAGGAGCAAGTATATCTTGAGAAGATTACTTGGTGTACTTAGAAAAGTTGAGACTTTCAAAGCTAGACTTGTTAAAGGTTTGCATCATTGACCAGGTATGGATTTTGTAGAAACCTTTTCTAAGTAGCTATGCTTAAGTCCATCCAGATCCTACTTGCCACGGCTACATACCTTGACTACGATATTTGGTGGTTGGGTGTCATGACTGCTTTTCTAAATTGATGTTTCAGAAAAGAGAGTCTGTAAGTACACAGTCAGAGGGCTTCGTAGACAGTGGGAGCAGCGGAAACGTGTGCAAGATGTTTTATGTGATAAAGCAGGCATCGCGGAGTTGGAACATCTGTTTTGATGTATTAGTCAAAGAGTTTGAAATCATCAAAATGGTAGATGAACCTTGTATAAACAAAAAGGTAGTAGGGAGTATGGTGGTGATCCTCGTAGAGTACGTGGATGATATACTCTTGATAGGGAAGGAGTTTCCCATGCTACGCTCGATCAATCTCCGTTTATCACAATGATTCTCCACATAGGGTCAAAGTGATACCTACTAAATCCTGGGTTTTGGATCTATGAGATAGATCTAAATGGATGTTAGGATTCTCACTAGATGTAGTGAGATGGTATCAATCGATCCTGGGGAGAATCACTGGAAATGTTCCAGGGTGATAAGAACGACTGAATGTCAGTCACAGGCATTGTCTTTACGCTTAGTAAAGGGACGGTATGTTGGAAGAGTTCCAAGTTAGATACCGTGGCTTACTAGACGATAAAGGCTGGATACATCGCTACTTAAGATGCTACCAAAGAGGCTGTCTGGGTGTATATTTGTTCATGAGATGAACTTAGTTCCTCCCATTGTGAGACAATGGAGTTGTGGTTTATGCCAAGGAACGTCCGTCCCATCAGTGATCCAGACATATTCTAAGGCAGTATCACCTGATCATGGAGATAGTTGATCTCCAGGGGATCAAGGTTAGGAGAGTAGACTCAGAGGATAACACGGCGGATCCACTCACAAAGGCCTTTTCCCAGAGAGAGACTTTTATGGGATGGTTGAGTATGAGATACTGCAACCACTACTATCAGATGGCCCTAGTGCAAGTGGGAGATTGTTAGTTATATGTATGCCCTAGAGGCCATTACTATACATAGGATGTATATTGTAGTGGATGCTTGGACATATATAGGGAGGACTTTCTTGCTCGACATGATTGTATGCTATCTGGTTGCTCTTTACCTTAACGTGTACACTGATTGTCTCTCTGCTACATGTTGGTAAAGCCCTTAGGATGTATACTTGACTACCTGGACTATGATGCGGATCATACTAGTGGGGACATGGTAGTCCATAAGTACATCCTTCAAGGTCCCTAATCGTGGGTATATCGAGACGGGGCATCGATATACCAGAGTAGACTAGCGTATACCTTCTCGACCCATACAGATGGGCGATGGATGATCCCATATCCATTGGTGTTTGACATCAGAGATGATATACGGGTGCTCAGTGGAGACTGGATACACTGGACGGACTTGCCGACAACTCCCAGATGGTATTATACCTTACGTCAAATGGCAGTTCTCTGGTGACACTGGTACAGGTTAGTCTGTAGACCCGAGATCGTCATAGAGTCTTGTGTGATTCCCACTGTGCTTTGATTTCCACCTTACCACGTCCAAGAGGGCATGCAAAACGGTGGTTTTTGGGTACAGTCCCGAATCACATGGAGGCAATGAGCGATAGGAGGGGATTCGTCTCTCCCGGTATAGAGAGTTGATGTTGCGCTGTGTTCGATTGGCTATAACCGGAAATTCCTTGCCAGGGTTGCTGAGATTTACTGGTAAGTGTTACCAGTAGTTTCTCGAACTGTTATAGACCTCATATCGACACGACTTATCGAGCTACTGGGGTCTGACGTTTACCACCCCTAAACGAGATATGCGACATATCAGACGACGAGACCGGACTGTACGGTAAGTGTTACTGGTTGGATTCACAGGAGTGTGAGCGGGCTTGCTCGTTGATCTTCTGATCGCTCAATACCCGGATGGCCGTTACGTTTAGCAGACCGCTTGCGGCTTGTGGGTGTTTGATATGATCATCACCTGCTGCCGGCGTATTGACGAGTCTTTAGAGTCCTACACAGAGGTTTCCTGGCACAAGCAAAACGAAATAGGAGCGCATATGAGATATGTGCGGGACCGAGAATAATACCAGTATGTGATACTGTATTCTATTCTCGCGATTTGTATCATTGGACGGTTATATATGATATAGTCGGGTTACCGAGTCAAGTGTTGATTCGATACATTGATACACTTTATATTAGTCGGTTATATGCGATATGACCGGATCATTAAATCAAGTGTTGATTTAATAATTTGATGTATAATTATATATTTGATATATTATTTTATATTAACTAGTATTTGTTCACTTAAGATTGATTTTCTCACTTGATGTGCACATTGTATATATGATATATGTTTGTGCACTAGTTTGTATCATGTTTGATGATACATGCAAACTTGGGTGTGTGTTTGCTTTAAACCATGTTTAGGTTAATGGTTAGGGTTTTTACTTATTTATTTATTTTATTTATTCATTTTGGCAAAAACAAATATGGTGGCTTGCTTTGATTTACTCTTGAAGCTTCATGAAGCTTTGAAAGTCTTACCATTTTATTTTTTCCCTTAACCCTAACCA
This sequence comes from Agapanthus africanus, assembly GCA_030015575.1. NCBI lineage: Eukaryota > Viridiplantae > Streptophyta > Magnoliopsida > Asparagales > Amaryllidaceae > Agapanthus > Agapanthus africanus. The sequence goes on from JASDDO010000019.1 coordinate 314,793,115, forward strand.
TTTATCTAAACCCTAGTTTATTCTCTACACAAGTTTACCTCACCCATGGTTGCTAAATGATAGACATCACTTGGATTTTTATTTTGGAGATAATTCTTTTTCTTTCTTCTTCTTCATCTTCTTCATGAAGAGAAGAAACCATGGCTAGAAAATTCTAAGTGATGATTCCAAGTGAGAAATCTAAATCCAAAGTGAACCCACTTCTTATTTCTTCATCCTTTACCACTTGCCATGTAGTATAGGGTGTTTTCTTCACAAGTTTCTTGACTTGGTGAAGTTGGAGCTTGATCTTGAGTTGCCTCGACGTAGATCATTTTCGGCATCGAAGTCGATGACCTAGCCCGATCATTTCTTCGACGAAACCATCGTGATCCGATGATCGCAGCGGAGAAGACATCATCATGGAGCTAAGGAAGTGGAGGACCGGATCTACAAAGGTTGTAGTCCCTTTCACCTTTTAGTTATGTTGTTAACATGCTTGTAGTTTCGCCTATATCCTCTAGTTAACGATCTTGTTTAGGGTTTCTCGGCATATATTTTTTGAATTTGGCATGGTTGATGCCTTGTGGAACCTCTTGAGTGTGCTTAGGAACCCTACAGGGGAAAGGAAAAGCGATCGTCGCCGCCAATGCTCAACAACAGCTAAGCCTTTTGAAGCCGGTTGTCCGTCAAAACAATATGCGTCCACGCGTATCCCTCCAGGAGAAGCTAGGGTGTCCTTACTCGTTTCCTCAAAATAAAACGAGAAGACTGTTCGAGCTGGCACTGCGCAACCGGCTCATCAATCTGCTAGATCCAAGACGCCCGTTGCAGCCAAACGACGCCAATAATCCCAATTACTGTCCCTACCACCGAGTGTTGGGTCATCCGATTGAGGATTGCTACGTCTTCAAAAACTGGATTGAAGACCAATACCTACAAGGCAAGTTTGCGCTGTCTGAAAAGTGGAAGGTAAATCCACCACAGCCGCACACTCCAAAGAAGACGGACGCACCGGGGGCAACTTGTCACGTGATCTCTCACTCATTGATAGACGATAAAAAGGCTCCTTGCGCCGAGAAAACGAGGGCGGATTCTAAACCGGAACTTCTGTGGCCGTCAGACGAGATGATCGATACCTTCCTGAATGAGATTCGTCTGAAAGTTAAAACCAATCAAGAGCGTGAGATGGCCATATTGGAAGGAGCTAAATGCCGGCGATTAGACGAAAGAGCCGAGGCACTCCAGTCAAATCAAAAGACATCCGCCGCGGATAAAAACAAATTCAAGACGAGGAAAAGGTTCGCTAAAGCCATATCAATGGGGATGAAGCTACCACCCTCTGAAGAAAACACTCTCGGTGGAGTAGAGATGCATCCTAACTTCTGCTTATATCATCAGAAGATCACACATCCTACTGAAGACTGCGACTCCTTTAAGTGTTGGTGGCAAGAGTATGTCGCCCACAGGCAATACGTCAACAGAACAAAGCGTGAAGCTCGTAGACAGCGGAAGAATACGACGGATGAGCATAAAAGAGTTGCCGGCAATTGTCATAAGGATGAGCCCGGGGGATCACGAGTTCTCACCTTCGGGAGCGATTCAGACGAAAAAGTAGCCCTTGGCCCTCTCTTCAAGGAGTCCGTCTCTGAAGGATTGAGGAGTTGCGAGAACGTTCAGCCGCACAATTGCACGATATCCGGAGAGGATCTCGGACTCACAAACAACGAAGCGAACAAAAAGGATAAAGGAAAAGGAAAAATGGCCTTTGCCGCCAACACTCAACAGCAATCGAGTGGTCTTAGACCGATTATTCGCCAAAACAACAAGCGGCAACCCCTCTATGAGAGGTTAAGACGTCCTTACTCATTTCCCCAGGATGAAACAAGGAAGCTGTTCGAAGTGGCGGTGCACAACAGGCTTATCACTCTACCAGAGCCGAAATGCCAACCACAACTGAATGATATCAACGCTCCTAATTACTGCCTTTACCACCAAGTATTGGGCCATCCGATTGAAAACTGCTACGTCTTCAAAAACTGGGTTAAAGACCAATACCAACAGAGTAAGTTCGTCATCTCCGAAAACTGGAAGGCGAGCCCGCCACAACCGCATGCTCCGAGAAAGATGGATACGCCGGGGGCATCATGCTCATTCATGGGGAAAGCCCCATAGACCGAAAAGTCAGTAAACTAGAGATTCGCCTCGAATACGGCGACGGCGGACCGAAACGTCCTTAAACTAATGACGGACCGCAATGTCCTAAAACTTGCAAATGACCGAAACGTCGTTAAACTACTATCAACCCGCGGCATCCTCAGGCTGGCGTGGTAAAGAATAAAAAAAAATAAAAATAAAAATAAAAATAAAAAACGGTATGTCCATAAGCAAAATGGGCACGGATGAAAACCTGAAAGGGCTCCATGAGTAAAATAGCAGGGCTACCGGCGAGTGTTCGTGAAAACCCGAAAGGGCGCGACCTCGTAAAAAAAAATAAACAGAATAAAAAAAATGGTATGTCCATAAGTAAAATGGGTACAGATGAAAACCCGAAAGGGCTCCGTGAGTAAAAACAGCAGGGCTACCGGCGAGTGTTTATGAAAATCCGAAAGGGCGCAACCTCGTTAAAAGACACTTACCGGGTCCTCTCGACCTTGTAAGAAGAAACCACCCGCGTGAGATCCTTACGACTCACAAGGGAGCAACACACTTAGGGATCCTCACGATTCCTGAAGAGAAAATACACTTGCGAGATCCTCACGACTCGTAAGGAGAATTCTCTTATGGGACCCTCACGGCTCATAAGATTTGAAAGTATTAAGTTACAGAAATCTTAACCTGTTCTTAAGCAACCCTCACAACCTTCGATATGGCCCTACAAGTGGCTCAATACTGACCCTTGTATACAATCCACGGGCGTGAATAAACATTTCCCTAACCAAGTCCCATCCGTGACTAGGGATATGTTTGCACGGTGAACAACCCTTGTAAGTCCTCTCAACTTATAAGGAGAAAACCCTTTTGTAAGATCCTTACGACTTACGGGGGAACATACACTTAGGAATCCTCACGATCCCTAAGGAGAAAATACACCTATGAGATCCTCACGACTCGCAGGAAGAAATACCTTTGTGAGACCCTTACGGCTCATGAAGTCAAAAGCCTTAGTTGACAGAATCCTAACCATGTTTACTAAGCCACCTTTGTTCAACATCGACAGAGGAAAATGATGATTCGCTCCTGGCAATATCCCAGCTGTAGCGATGCTGATGCCTAAATCGGTATCAAATTCCAAGTCCTTTCATGGCAAATGAAGATTCGCTCCTGGCAATATCCCAGTTGTAGCGATGCTGATGTCTAAATCGGTATCAAATTCCAAGTCCTTTCATGGCAAATGATGATTCGCTCCTGGCAATATTCCGGTTGTGGCGATGCTGATGCTGAGATTGGCGTCAGATTCCAAGTTCTAAACTCGCAATAAAAAGCAGCGAGTGAAGATAAAAAAAATAGCCGAAATGATTGGGCAGCTCGCAATGAAAAGCAGCGAGTAAAAATAAAATAAATAGCCGAAATGATTGGGCAACTCGCAATAAAAAGCAGCGAGTAAAAATAAAATAAATAGCCGAAATGATTGGGCACCGCGAAAAATAGCCGAAATGATTGGGCAATCGCGACCTTCGCGATATAAAAGCTGAAATGATAGAGCATCGCGGAAATAAAATAATAGTATAAAAAAATGAAATGAATGAAACCAATGCTCTACAGGTGAGATCACATCGATCCCTGTATACAATCCAGGGGCACAAACAAAGAGGGAACCATACCTTCCCAATATGCTACACCATCAAACGGAGCCACGGCATAGTCCCTAGTTCCAAATCTCAATGGCAACATCTACAGTCTGGAGACCAACAACGGTATGCCTCCTCATTCCAGCAGGACATAGATGCTACACCATCAAACGGAGCCACGGCATAATCCCTAGTTCCAAATCTCAATGGCCACATCTACAGCCTGGAGACCAACAACGGTGTGCCTCCTCATTCCAGCAGGACATAGATGCAACACCATCAAACAGCGGAGCCACGGCAAAGTCCCTAGTTCCAAATCTCGACGGTTCACCAACAACCTAGAGACAACCGCGACATTCGTCTCGATATAGAGGACGCAATGCCAGCAAACGAAGCAAAGGCCAAATTCCTAGCTTCAAGGTCTTAACGGCAAGTCATATAAAGCCTGAAAGACAACCGGAGATCGTCTCACACCAGTGCGGAATGGTCACCACCTCGACGTTCGTCTCGACACAGCAGACGCAACATCATCAAACAGTGGAGCCACGACAAAGTCCCTAGTTCCAAATCTCGACGGTTCACCAACAACCTAGAGACAACCGCGACATTCGTCTCGATATAGAGGACGCAATGCCAGCAAACGAAGCAAAGGCCAAATTCCTAGCTTCAAGGTCTTAAAGGCAAGTCATATAAAGCCTGAAAGACAACCGGAGATCGTCTCACACCAGTGCGGAATGGTCACCACCTCGACGTTCGTCTCGACACAGCAGACGCAACATCATCAAACAGCGGAGCCACGGCAAAGTCGCTAGTTCCAAATCTCGACGGTTCACCAACAACCTAGAGACAACCGCGACATTCGTCTCGATATAGAGGACGTAATGCCAGCAAACGAAGCAAAGGCCAAATTCCTAGCTTCATGGTCTTGACGGCAAGTCATATAAAGCCTGAAGGACTATCGGAGATCATCCTACACCAGCGTGGAGTGGTTATGACTCATTGGGGCTCTCCAAAATGAGCTTAAGCTCAAGTAAAAAGTGACATGGAATATCCCTACGCTTGCTCTTTCGACGGTAATACTACCTGGAAGATTACTTGAAGACGTCTTGTCCATCCCCCGAAGGGATCAGAGACACGACAGTCGCAAGGCTACTCGAACAGCAAGATCGCCTATCGAGGAATACATCAGCCAACGCGACGGTACGACGGACAAAACCCTAAGTACCACAGACCCTAACGGACCTCTGTCGTAAAGAGCAGAGGTTAACTGCGACGTTAGGATATTCTTGCGAGAAATGCTCGATTCGTCTCGACTCGTGAGGAAATTGGTGTCTTTGCGAGAAATGCTCGATTCGTCTCGACTCGTGAGGAAAAGCCTTAGGCAGCGGGGATTAAAAAAAAACTGTTTCCTAAGCATTGGGGCCCTGCAAGTCGTCCTAAAACGGACTCTTGCACACTATTCACGGGTCTCACTTTCCAAAGTCGAATCTCGACAAGGAGGGAAACAACCGCTCACGAGTCCTCTCGACTCGTAAGAGGGAAAATTCTCTTATAAGATCCTTACGACTTGTAAGAGAAAACACACTTAGGAATCCTCACGATTCATAAGGAGAAAATACACCTACGAGATCCTCTCGACTCGTAGGGAGAAAAGTCTTTATGAGACCCTCACGGCTCATGAAGTTGAAAAGCCTTAGGTAGCAGACCTGAACCTGCTTCCTAAGCCATCACTACTCCCCAAGATGTTCAAGATAGAATGTTATATGTCGCTTACAGGCTATGCTTATTTAAAGAATGTGCCAGTAACAAAGCAGAAAATAAAAGGAAGGAGGCAAAAGAGTTTTCATTCATACTTGGAAAGTTTTACATCAATAAAGAAATAAACAACAACATTATTGAAATGTTTACAACGGTATAACCTCGGACCCAGGACATGGGTTGAGGAATTCGAAAGTAACCTTATCTAAAACTTTCCAAGCCTGGCGAACCATCCTGGTGTGCTTTCTTTCGCGAGCACGAGCGTCGGGGTCCCCACTGATGTCCTCCTCCTTCCAATAAGCAGCGAGTATGGCAGACTGTTGGAAGGCCTGGTGTAGGAGATCGACAAGATTGTCTCGCCGTCTCTTCGAGATTAAGTTCATCAGGTACACCGAGTGCATCTTATTCTCGGCGGCATCCAACGCCCTAAGCGGCACACCGGAACAGAATAAGGGAAGCGCTTCCCAGATGGCTCCCACGATAAGCTTCAGGAGAGAGGAACGTCGGGGAAGTAATTGACCGTTGTATGCGTCGAAGCGACTCATGATCTCGGCACACTCGGCATTAGTAAATTCTCGATTTTGGGAACGGCTGAGTCGGCGGATGTCCCCGTAGGAGATAATCTCGTCGAGGTCGTACATGTGGGCGTCCATCACTCCTATAAAAGAAGATAGACAAAAATCAGAAACTCTTAAGAGTTCTGCTATATGATTTAAAAGGAGCAAAGCTCCATTAATGAATCAAGAAATTATAAATGAAATCTTTCAGAGAGCAGAACTCTATTGATGGAATCCTAACAGGATTCTCTTTAGTTCTCTTTAGATCCTTTTAGAGCAAAGCTCTGCTAAGTGAAACCCTAAATGGGTTTTCTTTAGATCAGGGATCTATTGAGAGCAAGGCTCTGTCAATGAAAATTAATTTAATTTAATTAAAATTTTTACCTAAAAAGTGTTTTCTAAAGAAATTCTAACTCTTGGAGTTCTTGAAGGCAAGAGCAAGGCTCTGAAGTTTTGAAAGTAAAAATCTTAAAAGATGATGATCATCTGTGGAGGACCAAATGTTCTATTTATAGGCATCAAATGCCCTTTCAATTTCCAAGAGTTGCCGCGACGGTTGGAATTCTGCCACCGCTGCGCTCACGTTTGGAAGGCTACGTAAGCGCAACGGTGGGGGGGGGCATTTGTTTACCCCAATCAGAGCAAAGCTCTGTTCAAATTCCAAGGCGGGAAACGAAGCAACGCTTCTGTTTCTCCCAATCAGAGCAAAGCTCTGTTTTGAAAATTAAAGTGAAAATTAAAATTAAAATAAATGAAGCAACGCTTCAGATCCCCTGCGCTGCGCGCAGAATGCCACGTGTCAAAATCAGGCACGCCAACGCAGGGAGCGCACCTAATCAGAGCAAGGCTCTATTTAAAATAAAATTAAAAGAAGCAACGCTTCAGATGCGCTGCGCCCTGCGCTGCGCGACACGTGTCAAGCGCTGGTGCGTTTGCGCCAAACAGAATTAAAATTCCAGTAAGATTCTTCTGTTCTTGTTAAAACAAGAAGATTGTCTTCTGTAAAACAGAAGCCCTTGGATCAAACATCCAACGGTCGGGAAAATTCCCCAAATCACTCAGAGAATGATCTCTTTAACAAATTTAACAAATTAATGGGCACTATATAAAGGCCCCTAGACCCCAACTCCAAAACACAACACAGAGAGAAAAACATTGACAACACAGAGAGAAAAATAGAGAATTCCTCTAAAGAATTTTGAGAAGAGCTCAAAGAAAGAAAAGGTAAAAAACCTTTAGTAAAAGAAGAACTTCTTCTGAGAAGATCAAGATCTTAAAATAAAAAGAAAAGATCAAATAATAAGAATAAAAATAAGAAGATCATTTGATCTACACAAAGGCATTGCCTTTTTTTTATGAACCATTGGTTCTGGAATCTTAAAGATTCTTTTCTTGAATCCAAAATTGGATCAAGATATTAAAACAGTGCCTTGCACTTGCAAATCTGCACTGTTGCGCTCCTGGGTTGGCGCAAACCACCAGAGAGCGCCACGTGTCAGCTCCAGAACCATTTGCGCTATGCGCTTTTAAGATAGAGCATTGCTCTCTGAAATTGGCGCAACTCACCAGAGCGCGCCACGTGTCAGCAGCGCAACAGCGCAGCGCACTGCGCTTGCGCTCACCAGAGCGTGACACGTGTCACCTTCACATTGGCGCAAAGCACCTGACAGGCCACATGGCCACTGTCAGTTTGATTAATGCACTGCATTATCTACAGAAGGGCCAAGCCCAATTAAAAAAAGAGCCTAACAGGCCAAATAAAATGCAATGCATTACTTTAAAAAGGGCAGAGCCCAAACAAAAACAGATGCTGTGCATCATTTAAAAGGGATAAAGCCCAAATCAAAAGACTTAGCAGGCCAAAATAAAATGCAGTGCATTATTAAACAGGGGCAAAGCCCTAGCACAGACCTTATAGGCCAAAAATAAAAACGTTGAATATTCTCAACTGGACTTAACCCAAACATGGCCGTAAGTCCTCAAATTAAATTGACTGAGCACGGCTGCTCCCTTAAATCAATTTACATCCAGTTCAAGGGTACATCTCCGAACTCCTCTGACACCTATCGTTGTAATCCCTCAACGACGTCAGAGAGGTGACGGGTCCCGACAACCACACATCAATATGGACTAAAGCGTCCTTAAACTCCTGGACTCAAGCGTCCTTAAATTTTCGGACTCAAGCGTCCTTAAACCAACTCATGGACTCAAGCGTCCTTAAACTCCTGGATTCAAGCGTCCTTAAACTCCCGGACTCAAGCGTCCTTAAACAAATGGACCACTATGTCCCTAAACTGGAGATGGACCACTATGTCCCTAAACTGGAACAAAAGAGCCCCCAAATGCTCTTTTGTCGGATCTAAATGATCCCGTTTAAGTTGATCTTAGCCTCAAATATGGCTAACGTATCCTTAAACCGTCAAACAGACTTTAGTCCCAAATTGGACTATAGATCCCCCAATCGACTTTGGTTCAAGGGTACATCTCTGAACTCCTCTGACACCTGTCGTTGTAATTCTTCAACAACATCAGAGAGGTGACGGGTCCCGACGGCCATACATTAAATATGGACCACTATGTCCCTAAACTGGAACAATAGAGCCCAAACGCTCTTTTATCGGATCTAAACGATCCCGTTAAGTTGATCTTAGTCTTAAACTGGACTAACGTATCCTTAACAAACGTTTAAGTTGATCTTAGCCTCAAATACGGCTAACGTATCCTTAAACCAAAACCCCAAACCCAAATCTAAGAAAATACGGATTTGGACTAATCCATGTCCTACGGGCGACGACATAAATTAGTCTCCGTATACAATCCACGGGCAACCACAAAAAAAACAAACACCCACGACACGAAGTGAAATTATGGAGAAGGAGAAAGTTGTTACCGCGATGCGGTAGCGTAATTAACTGCAGGGGCTTGCGCCTGCAGGGAAGAGCGTCCCCACAATCAAAAACCCCTCAAGCGAGGGGGAATCTGATGAAGTCTGCTACATCGGCCGCATCCGTCTAAACCTCCGATACACGGTGCCATAAATCAACTTGGCATCTTCGGAGAGGTGGACGGATAAAACCAAATAGCATCTGCCCCGAATCTCAGGCAAGACGTCCATGTCTTGGCCGCCGTTCGGAGGAGAACAACGCCTTGCTTATGGACTCCGCAAATATCCCCGATGAGACACTAGTAAGTGTGGAGGGGGTTGATAAAACTGTTGTTCCTACCACGGAGCTCCCATCGGTGATTTCCGTTCCCCCGGTGCTTGCTCCCCCGGAAGAGGCATCTTCATTGGTCGTGGATTCAATAGATCTTTTTAGGGACGGCCCGGAGGCTAAGGGACAGGTAGTCGGGGCCACTGTCCTTTCATTGGAGCCCGCAGTGGTGGCCGCCGCTCCTCAGCTGGAAGTTGTTACACCGGCTCACGTCCCCGATGATGTGCCTGGGGGTATGGAAGAGGCTGCCGAAGCTGCTATCCCTCCTGTTCAGAGCGGGAGGAGTATCGAAGGTAGCCTTCTATATTTTATATCAATAATCTCTCCATTATCTGAACCTTCCTGTCTTTCCAGAACTGTGTGGATTGGCGGCGTCCATCGTGGACTTGTCCCCCAGGAAGTCTTTCCGGCGTCTGTTAGAGATGGCCGCTCCGCAGGTGATATCTCCTCAACGCATCGTCCTCTCTTCCGGGAAAAGTTAGCGTTATTTGCCTCTCCTCATGGCATTATTATTATTTCATATAATAACACTGGTGTCTTCTACAGTTCTGGAAGTTGACGACGAAGTTAAGATTCTTGATGGGCCTGGGGAGCCTTTAGACCCTTCTTGCATGACCGTGGGTAAGTAGAGTTTCAATGTTGTTCCACCCGCTCTTTACTTGCGAGTCTCGCCGATTGTTTTCTATGAATCTTAACAGCTTTGCCAGTTCTTACCACGCTGGAATCTCGCATCGTGATGCCGCCCGACCCCTACGCTCTACGTGCCTCGGAACGGATGGCAAAGCTAAGCCTTCACTCCTTGTCAGCTCTGATCGAAGACCTTCGTGCTGGCAGTCTGATCACGGCCAAAGCATTTGCCACTGAAGCCAACGGTTCTCTTCCCTTTCTTGCTACTTACTATAGTGAAACATTGGTGCAAGTCTGGGTTGAGTTCTGTCGTCAGGTGGAGGCTTGCTTGCATAGTCTTGAATGTACACGCCTTCCTTCAGAGGTTGTGGCTGCAAAGGCGAGCTTACGGGGACTGATTGAGCGGTGTGCTGCGAATATGTTGTCATGCGAGAAGAAGCTCAGCCAAAAATTTTCGGAGAGGAAGCTGGCTTCAACTGCACTGAGGGAACTTCAAGCTAATCTTGCGGCCAAGACCACTCGGGCGTGTGAACTTTGGCGGGTGCTTCAAGAAGCTATCAGAGAGGTGGTAGCCATTGATAAAGCCGTCATTTTTACTCGTGAAATGGTCGAAACTCATAAAGTTACTGAAAAAGATCTTGAAGTCGGCTTGCCTCCTATCAGGCTCAGCAATCTCAAGCGGAGGCCCGTCTCTTAGCGATAATGAATCATGAGGTTGAGGCCCAGCGGAAAAAGGATGAATTGGCAAATCTATTGAATCGTCCTCCAGCTTGAAGAATTGTATACTTTTCTTTTTATTTTTCTTTTGTACATACTCCTGAATGAGAGTATTTTTTGATTCTTTCATAAATTGTACTTTGTATTCATTTTGATTCATGAATAAAAGACATATTTTGTTTCATGATGGTGTGTTCCTTTTAGTAAATGCATTCTGTGGATAATCTGTTTCAATTTCCTTGTAGGAAAGCGATGGCTTAGGAGTCAGGTTCAGATCTGCCTCCTGAGGCTTTCCAACTTTATAAGCCGTGAGGGTCCCATAAAGGTATTTCTCCTTACGAGTCGTGAGGATCTTGTAAGTTTAATTTCTCCTTAAGAATCGTGAGGATTCCTAAGTGTGTTTTCTCTTGAGAGTCGTAAGGATCTCACAAAAGAGTTTTCTCCCTTAAGTGATGGATGAGGTTGACATTATCCACATTTCACTGAGTCAAAGGTTGTTCTGGCCATTTCCCACGGGGTTAAGATCGACTTTAGCCGTGTTCTATGGGACCAGGATTTGCTCTGGACGCTTCCCATGGGGTCAGGATTGACATTAGCCGTGTTCCGCAAGGACCAGGATCCGCTCTGGACGCTTCCCACGGGGTCAGGATTGACATAAGCCGTGTTCCACGAAACCAGGATTTGCTCTGGGTGCTTCCCACGGGGTCAGGATTGATATAGCCGTGTTCCGCAAGGACCAGGATCTGCTCTGGACGCTTCCCACGGGGTCAGGATTGACATAAGCCGTGTTCCATAAAACCAGGATTTGCTCTGGGTGCTTCCCACGGGGTCAGGATTGACATAGCCGTGTTCCGTAAGGACCAGGATCCACTCTAGACGCTTCCCACGGGGTCAGGATTGACATAGGCCGTGTTCCACGAAACCAGGATTTGCTCTGGATGCTTCTCACGGGGTCAGGATTGACATAGCCGTGTTCCGCAAGGACCAGGATCCGCTCTGGACGCTTCCCACGGGGTCAGGATTGACATAGGCCATGTTCCATGAAACCAGGATTTGCTCTGGATGCTTCCCATGGGGTCAGGATTGACATAGCCGTGTTCCGCAAGGACCAGGATCCGCTCTGGACGCTTCCCACGGGGTCAAGATTGACATAGGCCGTGTTCCACGAAACCAGGATTTGCTCTGGATGCTTCCCACGGGGTTAGGATTGACATAATCCATGTTCCACGAAACCAGGATTTGCTCTGGATGCTTCCCACGGGGTCACGATTGACATAGCCGTGTTCCGCAAGGACCAGGATCTGCTCTGGACGCTTCCCACGGGGTCAGGATTAACATAGGCCGTATTCCACGAAAGCAGGATTTGCTCTGGATGCTTCCCATGGGGTCAGGATTGACATAGCCGTGTTCCGTAAGGACCAGGATCCGCTCTGGACGCTTCCCACGGGGTCAGGATTGACATTAGCTGTGTTCCGTAAGGACCAGAATCCGCTCTGGACGCTTCCCACGGGGTTAGGATTGACATAAGCCGTGTTCCACGGAACCAGGAGGGGTTGACTCTCGGTTGTCTGTGCATCGTCGAGTCATGGAACTGGGAACTTCGCCGCAGCTCCGATTTGTTGATGTTGCGTCTGTTGTAATGAGACGAATGTTGAGATGATCTCTAGGCTGTCTGTGAACCGTCAAGACTTGGCTCTTTTTCGGATGGAGCCTGGGAGGGAAGGTGTGATTCCTTCTTTGTTTGTGCTCCTGGATTGTATACAGAGATCGATGTGATCTCACATGTAGGGCAAAAGTTTTATTTTATATATTTTTCTTTCCACGATGCTCTATCATTTCAGCTTTTATATCGCGAAAGTCGCGATTGCCCAATCATTTCGGCTATTTCTCGCGGTGCCCAATCATTTCGGCTATTTGTTTTTGTTTACTCGCTGCTTTTTATTGCGAGTTGCCTAATCATTTCTGCTATTTTGCATGCATACACTTTTACTTGCTGATTTGCAAGTTGCCCAATCATTTCGGCTATTTCATTTGCATTTGTGGCTCGCTGGCTTTTCGCTGCGAGTTTTGGGATTTGACACCGATTTCGGCATCAGCATCGCTACAACTGGGATATTGCTAGGAGCGAATCATCATCTGCCTCTGTCGATGTCGAACAAAGGTGGCTTAGCGAACAGGGTTAGGATCCTGTCGACTAAGGCTTTTAACTTTACGAGCCGTAAGGGTCTCATAAAGGTATTTCTCCCTACGAGTCATGAGGATCTCGTAGGTGCGTTTTCTCCTTAAAAATCGTGGGGATTCCTAAGTGTATGGTCTCTTATAAGTCGTAAGGATCTTACAAGAGTATTTTCTCTTTATAAGTCAAGAGGACTTGCAAGGGTTGTTCACCATGTAAACATATCCCTAGTCGCGGGTCGGACTTTGTTAGGGAGATGTTTATTCGCGCCTGTGGATTTATACAAGGGTCGATATCGAGACGCTTGTAGGGCAAAATTGGAGGTTGTGATGGCTTAAGAACAGGTTCAGATCCTTGTAATTTAAGGCTTTTGAATCTTATGAGCCGTGAGGGTCTCATAAGAGGGTTCTCCTTACGAGTCGTGAGGATCTCGCAAGTGTAATTTCTCCTTAGGTATCATGGGGATCCCTAAGTGTGTTGCTCCCTTGTGAGTCGTAAGGATCTCACGCAGGTGGTTTCTCCTTACAGGGTCAAGCGGACCTTGCAAGTGTCTTTTAACGAGATTGTGCCCTTTCGGGTTTTCACAAAACTCGCCGGTAGCCCTACTGATTTTACTCACGGAGCCCTTTCGGGTTTTCATCCGTGCCCACATTGCTTATGGACATACCTGTTCCCTTTTTATTTATTTTTTTTTGTTAGCCTTGGGATGCTGCGGTCCGTAGTAGTTTATCGACGTCTCGGTCAACAGCCAGTTTTAGGACATAGTGGTCCATCGTTAGTTTAAGGATGTTTCGGTCCGTAGCCGGATACTACTTATAGAGTTTGGGCTTAGGAAGATAGCGAGCGGACATAGGCATCGTCATCTATCGTTAACCTAGGCCGTGACTCGTCAGGCGTAGTATTTTTTTAGGAAGCGACCGTTTATTGGCCTGAAAGGTCTTTCACCATGCATGTCCATGAGTAGATAGGCTCCACCCTGGTAAACTTTGTCTATGATATACGGGCCTTCATAGTTCGGCTCGAATTTCCCCCGCTTGGCACGATTGGGGATCATAGGTCTCTTGACCACTAGCATGAGTTCGCCTTGGCAGAATGTTCTCGGCCTAGTCAATCTCTCGTATGAACGCGTCATCTTCGCTTTATAAGCCTTCAAGTTTTGCTGCGCTATGAGCCGGGCTTCATCAAGGGCATCGAGCTCCCCAAGCCGAAGGTGAGCATTTTCTTCGTCTGTTAGCTCGTAGTGAACTGCCACTCGTAGAGAGAGTAACTCTATCTCGAGGGGGAGTACCGCTTCTATGCCGAATACCAATGCATACGGCGTCGTGTTCGTGGCTGTTTTGAACGTAGTTCGATACGCCCAGAGAGCTTCATGCAGTCTCTCATGCCAGTCCTTCTTATTTCGAGACACCGTCTTTTTCACGATCTTCGTCAAGGTCTTGTTTAAAGCCTCAGCTAGACCGTTAGCTCGAGGATTACAGACCGAAGAGTATCTCCAGTCTATGTTATGCTGTTGTGCGAAGCGGCTGATCTTATGGCTTCTGTAGGCCGGCCTGTTATCGGAGATGATCCGTCGCGGAGTTCCAAACCGATAAATGATGTGTGTCTTGAAGAAATGGAGGATATTCTCCATCTTCAATTCTCTTATTGGTACTGCTTCTGCCCACTTGGAGAAGTAATCGGTCGTTGCCAATATGAACCGGTGTCCTCTGGACGATGCTGGTTCGATGGGCCCGATTATGTCAGTTCCCCACATTTCGAATAGCCAGCTAGCTACCGTCGGATGTAGTGGATTTGGATGCTGGTGGATAAAGTCCCCGTGAATTTGGCACGAGTGGCACTGCTTCGCGTATCCGAGACAATCTTGGATCATCGTGGGCTAATAGTAGCCCATCCTTTTGATCTTCAATTTCATCTTCGGCCCGGCTTGGTGAGAACCGCATAGTCCGCCGTGAGTTTCTTGGATGACTCTCCTTGCCTCTTCAGGTCCCAGGCATCTCAGCCATAAAGAGTCAAACGATCTCTTATACAGAGTATCATTGACGAATGCAAAAGAAAGAGCTCGTTTCATGAGCCGATGTCTTGAGGATGCATCTTCAGGTGTTCGACGGGATTTGAAGTAGTCTATAAAGACTTCTCTCCAATCCTTAGCTTTTTCATGGTCTTTTATTTGTAGGGCCATTTGTTCAGTCGCTCCCTTTTCTTCGGAAGATTCCGGGGATATTTCTGCTGGTGCGAGAACCCGACGGCTTTGTACCACGATCCTCACATCATCGAGGTTCTCGTCGGCCAGTTCTTTAGCGAGCTTGGCTAGTGTATCCGCCTTGCTATTTTCTGCACGCGGTATGCTTTCCACCATGTAGGAAGAGATTCGAGTCAGCAGTTGCTGTACTCTCTCGCCGTACTTCACCAACTCAGGCTTGCATGTTTGATAGTTGCCATTTACTTGACTAATGATCAGTTGGGAGTCTCCGTATATGAGGAGGTTCTCAATTTCCATGTCGACGGCGATCTCGAAACCTGCTATCAAAGCTTCATATTCGGCTTCGTTGTTTATTCTCGGCTCTGTCAAGGAGAAGGCAAAACGCATTATCCCTCCTTGTGGAGTCACGAAGATGAGGCCTACCCCTGACTTGATTATGGGGGTACTTTGTTTGCGCTTCTCATGGAAGATGCTCCATCAAAGTAAAGTTCCCACTGGGTATCATTCTCTCTGCTCTCCCCGTCGATCGTGTCAAACACATGTTCGTCTGGCAATTCGCAGTTCAAGGGAGAGTCGGCAGGTATCGGATGCTCAGCGAGGAAGTCGGCGATGGCCTGGCCTTTCACTGCTTTGAGGGGTCAATAAGTTATCGAGAATTCTATCAAGAGCAGGGCCCATTTAGCGTGCCGTCCCGTTAATATGGCCTTTGACATCAAATATTTGAGAGGATCCACCTTTGATATGAGATGGACCTCATGTGCCAACGCATAGTGTCTGAGCTTCGTTATCGCGAAGATCAATTCCAGGCAGTGTTTTTCGATGGGGGAGTAGTTGCTTTCTGCCCCTAGTAGAACTCGACTCAAGTAGTAGAGGGCTCTCTCTTTCCCTTGGTTGTTTTCTTGTGCCCACAGCGCGCCTAAGGAACCTTCGAGGGCTGTTGTATACAGGACGAGAGGTTTTCCTTTAACAGGAGCGGCCAGTACTGGCGGATTCTGCAGGTATTGCTTGATTTCGTTCAGTGCACTTTGGCATTTGTGATCCCAGACGAAAGGGGTTCTTGTAAGTCCACGGTAGCGCCCCGGCCGTCTAACAGACGCCAAATGCGGAACAAAAACTTTTTACAACTGGCGCTATCGCGTACTATAACCTGGATCTGCCATTAAAGCTAAACTAACAAACTACAAAGTGGGTAGAAGAGTTATACCGAACGATCCGAGTCCTTCGGTCTTCAACCATCATCCCATGCTTTGTTGCGGCTGCTCTGATCTCCGGAATCTCCAGTCTTCTCGTCCAGGTGGCACCACGTCGACGGATCTTTAAACGGGCTCCCGCCTCTGAACCGAGGCAACTCGGTCGTCAAGTTTGCTAAAAGAGACGACCAAGATGAAGTAGAGAATGAGTAGAACACTTTGTCTCGTTACGTCCAAGGCTATGGACGAACGGTTAATGAAGTTGCCTTTTGGATCGAATGGAAATGAGAAGTGGATCACATCTAATTTCTATGCACCAAAACTTATATCTTTTTTCAATCAACAAGTGAAAGAGTGTAACAAGAGGAGGGGAGGGGGCCGGCCATCATATAGGAAGAGGGGGTGAGTGTAGGAGCAAGGTGGGTGAGTGTAAGCAAATCTTATCATGAGAAAATATCTAAGCACAAAGTATGAACACATTAATGTAACTAATGAATCATCACCCGTAGTCACCAAAACATTAATGGAACAATTAATGCAACCATGAGTCGCTAATCCACCTCACCATCCTAGAAGCTTCCACACACATGACTCACCTCATGACTCACCCTCAAGGAGAAAAGATAAATCCGCATTTAACCGAATGTTAAATACGGCCGATAGAAAACTGGAAACTGGCAACTTCCAAAAGTGATCCTGAAACGTGCAAATGCAAATGCAACTGAGACAAAGATATTATATCGACACATACCCACATTTGTATTACGACCGAATACAAATGCAACTGAGACAAAGATATTATATTTACACAGTATAATACTGGGTTTCGGCTTAAACCAAAGCCTACCAGTATTATCTGCCCGAAAAATGACACGTGCGAAAACGCACGTGCATTTTCCGAACCTTGCCATAAAACCATACGGTCTCTACAACGTTTCGCCCGAACTTGGGAAAGTGTCTGTGGGGGACTCTAATGACTCATCAACACACTGGCACTGGGTATAACCACTAGCACGTCAGAGGTATAAGCTGTACGTAACGGTTGCCTATGTACTGATCGGAAGGGAAGCTGACGAGCGAACTCGTCCATAAACCCTACTGAGCCTAACAGTGACAATATACATACAGCCCGGTCCGTTCGTCTAAAGAGTATCGCATATCGAGTCTATGGGGGTGGATAAAGTCAGACCCCTAATAAAGCGATAATTCGTGTCGGTATGAAGCCCATCACTACCTGAGAAACTACTGATCCAAATCAGTAATTCTCCACTACCTTGGCCAAGGATTTCTAGTGATGGCCACCTGTGCACTGTGCGACATCAACTCCCAATACCGGGAGAGACGAATCCCCGACGATCCGCTCACTGCCTCCATGTGGCTCGGGACTGTACCCAAAAAATACCTGTTTGCACAACTCCTTTGTGCGTGGTAGGGTAGGAATCAAAGCATAGTGGGAACTCACACGAGACAAATGACGATCTCAGGTCGACAAACTAACCTGTACACATGTCACCAGGGAACTGCTATCTGACGATATGTATAATACCAACTAGCATATTCCCGGCGAGTCCTGTCCGGTGTACTCATAACCCAATGAGCACCTGTATACATCTTAGGTGAATCAAATGACACCAATGGTTTGTGAGACCGGCCACCGCCCCTCGTCGGGGTCTCGACTGTATACACTAGTCTACTCTAGAGTATCGATGCCCTGTCTCGAAACTCCCACGACTAGGGACACTTTAAGGATGTGCTTATAGACTCCAGCTCCCACGTATATGATCGCCATCATACTGCTGATAGTCAAGCAAGAATCCTATGGGCTCTATCATCATACAATAGTGAACTAAAGCATGTATACGATGATAAAGACAAACCGGATAGCATACTATCATCTCGAGCAAGACTGTCACATCGGTATAGGTCCTGCCTCAATCATTGCAATCACGTACCTGCGATCCAATAATTGACTTTGAGGGCACTATCTCCAACAATCTCCCACTTGCACTTAAGGCTAATTATTGCGATGTCGCATACTCACAGTCCGTGTGATACCGAATATCCAACTCCTCTACTAATCAGTTTCACAAAGCTAGTTTGTAAAACTCTTGTGTTCGAGAAATAGCCTTAGTGAGTGGATCCGCCTTGATGTTTCTTTCTATGTCTCTCTTAATCTCAAGTTCGCGGAGAAATCCATCTCCCGAATCGAGTAATACCTGTCTTAGAATATATCTGAATATCTGATGGGACCTAGTTCATACATGAACTATAAATCCAAACTTCTTAGACTGTATCGATCACTGAACCTAATCAGTATCCAGCACCATGCCTCCCACAATATCCTCTTGGACCACCTGTCCATAATACTGTCCCTCGTCAGAGGGAAAAACTATAACTCTGACAATCACTCTGTCATCCATGTCACCTTTGAAGCCTGGAATGATAACTGTCTCCCGAAGGAGGCTGCCGTCATTAAATCCGTAGAATATGCACTTATGTTCTAAAACTGCTTCCTTATGTTTCTTCAGGATTGGATTAATATAAACTTACCGCATCAAGTGCAATAACAACATCTGGTGTGGTACTTGACATCTCATGATTGACTCAATTGCCTAAGCAAGTGATCTGCCAATCATGCACATCCCTCTCTCCTTTAGTCTCTAAGACACCTTTTAGAGAGGGTGACTCCATCACCTGTAGGTACACCACCATGCCAGGAGTCATCTATTCTAAAATACTATTAGAATACTGTCAAAGTACCTACATTGGGAAACTACCCAAATCAAGATCTAAAACCATAGATCTAGAAACCAGAATGTCAGATATTATATCCATGTCCTTTGTGAAGAAACAACTGTGTGACGACCAAAGTACAACCGATTGTAGTACATGAATTTTACTTCCTACTCTGTGTATGTCATCCAAATACCAGGACATCACACCCTACTACTTTCTTAACAGATCCATCCCCTATTCTGATGAAGTCAAACCCATGATTGTCACATCAAAATTAGATGATCTTATCTCCGCTATATCTGCTCAAGCCTATAGACATAAGCTACTTGCCCACTATGCTTCCGCTGCTCCCATTGACTACGATAACCCTCTGGCAGAATAATATCTATGTATACTTCTAAAGCTAGTTTAGAATGACATTATACTTATCCTTTTGCCGGGTCTCATAGTCTGGAACAACAGTAGTATCAAGTCTGGGTAAACAAGAACCTCCCTGTCACCGTCCTTGAGGCTACCTGAGTACCTCTCGGGTGTTTGAGGTTACCCACCATATCTGCGGAGTGGCTATTGGAATGTCAAACCTGATTGAATATATAGATCCTATTAAATCTTCCGTAATCGTTTGCGGTTCTGGAATTACTTCCAGTTCTACCATACTCCCACTACTGTTTTCTGAAAAAATCCATTTTAATAAAACTGTGGTGAGTCAAGAACAATATCACTATTGATCTTCCAGATGGTAGAAATGTCAACCTTCGACAAAGCCAGGGTCAACCCACAAACTGCCATTACAGAAACGTGCCTTGATCTATCCAGTGTCTGGTTTTAAGCATAAGCTGGACAACTCCCCTTACCTTAACATCGTTAAGATACGAACCATTCTATATATAATATAGAAATAGAGGCACTAATTTAATTGGAACCAGATTCAAAACATGCAGCTGTCTCCAGTGCATATCTACTTAATGGAGAGAGGTTAATCAGCATTACTCAACTTAGGAATCCATCCAATTATGAGTAACCCGAAAGAGAAACAAGTTTCTCAAAACCATTACTATCATCTGAATACTAATCACAAGAATCTATATCTTCGATCTCTTTGAAGAATCCCGATACTTGCGATATCTGGTTCTCTACTTTATTCTTATACCCATAACTTCTCAAAACTTAGACATTGTATTTCTACGAAACACTTGTCTAAAAACTAGAGAAGTCACAAGTAAACAGAACATAGTACGAGGACCTACCCTTTTGTCCTGACGGACACTGGACAACATACAATACTCTGTATAAGTCCGCTGAGTTGAATAACTCAAAACCTATGCGTCGTAGGTTGAAAACTGTACCCAGGCGATTTCCTCAAATATCACAAATTACAACGAATTCCGATATAATGAGGATGATCACCTAATTCCCAATAACTTACTTCCACTCATCATCTGTAAAAACCATACAGATATGAGAATGAAACCTGGTAAATACATACCCTGGAGTAAGTATCTAATCGGGAAAATAGTTTTCTTTTAACAATGCGCAGTGAAACTGAAACATTAAAAATGTCTCGTAGGGATATCCTGGTATTCCTAGTAATGCCTCTTCCATAAACCAATTCATGACTATAACCGTATATTTCTTTGCCATCTCTCCAAATCCCTTTATTTGTCTTTAGTCGTTACCTTCTGTACACCTTCGTTAGGCTAAATGGTTTTCTTCCTTCCCTACCGTTCGGCACCAGCCTATGGTTTGGAAGAAGACTATCCAGTAAGCATAATAGGTGTACCCTCCAAAACCAAGGAGTACTCGCAACTTGAGAGAAGGTGATGATAAAAGACAACTGAATAATACCTTATTCTATTAAAGGTAAAATAGGAGTGGCGATGAAGTACGCGGTTTGGTTGTGAATGATAACAGTCGCAATTTACTTTGCCCTCTTTCTAATCCCTTTATCTTGTCTTTATATATTACCTTCTGCACACCCTACTTAGGCTAATTGGTTTTCTTCATTCCCTACCTTTCGGCACCAGCCTATGGTTTGGAATAAGACTATCCAATAAGCGTAATAGGTGTACTCTCCTAAACTGAGGAGCCCTCGCAACCTGAGAGAAGGTGATAATAAAAGACAACTGAATAAACCAATTCTATTTCTCCTAAACCTGGATCCATCCCCGAAGAAGTCCCTTCGAGTTCGTATATAACCATACGATGGATCTATCCAATGGAAGTGGATATCCGTAGTAATACGGGGTGTTCTGAGAAAAGCAAAGGGTAAAAGAAGGAGCGGCAATGACTTATGCAACTCGGACAATCCAAAAGTCTGTATTTTAAGAAGGTTCGGTCAACTTGGTCACTGAGTCATAGTCTAGGGTCGGTCAATGTCGCTGCCAAAGAGAAAGAGAAAAGAAACACTCTGCGTGCACTCTAACCTAGATCAGAATGGTTATCACTTTATCCAATCAGGAAACCTCCCATTGTAATCTCAAATTCTCCTCCAAACCTGAAAGAAGAATTAGTCGGGATCACCCGAAGAGTAAACTAACTCATCAGTGAGAATCGGGATCCAACTCTCATCGCATGATAACTTGATGGAAGCCACTCAAGTTATCACACTCCAGAAGGTATGCGCATGCCTAGCAAGTTTCCTGTATGTTTGAAACTCCCGATATGATTTTTGCCCCATACTCTTATGATCGTGACTTTGGCCAACCCATCATAAGTCACATGCCAAGTTCTACCCGTCATCATCCAGGTTAATTTGAACCCACTCGTACATACCCTTGACTTTGGCCAACAAGGTAATACGACTGTCCCAAACCAACGCATCTATCTACGCAACAGATGAATACCCAGCAACTACCAAACACTATGCCTTGACTTTGGCCAAACAAACATAGCTTGAATACTACTGACCATCCATAAGACATGACGGAGGGCTACGGCTGGTTTTTGGCGAAAAACCTTTAACGTAATGAACTTGATCTCGTTGAAGGAAACTGATAGCTTTTTATAAAATATAGTGGCGAAAACCTTTTGCTAAAGAGCTCACTCCCGGTGAAGGGATCTCGGCTCTTTCCTCGTGGAATGAGGTGCTGGATATTCCAACTGAATACCGCGATGCAAAGCAACTTGTAATCGACTATAGTGAAGTTATTACCCTGACGTAAACTTATGCCCAAGGGGTCACTCCCGGTGAAGGGATCTCGGCCCTTGTCTCGTCGAATGAGGTGCAGGATATTCTAACTGAATACCGCTATGCAAAACAAAAGGAAACATCTTTGTAATAACACTTTTTTTTTAAAAATTTGTTCCAACAATATCAAATATAGGTTTGTTTTATCCTTGCATTGATAAGAATCAATGCAGTCCCATCAATCAATCACACCAGAAAATAACGAAAATAAAATGTACGTATATGCCATCCGCATTCGTCACTGGGTCCCGTCATCACCCGTTAGGTTACTTAACTAACGACAGAGCGGGGGCTGGACTAGCGCGGGTGTAAAACATATACAACATCTAATAGTATATATACTAATATACAATAATCGCTCAAGGCGTGATAATATGCAACATTACAGAAAAGTAATAAGCATCACAGAACAATACAGATAATCTGGGATCCCCGGGTTTCACAGAGCCGCTACTGAAACCCGACGTTCCTCTGGTCGTGTGGATAGCCTGTGCAATGAAACCTAGACCCCTACGGGTGCGGCAAGTTACCCGCCAAAACCTGAAGTGAGGTAGTCCCCACAACATAGTGAATGGAACACCCGGCACTTCACGAAATCCGGTAAATTGAGCACCCCTCCTTAGATCAACCTGTACCCCCTATGAGTGCGGCGAATAGTCTGCCAATTCTAGAGTGAGGTCCCTCTGCCTCTCAAAGCCATGAGATACGGACCCGTTGCCCTCCAGAACCCGGCTATCCGTGCACTCCTTCGCGGGATAAACCTAGTACAGAAATAAAAATATGTACAACGGGTACATCGACCTCAACCCGGTCGTGCCCCAAAAGAATATTATACAAACAGGCAGTAACGGCAGTCCACATGTTGGATGCTCGCCCCGCAATATCAAATGTACAAATAAATCCAAACTGCACTACCATTGCACACTGCTATCCACCACGACATATCCACAACATCACAGCACAACACAGAACATCAACGAGAATGTCACGTTCGCAAACCCGTCTAAAAGAACTATAGCAATCAGACGCGGTTTACCGATCAAATGACATTCCCGGTCGGAGATATAATGTAAATACTGTAAACTAACAAGTTTAAAATTTCGATCGACTAAATTTCCCAAAGTGGGCCCCACGTACATCTGCTGTACAGTAACAAAATCTGGGCCCAAAAGAACTATGTCAAAAACCATAAATTCCACATCAAAGCCTACTGAAGAATTTTGACGCACTGTTCCCACAGTACTGCCGCGGTTCCGCGGTCAAACCCTAGGTTTGACCGCGGATCAGCGGCGGTCATGTGGGATCACGTGCTCAAAATTTACCAGTATTCTTAGAAAACCCTGCTTAGCTTTCTGTGATATGTAAAATTATTTTTAGGCCCTTTAAAAAATCGACAGAAACTCAGGTGCTGAAAAAATGTGATTTTCGAAATTCGGTTCGATCGATGTTTTAAACGTGTTAGCATAAGTTAGTATAGCTTAATGGTGAGGCTCTGATACCACTGTAAGTCCACGGTAGCGCCCCGGCCGTCTAACAGACGCCAAATGCGGAACAAAAACTTTTTACAACTGGCGCTATCGCGTACTATAACCCGGATCTGCCATTAAAGCTAAACTAACAAACTACAAAGTGGGTAGAAGAGTTATACCGAATGATCCGAGTCCTTCGGTCTTCAACCATCATCCTACGCTTTGTTGCGGCTGCTCTGATCTCCGGAATCTCCAGTCTTCTCGTCCAGGTGGCACCACGTCGACGGATCTTTAAACGGGCTCCCGCCTCTGAACCGAGGCAACTCGGTCGTCAAGTTTGCTAAAAGAGACGACCAAGATGAAGTAGAGAATGAGTAGAACACTTTGTCTCGTTACGTCCAAGGCTATGGACGAACGGTTAATGAAGTTGCCTTTTGGATCGAATGGAAATGAGAAGTGGATCACATCTAATTTCTATGCACCAAAACTTATATCTTTTTTCAATCAACAAGTGAAAGAGTGTAACAAGAGGAGGGGAGGGGGCCGACCATCATATAGGAAGAGGGGGTGAGTGTAGGAGCAAGGTGGGTGAGTGTAAGCAAAGCTTATCATGAGAAAATATCTAAGCACAAAGTATGAACACATTAATGTAACTAATGAATTATCACCTTTAGTCACCAAAACATTAATGGAACAATTAATGCAACCATGAGTCACTAATCCACCTCACCATCCTAGAAGCTTCCACACACATGACTCACCTCATGACTCACCCTCAAGGAGAAAAGATAAATCCGTATTTAACCGAATGTTAAATACGGCCGATAGAAAACTGGAAACTGGCAACTTCCAAAAGTGATCCTGAAACGAATTTCAGGATAACCCCGTATCAGTATAAACATACCCACATTTGTATTACGACCGAATACAAATGCAACTGAGACAAAGATATTATATCTACACAGTATAATACTGGGTTCCGGCTTAAACCAAAGCCTACCAGTATTATCTGCCCGAAAAATGACACGTGCGAAAACGCACGTGCATTTTCCGAACCTTGCCATAAAATCATACGGCCTCTACAACGTTTCGCCTGAACTTGGGAAAGTGTCTGTGGGGGACTCTAATGACTCATCAACACACTGGCACTGGGTATAACCACTAGCACGTCAGAGGTACAAGCTGTACGTAACGGTTGCCTATGTAC
Organism: Agapanthus africanus; assembly: GCA_030015575.1. Classification (NCBI taxonomy): domain Eukaryota; kingdom Viridiplantae; phylum Streptophyta; class Magnoliopsida; order Asparagales; family Amaryllidaceae; genus Agapanthus; species Agapanthus africanus. The sequence goes on from JASDDO010000019.1 coordinate 314,817,921, forward strand.
TGATCGGAAGGGAAGCTGAAGAGCGGACTCGTCCATAAACCCTACCGAGCCTAACAGTGACAATATACATACAGTCTGGTCCGTTCATCTAAACAGTATCGCATATCGAGTCTAGGGGGTTGGATAAAGTCAGACCCTTAATAACGCGATAATTCGTGTCGGTATGAAGCCCATCACCACCTGAGAAACTACTGATCCAAATCAGTAATTCTCCACTACCTTGGCCAAGAATTTCTAATGATGGCCACCCGTGCACTGTGCGACATCAACCCCCAATACCGGGAGAGACGAATCCCCGACGATCCGCTCACTGCCTCCATGTGGCTCGGAACTGTACCCAAAAAATACCTGTTTGCACAACTCCTTTGAGCGTGGTAGGGTAGAAATCAAAGCACAGTGGGAACTCACACGAGATAAATGACGATCTCAGGTCGACAAACTAACCTGTACACATGTCACCAGGGAACTGCTATCTGACGATATGTATAATACCAACTAGCATGTTCCCGGCGAGTCCTGTCCGGTGTACTCATAACCCAATGAGCACCTGTATACATCTTAGGTGAATCAACTGACACCAATGGCTTGTGAGACCGGCCACCGCCCCTCGTCGGGGTCTCGACTGTATACACTAGTCTACTCTGGAGTATCGATGCCCTGTCTCGAAACTCCCACGACTAGGGACATTTTAAGGATGTGCTTATAGACTCCAGCTCCCACGTATATGATCGCCATCATACTGCTGGTAGTCAAGCAAGAATCCTATGGGCTCTATCATCATGCAATAGTGAACTAAAGCATGTATACGATGATAAAGACAAACCAGATAGCATACTATCATCTCGAGCAAGACTGTCACATCGGTATAGGTCCGCCTCAATCATTGCAATCACGTACCTGCGATCCAATAATTGACTTTGAGGGCACTATCTCCAACGGTTCCTTTCTTCATCAGGTGACTGTAGGGACGGCACTTGCCGGAGAGATTGGCTATAAATCGCCGGATATACGCGAGCTTTCCTTGGAGAGACCGCAGTTGCTTGAGAGTCCTTGGCGGAGGCATTTCCATGATCGCCTTGATCTTCAATGGGTCTATCTCGATGCCTCGGTGTCGGATGACGAATCCTAGGAACTTGCCCGAGGAAACTCCGAACGCGCATTTGAGAGGGTTCATCTTCAAGTTGTATTTCCGAAGGCGCTGAAACATTATCTTCAGATACTCTAAATGTTCCTCATACGATTTGCTTTTAACTACGAGGTCATCGATATAGCATTCGACGATTTCATGTATGAGGTCATCGAAGATCTTCGTCATGGCCCTCTGATAGGTGGCACCAGTGTTCTTTAGACTGAAAGGCATCACCTTGTAGCAGAATATGCCCAAAGGGGTCCGGAAAGCGGTATGCTTCTGGTCCTCGGGATGCATCTTTATCTGATTGTATCCTGATGAGCCGTCCATGAAGGAGAAAACTTCGTGAGTGGACGTATTATCTATCATCAGCTCAGTGACCGGTACCGAAAAGTCATCCTTTGGGCAATCTTTGTTGAGATCCCGAAAGTCCACACATATGCGCACTGTCCCATTTTTCTTCATCACCGGGACGATGTTGGCGATCCAGTCCGGATATTGAACTTCTTGGATAAAGCCGGAGTCGATTATCTTCTTGACCTCGGCGTTGATGCTCATCTCAAGTTTGAGCCTCATTCTTCTCGGTGCTTGTTTGATCGGCTTGATGTCCAGAGAAATCGCCAATTGTGGACGGCTATTTCTGGATCTAGTCCCGGCATCTCGGAATAGTTCCATGCGAAGCAATCTTTATACTGTATGAGCACGTCTTTTAGCGTGGCCTCCTTTTCTTCAGACAACAGTTCACTGACGAACGTTGGTCGCGGGTCGTTTGCCGTTCCCAAGTCGATTTTTTTGAGGTCATCTGCAGTAGTATGTATCCCATCTTCCAGCTCTTTTGGCACCGGTGGAAATTATGAGATCAACTCATCTTCATCGTTTTCAAAGCACCAAGATAGATCATCCATATTCTCGGGTTCTTCTTCTGATAGCGTTATCGCGTGACAGGTACGAGATCGCTTCCAAGACCGATGTTGATCTGGTTCTACTCTCGCTGCATACGTGGCTTTCGGTTCATGCTTCTACGGCGGGATTACCCTCTAGCTGCTGGATAGAGCGAATCTACCAAGTTGATACTGGTCTTCAACCCAGTTCTTGAAGGTGAAGCGGTCTTCGAGAGGATGTCCTATTGCTCGGTGATAGGAGCAATAGTCTGGGTGAGAGATCTTGTCTGCTTGCTCGGAGTGCTTTAGACTCTGGGAGTGTCATCATCTGATGTTTCATGACAAGATCGAATATCTTCTTAATCTTATCTTGGGGAAAAGAAAATGCTCGACCCATCTTCTTTATAAGAGACGGATCCCGGCTGCTCGATTTTTGATCGCGTGGCTTCTTAGACCCGCTTGGCCGCTGTAGAACTTTTTTTTGTTCTTTGATTTATTTTTGCTTCTACGCCGGGTCTTTTGTATGACAGGTTGGCGACGAAGAGCGTTGTCATTCTCCGCGGCCTGCTGAAGGAGGCGCTGCGTCCTGGCTTTCTCATAAATGGCCATTTCGCGGCTATGGTCGTCCCGTACTTTTTGACTCGCTTCCCTTATTAGCTTGTCCATTTGTTCTTTAAACGACGGACTTGGCATTTTGATGGCGGGACCTCGTTTTGGTTCAGGGTCAGCGTCTTTTAACAGAACATCTCCTTCTTCGTCAAAGTCATGTATGACGTAGCAGCCATGGAATCGTTCCCATTTCTTGGATTGAACATATCCAAGCCCGATCGTTTCCATTCTCCCGTTGGGCAATTTTCGCTGAGTTCCAGGGACGCTCCAGATCCTGTTGTAGAACTGGGCTTGTCGAGCAGTCTGTTTGAAGGGTACGCCTTGACGCCTCAACAGCCTTTTTAATCCTTCTGTGTAGTATCTGGGCAGATGGATGGGCTGGAGTCTGTCAAGTGTCGAATCGGCACCATGCCAAATTTCTTTTTCCACTTTGGTTTCCGTGGATTGATAAAAGAGGATCTCCTTTTCATCTCTTCGCCTGGGAGGGACGTAGAATGTCTGCAGTTCTTGCACACTATAGGTATCAACCGCGTCAAGCTCTTTGTAATGCTCTTGCGGAACCATGGCAATTTGCAAACTCCGATCATTGCTAGCGAAGGCTTGTATTGATGGCCGAACAGAAAATACAGCATTGACCTCATCTTCCGAGTCGCTGCCAAAGATCAACATAGGGGTGGACGGTCCCGGCTTGTTGCATTGGGGCGGCCCTGAATAAACTATTTCTTCTTCCTCCTCGGTATCACTCCCGAAGACCGGAATAGTGGTGATAGCTTTGTTCTTCGGTTTATGACATCTCTCCGTGTCTTCGAAATCTGGTAAGAAGTATTTTGCATCTTCGTACTTTCGGACTTCATTCACGGAGAATGGGTTCAGCTCCCCTGTCACAGTATACTCGAGACCATCCTTGAAATACCTCATACACTGATGTTGTGTAGAGGGGATGATGTTGTACTCGTGTAACCAAGGCCTGCCGAGCAAAGTGTTGTAGCAAGTCTTGGCGTCAATGACATGAAACTTGATGTCCGTGACAAGCAGCCCAAAGCGTAGTGTCAATATTACAGACCCGAGCGTCCGTGATGACTGGGAGTCAAACCCAGAGATGGTCACGAGCGAGGTGTTGAACGCTCATACAGATTTCCTTCAACACTCTTATATTGAGAAGATTAACGGAGGACCCATTGTCAACCAGGATTTTGCCTATCTTGATATCATGACAGTATCCGGAGACATAAAGGGGACGGTTGTGCTCACATGTCCCGAGGAGGAGATCTTCATCGCCGAAGGTGATATCGGCTGTGTGCACTTCTTCCAGCTCGTCCTTCATCTTTTCTTCGGCAAGGAAAGCTTGGAATTGCTCGGGCTCTTGCAGTGCCTTGATCAAAGAATCTCTTGCTTCTTTTGATAACAAGAGGGCATCGAAAATGCTTAGTTGCGAGGGTAGCTTCCTCAAGTGTGCCAGCACGTTGTAATTCACCTTATTTTTCTTCGGCGGGTCCTTGGCTGTCAGCTCTTCGACGACTCGATCATCGAGGTCGATATCCTCAGGGACCTTTTCTTTCCCCTTATCCTTTTTGTTCGAGCCCTTGTTTGCAGGTCCGAGATTCTTTTTAGGTAATGTGCGATTGCATAGCTGAATATTCTCACAGCTCTTCGGTTCTTCCTCTTTTCCTGAGGTAGATTCTTTGAAGAGAGGGCTGAGAGTCATTTCTTCGTCAAAGTCACTCCCGAAAGTGAGGACTTGCGATCCCCCATAATCAACCATATGGCAGTTGCCAGTAGTTCTTTTGTGCTCATTTGTCGCGCTTTTCCGCTGTCGACGAGCTTCACGCTTCATCCTTTTGAGGTGTTGCCTGTGAGCGACATATCCCTGCCACCAGTTTTTAAAGGCTATGCACTCTTCAGTAGGTTGCGCAATCCTTCGATGATATAGACGTAGTTAGGATGTATATCCGCTTCATCAGGAGTGTTTCCTTCGAAGGGTGGCAGCTTCATTCCCATCGATATGGCTTTAGCGAACCTTTTCCTCGTCTTGAATCTGCTTTTATTTGCGATGGATATACTTTGCTCTGGCGGGAATGTCTCGACCTTTTCGTCCAGTCACCGGCATTTGGCCTTTTCAAATACGGCCATCTCGCGCTCCCGGTTAGCCTTACTTTTCAAAAGAGCTTCGTTTAGGAATGCATCGATCATTTCGTCTGATGGTCCTTGAAGTTCCGGCTCAGGCTCTGCCCCCAGTTTCTCTGCATCCAAAGCTTCTCCATTATTTATCAACGAGTGAGAGATCACATGGCAGCTTGCCACATAATCCTCAGATTCATCCGACGAGTCTTCTCCATTGTCGTCATCTTCGTCCTCAAGGACGTGGCTGAGAAATTCTTGGAGTATGACCGGAGTTCGCGCCTTCTGGTTATACTCTTCCAGCGCGTCAATCTGCTTTTGCAGGTCCGTGCGCTTGTCACCATGCTTCATAGGCTTTTTGGTCTTCTTCTTCTCCTTTGAAGATTTTGATGGCTGGGTGTGGGCGCTTTGACTATCACCACCAATTTTTGGAGTTGGGCGCGGTTTTAGCATTCCCTCGATGATCTCGGGTTCCAATGGATTTTTCCATCTGATTGCTGGGCATGTCTGGAGATTCTTCAGCATTTTTTTCGTTTTGGCTGAAAGAGCGACCCCCCATGGAACTTCTTCGACAAAAGAGCATGATGCCCCCGGCGTGTCCCCCCTTTTAAGAGCATGTGGTTGAGGCGGGCTTACTTTCCACTTCTCGGACAGGGTGAATTTGCCCTGTTGGTATTGATCTTCAATCCAGCCTTTAAAGACGAAACAATCTTCAATCGGATGGCCTATTGTGTAAGTCCACGTTACCTCTCCCGGTTCTTTTGGGCTTGCGGAAACGATAAAAAACGATTTTTAGGGTTTGTGTAACATGGACTATAAAACACGGATCTTTGCTAAACTACACACTACCAACTAACTAGAGATTTAGCTACTCGGTTAAAGGGTTATACCTAAGTCTTGAAGTCCTTCTCTTCTTGCTCCTTGGAGTGGGATGAACGGGTCGTCCTCGTCGCCTTCTCTTGCCGAAGAAAGATCCACCCGAGGGCCTCTACCTTTGGCTCCTACCTCAAACTAGAAGTAACTAAGATGCTTGGTGTGCTAAACCTAGAACCTTAGAAAGATTAGAGAATGATTTTGGTGTTTTATCTCAAAAGCTTAATGGTTCTCAACTCATGAGAGGGAGAGCTTTGAGAGAGAGGGAGAGGATGAGAGAGAATGGGAATGAGAGAATGAGATAGCTTTACAACCATAACAAGAATATATGTGAATTAATCTAATTAATAATTTTAATCAAATGAAAAAGGTGATGGTTGGTTTGATAAGACCATTATCATTTCACATTAAATGTTTTTGCAAAGATCAAAGAGCATCTTTGGAGTGAAATGATGATGGTCAACAAGTCAACCTTGGTCAACAAGTCAACCTTGGTCAACAAGTCAACAACCCCAACCATAACACAATTTCATTTAATTAATATTATTAATTGATATTTCACATATTCATTAGGGTTTGGAAAAAGACAACTGTCAACTGTGCATACACACCCGTTCCAAAACCCTAATGAAAATCCTCTTCCTCCGCCTCAAACAACTGTGCATACACACCCGCATTCGTGTTCCGAGGAACACGAATACAATGAGATAAAACTAACCCCAAAACATATACTAGGATCTGGCTCAAACCAGAGCCCGCTAGTAATGATTGTCCGGACACCAAACGTGCACAAGTGCGCGGATGTGAACGAACCCCGTCGCAAAACCATGCGACCTCTACTCTGTTTTGCCCAAAGGCGAATAACCCTCTGTGTGGGACTCTAAAGACTCGACACTACGCTGGCAGTGGGTTTAACCACAGACCGCAAGCGGCACTAGCTGTACGTAACGGTCCTCAGGTAGATGCCGATAAGAAGACTGACGAGGTAAACCCATCTGAACTCCTACTGAGCCTGAATGTGACAGTCTCCGTACAGTCCGGTCTGTTCGTCTAAGAATATCGCATGGCGGGCCTAGGGGTCGGTAAACGTCAGTCCCCTAATAGCGGTACAAGTCGTGTCGGAGTGTAGCCCAGAACACCCTGAGATAACACTGGAAACCTACCAGTATATCTCGCTTGCCCTGGCCAGGGACTTTGTGTAATGGCTCTCCTAGACACAGCGCGATATCAACCCCCAATACCGGGAGAGACGAATCCTGTCTAACCGTCACTGCCTCTAAGTACTTCGGGACTGCACCCAACTGCTACCTGTTTGCACAACTCCTTTGAGCCGTGGTAGGGTAGCAATCTAAGAACAGTGGGAACACACTCGAGGCGAAGTGACAGTGTCAAGTCAACGGACTAAGCTGTACTCATGTCACCTGGGAACTGATAACTGATGATAGGTATAATACCAACCAACAGTTCCCGACGAGTCCTGACCAGTGTACTCGTAACCTAACGAGCACCCGCATACTATCTCAAGTACGACGTACTGACGGCTGTGGGACAGACTGTCTTCTAAGCTGGGATGAGAAGCGCATACGCTAGTCTACTCCGGAGTATCGATGCCCTGTCTCGATAGTCCTACGACTAGGGACCTGCATAAGGATGTGCTTGTGGATTACCCAGCCCCCACAAGTGTGACTGCCATCACAACGCTGGTAATCAAGCAAAGATCCTAAGGGCTCCACTAATGTGTAAAGGCGATATGCTATAAAAAAAACACATGCACACATTAAAGCAGAAACAAACCAAGTAGCATACTACTATTTTGAGCAAGATTGTCTATACAACTGTGAATATCCCAAGCTTCCATCAAGTAATATACAAACTAGTATGATACAGTAATGGCCTCTAGGGCATATACACTAACAATCTCCCACTTGCACTAAGGCCATGTACTGGCGTATCGAAGACCTATCATCTCGATCAGCCGCTCGAACTGAGTCTGGGGTAAGGCCTTTGTGAATGGATCAGCAGTGTTGTCCTCCGTAGCAACTCTCCGAACCTCGATCTCCTGGTGACCTACGATCTCCCTGATCAGGTGATATCGCCTCAAGATGTGCCTGGACTTCTGATGGGACCTGGGTTCCTTCGCTAAAGCTATAGCCCCGTTGTTGTCGCAATACAGAGGTACTGGATCAACAATGGATGGAACCACCTGAAGTTCTGTAAGGAACTTCCTTATCCAGACGGCTTCTTTTGCGGCATCTGCAGCAGCGATATATTCCGCTTCCATCGTCGAGTCAGCAACGGTTTCCTGTTTGGAACTCTTCCAACACACCGCCCCTCCATTGAGGGTAAAGACATAACCCGACATGGACTTGGAATCATCCTTGTCACTTTGGAAGCTGGAGTCAGCAAAGGCCTCGATCTGGAGGTCTTTTCCGCCATACACCAAGAACATCTCCTTAGTCCTTCTCAGGTACTTGAGAATGTTCTTTACCGCTATCCAGTGTTTCTCCCCAGGGTTTGACTGATACCGGCTTACCACACTCAGTGCATAAGCTACATCTGGTCTGGTACACAACATCGCATACATTATAGAGCCTACCGCAGAAGCGTAGGGTATAATAGACATGCGATCCCTTTCCAAACCAGTCTTAGGAGACATCTCTTTGGAGAGGGTGATCCCGTGACAGGCCGGTAGATTACCGCGCTTGGAATCTTCCATAGTGAATCTTTTCAGTATGGTGTCGATGTACCTGGACTGTGAAAGTCCTAGTATCCTCTTGGATCTGTCACGATAGATCCGGATCCCCGGAATGTAAGAGGCATCACCCAGGTCTTTCATGGAGAACCTGTGTAACAAGAACCCTTTGACAGATTGTAGCATAGGAATGTCATTACCTATCAAAAGAATGTCATCAACGTATAAAATGAAGAATATGACAGTTCTTGCTACAAATCTACTATAGATGCATGGTTCATCTGGATTTTTGATAAAGTCAAATTCTTTGACCGTATCATCAAAACAGATGTTCCAACTCCGTGATGCCTGCTTCAGTCCATAGATGGACTTAAGCAACTTGCACACCTTTCCGCTGCTCTCACTCTGAATGAAACCCTCTGGCTTGTCCATATAGACACACTCCTCTAAATTTCCATTTAGAAAAGCGGTCTTTACGTCCATCTGCCAAATCTCATAATCGTGGAAGGCAGCAATGGCAAGAAGGATCCGAATGGATTTCAGCATAGCCACTGGAGAAAAGGTTTCGTCATAGTCCAAACCAGGTCTTTGACGAAAACCCTTTGCAACAAGTCTAGCCTTATAGGTCTCAACCTGTTCATCTACACCAATCTTCCTTTTGAAGATCCACTTGCATCCTATGGGTTTTACCCCATCTGGAGCAACGTCCAACGTCCATACTTTGTTGGTGTACATGGACTCCATTTCGGTCCGCATTGCATCCAGCCATTTTACCGAGTCAACGCTCTGAATGGCCTACTGGAAGCTAGTCGGCTTATCACCATCAATGATGCAATCCTCTCTATCCCCGTCTATGAGAAAACCGTAGTATCTCTCGGGCGGATGAGACTGCCTACTACTCCTGCGGAGCGGCGTAGGAATGTCCTGTTCTTTTGAGCCCTCTGGTTCTACTAAGCTTTCAGTAATAGTCTGTGGTTCTGGAATTTCTTCCAGTTCTATTGCGCTCCCACTTATTTCCTTTTCTAAGAACTGGTGTTCCAGAAAGTGGGCATTACGAGAAACAAAGACCTTTTGTTCCTCTGCGTAATAGAAAAGATACCCCCTGGAGTTCTTTGGGTATCCCACAAACTTGCACAGTACTGAGCGTGCCTCGAGTTTGTCCGCATGCTGCTTTTTGACAAAAGTTGGACATCCCCAGATCTTCAGATATTGAAAATAGGGTTTCTTCCCACTCCATATCTCATATGGTGTGGTAGGCACAGTCTTAGTTGGAACTCGGTTCAAAAGGTATGCAGCTGATTCTAGTGCATATCCCCAGAATGATCACGGTAACTCAGCGTTACTCATCATGGAACGTACCATATCTAATAGGGTCCGGTTCCTTCTCTCCGATACACCATTATGTTGCGGAGTGTATAGAGGAGTAAGCTGAGAGAGAATTCCATTCTCTTTTAGGTAATCCAGGAACTCGGCACTCAAGTATTCACCACCTCGATCAGATCTTAGTGTCTTGATACTTTTGCCTGTTTGTTTTTCTACTTCATTCTTATATTCCTGGAATTTTCCAAAGGCTTCGGATTTATGTTTCATTAAGAAGACATATCCGTACCTTGAAAAGTCATCTGTAAAAGTAATGAAGTAAGAATAACCGCTTCGCGCATGCGTAGACATTGGACCGCACACGTCGCTGTGTATGAGTCCCAAGAGCTCGCTCGCTCTTACTCCGTGTCCAGTGAACGGAGTCTTTGTCATCTTTCCTTTGAGACAGGATTGACAAGTTGCATATGATTGATATTCGAACGGATCCAAATATCCTTCTGTATGTAACTTCGTCAACCTTCTCTCATTGATGTGACCCAGTCTACAATGCCATAAGAAAGCCTGATTTGTTTCCGGAGACTTTCTTTTGTGTGTATTCTGGACATTGAAAATCTATGGTTGGTTTAATACGTATATACCATTGCTTAATGTACCTGACCCAATCAGAACTTGATTAAGGTGAATGTTTACAACATTGCTTACAAATGCAAATTCATAACCTTCTTTAGATATTAAAGATACAGAAATGATATTACAAGTTGCATTGGGTATAAAATAACAATTACGTAAAACCAAAACATGTCCATCTGACATTCCCAGGTGATAGTCCCCCACGGCCTCAGCATCCATGCTAGCTCCGTTTGCAACTCTGAGGGTCATATCACCTGCCTTCAAAACCCTACGCTTTCTCAGTGCCTGCAAAGAATTACAGATACGAGATCCTGATCCGGTATCCAATACCCAGGAAGTAGAGTTTATTGATAGACAGTTTTCAATAACATACACACCTGAAGCTGAAGCCGCAACTTGCTTCAGATCCTGGTTTCTGGCCTTCCAAGCCCTGCAATCTTTCTTCCAGTGTCCACTCTTGTGACAGTAAAATCACTCTTCCTTCCCCACAAGCTTTCCCGCTACCTTTGTTGTCTTTGCCTTTCCCTTCGTATCCACTTTACTAACACCGCCCCTTGATTTGGTGGGGGTTTTCTTCTTCTTTCCCTTGGCTTTCGCCTTGGACCTAGAAGAGAAAGATCCTCCTACAAACAAAGTGGATGTTTCCCTACCTTTCTGTAGGGTGCCATCTGCACTCCTCAGCATGCTGAGGAGTTCTGAAAGTTCAACCTCCTTTTCTTGCAAGTTGAAGTTCAGGATAAACTGGGCGTAAGTGGAAGGAAGGGACTGGAGAATCAAGTCCGTGTAGAGCTCGTTCTCCAACGTGGTCCCAAGGTCCGTGAGCTCTTCTATATAGCCAATCATTTTAAGCACGTGTTCCGCTACCAATGATCCGACGGCCAATCTCGCCGAAAACAGCTTTTTCGAGACTTCGTATCTGGCGATACGGGATTGCTCTCCATACAGTTCTTTTGTATGGAGAAATATGGATTCGAGGTCCATATTCTCGTGCCTCCTCTGATGTTCATTGTCCATAGAGGCAAGCACGAGGTACTTGGCCTTCACACAGTCGATTTCCCAGGTCTTACGGATTTCCCTATCCGCGACGCTGGTTTTGGGACCTGGGACAGGGGGAGCTTTGGTGGTAAGGAGATACCCCAACTTGTCATAAGTGATTTCCATTTTGACATTCCTGAGCCAATCTTTGTAGTTTGGCCCTATCAGTTTGTTTTTATCTAGTAGTAACTTAAGTCCAGTTATGATGTTTGGTCGCTGCAATTAGGAGAGGGAGAAGAAACACTTTAACATGATGCTCTTGCAAGTTTAGAGTGGTTTTTAATTTTTCTAAACAGGATGGCTCCCATTGTCTCTCGAATCCCTCCTCAAACCAAAAAGGAAGAATTAGTCGGGATCAATCTCACCGAACAATACTTGCTTAACCGTTTAGCCAGGCCAGTGTTGATACTTCGAGGGAGGTTTTCCAACGCTTTCACGAAGTTCCTTAATTAAATAACTTCTTTTCCCTGTGGGCGTAGCCCCCGCTAACACCTTTCGAGCGTGTTGAGCCGATGTAATTGTCTCAGCTGTAGGGGTGACTTCATTACGCCCCCTGTTTTGGTGAAGGGTTGTCGCCGGCATTAGCCTTTTGAAGATCGATGTCCGTTGAGAAGCAGTGTCCAATCTGTCAAAGACAGACCTCCGGGCAGGGGAAGCAGCTTTGAGGACTTCGCCTGGAGCGGGAGCCGGCACAGTCAGTCTTGTGAAAACCGACCCTTTGGCAGGAGAAGCCGCCTTGATGACTTCATGAGCAGGAATGGCTATCCGCTTAGGGATAACTCTTTCCGGTATCGCGGGCTTCTTCATGGGCCCAAATGAGCTTTGGCCCAGTCTGTCAAAGATTGAGGCGTTGGAGTCGGACGACCTGCTCAGAAGGGCCGCAATAGTAGTAAGTCGATCAAAGACCGACTTCTTTGGGGCTTCCTGCAACGGCAGCGGGGCATTGAAGTTCATGGGTGGGAGCATGGTGCCGAAGAATAGCCCAATGGTGGCCTGAGTCACCTGGTCCACCGGCATTGTAAAAACAGAGGCCACCTGAGGCCCGTAGGTCACTCCTCCTGCGGGGACAGAGTGAGAGTTATTGCCATTGTTGCAGCTTGTGTAGTTGAAAGACATTTGATCTTCTGTTTTCTGCACGGGAGCAAAACACCAAATCTTAGTACCTCGAACCCAAGGGTAAACATATTAAACCGCGATTGACACACGAAGTGTGGAGTGGAAAGAGGAAAAGGTCCCACCGGGCGTGCCAGAATCTGTTCTCCTCCGAAACATGGAGACGCGACCGCGTAGGTCCGTCTTACTTGAATTCGGGGCAGATGCTAATTGGTGCTATCCATTCACCTCTCCGAAGATGCCAAGTTGATTTATGACACTATATATCGAAGGTTTAAACGGATGCGGCCGATGTAGCAGACTTCGTCAGATTCCCCCTCGTTGAGGGGTTTTTGATTGTGGGGACGTTCTTCCCTGCAGGCGTAAGCCCCTGCAGTTAATTACGCTACTGCATCGCGGTAACCACTTTCTCCTTCTCCATATGGTCACTTCGTGTCGTGGGTGTTTGTTTTGTTTTTGGTTGCCCGTGGATTGTATACGGAGACTAATTTATGTTGTCGCCCGTAGGGCGTGGATTAGTCCAAATCCGTATTTTCTTAGATTTAGGTTTGGGGTTGGGTTTAAGGATACATTAGTCTCATTTGAGACTAAGATCAACTTAAACGTTTGTTAAGGATACGTTAGTCTAATTTTAGACTAAGATCAACTTAACGGGATCGTTTAGATCCAATAAAAGAGCATTTGGGCTCTATTGTTTAGTTAGGGACATTGCTGTCGATTACCAGTTTAAGGAAATGGTGGTCCATTGTTATTTTAAGGACATCTCGGTCCATGGGTTTAAAGGGACCCCACAGTCCGAGGTTAAGGACATCATAGTCCGTGGGTTTAAAGGGACCCCACAGTCCGAGGTTAAGGACATCATAGTCTATGAGTTTAAGGACCCCACAATCCATGGAATGATTGGTTATCGGGACCCGTCACCTCTCTGAAGACGTTGAAGGATTACAACGACAAATATCAAAGGAGTGAAGAGATGTACCCTTGAACCAAAGTTGATTGGGAAATCTGTAGTCCAATTTGGAACTAAGATCAATTAATTAGATTATGAGCACATGGGCTCAGTTAAATCTGAACTGAGGACTTATGCCCAACTTGGGCTAAGTCCAATTAGGTTTGAAATGTTGGACCTTTGTTTGGATTGTTGAACATTTGTCTGGGTTCATCCCCCAATTATTTAGCAATGCTAAACAGGGGTTTAGGGCTCTGACAACATTTTGTCTTTTACTGGGCACTGACCATTCATCATGGTTCTGGACTTTACTTTGCATATCATATGAACTAGTCAATTTTGAGGCTCAGTTGGAAGGGAGTCTTGCCTCTGGAATACTCAGCCAATTTAGGCTAAGACCAGTTTGAATATAATGTTAAACACTAGCACCTATTTGGCGATCACGTGTTCCCACGTGATGCATTTAAAAAAAATAGTGTTAAGCACTAAAAGAATGAAGTGTTTAAAATAGTGTTAAACACTAGAGACAAAACACTTAAAATAGTGTTAAATACTGAGACTGACACGCTCACGTGGGGTCACGTGAGGCGCCTGATGATTGGGCCTTGCCTCTGTTATTTGTTCTCAGAATATTCACAGAAGTGTTAAACATTTAATCTTAACGGCCATCACGTGTGGGCACGTGATGGGTACCCATGCATTGATTATTAAAGTGTTTATTAGGGGTCAGGTAAGGACACGTGAGGGCGCCCAGAATTAGTACTGCCTTTGGCTTTGTTCCCTTTATTTGAGGGTCACGTGGGAGCACGTGAGGTATTGCCTCCAGATTTGTTCTTTCTCATTTTAAGGAGTCTGTTTAAGGGTCACGTGGGAGCACGTGACCTAGTCTTGTTCGTTCTTTTTTACTCATTGAGGACGAGGGTCACATATTACCACGTGACCAAGTTGGGTACTGATCTCTTTTCGTGCATGGAGATTTTTAAATCCCTTATTTAAGAATTAAATTCTTTTATAGGGTTAAACCCTAATTTCATTTTAGAGGAATTAAATTCCCATGTGTTTTGAAAGAATTAAATTCTTATGTAGGGTTAAACCCTAGTTTCATTTGGAGGAATTAAATTCCTGTGAATTTGGAAGAATTAAATTCTTATGTAGGGTTAAACCCTAGTTTCATTGGGAGGAATTAAATTCCTATGAATCTGGGGGAATTAAATTCCTTAAATTTAAATTCTCTCTCTAAGTTTTGGATCTGCATGGCAGAATCTCCCCGATGAGAATTAAATTCTCAACTTGTGGGGAGATCTGCTTCTGCAGATCTTCAACCAAAGGAAGAACTAAGTTCTTATTCAGAAGAGTTAAACTCTTAATTTGAGAATTAAATTCTCTTTTGTTTTATGGAGCTTAGATATCTTTCCCCTTTTCTCACTTAGGGTTTCTTTTCTCTTCTGAAGAAACCTTCTTTTCTCTCTTGAGAATTAAATTCTCCTCTCTTTTTTCTCTCTGTTGCTGTATATCTCAAAAAAATATTCCAAGTATCCTTCTCTTCTCTTTTTGGCTCCTATTTATAGGAGAAAGAAAAGAATCAGTTTGTTTAGTCATTCCTTCATTGAAAGATTTTAATTGATTTTGTAACCAGCATGATCTTTTAGATCACTCAGTGAATTTTATTCACCATTGGATTTTTAATTCAAAAGATATTCTGTTTGTTATTCTTGGTGAATTTCAGGGAAATCTTTCCTTGTATAGAATCTTTCTATAAATTGGTGATTTTTAATCACCGTTGGATTTTTAATCCAACGGTGCTCCACTTTACGGAGCACAATCTTTTTTGTTTGGAAAGATCTAAGGAAATATTTTTCCAGTTAGAGTTCTTGATTCCTTCCTAATTAGAATTTAATTCTATTAGTTCAGAAGGCTTAAGAGCCTACCACGTGTTGGTACGCGATCCCACTGTTTGATCATTTCTGTAGAAATTAATTCCATTAATTAAAGAGTTTAGGAACCCATCACGTGTTGACACGTGACCCCCTTGATTAACATTTTAATCAGAATTTAATTCTGCTGTTTTAAAGAGCTAAGGAATCATCACGTGTCAGCATATGACCCTTGGTCACGTGTAGACACGTGATGCCTCATTGGGATCTTTCCTTGCTGTTTTATTATGCCGTTTAATTCTTTCAGTGGGTTCTTTAAAGGCCCATCATGTGTGGGCACGTGACTCCACTAATTGCTTGCTTGATTAGAATTTAATTCTATTATAACAGAGTCCCAGGAAACCATCACGTGTCAGCACGTGACCCTTGGTCACGTGTCAGCACGTGATGCCCCATTGGGTTTTCCCGATATTTATGAGGGAACAGAGGGTAATGGTTAAAGTTTTAGGGGAGAAAGATAATTTTTTGGGGATGAAGTCTTATTGGGGGAGTTTTTCCCTCATTTAATTCGACAAAGGACATTTTTGGGAACACGACAGACACAACGATAATGGAGTTAAAGTTGGGTCGACAAAGTGCATGTTTTTGAAAATAACGGATTTAGTGCTATTAGAGAAAATATTAGGTGTTTCCTATGATTTAGCGCCCTTCTTTTTTCAGGTAAATGTTTTGATTGTTTTTAATAAATGCTTGTAACATTTGTTGCAAGGAAACATTGCTCTAGTTTAATTAAAGCAACAAATGATTTAAGATTCTACAGAGTTGCCGAAAATATTGATATCTAGATGAGTATCTAATCACCGCCTAAAATCTCTACTATTATAACTAATTAGAATAGCCGATATAGTCATAATTCAAAAGGCATCCACCATTTTTTAATATTGTCTTTCTTTTATCCTTACAAACACGTCGACCTTACCCCTTCTATTGAGCCATGTCTAGGTGGGATCGGGCGTAGGCTACATAGCTAAAGGGCGACCATAGAGAGCCTGAGCTATGTGAAGGGAAGGAAGTCGTGGGGCTAAGCCGGAGATCAATTTTTCTGATTCATTTTGATTTAGGAGTAATAGATTTTGATCTATTGTCGAAATGGTTAGCTCCGCATCACCATAACTTCTCATATATGAACATATGATAGCTTAGATGTCTGCTCTTTAATTACAATCACTTGCCACTTGCATCGCATGTGCCAAAATTAGTTTTAGTTTAAACACGAATTGTGTTTATCGTAAAAAAAATTGAAAATGGCTTGAAAAGTGTATCGTAAAAGAAACAAATACGTCAACCGTTATATAAGTAATATAAAATAGAAGAAGAATGAATATGATAATGAAAAATCCAACTACGATATATATTACATTCCAAATTCCACCGAGTTTCAAACTGATACAAGAGATCTTAAACAAAAATACAATAATAAAGAAGCCTTAAACATAAGGCATACTGAAAGGAAAGCAGAAATAAACTAGTGGTTGGCTTGCAAAGACAGCTGGTTGCATTGTCACGCCCTGCTTTCTAAAAACGAGAAACAAGAACGATAAACCAACAGTATATTCACACCGAGAAGCACCCCTTCTCGACATGAATACACTAAGCGTTACAAAATAACAGAAAGATACTAAATACAAGAATTTAAAATATACAATAACAATATCCAAAACATTTATTACAGTACCAAAAACAACAATTAAATAGAATTACAAAGAACAACCTTGAACAAAAAAGGCATACCGCAAGAATAGTGATTGGCTTGTGAAGATAGATAGTTGAAGTCCTCTATCAGTTCTGTCTTGTACTAGATTCGTCGCCTGCCTCAAAATCGTCCGACGACATTCCCAAGAAAAGAAAACAAGAAAACATGAATGTCGTCAGCGAACTAAAGTTTGGTAAGCTCCTCACTGTAAAACATTTATATCGAAAAATGAAGTAAGAAAGACAAAGTATTTAAAACACGGTAATACACTTGAAAAGTATGATTTTAGTTAATCAAGGCATAAATGTATACAACGCCTATAAAATGAAACACTATAAAAATAAATATGTTACAAGGAATGCATGGCAATAAAAAATATGATATCAATATGGAAAATGATGATATATGTACACCAACACAATATAAATCCGGAAGTGAATGTATAGGCATGAGAATGAATGTCAGGAATAAATAAAGATGGCAGTATCAAAAGTATATAGTTCTCCTATTCTAACGCAAGTTAAGATGGCATCCAATCGATTTGTGGGATTTCCTTTTATATATAATATGATGGTAGTCGAGTACATGATGGCGGAAAACACCGAAAGCGACTGGACGACGCATCCTTATCTTCCAACACCCACCGATATATATATGAGTCATGATCATTTCTAATGTAAGTTAAGCTAGGTGTTTAACCGCTTCAAGTGTGCATCAAGCACATGAATACTAGAATATATGAATAATTTAATATACTAGAATACTAGAGTATGTGGGGCGTGTAAGGTGTTTTTCGTCACCTTATTAAGATAGGAATACGCGTCGCTTGTCAGGCGTATTACATATTCCCCCTGCCTAGGGTAGGCTAGGGTATATTGATTGTGGGGCTTCGAATCTCTAGCAGCCGCGGACTAACCTGCCGTTAATTCCCTCTCGCTTTTGGAGCAAGGGAACCTTCGATTGAGTTAAACTCCTAAAAGATCTGGATTTTTGGGGTTAAATTCCTTCGAGAATTTAGATCTTGGAGTCGAGCTTCTTAAAAATTGGTTTGGAGTTAAACTCCTAAAGAAGAGATTCTTATTCGGAGATGATGAAAGGGGACCCCTTTCTTTTTCCTTGAGCCCTGGATTTTCTCTTGGGCCTTGAATTTTCCTTAAGTGGGATTTTTGAAAATGGGTTTCCTTCCTCCTCCTCTCTATTGACTGGATCTTGGGGAAAGGAGGTTGAGACTTAAAAATCTCCCCTTTTAGAGATTTGATGGGAGATCTGAGCTCCCCTTCAAGAGTTTTATAATGAAAAACTATTCCTTTTTGAGAAAAGAAGAGTTAAACTCTTGATTTAATTCAAAAAAAGAAAAAAAAGGTTTAGAATCTTGAGGAAGGAGAAGGAGGCATAAAACCCTAATTTTTGAGGGGAATGAAAAATGTGTTTTATTTCATCATAATGTTGTCTTATATAGGCTTACAAATTTACACATAGCCCCTTGGGTTTTAAAAAATGGCATTTTGCACATCCCATGCCTTATGTGCTTATTTCTTTTTGCACATGAGCCATAGGCTTTACAAAAATTTGGCTTTTTGCTTATTTATTTAAATATTACATTTATTTGTTGTACTTTCTTGGCATGGGACCAGTCTGGGCTTAGGCCCACTTGTTTGGACTTGGATTCGGGCATGGGTCTGGCTTACGTTCGTGCGTGGGCCCGGCTTGATTCAACAGTAGGGTCCGTTTGCTTTGGCTTGAGTCTACTTATCTACAGTTTGATCTTGACTTTGACCTTTAGCCAATAGGGTGTAAATTTTAACCCCAATAAAGTACCCCCATCAATGCATGCACGCTGCATATATGGGTCGTATGCATGAAATTGATGGAATTTCTTCCGCG
This sequence comes from Agapanthus africanus, assembly GCA_030015575.1. NCBI lineage: Eukaryota > Viridiplantae > Streptophyta > Magnoliopsida > Asparagales > Amaryllidaceae > Agapanthus > Agapanthus africanus. The sequence continues at coordinate 314,836,781 of JASDDO010000019.1, forward strand.
TGGAGGTTGACTTGATTTGGTTCTCGTTTTTGGGAGGCTGGCACTGCCCTTTTTATGATATAGACGGTCGGTGGTTGACTTTTGAATCAGATTGAATTTCATAGAAATTTCGTAGTATACAAATGAACGTATCCACGAGACGGAGTGTCTATTTGATATTTCCCCGGCACGGAGTGTTGCTGGTTGACGTGTCCTTGGCATAGAGTGTAAGTGTATGACGTATCCCCGAGACAGAGTGTCACTGTTTGACGTTTCTCCGAGAAGAACTGTCTGTTTGACGTTTCCCCAGCACGGAGTGTCACTGATTGACGTGTCCTCGGCACAGAGCGTCGGTGTATGATGTATCCCTGAGACGGAGTGTCACTGTTTAACGTTTTCCCGAGACGGAGTGTCGCTGGTTGACGTGTCCCCGGCATGGAGTGTCTGTTTGATGTTTCCCTGGTACGGAGTGTTGCTGGTTGATGATTCCCCAGCATGGAGTGTCGTTGGTTGACGTGTCCCCGGCATGGAGTGTCTGTTTAACGTATCCCCGGCACGGAGTGTCGCTGGTTGACGTGTCCCTGGCACGGAGTGTCACTGGCCGATGTATCCCCGAAACGGAGTGTCTGTTTGATGTTTCCGAAAGACGGAGTGTCACTGTTTGACGTTCTCCAAGATGGAGTGTCACTGTTTGACGCTTCCCTGTTCCCTCATAAAAGGGAGAGAAGAGGGGAGAGAATTCCCCACGACTCAATTCTCACGTGTTAAACACGTAAGCGCTTATATGCAGAGCATATAAGCGCTGCAACCAAACAATTAAAGACTATATAGGCTTCACGTGTTAAACATGTGAGCGCCTATGTATAAAGCATATAAGCACGAAAAAACCCACACCGGGGTCACGTGTTAAACACGTGAGAACACGCTTTTGAAGCATTAGCTTCAGAACTCTATACATGGAATTAAATTCTATTTTATATGCAAAGCATATGAGTATTAAGAGTAAATGGCCAAAGGCCAAATTGACCTCACATGTTAAATACGTCAACGCCCATATGCAAGGCATATGGGCGCCAAATGAAAGAAGCTAAATAAGCCTCACGTGTTAAACACGTGAGGGCGCCTCCTTATATAGAATTAAATTCTACTCTTAGAAAATACCTCCATGGATTTTTCTAAATGAGAAAGATCCTCTCCGTTAAACAGAGAACCGTTGGATAAAAAATCCAACAATGATTAAAGATAGAATTAAATTCTATTGGGGGAAAATATCTCCCTGATCTTTCTAAATAAGAAGGATATTTTCTGTTAAAGAAAGTTGGTGGATCAAAGATCCAATAAGATGGAAAATATTTCCTATATCTTTCTAAACAAAGAAAGATTGCGCTCTGTTAAACCAAACATCCTTGGATTAAAAATCCAATGGTGATTAAAAATCACCGTTTTACAGAATAAATTCTGTATATGGGAAAATATTTCTCCAATTTTGCTAAAAACAAGAAAATATATTCTGTAAAACAAAAACATTTGGATCAAAGATCCAACGGTGAGTAAAATTCCCCAAATCAATTTTGAGACCAATTAAATCAATTGGAATCTCCTAATGGGAGATTTTCTCAAAACTAATAACAATTTTCCTTTACTATATAAAGGACACGAGACTTCAAGTCTCATATAGAGAGAATCCCCATAAACTTCTGAAAAATACAGAAATCTTAAAAAACAACAGAGAATTCAATTCTCAAGAAAAGAAGAAGACTTTACTCCTCAAAATCCTAGGTAAAGAAAACACACAGATCAAAATATCTCTTTTGACCTATATAAGGGTTTAGCCCTTCTCAAAGAACTTAGTTCTTCCTCTGGATTAGAGATCCGCATGACAAGTCTTCCACAAGTTGAGAATTTAATTCTTATCGGGAAGATCTTGTTCTTAAGAATCAAAAATTCAGAAAAGAACTAGGTTAAAAAGAAAGAAAAAGGAAAAGAACATATGTTCTGGGAATTTAATTCCTCCGAAATTGGGGTTTAACCCTACATAAAGAACTTAGTTCTTATAAAAAGAAAAGAAGAACTTAGTTCTCCAATTAAAAAATGATCCAAGATCTTCAAAACAGAAATCTTGATGATCATCGATGACTAAAATGTCATTAACAGAGATTAACATCTCTAAAAAGAAGAAGAACTTGGCGTCTCACGTGAAACACATGTGAGCAAAATTAGTGCTTAGCACTATTATAGTGCCTCACGTGTTTACTATGTGAGTGCCCAAAACAAACAAAAGAAGAGCTAAAACGCTTCACATGCTTTCTACGTGAGCGTCCAAAAAACAAAGAAAAACTCATTTGTGTTGATTGGACAGCCACCAAATAAAGCAGCCCACCCCCCCAAAAATAAAGCAGTCTTGCGAAGTACACGTGAAAAACTCTTGGAAACCTGAATTCTGGCGCCTCATGTGCTTCACACATGCGCACCAGAGGTCTATCCAAGTGCTTAGCACTTCTGCTAGAAAAAGGGGGTGAACAAACAAAACCCGAAATCAATGCTCAGCACTCACGTGCTTCCCACATGAGTGCCATGAAAAGTGCTTAGCACACTCTATACTCAGTCAAAATGATTAAATGCTTAGCACTGATTAGGCAGTGCTCATATCTGAGCGCCTTATATGTTTCACATGTGAGCGCCAGAGATAATTAGTGCTTAGCATTATGGTAGCGCCTCACGTGAAAATCACGTGAGCGCCAAAAAAGATTAGTGCTTAGCACTGGGTAGTATAGAAACCCAATCTCAGCCTGAATTGGCTAAGTTTCCCGAGGTTAAACCTCTTTGATTTTAAATCAACCGAGCCCATATGCTCGTGATTTCCAAACTGATCTTAGCCCCAAACATGACTAATGATCTCTCATTGATGATATCCAAAATGATATTCATCCCATATCTCCTAAGATAATCTTAGTATCAAAATATGACTAACGATTCTTAGATCTACCACGAGCCCTTCTTCCTTCAAATACGGGATTTGGTTTAAGGGTACATCTCTCCACACCTCTGATACATGTCGTTGTAATTCCTCAACGTCTTTAGAGAGGCGGCGGGTCCCGACAATCAATAACTCTTTTCTCGTCCCAACTTGATATAAAATTTCATCAAGATAGAGAATGATACATCCCGCATTGATGCACTTCTAAATTGACGTGCACATGATTGATACGTTTTCACCGTATTGTATTTAGAAAGAATTTTGAAATTACTGCAATAAAAAACGGTGTCGCGTGTTGCGAGCCGTGATGAGTACGGGTCGTCCGCAGGGAGATGGTAGGTTTTTAGGCTTGTTTTAACGAATTAATACCGTGTTTTGGTTTGTTATTTATACTAAGTATTGTAACAATGTTATGTTTTAATAAAAAGACTTGTTAAGGGTTGTTTTAGGTTAGGTTGCATGAGGATGATGTTTTCCGATTCCTTATAGACCCAATTTTGATATTGACACTAAGGCAATAGGCAACAACATGGATTAGGGAACTTGAAATACGGTATTTGCGGTTTTCCACTAAATCCGTATTCCTTGTCCATTGTCCTTCCGTTGTTATCTCTTAACCTTAGCCTTCGGCAAACCATTTGCAATCCGGTCACGATTAGGATTCACCGCTACCGTGGTAGGATAGGGTGCCTATCGGAGCAGAATTACGAGTGGTTTGCTCGGAGTTTCAATTGCAAAGTTAATGTTTTTTAAGGTTTTAGCAAACATATCTCCTAACACAAACTAACCATATTCCACACTTAACAAGTAAATCGATTACTCACACATATTCACAATAACAAAATAAAAAGAAAAAGGGTAAGGCAACATAATAAAAAATAGCAAGAAAAGAAAAGACAGAGAGAACCGATTGTAAGTGCACGGCGGCGCCCCGGCCGTCAATCAGACGGCCAAATGCGGAAGCGGTGATAAACTTTAAATTTTCTTGAACTGGCAAACCGCCGCGCACTAATACCCGGATCGAACCATTAACTAGTCCTAGCTAACTACAAGATAGGGAAGAGAGATATACCGACTGATCCAAGTCCTCCGGTCTTCTCGCCGTCGTCCCGATCTCCTGCGGAAGCTCCGGTCTCCACATCGTCGCCGGAAGTGCACCACATCGCCTACTTCTTTTACGGGCTCCCACCTCAATGCCGAGGCAACTCGGGCACGAAGCTGGCTAGTCGACGTGCCCAAGATTTACTGTAGAATATCTAGTGAGCAAGTCTCATTTTTGGGGTTGTGGAATTGCCATTTGGTGGAGGGATGAACTAAGGAGTTTAGAGATGGAGCTTGTGGGAATTTTGCAAAGCTAGAATAACAAAATTCCCCTCTCAATAAAATGGGACAGCCCCTTAGGCTTTGGCCGGCCATGCTCAATAAGGAGAGGAGAGAATGAGAGTGTAGTATGATAGAAATGAGAGAGCCATCCAATAATACAATGGAGAGAGAGAGAGAGAAGGCTATCATGCAAAAAGAATCATCACCAAATCAAACCCACACTCAACTAACAACCATCTCTCATCATCAACAATCATGTCCACAAAAGTCATGCCATCATGACAAGAAGTCAAGTCAAAAGGTCAAAAGAATGGTGCACCATCATAACACAAGAATATGCAAAGAACCCCCCCACAAATACTTATTTGCAACAATGCAAATAAGCCCTCCTCCACCAATCTTCGGCCAATGAACGATACAAAGGAAATTGGCCGAAACGGAAAGCAAACTGGCAACTCCATAAAACTGGTCCCGTAATAAATTACAGGAAAACCCCGATACTGTGCATACACACCCGCATTTGTATTCCGACCGAAATACAAATGCAATGAGACAAAATCTACACTGTACTATACTAGGATCCGGCTTATACCAAAGCCGGCTAGTATTATCCGTTCGATCCTGATCCGTGCAATATCGCACGTATCTGATCGAACCCTGCCATATATCCATACGGCCTGTAGTACAAACTGTCCGATCCTGATCCGTGCAATACCGCACGTATCTGATCGGACTTTGCCATATCTCCATACGGCCTCTACAACCTTTCGCCCGAAAGCTGAGTAACAGAATGTGGGGGACTCTAAAGACTCGTCAACACCTTGGTTGTGGATTTAACCACTAGCACGTCAGAGGTATAAGCCAATACGTAACGGGCTACCAGGTATTGACTAAAAGGGACGTCTGTGAGCGAACTCAGCCTGACAACCCTACTGAGCCTGTCAGTGACAATATCCGTACAGTCCGGTCCGTTCGTCTATGAGTATCGCATGGCGGGCCTAGGGGGTTGGTAAAAGTCAGACCCCCAAAAGCGGTACAAGTCGTGTCAGAGTGTAGCCCAGAACACCCTGAGATACTACTGGAATACCTACCAGTAAATCTCCTTGCCTCGGCTGAGGGCTTCGTGTAATGGCTCTCCTAGACACAGCACGACCTCACCCCCAATACCGGGAGAGACGAACCCCTGAAGATACGCTCACTGCCTCCATGTGGCTCGGGACTGTACCCAACTAAAACCTGTTTGCACGACTCCTTTGAGCCGTGGTAGGGTAGTAATCAAAGTACAGTGGGAACTCACACAAGACAAATGACGATCCCCAGGTCGATGAACTAACCTGCACACATGTCACCAAGGAACTGCCATCTGACGTCTGGTATATGACCAACTAGCATGTTCCCGGCGAGTCCTGTCCGGTGTACTCATAACCCAATGAGCACCTGTATACATCTTAGGTGATCTAACTGACACCAGTGGCTTGTGAGACCGGCCACCGTCCCTCGTCGGGGTCTCGACTGTATACACCAGTCTACTCTGGAGTATCGATGCCCTGTCTCGAAACTCGCACGACTAGGGACCATTTAAGGATGTGCTTAGAGACCCCCAGCTCCCACTTATATGATCGCCCTCATACTGCTGGTGGTCAAGCAAGAATCCTAGGGGCTCTACCAACGTGTAATAGCGACCTGTAAGGTCACCTGAAGCAGTACACGATGATAAAGGTAAACCAGATAGCAAACTATCATCTCGAGTAAGACTGTCCTACCGGGATAGGTCCTCCCTCAATCATTGCAATCATGTGCCTGTGATCCAATAATTGACTCTGAGGGCACTATCTCCAACAATCTCCCACTTGCACTCAAGGCTAATTATTGCGATGTCGCATACTCACAGCCCGTGTGATACCGAACACCCAACTTCTCTACCAGTCAGTCTCACAAAACTCGTTTGCGAAACTATTGCGTTCGAGGAATAGCCTTAGTGAGTGGATCCGCTTTGTTGTTTCTTTCTATGTCTCTCTATATCTCAAGTTCCCGGAGAAAACCATCTCCCGAAAAGAGTAATACCTGTCCTAGAATGTCTGGATGTCTGATGGGACCTAGCTCATAAATGAACTCCAAATCCAAATTTCTTAGACTGTATCGTCAACTGAACTTAATCAATATCCTGCGCCATGCCACCCTCAGTATTGTCTTGGACAACCTGTCCAAAATACTGCCCCTCGTCAGAAGGAAAAACTATAACTCTGACAACCTCCTTGTCGTCCAGGTTACCTTGGAAGCCTGGAATGATAACAGTCTCCCGAGAGAGGCTGTCATTATCACTTCCCTAGAACATCCACTTATGTTCTAAAACTGCTTCCGACTGTTTCTCCAGGATTTGATCAATGTCAACTTATTGCATCTAGTGCAAGAACAACATCTGGTGTGGTACTTGACATCTCATGATTAACTCAATTGCCTGAGCAAGTGATCTGCCAATCATGCACATCCCTCTCCCCTTTAGTCTGTAAGACAGCTTTAGAGAGGGTGACTCCATCACTTGCAGGTACACTACTGTGCCAGGAGTCGTCCATTCTAAATACTCTTAGAATGCCGTCAAAGTACCCTGATTGGGAAACCACCCAAATCTAGATCTAAAACCATAGATCTAGTAACCAGTATGTCTGATATAATGTCCAAGTCCCATGTGGAGAAACCACTGTGTGACGACCAAAGTATAACCGATTGTAGTATAGGAGTTTCCTTTCCTACTCTGTGTATGTCATCCAAATACCATGACATCACACCCTACTACCTTCTCAACAGATCCATCCCCTATTCTGATGAAGTCAAACCTATGACTGTCACATCAGAAATTGATGATCTATCTCCGCTATATCTGCTTTAGTCTATAAATAGACATAAGCCACCTGTCCACCAATGCTTCCGCTGCTCCCACTGACTACGACAACCCTCTGGCAGAGTCATATACACGTACACTTCTAAAACTAGTTTAGAACGACGCTATACTCATCCTCCCGCCGGGTCTCGCAACCTGGAACAACAGCAATGGTAATTGTGGGTAAAGAGGAACTTCCCTGTCACCGTCCTTGAGGCTACCGTAGTACCTCTCGGGTGCCTGAAGTTACCCACCTTATCTGCGGAGTGGCCAATGGAATGTCAATCCAGATTGAATCTTTAGGTTCCTTATCAAATCTTCAGTAATCGTTTGTGGTTCTGGAATCACTTCCAGTTCTACCATACTCCCACTACTGTTTTTCTGAAAAAATCCATTTTTAATAAAACTGTGGCGAGTCTAGAACAATATTGCTATTGTTCATCCAGATGGTAGAAAGTCAACCCTCGTCATATCCTGGGTCAACCCACAAACAGCCATTACAGAAACATGCCTTGAGTTATCCAGAGTCTGGTTTTAATCATAAGCCGGACAACTCCCCGTACCTTAACATCGTTAAGATACGAACTGTTCTATATCCCATATAGGACCAGAGGCACTGATTTAATTGAACCAGATCCAAATCATGCAACTGTCTCCAGTGCATGTCAACTAAATGGAAGGAGGCCGATCAACGTTACTCAACTTAGGAACACTTCCAATTATGAGTAACCTGAAAGAGAAGCAAGTTCTCTTTATCATTACTATCAACTGAATACCATACACAAGTGTCTACATCTTCGATCGCTTTGAAGAATCCCGATACTTGCTACACCTGGTTCTCTACTCTATTCAAATACCTATAACTTCTCCAAATTCGGACCCTGTGTTTTCACGAAACACCTGTCTAAAAACTAGAGAAGTCATAAGTAAACCGAATATAGTACGAGGACCAACCCCTCTGTCCTGATGGACCCTGGACAACATACAATACTCTGTATAAGTCCCTTGAGTCTGAAAACTCATTCACTGTGTGTCGTAGGTTGAAAACTGTACTTATGGTTAAGAAGAATTACACCGCTGTTTAATGCTCCTTACCTAACCATCCACTGATATAGGTAAATGTCGTAGACATAATTCCAAAAAGGTATATCTCACTCTATGAAAATAGACGTACAGATATATCAATTTGAAATTGGTGCATGACAGCGGATATTCAAAACCAAATATTTGCCGATCGGCAAACAGTCCAGGTGACTTCCTCAAATATCACCGATTACAACGAATCCCGATATAATGAGGATGATCACCTAATTCCCAATAACTTACTCCCACTCATCATCTATAAAACCATACAGATGTGAGAATCGTACCTGGTAAATACATACCCTGGAGTAAGTATCTAATCGGGAAATCAGTTTTCCTTTAACAGTACACAGTGAGACTGAAACATTGAAATGTTTCGATGGGGTATCCCGGTATTCCTAGTAATGCCTCTTCCAAATTCACGATTGTAACCGTATAATCCTTTGCCACCTCTCCAAATCCCTTCTTATGTCTTTAGTCTTTACCTTCTGCACACCCCTTTAGGCCAAATGGTTTTCTTCCTTCCCTACCGTTCGGCACCAGCCTATGGTTTGGAAGAAGACTATCCAGTAAGCATAATAGGTGTACTGTCCTAATCCTAGGAGCACTCGCAATGAGAGAAGGTGAAGATGAAAGACAACCGAATAAACCTTATTCCTATTTCTCCTGGACCAGAATCCATCCCCGAACTGGAACAAGTTCCTTTCGAGTTCGTATATAACCATACGATGGAGTATCCAAATAAACTGTGGATCTTCGTAGTGATACGGAGTGTCCTGGAGAAATACAAAGGTGATTTAGGATTGGCGAAGGAATACTTGGTTTGGTCGTGAAAAAGCAGTCGCAATTTACTTTGCCCTCTTACTAATCCCTTACTTTGTCTGAACTTAATACTTTCTGTACACCATCGTTAGGCTAATTGGTTTTCTTCATTCCCTACCGGTCGGCACCAGCCTAAGGTTTGGAAGAAGACTATCCAATTTTCGTAATAGGTGTACTATCTCCTAAACCAAGGAGTACTCACAACTTGAGAGAAGGTAGAAGGAAAAGACAACTGAATAATCCTATCCGTTTTCTCCAGAACCTGAAACCATCCTCGAATAAATCCCTTCGAGTTCGTATATAACCATACGATGGTTTTGTCCAATGGAAGTGGACGTTCGTAGTAATACGGGGTGTCCTGGAGAAATAGGTAAAAGTAGGAGTGGCAATGAGGTCTGCAACTCTGACAATCCAAAAGCCAGTGTTTAAGAAGGTTCGGTTAATTTTGGTCACTGAGTCATAGTCTTAGGGTCGGGTCAATGGTCGCTGCCAAAGAGAGAGAGAAAAGAAACACTCAGCGTGCACTCTATCCTAGATCAGAATGGTTACCAATTTATCTAATCTGGAAACCTCCCACTGTACCTCAAATTCTCCTCCAAACCTGAAAGAAGAATTAGTCAGGGTCACCCGAGGAGTAAACTAACTCATCAGTGGGAATCGGGATCCAACTATCATCGCATGATAACGTGACGGAATCCGCTCACGGTGTCACACTCCAGAAGGTATGCGCATGTCTGGCAAGTTTCAGTACTTTTGAAACTCCCGATGTGATTTCTGCCCCATGCTCTTATGACCTTGACTTTGGCCAACAAATCATAAGTCACATGTCAAGTTATACCCGTCATTCTCCAGGTTGATTCAAATCCACCCGCACAAGCCCTTGACTTTGGCCAACAAGGCTATACGACTGTTCCAAACCAACGCATCTATCTATGCTGCATATGAATAACCAACAGCTACCAAACACTGTGCCTTGACTTTGGCCAACAAACACAGCTTGAATACTATTGACTACCCATATGAAACGACGGAGGGCTACGAATGGTTTCTGGCGAAAACCTTTAACGTAATGAACTTGATATCGTCGAAGGAACGGATAGCTTTTAAAAATATAGTGACGAAAACCTTTGCTAAAGAGGTCACTCCCGGTGAAGGGATCTCGGCTCTTTCCCCGTAGAATGAGGTGCAGGATATTCCAACTGAATACCACGGTGCAAAGCAAAAGTAATCGGCTATAGTGAAGTCATTGCCCTGACGCAAACTTTTGTCCAAGGGGTCACTCCCGGTAAAGGGATCTCGGCCCTTGCCTCATCGACTGAGGAGCAGGATATTCCAACTGAATACCACGATGCAAAACAAAAGTGAACGTCCTTGCAATAACAGCTTTTTGAAAAGTGTTCCAACAACATCAGTTTAGGTTTGTTTTTAACTTGCATTGATCTGAATCAACGCAGTCCCATCAATTGATCACACCAAAAAGAACGAAAATATACTGATGTACGTATATACCATCCGCATTCGCCACTGGGTCCCGTCATTACCCGTTAGGTTAGCTAACTAACGACAGAGCGGGGACTGAACTAGCGCGGATGCAAAACATATACAACATCTACTAATATATATACCAATATATTATATTCGCTCAAGGCGTGATAAAATGCAACATCACAGAAATGTACAGCATCACAGAAACAATACAGATATCTGGGATCCCCGGGTTTCACAGAGCCACTACTGAAACCCGACGTTCCCCTGGTCGTGTGGATAGCCTGTGCAATGAAATCCTAGACCCCTACGGGCGCGGCAAGTCACCCGCCAAAACCTGAAGCGAGGCAGCCCCTTTCAGCACCGTGAATGGACCACCCAGCACTTCACGGAATCCGGTAACTTGGGCACCCCTCCTGGGTCAACCTGTACCCCCTACGAGTGCGGCGAATAGCCTGCCAATCCTAGGGTGAAGCTCCCTCCGTCTCAATGCCATGAGATGCGGGCTTGTTGCCCTCTAGAACCCGGCTATCCGTGCACCCCTCCGCGGGGTAATCCTAGTACAGAAAGAAAAATATACATACAACGGGTACATCGACCGCAACCAGGTCGTGCCCCAAAATAATAATACAAACAGGCAGTGACGGCAGTCCACATGTCGGACGCTCGCCCCGCAAAATCAAATGTACATAATACAACCACAACTGTACTAGCATTGCATCCAGGCTATCCCCCACGACCGATCCGCAACATCACAGCAAAAACAGAACATCAACGTGAAAGTCACGTTCGCAAATCCGTCTAACCGGGCTATAGCAGTTAGACCGGATTTACCGATCGAGTGACATTCACGGTCGCAGATATAATGCAAATACTGTGAAATAATGTGTTTAAAATATCCGATCAATCAAATTTTAACAAGTGGGCCCCAAAGCATTACTGCAGCAGATCAAGAAATTCTGGGCCCAATATTAATATTCCAAAACCCCTATTTTTAGCCCAGAAAGAGACTGTAGAAAATTGATGCAGCAAACCCAACATAGTGCGGCGGAACCGCGGCCCAAAGGGGTTTTTGGCCGCTGTTCCGCGCTCCCGTAGTGGAATTGGTCCATCGAATTTCTACAGAACTCTTATTTCTTCTAGCACATCACTTTTCTGTAACCTGAAAAAAATTTCGAGACCAAAAATTTTCAACAGAAAACTGATGTGAACTAAAATGCAGATTTTGGAATTTTGGTCGATCGGAAATGTAAACACATTGCACAAAGCTAGACTAAGTTAATGGCGAGGCTCTGATACCACTGTAAATGCACGGCGGCGCCCCGGCCGTCAATCAGACGGCCAAATGCGGAAGCGGTGATAAACTTTAAATTTTCTTGAACTGGCAAACCGCCGCGCACTAATACCCGGATCGAACCATTAACTAGTCCTAGCTAACTACAAGATGGGGAAGAGAGATATACCGACTGATCCAAGTCCTCCGGTCTTCTCGCCGTCGTCCCGATCTCCTGCGGAAGCTCCGGTCTCCACATCGTCGCCGGAAGTGCACCACATCGCCTACTTCTTTTACGGGTTCCCACCTCAATGCCGAGGCAACTCGGGCACGAAGCTGGCTAGTCGACGTGCCCAAGATTTACTGTAGAATATCTAGTGAGAAAGTCTCATTTTTAGGGTTGTGGAATTGCCATTTGGTTGAGGGATGAACTAAGGAGTTTAGAGATGGAGCTTGTGGGAATTTTGCAAAGCTAGAATAACAAAATTCCCCTCTCAATAAAATGGGACAGCCCCTTAGGCTTTGGCCGGCCATGCTCAATAAGGAGAGGAGAGAATGAGAGTGTAGTATGATAGAAATGAGAGAGCCATCCAATAATACAATGGAGAGAGAGAGAGAGAAGGCTATCATGCAAAAAGAATCATCACCAAATCAAACCCACACTCAACTAACAACCATCTCTCATCATCAACAATCATGTCCACAAAAGTCATGCCATCATGACAAGAAGTCAAGTCAAAAGGTCAAAAGAATGGTGCACCATCATAACACAAGAATATGCAAAGAACCCCTCCACAAATACTTATTTGCAACAATGCAAATAAGCCCTCCTCCACCAATCTTCGGCCAATGAACGATACAAAGGAAATTGGCCGAAACGGAAAGCAAACTGGCAACTCCATAAAACTGGTCCCGTAATAAATTACAGGAAAACCCCGATACTGTGCATACACACCCGCATTTGTATTCCGACCGAAATACAAATGCAAAGAGACAAAATCTACACTGTACTATCTAGGATCCGGCTTATACCAAAGCCGGCTAGTATTATCCGTTCGATCCTGATCCGTGCAATACCGCACGTATCTGATCGAACCCTGCCATATATCCATACGGCCTGTAGTACAAACTGTCCGATCCTGATCCGTGCAATACCGCACGTATCTGATCGGACCTTGCCATATCTCCATACGGCCTCTACAACCTTTCGCCCGAAAGCTGAGTAACAGAATGTGGGGGACTCTAAAGACTCGTCAACACCTTGGTTGTGGATTTAACCACTAGCACGTCAGAGGTATAAGCCAATACGTAACGGGCTACCAGGTATTGACTAAAAGGGACGTCTGTGAGCGAACTCAGCCTGACAACCCTACTGAGCCTGTCAGTGACAATATCCGTACAGTCCGGTCCGTTCGTCTATGAGTATCGCATGGCGGGCCTAGGGGGTTGGTAAAAGTCAGACCCCCAAAAGCGGTACAAGTCGTGTCGGAGTGTAGCCCAGAACACCCTGAGATACTACTGGAATACCTACCAGTAAATCTCCTTGCCTCGGCCGAGGGCTTCGTGTAATGGCTCTCCTAGACACAGCACGACCTCACCCCCAATACCGGGAGAGACGAACCCCTGAAGATACGCTCACTGCCTCCATGTGGCTCGGGACTGTACCCAACTAAAACTTGTTTGCACGACTCCTTTGAGCCGTGGTAGGGTAGTAATCAAAGTACAGTGGGAACTCACACAAGACAAATGACGATCCCCAGGTCGATGAACTAACCTGCACACATGTCACCAGGGAACTGCCATCTGACGTCTGGTATATGACCAACTAGCATGTTCCCGGCGAGTCCTGTCCGGTGTACTCATAACCCAATGAGCACCTGTATACATCTTAGGTGATCTAACTGACACCAGTGGCTTGTGAGACCGGCCACCGCCCCTTGTCGGGGTCTCGACTGTATACACCAGTCTACTCTGGAGTATCGATGCCCTGTCTCGAAACTCGCACGACTAGGGACCATTTAAGGATGTGCTTATAGACCCCCAGCTCCCACTTATATGATCGCCCTCATACTGCTGGTGGTCAAGCAAGAATCCTAGGGGCTCTGCCAACGTGTAATAGCGACCTGTAAGGTCACCTGAAGCAGTACACGATGATAAAGGTAAACCAGATAGCAAACTATTATCTCGAGTAAGACTGTCCTACCGGGATAGGTCCTCTCTCAATCATTGCAATCACGTGCCTGTGATCCAATAATTGACTCTGAGGGCACTATCTCCAACACCGATAAAACATGTAAATTCCTTCACTTGTTCTTGAATTCCGTATAATTGTGAAATCAAAATACCAAATTTTAAGGTTGCAAGCTCACTAAAGAGATTGCAAGATCAAAGTAAAGCAATGATTTCACAAGTTCCAAATATGTAGAAGGCAAGACATATGAAACAAGAACTTTTTATTGAATTTCAAACAAGTTAAAACTATTCTTGAAGTCAAGAACCTAAATCTTAAGCTTGCAAGTTCAATGGAGAAGTTGCAAGGTCAAGACAAAGGGGCAAGAGCTCAAGAGTTCAAAGAGAAAGCAAATTACAAATTACAAGAGTTCTAAAACAAAACTAAAGCCAAAGTATCCCCTTCCCCTTGCTCACCGGTCTGCTTTTATAGGCACAAAAGAAAAATAAATAAGCAATAAAAATAAGATGACGTGGCAGCAAGGGAGGGGCCACAGAAAACTGGGGCTTATTGGAGCAAGGGGGCCGGCCAGCTCGGCCAAAATGATCATGTGGCCGGTCCAAAACCGAGGAAGCTGGATCGTATTTGTTGTGTGGTCTTGTGTGCTTCCTCATATGACTCTGGTGCTGCTAGATTTCTCTATAGAGGCCTTGGTTGTACTCAGGGATTTGGAGGGAAACCTTGATGCTTCAAATCACATCAACTTTTTTAGCATTTAGTGCACATGTTCCCTACTTACACCATTTCATCATGTCATGTAGCCTAGGCAGCCCCATCATGGTCCATGTGCATACTTGCATAGTGTTGGACCAAAATTGTGTGCACACATTTATTTGCAAAAAGAACTCTTTGGACAATGATCGGTTTTCTGTTCTGTTTGCAGTATCGGCTTCCAAACGTTATATTCATGATTTTGAGTGAGTTTCCAGTATTTTATCATGAACGCATGTAATCTGTATTACTGAGCAGACACTGGTTAATAGTACCGATATATAACAAAATAGACAATAAATGAGCGGTATTAAAATACAGTTTTTAGTGATGAACAAATACCCCAAGCTTATCTTTTGCTCGTCCCGAGCAAAACAAAAAAGAATCCTGACCTCATTTTCGCAGGGAACGCGGTTGCACTGAGCTTGTGCAACAAGCCGTTAAACCTCTAGGTGTCCCTGGTAGGAGGAGTGTTGTCTTCTGTGGGTTTTCAGCGGATTTTACCCACAAAATCTCATCAAGCTAGTTTTGCGAAATAGCTATGATTCTAACCCTAAGGTCTTGTTTCAAAGCTAGCAATTCTATTATCTTAAGATTAGAAATATCGAACCTTTATTTTTCATACCTCACTTCTTATTTAACTTAAGATTCTATATGTCTTTACGTGCGGTGCAAATAGCGTCGTTAAGTTTCAAAAGGATCGATTAAAGTTTGTCATGTCACATATAGCCCAGATAAAAAACTTAAAAAGGACCACACAAGTTTTATAAGGAGATAAGTACGTCTCAAGATTCGTTTTCTAGTTAGGTTTCAAATTCAGAATTTCTATCTTCTTTAATAGGAAACTAAGCCTTATTTTTCACTCCACTTTTTACTTATTTTCGTTTCGTACACATCTTCGTGAACGTGCAATGGTCTTCATCATAGGATAGAACCTTCATATCTCTGTTAAAAAATATTTTTATAAAAGACTTGTCTTTTGTCAAGATTATTCTTACACAAAGAACCGTTAGGAATTTTAACTCGGAGAGAACACCTGCTTGACTTTGTTTTAATTTGGACTTTCTAGGTTTCTTAGCGAGTATTGGGCCAATGCACCCAAACCAGTTAGTTTTAGGGCATTAGATGTAGAGACATCCCGGCGGACTTAATTACTCAAGTTACCTAGGCCCTAAAACAAAAGACCAATTTTAGCGTGAAAATCATAACGATTTAATATGAACGGAGACATAACCGATTGTTCAATTATTTTTAGGATAAAAGACGTGATTAGTGGGTCAGGTGCATAATCACTCCAATCAAGTTCCAGATGGGTTATTCTTCAGAATTAGTTCTTATTAAGGCATCTATAATATCTTTTCATATCCACTTTACTTCCAAAACTATTCTTGATAGTACTTATTTCAGAACAAACCTACTTGATCCTCTAAAAATAGTTTATCAACTTAAAAGTTTTCAGACATATTAGACTTGTCATCTAATTTTCAAAGCTCACGACACGTGTAGTGTGATATAAAGACGTATAATAGCTACAGTTAAATTCAAAGGAGGGTTATCTTTCAGGCTTTCAAAATCTAACAATAGGATATAGTCGTTCCTTTCTTATTAAACAAAAACCGTCGAAATATCGAATCTAAGCTCTCCTACTAGCTAATTTGACGACAAAGTTTTTATATTTTTGCAAATTTTTTTCGATTTTTTATGGGTTTTTAAATATGTATGCAAATGCAAAATATACAAATGAATGCGAAGGGAGAAAGCTTACCGAGCGTACCCCCAAACTTAAACTGGACAGTGCCCTCACTGTCAATGTACATCAAGAGGGCAAAAATAGATGGAGGGTCAAAAGTGGCGGTTCTCCTTTTCTCTTTTTTTTCGTATTGTATGAACAAAGACTGAGCATCACCAGACAAGATTGCTCATCAAAAATGGATATGCACCAGAAAAGAATATCCACATATATATACCAAAAATAGTATATATATACCCCCAAACTTATTTGAAACAGTGTCTTCACTGTTTTTGGCTGGATAACCGAAGTTTGGTGGTAAACAGAGGAAGATTATATAGGGTAAACTGGCTCCTCCAAGATCAGGAGCTCCTCTGATGGTTCTGTGCTAAGGTACGGTTTCAGTCTGTGTCCGTTTACTTTGAAAAACGAACCGTCCTTTGGATTCTCTAAATCCACAACGCCGTGAGGGTACACACACCGCACAAGAAAAGGTCCCTTATAGCGGGATCGAAGTATACCGGGATGGAAATGGAGTCGGGTGTCATAAAGAAATACCTGTTGTCCAGGCGTGAAGGTTTTGTGCATAAGGTGTTTATCATGAAACACCTTCGTTCGGTTCTTTATAACAACCGCGTTGTCGTAAGCCTCATCCCAAAGCTCGTTTAGTTCATTTAGTTGCAGCTTCCGATAGCTGCCCGCATCTTCAAGATTGAGATTTAGCTCTTTGATCGCCCAAATAGCACGATGTTCAATTTCCACAGGGAGGTGGCAAGCCTTTCCATAAATAAGCCGATAAGGAGACATGCCAAGATCGGTCTTATAAGCCGTTCGAAATGCCCAAAGGGCATCGGTTAATTTCAAAGTCCAATCTTTACGGTTCTTGGAAACCATCTTCTCCAGAATCCGCTTGATCTGCCGATTTGAAACCTCGGCCTGCCCACATGTTTGGGGGTGGTAGGGCGTAGATAGCTTATGATTGATTGAGTATTTCCGCATTAAGGCCTCGAAAGACCTATTACAGAAATGCGTCCTATTGTCGCTAATGATAGCGCGAGGGTGCCCGAACCGAGAAAATATGTTTTCTTTAAGGAACTTAATGACAACCTTGTTGTCATTAGTTCGGCTCGGAACTGCCTCGACCATTTAGAGACATAATCAATAGCCAAGAGAATGTACAGGATCCCAAAAGAGGTGGGAAACGGGCCAATGAAGTCAATTCCCCAAATATCGAACATCTCAACAACCAAGATTGGTTGGAGCGACATCTCATTTCGCCTGGAAATCCGGCCCAAATGTTGGCACCGGGAGCTAGTCTTGCAGTATTCATGTGCATTTTTGAAAAGTTTTGGCCAGTAAAAGCCACATTGCAAGACTTTCTCAGCTGTCTTTCTTGGGCCAAAGTGCCCGCCACATGCTTGATCGTGGCAAAAAGGCAACACACTCTTGAATTAAATTTCCAGAACACACCGGCAGATGATTTGGTCTGGACAGTACTTGAACAGGTAGGGCTCGTCCCAGTAAAAGTGTTTTACTTGGGATAAAAATCTAAGTTTGTCTTGACTTGACCAATTGTTAGGTATGAGTCCAGTTGCTAGGTAGTTCACAATATCTGCGAACCAGGGTTCATAAGATATCGTCAAGAGTTGTTCATCAGGGAAAGTGTCGTCGATTGGGAGAGGAAGCGTCGGCGAAGAAGGAAGTCGTGAAAGATGATCGGCCACTACATTTTCACATCCTCTTTTGTCCTTAATGACAAGGTAAAATTCTTGAAGTAAGAGGATCTAACGTATTAACCGAGATTTTGCATCCTTTTTCGCAAAAAGATGTCACAGAGCTGAATGATCGGTGTAGACAATGACTGGAGAGCCGATCAAATAAGGCCTGAATTTTTCTAAAGCAAACACAACAGACAAGAACTCTTTCTCGATTGTTGTGTAATTCATTTGGGCGTCATTCAGGGTCCGGCTTGCGTAGTAGATTAGGTGCGTCATTTTATCGATGTGCTGTCCTAGGACCGCACCGATATCAAAGTCAGATGCATCGCACATAATCTCAAAGGGATACGTCCAGTCAGGTGAAGAAAGAATGGGAGCAGAGGTGAGTGAGCTTTTCGGTGATTCGAAAGCAGTCAAACAGCTCGAGTCGAAGTCGAATGTGGCATCCTTGGCCAGAAGAAGAGTCAAGGGTTTAGCAATATTGCTAAAGCCCTTGATAAACCGTCTATAAAAACCGCCATGGCCAAGGAAAGCTCGGATATCTCTGATGCATCTGGGTGGAGGTAGATTGGAAATGACTTCAATCTTTGCTTTGTCAACCTCAATGCCATTTTGCGAAATGATATGTCCTAGGACAATACCTTCGTGTACCATGAAGTGGCATTTTTCCCAGTTTAAAATGAGGTTTTTATGCTTACATCGGGTAAGGACAGCGTCAAGATGTTGCAGACATTCGTCGAAAGAATCGCCAAAGATGGAGAAATTATCCATGAATATCTCCAAAAATTTCTCAACCATGTCAGAGAAAATTCCTACCATATACCGCTGAAGGTAGCGGGAGCATTGTATAGCCTAAAGGGCATGCGGCGATATGTGAACGTGCCGAAAGGACAGGTGAACGTGGTTTTGTCCTGGTCTTTCTCGGCGATGGGAATCTGGTTGTAGCCTGAGTAGCTGTCCAGAAAACAGTAGTACTCATGTCCAGCTAATCTTTCGAGCATTTGGTCAATGAATGATAGCGGAAAGTGATCCTTCCGCGTTGCGGCGTTGAGTTTTCGATAATCAATGCATACTCGCCACCCTGTCTGGGTGCGAGTAGGGATCAACTCATTTGCCTCGTTTGTGATGACCGTAATGCCCGACTTCTTAGGGACAATGTGTATAGGACCGACCTACTGGCTGTCTGAGATAGGGTAAATGATACCACTATCCAGACATTTGACGATTTCATTTTTCACAGCCTCCTTCAGGACTGGATTTAACCGCCTCTGTGGATCCCTAGCTGGTTTGGCATCATCCATCAGGTGAATGTGATGTTCAATGATCAGGGGACTAATCCCCTTGATGTTTGCCATCGTCCAGCCGAAAGCCTGCCGATTGGATTGCAAGACCGTGAGAAGGGTTTTCTTCTGCTCTAGAGCTAGAGAAGCCGAGATGATGACTGGGAGGGTCTCGTTCTCACCTAAGTAAGCATACTTAAGGTGAGACGGCAGAGGTTTGATTTCGAGCGTCGGAGGTGAAACGACTGAAGGCAAGATTGGCGAAAATGTCTCGAACTCAAAAGATTCCAACAGAGGCTCAAAGTGAGTGTATGCGACCAAGTTGGATGGTTCAACTAACGCATCTGAAAATTCGAAAGATTCAAACTCAGGTGGCGACAAGCTAAGATCGTTCAAAAACGTGAAGCACTCGTAATCATTTTCGGGAGCGGAAACAGCAGCTGGTTCAAAGAGGAACGCACTAGCGGCGTCAAGATTACTGTGATCAAACAAGAATTCCTCAAATTCACAGTCCTCTGGGGTGATCTCCTGGATGGAACAAACATCTAGTATATGAGCACTTGGTTCAGATGGCTAATTTCCTAACCTAAAAATATTGAGTTCAATTGTCATGTTGCCAAAAGATAGGTTCATTAAACCATTTCGACAATTGATCACAGCATTTCAGGTTGCAAGGAATGGGCGACCGAGTATCACCGGAATCTGATTCCGGGGGTTAGCTACAGGTTGTGTGTCTAAAATAATGAAATCAATGGGAAATATGAAGTCCCTAACCTTTATTAACACATCCTCTAGCTCACCCTTAGGATGGGTGATAGATCGGTCGACCATTTGGAGAGTACAGTGTGTGGGTTTCAGCTCTCCTACACCTAGTTGCTCATACACAGAATACGGAAGCAGGTTAACACTGGCACCAAGATCCAAAAGAGCGCGGTTGATGTTCTTATCCCCAATGGTTATTGAAATCGTAGGACAGCCAGGGTCCTTCCATTTTTGAGGTAAAGCTTGGGTAAGAGCATTACTCACGGTACTAGCTAGGAAAACCTTCTTGGGTACCTGAGATTTCCTCTTCTTAGTGCACAAGTCCTTTAGGGTTTTTGCGTAAGACGGGACTTGCTGGATTTCTTCTAAGAGGGGAATGTTGATGTTAACCTGTTTGAACAACTCCAGAATCTTCTCCATTTGTGGATTTTGTTTATTGGACCTCAACAGGTTGGAAATGGAATGTTTTTGAAATTGGTTGAGTCCAATGCTTGTGGAGGAGATTGTGGAGTTGGAACGGATCCCGAAACTGGTGCTTGAGTGGAGTGAGATGTGGATCCGTTCGGAGCAGCGATTGAAGAAGAAGAGCCTTTTAAAGAATGGAGAATAGGCTCAGAAGAAGAAGAAGGAGTAGAAGAAATGGCCGGGGTGTCATCATATATCTGTGTGTCAATATTGTTGTGCAGCATCCTTCCAGATCTCAATTTAGTCACAACACTCACATTATGGTTCTGTTGTTCAAGAGAAACATATACATTATGTGGGTGACCAGGATTTGGGAGTGGTTGAGATGGAAGCTTCCCTTTCTCTCGCTCGCTTAAAGCCGCGTTCAGCTGTGCAATCTAGGCTTCAATGGTCTTGATGCTTTTCCCGTGTGCAGTGGTGTATTACACCAGAGACTGAATAGAAGACTGGATGTTGGTGGTAGATTGAGTTTATTGCTTTACAAATGCCTCTAGACTCCGTTCTAGCGAGGAAACCTTATCGTTGTTTGACGGAACAAAGTTGTTTTGAGGAAAAGAATTGTTGCAGTGTACAAAGTTGTTCGCCGGATTTTGAAAAGGTTGGGGTTGGAAGGGCTGCTGAAATTGTTGTTGAGTTTGTTGCTGAGCTTGTTGTGGAGGAGGAGGAGGCCTCTGGAAGTTGTTGTGGCCTTGGAATTGATGCTGATTCTGATTCCAAACAAAATTGGGATGGTTCCTTTAACTCAGATTGTATGAGGAAGAGTATGGATCGTTTCTTGGTCTTTACTGAAATGCAGCATTAACCTGATCTCGTCCTTGAGATGGTGGATTATAATGACACTCTTCGGTCAAATGAGATGGATCCGAACAACAAGCTCAGATGGTACGAAGGGGAGGAACAGGGGTAGGAGAGGGAGATGAAAACTTGCTCTCAATTGCTTCCAGTTTTCGCGTGATTGCAGCATCTCCGCCTTCATTGCAATTGAGATATCGAGTTGATGAATGCCTACCCTAGACTGACTGGAAGAAGTAGTAGAAGAAGAAGTGCTCGGTCTGGTGCTCTCCCATTGAAGCGTTTGTTCCGCAAGATCATCGAAGAATTGCCAAGCTTCCTTTTCAGATTTGGATAGGAAATGGCCTTGACAAATGGTTTCCAACAACTGCTTAGTTGCTAGATTCAGGCCCTCATAT
Source organism: Agapanthus africanus (assembly GCA_030015575.1). NCBI lineage: Eukaryota > Viridiplantae > Streptophyta > Magnoliopsida > Asparagales > Amaryllidaceae > Agapanthus > Agapanthus africanus. The sequence goes on from JASDDO010000019.1 coordinate 314,858,686, forward strand.
AAGGTTTGGCAAAGTTTCCATCTCTCAATACCGTGATGAGGGTACTGAACAAGAAGGTCTTTGTATCGGTCAAAGCACTTCCATAAAGGTTCGGTAGGAAGCTGGGAAAATTGGTTAATTTCGTTTCGAATCCTCGTGGTCTTATGATTTGGGTAGAATTTCTTAAGAAACGCTTTCACAAACTCGTCCCAACTGGTGATCGAATGAGATGCGGTGCTATACAACCATTTTTCAGCAAGGTCGCATAAAGTGAAAGGAATGACTCGTAGCCGTATAACATCATCAGACAGTTGGGTTGTCTTCATCATCACACAAATGTTCTGGAATTTATTGATGAAGATATAGGCATCTTCGGATTCAAGCCCGTGAAATTTGGGCAACATGTTGATGAAGTGGGGCTTAATTTCGAAATTATCCCAATTGGCTGGTGGAAGTGAAAGACATGTAGGGAGTGCGGCGCGGGTAGGATTGAATCGATCTTGGAGCGCAATTCGCTGTGGCGCTTCAACAAGAGGTGGTTGCGGGTTATTCGCACCTAATGGAGGTGGAATAATTCCCGGGGGAGGTAAAGGGATGTTAGGGGGAAATCCCAACATCTCAGAAGAAGAGTCTGGTGGAAGTGAAGGTGAAGAAATATAGACAGAATCATGGTCAACGTCGGAGTTGGCCGGTAAGGGTAAAGGTGAAAGAGGCATGGAAGGAGTTTCGACTGCGGTGTCGATCGCATAGTCCGTAGCGACTAACGAAACTCGGACTAAATAGGAACTAGGGTCCCTAGTCCAAGCGGACATACTCTAAACGAGTTTAGTGTAGTCAAAGCGTAGAATGTGAGGGTAAGAAAACATAAGTGGAGAAAAATTGGGTGAAGGTGGTAAAAATGGCGAATTTTTGTGTTTGTTTCGTAAGAATGTGAAAATGATATAACAGTTCAACAAACACAATCACAAATGCATAGTCACAAATGCACAATCAACACCTAGACTAGGGTCCTCTAAGTCCACTAGACCTGCTCCTAACTGTTCCAAAGTAACAAATTGTGAGATAATCCCTCAAATCGCCTCTTCACAGCCAGTTATGGCCAGGTAAGCACAAGTGAGGTAATGAGGGTTCCGCTCACGAATCACCGTGAGACGGGCCTTTTAAAATTACCTCCTCACTTGTCTAGCCTAGGCACCACAAAAGTCATGTTTAGATAATCGACCGAATGCCCACAATCTTCCTTTGTCCTATCGAGCGCGACAAGTCCTTAATTGGCCGAGTCTATATATTTTTTATTTAGCTTGAGGTGACACTTATGCAATTAGTTATTTCTGAGATCTTAGGAAGGGTGATGAAATCCCCACCCAATCTGGATTGGCGTTTGAGCCCTTTAAGTCCGAATTAAATGATGCAATGCGCAAATCAACAAGGTTTTGTTTTCAAACAATCAATCAATTTATTTTTTTACTTTAAATGTGGCGCTGCAACAAATATGGTTAGTTTTTCTTTAGCTTTTTGTGGCGAATTTGCAAAGAATCCTGCAAAGATATTATATTGGAAGCGTCGGATTTGAGAATGAAGGTGTTAAAGAAATACGTACCGATAAGTTTTCGGATTAAGAAATCCCCGTTGAAATGAATCCAAGTAGCTTGAAAAGTTCGCTTGCGCGGGTCAAACTATCCGGATTTTTGGCACTGTACTTTGTAATCGCCTTATCTTTGAATGTACACTTTGCTCCCCATGATCGCAGTTCGCAAATCCGTAAAATCTGAAAATGTCGGAAAAACGGATTATTAGTGCGAAAAAGCGATATGAATGCCCAAATACCTGCACACTAAAAATTTAAGAAAACAAGCAATAAAATTGGGACAATATCAGAACACTGGAGCACAGAGAAAAAATTGGGAGCAGAAGGAGGAGCTTAGGCCAGCGAGACCGGATTAATTGGGGAAGTCGCCGGTTTTACTTTAGAGCTTGGGCTCCAAATTTCTTCAGGTGTCTCAGTATTTTACTAGTGTTTCAATGTTCTTGCTTATTTTTTCTGTTGAGATTCAGAGTGCTAGCAGGTCACAAATCCAGAGAACAAAAATTGTTAGGTTGTTAGTTTTTTTGTGTTGGTTTAAAAAGAATGGTTTTGAATGCGTTAGAAAGTCAGTTTTATACAATATATGCACAAATTAACCCGAGACTACAAATGTAAAAGCGTTACCGTCTCCCCAGCAACGGAGCCATTTGATTGATACGTTTTCACCGTTTCGTATTTAGAAATTTTTTTGAAATTACCGCAATAAAAAACGGTATCGCGTGTAGCGAGCTGTGATGAGTACGGGTCGTCCACAGGGAGATGGTAGTTTTTTAGGCTTGTTTTAACGAGTTAATACCGTGTTTTGGTTTGTAGTTTATACTAAGTGTTGTAACAATGTTATGTTTTAATAAAAAGACTTGTTAAGGGTAGTTCTAGGTTAGCTTGCATGAGGATGATGTTTGCCGATTCCTTATAGACCCAATTTTGATATTGACACTAAGCCAATAGGCAACAACGTAGATTAGAGAACTTGAAATACGGTATTTACGGTTTTCCCCTAAATCCGTATTCCTTGTCCCTTGTCTTTCCGTTGTTATCTTTTGACCTTAACCTTCGGCAAACCACTTGCAATCCGGTCAGGATTAGGATTCACCGCTACCGTGGTAGGATAGGGTGCCTATCGGAGCGGAATTGTGAGTGGTTTGCTCAGAGTTTCAATTGCAAAGTTAAGGTTTTTTAAGGTTTTAGCAAACATATCTCCTAACACAAACTAACTATATTCCACACTTAACAAGTAAATCGATTACTCACACATATTCACAAAAACAAAATAAAAAGGAAAAGAGTAAGGCAACATAATAAGAAATAGCAAGAAAAGAAAAGACAAAGAGAGAACCGATAAAACGTGCCAATTCCTTCACTTGTTCTTGAATTCCGTACAATTATGAAATCAAAACACCAAATTTTAAGGTTGCAAGCTCACTAAAGAGATTGCAAGATCAAAGTAAAGCAATGATTTCATAAGTTCCAAATATGTAGAAGGCAAGACATATGAAACGAGAACTTTTTATTGAATTTCAAACAAGTTAAAACTATTCTTGAAGTCAAGAACCTAAACCTTAAGCTTGCAAGTTCAATGGAGAAGTTGCAAGGTCAAGACAAAGGGGCAAGAGCTCAAGAGTTCAAAGAGAAAGCAAATTACAAATTACAAGAGTTCTAAAACAAAACTAAAGCCAAAGTATCCCCTTCCCCTTGCTCACCGGTCTGCTTTTATAGGCACAAAAGAAAAATAAATAAGCAATAAAAATAAGATGACGTGGCGGCAAGAGAAGGGCCACAGAAAACTGGGGCTTATTGGAGCAAGGGGGCCGGCCAGCTCGGCCAAAATGATCATGTGGCTGGTCCAAAACCGAGGAAGCTGGATCGTATTTGTTGTGTGGTCTTGTGTGCTTCCCCATATGACTCTGGTGCTCCTAGATTTCTCGAGGCCTTGGTTGTACTCAGGGATTTGGAGGGAAACCTTGATGCTTCAAATCACATCAACTTTTTTAGTATTTAGTGCACATGTTCCCTACTTACACCATTTCATCATGTCATGTAGCCTAGGCAGCCCCATCATGGTCCATGTGCACACTTGCATAGTGTTGGACAAAAATTGTATGCACACATTTATTTGCAAAAAGAACTCTTTGGACAATGATCGGTTTTCTGTTCTATTTGCAGTATCGGCTTCCAAACGTTATATTCGTGATTTTGAGTGAGTTTCAGTATTTTATCATGAACTCCTGTAATCTGTATTACTGAGCAGACACTGGTTAATAGTACTGATATATAACAAAATAGATAATGAATGAGCGGTATTAAAATGCAGTTTTTAGTGATGAACAATACACCTCAAATCGGATCACACCCTAAATTGGGCGCATTCCATGTCACCATCGTTCACTCCGCCATGTAACAAATACACGTGCGAACAAGATGGATAATGGACCGAAATGTCCTTAAACTAATATTCGCCCCAAACACGGCGATAATGGACCATGATGTCCTTAAACTAAAATAATTGAGCCCACATGCTCATTTGTTTGCTAAGTTGATCTTAGTCTCAAATATGGCTAATGTATCCGTAGTTAAAAATAAATTGAGCCCAAATGCTCGTATATTTAATTCGATCTTAATCTCAAACTAGATTAACGGTCCTTAAACAAAACAAACCCAAATATAAAATATATGGATTTGGACTGATCTGCGGCCTACGGGCGACGATATAATACAATCCATGAGCAACTAAAATAAAAAAATACACACGACACGAAGTGAACTGCTGGAGAAGGAGAAAGTGGTCATCGCAATGCGGTAACGTAATTAACTACAGGGGCTTGCGTCTGCAGGGAAGAGCGTCCCCACAATAAAAAAACCCCTCACAAATGAGGGGGAATCTCATAGAGTCTGCTACAACAGTTGCATCTGTCCAAACCTCAGATATACGGTGTCATAAATCAACTTGGTATATTCGGAGAGGTGGATGGAGAAGTCCAAATAGCATCTGATGATCTATCCTAGTCCGTCTCTGTTTTCGGAGATGAACAGATTCTGGAACGTCCCGTGGGACTTTTTCCTCTTTCCACTCCACACTTTGTGTGTCGTGTTTCGTGAACAAAATCGTTGTTCGCTATGGTTGCTCTTGGATTCGAGGTACTAAAACTTGGTGTCTTGCTCCTGTGCAGAAAAATCGATGGCTTCTCAATGCACTGCATGCAACAGCAACTTTCGCTCCACCCCAATTAGAGGAGTGACCTATGGGCCCAACGCGGACTCTATTTTCTTAATGCCAGTGGGGCAGGTCATACAAGCCACCACTGGATTGTTCTTTAGGACCATGCTCCCACCGGTGAGTTTCGGTGCCTCAGCGCCACAAGAGGAAGCTCCTAAAAGGCCGGTCTTCGATTGACTGATAACCACAATGGCCCCTCTCAATGAGCCATCCAAATCTGACATCTCAATTTTCAACAGGATGAGCAAAAGCACAAATGGGCCTGCAAAGAGGCTCATGATACCTGAAGGGGCTTCCCCAAAACGGATAGCCCCCCCAACTCCTCCTATAGAAGAAGCCGTCAAAGGTGCTTCACCCATCAGACGATCAGTTTTTGAAAGGCTAGCCGTTTCTACTCAAACTCTACCAAGGATGTCGGCCTTCAACAGGCTGATGCCGAATGAATCCCCTCAGTAAAGTCGGAGGCATGAAGAAGCTGCTTCCAAAACTGAGGCGGTCCCTTCTGCAAGGCACGCTCGACGACGCCACTGGCACCGAGTGAGAAAAGCTGAGGGCAACTCCCCCTCTGGACTTACCCCACCAGCTCCGATGGTGGAATTTGAAGTTGTTGTTCTAACTGGGATCAACTTTGATCTGCTCAGGAGGGTGGGCAAGAACACCCCAACGACGGTGTTAAAGAAATCACCCTACCTGCGGAAGTACCTGTACAGGCAAAGATGGAGCGGCCCCATCAACGGCTCTGCTCACAAATTCATAGGGTCTGGCGGAAAGTCCAAGACTCCATGATTGATGAAAATCACACTCGTCGACCAAAAAAACTGAAGGCTCGGCAAGAGAAAGATCACTCTTCCGCCATACAACGGGGGACTTATTTTAAACGGGTGCTTGTTATAGCAGCCCCTTCAACTTCAACCTCTCATAAAAGAATGAGGCTGGAAAAAATCCTACCGCCTGTGGCAAATTCCAAAGGTGATGGACCCAAACGACCCAAGTCTAGGGGCATGGTCATACAGACGATCTACATGGCTTCAGGAAAAGAAGAAAGCCGTGCCTCCGTGAGTCGCCGACCGCAAACTCGGTCGCTGACCAAGGCTCAAGAGCAACAACAGAAGCTCTAGGAAATGCTGACCAAATTGGCAGCACTTACCGGACAGAAAGAAAGTCCGGACAAAGGAGTCGAACAACGCCAAGAAAGAGACCGATACAGAGTTCCTGCGAAGGGTGCTTGAGAGAAAAGACAAAGAAGCCGCTGAACAAGCTGCTAATATAAAGCAAATGGCTCTCTTGTTCCAAAATATGGTTGGAATGATGATCCAACCAGAATCCCGGGCCGAAGATCCGCCGATAATCGTCGATGATGAAAGAGGGGAAATATCAAACCCTCCTCCATCCTGATCAGCAACCAAGGAGGAAACAATCTCCAAGGCCGCCCTTGATGATTATATTGCTCAGCAAATAAGAGCTCATCAGGCCAATGAAGCTGCTGGCCAAATCGTCAGAACTGGGCGACCGTATCCAGACTGGTATGATCAAATCAAGTACCCTCCGAGATATACAATCCCTAAATTCCATGTATAGAAAGGGATAAGCAACCATCATCAGCACATCGTACAATTCAGAGCTCTGTGTGGCAACATTGAAGGCGACGACAAACTGTTGGTTCGCCAGTTCGTTGGAAGCCTGTCAGAACAGCCTTTGAATGGTAATCGGAACTCCCAAATGACTGCGTAAAAACATTCATGGATATGGAATTGCTGTTCACATAGCATTTTGCCAGTGCGAGCGAGCGCACTCAAATTATGGAATTAATTAATGCCAGGGTAAAGCCAGGAGAAACCTGGGTCCAATACGCGATCCGGTGGCGGAACTTGTGGTCTAAGTGTGAACAACGCATTGAAGAATCCCCTGTCATGGGCATGTTCATCGGGACCCTTGATCCTCAAACGACTGTATCCCAGTTCATGATATTCTTCAAACCAACAACTTTCCAGGCTCTGATAGATAAACTGGCCCAAATAGACCAGATAGGCCACGGGCCTTCCTCCTCAAATAAGGACCCTCGAAATAACAAGGGTAAAGGGAAAGCGGCCTTCGTTGCAAATAGCAACAACAACCGAGTAGCCTAAAACCAGCTGCTCGCCAAAACAACGCGCGTCCACGCCCATCCTTGGAGGAAAGACTAGGACGCGCTTATTTGTTTCCCCACGACAAGATAAAGAGACTGTTCGAATTGGCAGTGCGTAATAAACTCATCACATTTCCAGACCCGCGGCATCCACCATAACCCGACGACGTCAACAACCCTAACTACTGCTCTTATCACAGAATGGTGAGCCACTCAATTGAAGATTGCTACGTCTTCAAGAACTGGGTCGAAGACCAGTATCAACAGGGGAAATTCGCGCTGTCTGATAACTGGAGGGTAAACCCACCCTAGAAGCATACTCATAAAAAGGTGGACGAGCAGGGGCATCATGCTCACTCGTGGAAGAAACTCCATGGGAAGTCGTTCTTTCAGCAAAAACCAAAAGAATGCTGAAGGATCTACAAGCATGTCCGGCAGTTAGGTGGAAAAGCCCGCTTGAACCCGAAATCATCGAAAGGATGCTGAAACCACGTCCCGCACTGAAAATTGTTGACGAAGGGAAAACCCCCTAAGTCAAGCCTTCAAAGTCTTCGAAGAAAAAGAAGAAGATCAAGAAGCCTGCGCAGCCTGTTAAGTATGACGACAAGTACATAGATTTACAAAAATATATCGACGCACTGGAGGAGTACAACCAGAAGGCGTGGACACCGGTCACCCTCGAAGAGTTCCTCAAGTATATTCTTGAGGATGAAGATAGTGACAACGATGAGGAAAATGACTCATCAAAAGACACCGAAGAACGTGTAGCAAGTTGCCACATGGTCTCCCATTCGTCGTTATATGACGAAGAAACTCTCTCAGCATCAGAAAACAACACAAAGAAATTGGGGGCAGAATCGGCGCTAAAATCCCCGGAACTGCCAGAAGACCCAATCGATAGGCTGTTAAACGAAGACTTTCAAAAAAGCAAAGTTGACTGAGAACGCGAGACAACCATATATGAAAAGGCTAAGCGTTAGCGTAACGACAAAGAAGCTGCGGCAAGGATGAGTCGTAAAGTACTCCGACCAAACCAAAGCACACCTGTTACAAATAAGAGCTGGATCAAAACAGAGAAATGGTTCGCCAAAGCCCTGTCAATAGGGATGAAGCTGCCACCTCTCGTAAGGAACACTCCCGGGGTCATATGCCTCGATGGAGAAGACGCATGCCCAAACTACTTCCTATATCATCGGAAGGCCGCTCACCCTACCGAGGAATGCAGTGCCTTCAAAAAGTGGTGGCAAGGATACGTTGCCCATCAAAAACACTTCAAGAGGATGAAGCACGAAACTCGTGCTCGTCGATGGCAAAATAATGCGACAAACGCGCATGAAGAAATGACTGGCAACTATCATATGGTTGGTACCAGTTCAGAAGGGGAAAACCCCCAAGTTCCTACCTTCAGGAGCTATTCTGAGGACAAAATATCTCTCAGCCCTCTCTTCAATGACTCCACTCTGGAAAAAAAGAGAGGAGAAGAACTATGAGAATATTCAATTGCGTAACCGAATGCTGCCTGAGAAGAATCTCAGACCTACAAACAATAGTTTGAATAAAAAATACAAAGGGAAGGGGAAAATCCCCGAGGAAATCGCCCTTGATGGAACAGCAGTCAAAGAGCTCACCGTTAAGGACCCGCCTAAGAAACATAAGGTGGATTACAATGTCCTAGCACATATGAGAAAAATATCCTCACAACTGAGCATATTGGATGCTCTCCTCCTGTCCAAAGAGGAACGAGATTCTCTGATCAAGGCATTACAAGAGCCCGATCAGTTCCAAGCTTTCTTCGCGGAAGAGAAGATGAAAGATGAACTGGTAGAGGTCCACATGGCTGACATTACATTCAGTGATGAAGATCTCCTCCTCGGTACGTGCGAACATAATCGCCCGTTATACGTCACTGGGTACTGCCACGACATCAAGATAGGGAAAATTCTTGTCGACAACGGATCCTCCATCAACCTTCTCAACGTGAGGGTGCTGAAGGAAATTTGCATGGATATTCAGCACCTCGCTCGAGACAAAATTACCATCTCCCGGTTCGACTCACAGTCATGACAAATGCTTGGGTCCATGATACTGACGTTACGCTTCATGCTGCTCGTCACTGACATCAAATTTCATATCATTGACGTCAAGACTTGCTATAACGCTTTACTCGGCAGGCCCTGGTTACACGAGTACAACGTCATCCCTTCTACACAACATCAGTGTATGTAGTATTTCAAGGATGGCTCGGAGTACACCGTCACGGGAGAGATAAATCCATTCTCCGTAAACGAAGTCCAGAAATACGAAGACGCAAAATACTTCCCGCCAGACTTTGAAGATACGGAAAGGTGTCATTTTTAGTTATATGTATGCCCTAGAGGCCATTACTGTACATACAATGTATATTGTAGTGGATGCTGAGACATATATATGGAGGGCTTTCTTGCTCGACATGATAATATGCTATATGGTTGCTCTTTATCTTAATATGTACATTGATTGTCTCTATATTACATGTTGATAAAGCCCTTAGGATGAGTACTTGACTATAAGGATTATGATGCAGATCATTCTAGTGGGGACAGGGTAGTCGATAAGTACATCCTTCAAATGTTCCTAGTCGTGGGTGTATCGAGACAGGGTATCGATATACCAGAGTAGACTAGCGTATAGCTTCTCAACCCATGTAGATGGGTGATGGATGATCCCATATCCATTGGTGTTTGACATCAGAGACAGTATATGGGTGCTCAGTGGAGACTGGGTACACTGGACAGACTCGCCGAGAACTCCCAGATAGTATTATACCTCATGTCAGATGGCAGTTCTCTGGTGACACTGGTACAGGTTAGTCTGTATTCCCGAGATTGTCATAGAGTCTTGTGTGGTTCCCACTGTGCTTTGATTTCCACCTTACCATGTTCAAGAGAACGTGCAAAACGGTGGCTTTTGGGTACAGTCCCGAATCACATGGAGGCAATGAGCGATAGGGGGGTTTCGTCTCTCCCGGTATTGGGAGTTGATGTTGCGCTGTGCTCGATTTGCTATAACAGGAAGTCCCTGGCCAGGGCTGCTTTAGAGATATACTGGTAAGTGCTATCAGTAGTTTCTTGACCCGTTATGAGCCTCACATCGGCACGACTTATCGAGTTACTGGGGTCTGACGTTTACCACCCCTAGACGAGATATGCCACATATCAGACGAAGAGACCGGACTGTACGGTAGTGTTACTGATTGGATTCGTAGGAGTTCAAGCAGTCTTGCTTGTTGATCTTCTGATCGCTCAATACCCGGGTCGCCGTTATATTTAGCAGACCGCTTGCGGCTTGTGGGTGTTTGATATGATCATCACCTACTGCCGGCGTATCGACGAGTCTTTAGAGTCCTACATAGAGGTTTCCTGGCTCAAGCGAAATGGAGTAGGAGCACATATGTGATATTTTCGGGACCGAGATTAATACGATATGGGATACCGTATTCTATTCTCGCGATTTGTGACATCGGTCGGTTATATGTGATATAGCCGGGTTATCGGATCAAGTGTTGATTCGATAAGTTGTTACATATGATATTAGTCGGTTATATGTGATATAGCCGGATTATTAAATCAAGAGTTGATTTAATAATTTAATGTATAATTATATATTTGATATATTACATTACATTAACTAATATTAAGCTCATTTATGATTTCTTTTTCTCACTTTATGCATAAGTATATATGTGATATATATTTGTGTATATAATTTTGTGTCATGCTTGATGATACATGCAACTTGGGTGTGTGTATGACTTACACCATGCTTGGTTTAATTGCTAGGGTTTTTAATTATTTTGGTAATTACAAATGGTGGCATTTTGTCATGACAAATAGCTTGTAGAAGCTTGTAGTCTTCATTGACCAAGTCCACTCTTTTGTTTTGCCTAAAATATTTGTTAACCCAACCAATTAAATCTAGCCATGGTTAACTCTCTACAAAGATTAGTATATGATACTAACTCACCTAGGGTTGCCATTATCCTATGGATAATTATCATGAGATTTTTTTCTTCTTCTTCCTCCTCAAAGCTTTCTAGCTTCAATAGAGATGTGAGGAAAAATGTGAGAAAATCAATTCTAAAGTGAGCCCACTTCCTACTTCATCATCCTCTACTACATACCATTTAGTATAGGGTGTTTGTTTCACTAATTTCACAATTAGTGAAGAGATAGCTTGGGTTAGTGTCTCCTCGACGTAGATCATCTTCGGCCTCGAAGTCTTCTAGCAAGCTTGATCCGTATATCTTGTGGTGCCTCTCTAGAGTCTGGAAGTTCATGATCATAGGGAAGGGATGACTACACGGAGCTAATGAAGTGAAGGACCGGTCTACAAAGGTTGTATTCCTTGTTCTCTTTTAGTTACAAAGTGTTTGTATATTATTCCGTCGGATTTCTAGTAGACGATTCTAGGGTTAGGGTTAGCTAGAACGACAAAATTTGAAATTGGCATGAATGATTCATCCCGAAATCTTGCTGCCGTCTTAGGGAACCCAGTAGTGGTATCAGAGCCATGCTAGAAAATTAGTCGGATTTTGTTAAGATTACGAAACCGAAATACTCCGAAACTTGCAACGCCAAAAATAACTTTATGTCAATTTTAAAAGGTCCTTTAATTTTTTTTAAAACAAGTACAGAATGTTATATGGGATATATCATGAACACCATGAAAATTTCAGGGGGCATGCTCGGATTTTGGCCGAGGACAAGGTAGTTGGGGTTTACCACTTTTTGTTGGTTTTGCTTGAAATTTTCAGTGTGTTCCAGGACTTGGGTTTTGGTGTTTCAGGTGTTGTTTGTTTTTGCTAATTTTACATGTGATGTAATATTACACTATAAGCAATTCGGAGTGATTCGTATTCGTAGTTTTAATATTGTTTCGGGTTATTCGCATGTTGTATAGACGAAATTAAAAAGTTTGATCGAATGTCAAAAACCCATTTTTCCAAGTTTAACGTATTCGGAAAAACATGCAAGTAATTCTATGAACCCTTTAGAAGAATGAAACCCTAACTCGACTTTTTGGATCGCGGAACTGCGGTCATACTCTAGGGTTTGCTGCAGTTCCGTGGCGACATGAGTGAGGCTTGGGTCTGCCCTTTGTAAGTCTACGGCAGCGCCCCGGCCGTCAATCCGAGGCCAAATGCGGAATAAAAACTTTTCAAAATGGCGCTAACATAACCTTAAAATCCGGATCGTGCCATTAACCATATACTAGTAATACAGAAAAGAGTTTGGAGAGATTATACCGATCGATCCGTGTCTTTCGGTCTTTAATCTCTGTGCCAAGCTCCTCGCAGCTGCTTCAACGAAGTTCGCTCTCCGATCTCGCTCGTCGAAGTGGCTCCACGTCGAGCATTCTTTATACGGGCTCCCGCTTCAAAACCGAAGCAACTCGGACATCAAGTTTGCTAGCCGAGATGTCCAAGGTGAAGTAGAGATAGTGTGTGATTATTTTGTCTCATAACACTCTATGATTCTCAACATATGAGAGAAATAGAGTGGAGGTTGAAGAAGAAGCCATTGATGGAAGTTGTGAGCTCAAGAAAAAACTAGTGAAGTAAAAGAGCTTGCTTATTGTGTGAGATAAAATGTGAGAGCTCTCATAATAATCTCAACACCAATCCTTTGCCTCATATGGCTGCCCTCTCTCTCTCTTCACATCTCAATCCCACACAATAAACAATCAAGAGAAAAGACATGGCACAAGAAAACACACCATGAGTCACTAAACTAGCACATACCACATTTAATGCTCTTGATCATGGCTTGCACTCATAATTTCTACTTAATAAACATTAATCCAAATGTTTAAAACAATAAATAGAATGTCATCTTCTAAAGTAAACTCGTGACGGATCACAAGAATACCCCTCACCTGTATATACATACCTGCATCCACATTCCGACTGAATATGAATACAACGAGACGAAAATAATCCAACAATCTAATACTAGGATCCGGCTTAAACCAAAGCCCACTAGTATGATCCGTCCGATCATGATCCGTGCACAAATGCACGTATATGATCGAACCCTGCCATAAAACCATACGGCCTCTACAACGTTTCGTCCGAACTTGGGAAAGTTTCTGTAGGGGACTCTAAAGACTTGTCAATACGCTGGCAGTGGGTTTAACCACAAGCACGTCAGTGGCACTAGCTGTACGTAACGGCTACCCATATTGAGCAAAAGGGAGGCCGATGAGCGAACTCATCCTGAAACCCTACTGAGCCTGTCAGTGACAATATCCGTACAGTTCGGTCCGTTCGTCTATGAGTATCGCATATCGGGCCTAGGGGGCTGGTAAATGTCAGACCCCCAATAGCGGTATAAGTCGTGTCGGAGTGTAGCTCAGAACACCCTGAGAAACTACTGGAATACCTACTAGTAAATCTCGCTTGCCCTGGCCAGGGACTTTGTGTAATGGCTCTCCTAAACACAGTGCGATCTCACCCCCAATACCGTGAGAGACGAATCCCCTGCCGATCCGCTCACTGCCTCCATGTGGCTCGGGACTGTACCCAACTAAAACCTGTTTGCATGACTCCTTTGAGCCATGGTAGGGTAGTAATCAAAGCATAGTGGGAACTCACATGAGACAAATGATGATCTCAGGTCGATGGACTTACCTGTACAGATGTCACCAGGGAACTGCTATCTGACGATAGGTATAATACCAACTAGCATGTTCCCGGCGAGTCTGTCCGATGTACTCATAACCCAATAAGCACCTGTATACTATCTTAGGTGAACCAACTGACACCAATGGCTTGTGAGACCGACCACCGCCCCTCGTCGGGGTCTCGATCCATATACACTAGTCTACTCTCGGAGTATTGATGCCCAGTCTCGAAACTCCCATGACTAGGGACACTTTAAGGATGTGCTTATATACTACCCAACTCTTACGTATATGATCGCCATCATACTGCTGGTAGTCAAGCAAGAATCCTAAGGGCTCTATCAACATGTAATAGTGATCTGTAATGTCACCTGAAGCATGTACACGATGATAAAGATAAACCGGATAGCATACTATCATCTCGAGTAAGACTGTCCTACCGATATAGATCCTCCCTCAATCATTGCAATCATGTACCTGCGATCTGATATTTGACTTTGAGGGTACTATATCCAACAATCTCCCACTTGCACTTAAGGATAATTATTGCGATGTCGCATACTCACAGCCCGTGTGATACCGAACACCTAACTTCCTTACTAATCAGTTTCACAAAGCTCGTTTGTAAAACTATTGGGTTCGAGAAATAGCCTAAGTGAGTGGATCCGTCCTGGTATTTCTTTCTATATCTTTCTTAATCTCAAGTTCGCGGAGAAAGACATCTCCCAAAATGAGCAATATCTGTCTTAGAATATGTCTGGATATTTGATGGGACCCAGTTCACAAATGAACTCTAAATCCAGTAACCATCTTAGACTGTATCATCCACTGAATTTAATCAGTATCCTGCGTCATGCCTCCCTCAGTATCCGCTTGGACCACCTGTCCAAACTACTTCCCCTCGTAAAGAGGGAAAACTATAACTCTGACAGTCACTCTGTCATCCAGGTCACCGTGGAAGCCTGGAATGATAACCGTCTCCTGAAGGAGGCTATCGTTATCATATCTCTAGAACATCCACTTGTGTTCTAAAACTGCTTCCGAACGTTTCTCCAGGATTGGATTAATATAAACTTATTGCAGCTAGTGCAAAAACAATATCTAGTGTGGTACTTGACATCTTATGATCAACTCAATTGCCTAAGCAAATGATATGCCAATCATGCACACCCCTCTCCCTTTTAATCTGTAAGACACCTTTAGAGAAGGTGACTCCATCACTTGCAGGTACACCACCATGCCAGGAGTCGTCCATTCTAAAACACATAGAATGCCGTCCAAGTACCCAGATTGGGACACTTCCCAAATCTAAATCTAAAATCATAGATCTAGTGACCAGAATGTATAATATTATATCCATATCCTATGTGGAGAAACCACTGTGTGACAACCACAGTATAACCGATCGTAGTATAAGAATTTCACTTCTTACTATGTGTATGTCATCCAAATACCAGGACATCACACCCTACAACTTTCTTAACAGATCCATCTCCTATTTTGATGAAGTCAAACCTATGACTGTCATATAAAAATTAGATGATCTTTCTCCGCTATATCTGCTTTAGTCTATAAACAGACACAAGCTACTTGTCCACTACGCTTCCGCTGCTTTCACTGACTACAACAACCGTTTGGCAGAATCATATACACGTGCACTTCTAAAAGCTACTTTAGAACGACGCTATATTCATCCTCCTGCCGGGTCTCATAGTCTGGAACAACAGTAATGGAAAGTCTGGGTAAATAAGAACCTCCCTGTCACCGTCCTTGAGGATACCGGAGTACCTCTCGGGTGCCTGAGATTACCCACCGTATCTGCGGAGTGGCTAATGGAATGTCAAACCTGATTGAATCTTTTGGTCCTATTAAATTTTCAGTAATCGTCTGTGATTCTGGAATCATTTCCAGTTCTACCATACTCCCACTACTGTTTTCTGAAAAAGTCCATATTACTAAAACTGTGGCGAGTCAAGAACAATATCACTATTGATCTTCCAGATGGTAGAAAGTTAATCCTCGTCATGGCCCGGGTTAACCCACAAACAGCTATTACAGAAACGTGCCTTGAGTTATCCAGAGTCTGGTTTTAAGCATAAGCCGGACAACTCCATATACCTTAACATCGTTAAGATATGATCCATTCTATATACAATATAGAAACAGAGCCACTGATTTAATTGGAACCAGATTCAAATCATGCAGCTGTCTCCAGTGCATGTCAACTAAATGGAGAGAGTCCGATCAGCATTACTCAACTAGGAGTGCATCCAAATATGAGTAACCTGAAAGAGAAGTAAGTTTTCAAAACCATTACTATCAACTGAATACCAAACACAAGTATCTACATCTTCGATCACCTTGAAGAATCCTGATACTTGCAACACCTGGTTCTCTACTTTAATCTTGTACCTATAACTTCTCAAAACATGGATCTTGTTGTCACGCCTCGCTTCCCAAAATACGAAATATGAGGGGTTGACAAGGCCGGCCATGCTCCTACGGCCAAGGAATGTCCTGCCGTAGTCACACTTCGGCTTCTAGCTTTACGTGGTAATCAGTAATCGATGCACATGTAATGAGA
The DNA here is from genome assembly GCA_030015575.1 of Agapanthus africanus. Lineage (NCBI taxonomy): Eukaryota > Viridiplantae > Streptophyta > Magnoliopsida > Asparagales > Amaryllidaceae > Agapanthus > Agapanthus africanus. Next base: position 314,874,833 of record JASDDO010000019.1, read on the forward strand.
AATGTAGTCACTAAATCAAAACAGATATAAAACTAACCAGATGGAGTCAAAGGAAAGGTAGCACTGACGTCGCTGATCTAGATGTCCGCAATATCCTCGAGGTATGCCAGGTGCTGATCTGAGCTAAGTCCACTTCTCACTCTGAGCATCCATACTCAGGTCGTCAGAGCGACACAATAGCAATATATATAAATGCAAAAGTAAACACGTGCAATGATGATGAACATGAAGCAGTAAATATAGAATGATGACGCACATGAAATAATCGGTACAGGTAAACAGTAAAGTAGGTATATTAAATCAGTAAGCAATGTATGTCAATGTCACTAACCATATCGGTCTCTAAGTCTCACTGTCCAGGTCGCTAAACCTATCGTCAGTCCAAGTGTGAGAGTCAACCATGCAGGAGTAACCCCAACCTAAGGGTAGGGCCCCGGGGGCAAGGGAACACGGGCCCGAATCACGCACGATAATAATCAGTAACTCCATCCATACAACTCCCAAAATCACGGTATATGCCGGCAATGGGACTCCCGAGATTCCGTTGAATTCACACTAAGACTACCCCACACCCCGTGGTCTACATCAAACCCCGATCATAAACCCAAATACTAGTCGGTCTATGACAAGTCTACGCGAGAACCGGAGATAGGATCTCCATCAAGTATGTCTCGACTGGTACCAAGACAAATGGACAGTGTTTGACGCCTTACCTATGACACTAATATAAATGCTCCATAACCGTCCCATTTCAGTTATAGTTACATTTATATATGTCCCATAGACGTCGACAATGCAATAAATTAACTGGGTTCGCTGATTGTATACAAGTACGTGTCACTTCACTTATTCATTCACGCTTTAACACTAACGTACTTGCCACAATCAAAACACTAATATCTATCACTGGGTAATGTATACGATCACTAGGTTACCAATGTATATGACTCTTACATGATATGATGAGAATGCAATAATTATGATATGAATAAAATATCATCAGCCAGTGTCCTACCGCTTGCATAATTTACTATAAATCATACATGCAGAATTAAGCAAAACAATATAAAAGGGGAAAGCAGCATGTTTAATTATCTGTCCATCAAAATTAGTTTCACGTCAATCGGGTTTCAGGTTCGCTAGTTATGGCCATCTCAATTTAAGTGTTCACTGCTGGAAATCCGATTTCTGAATTGGAAGCCCGTTTCGTAACACGTTTTAATCTCAGTTGGGATCGTAATTAGGCAATGCTACAGTTATATGATATTTACCTTTAACAGTGAGGTTTCCAACGCATCAGATGGATCGATAATATCGTCTGCGTGCTGGGAGATATGTTCAGTTTAATATCAATGTGTACAAGCTGTCACTGCAGAAAACTGCAGGATACCACGGTATTCTAAAATACAAATTAAATGTCAAACGAAGGTGAAACGACACGGGACCAGATTCAGGTGTTAGATAACTAAATTATCTATGCGACCATATAGGGATCCATGCATTTTCAGTTTAAGGAAGGGGTGTACAGGTGTTCCCAAGGCCAAGCATTCAAAACGAATGTTGCCCCGGACTGCAGTTTAGGGCCGCGAATCGCCTCAATATTCATGGATATAACTTATCAAAATGCAAAGATGAACTATGGGGTGCTGTAGTTTTATCCGTTGGATTCGATACGAGCCATAGCACTCTAAGATTTGATAGGTAGATAATTTATTATGATTTTAACTGATCAGCTGGTCCGAGGAAAATCAGCTTTCACAAGGGTTATTGGGTTGTTGTTTTAGGGGGGGGGGGGAGGGGTAACCAACTTTATTTTACAGCCAAATTTATATAAAATGTTCGTTAACCACGCAGGGTTTCATCGATCATGAGTTCTGCCATGTTTGATCAGGTGTACATATCGGATTCCGTATTGAACACATATGTTTAGCAACCGATTAACGGTCAAAAGGTCGATTCAACTATTTGGCCTAAACGAAAATTAATCCACGGGATTAAATATGCCGTTAGTCATAACATAATAAGCTCAATTGTGTCACAAACATTATTGTAGATTCATCAAGACTTATTATTAAAATTGCTATTGTATTATTCGATATTCCGTATAATTATCAATATGAATAGGGTAGCATGTAAAGCAAGCATGAACTTGCCTGAAAATGGCCGGAGACACAACCGTGATGATGATGACGACAGCAACGGCACAATCACGGTGCAATGAACATAACGCCAGCAGCAACAACAACAACAATCTTGGACTCAGCTATGGCTCGAGCTCGTGGCGCGGCCTCGGCCATGGGCTTGAGTTTGGCCTTGATGAATTGTGACGGGGTGGCTGCAGTTATGATGGAGATCACGGTGGCTAGTTGAAGCTTGTTGCTGGCGGCGATGGCGATGGCATATCTTTTATATCAGAGTGGTCCTCGCACTCGATCATATCGTTCCATCTGCAGTAGCCGCACAAGGATCTAAAACATCTAAATTCGGAACAAACCACCGAGCTCCACACTGGTACCGCGAAGAAGCATATCTCGTTGCAACATTTGGAAGTGCTGGTCCTCCATCAATCATCCTCCCACTTCTCAACTCAAACCCCTTCCACTTCCATGGAGAAGACGAGTCCTTGGACGACTCAAACAATTACGGAGCAAAATAGATGCAGTTCTCTACAACTCCAGCCTCGGCAGCTAACGACGAAAATAAGCAACTAGAACTTACAAACAATACTCTATCCCCAAGACCTTCGATCCTAACCCACAGTTTCCTAACAAGGTCTGCTCTGAACACTCTGAATCCTACCACCTTGAGAAGACGGTTCTCGTCGTCCTTTTTTATTGCTTGCACGAACAATACCTCCCTATTAGATTCTACCAAACCCCCATTTTCCAACATGTACAGCGATATCCCTCTATGGTCCATATCCAATAACTGCAATGATGGAAGGCTTCCGGCGAGATCGACGAAATAGAACCTGCTATCACTACACATGCAATGAAACATCTTCCCACTGAAAACGCCTTCATGAATGTAAGATCACCCGAGCATGCCGGGCAATTGGGTCCAATTAGGGTCACCGCGATGCCACAAGAAGTAACGAAGACTGGACAAGACGATGACGGTGCAGTCAACACTTGAAGGAGACGACGAACGAATCCGATAGAGGGCCGAGCGGGATTGAAGAGGTTGGGGAGTTTGATGGTGGAACCGGAGATGGGGTTGGCGAGATGAAGAGGACTCGGGGATAAGTTTCGCTCAAGCAAAAGGAGCCAGCCATGGGCGTCGTCGAGAATTAGCTTCTGAGGTCCGATGGTGAAATGAAAAAGACGGAACTTTTACTCAAAGGGGTTGAAACACGCAATTGAATCGTCGAGCTTGTCCTCGATGGAAATGATCCATGGGAGTTTGAGCATTGGGGGCTGTTGATCTTGTTGGATGATGGATCGCCATTTGGAGCAGACGTAACCAAATCGGATGTGATCGGAGAGGGGGAGGCGCTGCGGGATGAGCTTGGTGAGATGAGGAGGAAGGTCCAGCCATGGCGGATGATGATGAGACGAAGGAGATGACGATGACGATGACAAGACGAGTTGGGGATCTTGGTGGGCTCGAGCTTGTCGGTCGGCGGTGTTGCAAGCGAGGGTTTCAATGATGGGAGGGAAAGAGAGTGAGTGAAAAGGAAGGCAGAGGGAGAGACTGGTGGGTTGAGGAAGAAGGGAGTCAGGCGAGGAGATCACGCGAGAGGTGGGCGACGTCGAGGCCGTTGTAGGAGCGAGTCGTGCGAAGAGAAGAGGGGGTGGTTCGACGAGAGAGGGGAGCTAGTCGTGCGGTGGGCGCGGGTTGTGAGGAGGGGGAGTTGGCGAGGGAAGCATGCGGGGTAGTTGACGAGCGACGTGGTCGCGGGTCGTGGGTAGCGAGAGGGAGAAGAAGAAGAAAGGAGTGGGGGGAGGTAACGGGTCGGGTTCGGGTGCGGGTAGGGTAGGTTGGGGAATGGGCTGGGCTCGGGGGAAAAGGGTTAAAAGAATTAGGGTTTTAAGAAATTAATAGTTAGGGTTAGGAAAATAAAATATTTAAGCTAAAAATAATTTTGAAAATTTTTTTTAAAAAAAAATACGGAAATTATTTAAAGTAACTAGGTATTACATCATACCCCACTTATATAAAATTTCGTCCTCGAAATTAAAATGAACGACCAGCTAATAAAATGTAATGTGAAACACAAAAAAATCAAATACTATTATGTAGTGATTTACGCAAAAGCAACTAGATGAAAATCAAATATTTATATATAAGAAAATAGAGCAGTTAAAAGGAATAGTCACACATAAGAACACAACTGTTAATAGCGATAAACTACATGTATACAAATACAAAAAATAGATTGGCAATAATAATCAATAATGAAGGGTGGGCTGATAGGCCTTAAGAACCAAAACTACTACGAACCAAGCAATTATAAAATAAGTTGAGAATACTCATAAGGTAAAATATAGAGGAAAATAAAATAAAAACATGGGTGGCAAGTAAACAAACTAGATATCAACAACTAACGTAAAGGCCAAGACTAAACTATTTGTTTTGTAAAAGTGTGAAGATAATACAATACAAAAGAAACTAAGGTAATACCGAAATAATGATGATATACTCATAAGTAATTAAAATGTATTAGCATACGAGTTAACCATAATTTATATTTTAGTAAATAGAAAATTTAAATTGATTGGAGCACAAAAATACGTAGGTAAACGCAAATACGAAAATAGAAGATAGTTAGAATTCATATGAACAAAGAAAAGGGAATACTATATAGAAAATCAATATGGAACCCATTTTAAAGAAAACTCAAACATCTAATAATATAAATTCTGAAAGTCAATCAATAACGGAATGATTATGAATGACACCGATATGACAAACAATAAAATATTAAAATAATCATTGAGTAGCAAATAGCTCAAAATGACATCCTGTACTGAAAGCAGATAAAAGACCAAGACAAAAAGGCACGAAAAATGGAACTTCATAATAAAAGGACGACAATATGAAAGGCATTAGTAGGGAAACAAACTAGAAAATAAATATGCAGTGTAAGGCAGAACTATAAAAGATTTGAAAATAGTGGGGTACTTAGAAAAGATGAGGAAAACAAACGAAATATAAACCAGGGAGTTCAACAGATACAAGAGTTAAACGAAAAGGAACAACTGAAAAGGGATATCTTTGTCGGAAGCAGGGAAGGTAATAACTTCGCGTTGATGTCTAAATCTCTGCGACCTCGTCAAGCGAGTTTGAATCCTGTGCTGGGTCCGTACCATTCTCAAACTCGAACTACGAGATGACCAAGTTACTCAAGCCGACGTGGAGAGCATTGACGAGTCTCCTCCTTGTAGCTCTTTCCTTCTAGGGCAACCATTGACCAGATGTTCGTCGGATCCACAAATCAAGCACTGCCCTTTAGCCTTACGACAGTCTCTCTGAAGTGTCCTGGTTTCTTGCAATAACCACAACGTTGAGTTCTCCACTACTTCCATTGCTGAGGAACAATTGGGCGCTTCATCTTCACACCTTTTATTTGTTTAACAGGGATTCCCTTACGATTGGGGACTTGAGCCATTCACCTTCTTAGTCCTTCAGCCAAGAGATCATTCGTTCGCTCCTGGGCTTCCATCAAACCTTGCAGCATACCCAAAATCTCGACGGTCTGACTCTGGATAGTGGAGGAGGACGGGGAGTTGTTGGAAGTCAAGTTTCGGCTTCCGCTGCGCGATGCTGATAGGGACTTAAAGGTATGCAACACGATACGATAACCTTGAAGAAACGAAGACATCAGAATGCAAAGAGTCCAATAAGAAACGTAAGCAGGTGTAGGATCAATAGGAAAAGTATGAGGATGAAAATGTAATAGATCTGAAAACTCGGGAACAATATAAGGTATAAACAGAGATAGAGATTTGACGATCAAAACAAGATTATGCGATACAGTAATATTCAAATGAGAAAGGAGTCGAAGGTAGAACCCCAAGTTCCTCAAACAGAGTACAGTAGTGTAACTATACTGCAGTTCATAATTACAACCACATAACTCTACCAAGTTACCCAAAACTCTACCAGATAGAATCAAAATATGTAGCAGGACACCCTATATGAATCAAGATCAAGGATAACAAGTTTACAATCTAGACCGAAGGGTGGCTTAGATTGTCAAGCCCTACACGGAAACTGTAATCCCATTGTAAACCAAACCTGGCTCTGATACCAACAAAACCATGTCACGCCCCGCTTCCCAAAATACGGAATACGAGGGGTTGACAAGGCCAGCCATGCTCCTTATTCGATATTCCGTATAATTATCAATATGAATAGGGTAGCATGTAAAGCAAGCATGAACTTGTCTGAAGATGGCCGGAGACACAACCGTGATGACGACGACGACAGCAACGACATAATCACGGCGCAATGAACACAACGCCAGCAGCAACAGCAACAACAATCTTGGACTCGGCTATGGCCCGAGCTCGTGGCGCGCCCTCGGCTATGGGCTTGAGTTTGGCCTTGATGAATTGTGACGGGGTGGATGCAGTTATGATGGAGATCACGGTGGCTAGTTGGAGGCGGCGATGGCGATGGCATATCTTTTATATTAGAATGGTCCTCGCACTCGATCATATCGTTCCATCTGCAGTAGCCGCACAGGGATCTAAAACATCTAAATTCGGAACAAACCACCGAGCTCCACACCGGTACCGCAAAGAAGCATATCTCGTTGCAACATTTGGAAGTGCTGGTCCTCCATCAATCATCCTCGCACTTCTCAACTCAAACCCCTTCCACTTCCATGGAGAAGACGAGTCCTTGGACGACTCAAACAATTACGGAACAAAATAGATGCAGTTCTCTCCAACTCCAGCCTCGGCAGCTAATGACGAAAACAAGCAACTAGGACTTACAAACAATACTCTATCCCCAAGACATTCGATCCTAACCCACAGTCTCCTAATAAGGTCTGCTCTGAACACTCTGAATCCTACCACCCTGAGAAGACGGTTCTCGTCGTCCTCTTTTATTGCTTGCATGAACAATACCTCCCTATTAGATTCTACCAAACCCTCCTTTTCTAACATGTACGGCGATATCTCGCTATGGGCCATATCCAATAACTGCAATGATGGAAGGCTTCCGGCGAGATCGACGAAATAGAACCTGCTATCACTACACATGCAATGAAACATCTTCCCACTGAAAACGCCTTCACGGATGTAAGATCACCCGAGCATGCTGGGCAATTGGGTCCAATTAGGGTCACCGCGACGCCACAAGAAGTAACGAAGACTGGTCAAGATGATGACGGTGCAGTCAACACTTGAAGGAGACGAAGAAACGAATCCGATAGAGGGCCGAGCGGGATTGAAGAGGTCGGGGAGTTTGATGGTGGAACCGGAGATGGGGTTGGCGAGATGAAAAGGACTCGGGGACAAGTTTCGCTCGAGCAAAAGGAGCCACCATAGGCGTCGCCGAGAATTAGCTTTTGAGGTCCGATAGTGAAATGAAAATGACGGAACTTTTGCTCAAAGGGGTTGAAACACGCAATTGAATCGTCGATCTTGTCCTCGATGGAAATGATCCATGGGAGTTTGAGCATTATGGGCTGTTGATCTTGTTGGATGATGGATCGCTATTTGGAGCAGACGTAACCGAATCGGATGTGATCGGAGAGGGGGAGGCGCTGCGGGATGAGTTCGGTGAGATGAGGCGGAAGGTCCAGCCATGGCGGATGATGATGAGATGAAGATGACGACGACGAGGCGGGTTGGGGATCTTGGTGGGCTCGAGCTTGTCGGTCGGCGGTGTTGTAAGCGAGGGCTCCGATGATGGGAGGGAAAGAGAGTGAGAGAAAAGGGAGGCAGAGGGAGAGACTGGTGGGTTGAGGAAGAAGGGAGTCAGGCGAGGAGATCGCGCGAGAGGTGGGCTACGTCGAGACGGTTGCAGGAGCGGGTCGTGCGGAGAGAAGAGGGGGTGGTTCGACGAGAGAGGGGAGCTGGTCGTGCGGTGGGCGCGGGTCGTGAGGAGGGGGAGTTGGCGAGGGAAGCGCGCGGGGTAGTTGACGAGCGACGTGGTCGTGGGTCGTGGGTAGTGAGAGGGAGAAGAAGAAGAAAGGAGTGGGGGGAGGTAACGGGTCGGGTTCGGGTGCGGGTAGGGTAGGTTGGGGAATGGGCTGGGCTCAGGGAAAAAGAGTTAAAAGAATTAGGGTTATAAGAAATTAATAGTTAGGGTTAGGAAAATAAAATATTTAAGCTAAAAATAATTTTGAAATTTTTGTTTTTTAAAAAAAAAATACGGAAATTATTTAAAGTAACTGGGTATTACACTTGTATTTATGTGAAACACGTGTCTAAAAGTTGAGAAGTCATAAGTAAAGAGAATATAGTACGAGGACCAACCCCTCTGTCCTAATGGACATTGGACAACATACAATACTTTGTATAAGTCTCTTGAGTTTAATAACTCAAATCTTGTGCGTTGTAGGTTGAAAACTATACTTATGGTTAAGAAGAATTACACCGCTGTTTAATGCTCCTTATTTAACTATCAACTGATATAGGTAAATGTCATGGACATAATTTCAAAAAGTTATATCTCACTTTATAAAATAAACGTACAGATATATCAGTTTGAAATTGATGCATAACAATGGATATTCAAAACCAAATATTTGCCGTTCGGCAAACACCCAGACGCTTTCCTCAAATATCACCAATTACAACGAATCCTGATATAATGAGGATGATCTCCTAATTCCCAATAACTTACTCCCACTCATCATCTGTAAAACCATACAGATGTGAGAATCAAACCTAGTAAATACATACCCTGGAGTAAGGATCTAATTGGGAAATCAGTTTTCTATTAACAACGCATAGTGAATCTGAAACATGAAAATGTTACGAAGGGGTATTCGGGTATTCCTAGTAATGCCTCTTCCATTATCCAGATTCATGACTGTAACCATATATTTTCTTGCCATCTCTCCAAATCCCTTTATTTGTCTTTACTCATTACCTTCTGTACACCCTCTTAGGCTAAATGGTTTTCTTTCTTCCCTACCGTTCGGCACCAGCCTATGGTTTGGAAAAAGACTATCCAATAAGCGTAATAGGTGTACTGTCCTAATCCTAGGATCACTCGCAACCTGAAAGAAGGTAAAGATAAAAGACAACTGAATAAACCTTATTCCTATTTCTCCTAAATCAGAATCCATCCTCGAACTGGAACAAGTTCCTTAAAGTTCGTATATAACCATACGATGGATTTATCCAGTGGAAGTGGATGTTCGTAGTGATACGGGGTGTTCTGGAGAAATACAAAGGTGAAATTGGAGTGGCGATGAAATATGTGGTTTGGTCATGAATGATAGCAGTTGCAATTTACTTTGCCCTCTTTCTAATCCCTTTATTTTTCTTTACTTATTACCTTCTGTACACCACACTTAGGCTAATTGGTTTTCTTCATTCCCTACCTTTCGGCACCTGTCTATGGTTTGGAAGAAGATTATCCAATAAGCGTAATAGGTGTGCCCTCTCCTAATCTTAGGAGCCCTCATAACTTGAGAGAAGGTAAAAGAAAAAGACAACTGAATAGTTCTAATCAATCTCTCCAGAACCAGAATCCATCCTCAAATCTGGAACAAGTTCCTTCGAGTTCGTATATAACCATACGATGGATTTATCCAATGGAAGTGGATGTTCGTAGTAATACGGGGTGTTCTGGAGAAATGCAAAGGGTAAAAGAAGGAGTGCTAATGATGTATGCAACTCAGACAATCCAAAAGCCAGTGTTTTAAGAAAGTTCGGTTAACTTGGTCACTGAGTTATAGTCTAGGGTCGGGCCATGGTTGCTGTCAAAGAGAGAGAGAAAAGAAACACTCTGCGTGCACTCTAACCTAGATCAGAATGGTTAATCACTTTATCTAATTAGGATGTCTCCCACTGTATCCTCAAATTCTCCTCCAAACCTGAAAGAAGAATTAGTCGGGATCATCCGAAGAGTAAACCAACTCATTAGTGGGAATCGGGATCCAACTATCATCGCATGATAACGTGATGGAATCCACTCACGTTATCACACTCCATAAGGTATGCGCATGCCTGGCAAGTTTCAGTTTCTTTAGAAACCCCCGATGTGATTTTTACCCCATGCTCTCATGACCTTGACGAAGGCCAACATATCATAAATCACATGTCAAGTTCTTCCTGTCATTGTCCAGGTTAATTTGAACCCACCCGTACATACCCTTGACGAAGGCTAAAATAGTAGTACGATTGTCTCAAACCAACGCATCTATCTATGCAACAGAAAAGTAACAAATAGCTACCATACACTATACCTTGACGAATGCCAACATACATAGCATGAATACTAAGTGCTACCCGTCTGAAATGACGGAGGGCTACGAATGGTTTTTGGCGAAAACCCCGTAACGTAATGAACTTGATATCATTGAAGGAACCGGATAGCTTTTTACAAATATATAGTGGCGAAAACCTTTACTAAAGAGGTCACTCCCGATGAAGGGATCTCGGCTCTTTCCCCGTAGAATGAGGTGCAGGATATTCCAACTGAATACTGCGATGAAAAGCAAAAAGTAATCGATAGTGAAGTTATTACCCTGACGCAAACTTCTATTCAAGGGGTCACTCTCGGTGAAGGGATCTCGGCCCTTGCCTCGTCGAATGAGGTGCTGGATATTCATAACCGAATACCTCTGTGCAAAACAAAAGAGAACATTCTTGTAATAACAGCTTTTTGAAAATTGTTCCAATAACATCGAATATGTATGTTTTCCTTACATTGATCTGAATCAATGCAGTCCCATCAATTAATCACACCACAAAAGAATGAAAATACGATGTACGTATATACCATCCGCATTCGCCACTGGGTCCCGTCATCACCCATTAGGTTACTTAACTAACGACAGAGCGGGGACTGGACTAGCGCAGGTGTAAAACATATACAACATCTACTAGTATATATATCAATATATAATAATCGCTCCAGGCGTGATAAGTGCAACATCATAGAAAAGTAATAAACATCATAGAACAATACAGATAATCTAGGAGCCCCGGGTTTCCTTTGAGCCGCAACTGAAACCTGACGTTCCCCTGGTCATGTGGATAGCCTGTGCAATGAAAACCTAGACCACTACGAGTGCGGAAAGTTACCTGCCAAAACCTGAAGCGAGGCAGCCCCCTTCAGTAAAGTGAATGGACCACCCAGCACTTCACGGAATCTGGTAACTTGAGCATCCCTCCTTGGGTCAACCTGTACCCCCTACGAGTGCGTCGAATAGCCCGCCAATTCTAGAGTGAAGCCCCCTCCGTCTCAAAGCCATGAGATGCGGGCCCATTGCCCTTTAGAACCCACTATCCGTGCACTCCACCGCGGGGTAATCCTAGTACAGAAAAGAAAATATGTACAACGGCGACATCGACCTCAACCCGGTCGTGCCCCAAAAGAATAATATACAAACAGGCAGTGACGATAGTCCACATGTCGGACGCTCGCCCCGCGATATCAAATGTACAAATAAAACTAAATTGTACTATCATTCCACGCAAGCTATCCACCACGACAAATCCGCAACAACACAGCACAACACAGAACATCAACGTGAATGTCACGTTTGCAAACTCGTCTGAAAGAACTATAGCGATTAGACAAGTTGTACCGATCAAATGACATTCACGGTCGCAGATAGAAATGTATGTACTGCAAAATACACATTTAAAATTTCGATCGACTAAACTTTTCCAAATAGGCCCTAAATGCAAATCCAGCACTCAAACAAATCTGGGCCAAAACTATATATCACAAAAATCATATTTTCATGAACTGGAGACCCAGAAAAATTTTGGGGTACTGTAGCCCAAAAAGCGCTGCGGAAGGGCCGCAAAATGCGACATTTTACTCCTTTTCCGGAATTTTGGAGTTAGGTCCCCAAATTTTTTCTGTAGCTATAGTTTTGCCTGCACATAATTCTAAGATATCCAGAAAAATTTTTAGAACAACTTTGAAATTCGACAGCAAGCACATGAATATAGATTCATGATTCGGAAAAATTTGTCAATCGAGATTTTAACCTTGTGCAAACTAGTTAGTAGGGTTAATGGGTTGGCTCTGATACCATGTAAGTCTACGGCAGCGCCCCGGCCGTCAATCCGAGGCCAAATGAAGAATAAAAACTTTTCAAAATGGCGCTAACGTAACCTTAAAACCCGGATCGTGCCATTAACCCTATACTAGTAATACAGAAAAGAGTTTGGAGAGATTATACCGATCGATCCGTGTCCTTCGGTCTTCAATCTGTACGCTAAGCTCCTCGCAGCTGCTCCAACGAAGTTCGCTCTCCGATCTCGCTCGTCAAAGTGGCTCCACGTCGAGGATTCTTTATACGGGTTTCCGCTTCAAAACCGAAGCAACTCGGACATCAAGTTTGCTAGCCGAGATGTCCAAGGTGAAGTAGAGATAGTGTGTGATCATTTTGTCTCATAACACTCTAGGATTCTCAACACATGAGAGGGATAGAGTGGAGGTTGAAGAAGAAGCCATTGATGGAAGTTGTGAGCTCAAGAAAAAACTAGTGAAGTAAAAGAGCTTGCTTATTGTGTGAGATAAAATGTAAGAGCTCTCATAATAATTTCAACACCAATCCCTTGCCTCATATGGCTGCCCTCTCTCTCTTCACATCTCAATCCCACACAATAAACAATCAAGAGAAAAGACATGGCACAAGAAAACACACCATGAGTCACCAAACTAGCACATGCCACATTTAATGCTCTTGATCATGACTTGCACTCACAATTTCCACTTAATAAACATTAATCCAAATGTTTAAAACAATAAATAGAATGGCATCTTTTAAAGTAAACTCGTGACGGATCACAAGAATACCCCTCACCTGTATATACATACCTGCATCCGCATTCCGATTGAATACGAATACAACGAGACGAAAATAATCTAACAATCTAATACCAGGATCCGACTTAAACCAAAGCCCACTAGTATGATCCGTCTGATCATGATCTGTGCACAAGTGCACGTATATGATCGAACCCTGCCATAAAACCATACAGCCTCTACAACGTTTTGCCCGAACTTGGGAAACTTTCTGTGGGGGACTCTAAAGACTCGTCAATACGCTGGTAGTGGGTTTAACCACAAGCACGTCAGTGGCACTAGCTGTACGTAACAGCTACCCAGGTATTGAGCAAAAGGAAGGCCGATGAGCGAACTCATCCTGAAACCTTACTGAGCCTGTCAGTGACAATATCCGTACAGTCCGGTCCTTTCGTCTATGAGTATCGCATATCGGGCCTAGGGGGCTAACGTCAGACCCCCAACAGCGGTATAAGTCGTGTCGAAGTGTAGCCCAGAACACCCTGAGAAACTACCGGAATACCTACCAGTAAATCTCGCTTGCCCTGGCCAAGGACTTTGTGTAATGGCTCTCCTAAACACAGCGCGATCACACCCCTAATACCGGGAGAGACGAATCCCTTGCCGATCCGCTCACTGCCTCCATGTGGCTCGGGACTGTACCCAACTAAAACCTGTTTGCACGACTCCTTTGAGCCATGGTAGGGTAGTAATCAATGCACAGTGGGAACTCACACGAGACAAATGACGATCTCAGGTCGATGGACTTACCTGTACACATGTCACCAGGGAACTGCTATCTGACGATAGGTATAATACCAACTAGCATGTTCCCGGCGAGTCTGTCCGGTGTACTCATAACCTAATGAGCACCTGTATACTATCTTAGGTGAACCAACTGACACCAATGGCTTATGAGACTGGCCACCGCCCCTCGTCGGGGTCTCGATCCATATACGCTAGTCTACTCTCGGAGTATCGATGCCCAGTCTCGAAACTCCCACGACTAGGGACACTTTAAGGATGTGCTTATAGACTACCCAACTCTCACGTATATGATCGCCATCATACTGCTGGTAGTCAAGCAAGAATCCTAAGGTCTCTATCAATATGTAATAGTGATCTGTAATGTCACCTGAAGCATGTACACGATGATAAAGATAAACCAGATAGCATACTATCATCTCGAGTAAGAACCGGTATAGATCCTCCCTCAATCATTGCAATCATGTGCCTGCGATCTAATAATTGACTTTGAGGGCATTATATCCAACACCCTTCTACGGCTGGTGCATAGGTACTGTGGCATATTCTGGGTATTATTGAACTGTGCTCAAGTGTTGAGTCGTCGGGAAATTGTAGGATTTTGATGAATCGATCGAAAAGTTTAACGTCGTCCGGGTATCGTGTGATGGGATACAATACTTGGAATCAAAATTAGTTTGAATTTTATAAATCTAGCAGTTTAGTCTCATTTGATCGGTTGCCACGGGATTTTGATGTGATCAAAAGTCCGTCGCAATCACGTAACGTACGCGGATACTTGTCGGGTAACATTATTAGATAGCCACGCCCCGACCAAATGATTGTAGGAGAACCCCGTCGCCAAAAGCATCCGTTCGGGTGCTCGCGGCAGTGGTGTTCCACCTTAGTGCACTTTGTCGACGGCATCGGGGGGTGCGGCCGTCTACTAAAGTTTCCGATGAGCATTCGATCAGAATGTCGGGAATCTTGTTGAATTGCCTGACTTGATATTGAAAAGTGTTTTCGAGATCGAGACTAAAATGCAGGGTTTATAATTGTTAGGAATGCGATATCTAAGGAATTCATTTGGTTAGGCATGAAATCCAAAGTATGGGATACATTGGGTTTATGATATCTAAGGTGGTTGCGGATTCCAACTGTTGTAGTTTTCACTTTCTTTTCTGCGACCGTAAGTGTAATATATGGTGTATCGCCGGTTTTGTTGCTATATGTCAACGACAATTGGGATACGCATATTTACTTACGTTGATGACATGTGATGTTATGTGTTGCTGTGATATGTTATATTGGATCGTCGTGTTTTGAATAGCCGGGGGTTTTATGTGAGATGAGAATTTTATTTTTCATTCATGTAAAATTCGATATATGTAATATTCTTTTATTGGGGCACTTCCGGGTTGAGGATGATGTCACCATAGTATATTATTTACTTTTCCGTATTAGGATAAGCCCAAGGCGGGGAGCATAAGTAACCGGGTTCTAGGGTCCAGTGCGAGACCATCTCGAGGGTCGAGACTGGGTCTCCTAACTCTAGAATTGGTAGGGTTGCTTGCCACTCTCATAGGGGTCTAGGGATGTGGGATTGGCTATTCATCACGACCGTGGAATCCGTGTTTTATATAGGCTTAATTTAAAACACGGAAATTCTAGTATATCGAATATTTCATATGTTGTGTTCTGCCGCGATTTATCTGTGATATGATCACTGTATATGTTGAGATAGATACTGGATATAGTATATGTGATATATTATATAGACGTTACTTATGTTTTACACCGGCGCTAGCCCTGCCCCGCTCTGCCGTTAGTTACCTAACATAACAGTGCACGAGGGGACATCGAGGCGAACGCGGATGGCATAAACGTACGTTGTATTTATCTGTGATGTTTAGGTAACTTAAAATGATGGGACTTCATTAATGAGATTAATGAAAAGAAAAGAAATCTAAAGATGTTGTAGAAACTTGTTTTAAAAACTGGTAACTCTAGTTCTTGCTTTGCATAGCGGTATTCCTTGTAGAATATCCAGCACCTTATTCGATAAGGAAAGAGCCGAGATCCCTTCACCGGGAGTGACCTCTTTAGCGAAACTAGCAGATGCTACAAACTCGGTTGTTCTTTTGATTGCTTTTATAGTTTTTGCTTTGCATAGTGGTATTTGTGAAATATCCTGCACCTTATTCGATAAGGAAAGAGCCGAGATCCCTTTACCGGGAGTGGCCTCTTTAGCAAAACTAGTAAAAGCCTTAAAAACACTTCTTTTCAAAATCACTCGATTCTACGACGATATCAAGTTCATTACGCAAAAGGTTTTCATAAAAACCTGTCGTAGCCCTCCGTCATTTCAGATAAGTACTACTTAGTATTCGTGCTACGTTTGTTGACTATGTTAAGGCGTAGTGTGCGGTAGCTGATTAGTGCTTATCTGCATAAGCATATGATGCGATTGGATTAGGGTAGTCGTACGACTTTGTTGACCTTGTTAAGGGCCGTGAGGGTGGGTTTAATTCAATCGGGAAATGACGGGTTGAATTTGGCTAGCGCTTATGAGTTGTTGACCTTGTTAAGGTCATAAGTTGCTAGGGGCAAAACATTATCGGGAATTTCAAGTGTTGAAATTTGCAATGAGATTGCATACCTTCTATGAGATAGTTGAATCCCGATACCCACTGCGAGTAAAAGTTACTCTTGGGAGAGTTTTACACATCACAATTAGCCGATCAAGAGTAGGTGTCTAGAAAGGTGTTAATGGGGTTATGCCTCTGGGAAAACGAGGTTTATTTTAATTAGGTCCGTGCGAAAGCACGGGGAACCTCCCTCAAAGTACCAACACTGGCCTGGCTGAAAGATTGACGAACTTGTAAGGTGTAATTAATCTTGGCTAGTCTTTCCTTTTAGGGTTTGAAGGAAGATTTGATTAAAACAGTGGGAGCCATCCTGATTAGATAAAATAATAACTAATCTAATCTTGTAAAAGCATACGCTGAGTGTTTTCTTCTCTCTCTCCAGGTAGCGACCATATCACGCCTTAATCAAGATAATAATATGGATGTATTGACCGAACCCGCTTGTTATACTGAGCTGGGGAACGTTGGTCCCGCTCCAACTTATAATTGTTATAAGACCGAGCAGGAAATAGGGGATTACCAGAATTCCCGTGCCGCCCAAATGAAGAAAGTGCATGATAATGCATATTCTTCGGGTGTTTTCATTATAGAGAACTGTTTCTCAATTTCCTTTATGTCCTGGGTATGAGATACCTGATCAGGATCCCGTATATGTAATATATTACATGGGCTACAGATAGGTAGAGAACTGAGAATGGGTGATAAGTTTCAAGAGTTGGAAACGGTGCAAGTGTTGCAGCCAAGTATGTTGGTAGTTATCACCCTGTATTATCAAATACATTGATTCTGAACGAATGTTATTAGATACCGAACCTGATATACAATATCATATCAGTCTCTTTATTAAAATAAAGAAGGATATAATTTTGTATTGTTAGATAATGTTTTGAACATTTCCTATACTAAGAGTTGATCGGTTCAGGCACGTTATCTAATGGCATAAACGTTTTAAATCAAACTACAGTTCTTAACGTACAGAACACACACAAGAGGAAGAGTTCAGAAATGAACGAATCTTTCTTAAGGCATTGCAGACTAGGTCATATCAATGCGACCCGACTAGCTGAAGTTACATTTAGATGCATATTTAAATCAGTTTGAATTTACATCTTGTGAAACTTGCCAGTCATGTCACAAAGATAAAATGACCATAGCTCTGTTTATTGGAAACGGAGAAAGAGTTAGTGAACTCTTGGAATCGATACATGATGATGTATGTAGGCCCCCTGTCTACACATGCCAGGACTGGTTCTTTGTACTTCATTACATTCACTGATGATCTCTCAAGATTCGGACATATGTTCCTGTTGAAACACAAGTCTGAACCTTTTGAGAAATTCAAAGAATATAAGTCAGAAGCAGAGAACCACAATGGGTATAAGTATTATGTCCTTTGATGTGACCAGGGAGGAGAATACTTGAGCACGGAATTCCTGGACTATTCTAAAGGAGAATGAGATTCTCTCTCAGTATTACTCCTCCGTATACACCACAACATGTTGGTATATCGGGGCGGAGCAATCGCACCCTATGTGATAGGGCGTGCTCTATGATGAGTACTATCTAGTTGCCTATTTCCTTTTGGGGGTTATGCAATTGAGAAGTTGCATACCTATTGAATAGGGTTCCAATCAAATCAGCTGCCTACCACTTTATATGTGATATGGTATGGGAAGAGCCCATCTCTTAAGGATGTTAAGATTTGGGATTGTCCGGCCCATGTCTAAAAGCAAAATCCGGATAAGCTCGAGGCAAGGTCAGTTCTGTGGAAGTTTGTTGGATATCCCAAGCATTCACAAGGGAATATCTTCTACCACACCGAGGAACAAAAGGTGTTTTATTTCTCAGCATGCCACCTTTTTAGAAAAGGATTTTCTTTTGAAGAAATTAGTGGTCATGAGGTAAAACTGGAAGGAGTTCCAGCTATACAAACTGTAGCTGAAGATTTGGTAGAACCGAAGGATTCAATAGTTCCCGACGAGCCTCAGCCTCTCCGCCGATCTGGTAGGGTTCCTCATCCACTTGAGAGATACTTCGGTTTTCTCTCTGACAGTGGGAGCGAGGATTGCATCATGAGATGATGACCCAACTAGTTTCGAGCAGGCCATCAGGAGTGGGGACTCTGTGAGAATGGCTGGATGCTAAGTGATCTGAGATGGAATCCATATACACCAACAAAATATGGACTTTGGTTGCTATATCTGAAGGTTTAAATTCCCATCAGGAGCAAGTATATCTTGAAAAGATTATTTGGTGTAAATGGAAAAGTTGAGACTTTCAAAACTAAGGCTTGTTGTAAAAGGTTCTTGTCACTGACCAGTTGTGGATAATGATGAAACCTTTTCTAGTCCCTATGCTTAAGTCCATTCGGATCCTACTTGCCATTGCTAAATACCACGACTACGATATCTGGCGGTTGGGTGTCATGACTGCTTTTCTAAATAGTGATTTAGAAGAGAGCGTCTATAAGTACACAGCCAAAGGGCTTCGTAGACAGTGGGAGCAGTGGAAACGTGTGCAAGTTGCTTTATGGGTTAAACCAGGCATCGCGGAGTTGGAACATCTATTTTGATGTGGTAGTCAAAGCGTTTGACTTCATCAAAATGGTAGATGAACCTTGTATATACAAAAAGGGTAGTAGGGAGTATGGTGGTGATTCTCGTATTGTACATGGATGACATACCCTTGATAGGAAAGGAGTTTCCTATGCTATCCTCGATCAATCTCCTCTTATCACATAGATTCTCCATATAGGATCAAGGTGATACCTCCTAAATCCTGGGTTTTGGATTTATAAGATAGATCTAAATGGATGTTAGGATTCTCACTAGGTGTAGTGAGATGGTATCAATCGATCCTGGGAAGAATCACTGGAAAGCTTCCAGGGTGGTAAGGTCGACTGAATGTCAGTCACATGCATTGTCTTTACCCTCGGTGGAGGGACGGTATGTTGGAAGAGTTCCAAGCTAGATACCGTGACAAACTAGACGATAAAGGCTGGATACATCGCTACCAAGGATGCTACCAAAGAGG
This sequence comes from Agapanthus africanus, assembly GCA_030015575.1. Taxonomy (NCBI): domain Eukaryota; kingdom Viridiplantae; phylum Streptophyta; class Magnoliopsida; order Asparagales; family Amaryllidaceae; genus Agapanthus; species Agapanthus africanus. The sequence continues at coordinate 314,894,197 of JASDDO010000019.1, forward strand.
TAGTCTGGATGTACATTAATTCATGAGATGAACTTTGTTCCAACCATTGTGTGACAATAGAGTTGTGGCTTAGGCCTAGGAACCCCCGTCCCATCAGTGATCCAGACATATTCTTAGGCAGTATCACCTGATCATGGAGATGGATGATCTCCAGGAAGATCTACGTTAGGAGAGTAGACACTGAGAACAACACGGCGGATCCACTCACAAAGGCCTATTCCCAGAAGATACTTTTATGGGATGGTTGAGTATGAGATACTTCAACCACTGCTGATTGTTGGGTATGAGATACTACAACAGATGGCCTTAGTGCAAGTGGAAGATTGTTAGTTATATGTATGCCCTAGAGTCCATTACTGTACATACGATGTATATTGTAGTGGATGCTTGGACATATATATGGAGGACTTTCTTGCTCGACATGGTAGTATGCTATCTGGTTGCTCTTTATCTTAACATGTACATTGATTGTCTCTATGTTACATGTTGATAAAGCCCTTAGGATGAGTACTTGACTACCAGGATATAATGCAGTTCATACTAGTGGGGACAGGGTAGTCGATAAGTACATCCTTCAAATGTTCCTAGTCGTGAGTGTATAGAGACAGGGCATCGATATACCAGAGTAGACTAGCGTATAGCTTCTCGACCGATGTAGATGGGTAATGGATGATCCCATATCCATTGGTGTTTGACATCAGAGACAGTATACGGGTGCTCAGTGGAGACTGGGTACACTAGACAGACTCACCGAGAACTCCCAGATGGTATTATACCTCACGTCATATAGCGGTTCTCTGGTGACACTGGTATAGGTTAGTCTGTAGACCCGAGATCGTCACAGAGTCTTGTGTGGTTCCTACTGTGCTTTGATTTCCACCTTACCACGTTCAAGAGAACGTGCAAAATGGTGGCTTTTGGGTATAGTCCCGAATCACATGGAGGCAATGAGCGATAGGAGGGGTTTCGTCTCTCTCAGTTTTAGGAGTTGATGTTGTGCTGTGCTCGATTGGCTATAACAGGAAGTCCCTGGCCAGGGCTGCTTCAGAGATATATTGGTAAGTGTTATCAGTATTTTCTCGACCCGTAATGAGCCTCACATCGGCACGACTTATCGAGTTACTGGGGTCTGACGTTTAACACCCCTAGACGAGATATGCGACATATCAGACGAAGAGACCGGACTGTACGGTAGTGTTACTGATTGGATTCGCAGGAGTGTGAGTACGCTTGCTTGTTGATCTTCTGATCGCTTAATACCGGGTGGTCGTTACATTTAGCAGACCGCTTGCGGCTTATGTGTGTTTGATATGATCATCACCTACTGCCGGCGTATTGACGAGTCTTTAGAGTTCTACACAGAGGTTTCCTGGCTCAAGCGAAACGGAGTAGGAGCACATATGTGATATGTGCGGGACCGAGATTAATACGATATGAGATATCGTATTCTATTCTCACGATTTGTGACATCGGTCGGTTATATGTGATATAGCCGGGTTATCGGATTAAGTGTTGATTCGATAAGTTGTTACATGTGATATTAGTCGGTTATATGTGATATAACCGGATTATTAAATCAAGAGTTGATTTAATAATTTAATATATAATTATATATTTGATATATTACATTACATTAACTAATATTAAGCTCACTTATGATGTCTTTTTCTCACTTTGTGCATAAGTATATATGTGATATATATTTGTGTACATAATTTTGTGTCATGCTTGATGATACATGCAACTTGGGTGTGTGTATGACTTACACCATGCTTGGTTTAATCGCTAGGGTTTTTAATTATTTTGATAATTACAAATGGTGGCATTTTGTCATGACAAATAGCTTGTAGAAGCTTTAGTCTTCATTGACCAAGTCCACTTTTTTGTTTTGCCTAAGATATTTGTTAACCCAACCAATTAAACCTAGCCATGGTTAACTCTCTACAAAGGTTAGTATATGATACTAACTCATCTAGGGTTGCCATTATCCTATGGATAATTATCATGAGATTATCTTCTTCTTCTTCTTCCTCAAAGCTTTCTAGCTTCAATGGAGATGTGAGGAAAAATGTGAGAAAATCAATTCTAAAGTGAGCCCACTTCCTACTTCATCATCCTTTACTACTTGCCATTTAGTATAGGGTGTTTGCTTCACTAATTTCACTAATTTCACAATTAGTGAAGAGATACCTTGGGTTAGTGTCTCCTCGACGTAGATCATCTTCGGCCTCGAAGTCTTCTAGCAAGCTTGATCCGTACATCTTGTGGAGCCTCTCTAGAGTCCAGAAGTTCATGATCGCAGCGAAGGGACGACTACACGGAGCTAATGAAGTGAAGGACCGGTCCACAAAGGTTGTATTCTTTGTTCGCTTTTAGTTACAAAGTGTTTGTATATTATTCCGTCAGATTTCTAGTAGACGATTCTAGGGTTAGGGTTAGCTAGAACGACAAAATTTGAAATTGGCATGAATGATGCCTCCCGAAACCTTGCTGCCGTCCTAGGGAACCCTGTAGTCATAAGCCGGAGAATAAACAAAAATCCATCGCTACTATCCCGATATTTAAGAGCAATACCAACGAAGATGAAGAAATAGTTTACTCGGGACAACCGCAGAAAGAAAATAACAAACCCGGACCATCTACTCCTATTTTGGCCTTTGGCAGTGGCTCAGAGGATGAGACCAACGCAGTGTTCTCCGTCTGCCCGTCAATGCAAACTTTTGCTAGAGCAGACCAGAGTCTGCAAATCACAATGGCTCTACCACGACACTATAAGGAACTTGATGCGCTCCATACATATAGCGTACAAGAACTGCAAACTTTCTACGTACCTCCTAGGAGAAGGGGTGAAAAGGCGATCCTCTTCTACCAATCAACGGAGACTAAAGTAGAAAAAGAAGTCTGGCATGGTGCCGATTTTGCACTTGACAGGTTTCAATCAATCTGTATGCCAAGATATTACACGGAGGGATTAAAGAGGCTGTTAAGATGCCAAGGTGTACCCCTCGAACAAACTGTTCGACAAGCCCAATTCTACAAAAAAATCTGGGATATTCCCGGGACTCAGCGGAAGATGCCCAACCGGAAGATGCCCAACGGGAAGATGGAGACAACCGGGCTCGGATACGTTCAGTCCAAGAAACGGGAGCAGTTCCACAGTTGCCATGTCGTAAACAACTCAAGTGAAGTAGAAGATGTTCTCCAAATAGCCGTGATGTCAAATCGGAGCGAGATCCCGCTCTAAAAACGTTAAGTCCGTTACTGGAAGAGCAAATTGACAGGTTAATAAAAGAAGCTTCTGAAAAGAGCCGAGACAATCACATCCGCGAAATGGCCATTTATGAAAAGGCCAGGACGCAGCGTCTCAATCAGCAATATGCGGAGAAGGAAGACTATAACGCTCTTCATCCCCATCCCAATGTATGTTCTCGCGAAAGGAGAAAATCCCAAAATAGAGGAAAAAATAGGGCAAAGAACACAAACAACGTTCGAAAACAACAAAGCGGATCCAAGACACCGTGCAATCGACAAAAACTCGATTCGAGCCCTTCCTTTATAAAGAAGATGGGTCGGGAATACTCTTTCCCTGAAGACAAGACAAGGAAAATATTCAACCTTGTCATGAAGCACTAAATGATGATGCTTCTGAAGCCTTGGCACCCCGAACAAATAAACGAGGTCTATCATCCAGATTATTGCTCGTATCACCGAGAAATAGGTCATCCCCTTGAAGACTGCTTCACCTTCAAAGACTGGGTAGAAGACCAGTATCAACAAGACAGATTCGCTTTATCCGACAGCTGGAGGGTAACCCTTTCATAAAAGCATGAGCCAAAGAGAACCTATACCGTGAGGATAGGATCATCTCAACATCAAGAATGGAAGCGAACTTGTACCTGCCATATGTTAACACTCTCAAAAGAGGGAGGACACGAGACTATGGATGACCTCCACATATGCTTCGCAAATGAAGGTGATGAAAGGGTGATCTCAGAGTTTCCACCAGCACCAAAAGAGCTAGAAGATGGGATACACACCACGGCGGACAACCTAAAAAAATTTGACATAGGAACAGAAAACGATCCGAGGCCGACATTAGTCAGTGGGCTACTATCTGAAAACAGGTAGCCACGTTAAAAAACATGCTCATGCAATATAAAGACTGCTTCACATGAAACTATTCCGAGATGCCAGGTCTATATCCAAAAATAGCGGTACATAAACTGGCTATATCGCCGGGTATAAAGCTAATCAAACAGGCGTCGAGAAGGAAGCGACTCGAACTTGAGATGAGCGTCAACGCTGAAGTCAAGAAACAGCGAGGCTACCGAGCGGAACGATAGGCGAAATTGACTCCGGCTTCATCCAAGAAGTTCAATATCCCGACTGGATCGCTGACATCGTTCCAGTAATGATGAAAAATGGGATGGTGCGCATCTGCGTGGACTTTCGGGACCTCAACAAAGCTTGTCCAAAGGATAACTTCCCAGTACCTGTTACCGAGTTGATGATTGATAACACGTCTACCCATGAGGTCTTCTCCTTCATGGATGGATCTTCAGGATATAAACAAATAAAAATATGTCCAGAAGACCAAAAGCATACCGCCTTTCGGACTCTGCTGGGCATATTCTGTTATAAGATGACGCCTTTCGATTTAAAGAACGCTGGCGCTACCTACCAGAGGGCCATGACAAAGATCTTCGATGACCTCATCCATGAGATTGTCGAATGCTATATCGACGACCTTGTGGTTAAAAGCAAATCTCATGAGGAACATTGGCAAAATCTAAAAATAGTGTTCCGACGTCTTCGGAAGTATAATCTGAAGATGAATCCTCTAAAATGTACGTTTGGATTCTCTTCAGGAAAATTCCTAGGATTCATCATACGGCACCGGAGTATAGAAATCGATCCCTAAAAAATCAAGACGATTATGGAAATGCCCACGCCAAGAACTCTCAAACAGTTGTGATCTCTTCAATGAAAGCTCGCATATATCCGTCGGTTCATAACCAACCTCTCCGGAAAATGCCGTCCCTACAGTCATTTGTTGAAGAAGGGGACCCTGTTCGTCTGGAATCAAAAATGCCAAAATGCACTGGACGAAATCAAGCAATACTTGCAAAATCCGCCGGTATCAAAAGCTCCGGTTAAGGGAAAACCCCTTATCCTATACACAACGGCCCTTGAGGGTTCTCTCGACGCACTATGGGTACAAGAGAACGATCAGGGAAAGGAGAGAGCTCTGTACTATTTGAGTCGAGTTCTCCTGAGGGCAGAAAACAACTACTCCCCTATCGAAAATTATTGTCTGACACTGATCTTTGCAATAACAAAGTTCAGACATTACGCCTTGACACATGAGGTCCATCTCATATCAAAAGTGGATCCTCTCAAGTATCTAATGTTAAGGGCCATACTAACAGGAAGGCTTGCCAAATAGGCCCTCCTCCTGATGGAGTTCTCGATAATGTATCGTCCCCTCAAAACAGTGAAAGGGCATGCCATTGCCGACTTTCTTGCGGAGTATTCAAAACTAGCTGACTCCCCCTTAAATTGCGAGTTGCCAGACGAACAAGCATTTGATACAACTGAAGAAGAAAATGATTCCCAATAGGAACTCTACTTCGATGGAGCATCTTCTATGAAGCAACGAAAGCGAAACACCACCATAATCAAAGCCGGGGTGGGCCTTATCTTTGTGACTCCGCAAGGAGGAATATTGCATTACGCCCTCTCTTTAATAGAGCCGAGGACTGATAACGAGGCTGGATATGAAACTTTGATAGCAGGTCTCGAGATCGCTATCTACATGGGAATCAAAGACCTCCTCATATACCGAGTCTCCTAGCTGATCGTTAGCCAAGTAAATGGCGACTATCAGACATGCAAGCTAGAGCTGATAAAATATGGCGAATGAGTACAATAACTGTAGACACAAATCCCCTCCTACATCGTGGAGAGTATACCGCGTGCAGAAAATAGCAAGGCAGACGCATTGGCCAAATTGGCTAAGGAACTGGCCAATGAAGACCTCGATGACGTAAGGATCATTATGCAAAACCGCAGGGTTCTCACGCCAACAGATATATCTTCAGAAAACTTAATAGAGCCATCTGAAAGAAAAGAAACAACCGAACAAATAGACCTTCAAATAGAGGGCGAAGAAAAGGGTAAGAATTGGAGGGAAGTCTTCATAGACTACTTCAAATCCCAACGAACGCCCTAAAATGCGTCATATAGACATCTGCTCATGAAACGAGATCCGTCTTTCACCTTCGTCAATGATACCCAATATAAGAGATCGTTCGACTGTCTGTGGCTAAGATTCCTGGGACTAGAAGAAGCGAAGAGAGTCGTCCAAGAAACTCACAATGGACTCTGTGGTTCTCATCAAGCCGGGCTAAAGATGATGCTAAAGATAAAAAGAATGTGTTACTATTGGCCCACGATGATCCAGGACTGCCTCGAGTATGCGAAGCAGTGTCACTCATGCCAAATTCATGTGGAATTCATCCACCAACATCCAAATCTGCTACACCCAACTGTGGTTAGATGGATGTTCGAAATGTGGGGAACCGATATAATTGGCCCCATCGAACCAACATCCTCCAAAGGACATAGGTTTATATTGGCAACGACTGACTATTTTTCTAAGTGGGCAAAAGCAGGACCACTAAAGGAGGTGAAGACAGAGAATATCCTCCACTTCTTCAGAACCCACGTCATCTATCAGTTCGGCACCCCACGATGAATTATCTCGGATAATGGGCCAGTTTATAGAAATCATAAAATCAGCCGCTTCACACAACAACATAAAATAGATTGGAGATACTCTTCAGTCTATAATTGTCAGGCCAAGGTCTAGCTGAAGTTTTCAACAAGACCTTGATAAAGATTATAAAGAAAACAGTGTCTAGAAACAAAAAAGACTGGCATGAAAGGCCGCATGAAGCTCTCTGGGCGTACCGAACAATGTTCAAGATGGCCACGAATACAACACTATACGCGTTGGTATTCGGCACAGAAGCAGTGCTCCCATTGGAAATAGAACTCCCCTTTCTGCGATTAACGGTTCGATACGAGCTGATAGATGAAGAAAATGCTCATCTTCGGCTAGAGAAGCTCGATGCCCTCGACAAGACTCTCCTTATAACACAGCAAAATCTAGAGACTTATAAGGCAAGGTTGACACGTTCATACGAGAAATTGACCAGATCAAGAACGTTCCGTCAAGGCGAACTCGTGCTAGTCATTAAAAGACCAATGATCTCCAATCATGCAAAACGAGAGAAGTTTGAGCCGAACTATGAAGGCCCATACATTATAGACAAAGTCTACCAAGGTGGAGCCTACCTGCTCATGGATATGCATGGCAAAAGACCCTTCCGTCCAATAAACGGTTGATTCCTCAAAAAATACTACACTTGAAGAGTCATGACTTAGGTCAATGATAGATGACAATGCTTATGTCCACTCGCTATCTTCTTGAGTCAGAATTCCAAGAGAAGTATCCAAAAAAAAGCTTCGTTGTCTCAAAAACGGCAACAATGGACCGAGATGTCCTTAAATTAATAATGGACCGAGACATCCTTAAACTAATGTTGGACCGGAACATCCCTAAACTAATATTCGTCCCTAAAATGGGAATATTGGACCAAAAAGTCCTTAAACTAAAAATTTGCCTCAAATATGGCAATAATGGACTGAAATATCCCTAAACTAGCACATTGCCCCAAATACGACGATATGCACCATTGAGATCCATAATGCAATCGAAGTCCTAGCAACAAAGGTTTCAACTCAAGTCCCACTGGCTGCACAGCTATTCCAGCAATCGAGCCACCCTCAAGTCCCATCAGTAAACAGATGAACACCTGTATGAAACTACTCTGGGGAGTTCCATTGTTATAAAAAAAAGGGTATGTCCACAAGCAAAATGGGCATGGATGAAAATCCAAAAGGGCGCTGTGAGTAAAAACAATAAGAATGCCGGTGAGCTTTGCGAAAACCCGAAAGGGCGTGATCTCGAGGGAAAAAAACTTACGTGAGATCCTTACAACTCACAAAGCAGCAACACATTTAGGAGTCCCCACGATTCCTAAGGAGAAATTACACTTACGAGATCCCCACAACTCGTAAGGAGAATTTCCTCCTATGGGATCCTCACGGCTCATGAGATTCAAAAGCCTTAAGCTATAAGGATCTAAACCTGTTCTTAAGCTGTCATATTCCCCTAATATTGACCTACAGGCGGTATTGTATACAATCCACGGGCATAAATAAATATCCCCCTACCAAGTTCTACCAATGGCGAGAAATATCCCCATGTGGTGAACGACAGTTGTAAGTTCTCTCGACTTACAAGGTGAACTCATGTAAGATCCTTACGACTTACAAGAGAAAACACACTTAGGAATCCGCACGACTCCTAAAGAGAAAATATACCTATGAGATCCTTACGACTTGTAGGGAGAAACACCTTTATGAGACCATTACGGCTCATGAAGTCAAAAATCCTTAGTCGACAGGATCCTAACCCTATTTGTTAAACCATCTTTCTTCAAATTGACAAAGGAAAATTATGATTCGCTTCTGGCAATGTCCCAGTTGTAGCGATGCCGATGCCTAAATCGGCATCAAATTTCAAGTCCTCTCATGGCAAATGAATATTCACTCCTGGAAATATCCCAGTGGTAGCGATACCGATGCCAAGATTAGCATCAGATTTCAAATCCCCAATTAAAAAAAAGGCCGAAATGGTAGGGCAACTCGCAATAAAGAACAACGAGTAAAAATATAAAATAATAAAAAATATAGCCGAAATGATTGGGCACCGCGGATAAAAAGCCGAAATGATTGGGCAATAGCGACTTTCACCATATGAAAAGCTAAAAAGATAGAGTATCGCGGAAATAAAAAAATATATAAAACTAAATTTCTTCTGCCGTCTAGATAGGTCTATACCGATCCCCATATACAATCTATGGGCACAAATGAAAGAAAAGGAACTATATTTTCCCACCAGGCTCCGTCAAAAGGAGAGCCAGATCTCGACGACAACATCTACAGCTTAAAGATAATCCCGACGTTTTTTCTCATACCAGCAGGATGCAGACGCAACATCATCATCAAAAAGAAAGACCCAAGTTTCGAAACAAAAATGGAGTAATGACAAAATCCTAATTCCAAGTCTTGACGGTTCATATACAACCCAGAGACTATCCTGACGCTCTCCTCATTACAGCAGGGTGCGGACACAACAATCAGATAAAAGTGGAGTAATGGCAAAATCCTAACTCTAAGTCTTGGCGGTTCATATACGACCTAGATACTATCTCGACGTTCCTCTTCATTTCAGCAGGATGCGAACGCAACTATCAAATGAAACCGGAGCAATAAAAGTGGAGTAATGGCATATTCCTAGCTTCGGGTTTCAATTGCAATACACACAGCATAGAGGTCCTACAGATGTCTATCCTATTTCAGCAAAGAATCGGCGCGACATCATCAAAACAAAAGAAAAACGAAGTGACGGCATATTCCTAGCTTCAGGTCTTGATGACAACTCATATAAAGCCTAAAAGACCATTGGAGATCATCCCACCCCAGAAGGGTGCGGTTATGACGCATTGGGGCTCCAAATTGAACCTAACCTCGGGTAAAAAGTGTCATGGAAAATTCCTAACGCTTGCTTTTCCGACAGTAATATGACCTAAAGAGATTACTTGAAGACATCTTGTCCATCTCCCGAAGGGATCAGAGACACGGCAGTCGTGGGGCTACTCAAACAATGGCTTAAAGACTGCATATCAAGGAATGCATCAGCCAATGAGACGGTACCACGGACTAAAACCCTACCACAAACCTAACGGACCTCTGTCGTAAAAAGAATGTGGGTTATCTATATACAACATTAGGACAAGTTTTCCTGTAAACCTAAGGGAGGTAAACTAAAAACACTATGAAATGAGTACATAAACTACAAATTCCGAAATGAGTACATAAACTACTTCACGCCGAATCAAGACATTAAATGATAGAGAGGTGCCGGCATGAAATAAAATATGTCTTTTATTCATAAACCAAAATGAATACAAGATACAAAAAAGAAGAAAAAATATACAACGACAAAAATTTTAAGATGGTGGACGGTTCAATAAGGCAGATAGATCATCATTTTTCAGCCGAACCTCCGCCTCAAGCTCCAGTAGCGCCGCAAGCTGCGCCGCTGCCTGTGCTTGTTATTGTTGATACAAAGAAAATCGATGCTCAAGCTCTTTCTCAGCGGTCTTGTGAGTCTCAGCCATTTCGCGCGTAAAAGTGACAACTTTATCGAGAGCCACCAGCTCCGTAATTGCCACTTGAAGAACTCGCCAAATTTCATAGGCCCGAGTAGTTTTAGTTGCGAGCTAAGCTTGGAGTTCTCCTAGAGCCTTTGAAGCCAACTCCCTCTCCAAAAATTTTCGGTTGAGTCTTTTCTCATAAGATCGGAGATTGGCAGCATACCGATCAATCCGTTCACATTAGCTGGCCTTTACAGATAAGATATCAGAAGGAATACATGCACATTCGACTCCATGCAAATAAGCCTCCAGTTTAAAGCAATACTTAACCCAAGTACGCACCAGCGCCTCGTCATGGCAGGTAGCAAGGACAGACAAAGAAGCGTTAGTTTCGACAACAAATTCCCATAACGGAAGTGCCAGCACGGAGATCTTCGATAAGAGTTTCCAGTAAATGAATACTCTGTTTCTCTATATCTCAGACATACGTCTGGCATAAGGGCCCGGCGGCATGCAAATATGGGGCTCCAGTAAAGTCAGGGTTGGCAAAACTGTGAAAGATACACGTATATTTAGTAGCCTTTCTGCATGAGGAATAAGTAAAAGAATACCATGGTTATAGCATCACTTACCTATGGCCACAGAAGGAAAATCTGAGAAATCCACAGGCCCATCAAGAACTTCAACTTTGTCATCAGCCTGAAGGACTGTGGTTTGAAGCAAAGAGAACGTTAGTATCATTATGAAAATATAATACGAAAAGCAAAGGAATACGAAACTTGGACGAAGGAAGGACGATGCACTGGGGGGTATAGCGTGCAGGGCCGCCATGCTAATTAAACACAAGAAGGTTTCCTTCGGAGAACGATCTACAGTAGAGGACACCAACTCCCGCAATTCTGAGAGAAAGAAAAGGTCAGACATGTGGAAAGGCCATTAAACAATATATATATATATATATATATATATATATAAGATTACCTTCAATACTTCGTCCATTTGCGTCACTAGAAATATTTACAGAATTTATAACTGGTCCGGCAACCTCCGCTGGAGGAATAAAAGTCATCACCGAAGGCTCTAGGGTGCGATTTGGGCTCGAAACTGTAAGTCGATGTTGCACACCCCACAAAGTTTGTGGGGAATCGGAATTAACAAACAACGATTTTTATAGCAAGTAACATCGACCTAAAACCCGGATCATATTGGAAACCCTAACTAGCATATCTAAAGAAGGTTCCAATCTACTATGAAGTGATTTATACCTTCGTGTCCAAGTCTTTCGGGTCTTCTTATCCTCTTCTTAAGCTCCTCAAGTGTACGGATTGAGCTTGGTAATCAGCCTCCTTGTGTCAAAGAAGATCCACCCGAGAGTTTGCAGTTTAAGCTCTAACCTCTAAAATGAGGTAACTAAAGTACCTAGTTTGCTAAACTATGTAGCTTAGTGGATGTAGAGAATGATTATGGATTAATTTGTCTCAATTACCCTAGGGTTCTCAACTTATGAGAGTGTTTAGGATTTGAGGAAGAAAAAGAGAGTAAAAGAGGAGAGTGAGTGTTCAAGTGATAATGATGTGAAGAATGGCTAAGTCTTGATGACTATGAAGCATATCATTTTCCAATAATAATAACATAATACAACCATGCTTCAATAGTCATCCAAATGAGAGTGAGTCACCAAAGTAGCCATGCTTCATTAATGATCAATAACACCTCATACCTCCACATCATTATCCATTTAAATAAATGGATTAAAGCACAAATGAGGTGTCTTCTTCTACAATCACTCTTGTGAAATTACAAGAATACCCCTCACCGTATATACATACCCGTAATCGTACCATGAATACCAAGAGATGAAAATAATATAATATTATAATACTAGAATACGGCTTAATCCTAAACCCGCTAGTATTATCCGTCCGATCAAAAATATGTGTAGCCTGTACACGTATATGATTGAAATCCTGACGTAAAACCATACGGCCTCTATATCGTTTCGCCTGAACCAGGGAAACCCAGTCACGACCCGAAGGTATGGAACGTGACTGGCACTTAAATTACGCAATGTCTCAAGGCGTAACGTCATCTAAGTAAGCCAAAGCCCAGAAATCTAAATCATTTAAAGAAATAGAGTGAAGGAAAATTTAGTTATAGAAAGCGATTTTAAACAAAATAAGTCGCACTAAACATTTAAAAACATCAAAATTTTCCGAAAATTTCGGCAGAGTCTCCATTGTAAATACTAGCCCCCAAAAAGGTACAACACATGAAAATACATATATATAATGAATAAAGGCATCCCCAAGCAGGAGCTAGCTCTTTGCCAAAGGCGGAATCACAACCACAAGCAATATATATCATGATAGAATCAAAAGCATATAAAAGCGCGAAAACAAGAAAGCATCACGTTGGCTCAAGTGAGCTCGACCCCAGAGAAAGCAATACGCATATACTAATCTCACTGCTACACCTCTAGGTCACATATACAATGGTAGAAATAGTAAGTACGGTAGATAGAGTATACTAGATACAAATGATACACAAAGTGGGAATAAATGTATCCTCGCAACCCACCTACGAGTAAAGCTGCAAGTCCAAGTGAAAGAAGCAAAGAAGTAGTACGCCCGCCGCCACTATGCTGACGGGTCGGACCTGCAAGATAATACTGTGGCACAATGGGGGTGAGTTGCCAACTCGTAAGTAGTACGTAATATCTAATAAGGCTATCGTAAGTATGCATGCAAATTCGTCACAACCTACATATACCGATATGATGCGGTGCACTAGTATGTATGCAACATGAATGCATAATCAACACCAAACCTGAATATAATTGGTACAAGAAAATCTGTATTCTTATCTTAGTAAAACTCCTGTGAAATAACGGAAGTATCATCAATGAAATCCACAGAAATCCATGTCAAGTATCGACACAAAATATGTATATCTCAATGTCTCTATATCTCGATATCTCAATATCTCAATATCTCGGGCTCTGTCAGTCCGGATCGGCCCATATCATCAATCTCACAACTACGGTCGGTATCCTCCAGATATCCGCCGCGCCAGATATCACCGGTAGGTAGCCTGCCCCTGCCAGGCTCATCGTCTACAACTCGAGCTTCTTGCCCTGTGATACCATACCGGGCCCAAAAAATCCAGAAATCTCATAATACTGAAATCCTCGAGAAGAATCACAATATATAAGCATGCCGGTGATGATGGATGTCTATGATATCAATAACATGCGATGCAATGCATGACTAGAAACTATGTATGATTGATGATGCAATGAGTTATATATATATATATATAAATCATGATGAAATGAATATACAACTACCAGCTTACATATCATATATAATGCAAATGGTTTAGATACTAATTTAAGCAAGTTCTATAGTGTTCATGGCATAGCAATTACTAAAGACGTGTGTGTTCGCATGAATAGTGCATGTGCGGCATGAACCAATGGTAATGGTGCAGTGTCCTATGAGATAATATCATGAGTATACATAAGATGATGCAATGTAATGAGATGAATGACTAAGAGTCTACGCATATAAATACAAGTACTATTAGTAATCCTAACTATTGGGCGTCTCGCGTCATCTAGACGATCCCTCCATAGATGTGTACATCTACTCACCGGGATGCCTCGGCTAATCTGATCCGATCTCAGCCTTGTCTATCCACGCCACGTCCGACGCCTCTGCACCCGATCCTAGAATCTCACACAAGTAAATAAGAGGATAGATATAAATAGTCGCGGACACAACGATACAAGTCAACCACGCGCACAAACTAGACGCGCACACATTTAGTGCACAAAACGCGCTTGCGACAACGCCACAAACCACAACTAGGGTCGTTTTACGTGACAACTATCAAGTCTAGAACCCAATCGTACCAATCACGCATTCACAATACACTAAATACCATATGAAATTGTTTGTAAATCATCAAAACCTCAACCTTAATTAAAATCGATTTATCCAAAAACCTAGTAAGCATCACCTAACCATTTTAGTGCAAATCTAGATATTTTAACAATTTTAGTGGCCACAATGTTCACTTAATATCTTGATTAGGCTATACAATTATTAACTAGATTTTAATCTCACTTATTTTTAGATTAACCAAAAAGTTAGTTTGCAAAAATGTTTAATTAGGACAATTTAAAAATAACAATTAGCAACTTAACAACTAGACTAGATTTTTCAAATCTTAAGATATTAAACTACACATTATAACCATAATCACATGATAAAAACCCTAACTTGATCCCAAACCATCTCTTGAAATTTTCAACTTGCAATTAGAACCATATAAATACTTAATTAAATTAGATTAAAGTAATTAACCCATCATTTAACCATAGGGTTAGGATTTATACCTCAACAAGTTTGAAATCAAACTTACAAACTTAGCCTCTAAAATGCCATCTTGCTCTTAGATTCAAGCTAGTTTAGGTCAAGGAAAAATGGGTGAGGATTTATTTAAGAATTAGTGAGAATTTGTGTGGATTTTTTAATGGAATTTTATGATTTTTGAAGTGGGAAATGAGATGGAGAATTAGGGAGGGCAGCACGCCTTGGTTCGGCTAGAAATGGGGAGAGGGAGAGGGAGTGAGGTGTGTGTGTGTGTATGTGTGTAGAAACATCCCCAATATCACATCTATTAAGTCATTTCATAATTAATTTACTTTCTTTTCTAATTAATCCTATATTTTTCTAGAAGCATGGAGACAATTGGAGAAAAAGAAAACATGTTACAAACTAGGTTTTAAATTGTCATGGTTCACTAATGTACACTTAACCCATTCTCATTTGTAATTAACAATAATTAAATGTATAAGTGAAAACTTATAATAATATTTAAAATAATTAATTAAGGAAAAATATTTAAGTAAACTAACAATTTATAAGTGACTAATTAAATACCAAATAATAGCAATTACATAGCTAAAATAGGTATAATTAAGTCTATGTTGAAAAATAATTATTTCTTGGTTTTTACGGAAAACATAAGTTATATTACCGATTATCGGGAAATTCGCTTAAACGATTTTTAAAACGTTACAAACCCTCTGTATGGGTCTCTAAAGACTCGACAGTACGTTGGTAGTGGGTTTAACCACAAGCACGTCAGTGGCACTAGCTATACGCAACGGCTACCCAGGTATCCGTAAAAAAGAAGGCCGATGAGCAAACTCGTCCGAACTCCTAATCTCCGTGCAGTCCGGTTTGTTCGTCTGAGAGTATCGCATGCAAGGTTTAGAGGGTGGAAAATGTTAGACCACTAATAACCAGGCAAGTCATGTCGGTGTGGCTCAAGACCATCCGAGAATCTACTAGTCTAACCACCAGTAATTCTCAATCCGTCCTGACCAGGGAGTTATGGTGTTGACCAATCGATCACAGTGTGACATCGACTCCCTATACCGGGAGAGACAAATCCCCAACAGTTGCTCACTGCCTCCATGTGGCTCGGGACTATACTCAACTAAAACCTGTTTGCATGACTCAGTAGAGTCATGGTAAGGTAGTAATCAAAGCACAGTAGGAACTCACACGAGACAAATGACGACCTTAGGTCGACAGACTATCTATACTCATGTCACCAGAGAACTGCTATCTGACGCTAGGTATAATACCATCTAGCCAGTTCTTGGCGAGTCCGTCTGGTGTAGTCACACCTAGTGAGCGCCTGTATACAATCTTAGGTGCACCTCACCAATGGCTGCGGGACTAATCCCTCGTCCCTCGTCAGGGTCTAGATATGTATACACTAGTCTACTCATCGATGCATAGTCTAGACACTCCTATGACTAGGGACACTTTAAGAATGTGCCTATCGACTACCCAGCTCCCACAAGTATGATTCCCATCACAACGCTGGTAGTCAGGAAAAGAACCTACGGGCTTTATCAACATGTATATAAGATATGAAATACTAAGTAAAACACATCACATGTTAAGATAAAGACAAACCAGATAGCATACTATCATATCGAGCAAGATTGGCCTATACATACATATCCCTAGCATCCTATACAATGAAGGCCTCTAGGACATACATATCCAACAATCTCCTACTTGCACTAAGGCATGTAATTGGTGCAATAAGTACCCACTGTCTGCCCTAGAGCCAGTTGCTGGCGTACCGTATGCCTAACATCTTGAACAGTCTCTTGAACTGGATTTGAGGGATGACCTTGCTGAATGGATCTGCCGTATTGTCCTTTGTATCTACTCTCTACATCTCGATCTCCTGGTGATCTACGATCTTCCTGATCAGGTGATACCGCCTCAAGATATGTCTGGATTTCTGATGGGACCATGGTTCCTTTGCCAAAGCCATGGCTCTATTGTTATCGCAATACAAAGGTATTGGATCGGTAATGGATGGAACCACCTGAAGTTCAGTAATGAACTTCCTCATCCAGACTGCCTCTTTTGCGGCATCGCAAGCAGCGATATACTCAGCCTCCATCGTCGAGTCTACAACGGTGTCCTGTTTGGAGAACTTCCAATAGACCGCCCCTCCATTGAGGGTAAACACATAACCCGAGACGGATTTAGAGTCATCCTTGTCACTTTGGAAGCCAGAGTCGGTAAAAGCTTCGATCTGGAGGTCCCTATTACCGTACACCAGGAACATCGTTTTAGTCCTACTCAGGTACTTAAGAATGTTATTTACTGCTATCCAATGTTTCTCATTTGGGTTAAACTGATACCTGTTTACCACGCTAAGTTCATAAGCTACATCTGGTCTGGTACATAACATTGCATAAATTATTAACCCCACCGTCGAAGTGTAGGGTACTATGCTCATGCGAGCCCTCTCCTCATCAGTCTTAGGAGATATCTCTTTGGAGAAGGTGATTCCGTGACAAGCGGGTAAATTACCGCGCATAGAATCTTCTATACTAAACCTCTTCAGTACGGTGTCTATGTACCTCGACTGTGAAAGTCCCAACATTCTTTTAGATCTGTCACGATAGATCTTAATCCCCAGAATGTACGGGGCATCACCCAGATCTTTCATTGAGAACTTCTGTGACAAGAACAGTTTGGCCGATTGTAGCATAGGAATATCATTTTCTATCAGGAAAATGCCATCTACGTATAAAACAAGGAATGCCACAGTTCTCTCTACAATTTTCTTATAAATACAAGGTTCATCTGCATTTTTGATAAAGTCAAATTCCTTGACCGTCTCATCAAAGCAGATGTTCCAACTCCGCGGTGCCTGCTTTAATCCATAAATGGATTTAAGCAACTTGCACCCCTTTCCGCTGCTCCCACTGTCTATGAAACCCTCTGGTTGATCCATGAAAACATACTCTTCTAAACTTCCATTTAGAAAAGCGGTTTTAACATTTATCTGCCAGATGTCATAGTCATGGAAGGCAGCAATGGCAAGTAGGATCCGAATGGATTTAAGAATAGCCACTGGTGAAAAAGTTTCGTTATAGTCTGATCCTGGTCTTTGACGAAAACCTTTAGCAACAAGTCTAGCTTTGTAGGTTTCTACCCGATCATCTACACCAATCTTCTTTTTGATGATCCATTTGCATTCTATGGGTTTTACCCCAGCAGGAGATAAATCCAAAGTCCATACTTGGTTTGTGTACATGGATTCCATCTCGGATCGCATAGCATCCAGCCACTTCACCGAGTCTCTACTCGTGATGGCTTGCTGAAAACTAGTCGGCTCATCATCATCGATGATGCAATCCTCTCAATCCCCGTCTACGAGAAAACCGTAGTATCTGTAGGGTTCCTAGGCACCCTAATGAGGTCTCACAAGGCATCAATCATGCCAATTTCAAAAATTCTAGGTGCCGAGAAACCCGACTACGGACCGTTGGCTAGAAATCTAGGCGAAAAAATAATCTAGTTAACAACTTAACTACAAAGAAACGGAAATACAACCTTTGTAGATCCGGTGCTCCACCTCCATAGCTCCGCAACGAAGTCCCTTTGCTGTCCATATGAATTCCCGGGCTCTAGCGTCGGCTTCGTCGGAGAAATGGCGAGCTAGGTCGTCGATGTCCATGCCGAAGATGATCTACGTCGAGGCATCGCTAGATCAAGCTCCACCTTCACCAAGCCATGAAAACTTGTGAAGGAAACACACTCTACTACTTGGCAAGAGGTAGAGGATGAAGAAATAGGAAGTGGGTAGACTTTAGTTTTGGATTTCTCACTCTTTTTCATCACTTGCCATTGATGGAGGCAAGCTTTCTTCACTTGAAGAAATGAAGAAGAAGAAGAAAGTGTTATGATAAGTTATTTAAAAAAGAATAGAAAATCAATACTTATCATAATTCTAACTATGGTTATGTGTAGAGAATTGACCAAGGTTAAAGGAATGGTTAGGGTTAAGGATGAGATAAGAATGGTGGTCAAGGTCAAAGCTTCATGAAGCTTCAACTAAACAACAAATAAAGCTACCATTCTTTTCTCTTTTCCATTTATTTTCCAAAATGTATAAACAAATAAATAAATGAATAAAATGAATAAGGAAAAAGTAAACCCTAACCATTTCATTAACCAAGGTTTAATTCTTTACACTTAACCAAAAGGCATGCATCATCAAACATGATACAAGCAAGTGCACAAAATCATATCGCATATGCAATGCGCACATCCGAGTGAGAAAATCCATCTTAAAGTGAACCAATACTAGTTAATGCAAAGTAATATATCAAATATATAATTATACATTAAATCATTAAATCAACATATAACCGACTAGTATTTTATGTATCGGCTTATCGAACCAACCCTTGATTCGATAACTAGGTTATATCGCATACAACCTTTCGATACATTCATCGCGAGAATGGAATACGGTATCACATACACGCATTATTATCGGTCCCGCACATATCTCATATGCGCTCCTATTTCGTTTCGCTTGAGCCAGGAAACCTCTGTGTAGGACTCTAAAGACTCGTCAATACGCCGGCAGCAGGTGATGATCATATCAAGCACCCACAAGCCGCAAGCGGTCTGCTAAACGTAACGGCCACCCGGGTATTGAGCGATCAGAAGATCGACGAGCAAGCCCGCTCATACTCCTGTGAATCCAACCAGTAACACTACCGTACAGTCCGGTCTGATCGTCTGATATGTCGCAGAGAGACAATCGGTATACACGTTAAGGTAAAGAACAACCAGATAGCATACTATCATGTCGAGCAAGAAAGTCCTCCCTATATATGTCCCAGCATCCACTATAATATACATCCAATGTACAGTAATGGCCTCTAGGGTATACATATAACTAACAATCTCCCACTTGCACTAGGGCCATCTGTAGCAGTGGTTGTAGTATCTCATACTCAACTATCCCATAAAAGTCTCTCTCTGGGAATAGGCCTTCGTGAGTGGATCCGCCGTGTCGTCCTCTGATTCTATTCTTCTAACCTCGATCCCTTAGAGATCAACCATCTCCATGATCAAGTGATACTGCCTTAGAATATGTCTGGATCACTGATGGGACCTGCGTTCCTTGGCATAAGCCACAACTCCATTGTCTCACAATGGTAGGAACGTAGTTCATCTCATGAACCAATATACACCCAAACAGCCTCTTTGGTAGCATCTTAAGTAGCGATGTATCCTGCCTTTATCGTCTAATATGTCACGGTATCTAGTTTGGAACTCTTCCAACATACCGTCCCTTTACTGAGGGTAAAGACAATGCCTGCGACTGACATTCAGTCGTCTTTATCACCCTGGAACACTTCCAGTGATTCTTCCCAGGATCGATTGATACCATCTCACTGCAACTAGTGAGAATCCTAACATCCAATTAAATCTATCTCATAGATCCAAAACTCAGGATTTAGGAGGTATCATTTTGATCCTATATGGAGAATCCTTGTGATAAGCGGAGATTGATCGAGCGTAGCATAGGAAACTCCTTCCCTATCAAGAGTATGTCATCCACGTACTCTACGAGGATCACCACCATACTCCCTACTACCTTTTTGTTTATACAAGGTTCATCTACCATTTTGATGATGTCAAACTCTTTGACTAATCCATTAAAACAGATGTTCCAACTCCGCGATGCCTGCTTTATCCTATAAAGCATCTTGCACACGTTTCCGCTGCTCCCACTGTCTACGAAGCCCTCTGGCTGTGTACTTATAGACGCACTCTTCTAAAACATCATTTAGAAAAGCAGTCATGATACCCAACCACCAGATATCATAGTCATGGTATGTAGCCGTGACAAGTAGGATCTGGATGGACTTAAGCATAGCTACTTGAAAAAGGTTTCATCATTATCCACACCTGGTCAATGATGCACACTTTTAACAAGTCTAGCTTTGAAAGTCTCAACTTTTCGATGTACACCAAGTAATCTTCTCAAGATATACTTGCTCCTGATGGGGATTTAACCCTTCAGATATAGCAACCAAAGTCCATACTTTGTTGGTGTACATGGATTCCATCTCAGATCACTAAGCATCTAGCCATTCTTACAGAGTCACACTCCTGATGGCCAGCTCGAAACTAGTTGGGTCATCATCTCATGATGTAATCCTCGCTCCCACTGTCATAGAGAAACCGAAGTATCTCTCAGGTGGGTGAGGAACCCTACTAGATCGGCGGAGAGGCTGAGGTTCGTTGGAATCTACTGAATCCTTTGGCTCTATCAAATCATCTGCTGTAGTTTGTATAGCTGGAACCTTTCCAGTTGTACATAACAGATCTTGCCTCGAGCTTGTCCGGATTTTGCTTTTCAGACATAGGCTGGACAACCCCAAATCTCAACTAACTTGAGAGATGGGCTCTTCCCTTTCCATATCACATATGAAGCGGTAGGCAACTGATTTGATTGGAACTCTATTCAATAGGTATGCAGCTTCTCAAACGCATTACTCCCAAAAGGAAATAGGAAACTCAGTAGTACTCATCATAGAGCACACCATATCATATAGGGTGCATCTGCTCCGCCCCGATACACCATCGTGCTATGGTGTATATGGAGGAGTAATGCTGAGAGAGAATCTCATTCTCCTTTAGAAAAGTCCAAGAATTCCGTGCTCAAGTATTCTCCTCCCTGATCGCATCAAAGGACATAATACTTATACCCTCATTTTGGTTCTCTACTTCTAACTTATATTCCGTGAATATCTCAAAAGGTTCGGACTTGTGTTTCAACAGGAACATATGTCTGAATCTTGAGAGATTATCAGAGAATGTAATGAAGTACAAAGAACCGGTCTTGACATGTGTAGACAGGGGACCTTTATACATCAACATGCATCATCCCAAGAGTTCACTAACTCTTTCTCTGTTTCCAGTAAACGGAGCTATGGTCATCTTATCTTTGTGACATGACTGGCGAGTTTCACAAGATGTAAGTTCAAACTTATTTAAATATGCATCTTTATGTAACTCTAGCCAGTCGGGTCGCATTGAACTGACCTAGTCTACAATACCTCAAGAAGAATCCGTTCATTTCTGAACTCTTCCTCTTGTGTGTGTTCCATATACTAAGAACTGTAGTTTGATTTAGAACATCAATGCTTTTAGATAACGTGCCTGAACCGATCAACTTTTGATATAGGAAATGTTCAAAACATTATCCATCAATACAAAATTATATCCTTTCTTTTCTAACAAAGAGAGTGATATGATTTGGTATATCAGGTTCGGTATCTAATAACAATCGTTCAGAATCAATGTATTGGTAATACAGGGTGACAGTGACCAACAGACTTGGCTGCAACTCTTGCCCCGTTTTCTGTCTCATGAAACTTATCACCCGTTCTCAGTTTTTCTACCCTTTTGTAGCCCTATGTAACAGATCACATATCTGGGATCCTGATCCAGTATCATATACCCAGGATTCGGAGGATACTGAGAAACAGTTCTGTATAATGAACACACCCGAAGATGATGCATCAGCATGCACTCTCTTCGTTAGGGCGGCATGGGAAATCTGGTATTCCCCAATTTCCTGCTCTGTCTTATAACAATTACAAGTTGGAGCGGGACCAACGTTCCCCAGCTCAGTATAACAAGCGGGTTCGGTCAATAATCCGTATTATTATCTTGATTAAGGCGTGATATGGTCGCTACCTGGAGAGAGAGAGAAGAAAACACTCAGCGTGCGCTCTTGCAAGATCAGATTGGTTATTATTTTATCTAATCAGGATGGCTCCCACTGCTTTTTATCAAATCTTCCTTCAAACCCTAAAAGGAAAGACTAGCCGGGATTAATTACACACTACAAGTTCGCCAATCTTTCAGCCAGGCCAGTGTCGGTACTTTGAGGGAGGTCCCCCGTGCTTTCGCACGAACCTAATTAATGTAAACCTCGTTTTCCCAGAGGCGTAACCCCGTTGACACCTTTCTAGACACCTACTTGATCGGCTAATTGTAATGTATAAAACTCTCCCAGGAGTAACACTTACTCGCAGCGGGTATCGGGATCCAACTATCTCATAGAAGGTATGCAATCTCATCGCAAATTTCAACACTTGAAATTCCCGATAATATTTTACCCCTAACGTGCTATGACCTTGACGAAAGCCAACAAACCATAGCCCGCTAGTCAAGTTCAACCCGTACATTTCTTGATCGAATTAAACCCACCCGCACGACCCTTGACGAAAGCCAACAAAGCCGCACGACTACCCTAATCCAATCGCATCGTATGCTGGCAGATAAGCAGCATATAGCTACCGCACACTGCACCTTGACGAAAGCCAACAAATGCGGCACGAATACTATATACAACTTATCTGAAATGACGGAGGGCTACGACAGGTTTTTCTGAAAACCTATTGCGTAATGAACTTGAAATCGTTGTAGGATCGAATGAATTTTGAAATGGAGTGTTTTTGAGGCTTTTCTAGTTTTGCTAAAGGAGTCACTCCCGGTGAAGGGATCGTCGGTCCTTTCCTCGTTGAATGAGGTGCGGGATATATCATATATATCACTGTGCAAAGCAAAAACACTTAAAAGCAATCAAAAGACAAACCGAGTGTGTAGCATCTGCCAGTTATTGCTAAAGGAGTCACTCCCGGTGAAGGGATCTCGGTCCTTTCCTTATCGAATAAGGTGCAGGATATATCACATATACCGCTGTGCAAAGCAAGAACTGTAGCTACCTGTTTTATTTTGAAATTCGATTCTATAACATCTTAGGTTTCTTTTATTTCATTAATCTCATTAATGAAGTCCCATCATTTAAAGTACCTAAACATCACAGATAAATACGACGTACACTTATGCCATCCGCATTCGCCTCGATGTCCTCTTGTGCACCGTTAGGTTAGGTAACTAACGACAGAGCGGGACAGGGCTAGCGCGGGTGTAAAACATAAGTAACGCCTATATAATATATCATATATACTATATACTGTATCTATCACAGAACATCACATGATCACATCACAGATATCGCAGCAGAAGAAACATATGAAATATTGGATATACTAGGACGTCCGTGTTTTTAATACGAGCCAGTATAAAACACGGATTCCACGGTCGCGATGAATAGCCAAACCCACACCCCTAGACCCCTACGAGAGCGGCAAGCAACCCTACCAATTCTAGAGTTAGGAGACCCGGACTCGACTCCTCGAGTTGGTCTCCCACTGGACTCCAGAACCCGGTTACTTGTGCTCCCCTCCTTGGGTCTATCCTAGTGCGGAAAAGTAAATAATATACAAAGGGTGACATCTTCCGCAACCTGGAAGTGCCCCAATAAAAGAATATTACATACAAGTTTTTACATGAATGAAAATAAAAAACACTCATCTCACATAAAAACCCCCGGCTATTCAAACACGACGATCCAATATAACATATCCAGCAATACATAACATCACATGTCATCAACGTAAGTAAATATGCGCATCCCAATTGTCGTTGACATATAGCAACGAAACCGGCGATATCACATATTACACTTACGGTCACAGAAAAGAAAGTGTAAAACTACAACAGTTGGAATCCGCAATCTCTTCAGACATCGCATGCCTGACCAAATGCATTCTTTAGACATCGCATGCCTAACAATTATAAACCCTGCATTTTAGTCTCAAAATCGAAAACACTTTTCAATACCAAGTCGGGCAATTCAACAGGATTCCCGACATCCTGATCGAATGCTCGTCGCAAACTTCAGTAGACGGCCGCACCCCCGATACCGTCGACGAAGTGCACCAAGGCGGAACACCGCTGCCGCGAGCACCCGAACGGATGCTTTCGGCGACGGGGTTCTCCTACAGTCACTTGGTCGGGGCTATGGAGCGAGGCTGTCTATTAAGTTTATCGGCGAGTATCCGCGTATGCTACGTGATTGCGACGGACTTTTGATCACATCAAAATTCCGTGGCAACCGATCAAGTGAGACTAAACTGCTATGTTTATAATATTCATTCCGTTATCTCATAACAATTTGTGAATTCCAATTATTGTATCACATTCCAGATAAACAGAAAATGTTAAACTTTCCGATCGAACAATCGAACACCCAAGTTTTCCGATACAGTTCAACACATGAAATAAGTCTAACAACATTCAGTTCGTGCCTCAGTACCAACGGTCCAGCCGTAGAAGGGTCAAGCCAACGCCTCACATGTGGCACGCCGTACTCCCCCAAACCCGAAGGTTCAAAGGGCAGTTCAAGACGGTCACATAATCGAGTTAAGGTTTGTTGTCTTCTAGAGGGTCCATCGCGTTACTTGCACTACTTAGAACGTCGTTAAACTACGGAAAAATCCAACACTTGGAAATTTCCCGACAGGGGAAAAATTGGGTATTTATATCTGGTCGAAGTTTTTAACATATTCTAAAATTTATCCGGAAAGCCACACAGACAAAATTTGATACTCCGATCGAAACACCGAATCCCCAAAACAATCCCAGAAAATTCAACTCTTGAATAAATATTACAAATTCCCAGGAAAACCAGCACAGAAATCTGAGAATTACTGTGAAAAACTAAATACACAAAACGACAAAACGGCCGCGGAACCGCCGCACGAGCCATGCTCGTGCCGCGGATCTGCGGCTCATTGATGGAATTAGTCCATCGAAATTCACAGTAACTCTTATATTATCCTGCTTGTTTTTCTGCATATTTTTAATGTGGAAAAATCCCCGATTTTAGAAAAAGTACAGAGAGCAATTTCCGGGTTAGTTTTTCGGTTCGATCAGATTTCAAACTCCGTCTAAACTTCGCCTAAGGCTCTAGCTAGGCTCTGATACCACTGTAGGGTTCCTAGGCACCCTAATGAGGTCTCACAAGGCATCAATCATGCCAATTTCAAAAATTCTAGGTGCCGAGAAACCCGACTACGGACCGTTGGCTAGAAATCTAGGCGAAAAAATAATCTAGTTAACAACTTAACTACAAAGAAACGGAAATACAACCTTTGTAGATCCGGTGCTCCACCTCCATAGCTCCGCAACGAAGTCCCTTTGCTGTCCATATGAATTTCCGGGCTCTAGCGTCGGCTTCGTCGGAGAAATGGCGAGCTAGGTCGTCGATGTCCATGCCGAAGATGATCTACGTCGAGGCATCCCTAGATCAAGCTCCACCTTCACCAAGCCATGAAAACTTGTGAAGGAAACACACTCTACTACTTGGCAAGAGATAGAGGATGAAGAAATAGGAAGTGGGTAGACTTTAGTTTTGGATTTCTCACTCTTTTTCATCACTTGCCATTGATGGAGGCAAGCTTTCTTCACTTGAAGAAATGAAGAAGAAGAAGAAAGTGTTATGATAAGTTATTTAAAAAAGAATAGAAAATCAATACTTATCATAATTCTAACTATGGTTATGTGTAGAGAATTGACCAAGGTTAAAGGAATGGTTAGGGTTAAGGATGAGATAAGAATGGTGGTCAAGGTCAAAGCTTCATGAAGCTTCAACTAAACAACAAATAAAGCCACCATTCTTTTCTCTTTTCCATTTATTTTCCAAAATGTATAAACAAATAAATAAATGAATAAAATGAATAAGGAAAAAGTAAACCCTAACCATTTCATTAACCAAGGTTTAATTCTTTACACTTAACCAAAAGGCATGCATCATCAAACATGATACAAGCAAGTGCACAAAATCATATCGCATATGCAATGCGCACATCCGAGTGAGAAAATCCATCTTAAAGTGAACCAATACTAGTTAATGCAAAGTAATATATCAAATATATAATTATGCATTAAATCATTAAATCAACACTTGATTTAACGATCCGGTCATATCGCATATAACCGACTAGTATTTTATGTATCGGCTTATCGAACCAACCCTTGATTCGATAACTAGGTTATATCGCATACAACCTTTCGATACATTCATCGCGAGAATGGAATACGGTATCACATACACGCATTATTCTCGGTCCCGCACATATCTCATATGCGCTCCTATTTCGTTTCGCTTGAGCCAGGAAACCTCTGTGTAGGACTCTAAAGACTCGTCAATACGCCGGCAGCAGGTGATGATCATATCAAGCACCCACAAGCCGCAAGCGGTCTGCTAAACGTAACGGCCACCCGGGTATTGAGCGATCAGAAGATCGACGAGCAAGCCCGCTCATACTCCTGTGAATCCAACCAGTAACACTACCGTACAGTCCGGTCTGATCGTCTGATATGTCGCATATCTCGCCTAGGGGTGGTAAACGTCAGACCCCAATAGCTCGATAAGTCGTGTCGATATTAGGTCTATAACAATTCGAGAAACTACTGGTAACACTTACAAGTAAATCTCAGCAACCCTGGCCAGGGATTTCCTGTTATAGCCAATCGAACACAGCGCAACATCAACCCCCTATACCGGGAGAGACAAATCCCCTCCTATCGCTCATTGCCTTTATGTGACTCGGGACTGTACCCAAAAACCACCGTTTTGCACGCCCTCTTGGATGTGGTAAGATGGAAATCAAAGCACAGTGGGAACCACACAAGACTCTATGACGATCTCGGGTCAACAGACTACTCTGTACCAGTGTCACCAGAGAACTGCCATCTGACGTAAGGTATAATACCATCTGGGAGTTCTCGGCGAGTCCATCCAGTGTACCCAGTCTCTACTGAGCACCCATACATCATCTCTGATGTCAAACACCAATGGATATGGGATCATCCATCGCCCATCTGTATGGGTCGAGAAGGTATACGCTAGTCTACTCTGGTATATCGATGCCCCGTCTCGATACACCCATGACTAGGGACTTTGAAGGATGTACTTATGGACTACCATGTCCCCACTAGTATGATCCGCATCATAGTCCAGGTAGTCAAGTACACATCCTAAGGGCTTTACCAACATGTAATAGAGAGACAATCGGTATACACGTTAAGGTAAAGAACAACCAGATAGCATACTATCATGTCGAGCAAGAAAGTCCTCCCTATATATGTCCCAGCATCCACTACAATATACATCCAATGTACAGTAATGGCCTCTAGGGCATACATATAACTAACAGTATCTCTCGTGCGGATGAGACTGCCTACTAGATCTGCGGAGTGGCGTAGGTACATCTGGTTCTATAGAAATATCTGGTTCTACTAAGTTTTCAGTAATAGTTTGTGGTTCTGGAATTTCTTCCAGCTCTATTGGGCTCCCACTTATCTCTTTTTCGATAAATAAGTTTCCATGAAGCGGGCATGATGAGAACAAAGACTTTTTGTTCCTCAGCGCAATAGAAATAATACCCCTAGAATTTCTGGGGTATCCAACAAATTTACACAATACTGAACGTGCCTCGAGTTTGTCCGGATGAGCCTTTTTGATAAAGGCAGGACAACCCCATATCTTTAGATACTGGATACAGGGTTTCTTCCCACTCCACATTTCATATAGAGTGGTAGGCACAGACTTAGTTGGAACTTTATTCAATAGGTATGCAGCAGCTTCCAGTGCATAACCCTAGAAGGAGAGCGACAGCTTGGCATTACTCATCATGGAATGCACCATATCAAGTAAGGTGCGATTCCGTATTTCTGATACACCGTTGTGTTGTGGTTTGTATGGAGGAGTAAGCTGAGAAAGAATTTCATTCTCTTTTAAATATTTCAGGAACTTGGCACTTAAGTATT
Source organism: Agapanthus africanus (assembly GCA_030015575.1). NCBI lineage: Eukaryota > Viridiplantae > Streptophyta > Magnoliopsida > Asparagales > Amaryllidaceae > Agapanthus > Agapanthus africanus. The sequence continues at coordinate 314,922,590 of JASDDO010000019.1, forward strand.
CACCACCCCGGTCGGATCGTAGCATCTTAATACTTTTGCCGGTTTGTTTTTCCACTTCATTCTTATACTCTTGGAATTTCTCAAAGACCTTATATTTATGTTTCATTAATAATACATGTTCATACCTTGAGAAATCATCTGTGAAAATAATGAAGTAGGAATAGCCACTTCTTGCATGCGTAGACATTGGCCCACACATGTCGCTGTGTATGAGTCTCAGGAGCTCAGTGGCTCTTTCTCCGTGTCCAGTGACAGAGTTTTTGTCATCTTTCCTATGATACATGATTGACAAGTTGCATATGATTGCTACTCAAACGGATCTAAGTATCCTTCTTTATGCAACTTAGTCAGTCGTGTTTCATTGATATGACCAAGTCTAGAATGCCATAAGGAAGCTTGGGTTGATTCTGAAGCCTTTATTTTTAGTGTGTTTTGGACGTTGAAAACTTGATGTTGATTGAGAATGTATATACCGTTACTAAGTGTACCCGACCCAACCATTTCATGATTTAGGTGAATGTTGATAACATTGTTGCCCCTTTATCTTTTCTTTTCCCTTTCCCTACACCTTCTGCACACCTTCTCTCGGCTTGGTGGGGACCTTCTTCTTCTTCCCCTTAGCCTTATCCTTGGATCTAGCAAAAGAAGATTCCCCAACAAAAAGAGTGGGTGTTTCCTTGGATTTCTTCAAGGTGCCCTCTGCCATTCTCAACATGTTGAAGAGCTCAGAAAGTGAAACTTCCATATTATTCATATTGAAATTCAATATGAACTGGGCATAAGTGGAGGGAAGGAATTGTAGGATCAAATCGATATACAACTCATTTTCCAACGTGGTTCCCAGCTCCGCGAGCTCTTCTATGAGAGAAATCATCATTAGGACGTGGTCCCCAACAGATGATCCGACAGCCAACCTAGCTTGAAATAATTTCTTCGAGTTCTCATATCTTGCAATACGAGATTGCTCTCCATATAATTCTTTAGTATGGAGGAAGATGGAAGCAAGGTCCATCTTCTCGTGCCGCCTCTGATATTCATTATCTATGGAGGCCAGCACGAGGCACTTGGCTTTCGCGCAATCAAGATTCCAGGTCTTACAGACTTTAATGTCCGCGACCGAGGATTCTGGATCGGGAACAGGGGGAGCTTTTGTAAGTCCATGCTACCTCTCCCGGTACTTTCGGGAATGCAGAATTTGGTAGAAAACGATTTTCTTAAAGATGGTAATATGGACCTAAAACCCGGATCTTGGTTAAACATCTATCTAACAACCTAACTATAAGTTTTAGCTACTCGGTTAGGGGGTTATACCTTGCTTGTCTTGAACTCCTTCGTCTTCAAAGCTCCGATGGTGGTCCGATGGCTTCTTCTCGTCGTCTCCGTACGCCGAAGATAGATCCACCTGAAAGCTCCAACCTTTAGCTCCTTCTTCGTTCTTTGAAGAAACTAGTTCACTTGATTTGCTAAACCTAGTGAACTAGAATGAGTAGAGAAGAAATAGAATGGGATTTTATCTATGGTTCTTGATTCTCAACTCATGAGACAAGAGAACCATAGATCAAGAGAGGGAGCAAGAGGTTGAGGGTGAGAGCAAGAGGAGAGCTCAAGAACAAGAGAGAGAATGAGCAAGAAAGAAAAATATGAGCAACTCTTTTGTCTTTCACCCTCTCATAATCCAAAGTGATCATAACTCATCATATCAAAAAAAGTCTTATGTGATGGTTAGAAGCAACCATAACCTTATCATGTCATGCACTCATTTTACTCAAATGAGCAAGCAAGAAAAAATCTTTGGCATGAAATGATAACCATGGTTATCATGATGGTCAACTAGTCAAGCCTAGTCAACCGGTCAACAAGTCAACAAAAGTCAACAAGTCAACAAAAGTCAACAAGTCAACAAAGTCAACAAGTCAACAAAAGTCAACAAGTCAACAACCATATCACCATAATACTTAATTAATATAATAGTTAATCACATATCATATTCTCATTAGGGTTGAGCAAAAAGTCAAAAAGTCAACGGTCAACTGTCAACAACCCTAATGAGAATCCGCTGTCTGTGCCTCCCTGTCAACTGTGCATACACACCCGCATCCGCGTTCCGAGGAACACGAATGCAAACTGGATAAATCCAATCCCATAAGGTACACTAGGATCTGGCTTAAACCAAAGCCCGCTAGTGTAAACTGTCCGGACACTGTACGTGCACAAGTGCACGGATGTGACCGAACCCTGTCGCAAAACCATGCGACCTGTCGCAATACCATGCGACCTCTACTCTTTTGCCTAAAGGCGAAAAGCTTTCTGTGTGGGACTCTAAAGACTCGACACTACGCTGGCAGTGGGTTTAACCACAGACCGCAAGCGGCACTAGCTGTGCGTAACGGTCCCCAGGTAATGCCGACAAGAAGACCGACGAGGCGAAACCCATCTGAACTCCTATTGAGCCTGAGTGTGACATTCTCCGTACAGTCCGGTCTGTTCGTCTGATACATCGCATGGCGGGCCTAGGGGGCGGTAAACGTCAGTCCCCCAATAGCGGTAAAAGTCGTGCCGGAGCGAAGACCAAAACACCCTGAGATAACACTGGAAACCTACCAGTATATCTCGTTTGCCCTGGCCAGGGACTACTCGTGTAATGGCTCTCCTAGACACAGCGCGATGTCAACCCCCAATACCGGGAGAGACGAATCCTGTCTAACCGTCACTGCCTCCAAGTGCTTCGGGACTGCACCCAACCACTACCTGTTTGCACGACTCCTTTGAGCCGTGGTAGGGTAGTGATCAAAGTACAGTGGGAACACACTCGAGGCGGAGTGACAGTGTCAAGTCAGCAGACTAAGCTGTACTCATGTCACCTGGGAACTGATAACTGACGATAGGTATAATACCAACTAGTCAGTTCCCGACGAGTCCTGTCCAGTATACCCGTAACCTAACGAGCACCCGCATACTATCTTAAGTACGACGTACTGACGGCTGTGGGACAGACCGTCTCCCACACTGGGATGAGAAGCGCATGCGCTGGTCTACTCCGGAGTATCGATACCCTGTCTCGATAGTCCTGTGACCAGGGACCTGCATAAGGATGTGCTTATAGATTACCCAGCCCCACTAGTGTGACGGCCATCACATCGCTGGTAATCAAGCAAAGATCCTAAGGGCTCTACTAATGTGTATAGGCGATATACAAAAATAAACACATGTACACATTGAATTAGAAACAAACCAAGTAGCATACTACTATTTTGAGCAAGATTATATATACAAGGTGAATATCCCAAGCATCCATTAAGTAATATACAAACTAGTATGATACAGTAATGGCCTCTAGGGCATATACACTAACAATCTCCCACTTGCACTAAGGCCATGTACTGGCGTATCGAAGACCTATCATCTCGATCAGCCGCTCGAACTGAGTCTGGGGCAGGGCCTTGGTGAATGGATCTACAGTGTTATCTTCTGAAGCGACTCTCCGAACCTCGATCTTCTGGCGATCCACGATCTCCCTGATCAGGTGATACCGCCTTAAGATGTGCCTGGATTTCTGATGGGACCTGGGTTCCTTCGCTAAAGCTATAGCCCCGTTGTTGTCGCAATACAGAGGTATTGGATCAACAATGGACGGAACCACCTGAAGTTCTTTCAAGAACTTCCTCATCCAGATAGCTTCTTTTGCGGCATCAGATGCAGCGATGTATTCCGCTTCCATCGTCGAGTCTGCAACGGTTTCCTGTTTGGAACTCTTCCAACACACCGCCCCTCCATTGAGGGTAAAGACAAAACCCGACATGGACTTGGAATCATCCTTGTCACTCTGGAAGCTGGAGTCAGCAAAGGCCTCGATCTGGAGGTCTTTTCCGCCATACACCAAGAACATCTCCTTAGTCCTTCTCAGGTACTTGAGAATGTTCTTTACCGCTATCCAGTGTTTCTCCCCAGGGTTTGACTGATACCGGCTTACCACACTCAGTGCATAAGCTACATCCGGTCTGGTACACAACATCGCATACATTATAAAGCCTACCGCAGAAGCGTAGGGTATAATAGACATGCGATCCCTCTCCAAATCAGTCTTGGGAGACATCTCTTTAGAGAGGGTGATCCCGTGACAAGCCGGCAGGTTACCGCGCTTGGAATCTTCCATACTGAATCTTTTCAGCACGGTGTCGATGTACCTGGACTGAGAAAGTCCTAATATCCTCTTGGATCTGTCACGGTAGATCCGGATACCCAGAATGTATGAGGCATCATCCAGGTCTTTCATGGAGAACCTGTGTGACAAGAACCCCTTGACAGATTGTAGCATAGGAATGTCATTTCCTATTAAGAGAATGTCATCCACGTATAAAATGAGGAATACTACAGTTCTCGCTACAAATCTACTATAGATGCATGGTTCATCTAGATTTTTGATAAAGCCAAATTCTTTGACCGTCTCATCAAAGCAGATGTTCCAACTCCGCGACGCCTGCTTTAGTCCATAGATGGACTTAAGCAACTTGCACACCTTTCCGCTGCTCCCACTCTGAATGAAACCCTCTGGCTGGTCCATATAGACACACTCCTCTAAATTTCCATTTAGAAAAGCTGTCTTTACGTCCATTTGCCAGATCTCATAATCGTGGAAGGCAGCAATGGCAAGAAGGATCCGAATGGATTTCAGCATGGCTACTGGAGAAAAGGTTTCGTCATAGTCCAAGCCAGGTCTTTGACGAAAACCCTTTGCTACCAGCCTAGCTTTATAGGTCTCAACCTGTCCATCTACACCAATCTTCCTTTTGAAGATCCACTTGCATCCTACGGGTTTTACCCCGTCTGGAGCAATGTCCAACGTCCATACCTTGTTGGTGTACATGGACTCCATTTCGGTCCGCATTGCATCCAGCCATTTCACTGAGTCAACGCTCTGAACGGCCTGCTGGAAGCTAGTAGGCTCATCATAATCTATGATGCAATCCTCTCTATCCTCGTCAATGAGAAAACCGTAGTATCTCTCGGGCGGATGAGTCTGCCTACTACTTCTGCGGAGCGGCGCAGGAATGTCCTGTTCTGTTGAACCCTCTGGTTCCACTAAACTTTCAGTAATAGTCCGTGGTTCTGGAATTTCTTCCAGTTCTACTGCGCTCCCACTTATTTCTTTTTCTATGAACTGGTGTTCTAGAAAGTGGGCATGACGAGAAACAAGAACTTTTTGTTCCTCTTCACAGTAGAAGAAATATCCCTTGGAATTCTTTGGATATCCCACAAACTTGCACAGTACTGAGCGTGCCTCGAGCTTGTCCGCATGCTGCTTTTTGACTAAAGCTGGACTTCCCCATATCTTAATGTGATTAAGATGGGGTCTCTTCCCACACCACATCTCAAATGGCGTAGTAGGCACAGTCTTAGTGGGAACTCGGTTCAAAAGGTATGCGGCTGATTCTAGCGCATATCCCCAGAATGATCGCGGTAACTCAGCGTTACTCATCATGGACCGCACCATATCCAATAGGGTGCGGTTTCGTCTCTCCGATACACCGTTATGTTGCGGGGTGTATGGAGGAGTAAGCTGAGAGAGAATTCCGTTCTCTTTTAAATAGTCCAGGAACTCGGCACTTAAGTATTCTCCACCTCGATCCGATCTTAGAATCTTAATACTTTTGCCGGTCTGTTTCTCTACTTCATTCTTATACTCCTGGAATTTTCCAAAGGCCTCGGACTTATGTTTCATCAAGAAGACATAACCGTACCTTGAGAAGTCATCCGTAAAAGTAATGAAGTAAGAATGTCCGCTTCGGGCATGTGTAGACATTGGACCGCACACGTCACTGTGTACGAGTCCCAAGAGCTCGCTCGCTCTTACTCCATGTCCAGTAAACGGAGTCTTTGTCATCTTTCCTTTGAGACAAGATTGACAAGTGGCATACGATTGATATTCGAACGCATTCAAATATCCTTCTGTATGTAACTTAGTCAACCTTCTCTCATTGATGTGACCCAATCTACAATGCCATAAGAAAGTCTGATTTATTTCTGGAGACTTTCTTTTGTGTGTATTCTGGACGTTGAAAATCTGTGGTTGGTTTAACACGTATATACCATTACTCAATGTACCTGACCCAATCAAAACTTGATTAAGGTGAATGTTTACAACATTACTTACAAACGCAAATTCATAACCTTCTTTAGAAACTAAAGATACAGAAATGATATTACAAGTTGCGTTGGGTACAAAAAAGCAATTACGCAAAACCAAAACATGTCCATCTGACATTCCCAGGTGATAGTCCCCCACGGCTTTAGCATCCATGCTAGCTCCGTTCGCAACTTTGAGGGTCATGTCACCTGCCTTCAAAACCCTACGGTTTCTCAACGCCTGCAAAGAATTACAGATATGAGATCCTGATCCGGTATCCAATACCCAGGAAGTAGAGTTTATTGAAAGACAGTTTTCAATAACATACACACCTGAAGCTGAAGCTGCAACCTGCTTCAATTCCTGTGTTCTGGCCTTCCAGGCCCTGCAATCATTCTTCCAGTGTCCTTTCTTATGACAATAGAAGCATTCTTCCTTATCCACAAGCTTCCCCGCTATCTTTGTTGCTTTACCTTTTCCCTTCGTATCCACTTTACTAACACCGCCCCTTGGTTTGGCGGGGCCTTCTTCTTCTTTCCCTTGGCTTTCGCCTTGGACCTAGAAGAAGATGATCCTCCTACAAACAAAGTGGATGTATCCCTACCTTTCTGTAGGGTGCCCTCTGCGCTCCTCAGCATGTTGAGGAGCTCTGAAAGTTCAACCTCTTTTTCTTGTAAGTTGAAGTTCAGTATAAACTGGGCGTAAGTGGAAGGAAGGGACTGGAGAACTATATCCGTGTATAGCTCACTCTCCAATGTGATCCCTAGGTCAGCGAGCTCCTCAATGAAGCCGATCATCTTTAGCACGTGCTCGGCTACTGATGATCCGACGGCCATTCTTGTCGAAAATAACTTTTTCGACGCTTCGTATCTTGCGATACGAGATTGCTCTCCATACAGTTCTTTTGTATGGAGCAATATGGATTCCATGTCCATATTCTCATGCCTCCTCTGATGTTCGTTGTCCATCGAGGCAAGCAGGAGGCATTTGGCCTTCGCGCTATCAATCTCCCAAGTCTTACGGATTTCCTTATCCGCGACGCTGGAAGTTGGACCAGGGACAGGGGGAGCTTTGGTGGTAAGAAGATACCCCAGCTTGTCGTAAGTGATTGCTATCTTGACATTCCTGAGCCAATCTTTGTAGTTTGGCCCTGTCAGTTTGTTTTTATCTAGGAATAACTTAAGTCCAGTCATGTCGATTAGGTCGTTGCAATTAGGAGAGAGAAGAAGAAACACTCAGCATGATGCTCTTGCAAGTTTAGAGTGGTTTTTAGTTTGTCTAAACAGGATGGCTCCCACTGTTTCTCGAATCCCTCCTCAAACCATAAAGGAAGAATTAGTCGGGATCAATCCCACCGTACAATACTTGCTTAACCATTCAGCCAGGCCGGTGTCGGTACTTCGAGGGAGGTTTTCCAACGCTTTCGCGAAGTTCCTTAATTAGAGAACCTCTTTTCCCTGGGGGCGTAGCCCCGCTAACACCTTTCTAGGCACCTACTAGGTTTATAGCATTGATCGTTTAGTGAGAAATTTCCCGAGGAGTAGCATATACTCACAGTAGGATCGGGATCCAAATATCATCGCGTGACGAAACTGAAGGAATCCTACCAGAATCATCACACTCCAAATGGTATGCAAATCTAGCAAGTTTCAGTACTTATGAAACTCCCGATGTGGATTTTTGCCCCATGCTCTTATGACCTTGACTTTGGCCAAAATATCATAAGTCACATGTCAAGTTCTACCCGTCATTATCCAGGTTAATTTGGATCCATCCGTACCTACCCTTGACTTTGGCCAAAATGGCAGCACGACTGTCCCAAACCAACGCATCTATCTATGCTACACATGAACACCCAATAGCTACCAATCACTGTGCCTTGACTTTGGCCAACATACACAGCTTGAATACTATTGACTATTCATGTGAAACGACGGAGGGCTACGGATGGTTTTGGCAAAACCGTGAACGTAGTGAACTTGATATGGTCGATGGAACGAGATAGCTTTTAAAAAGAGTGGCTCAAGCTCCGTATTTAAAAGTTGTTTTGAAAAGAACCGAGTGGTTTTTCGAAAGTGTTCCAACGACTTTAACTTGGTTTATTATCTTGCATTAGTTCTTTTAATGCGTGATATTCTTGCATTAGTTCTTTTAATGCGTCCCATCATTTAATCCTACCATTGCAGAAAACAACCAAAATATGACGTACGCTTATGCCATTCGCATTCGCCACGGGGCCCCGTCATTACCCGTTAGGTTACTTAACTAACGACAGAGCGGGGGCTGGGCTAGCGCGTCTGTAAAACATAAGCAACGCCTAAATAATATCATATATAGATATACTGCAATGATAAACATTTCAGATCACAGATGAATACATTGGATATACTAGGAATCTGTAATTTGTACGAGCCTGTAACAAAAGACAGATTACACGGTCGCGGTGAATAGCCAAATACCCCACCCAAGACCCCTACGGGTGCGGCAAACTACCCGCCAAGTACCCGAAGCGTAGTAACCTCCCTCATCTCCTATGAGTAGGCCACTCGACACTTCGGCATACCCGGTAGTTTGTGCACCCCCTCCATGGGTCCATCCTAGGAGCAAAAACAGTAAAAAGAAATTATACAATGACGGCTACAACCCCGACCCGGTTGTGCGGCCATATAAATAATTATTACATCAATTTACAAATTTACATGAATTGCAAGAAAAGAAAACTCTCGTCTCACAACCCCCGGCTATTCACCCGCGACAATCCAACATATTTATATACACATTCCAGCACATTACAGATCATGTATAACCCCGACCAATCGACTTATAGCGATTAGCCGACGTTCAATACATGCATCACATTACAGAAAACCCGTTAGCTCAAGTCTTATAGAAGTTCGATCAAAAATACGGATTTTCGGGACCCCAAAAAAGAAATTTTCGTTCTGGAAAATCTGGGTTGAAAATATATGTGCTAAAAATCCCAAAATACCCCCAAGAAAACACTGCACCAAAACGTTTCCTCTGCCGAGTCGACTCGGCCGCGGTTGCGCGGCGGGAGCGTGCTCCCGCCGCGGAACCGCGGCCATTTGACTCGAACGTTGGAAAATTTTTGGTGGGTGCCTACAGAAAAGCCTGAGCCAATTTTAGGTGTCAAAATAATCAACTTTTGAACAGTAAAAAATTCGACAGAAACTGCAAATTTTCGGGGTTCGTTTTCGGGACTTTTTCGTTGATCGATCTTCTAGTTACTTGCTAACATGTTAGATAGAGTTTAACTAGGCTCTGATACCACTGTAAGTCCATGCTACCTCTCCCGGTACTTTCGGGAATGCGGAATTTGGTAGAAAACGATTTTCTTAAAGATGGTAACATGGACCTAAAACCCGGATCTTGGTTAAACATCTATCTAACAACCTAACTATGAGTTTTAGCTACTCGGTTAGGGGGTTATACCTTGCTTGTCTTGAACTCCTTCGTCTTCAAAGCTCCGATGGTGGTCCGATGGCTTCTTCTCGTCGTCTCTGTACGCCGAAGATAGATCCACCTGAAAGCTCCAACCTTTAGCTCCTTCTTCGTTCTTTGAAGAAACTAGTTCACTTGGTTTGCTAAACCTAGTGAACTAGAATGAGTAGAGAAGAAATAGAATGGGATTTTATCTATGGTTCTTGATTCTCAACTCATGAGACAAGAGAACCATAGATCAAGAGAGGGAGCAAGAGGTTGAGGGTGAGAGCAAGAGGAGAGCTCAAGAACAAGAGAGAGAATGAGCAAGAAAGAAAAATATGAGCAACTCTTTTGTCTTTCACCCTCTCATAATCCAAAGTGATCATAACTCATCATATCAAAAAAAGTCTTATGTGATGGTTAGAAGCAACCATAACCTTATCATGTCATGCACTCATTTTACTCAAATGAGCAAGCAAGAAAAAGTCTTTGGCATGAAATGATAACCATGGTTATCATGATGGTCAACTAGTCAAGCCTAGTCATCCGGTCAACAAGTCAACAAAAGTCAACAAGTCAACAAAGTCAACAAGTCAACAAAAGTCAACAAGTCAACAACCATATCACCATAATACTTAATTAATATAATAGTTAATCACATATCATATTCTCATTAGGGTTGAGCAAAAAGTCAAAAAGTCAACGGTCAACTGTCAACAACCCTAATGAGAATCCGCTGTCTGTGCCTCCCTGTCAACTGTGCATACACACCCGCATCCGCGTTCCGAGGAACACGAATGCAAACTGGATAAATCCAATCCCATAAGGTACACTAGGATCTGGCTTAAACCAAAGCCCGCTAGTGTAAACTGTCCGGACACTGTACGTGCACAAGTGCACGGATGTGACCGAACCCTGTCGCAAAACCATACGACCTGTCGCAATACCATGCGACCTCTACTCTTTTGCCTAAAGGCGAAAAGCTTTCTGTGTGGGACTCTAAAGACTCGACACTACGCTGGCAGTGGGTTTAACCACAGACCGCAAGCGGCACTAGCTGTGCGTAACGGTCCCCAGGTAATGCCAACAAGAAGACCGACGAGGCGAAATCCATCTGAACTCCTACTGAGCCTGAGTGTGACATTCTCCGTACAGTCCGGTCTGTTCGTCTGATACATCGCATGGCGGGCCTAGGGGGCGGTAAACGTCAGTCCCCCAATAGCGGTACAAGTCGTGCCGGAGCGAAGCCCAAAATACCCTGAGATAACACTGGAAACCTACCAGTATATCTCGTTTGCCCTGGCCAGGGACTACTCGTGTAATGGCTCTCCTAGACACAGCGCGATGTCAACCCCCAATACCGGGAGAGACGAATCCTGTCTAACCGTCACCGCCTCCAAGTGCTTCGGGACTGCACCCAACCACTACCTGTTTGCACGACTCCTTTGAGCCGTGGTAGGGTAGTGATCAAAGTACAGTGGGAACACACTCGAGGCGGAGTGACAGTGTCAAGTCAGCAGACTAAGCTGTACTCATGTCACCTGGGAACTGATAACTGACGATAGGTATAATACCAACTAGTCAGTTCCCGACGAGTCCTGTCCAGTGTACCCGTAACCTAACGAGCACCCGCATACTATCTCAAGTACGACGTACTGACGGCTGTGGGACAGACCGTCTCCCACACTGGGATGAGAAGCGCATGCGCTGGTCTACTCCGGAGTATCGATACCCTGTCTCGATAGTCCTGCGACCAGGGACCTGCATAAGGATGTGCTTATAGATTACCCAGCCCCACTAGTGTGACGGCCATCACATCGCTGGTAATCAAGCAAAGATCCTAAGGGCTCTACTAATGTGTATAGGCGATATACAAAAATAAACACATGTACACATTGAAGTAGAAACAAACCAAGTAGCATACTACTATTTTGAGCAAGATTGTATATACAAGGTGAATATCCCAAGCATCCATTAAGTAATATACAAACTAGTATGATACAGTAATGGCCTCTAGGGCATATACACTAACAGCTTTCGCCATAAGGACATATGCGACCTTATCATATGTAATGGCCATATGGACATTCCTTAGCCAGTCTTTATAGTTTGGCCCAGCGAGTTTATTTTTATCTAGTGTAAGCTTATGTCCAGTCATGGTCGCTGCAATTAGGAAAAAGAGAAAAGAAACACTCAGCATATGCTCTTGCAAGTTTAGATTGGTTATTAGTTTATCTAAACAGGATGGCTCCCACTGTTTCCTTAAATTCTTCTTCAAATTCTAAAAGAAGAATTAGTCAGGATTAATCGCACGTCATAATACTTGCTTAATCTCTCGGCCAGGCTAGTGTCGGTACTTCAGAGGGAGGCCCCCGTGCTTTCGCACGGACCCAATTAAATAACCTCGTTTTCCTAGAGGCGTAACCCCCTTAACACCTTTCTAGTCACCTACTTGGTTTATAGCATTGATTGTTAAGTGAAAAATCTCCCGAAGAGTAGCGGATACTCACAGTAGGATCAGGATCCAACTATCATTGTGTGATGATTTTGAAGGAAGTCTACCAAAAACACTATACTCCAGAAGGTATGCAGCACTAGCAAATTTCCTATATGTTTGAAACTCCTGATGTGATTTTTTCCCCGAGCGCTTATAACCTTGACGAAGGTCAAAACATCATAAGTCGCAAGTCAAGTTCAACCCGGTATTATCCAGATTAATTTAGACCCATTCGTACAAGCCCTTGATGAAGGCCAAAACAGTTGTACGTCTGTTCTAAATTAATGCATCTATCTATACTATAGATAAGCACCCACTAGCTACCAAACACTATGCCTTGGCGAAGGTCAAAACACATTGCATGAATACTAGTACATACTGTTTCCCCCAATAAAAAAGCAAAGCTCTATTCAAAATTAATGAGGCAGCGCCTCACGTGCCCTCCACAAGAGCGCCAGCACCAGAGCCAATCTTATAGGATTAAATCCTATGGTGGCACCGCACGTGCTCCTCACGCGGGCGCCAGTGTGCAAAGCACAAAAGAATCTATTAAATAAGAGTTAAAACTCTCAGGTGGCGTCTCACGTGCACAACACGTGAACGTCGGCGCCCAGGTAGAATTAAATTCTATTCTCTGTTAAACAGAGCCGTTAGATCAAAAATCCAACGGAGATAATAAATCATCAAAAATGCAGAATTAAATTCTGTCAGGAGAAAACATTCCTCAAATCTTTCTACAAAATAAGAAATATACCTTCGGTTGGATTATAGAATAAAATTCTATTTTAGGATATATTCCCTCAATTTTTCTAAACAAGAAAAATTGCCCTCTGTAAAAATAGAGAACTCTTGGATTAAAAATAAAAATAGTGATTAAAAATCACCATTTCACAAAATAAAACTCTGCATATAGGAAAATATTTTCCTAACTTGTTAAAAAAAATATGTTCTGTAAAACAGAAACCCTTGGATCAAAAATCTAATTATAGGTAAAATTCCTCAAATCAATTGGAATCTCTCAATAAGAGATTTTCTCAAAGCTAATTAACAAATTTCCTTTACTATATAAAGGACCCAAGACTTCAATTCTGATACAGAAGAACCCCCATAAGCTTCTAAAAAAAGGAGACAGAAGCTTCAAAAGGAACAAAGAATTAATTTCTCAAGGAAGAAGATCTCCCTCCTCAGAACTCTAGGTAAATAAAAAATAGAGATCAAAACATCTCAATTACCTATTGAAGGGTTTATCCCTTTTAAAAGAACTTAGTTCTTTCTCTGGATCTAAAATCCGCGAGGCAGGTCTCCCACAAGTTGAGAATTTAATTCTCATCGGGAAGAACTTGTTCTTGAGAATAAAAATTTTAGAAAAGAACTAGAAATTGAGTTCTCAAAAAACAAAAGCATATAAGAGAAACCTAGTTCTTATAAAAGAACTTAGTTCTTAAAAATGAAGCATGATCCTAGATCTTCAAAACAAAGATCCTGGTGATCATTAATGGGCAAAAATGCCATCAACATAGGAGAAAAGAATTCAGTGCCCCACGTGCTTATTACGTGGGCGCTTCTAAAAGCGCCTAGCGCCTTATATGCTCTTCACATGGGCGCCACAAAAGAGAAGAGCGCCCGGCGCCGCCCGTGAAAATCACGAGGGCGCCATAAAGTGCTCAACACTCCATAAAAAAAAGAGCCAAACGGCTGAGTATTCAACACTCATTGGGCAGCGCCCAGCGCCTCACGCGCTTCCCACGTGGACGCCATAAAGTGCGCCTAGCATTCCATATAAATACAAAATGAGTAAAGTGTTCGACACTTATTGGGCAATACCCATGACTGAAAGCTCCATATGATTATATATGGGCATCAGAACTCATATAAATGCTCAACAATTTTTGCATAAAAAAGAGAGACTGAATAAACAGAGCCCAAATAAGTGCTTAGCACTTTTTCAAAAAAAGAGGAGACTAAGCAGACTAAAGCCCAAATTGGCTAAGTTGCTAAAGTCTTGCAACTAAGTCCAAATGCTCTATTGCTGGGTCTTAAATAAAGAAGATCCTAAAATGTTATTAAATGGATCTTAGTCTCAAATTAGACTAACGGATCCTTAACAAAGATATCAATCGAGCCAATATGCTCTTGATTTCTAAGGTCTCAAATATGACCAAAAATTCTTGGGTCCACCTCAACCCTTTTCCCTCAAATACGGGATTTGGTTTAAGGGTACATCTCTTCACACCTCTGATACATGTCGTTGTAATTCTTCAACGTCTTCAAAGAGGCGGCGGTCCCGACAACCAATAATTTCTTCATGCACTTCCAAATTGACGTGCATGCTTCAAATCAGAGCGTGCCTCAAATTGGGCACATTCTATTTCAACATTGTTCATTCCGCCACGTAACAAATACATGTGCGCGCGAGTTGAATAATGGACCGAAATGTCCTTAAAGTAACATTCGTCCCCAAAACGGGAATATTGGACCGAAATGTCCTTAAACTAATATTCACCCCAAATATGGCGATAATGGACCGAAATGTCCTTAAACTAATATTCGCCCTTAAATACGGCGGTAAAGGACCGAAACGTCTTTAAACTAACATTTCACCTCAATCATGGCGATGATAGACCGCGACATCCTTAAACTAAAATAATCGAGCCCGAACGCTCATACGTTTTAAGTCGATCTTAATCTCAAACCAGATTAACGATCCTTAAATCAACCCAAACCCAAATCTAAAAATATACGGATTTGGACTAATCCACGCCCTGCAGGCGATGACATAAATTAGTCTCCGTATACAATCCATGGGCAACAAAAACAAAACAAAACACACGACACGAATTGAACTTCCGGAGCAGGAGAAAGTGGTTATAGCGATGCGGTAACGTAATTAACTGCAGGGTCTTGCGCCTGCAAGGAAGAGCATCCCCACAATCAAAAACCCCTCGCAAATGAAGGAGATCTGATGAAGTCTGCTACAACGGCCGCATCCGT
The DNA here is from genome assembly GCA_030015575.1 of Agapanthus africanus. Lineage (NCBI taxonomy): Eukaryota > Viridiplantae > Streptophyta > Magnoliopsida > Asparagales > Amaryllidaceae > Agapanthus > Agapanthus africanus. The sequence continues at coordinate 314,937,646 of JASDDO010000019.1, forward strand.
CCAAACCTTTGATATACGGTTCCATAAATAAACTTGGTATATTCAGAGAGGTAGACGGATAAGCCCGAATAGCATCTGCCCCTAAAATTTAGGCCAGAAGTCCCAATGTCCCGGTCTGTCTTTCCGGCGGTAAACAGATTCTGGCACGCCTGGTGGGACCATTTTCTCTTTCCACTCCACACTTCGTGTGTCGTGTTCGCGAACAAAATCGCGGTTTGCTATGGTTGCCTTTGGATTCGAGGTACTAAGATTTGATGTCTTGTTCTTGTGCAGAAGAAGAGAACATCAATGGCTTCCAACAGCACAACCTGTAACAGCAACTCCTGCTCTGCCCCAACTGGAGGAGTGACTTACGGGCCTAATACGACCTCCATCTTTTCAATGCCGAGGGGGCAGGTAACTCAAGCTACTACCGGATTGTTCTTCAGGACTATGCCCGCACCAATGAGCGTCGGTGCCTCAACGCCGCAACCCGATGTTCCTAAGAAGTCGGTCTTCAACCGACTGATCACCGCAACGGCTCCTCTTAACGAGCCGTCCAAAAAAGGGGTCTCAGTCTTTAATAGGCTGAGCCAAAGCTCAAGCGGGCCCACAAAGAATCCCATGATTCCCGAAGGGGCTACCCTAAAAAGGATAGCCCTCCTAATTCCCGCTGCAAATGAAGCCGTCAAAAGGGCTTCACCAGTCAGGCGATCGGTCTTCGAGAGGCTGACCGTCTCCAATCAAATCTTGCCAAGGACGTCGGTCTTTAACAGGCTGGCAACTGCTGAAGCTCCTCAACAAAACCAGAGGCAAGCCGCAACTGCTTCCGAAACCGAGGCGGTCCCCTTTGCAAGACACGCTCGACGTCGGGTGAGGAAAGCTGGGGGCAACTCCCCCTCTGGACTTACTCCGCCAGCTCCAATGATAGAAGTTGATGCTGCTGTTCCAACTGGGAACAACTTTGAACCGCTGAAGAGGGTGCGCAAAAACTCCCTCACAGCGGTACTAAAGAAATCACTTCCTCCTGTTAAGGTCCCTGTGTAGGAAAAGCAGGAGCGGCCTCATCAGCAGCTCTCCTCCCAAATTCACAGAGTCTGGCGAAAAGTCCAGGACTCTATGATCGACAAAAACTACTCCCACCGACTGAAGAAATCGAAGGCTCGGCAAAAGAAAGATCATCCCTCCATCATACAGTGAGGGGATTCTTCTACAGAGGTGCCTGTGATAACGGCTCCTTCAACTTCAACCTCCCACAAAAGGGTGAGGCTGGAGAACATCCCACTGCCTGCGACAAATTCCAAAGGTGCTGGAACCAAACGCTCCAAGTCTGGGGGCATGATCGTGTATACGGTCTACATGGTTTCCAGGAAAGATGAAAGCCATGCTTCCGTAAGTCATCGACTGCAAACTCGGTCGTTGACAAATGCTCAGGAGCACAACAAAAGCTCCAAGAAATGTTGACCAAGATGGCAGCACTCATCGTACAGAAAGAAAGTTCGGATCCAGCAATTGAACAACGTCAAGAGCAGGAGACCGATACAGCTTTCCTGCGAAGGGTGCTTGAAAGAAAATACAAGGAGGCTGCAGAACAAGCTGCTAGCATAAAGCAGATGATGCTTTTGTTCCAAAACATGATTGGAATGATGATCCAGCCAGAGCCTCCAACCGAGGATCCGCCGATAATCATCGAGGATGACAGAGGGGAAACTTCAAACCCTCTTCCGGATTTGTCGACAGCTAAGGAGGAAACGATCTCCAAGGCTACTCTTGATGATAATATAGCTCAATAAATAAGAGCTCATCAAGCTAGTGAAGCGGCTGGACAAATCATCAGAACTGGGCGACCGTATCCAGGCTGGTATGACCAAATCAAATACCCGCCGGCATATACGATCCCCAAGTTCTATGTATACAAAGGGACAGGCAACCCACACCAACATGTCGCGCGGTTCAGAGCTTTGTGCGACAATATTGGAGGCGACGACAAACTGTTGCTTCGCCAGTTCGTTGGCAGTCTGTCAGAAACGGCTTTTGAATGGTACTCGGAGCTCCTAAATGACTCCGTAAAAATCTTCACAGAGATGGAGCTGTTATTCACACAGCGGTTCGCCAGCGTGAGCGAGCATACCCCAATCACGGCACTAATCAATGCCAGGATAAAAACAGGAGAAACATGGGTTCAATACGCAATCCGGTGGCGGAACCTGTGGTATAAGTGCGAACAACGCATCGAAAAATCTCCTGCAGTAGGCATGTTCATTGGGACCCTCGATCCTCAAACGACCGTATCTCAGTTCATGACGTTCTTCAAGCCTATAACTTTCCAGGCTCTGATAGACAAACTGGCCCAAATGGACCAGATGGGCCACGGGCCTTCCTCCTCAGATAAGGACCCTCGAAATGCCAAGAGTAAAGGGAAAGCGGCCTTCGTTTCCAACATGCAACAGCAACCGAGTGACCCAAAACCAGCCGCTAGCCAAAACAACGCGTGACCACGCCAATCCCTGGAAGAAAGGCAAGGATGCGCTTACTCGTTTCCCCACGATAAAACAAGGAGACCCTTTGAGTTGGCAGTGCATAACAAACTAATCACACTTTCAGACCCATGGCGTCTACCGCAACCTGGCAACGTCTTCAAGCCCAACTACTGCTCCTATCACAGAATGGTGAGCCACCCAATTGAGAATTGCTACATCTTCAAAAGCAGGGTCAAGGACCAGTACCAATAAGGGAAATTTGCGCTTTCTAAGAACTGGAGGGTGAACCCGCCATAGAAGCACACTCCCAAAAAGGTGGATGCACCGGGGGCATCATGCTCGCTCATGGAAGAAGCTCCATGGGAAGTCGTTCTTTCAGCTAAAACCAAAAGAATGCTGAAAGATCTGTAGGCATGTCTGGCAGTCAGGTGGAAAAGCCCGCTTGAACCCAAAATCATCGGAGGGATGCTGAAACCGCGTCCCATACCGAAAGTTGTTGACAAAGGGCAAAATCCCCAAGTCAAGCCTTCAAAGTTTTCGAAAAAAAAGAAGAAGACCAAGAAGCCTGTGCAGCCTGCCGAGTATGACAACAAATGCACAAACATACAAAAGTATATTGACGTGTTGGAAGAGTACAACCAGAAGGCGTAGACACCAGTCACCCTCGAAGAGTTCCTCAAGCATATTCTTGAGAACGAAGATAGTGACAACAATGAGGAAAATGACTCTGTTCCCCTCCGAAAGACGCGGCGGAGACGCGATGGACGTGTTGCCTGAAATTCGGGGCAGATGCTATTTGGTGCTATCCGTCCACCTCTCCGAAGATGCCAAGTTGATTTATGGCACCGTGTATCGAAGGTTTAAACGGATGCGGCCGATGAAGCAGACTTCGTCAGATTCTCCCTCGCTTGAGGGGTTTTTGATTGTGGGGACGCTCTTCCCTGCAGGCGCAAGCCCCTGAAGTTAATTACGCTACCGCATTACGGTAACAACTTTCTCCTTCTCCAGATGGCCACTTCGTGTCGTGGGTGTTTGTTTTGTGTTCGGTTGCCCGTGGATTGTATACGGAGACTAATTTGTGTTGTCACCCGTAAGACGTGGATTAGTCCAAATCCGTATTTTCTTAGATTTGGTTTTGGAGTTTTGGTTTAAGGATACGTTAGTCTTATTTTAGACTAAGATCAACTTAAACGTTTTTTAAGGATACGTTAGTCTGATTTCTGGACTAAGATCAACTTAACAGGATCATTTAGATCCAACAAGAGAGCATTTAGGCTCTATCGTTTAGTTTAGAGACATTGTGGTCGATTTCTAGTTTAAGAACATGGTGGTCCAACATTCCCATTTTGAGGTCGAATATTAGTTTAAGGACATTTCGGTCCAACATTCCCATTTTGGGGACGAACATTAGTTTAAGGACATTTCGGTCTATGAGTTTAAGGACCCCACAGTCCGTAACAATGTATGGTTGTCGGGACCCGTCACCTCTCTGACGACGTTGAAGGATTACAATGACAAATATCAGAGGAGTTCAGAGATGTACCCTTGAACCGGGTGTGAATTGATTTGGGAGAGTAGTTGTGCTCAGTTCAATTTAAATTGAGGACTTATGGCCAGAATTGGGCTAAGTCCATTCAAAAATGTTCAACATTTTATTTATATTTGGCCTGTTAGGCCTTTGTTTGGGCTCTGCCCTTTTTAAACAATGCATAGCATTGGGCTTTTTATTTAAATGCATGGCATTTATATCAGACCTGTTAGGTTTCTTAATTGGGCTCTGCCCCTTTTTTTAATAATGCACAGCATTTGTTTTGGTCTGGTAGACCTTTTAATTGGGCTCTGCCCTTTTTAATAATGCATAGTATTTAATGGTTTGGCAGTGCGCCACGTGGCCTGTCAGACGCTCTGCGCCAATTAAAGAGCGCAAGGTGCCAGCGCATGTGGAGGTGACACGTGTCACGCTCTGCTGAGCGCAAGTCTGTTAGCGTAGTGCGCTGCTGATACGTGGCGCGCTCTGGTGAGTTGAGCCAGTCCAAGAGCGCAGTGCGCTATTTTTAGGAGCGCAAGGCGCAGATCATTCTGTGGTTGACACGTGGCACTCTCTGGTGAGTTGCGCCAGTCCAAGGAGCGCAACAGCGCAAATTAAGAGTGCAGGGCACTGTCCAATAGCGCAGAGCGCATCTTGATCAAATTTAGATCAAAGAAAAGAATCTTTCTGTTCCAAAGAGGTTCTACCTCAAGATTCAAGAACCAATGGTTCATCAAAAGGCTGTGCCTTTATATAAATCAAATGATCTAGGAATGAAGTAAATTACTTCTTTTCTTTAATCTTTTAGATCTTCTTGATCTTTTTTCTTTTTATTGAAGATCTTGATCTTGTTCTTAGATCTTTGATCTTTTTAGAAGAAATTCTTCTTTTTGTGAGAGGTATTTTATCTCTGTTCTTCCAAGAATTTAATTCTTTATCTTGAAGAAGATGATCTTCTTTCTTCAAAGGCTTGCCTTTCAAATTTTTCAGAGTTCTCCCTTTTTTCTATCTATGTATCTCTATGAGACTTGGAGTCTAGGGGCCTTTATATAGGGCCAATTGGTTTGTTGAGTTAGTTACAGTGATCTTTCTCTGATTGATCTGGGGATATGTCCCCACCGTTGGATCTTTGATCCTAAGGCCTCTGTTTTACAGAAGATAATCTTCTTATTTTAATAAGATTGAAAATATCTTTCTAGAATTTTAATTCTGATTAATTAAACAATTTATTATTTAAATTTTAGTGCTGACGCAGTTGGCGCAAGCGCACCTGCGCTTGACACGTGTCGCGCAGCGCAACTGCGCTGACACGTGTCGCGCAGCGCAGAGCGCAAGTTATCTGAAGCGTTGCTTCCTTTATTTTTAAAGTTTAAATTTTAAAACAGAGCCTTGCTCTGATTGGGGGAAACGGAAGTGTTGCTTCATTTCCCTCCTTGGAATTTGAACAGAGCTTTGCTCTGATTGGGGGAAACAAATGCCCCCCCATTGCGCTTACGTGGTCCCAGACGTGAGCGCTGCGGTGGCAGAATTCCAACCGTTGCGCCATCTTTTGGAAGTTGAAATGGCTCTCAATGCCTATAAATAGGATCTTTGGTCCCTTAGATGATTTTCATCACCTCCCTGAGAATTATCTCTTATTCAGAGCATTGCTTTTAGGCTTTAAGAACTTTTCAAGAGTAAAACTCTGTTAAAACTTAGGTATAGTTTAAAACTTTTAAGAAACCAGGATTTTACCCATTAACAGAGCTTTGCTCTTTATAGATCTTTGATCTAAAGACAACCATTTTAGGGTTCCAATAATAGAGCCTTTACTCTCTAAAAGGATTTTATTTATAATTTCTTGATTCATTAATGGAGCTTTGCTCCTTTTAAATCATATAGCAGAACTCTTAAGAATTTTTCATGGATCTTTGAAGATTAAAAATGCGATTTTATTTCTTGATGAATTATATCATCTTGCTTAATCGGTCTGTCTGCTAATTTTGCTGATTTTCTTTTACAGGAGTAATGGACGCCCACATGTATGACCTTGATGAGATCATCTCTTATGTTGACATTCGCCGACTCAGCCGTTTTCAGAACCGAGAACTCACAAACGCCGAGTGTGCCGAAATTATGAGTCGCTTTGACACATATAATGGCCAACTGCTTCCTCGACGCTCCCCTCTCCTGAAACTTATTGTGGGAGCAATTTGGGAAGCGCTTCCCCTATTCTTTATTGGCGTGCCGCTCAGGGCGTTAGATGCCGCCGAGGATAAGGTGCACTCGGTGTACCTGATGAACCTAATCTCAAAGAGACGGCGAGACAATCTTATCGATCTCCTGCACCAGGCCTTTCAACAGTCCGCCATACTTGCTGCTTATCGGAGGGTGGAGGACATCAGTGGGGATCCCGACACTCGTGCTCGCAAAAGAAAGCACACTAGGATGGTTCGCCAGGCTTGGAAAGTCTTGGACAAGGTCACTTTTGAGTTCCTCAATCCATGTCCTGGATCCGAGGTTATACCCTTATAAACATTTCAATAATGCTGTTTTTGTTTATTGTCTTCATTGATGTAAGAATTTTCCAAGTATGAATGACAAATCTTTTGCCTCCTTCCTTTTATTTCCTGCTTTGTTATTATCATATTCCTTAAGTAAGCATAGCCTATAGGTGATATAGAACATTCCGTCTTGAATACTTCGAGCAGTAGTGATGGCTTAGGAAGCAGGTTCAGATCTGCTACCTAAGGCTTTTCAACTTTATGAGCCGTGAGGGTCTCACAAAGACTTTTCTCCCTACGGATTGAGAGGATCTCGTGGGTGTATTTTCTCCTTAGGAATCGTGAGGATTCTTAAGTGCGTTTTCTCTTATAAGTCGTAAGGATCTTATAAGAGAATTTTCCCTCTTACGAGTCGAGAGGACCCGTAAGCGGTTGTTTCCCTCCTTGTCGAGATTCGACTTTGGAGAGTGTGACCCGTGAATAGTATGCAAGAGTCCATTTTGGACTGACTTGCACGGTCCCAGTGCTTAGGAAACGGTTTTTTTAATCCCCGCTGCCTAAGGCTTTATCTCACAAGTCGAGACGAATCGAGAAGTTCTCGCAAAGACACTAATTTCCTCACGAGTCGAGACGAATCGAGCAGTTCTCGTAAGAATATCCTAACGTCACAGTTAACCTCTGCTCTTTACGACAGAGGTCCGTTAGGGTCTGTGGTACTAGGGTTTTGTCCGTTGTACCGTCGCATTGGCTGATGTATTCCTCGATAAGCGATCTTGCTGTTCGAGTAGCCTTGTGATTGTCGTGTCTCTGATCCCTTTTGGGGCTGGACAAGACGTCTTCAAGCAATCCTCCTCGGCAGTTTGATCGTCGGAAGAGCAAGCGTTAGGAATTTTTCCATGCCGCTTTTTTCCTTGAGGTTAGGCTCATTTTGGAGAGCCCCGATGAGTCATAACCACTCCGCGCTGGTGTGAGATGATCTCCGATAGTCTTTCAGGTTTTATATGAGTTGCCGTCAAGACCCTGAAGCTAGGAATTTGGCTTTCGCTTCATTTGCTGGCATTGCGTCCGCTATATCAAGATGAATGTCGCAGTTGTCTCTAGGTTGTTGGTGAACCGTCGAGTTTGGAACTAGGGATTTTGCCGTGGCTCCGTTGTTTGATTGTCGCGTTTGAATCCTGCTAGAGGAAGAATGCTGGGGTGACATTTCATATGCTATATCGAGACGAACGTCGAGGTGGTGACCACTCCGCGCTGGTGTGAGATAATCTCCGATGGTCTTTCAGGTTTTATATGATTTACCGTCAAGATCTTGAAGCTAGGAATTTGGCCTTCGCTTCGTTTGCTAGCATTGCGTCCGCTGTATCGAGACGAATGTCGCGGTTGTCTCTAGGTTGTAGGTGAACCGTCGAGGTTTGGAACTAGGGATTTTGCCGTGGCTCCGTTGTTTGATTGTCGCGTCTGAATCCTGCTAGAGGAAGAACGCTGGGGTGACATCTCGTCTGCTATGTCGAGACGAACGTCGAGGTGGTGACCGCTCCGCGCTGGTGTGAGATGATCTCCGATGGTCTTTCAGGTTTTATATGAGTTACCGTCAAGACCCTGAAGCTAGGAATTTGGCCTTCGCTTCATTTGCTTTGGCGTGTCCGGATTCTGTTGGAGGAAGGACGCCGTAGTGACATCTCGTCTGCTGTATCGAGACGAATGTCGAGGTGGTGACCACTCTGCGCTGATGTGGGATGATCTCCACTAGTCTTTTAGGTTTTATATGAGTTACTGTTAAGACCCTGAAGCTAGGAATTTGGCCTTCGCTTCGCTTGTTGTGGTGTGTCCGAATCCTGTTGGAGGAAGGACGCTGTAGTGACATTTCGTCTGTTGTGTAGAGACGAACGTCGAGGTGGTGATCACTCTACGCTGGGGTGAGATGATCTCTGGCGGTATTTCAGGTTTTATATAAGTTACCGTCAAGATCCTGAAGCTAGGAATTTGGCCTTCGCTTCGCTTGCTGTGGTGTGTCCAAATCCTGTTGGAGGAAGGACGCTGTAGTGACATTTCGTCTGTTGTGTAGAGGCGAACGTCGAGGTGGTTCCTAGGTTGCCTGTGAACCGTTAGGACCTGGAACTAGGGACTTTGCCGTAGCTCCGTTGTTTTAATCTTGGGTTGTTGATGTTGTATCTGCATCCTGCTGGACTGCGAAGGAACGCCGTTGTTGACATTGCGTCTGCTGTATCGAGACGAATGCTGAGGTGGAGCTGGGATTTTATCGTTTCTTCGCTTTGTTTCGACCGTAAGGTCTTTTGTTGGCGTTGTATCTGCATCCTGCTGGACTACGAAGGAACGCCGTTGTTAACATCTCATCTGCTGTATCGAGACGAATGATGAGTGGAGCTGGGATTTTGCCGTCACTCCACTTTACTGACCGTGGGGTCTTTTGTTGACGTTGCATCTACATCCTGTTGGACTACGAAGGAACACCGTTGTTGACATCTCGTCTGCTGTAACGAGATGAATGTTGAGGTGGAGTTGGGATTTTGCTGTCACTCCGCTTTGCTGACCGTAGGGTCTTTTGTTGACGTTGCATCTATATCCTGCTGGACTGCGAAGGAACGCCATTGTTGACATCTCGTCTGCTGTAACGAGACGAATGTTGAGGTGGAGTTGGGATTTTGCCGTCACTCCGCTTTGCTGACCGTGGGGTCTTTTGTTGACGTTGCATCTACATCCTGCTGGACTGCGAAGGAACGCCGTTGTTGACATCTCGTTTGCTGTAACGAGATGAATGTTGAGGTGGAGTTGGGATTTTGCCGTCACTCCGCTTTGTTTCGACCGTGAGGTCTTTTGTTGACGTTGCATCTGCATCCTGCTGGACTGCAAAGGAACGCTGTTGGTGATCTCTAAGTTATCGATATCGACGTCGAGACCCTGAAGCTAGGGATCTTCTTTTGCTTCGTTTGTTCACATCGTGGCTGCGATATTGCGACAAATGTCGAGGTTGTCTCTAGGTTGTCTATGAACCGTCAAGATTTGACTTCGCTTTCTGGTGGAGCCTGTTGGAAAGGTATGGTTCCCTCTTGTTTGTGCTCCTGGATTGTATACAGGGATCGATGTGATCTAACCTGTAGGGTAAAAAGTTTCATTCTTTCATCATTTTTTTTATTCTTTCCGCGATGCTCTATCATTTTAGCTTTTTATATCGCGAAAATCACGATTGCCCAATCATTTTGGCTATTTTTCACGGTGCCCAATCATTTTGGCTATTTTTCTTTTTACTCACTGCTTTTTATTGCAAGTTGCCCAATCATTTCGGCTGTTTTTCTATGCATACATTTTTACTTGCTGATTTCGTTGCAAGTTGCCTCATCATTTCGGCTATTTCATATGCATTTTTAGCTCGCTGATTTTTTATCGCGAGTTTGGAACTTGGAATCTGGTGCCAATCTCAGCATCAGTATCGCTACAACTGGAATATTTCCAGGAGCGAATCATCATTTGCCATGAAACGACTTGGAATTTGATACCGGTTTAGGCATCAGCATCGCTACAACTGGGATATTGCCAGGAGCGAATCATTTTCCTTTGTCAATGTCGAACAAACGTGGCTTAGTAAACAGGGTTAGGATTCTGTCGACTAAGGCTTTTGACTTCATGAGCCATAACGGTCTCACAAAGGTATTTCTCCCTATAAGTCGTGAGGATCTCGTAGGTGTGTTTTCTCCTTAGGAATCATGAGGATTCCTAAGTGCATGTTCCTCTGTAAATCGTAAGGATCTTACAAAAGGGTTTTCTCCTTATAAGTCTAGAGGACTTACAAGGGTTGTTCACCATATGGACATATCCCTAGTCACGAGTAGGACTTTGCTGGGGAAATGTTTATTCGCGCCCATGGATTGTATACAAGGGTCAGTATTGAGCCACTTGTAGGGCAGTATTGAAGGTTGTGGGGGTTGCTTAAGAACAGGTTCAGGTCTCTGTAACTTAAGGCTTTCAAATCTTATGAGCCGTGAGGGTCCCATAAGAGAGTTCTCCTTACGAGTCGTAAGGATCTCGCAAGTGTAATTTCTCTTTAGGAATCGTGAGGATTCCTAAGTGTATTGCTCCCTTGTGAGTCGTAAGGATCTCACGCAGGTGGTTTCTCCTTACAAAGTCGAGAGGACCCCGTAAGTGTCTTTTAACGAGGCTGCGCCCTTTCGGGTTTTCACAAACACTCGCCGGTAGCTCTGCCGTTTTTACTCACGGAGCCCTTTTGGGTTTTCATCCGTGCCCATTTTGCTTATGGACATACCGTCTTTTTTTTTATTCTTTTTATTTTTTTTTTAACGAGGTTGCGCCCTTTCAGGTTTTCACAAGACTCGCCGGTAGCCCTGCTGTTTTTACTCACGGAGCCCTTTCGGGTTTTCATCCGTGCCCATTTTGCTTATGGACATACCGTTTTTTTATTTTTTATTTTTTTTACCACGTCAGCCTGGGGATGCCGCGGGTTGGTAGTAGTTTAACGACGTTTCGGTCATAAGTCAACGCGCGATTACGCAGCTAGATTTTGTCGCAAATCTTCGCATGTTTTGTGTCGGAGGCGGATTCCTTGAAGAGAGGGTCGAGGGCGATTTCTTCGTCAGAGTCGCTTCCAAAGGTGATAACTTGCAATCCCTTAGTGTCGACTAAGTGACAGTTGTCGGCGGCTCTTTTACGCTCATCTGTCATGCTTTTCTGTTCCCGACGATCTTTGCGCTTCACTCGTTGAACGTGTCGTCGATGGGCAACATATCCCTGCCACCAGTTTTTAAAGGCTATGCACTCCCCGGTAGGGTGTGCAATCCTCTGATGGTATAGGCAGAAATTAGGATGTATGTCCGCTTCATCAAGACGTATATTGACAGGGGAATTTCCTTTGAGGGAGGGCAACTTCATTCCTATTGCCATGGCTCGAGCGAATTGATTCCTTGTCTTGATCCTGCTTTTATTTATGGCGGATGTACTTTGATCTGGTGGGAATGTTTCGACCCTTTTTTCCAGTCGCCGGCGTTTGGCCTTTTCAAACATGGCCATCTTGCGCTCCCGATCAGCTTTGCTTTTTAGACGGGCTTCGTTCAGGAATGCGTCAATCATTTCGTCTGATTGTCCTAGAAGTTCCGGCTCAGGATCTGCCCCCAATTTCTTTGCGTCAGGAGCTTCTTCACCGTTTATTAACGAGTGAGAGATCATATGGCAGCTTGCCACATAATCCTCGGGCTCATCTGACGAGTCTTCTTCATTGTCATCACTTCCGTTCTCAAGGACGTGGTTGAGGAATTCTTGGAGTGCGACTGGGGTCCGCACCCTCTGATTATATTCTTCCAGCGCGTCAATATGTTTTTGCAGGTCCGTGCGTTTGTCATCGGGTTTCACGGGCTTCTTGGATTTCTTCTTCTTTTTCGAAGATTTCGACGGCTGGGTATGCGAGCTTTGGCTATCACCACTGATCTTTGGAGTCGGGCGCGGCTTTAGCATCCTTTCGATGATCTGGGGTTCTAGCGGATTCTTCCACCTGATCGCCGGACATGTCTGGAGATCATTCAACGTCTTTTTGGTTTTGGCCGAAAGGGCCACCTTCCATGGGGCTTCTTCAACAAAAGAGCATGATGCCCCCGGCGTGCCCACCTTTTTAGGAGCATGAGGTTGTGGTGGGTTCACCTTCCAGTTTTCGGATAATGCGAACTTGCCTTGTTGGTATTGGTCCTCAATCCAGCCTTTAAAGACGAAGCAATATTCGATTGGATGGCTTACCGCTTGGTGGTAAGGGCAGTAATTAAGATCGTTGACATCGCCTGGCTGCAACGGACGTTTTGGATTCGGCAGATTGATGAGTCTGTTGCGCATTGCCAGCTCGAACAGTCTCCTTGTTTTATCTTGGGGAAACGAGTAAGGCCGTTGTTCAGTTGATAAAACTGCACATTTGTATTACATTTTTCCTACCATTTTCATATTAAAAAAGGACTTTATTTTAATATATTATACATATGAGGGTTTATGTGTAAAAACACCATTTTCCATGTGTTAATATATTTTAATTAGCATTTGGTAGGAAAATGTATGCAAATAAATCTATTGACCAAATCCTGGTAGAACTAAGTCTACTAAATATTATTTGAGATTATTGTGCAGAATTTTCCAAGTTGTTATGCAGAATTTATCAAAAAAATCAAGTTGTTGAAGAAGACTTGCCTAATTAAGAATCAAAACTTGAAGACCAGGTCTGGCAGCAACCACGAGAAGATTTCTGAATTATGAAGGTTCCTAGGATTGCCAAATGTCACAAGTACGGAGCACCCAAAATATGATCAATTGATCTCCTCCATTGGCCACGGAACCGTGGCCAAACCCTCCTGTTGGACGCGGATCCGCGGCAGTTAAGTTGAGTTAGAGGGAGATATTTTGGGGCATAGATCTATGCTATATTTTACCAACTTTGGAAGCAAAAGATTCTGGTTTTAGACTATAAAAGGGCACCGAGAGCCTCTTGGAAAAATCATCAAGCCGACGCGATCACGAAGTCCAAGACGGCTCACGTATCCAGGCTGATCATCAACTGTTCGTCTACCTCCTTGGAAGAGATCGAGAAGCAAACTAGTCTTTGTAATCATTTTCTAAGGAATCAAAGTGTAGATTGTTCAAGTTGATTAATAAAGGTAGTTGTTTTATTTAATTCTTTTGCATTTTACATTATGTTTTCCCTCTCTATCTTTTCATCTTCTTCTCCCAACATGCGCGAGTAATTCTCCGCTTGTTAGGGTTCGTAGGATTAGGGTAGGCTAATGGACGATAAAAATCCCTAAACCCTTTTTAAGTCCTATAAAGTTTATGAACTTTATCAAAATAATCTTTAACATCCTAATCGGGCGCGCTAACAATTCTTTGTTAGTTCCGACCGCGATTAGAGATTAGATTAATGATTGTTTTGGTAAAGGCTAGATATGAACGGAGTTCCGTGTCGAGATAAGGGTTAAGAGTGGGATTCCTTTTCCCTCCAGAAACCCTAATCTACACGCATCACCGTCGTTTTAGTCTTAAATCTATTAATGGATAAAAAGGTTAACTTTTAATTAATCGTCCATAACTACTAAATCCTAACGAACCCTACAAGCCCTCTTATTATATTATCTACATCTCTAAAATAATCTAGATCTATATTTTACATTCTTGTTTAACGTAGATCTAGAAAACATTTTATAAAATTCTTTATCCCTCCTCTCTTTCTCAACACATCTAAAGTAAAAGTAAAAGGTTCAACGTTTCCCTGAGGACGACCCGTACTCACCTCGGTCTAGCTACGCGCGACACCGTTCTGATTGCGGTTATTCTACTAAACACAACCAATCAAATGGCGCCGTTGCCGGGGATACGTGCGTAATTTTTTATTATTACTATTTGTGTTGAATTCTTAGACGATTCATATCTTTATTAAAACAAAACTGCAAATTGCATATTTAACGATTTTTGTGTGAATTTTGCGAGGGAATCTGGAGTCACGGACTTGAGGAAACGGGAGATCTAGGGTTTCACACTTCTCTGGTAAGATTCTCAACTCCTTCTCTCTCCTCTCAAATCCAATAAAATCTATTTTCTGCAGGATTCTTTGCAAAACAGCGCCGCTCAAAAAAATCTTTTTGCAAAAGTTTTGTTTTGCATATTTTAAAACGGACTTTAAGGGGCAAAGACCAAATCAAGATTAGGTGGGGATTTCATCACCCTTCCTAAGCCCCACAAATCACAAACCGAGCATATAGATCAACCCTTCATTAATTTAAAAAATATCTAGACCAGACTCTAAGGACTGTCGCGCTCAATAAGGACAGAGGAAGGTCGTGGGTAATCTATCGTTTATCCGCATTACTTTTGTAGTGCCTAGGCAAGTGTGTCAAAGGCTAGTGGTTTTTAATTAGGCCCACCACCGTGGTTCCTTCCCACTTGCCTAGCACTTACCTGGCTACAAGGGTAGTACGGAGGCGGTAGAGGATTTATCCTGCGGCTTGTCCTTTGGAAGTTTAGGAGCGGTCTAGAGACTGGACCTAGGTGACTTTAGTTCTAGGGTTGCTTGTGCATCTTAGGGTGATTTGTCTTGAGTCCCATATTTTTCAAAACAAGCCAATTTTAAATCACACACACGCTGCCACTTGCACTAAACCCGCTTAGTGCATGCTCGGCTGGACACGGGATCTTAGTGCCCGTCTTGTCCGCGTTCCTGCTATCGACGCCGAAGTCGGTACTTCTTCATCTTCTTTTCCCCCACCACACACCACGACCGAGATGGACGGCACTCCATCTAATTATAACACCACGCTGCCACCGCCCGCAGGTGAGCATAATCCACCGCGCATCTCTCTCCAAGAGAGATGCTATCCTATCCGTGGTCCTTTTCCCACTTGTCTATCTCTTCCACCACCTAACGGGGATAATTTCGAAATTAAACCCCACTACATCAACCTGCTGCCCAAATTTCACGGGCTTGAGTCGGAAGACGCGTACGTTTTCATCACCAAATTCGAGAACGTATGCGCAATGATGGGTACTTCACAATTGACTTTAGATGCTATGCGCTTACGTCTTCTCCCATTCACACTGTGCGACTTGGCAGAAAAATGGCTTTATAATACTGCCGCACACTCTATCACTAGTTGGGATGAATTCGTAATAGCATTTCTTAAGAAGTTTTACCCAAACCATAAGACTGCCCGTGTTAGGAGCGAGATCAACTAGTTCACCCAGCTTCCCAATGAACCATTTTGGAAGTGCTTTGAACGTTTCAAAGATCTGCTTGTCCAATGTCCTCATCATGGAATCAATAGATGGGATTTATGTCGGATTATATATTAGGGCATTAATCCAGCGACAAAGCAGATGCTTGAAACAATGTGTCAATGCAATTTCATGTCTAAAGATGACGGTGAAGCATGGAAATATCTGGAAGATCTAGCAGAACACACGTTGCAGTGGGAAAGCGTAAGACCACTTTCAACTAAGGGAGGTATTCACCAGCTCGATATTTCTATCGCAGTAAAAGCCGAAATGGCAGCGATACAGAAGAAACTCGATGCTATTGAGAACAAATTTTATCATTCTCCTTAAATCAGGTCACGCTTCCTAAGACCGTCTGTGGTTGCTGTTCGGATCCTTCACACTTAACGGAAGAATGTCCTATGAATGCTTCGTTTCAAGCTAATGCTGCTTTTCAGCAGCAACCTAGAAACGCCCCTTATTCTTCCACGTACAATCAAGGATGGAGGAATCATCCTAACTTTGCTTGGAACCAAAACCAACAAAGCAATTATCAAAGATCTCCTCCACAGCAACCACAACCACAGAATCAGCCCCCCTTTCAGTCACAGAATTTCCAAAATCCGGCCAACATTTCTATACCACAAGTGGCCGGTACTGACAACTCACTTGCACAAAATTTGGATATGTTCATGAAACAATCCATGCAAATTTCGGCTGAGATGAGGTCTTCTATTGATACCATAACGAAAAACTCCGCCTCCCATGGTGAGAGTATTAAATCATTAGAAAACCAAATCGCACAGTTAAATGCCGCAATGAGTGCGAGAGAGAAAGGGAAACTCCCATCTCAACCCCTACCGAATCCTGGCCATTCACAAAATCATAATATGAGTGCTGTTACCACGTTGAGATCGGGAAAAGTGCTGAATAACCGAGTAGGTGAGCAGTGTGATGATAGTGACACCAATGATACCCCTTCTTCTTCTTCTTCTTCCCCTAATTCGTCTAGTCTTCCACCTTCAACCGAGTCTATTCTCTGTTTTCCCCAAGGCTTGAACCCTTCGCCCATTTCGCCAAATCTATCTAAATTGATTCCCACTCCAGTTTTGGGATCGAATCCGTCCCCATAATCCTCTCCAATGTTGGACCAAACCCTTATTGATAAAGCACCTTATCCAAACAGGTTAAGGGGCAACAGACCAAGTCCACAAATGGAGAGGATTGTGGAAATTTTTAAGCAAGTTAACATAAATATTCCTCTCCTAGATACTATTCAACAAGTTCCGTCATATGAGAAAATCCTAAAGGACTTGTGCACTAGGAAGAGAAAAGTTCAAGTACCTAAAAAAGTTTTCCTTGCGAGTAATGTGAGCACAGCTTTTACACAACAACTACCCAAGAAACGAAAGGACCCCGGAAGTCCTACAATTTCAATTTCTATTGGGGGTAAAAATATCAATCGTGCTCTACTCGATTTAGGTGCTAGTGTTAACTTGCTTCCGTACTCTGTTTATGAGCAATTAGGGATCGGAGAGTTAAAACCTGCGCATTGCACTCTTCAGATGGCCGATCGATCTATCACCCAACCTAGGGGTGAGCTAGAGGATGTGTTAATCAAAGTCGGGGAATTTATATTTCCTGTGGACTTTATCGTTATAGATACACAACCTGTGGCAAACCCACGCAATCAAATCCCGGTGATACTCGGTCGACCTTTTTTGGCCACTTCCAACGCAGTAATCAATTATAGAAACGACTCTATGATCCTATCCTTTGGAAAGAAGTCAATTGAGCTTAACATTTACAAGTTGGGAAGTGAACCCTCCGAACCCTATGCTCATGTGTGTTCTGTCTAATTAATGGATGTCGACAGCAGCGAATATGATCAACCTCATAATTCTGACTCTTTTCATATGTTGTTGCTTGACACGGACTCTTCCACCGAGTTGTCCGGGTCAACATCTAACACTGATGAGGGACTTTTTATAGAGTCTGACGATCACCCCATTTTTTCTGATGACATTATTCTTCGGGGTATCGATGAAAGCTTTGAGGAAATTTTCGCTGATGAACTCACATTTTTACAAGACACGGGTGTTGAGACAAATCAACTCCAAGATAAAGAATTGGACCTCCACCCCTTCGTTTGGACAATCATGATAATGCGAGTAATCCATCATCACTATCAATGTGTCGTCTCTCCAAATTGAGACGCAATCCTTTTCCATTACACCTCTTGTCACCTCCCCACTTCTTCACGTCAATAGGTGACATGTTCTTCCACCAACCTTGGTGCTTCATCGATAAAATTTTTGAATGGTTGGTGTTGACCTTCGGTCTTTGCAAAGCTCGGCATTGACCAATAACCTTAACCCCCTCGTGTGATTTTAAAAAGATTAAAATTGTTTAACTCAAGTTTTGGGGGGGTGGTATATTTTGGCTCTTGAAAGAAAATGATTTTGACAAAATTGTGAGCCTAAAATAAGTTTGGGGGAGGATTTTCACTTTCATATATTCTTGCCCCCATTAATAATTTCCTCCCAAGTCTACAGGTTTTTGAGCTTAACGGATGACATCAGTGAGGACACTGCTGTAAACAGGTTTGGGGGAGGTTTGTGCTTATTTACACATCAATTTGCATTATATTTTGCATAAGCACAACATTTTCAAAAAATTTTAAAAATTTTCTTTGATAATAAAAGAATAGAAAGTGAAAAATTACATCCAAAAGATAGGAATAGTTTAAGAAAACCAAGAAAATTAGAAGTTTTCTTAAACGAACTGGTAATAAGTAGTTATGAGCTGTTGTCCCAAGGGTTAGTAAGATGAAGGAAGTCACTAATCTGAGGATAAAAATAAGTCTGAAAAATAGTTTCTATTCCGGAAGCCAAACATTTAAATGTTGATACCCTACTATATGCATTTACACACGTCTTGAAACTCGGGATAGTAGAGGATACCTTGAAATGCTCTTGTCTAAAAGCCAAAGTATGAAAAAAAATGAAGAAAATATAAAATTGGTGAAAGGAAAAAAATGAACACTGGTTTTGTTATCGCCAAGGCAGCAATAAAAAAAATATAGCGAGGGTGCCTCTTCACCTAGTGCCCTAAGGCCAACTGATCTGGGAGTCACTGCTAAGTCTTAGGTGGTGCAAGACGAGGAAAATATTATTACCTAATCAGCAAGCACAAGAGTAATCGGTTTGTTAGTACCTCAAGAAGTATTAACGGTCGCATGAAAATGTGTGAGCAAAATCTAAATATTCATAAAATTAAAAAGTACTAAGGTAGATGGACAAGAGTATGAGAGCTTGAATTGAATTCTCCGAGTGTAGGGATATTCTTTACACACACGTGGGGTTATATGATCAATGTTTGGATGAAAGGTAGGTATGAATAATAAAGACGATGTTTTAGTGAGGGATGATATGATTTCTAACATTTTTTCATGACTATTAAGATAGGGCTCATGACAACTGAAAAGCCAGTGTAGTTGGAAACTCTAAATTTTCAAAGTATTTTTTTTATGGTTCTTATCTTTATATGTAAATTTCACCATCTTTCTTTTGTTATAGGATTTTGCGGGTGTAATCCACTGAAAACCCTCAGGAGACAACACTCCTCCTACTAGAGACACTTAGAGGTTTAACGGCTTGTTGCACGTGCTCAGTGCAATCGTGTCTGCCTACGAAAGTGTGCTTAGTTTTCTCCTTTCTTTTTCTCCTCTTAAATAAACTAGTTTGCTCGGGACGATCAAAGATAAGTTTGGGGGTATTTGTTCAGTTGATAAAACTGCACATTTGTATTACATTTTTCCTACCATTTTCATATTAAAAAAGGACTTTATTTTAATATATTATACATATGAGGGTTTATGTGTAAAAACACCATTTTCCGTGTGTTAATATATTTTAATTAGCATTTGGTAGGAAAATATATGCAAATAAATCTATTGACCAAATCCTAGTAGAATTAAGTCTACTAAATATTATTTGAGATTATTGTGCAGAATTTTCCAAGTTGTTATGCAGAATTTATTAAAAAAATCAAGTTGTTGAAGAAGACTTGCCTAATTAAGAATCAAAACTTGAAGACTAAGTCTGGCAGCAATCACGAGAAGATTTCTGAATTATGAAGGTTCCTAGGATTGCCAAATGTCACAAGTACGGAGCACCCAAAATATGATCAATTGATCTCCTCCATTGGCCGCGGAACCGCGGCCAAACCCCCCTATTGGACGCGGATCCGCGACAGTTAAGTTGAGTTAGAGGGAGATATTTTGGGGCATAGATCTATGCTATATTTTACCAACTTTGGAAGCAAAAGATTCTGGTTTTAGACTATAAAAGGGCACCGAGAGCCTCTTGGAAAAATCATCAAGCCGACGCGATCACGAAGTCCAAGACAGCTCACGTATCCAGGCTGATCATCAACTGTTCGTCTACCTCCTTGGAAGAGATCGAGAAGCAAACTAGTCTGTGTAATCATTTTCTAAGGAATCAAAGTGTAGATTGTTCAAGTTGATTAATAAAGGTAGTTATT
Organism: Agapanthus africanus; assembly: GCA_030015575.1. Lineage (NCBI taxonomy): Eukaryota > Viridiplantae > Streptophyta > Magnoliopsida > Asparagales > Amaryllidaceae > Agapanthus > Agapanthus africanus. The sequence continues at coordinate 314,957,406 of JASDDO010000019.1, forward strand.
TTATTTAATTCTTTTGCATTTTACATTATGTTTTCCCTCTCTATCTTTTCATCTTCTTCTCCCAACATGCGCGAGTAATTCTTCGCTTGTTAGGGTTCGTAGGATTAGGGTAGGCTAATGGACGATAAAAATCCCTAAACCCTTTTTAAGTCCTATAAAGTTTATGAACTTTATCAAAATAATCTTTAACATCCTAATCGGGCGCGCTAACAATTCTTTGTTAGTTCCGACCGCGATTAGAGATTAGATTAATGATTGTTTTGGTAAAGGCTAGATATGAACGAAGTTCCGTGTCGAGATAAGGGTTAAGAGTGGGATTCCTTTTCCCTCCAGAAACCCTAATCTACACGCATCACCGTCGTTCTAGTCTTAAATCTATTAATGGATAAAAGGTTAACTTTTAATTAATCGTCCATAACTACTAAATCCTAACGAACCCTACAAGCCCTCTTATTATATTATCTACATCTCTAAAATAATCTAGATCTATATTTTACATTCTTGTTTAACGTAGATCTAGAAAACATTCTATAAAATTCTTTATCCCTCCTCTCTTTCTCAACACATCTAAAGTAAAAGTAAAAGGTTCAACGTTTCCCTAAGGACGACCCGTACTCACCTCGGTCTAGCTACGCGCGACACCGTTCTGATTGCGGTTATTCTACAAACACAATCTTTCCAACCAATCAGCCATCCTAGTCTCTCCTCGAGGGATAGGCGTGGACGCACGTTGTTTTGGTGAACAACCAGCTTTAAGTTGCTCGGCCGTTGTTGAGTATTGGCAACGAAAGTTGCTTTCCCTTTGCCCTTTTCATTCCAAGGCTCTGTCTTTGAAGAGGAAGGCCTATGGCCCATCTGGTCCATTTGGGCCAGCTTATTAATCAAGGCCTGGAAGGTGGTCGGCTTGAAGAACATCATGAATTGGGAGATGGTCGCTTGAGGGTTGAGAGTACCCACGAACATGCCCACGGCAGGAGCTTCTTCTATGCGTTTTTCGCATCTCGACCATAGGTTCCGCCACCGGATTGCATATTGCACCCACGTCTCTCCTGGCTTCACTCTGGCATTAATCAGTGTCGTTATCGAGGTGCGTTCTCTAGCACTCGCGAATCTTTTTGTAAACAGTAGCTCCATCTCCGCAAATATTTTGACAGAGTCGTTAGGTAGCTCCGAATACCATTCAAAGACCGTTTCTGCCAAGATGCCGACGAATTGGCGAAGCAATAGTTTGTCATCGCCTCCGGTGTTGCCGCAAAGAGCCCAGAACTGGGCAACATGTTGATGGGGATTGCCTGTCCCCTTGTAGACATGGAATTTCGGGATCGTATATCTTAGCGGGTAACTGATTTGGTCATACCAGCTCGGATACGGTCGTCCAGTTTTAACAACTTGGCCGGCCGCTTCATTCGCCTGGTGAGCTCGTATCTGTTGAGCGATGTAATCATCTAGGGCGGTTTTGGAAATGGTTTCCTCCTTGGCTGCTGAAAGGACCGGAGGAGGATTAGATGTCTCCCTTCCGTCGTCTCCAACAATGATTGGAGGGTCTTCAGCTGGAGGGTCCGGCTGTAACATCATCCCTACCATATCTTGGAAGAGGAGCGCCATTTGTTTTATGTTTTCCGCCTGCTCTGCGGCTTCTTTGTCCTTCTTTTCGAGGACTCTGCGTAAGAAGTCAGCATCAGTTTCTTGTTCGTGACGCTGCTCTGATGATGCCTCCGGGCTTTCATTTGGCCCGGTGAGTGCGGCCATTTGCGTCAGCATTTCCTGAAGCTTTTGTTGCTGCTCCTGAGCTTTTGTCACGGATCAGGTGAGCGGTCGGTGACCCATTGAAGCGCGGCTATCCACTTTCTCGGATGTCATGTAAATCGTATGGACCACCATGCCCCCAGACTTAGGGTGTTTGTGCTCAGCGCTTTTACGGCTCGCCATGTTCACAGGGGATTTTTGCGGCCTCCTTTTCTTTTGAGTGATTGACGTTGAGGGAGCCGTTGCAGTGGGCACCCAGCCGGCTGTTGCTTTTTCTGGCTTGACAGAGTAGTCATTCTCCTGCCGAACCTTCATCTTTTTCTGTCGGCGGAGATAGTCTTGATCCATTACGGAGTCTTGGACTTGACGCCAGACCATGTAAATTTCAGAGGACAGCCGTTGAGTGGGCTGCTCCAGCTTCACCTTTGGGGCATTATTCACAGGTGTAGGAGATCTTTTCAATACGGCAGTTGGCGAGTTTTCGTGTACCCTTCTTAGCGTTTCAAAGCTATTCCCGATCGGAACAGCAGCATTGATTTCCACCATCGGAGCTGGCGGAGTTATCTCAGAGGGGGAGTTTCCCCCAGCTTTCCTTACCTGGCGCCAGTGACGACGGTGAGCATGTCGTGCGATTGGAGTTGGTTTAGCCGTAGGGGTGACCTCCTCATGCCCCCTGTGTTGGTCAAATTTCGCTGGTATCAGCCTTTTAAATACCGACGTCCGTTGAATGGGGACGACCAACCTATCAAAAGCAGACTTCCGAGTAGAGGAAGCAACCTTGGTGATTTCGCCTGGAACGGGAGCATAGATGGCTGTCCGCTTCGGGATAACGCCTTCTGGTATTGCAGGGTTCTTCATGGGCCTGTTGGAGCTCCGGCCTAGTTTGTTAAAAACCGAGGCAGTGGAGTTGGGCGACCCGTTGAGAGGGGCCGCGGTAGTTGTAAGCCGATCAAAGACCGACTTCTTTGGAGCTTCTTGCGACGTCATTGGGGCATTGAAGCTCATCGGTGGGAGCATGGTCCTGAAGAATAGTACAGTGGTGGCTTGAGTTACCTTCTACACTGGCATCTTGAAAAGAGAGGCCGCTTGGGGCCCGTAAGTCACTCTTCCAGCAAGGACGGAGTGAGAGTTGCAGTTGGAGCAGTTCGAGCGGTTGAACGCCATTGCTGTTTCCTTTCTGCGCCAAGCAAGAGACCAAATCTTAGTAACTTGAAACCCAAGGGCAACCATTAACAAACCGCGATTCGTTCGCGAATACGACACACGAAGTGTGGAGTGGAAAGAGGAAAAGGTCCCACCGGGCATGCCAGAATCTGTTCCCCTCCGAAAGACGCGGCGGAGACGCGACGGACGTCTTGCCTGAAATTCGGGGCAGAAGCTATTTGGTGCAATCCCTCCACCTCTCCGAAGATACCAAGTTGATTTATGGCACCGTGTATCGAAGGTTTAAACGGATGCGGCCGATGTAGTAGACTTCGTCAGATTCCCTCTCGCTTGAGGGGTTTTTGATTGTGGGGACGCTCTTCCCTGCAGGCACAAGGCCCTGCAGTTAATTACGCTACCGCATCGCGGTAACAACTTTCTCCTTCTCCAGATGGTCACTTAGTGTCGTGGGTGTTTGTTTTGTGTTCGGTTGCCCGTGGATTGTATACGGAGACTAATTTGTGTTGTCGCCCGTAGGACGTGGATTAGTCCAAATCCGTATTTTCTTAGATTTGGTTTTGGGATTTTGGTTTAAGGATACGTTAGTCTTATTTTGGACTAAGATCAACTTAAACGTTTGTTAAGGATACGTTAGTCTGATTTCCGGACTAAGATCAACTTAACAGGATTGTTTAGATCCAACAAGAGAGCATTTGGGCTCTATCGTTTAGTTTAGAGACATTGCGGTCGATTTCCAGTTTAAGGACATGGTGGTCCAACATTCCCATTTTGAGGACGAATATTAGTTTAAGGACATTTCGGTCCAACATTCCCATTTTGGGGACGAACATTAGTTTAAGGACATTTCGGTCTATGAGTTTAAGGACCCCACAGTCCGTAGTAATGTATGGTTGTCGGGACCCGTCACCTCTCTGACGACGTTGAAGGATTACAACGACAAATATCAGAGGAGTTCAGAGATGTACCCTTGAACCGGGTGTGAATTGATTTGGGAGAGCAGTTGTGCTCAGTTCAATTTAAATTGAGGACTTTTGGACAGAATTGGGCTAAGTCCATTAAAAAATGTTCAACATTTTATTTATATCTGGCCTGTTAGGCCTTTGTTTGGGCTCTGCCCTTTTTAAATAATGCATAGCATTGGGCTTTTTATTTAAATGCATGGCATTTATATTAGGCCTGTTAGGTTTCTTAATTGGGCTCTGCCCATTTTTTTTAATAATGCACAGCATTTGTTTTGGTCTGTTAGACCTTTTAATTGGGCTCTGCCCTTTTTAATAATGCACAGCATTTAATGGTTTGGCAGTGCACCACGTGGCCTGTCAGACGCTCTGCGCCAATTAAAGAGCGCAAGACGCCAGCGCATGTGGAGGTGACACGTGTCACGCTCTGCTGAGCGCAAGTCTGTTAGCGTAGTGCGCTGCGCCAGTACGCTGCGCTAGTGCGCTGCTGACACGTGGCGCGCTCTACTGAGTTGCGCCAGTCCAGGAGCGCAGTGCGCTATTTTTAGGAGCGCAAGGCGCAGATCATTCTTTGGTTGACACGTGGCACTCTCTGGTGAGTTGCGCCAGTCCAAGGAGCGCAACAGCGCAAATTAAGAGTGCAGGACACTGTCTAATAGCGCAGAGCGTATCTTGATCAAATTTAGATCAAAGAAAAGAATCTTTCTGTTCCTAAGAGTTTCTACCTCAAGATTCAAGAACCAATGGTTCATCAAAAGGCTGTGCCTTTATATAGATCAAATGATCTAGGAATGAAGTAAATTACTTCTTTTTTTTAATCTTTTAGATCTTCTTGATCTTTTTTCTTTTTATTGAAGATCTTGATCTTGTTCTTAGATCTTTGATCTTTTTAGAAGAAATTCTTCGTTTTGTGAGAGGTATTTTATCTCTGTTCTTCCAAGAATTTAATTCTTTACCTTGAAGAAGATGATCTTCTTTCTTCAAAGGTTTGCCTTTCAAATTTTTCAGAGTTCTCCATTTTTTCTATCTCTGTATCTCTATGACACTTGGAGTCTAGGGGCCTTTATATAGGGCCAATTGGTTTGTTGAGTTAGTTACAGAGATTTTTCTCTGATTGATCTGGGGATATTTCCCCACCGTTGGATCTTTTGATCCTAAGACCTCTGTTTTACAGAAGATAATCCTCTTATTTTAATAAGATTGAAAAGATCTTTCTAGAATTTTAATTCTGATTAATTAAACAATTTATTATTTAAATTTTTTTACTGGCGCAATTGGCGCAAGCGTACCTGCGCTTGACACGTGTCGCGCAGCGCAAAGCGCAGCGCAACTGCGTTGACACGTGTCGTGCAGCGCAGAGCGCAAGTTATCTGAAGCGTTGCTTCCTTTATTTTTAAAGTTTAAATTTTAAAACAGAGCCTTGCTCTGATTGGGGGAAATGGAAGCGTTGCTTCATTTCCCGCCTTGGAATTTGAACAGAGCTTTGCTCTGATTGGGGGAAACAGACTCTTCAGAAGAAACTGAAGACTATGTAGCGAGTTACCATATGGTCTCCCATTCGTTGTTAAATGACGAAGAAACTCCCTCAGCGTCAGAAAACAACGCAGAGAAACTGGGGGCAGAATCGGCACTAATACCCCCGGAACTGCCAGAAGAAGACCCGATCGATAGGCTGTTAAACAAACCCTTTCGAAAAAGAAAAGTGGATCGAGAACGCGAAACAACCATATATGAAAATGCTAAGCATCAACATCAGGATGAGTCGTAAAGTACTCCAACCAAACCGAAGCACCTCTGCCACAAATAAGAGCAGGATTAAGGCAGAGAAGCGGTTCGCCAAATCCCTGTCAATGGGAATGAAGCTGCCACCTCTGGTAAGAAACACTCCCGGGGTCATACGCCTCGATGGAGAGGATTCATATCCAAACTACTGCCTATATCATCGAAAAGTTACCCATCCCACCGAAAAGTGCAGTGCCTTCGAGAAGTGGTGGCAGGGATATGTTGCCCATCAAAAACACTTCAGGAGGATGAAGCGCGAAGCTCGTCGACAGCAAAAGGGTGCGACAGATGCGCGTGAAAAAACGACTGGCAACTGTCATATGGTTGATACCAGTCTAGAAAGGGAAAAGCCCCAAATTCCTACCTTCAGGAGCGATTCTGAGGATGAAATGACCCTCAACCCTCTCTTCAAAAACTCCACCTTCAAAAAAGAAGCGGGGGAGAAGAACTGTGAGAACATTCAGCTGTGTAGCCGCACGCTGCCTGAAAATAACCTCGGACCTACAAACAACGGTTCGAGCAAAAAGGACAAAGAAAAAAAAATCCCTGAGGAAATTGCCCTTGACAAAACCCGCCTTATAACACAGCAAAACCTGGAGACTTATAAGGCAAGGATGACATGGTCATATGAAAGACTGACCAGGCCGAGAACATTCCGCCAAGGCGAACTCTTGTTGGTCGTCAAAAGACCAATGATTCCCAATCGTGCCAAACGGGGGAAATTCGAGCCAAACTATGAAGGCCCGTACATTATAGACAAAGTCTACCAAGGTGGAGCCTACCTGCTAATGGATATCTATGGCAAAAGACCCTTCCGGCCAATAAATGGCCGATTCCTCAAAAAATACTACGCCTAACGGGTTACGAACTGGGTCAATGATAGATGACGACGCCTGTGACCGCTCGCTGTCTTCCTGAGTCAGAACCCTAAAATTAGTATCCAAAAGATCCGTCGCCTCGAAAATGGTGATAATGGACCGAGACGTCCCTAAACTAATACTCGTTTCCGAACAAAGGACCGAGATGTCTTTAAACTAAAACCTCACCTCAAACACGGCGACAACGGACCGAGAAGTCCTTAAACTAAAATTTCGTCTCAAATACGGCGAAAATGGACCAAGAAATCCTTAAACTAATATCCGCATCAAATATGGCAATAACGGACCGAGATGTTCTTAAACTAAATTTCCGCCTCAAAAATAGCGATATTGGACCGAAAAGTCCCTAAACTAGAAATTCCGTCTCAAATACGGTGACAACGGACTGAGATGTTCTTAAACTAAAACTTCGCCTCAAACGGCGACAACGGACCGAAATGTCCTTAAAATAAAATTTTGCCTCAAACATGACACATCGCCCCAAATACGGTGATATCCACCATTGAGATCTATATTGCAATCGAAGCCTCAACAACGAAGGTAGCAACTTAAGTCTTATCGGCTGCACAGCTACTCCAGCGGTGAAGTCACCCCTAAGTCCCACCGACAAATAGATGGGTCACCAAAAAAAGGTACGTCCACAAGCAAAATGGGCACGGATGAAAACCCGAAAGGGCGACGTAAGTAAAAACAACAGGACTACCGGCGAGCTTGTAAAAACCCGAAATGGTGCAATGTCGTTAAAATAAATACACTTACGAGATCCTCACGACTCGTGAGGAGAATTTCCCCATGAGACCCTCACGGCTCAAGGGATTCAAAAGCCTTAAACCACATGCACCTAAACCTGTTCTTAAGCCATCACATTCCCCAACTTGCCCTACAAGCGGTCGAATATTGACCCTTGTATACAATCCACAGGCACAAATAAATATAGCCCTCACCTAGTTCCACCAACGGCACGAAATGTCGCCATATGGTGAACGACACTTGTAAGTCCCTTCGACTTATAAGGAGAAAACTGTCATACCTCGCTTCCCAGAGTGCGCTAAGGTCGGCACGTGACAGAGCCAACTATGCTACCTGTAGCTTGGAAACATCCCTCTATAGTCACATTACGGCTGTCTATAAGATATCAAGAACAATAAAATAAAAAAAACTATCTAGTACATGTCCATATGCCAGAATAAACGAGTCAAGAAATAATATGCGGAAGCAATAAATCCAATAAACAGTAACAATCTGGACAGTACGTCCCAAATACGGGCTCACATCAGGAAATGAAATTGCTGAAAGAAAACTAAACTAAAATACTAACAGGATCCTCACTGCTCGGCCTGTAGGCTGAAATACTCTTGATCGGCCTGCGACAAATGTAGAGGATCTGGGCCATGCAAAACCTAGACGTCAGTGCGTCATAATATCAACAATAATATAATCAGGAGTTAACATGATATGCAGGCATGAGTATGAACAGTAATAAGAGTATAACAGTAACACGAATAAGGAACAGTGAAGTGTATAAGCACATGTGACGTGCGGTGAGTAATCTGAACTAAACTACTGGGTTAATTACTCTCAAGTCTTTGAAATCAATTAATGTAATCCTCATCGTAACCCATCGGTCTATGCCCCGTTAATTCCCCACGGAACCATGGTAACAGGATTATTCCGAAACACCCGGAAAAACGATAAACAATATATTCCGTAACGCCCGGAAAAACGGTAAACAATATATTCCGTAACGCCCGAAAAAATGGCAAACAATATATTCCGTAACGCCCCGAAAAATGGCAAACAGTATATTCCGTAACGCCCGGAAAAACGGCAAACAATATAATAGCCCTTTGAGTTATGTTCGGTTACATTCTTGATTTTCCCTTACCCCCAAGGTTATGTGTTCAAGTCAGGTATTGCCAATTGATATCTAATGCCAACACAGGATCAAGCAGGTACAAGTTTTGTCTATGCAGACAACAGTAACGTCCATCAGGACAACATGTCAGGATTGTCGGCATTAGTAACAAGATCAGGTATCAAGTCAAGCAGTGGTGTATTAGATCATGTCAGTAGTGTACAGGTATCAAGCGGATACTCATAATAAAACTATAGCAAGTACGGATGCACGATAAAAGCATGGATGCAAAAATATCTATCAGGGGTTACATCTACAGCTCCATGATTATGTAGGATGCACATTCTCAAGCATGGGGTGTTGATACAATAGTAACATGAAATAATATGATCTGTAGATGCAGCTACATATATAATAAATGATATGGATGCATACGGGTATCCGAAAATAGTAAAACCTTAATATGGGTGTACAATGCAATCAACACGTGATATTTTTATTCATATGGATGCAAAATATATATCATAGCATGTAGCAAGATAAACTTGCCTGAACGGATCTCACGACGAGGTGTATACGCAGCGTCTAACGTCGGTTAAACGTCGCAATGTACACACGCACACACGGGACAGGTCCAGGCAAAGCAAGAAGGTGACCACGCTGGCTGGGAACGTCCACTGGGTCAGTCTGATCGTCAGCGACGGCACAGCCCCGGTGATGGCCGAGAAAAACCAGATCAAGAAAAGAAAAGAGAAGGAAAGAAGAAGGAGAAGAAAGAAGAGAAGAAGGAGGCTGGGGTTTGGTGTTCTGGGTTTGGGAGAAGGTGAGGAGGTTGTTGTGATGACGAGGAGGTGACGGGAAGGTTGGAGCTCCGGTGACGAGGGTTCAGGCGAGGGTTGCGGGAAAGGCTGCGGGTGTTAGGGTTCTTGGTATGCAGGGAAGGGCTCTGGTGTTGGGTTGGCGAGAGGGGAGAGGAGAGGAAAGAGAGGTGGTCGAGGGTGTGGAGGCGACGATGAGGTAGTCAGTAATGGGTCGGCGATGTGAGGGCGCCGGCACGGGTTTCGGGTGTGCAGGGTTAGTGGGTTTGCTCGGGAAAGGAGAGTGGAGGAAGACGAGGAGGAGATGGAGGCGAGAGAGGTGAGGTGAGCGAAGTCATCGTCGATGGTGGCGACGGCGAGGCTCGGCGAGAGCTAGGGTTAGGGTTCGCGAGGGGGAGGCAGCGAAATTAAAGAAGACGAAGGAGGTGAGTGTAGCGGGGGTATGGTGACGGGATCCTCGTGGGGTTTTTAAAAAGAAGAGAGTGAGAGAGAGAGAGTCACGAGAGAGAGAGAGAGAGAGTTAACAGATTTGTTTTAAAAACCTTTTAAAATATTTTTATGTTAAAATAAATTTTTACTGTTAGAATAGTAAGAATATAATATTAATAAAATTTGAGTTTTAGACTAAATACAAAATAGTCCAAAAGACGTCCAGGTCGGATCTAAAAATCTAGTTTTAAAATACGGATAATATACGTGTCAACCAAAATCAAAACAGGATAGCCGGGTAACTAAAAAGCATACCCCCAAGAACGGATACACGCAGCGTGCACGTAGCCATCCAAACGAGTCCGTTTCACTGAACGGGACGAGAACACGAGGTGCGGATGCTACCACAGGGTCAGGGGTATCATGCAAGCCTTGCTAGATATTTTTAAAATATATTATTTGACTTCAAATGTTATATTAAAAAATGCAGATACCAAATATAATGCCAGTATGCAGTATATATATAAAAAAATAAATATGAAAGTGCACAGATCCTCATAAATAGCCGGGATAAATCATAAACAGGCATCAAGACGGGTTTTAAGCAAGCGGGTCGGGTCGGATGCAAATACAGATACCAATTACACTATTCGCACCCAAAACACAATAAATCAAGAATAACCACAAATAAAGAAATACTCAAAATAGGACTGGTATAATTGAACTAGGTGTTACATTATACCCAACTACAAAAAGAATTTCGTCCTCGAAATTCCCGGAACAAGAAAAGATAAACAAACATGAATCTACAAGAAGAGGTGTGGAAACTTCTGTCGAATCTCGTCTTTTCATTCCCAAGTCGATTCCCCATGCGAGCGATTCCCCCAAGAAACAAGTACAAGAGGGATAACCTTGTTCTTAAGGACCTTTTCTCTACGATCAACAATCGACATCGGTCGTTCCTCATAGGTCAAATTCTCCCTTACAGTCAGCTCCGAATGTTCTAGCACGTGTGTTTCATCTCGAACATACTTACGGAGTTGAGATACATGAAACACGTCATGAACATTCGCCAAAGATGGTGGTAAAACCAATCGATAAGCCACTTCTCCAGCACGCTCAATAATCTCGAAAGGCCCCACGAATCAAGGACTAAGCTTTCCTTGACTCCCAAAACGAATCACTCCTCTAGTCGGTGATATCTTCAAGAATACCAGATCACCAACAGTGAACTCTAGAGGTCTTCTCGATGTATCGGCCCAACTCTTCTGCCGATCTTGTGCTGCCTTCATATGATTCCGGATAGTAATAACCTTCTCTACTGTTTGCACGATCATATCTGGTCCCAACAATCTTCGTTCTCCAACATCGTCCCAACAAAAAGGTGAGCGACATTTGCGACCATATAATGGTTCGAATGGAGCCATCTGAATAGTCGCCTGGAAGCTGTTATTGTACGAAAACTCCACCAAGTGTAGATGATCCTCCCACGAGCCCTTGAAGTCTAACATGCAAGCTCTCAACATGTCTTCAAGAGTTTGGATCGTTCTCTCTGACTGGCCATATGTCTGAGGATGATAAGCGGTGCTAAACTTCAATCGTGTCCCCAAACTTTCCTGTAAACTCCTCCAGAAGTGCGATAAGAATCGGGTATCACGATCAGAAATGATGCTCACAGATACTCCATGCAATCTCACAATCTCCTGCATGTACCGTTCTGCTAACGCTTCCGTTGTCTGACCAACTTGAAACGGTATGAAATGAGCTGCCTTGGTCAATCGATCAACAATCACCCAAATTGCATTGTTGCCCTTTGGACTCCGCGGTAAAGCTGTCACGAAATCCATGGTTATATGTTCCCACTTCTATTGAGGAATATAAGTGGTTGCAATAGACCAGCTACCCTTTGATGTTCAGCCTTAACTTGCTGACACACCAAGCACTTCGCTACAAAATGAGCAATCTCCCTTTTCATGCCTTCCCACCAGAAGTGCCATCGTAGATCACGGTACATCTTCGTGCCTCCTGGATGTACGGAATATGCGGAACTGTGGGCCTCCTTCATAACTTGTTTACGAATGTCTACTTTCAACACACACAAACGGCTACCATATCGCAACGAACTATCTTCATAAATCAACAAGTCCGTTCGAAGTCCCGTTTCAACCTGTTCTCGAAACATCTGCAATCTTGGGTCCTGTGACTGCGCTGCTTTAATGTTATCGATCAATGACGAATGTACTTGCAGCTGCATCAACTGTCCCGAAGAATGCGGTGGCACGATCTCCAACTCGAATCTCCGAAAATCTTCGTTAAGCTCCTTCTGTGCAGTCAACATCCGAATTGCTGGCAACCGACTAAGCGCATCCGGCACTACATTAACTTTCTCCGGATGGTACTTAAGATCAAGATCGTAGTCAGCTATCAGCTCCAACCATCTACATTGTCTCATGTTGAGCTCTTTCTGTGTGAACACGTACTTTAGGCTTTTGTGATCGGTGAATACTTCGATCCTTTCGCCCAATAAGTAGTGTCTCTAAATTTTCAAAGTGAAAATCACTGCTGCAAGCTCCAAATCATGAGTTGGATAATTCTTCTCATAGGTCTTCAACTGTCTCGATGCGTAAGCTATAACCTTTCCATGCTGCATCAAAACACATACTAAACCTTTCCCAGATGCGTCGTTGTGAATCACCAATCCTCCGGAACCGTTTGGTATGGTCAAAATAGGAACGGTTATCAACTTTTGTTTCAACGCCTCAAAAGCTGACGCACAACTATCCGTCCACACGAATGGTACTTCCTTACGCGTAAGCTTGGTCAAAAGCTCAGCTAAGTGAGCAAAATTCTCCACGAACCTTCTGTAATATCCGGCAAGTCCAAGAAAACTTCTGATCTCTACTACGTTCATCGGAATCGGCCAATCTTGAACTGCTGCAGTCTTCTCAGGATCAACGACGATTCCATCTCCGGATACGACGTGCCCCAAAAACTTCACTTCTTCAAGCCAAAACTCGCACTTTCTCATCTTCGCATATAATCTTTCTTGCCTCAAAGTCTGCAGTGCGATCTTTAAGTGTTCAGCATGCACTTCTAGGCTCCTTGAGTAGACCAGAATATCATCGATGAACACCACTATAAACTGGTCCAAGAACGATGAAAAGATTCGGTTCATCAAGTCCATAAATATCGCCGGTGCATTCGTGACTCCGAATGGCATCACTAAATACTCGTAATGTCCATATCGTGTTCGGAATGCAGTCTTGCAAATATCTTCTGATTTAACTCGAACATGATGATATACAGACCGCAAATCCAGCTTCGAGAATACCCTCGCGCCGCTGAGTTGCTCGAACAATTCGCCAATGCGAGAGATCGGGTACTTGTTCTTAATAGTCACCCGGTTTAATTTTTGATAATCGATGCACATCCTCCTTGTGCCATCTTTCTTGTTGACTAGAAGAACCGGAGCTCCCCAAGGTGAATTACTGCTGCGAATCCAACCCTTCTCTAGCAATTCGGTAACCTGCTTCTTGACTTCTTTTAACTCTACTGGTGCCATCGGATAGTACGCCTTTGAGATTGGTGCTGCACCAGGAACAAGATCGATTGCGAACTCCACATCTCGTTTTGGCGGTAAATCCGAGATGTCCTCGAACACGTCCATGAACTCTCGAACTACAGCTGGCGCTTCCTTCTTATCAACTTCCTTTGACGAAAGAACACACTTGTCGGCCTAGCCCTAAACTCGACTGGCCCGATAGAACTGCTACCTCCGGTAAAAACAAATTCCGGATGTCCGGGAATCTAGAAAATCACTTTTTTTGCCCTACAATCAATGTGAGCGTAGAAAGTGCCAAGAAAATCCATTGCCAAGACGACATCGTAGCTGCCAGTATCGATCACCAAGAAATCTGCAAATAACTCTCGTCCGCAAATAACAACCGAACAATCTTTGCATTCACGACATGATATGATCTTTCCATTCCCAGTGTGTATGTCCCAACAACAAGACAGGGCCGTGCAAGCAATCAAGTGTGCAGCAATAAACTTGGACGACATAAAATAATGGGATGCGCCAGAATCGAATAATGCTAATGCGGAAAAATCATGATCAAGTAGGATACCTGAAACGACTTCATCTGAAACTAAGATACTGAAGAAAATAAGCATGGTAAACAGGATTCAAGCTTGCTATAAAACATGAACTAGTAAGTAATGAAACCGAGAGAATCAAGGTAATATAACTACCATAAAACAAGGAGATGAATCAAGACTAGGACTCCAAGTTACATAGATAGAGTACCGTATTGTAACCATGCTACAGTTCATAGGTACAATCACATAACTCCGTTCAAGTCGCCCAAATCCTAGCATCAGAATCGAAAGACTAAGTAGAGAGAAATAATAGGGAACCAGAAGGTTTCAAGTCGAGATGCAAATTTGTTTGTATATCGTTAAGACAAGGGTCAAGAGAAAGATAAGATTCAAGAATCACGATAACAATGCGGCAGGACATGTTCCTAATTACGGGTTTTCTGATTCGTGTATTGGGTACAATACCCAACTACAAAAGAATCAAACCCGATTAACCTAAATCCTATGTCTCTGATACCAAAACAACCCTGTCACGCCCCGCTTCCCAGAGTGCGCTAAGATCGGCACGTGACAGAGCCAACCATGCTACATGTGGTTAGGAAACATCCCTCCACAGTCACATTACGACTTTCTATAAGATATCAAGAATAATAAAATAAAATAAACTATCTAGTACATGTCCATTGCCAGAATAAACGAGTCAAGAAATAATATGCGGAAGCAATAAATCCAATAAACAGTAACAATCTGGAGAGTACGTCCCAAATACGGGCTCACACCAGGAAATGAAATTGCTGAAAGAAAACTAAACTAAAATACTAACAGGATCCTCACTGCTCGGCCTGTCAGCTGAAATACTCCTGATCGGCCTGCGACAAATGTAGAGGATCTGGGCCATGCAAAACCCAGATGTCAGTGCGTCATAATATCAACAATAATATAATCAGGAGTTAACATGATATGCAGGCATGAGTATGAACAGTAATAAGAGTATAACAGTAACACGAATAAGGAATAATGAAGTGTATAAGCACATGTGACGTGCGGTGAGTAATTTGAACTAAACTACTAGGTTAATTACTCCCAAGTCTTTGAAATCAATTAATGTAATCCTTATCGTAACCCATCGGTCTATGCCCCGTTCATTCCCCACGGGACCACGGTAACAGGATTATTCCGTAACGCCCGGAAAAACAGCAAACAATATATTCCGTAACGCCCCGAAAAACGGCAAACAATATATTCCGTAACGCCCAGAAAAACGGCAAACAATATAATAGCCCTTTGAGTTACGTTCGGTTACATTCTTGATTTTCCCTTACCCCCAAGGTTATGTGTTCAAGTCAGGTATTGCCAATTGATATCTAATGCAAACACAGGATCAAGCAGGTACAAGTTTTGTCTATGCAGACAACAGTAACGTCCATCAGGACAACATGTCAGGATTGTCGGCATTAGTAACAAGATCAGGTATCAAGTCAAGCAGTGGTGTATTAGATCATGTCGGTAGTGCATATGTCTCAAACAGATACTCATAATAAAACTATAGCAAATACGGATGCACGATAAAAGCATGGATGCAAAAATATCTATCAGGGGTTACATCTACAGCTCCATGATTATGTAGGATGCACAAACTTAAGCATGGGGTGTTAATACAACAGTAACATGAAATAATATGATCTGTAGATGCAGCTATATATATAATAAATGATATGGATGCATACGGGTATCCGAAAATAGTAAAACCTTAATATGGGTGTACAATGCAATCAACACGTGATATTTTTATTCATATGGATGCAAAATATATATCATAGCATGTAGCAAGATAAACTTGCCTGAACGGATCTCACGACGAGATGTATACGCAGCGTCCAACGTCGGTTAAACGTCGCAATGTATACACGCACACACAGGACAGGTCCAGGCAAAGCAAGAAGGTGACCACGCTGGCTAGGAACGTCCACTGGGTCGGTCTGATCGTCAGCGACGGCACAGCCCCGGTAATGGCCGAGAAAAACCAGATCAAGAAAAGAAAAGAGAAGGAAAGACGAAGGAGAAGAAAGAAGAGAAGAAGGAGGTTGGGGTTTGGTGTTCTGGGTTTGGGAGAAGGCGATGAGGTTTTTGTGATGACGAGGAGGCGACGGGAAGGTCGGAGCTCTGGTGACGAGGGTTCAGGCAAGGGTTGCGGGTGTTAGGGTTCTTGGTGTGCAGGGAAGGGCTCTGGTGTTGGGTTGGCGAGAGGGGAGAGGAGAGGAAAGAGAGGTGGTCGAGGGTGTAGAGGTGACGACGAGGTAATCAGCAATGGGTCAGCGACGTGAAGGCACCGGCACGGGTTTCTGGTGTGCAGGGTTAGTGGGTTTGCTCGGGAAAGGAGAGTGGAGCAAGACGAGGAGGAGATGGAGGCGAGAGAGGTGAGGTGAGCGAAGTCATCGTCGGTGGTGGCGACGGCGAGGCGCGGCGAGACCTAGGGTTCGGGTTGGCGAGGGGGAGGCAGTGAAATTGAAGAAGACGAAGGAGGTGAGTGTAGCGGGGGTATGGTGACGGGATCCTCGTGGGTTTTTTAAAAAGAGGGGGGGGGGGAGAGAGAGAGAGAGAGAGAGAGTCACGAGAGTTAACAGATTGTTTTAAAAATCTTTTAAAATATTTTTATGTTGAAATAAATTTTTACTGTTAGAATAGTAAGAATATAATTTTAATAAAATTTGAGTTTTAGGCTAAATACAAAATAGTCCAAAAGACGCCCAGCTCGGGTCTAAAAATCTAGTTTTAAAATACGGATAATATACGCGTCAACCAACATCAAAACAGGATAGCCGGGTAACTAAAAAGCATACCCCCAAGAACGGATGCACGCAGCGTGCATGTAGCCATCCAAACGAGTCCGTTTCACTGAACGGGACGAGAACACGAGGTGCGGATGCTACCATAGGGTTAGGGGTATTATGCAAGCCTTGCTAGATATTTTTAAAATATATTATTTGATTTTAAATGTTATATTACAAAATGCAGATGCTAGATATAATACCAGTATGCAGTATATATATATATATATATATATATATATATATATATAATAAATATGAAAGTGCACGGATCCTCATAAATAGCCGGGATAAATCATAAACAGGCATCAAGACGGGTTTTATGCAAGCGGGTCGGGTCGGATGCAAATACAGATACCAATTACACTATCCGCACCCAAAACAAAATAAATCAAGAATAGCCACAAATAAAGAAATACTCAAAATAGAATTGGTATAATTGAACAAGGGTGTTACAAAAACACGCTTGTAGGATCCTTACGACTTGCAAGGAAAATAACCACTTAGGAGTTCTCACAACTTCTAAGGAAAACTTACACCTATGAGATCCTCTTGACTCGTAGGGAGAAATACCTTTATGAGACCCTTACGGCTCATAAAGTCAAAAAGTTTTAATCGACAGGATCCTAACCCTGTTTGCTAAGCCACCTTTATTCAAATCAACAAAGGCAAATGATGATTCGCTTCTGGTAACAATCCAGTTGTAGCGATGCTGATGCCTAAACAGGTATCAAACTCCATGTCCTCTCACTGTAAATGATGATTCGCTCTTGGCAATATTCCAGTCGTAGCGATGTTGATGCCAAAATTGATATCAGGACCCAAGTCCCCGCCTTGCAATAAAGATCAGCAAGCAATCAAAAAAATGCATATGAAATAGCCGAAATGATGGGGAAACTCGCAATAAAAATCAGTGATCAAAATATATATGCATAAGAAATGGCTGAAATATTTGGGCAACTCGCAATAAAAAAACAGCGAGTAAAAATAAAAATGCATAGCCGAATGATTGGGCACTGCGATAAATAGCCGAAATGATTGGGTAATCGCGACTTTCGCGACATAAAAGATGAAAAGATAGAGCATCGCGGAAATAAATAAAAAAATGAAAATGAAACTTTTCTGCCCTGCAGGTAGGTCCACACCGACCTCTGTATACAATCCATGGGCATAAATGAAAGAAAGGGGTATCATATTTTCCCATCAGGCTCCGTCAAAGGGAGTGCCAGATCTCCACGGTTCATATACATTCTTGAGATCAGCTCGACGTTCTTCTCATAACAACAGGGTGCAGACATGATGTCAACAAAGACCCAAGGGTCAAATCAAAAGTGGAGTCACGGCAAAACCCTATCTCCAAGTCTTGATGGTCCATACACAACCCAAATACTCCCCTGACGTTCCTTCTAATTCCGACAGGATGCAAACATGACGTCAACAAAGACCCAAGGGTAAAAGCAAAAGTGGAGTCACGGCAAAATCCTAGCTCCAAGCCTCAATGGTTCATATACAACCTAGAGATTATCTCGACGTTCCCCCTCATTTCAACAGGATGCGGACGTAACTACCAAACGAAATTAGGGCGATGACATATTCTTAGCTCCGGACTTCAACTGCAATACATACAACATAGAAGTCTTACAGATATCTACCCTACTTCAGTAAAGAATCGGCAAGACATCGTCAAAACAAAAATGAAGTGACGGCATATTCCTAGTTTCGAGTCTCGACAGCAACCCATATAAACCCTAAAAGACTATCGGAGATCATTCCACTCCAGTGCAGAGTGGTTATGACTCATTGGGGCTCCAAATTGAGCCTAAGCTCAAGTAAAAAGCGACATGGAAAACTCCTAATGCTTGCTCTCCCGACGGTAATATAGCTTAAGGAGATTACTTGAGACGTCTTGTCCAGCCCCCGAAGGGATCAGAGAAACGACAGTCGTGAGGCTACTCGAACAACGGCTTAAAGACCGCATATCGAGGAATATATCAGCCAACGCGACGATACCACAGACCAAAACCCTAGTACCACAAAATCTAACGGACCTCTGTCATAAAGAATGGAGGTTATCTATATACAACGTTAGGACAAGTTTTCCTGTAAACCCAAAGGAGGTAAACTAAATAAACTCCGAAATGAGTACATAAACTAGAGACTTCAAAACGAGTGAATAAACTATAAACTCCGAAATGAGTACATAAACTAGAGACTCCAAAATGAGTGAATAAACTACAAACTCCGGAATGAGTACATAAACTAGAGACTCCGAAACGAGTGAATAAACTACAAACTCCGAAATGAGTACATAAACTAGAGACTCCGAAATTAGTACATAAACTAGAAATTCCGAAATGAGTGAATAAACTACGAACTCCGAGATGAGTACATAAACTAGAAACTTCGAAACGAGTGAATAAACTACAAACTCCGAAATGAGTACATAAACTAGAAACTCCGAAACGAGTGAATAAACTACAAACTCTGAAATGAGTATATAAACTAGAAACTCCGAAACGAGTAGATAAACTACAAACATTGAAATAGGTATGTAAACTATTTCGCGCCAGATCAAGACATCAAGAAACAGAAAGGTGCAACCCATGGGCCTCAGGGCTCAGAACTATAGAAGTGAGATCTGAGTTAATGATAGATGACGACGTTTGTGTCCGCTCGCTATCTTCTCATATCGAAATTCTAAAAAGCTGCAACACCTCAAGAACAACCGTATGCTATATAAGGCAGTAGGAAGAACATTTGATTCACACCCGTTTAAGCGCTCATTTACAACTACATATATACTTGAATGGAAATAGTGTTCCGAGCATGCTGATTTATATATGCATGAGAAGGATTAGTGCATGACACGAGCATGACAGTAGCGTTTGCACTTAGTAAAAATCCCTAAGGGTAAAGTATAAAGCTCATGCCCAGATGCAAGATGCACACACGAATATGCGATGGAGATGAAACATTCAACAGCCCAAAGAAATACATTTAAATAAACATCCCACTCTACAGGGAATAGATCACCAAATATGGGATCAGAGATACAGGGGTTAACAAAACAATAAACAAAATTCTCCAACTCCCTCTCTGCCTTCTCCACCATGTCGAAGCGGCGATCTTCGTGAGGAGTCGCTCTCCATCGGTCAGTACCATGCTCATCAGCAAAAGGCATACATGATTGCCCGCTGAGCCCATATCTGGCTTAGCAACTGAACCGAACGATCCCTCAGAGGCTGGGTAATCAAATGTGCCTCATGGAAGCACTCAATCTTGTCCTCTGTCGCGTCGAGAATCGTCGGAGTCATCTCCGTCGGATGAAGGGGTTGTCAGCAAGCACGGATAGGAAAATCATCCGGAGATAAATGGAGCCTATAGGAAGAGGAGAGCCCCTACGAGCCAAGGGCTCGTACATCACCGTGTCGCATTGGTGATCGGTAAGAATGGGATCTGCTAACCGCGCAGCAAAACAAGGAATGATCTCCTCGATAGGTACTTCCCATGGTTGCCGACAAGCGTGAGGATGATTGCAAGCCATAACTCTTGGTTTGTTTCTTTAAAAAAACGGGTGGTTACCCTGAGGTCTGAATGGTTCTCTTTTTGTGAAGATGGAAGAAGACACGGCTTCAGATTATAAAGAGAAGTATTCAAGTCTAGGCACAAAAAATTATGTGCATGGTGAAACTATTTCCAAGGCCTGGAAAAAGGGCATGGGAAAAGAAAAGAGTTGACTCATAGGAATCAGAGCAAGAAGGTGAAAGGATTCCAGTGCTTCACATGAGCGCTGGCGTCTTAGAATCAGTGATAGCGCATCACGCGCATACCATGCGGGCGCCGGCGCCAATCCTTAGAACCCATGGCAGCGCCTCACATGCATAATACGTGGGTGCCGGCACTAATCTTTTTATATGTATATATGAGTAACTACCACTTCACATGAGGCACATATGAGCAGTGGTATAAAAGAAGGGGAAGTTTTGTCATTCATATTTCAGAAAATTTATGTATGGGTGATTAAAAAAACATCATCAAAATGTTTACAATGGTAAGACACTAAATTCCGGACATGGTTTTAGGAATTTAGAAGCAAGTCCAAGTAAAGTGCTTCTGTCTTCTCTGACTATTTTCTTATGCATTTTCTCACGAATACAAGCGTCGGGATCCCCGCTGATATCGTCCGTCCTTTGGTAGGCAGATATTATCGCCGTCTGTTGGAAGACACGATGCAAAATATCAACAAGATCATCTCTTCGCTTCTTTGAGATCAGGCCCATCAGATATACTGAATGCACCTTATCTTCAGCATCATCAAGTGCCTCGAGTGGCATAGTCTCGTCAAGTTCAGGAAGTGCTTCCTAAATTGACCCCATGATGATTTTCAAAAGAGCAGAACGGTGGGGAAGTAATCGACTGTTGTAATCGTCAAACGGACGCATCACTTCAACGCATTGGGCATCGGTAAACTCCTGGTCTTGACAGCGGTCTTGGACGCGAATGTCTTCATACGAGATAACCTCGTCAAGATCATACAGATAAGAAACAATAGTATTTGAAAAGAAAAAAAATCAACAAAAGGTTAGCGATCAAAATATCAAGATTCTTACAATCTAAAAGAAAAAATAGTGGTTCAATGCCCCATCAATAAGGATTCTCATTTAATGAGAAAATCTGATTGAACTATGGAGTTAAACTCCCTTGAGAAATGTGTTCTACAAACAGATTTCAAATCTGCTAAAAAAAGGATCCTAAAAGGAAAATAAGAAAAGGAATAAAATTCACAAAAGAATTTCTTTAAAATAAATTTTTCTCAGAGCCAAGATCTGTAGAATAATGGGATAAAATCCCAGAAATCTGCTTGGGAAATGGAATTAAATTATAAATAACTTTCGAAAATCAAAGTTAGTAACAGGGTAAAACCCTAAAGATCTTTAAGACCTATTGTCTACTCAAATAAAAGTTTTAGATCTCCAAGAGATCATTACAAGAGAAGAGCAAAGCTCTGTTAATGGGTTAAAAAACCCCTAGAACATGAAAAGATTCTTTAAAGGGCTAAATCATGGTCATGATTCTTACCAATTTTGACAGAGTTTTAACTTTAAGGGAAGTTTCTTTGGACAGAGATCTGAGCACTGAAAAGAGAATTAAATTCTCAAGGAAGGAAGAAGACTTAAAAAGATGAGGGAAACAACAGCCATCTCAAGGGCCAAAGGCCTTATTTATAAAACGTAAGAGGACGGTTCAACTCCCCAGAAAATCAAACAGTGGAAAAGGTGGCACCGTTGCACTGACGTGTGAGCCACGTGAGCGCAACGATGGGGGGGGCTGTTTACCCCAATCAGAGCAAAGCTCTGTTCAAATTCCAAGGCGGGAAACGAAGCAACGCTTCTGTTTCCCCCAATCAGAGCAAAACTCTGTTTTGGAAATTAAAATGAAAATTAAAATTAAAATAAATGAAGCAACGCTTCAGCTGACTTGCGCTCTACGCTGCGCGGCACGTGGCAGCGCAGTTACGCTACGCTCTGCGCTGTGCGGCATGTGGCAGCGCAGTTGCGCTGCGCTGCGTGACACGTGTCAGCGCGGTTGCGCTAGCGCAGTTGCGCTGCGCTGTGCACTGCGCGACACGTGTCAGCGCGGTTGCGCTAGCGCAGTTGCGCTGCGCTGTGCACTGCGCGACACGTGTCAGCGCGGTTGCATCTGCGCCAAACAGAATTAAAATTTTAGTAAGATCTTTCTGTTCTTGTTAAAACAAGAAGATTGTCTTCTGTAAAACAGAAGCTCTTGGATCAAAGATCCAACGGTGGGGAAAATTCCCCAAATCACTCAGAGAAAGATCTCTTTAACAAATTTAACAAATTAATGGGCATTATATAAAGGCCCATAGACCCCAATTCAAGAATCATCAACATCAAGATCAAAAACAACAACACAGAGAATAGAGAGAGCTTTGAAAAATTGTGAAAAGAACACAAGAAGAGAAAAAAGGTAAAAACCTTTATAAAAAAAAGAAGAATTTCTTCTGAATAGATTATTGATCTAAGAACAATATCAATGATCTTCAATAAATAAAAAAATAATAATAACAGTGCCCTGCACTTGCAAAATCTGCACTGTTGCGCTCCTGGGTTGGCACAAGCCACCGGAGAGCGCCACGTGTCAGCTCCAAGACCACTTGCGCTGTGCGCTTTTAAGATAGAGCATTGCTCTCTGAAGTTGGCGCAACTCACCAGAGTGCGCCATGTGTCAGCAGCGCAACAGTGCAGCGCACAGGCGCGGCGCACTGCGCTATTGCGCTTGCGCTCACAAGAGCGTGACATGTGTCACCATCACATGAGTTTGCGCCTTACGCTCCTCAATTGGCGCAGAGCGCCTGACAAGCCACTTGGGGCATTGTCAGAATATTTAATGCAATGCATTATCAAGGGCAGAGCCCAATAAAGAAAGGTCTATCAGACTAAACAAAAGTGCTATGCACTATTAAAAGGGGCAGAGTCCAATTAAAAGGAAAAAAAGTCTAAAACTGTCACGTCCCGCTTCCCAAAATACGGAAAACGAGGGATGACTAGGCCAACCATGCTCCTACGGTCAAGGAATCATCCCGCCGTAGTCACACTTCGGCTTCTAGCACTACATGGTAATCAGTAAATAAATCACAGTATTAAAGGAATCACATCACTAATTTATTACATTAAAATTCCATTGTTCACAATTTAAAGATAATAAGAACAATAACTAACCAAGTTCAATATCACGATCACTCTAAGAAAAGCAATAAAGATAGGGAGTACACCAGACTATATCTCTGTGAACTCGAAGGGGAGATCCGTCTCCTGTGCTGGTCCTCCCGCGGAATCTGAGCATGCATACTCAGGTCGTCAGAGTGACACAATAACAATATTATGATAATAAGATGAAACAGGTATATGAGGTAATACTGGTATAAGAACAATGCAAGTAATCACGGTGTCACTATATGATGCAGAATATAACATGTATCTCTATCGGTCTCTAGGTCATGTTTGAAATCATATAGTGGAAGGAGGATCATGTTTAACAGGAGTCTCGTACATACCCGAGACAACGGCCCACATGCCCGGGACATAACCCTGTCAGCCGGATCGCTAGATCCTGTCCTATACGTATAAGTATCACGGTTCGAATGATCATCCTCTAAACACGGTCCCGCTAAATACGATACTCTTTCCACTTTGATTTCCCCTTTTTCCCCAGGTTACACTATTTATGATATTGATCTAGTTGTGTACAAGTATACCAATGGCACGGTTTCATCACTGTTCACTGTATCAATCACGGTCACGAATATTCACTTTCCATTGGTGTACCCGTCACTCCTAAACCAACATCTATCACGCACGATAATGCAATGTCCACACGCACTAACACTGAATGTATGGCAAGGATGTGATATATGTATTGTATGCTATCAATAAGCTCTGTGGGTTATGAATTAACATGCATGTCATGAACTAAAATAAATTGCACAAATTAATATGTTAAGAATTAAGCAAAAATGATGTAAAGATATATAGAACAATCAGTCAGTAATTCATCAAAATTTGTTTCAGTTCAATCGGAATTTCGGTTTTCAAGATACAACGGTTTCAGTTTAAGTGCTCGCGGCTGGACTTTCAGTTTCAGAACTGAACTTCCGTTTCGCGACACGAATTTCACCCAGTTGGGCTCAGAATCTAGTGATGTTTCAGTTGAATGAAATCTAGGGTTTTCAATAAAGTATTCAACGCAACAGACGGATCCTCAATCGCATCTGTACGTTGAAAGTTATACACAGTTTAACATCAATATGTCATTTCAGAATCTGTTCTGAACAGTTATACGTTCTGCCCTTTTAAATATAGTTTAAAATAGCAAACGGCGATGAATCGGAATGGAACCACTTGTTTTGTTTAGCTAACAGAATTATCTCTAATCTACAGTAAAGTTCCGTAACGTACGATTTCAGGAAACACAATGACGCAGGTCTTTGGACAGAACACAATAATCAGAAACGCTCTGGACTGCAGTCCAGAGTCGCGTTCCGATCCAATTAACTTCATGGTTTCAGAACAGAAAACATTAAAATTCTACATAGGGTTAAAGTTCGTCGAGTTGGCTTCGATTTAAGCCCTCGAACGCAGCATTCCAGTTTGAATATAATTTATGGTGATTTTATTCGTTTTCAGGTACGAGAAAATTCTAGTTTTACCGGCATATTTGGGGGTATCAATTTTTGTCACTCACAATCGTATTTTCAAGCGAGATTCACACACGATATTCATCATGATAAGGGCCAACAGAAAGTATCGGTTTCCGTCAAGTTAAACAATTATTTCCATTGAGATCTAGCATCGAGCACTTAGGTCATGATATGTACCGGTAATCGGCAAATTCGTAAACGAGATTATTTAACTTTGTACTACAATTATTATAGCATGAAGCAAGTAAACACTTGCCTGGAAACATCTCGGGGTCGCAAGGCAGCAACGTCGTCACGAACGCGTGATATACGCCGTGGAACCGATTCGCGCGAGCTTGGATCTAGATGCGGATCTCGCGTCGGGGTTGTCCGGAGTCGTTGCACGGTCACTGGGCGTTGGGGGTGCTGGATAATCCTCTGTGAGTGTACTGGGGTCGACGACGGTCGACGGCGTCGCTCCGGCAGCGTGTACAGAGCAGTTTCACAGTGGGGGGAAAAGTTTGAAAATGGGTTTTGGAGTTTTGGATAAGGGGATAAGTTAAGCAGTGGGGCTGGGGAGTGTTGTGATGGTGATGACGCTGAGGAGGTGGAGGTCGTTGGGAGGTCGGCGATGTGGTGGGGAGTTCGCCGGCGTCGAGGGGGTAAGGTGGCCGAGCTCGGTAGCAATTTGGGTTGTGTGCAGGGGATGTTCTGCAGGGGTGTGCTCGTGTTGAGGGAGGGTGGAGTCGTAGGGGGAGAAGGTTGGTGGAGGAGGAGTGAGCGAGGGTTGTCGAAGAGGTGGGTGATCGCCGTCGGTGGGGTGCAGTGGGTTCGAGGAAAGTTTTGGGTGCTCGCATTTTTTGGGGCTCGGTGAATGTAGAGGAGAGAGATGAGGAGTGAGTTGGAGACGGGATTGAAAACGTGGGGGGTAACGGCAGGAGCGTGGGCGTGAGGCGTGAGCGTCGGCGGAGGAGGCGGGTCGCGCGCGAGTTAAGGGAGGTTACCGTTGGGATTTTTTTTGAAGGAGGAGATGAACAGTGGCGTAGCGGGTCGGGTAGGAGGAAACGGATGAGGGAGTGGGCCGGGCTCGTAAGAAAAAGAATTCCTTTAAGAATAAAATCTCGTGGGCTGCAGGGATTTTTAAATGGAATGGGCTGAAAGAAAAGCTATTGGGCTGAAAAAGGAAAATGGGTTGAGGGATTTTAGTGGCTGGGAAAAATTTGATAGAATGGATTGGGTTTAATAAAGGAGGTGAATGGGTTAGGGTTTTGTTTAAAGATTTATTTTAAAAGGAATTTTGAATGGGCTGAAGGTATATGTAATATAGTTTTGGGTTTTAATTTATTTTAGCCTTGGTTTTAATTCGGCTTTGGTTTTAGGTTTTAAATTCTGGGTTTTGACTTTTAGGGTTAAGGAAAAATATACATATTAAGTTTAAATAACCAAATCAAAATATGAAGGAAAAAGAGAAGAAGTCACTGGGATTTAGGGAAAAAGAAACCTTTATTAAAGTGGAAACGGGGATCTACAAAAACAGACCAAAATAAAATGCTTTGCATTATTTTAAAAGAGGGCAGAGCCCAAATAAAGGCCTAACAGGCCAAATGCAAATAAAATGTTGAACATTTTCAACTGGACTTAGCCCAATCATGGCCGTAAGTCCTCAAATTAAATTGAACTGAGCACAAATGTTTTCTCAAATCAATTTACACCCGGTTCAAGGGTACATCTTCGAACTCCTCTGATATTTTTCGTTGTAATCCTTCAACGTCTTCAGAGAGGTGACGGGTCCCGACAACCACATATTGATACGGACTGCGGGGTCCTTAAACTCGTGGACCGAAACGTCCTTAAACTAATATTCGTCCCAAAATGGGAACGTTGGACCGAAATGTCCTTAAACTAATGTTCGTCCCCAAATGGGAATGATGGACCACCATGTCCCTAAACTGGAAATCGACCGCAATGTCATTAAACTAAACAACAGAGCCAATTGCTCTCTTGTCGGATCCAAACGATCCCGTTAAGTTGATTTGAGTCTGGAGATTAGGCTCACGTATCCTTAACGAACGTTTAAGTTGATCTTAGCCTCAATAGGGCTAACGTATCCTTAAACTAAAACCCTAAACCCAAATCTAAGTAAATACGGATTTGGACTAATTCACGTCCTACGGGCGACGACATAACTTAGTCTCCGTATACAATCCATGGGCATCCACAAACAAAACAAACACACACAACACGAAGTGAAATTCTGGAGAAGGAGAAAGTTGTTACCGTGATGCGGTAGCGTAATTAACTGCAGGGGCTTGCGCCTGCAGGGAAGAGCGTCCCCACAATCAAAAACCCTTCAAGCGAGGAGGAATCTGACGAAGTTTGCTACATCGGCCGCATCCGTCTAAACCTCCGATGCACGGTGCCATAAATCAACTTAGCATCTTCGGAGAAGTGGATGGATAAAACCAAATAGCATCTGCCCCGAATCTCAGGCAAGACGAGCCTACGCGGTCGCGTCTCTGTATTCGGAGGGGAACAGATTCTGGCACACCCGGTGGGACCTTTTCCTCTTTCCACTCCACACTTCGTGTGTCGTCTTCGCGAACGAATCGCGGTTTGTTAATGGTTGCCTTTGGATTTTAAGTTACTAAGATTTGGTCTTTTGCCTGGCGCAGAAATCAAGCATCAATGGCCTCCAACTGCTCGAGCTGTTTAAAGTGCCAGTGCAACCGACGCTCCACCTCACCTGGAGGTGTAGCTTATGGGCCTTAAGCGGCCTCCATCCTTGCCATGCCGGTAGAACAGGTGACCCAGGACACCACCGGCCTGTTTTTCGGAACCATGATCCCGCCTGCAAGCTTCACCATGCCAGTGCCCACACCAGAAGCGAACAAGAAGTCGGTCTTCGATCGGCTCACTGCTACAACGGCCCCTTTCAACGGGTCGTCCAATATCAAACCGGCAGCCTCTGTCTTTACCAGGCTGAGCCAGAACTTTGATGGGCCCGCCAAGAAGCCCATGAACCCTGAAATGGCCATCCCGAGGAAGAGAGCCACCCCTACTCCTGAAGTCGTCAAGGCGACTTCTCCTATTAAAGAGTCAGTCTTTTCAAGGCTGACTATTCCGGCTCCTGCTCCTACTCGAGGATCTGTCTTTGACAGATTGAACATCGCCACTCAAAGGACAACATCGGTCTTTAAGAGGCTGACACCAGCAGCACCTCATTCAGACAGGGGGCAAGATGAAGCTGTCCCTATCGCCGAGCCAGTCCCAACGGCTCGTCATGCTCGACGTCGCCACTGGCGCCGGGTAAGGAAGGCTGGGGGCAACTCCCCCTCAGGGCTAACTCTACCTGCTCCAGTTGTGGAAGTTAATGCTACTGTTCCAACTGGGAACAACTTTGAACCACTTAGGAGGGTACGTAAGAACTCTCCAACTGCTACGCTAAAAAGATCTCCTCCACCTGCGGAGAGAGTTACAGAAACTAAGCCGGAGCAGCCCCCTCAACGGCTGTCCTCCAAAATTTATAAAGTTTGGCGAAGGGTTCAAGACTCCGTAATTGACCAAGGTCACTCTCATTAGCATAAAAGGGCGAAAGTGTAGGAAGAAAAGGACCGTCCAATCAAACAGCAAGGGACGATAGTCACCAGGGTGCCCGCTGCAACGGCCCTCTCAACTTCAACGGCCCACAAGAGAAGGAGGCCGGAGAAAATTCTCATGCCTGCAGCAAATGTCAAAGGCGGTGAGCCTAAACGCCCTAAATCCAGGGGCATCGTGGTCCATACTGTATACATGGCATCGGGGAAGGAGGACAGCCGTGCATCTACAGGTCATAGACCGCTTACACGGTCAGTGACCAAAGCTCAGGAGAAACAGCAATAGCTCCAGGAAATGATGAACGCGATGGCTGCACTCACTGGGCCAAAAGAAAGCCCCGAAGCGTCCTCGAATGAACGCCAGGAGCAAGAAACTGACGCTGAATTTCTTCGTCGGATATTGGAGAAGAAGGATAAAGAGGCTGCTGAACAAGCAACCAACATAAAGCGAATGGCCCTCCTGTTCCAGGACATAGTGGGAATGATGATCCAACAAGATCCTCCTGCTGAAAATCCTCCAATCATCCTTGAAGACGATAGGGGAGAAACGTCAAATCCTCCACTGGCTCTGTCAACAGCCAAGGAGGAGACAATCTCCAAAGCCGACTTGGACGAATATATAGCTCAGCAGATCCGGGTTCATCAGGCGACTGAGGCAGCCGGTCAAGTTGTCAAGACGGGGCGACCGTATCCAAGCTGGTACGATCAGATTAAGTACCCGCCGGGCTCTATAATACCGAAATTCTATGTCTATAAGGGGACGGGCAATCCCCACCAGCATGTTGCCCAGTTCAGAGCGCTTTGCGGCAACACCGGCGGTGATGATAAGTTGTTACTTCGCCAGTTTGTTGGTAGCTTATCGGATACAGCATTCGAGTGGTACTCCGAGCTCCCAAACGACTCTATCAAGACCTTCGCGGAGATGGAGCTGCTGTTTACCCAGCGTTTCGCAAGCGCCAGCGAATGCACCCCGATAACGGCATTGATTAATGCCAGGGTGAAGCCGGGCGAGACATGGGTCCAATATGCTATACGGTGGCAGAACTTGTGGTCAAAATGCGAGCAACGCATTGAAGAGGCTCCGGTGGTAGGGATGTTTGTGGGAACTCTTGATCCGCAGGCGACCATATCCCAATTCATGATGTTCTTCAAGCCGACTACCTTCCAGGCCCTGATCGACAAGCTAGCTCAGATGGATTAGATGGGTCATAGACCTCCCCCTCCAAAGCCGGACTCTCGAAATGAGAAGGGAAAGGGAAAAGCAATTGTTGTCGCTAATGTTCAACTGCAGCCGAGCAACTTGAAACCGGCTGTCCGTCAAAATAATATGCGTCCACACCTGTCCCTCGAGAAGAGGCTGGGACGTCCTTACTCGTTTCCACGAGATAAAATGAGAAGATTGTTCGAGCTGGCCTTGCGCAACCGACTCATAAATCTGCCGGATCCAAGACATCCGTCGCAGCCAAACGACGTCAATGATCCCAATTACTGTCCTTACCATCGAGTACTGGGTCATCCGATCGAGGACTGCTACGTCTTCAAAAATTGGATTGAGGACCAGTACCAACAGGGCAAGTTCGCGTTATTTGAAAGATGGAAGGTGAACCCGCCACAACCTCATACCTCTAAAAAGGTGAATACGCCGGGGGCAACATGCTCTCTCGTTGAAGAAGCTCCATGGGAGGTCGTACTATCAGCTAAAATAAAGAGGATGCTGAACGATCTTCAAACATGCTCAGCGATCAAGTGGAAGAACCCGTTGGAACCTCAGATTATTGAAGGGATGTTGAAGCCGCCTCCAACTCCAAAGACCGATGGTGATGGCCCAAGCACTCACAACCAGCCGTCAAAATCTTCAAAGAAGAAGAAAAAGAAATCCAAGAAGCCCGTGAAGCCTGGCGACAAGCGCACGGACTTACAGAAACAAATTGATACTCTGGAGGAATACAACCAGAAAGCACATACTCCCATCATGCTCCAGGAGTTCCTCAACCACGTCTTTCAAGAGGAAGATGAGGGAGAGAGTTCGTCGGATGAATCCGAGGAATACGTGGCGAGCTGTCATATGATTTCCCATTCGTTTACAGACGATGAGGAAATTCCTTGCGCTGAGAAGCTGGGGGAAGATCATAAACTGGAAATTCTGGGGCCATCGGATGAAACAATTGACTCATTCCTCAATGAAGCTCTTGTAAAAAGTAAAGCTGATCGGGAACGCGAGACGGTCATATTTGAAAGGGCCAAGCGCCAGCGACTTGACGAAAGAGCTGAGACACTCCCGCTGGAGCAAAGTACATCCACCGCAGATAAAAGGAAATTCAAGACGAGAAAAAGGTTTGCTAAGGCCATATCCATGGGTATGAAGCTACCATCCTCTGTAGGAAGCATTATTGGTGAAGCGGAAATGCACCCTTCCTACTGCTTGTATCATCGGAAGATTTCGCACCCCACCGAAGAGTGCAAAGCTTTCAATAGATGTGTTAGTTATGTATATGCCCTAGAGGCCATTGTTGTACATATGATGTATATTATAATGGATGCTTGGTTATATATAGAGATGACTTTCTTGCTCGTCATGATAGTATGCTATTTGGTTTCACTTTATCTTAACATGTTGACTTGTATTGGTTTACTGTTTTACTCTCACATGTTGATAAAGCCCTTAGGACTTGTACTCGACTACTGGGACTATGATGAGATCATACTAGTGGGGCCGCGGTAGTCGATGAGTACATCTTATAACTGTTCCTAGTCGAGGGTATATCGAGACAGGGCATCGATACACCAGAGTAGACTAGCGTATACGCATCTTGACCCATATGATGGGCGATGGATGATCCCATATCCATCGGTGTTAGACATCAGAGATGGTGTACGGGTGCTCAGTGGAGACTGGGTACACTGGACGGACTCGCCGAGAACTCCCAGATGGTGATATACCACACGTCAGATGGCAGTTCTCCGGTGACACTGGTACAGGGTAGTCTGTAGACCCGAGATCGTCATGGAGTCTTGTGTGATTCCCACTGTGCTTTGATTTCCACCTTACCACGTCCAAGAGGGCGTGCAAAACGGTGGCTTTTGGGTACAGTCCCGAATCACATGGAGGCAATGAGCGATAGGAGGGGATTCGTCTCTCCCGGTATAGGGAGTTGATGTTGTACTGTGTTCGATTGGCTATAACTGGAAGTCCCTAGCCAGGGCTGATATAGAGATTTACTGGTAAGTGTTACTAGTAGTTTCTCGACCCGTTATGAGCCATACATCGACACGACTTATCGGTTACTGGGGTCTGACGTATACCACCCCTAGACTTGATATGCGACATATCAGACGAACAGACCGGACTGTACGGGAGTGTTACTGGTTGGATTCACAGGAGAACGCACAGGCTAGCTTGTTGATCTTCTGATCGCTCAATACCTGGGTGGCTGTTACGTTTAGCTGACCGCTTGCAGCTTGTGGGTGTTTGATATGATCATCACCTGCTACCGGCGTATTGACGATTCTTTAGAGTCCTACACAGAGGTTTCTTGGCTCAGGCGAAACGGAGTAGTGGCGCATATGTGATATGCGCAGGAACGAGAATAATGCGATATGGGATACCGTATTATATTCTCGCGTTATATGGATATGAACCGGGTCATCGGATCAAGTGTTGATTCGATGAATCGGTACATGATATATTAGTCGGTAATATTCGATATAGCCGGATCATCGATTCAAGTGTTGATTCGATGATTTAATGTATAATAATATATATGATATATTGTATTACATTGTCTAATATTGGCTCGCTTTATTATTTCATTTTCTCAGTGGATGATACATTGATATATATACGATATATGTTAATTGTATTATTTTCTTTTGTTGCAAATATATAATATATATGTGATATATATTATTGTGACATGATATGATTAATTGTTAAACATGTTTAAGGATGATTAATTGAGGTTAGGGTTTGATTAGGGTTAGATGCTTCAAGTTCCTTCTAGAAGCATTTTTCTTTTTGTCATGGTTGTGATATTTTGTGATGACACATTTTTTAACTTAACCAAACCCTAACTCTAGTTGTTTCTCTACTCTTTCTTAGCCACTCATCCTTGACCATGGTTATATATCAATCATATGTTTTATTTCTATTCATCACAAAAGAAAAAGGATTATCATTATCTTTTCATGATCATCTTCTTCCTTCTTCACAAAAAGCTTGCTAGTTTTTCTTAAGTGATGAAATAAAATGAGAAAATGATATTAAAAGAAAGCAAAATTACTACTCTCTCATCCTCATCTCATCTAGCCCATGGGATTAGTGTGTTCTTCTCTTTTGAGTGAGAAAGCTTGAGTCGAAGCAACTTCAAGGTAGATCATCGGAGATTTGGAATACTTCGAGCTAGCATGGATCGTTCGAGTCGTGGAGCCTCTCATGAGTCCGGGAGATCGTGGATCGCGGCAAAGGGACTTCTACTCGGAGCTTGTGAAGCGAAGGAGCGGACTACAAAGGTTGTAATCCCTCACACTTAGATAAAAGTTATCTTCTTGCATGTTAAACCCTAATAATCTAGCAAAGATCCCGGCTTTGGGTTATTCGGCACGTCTAAAATTTAATCCGGGCATGTTTGATGCCTTTTGAACCTTCACAAGAGTGCCTAGGAACCCTACAGTGGTATCAGAGCCTAGCTAGAGCATTAGGCGATGTGTTTACGAAGTTAAAACTCCGATCGAACCCGAAACGACGAAACTTGACCCCTCTTTGGAAATTTTTTAAATTTTGGGATTTTTCTGAATTAAAAATATGTAAAAAAATCAGCAGGAAATTCTAAGAATTACCATGAAACACGTGCCCATAATTCCACCAACTTAGCGCGGAACCGCAGCAGGAACATGGTTGTCGCGGCGGTTCCGCGGCCTAATTGTAGGATTGTGACACATGGCTTCATGGTATAGACCGTAGGTACTTGCTGACTATTCTGGGTATTTTTAATCTGTTTCAGGTGTTTAAAATTCTGGGGTTTGTTTTGTAATAGTAGACTCGATCGGAAATTTTAAATTCGTATTTCTTTCCGGATATTTAGAAACTGTTAAACTATTTGAACGGATATCATTAACTTACTGTTTCCCGGTACGGCAAACTTTCAAGTGTTGAAATTTATTCGGGTTTAAATCTTTCGGAAAAATTGTACAAGTTAAGCGGCGGACCCTCTAGAAGACAACAAACCTTAACTCGATTATGTGACCGTCTTGAACTGCCTTTTGAACCTTCGGGTTTGGGGCAGTACGGCGTGCCACATGTGAGGCGTTGGCTTGACCCTTCTACGGCTGGATCACCGGTACTGTGACATATTCTGGGATTATTTGAACGCCGCTCAAGAGTTGAGCAGTTTAGGAAATTTTGGGTGTTTGATTATCTGTTCGGAAAGTTTAATACTGTCTATTTATCTGGAATGTGATACAATATGTGGAATTCATAGAGTTAGGCATGAAATGCGAAGTATGTGATATTTCGGATTTACGATGTCTAAAGTGATTGTGGATTCCAAATGTTGTAGTTTTACACTTTCTTTTCTGTGACCGTAAATGTAATATGTGATATCGCCGGTTTCGTTGCTATATATCAACGACAATTGGGATGCGCATATTTACTTACGTTGATGATATGAGATATTATGTGTTGCTGTGATATGTTATATTGGATCGTCGCGTTCTGAATAGCCCGGGGTTTTATGTGAGATGAGGGTTTTTATTTTCATTCATGTAAAATTCATTTGTAATGTAATATTCTTTTATTTGGGGCACTTCCAGGTTGCGGTTTATGTCACCAGTGTATATTATTTACTTTTCCGCATTAGGTAGATCCAAGGAGGGGAGCACAAGTAACCGGGTTCTAGGGTCCAGTGGGAGGCCATCTCGAGGAGTCGAGACCGGGTCTCCTAACCCTAGAATTGGCAGTGTTACTTGCCGCTCTCGTAGGGGTCTTGGGATGTGGGTTTGGCTATTCGTCGCGACCGTGGAATCCGTGTTTTATACAGGCTCGTATTGAAAACACGGACGTCCTAGTATATCCAATATTTCATATATGTTCTTCTGCTGCAATGTTCTGTGATGAGATCATATTACTGCCTGAGACGAATACTTATACTATATATATATGCTGATATATAAATATTACTGCTTTCGTTTCTTCTGTGATGCTTAGGAAGCATAAGCTGATGGGATTTTATTAATGAGATTAATAAAAAGAAAATAAACCTAAAGATGTTGTAGAATCATAAACTTTATAAAAAGGGGTAGCTACAGTTTTGCTTTGCACAGTGATATATACGATATATCCTGCACCTTATTCGATGAGGAAAGGACCGAGATCCCTTCACCGGGAGTGACTCCTTTAGCAAAACTGGCAGATGCTACAAAACTCGGTTTGTCTTTTGATTGCTTTTAGTGTTTTGCTTTGCACAGCGGTATATATGATATATCCTGCACCTTATTCGATGAGGAAAGGGCCGACGATCCCTTCACCGGGAGTGACCCCTTTAGCGAAACTAAGAAAAGCCTCAAAAACACTCCTTTTCAAAAACTACTCGATTCTACGACGATATCAAGTTCATTACGCTCAGGGTTTTCTAAAAAACCTGCGTAGCCCTCCGTCATTTCAGATAGATATTATTTAGTATTCGTACTATGTTTGTTGACTTAGTCAAGGCGTAGTGTACGGTAGCTAAGTAGTGTTTATCTGCTAAAACATGAGATGTGATTGGATTAGGGTATTCGCACGGCCTTGTTGACTCAGTCAAGGGTCGTACGGGTGGGTTTAATTCAATCAAGAAATGTACGGGTTGAACTTGACTTGAGATTTATGGTTTGTTGACTTAGTCAAGGTCATAGATCGCTAGGGGCAAAATATTATCGGGAATTTCAAGTGTTGAAATTTGCAATGAGATTGCATACCTCCTATGAGATAGTTGGATCCCGATACCCACTGCGAGTAAGTGTTACTCCTGGGAGAGTTTTACACAGGACAATTAGTCATTCAAGTAGGTGTCTAGAAAAGTGTTAACGAGGTTACGCCTCTGGGAAAACGAGGTTTACTTTAATTAGGTCCGTGCGGGAGCACGGGGAACCTCCCTCAAAGTACCGACACTGATCTGGCTGAAAGATTGACGAAATTGTAAGGTGTAATTAATCCCGGCTAATCTTACTTTTTAGGGTTTTAAGGTAGATTTGATAAAAACAGTGGGAGACATCCTGATTAGATAAGATAATAACCAATCTAATCTTGCAAGAGCATACGCTAAAGTGTTTTCTTCTCTCTCTCTCCAGGTAGCGACCATGTCATGCCATAATCAAGATAATAATATGGATGTATTGACTGAACCCAATTATTGTACTGAGCTAGGGAATGTTGGACCCGTTCTTTCTTATAAGAGTTATAAGACTGAACAGGAAATAGAAGAATATCTGGATTCTCACGCCGCCCAAAAGAACATGCATGTTGATGCATCTTCTTCGGGTGTGTTAGTTATTGAGAACAGTTTCTCAGTTCACCCTACGTCCTGGGTATTAGATACCGGATCAGGATCCCACATATGTAAATTGTTACATGGGCTACGAAAAGGTAGAGAACTAGGAAAAGGTGATCATTCCGTTCAGGTAGGGAACGGTGCAAGTATTGTAGCCAAAGCAGTTGGCGAATATCACCTTGTATTACCAAGTCGTAATACACTGATTCTAAATGAGTGCTATTATATACCGAACATGATGTGCAACATTATATCAGTTTCTTTATTGAGTAAAGAGGGATATAATTTTGTAGTACAGGATAATGTTATGAACATATTCCTAGATCAAAAGTTGATTGCATCAGGCTCGTTACATAATGGCATATTCATTCTAAATCAGAATACAGTCCTGAATATACAAAACACACACAAGAGGAAAAGTTCAGATATGAACGAATCCTACTTGTGGCATTGTAGACTTGGTCATATCAATGCAACACGACTGGCTAAGTTGCATAAAGATGGTTATTTAAATCCGTTCGAATTATCATCTTATGATACTTGCCATTCATGTCTCAAAGGAAAAATGACCAAAGCTCCGTTTAGTGGACACGGAGAAAGAGTTACCGAACTCTTAGGACTAGTACATAGTGATGTATGCGGTCCCATGTCTACGCATGCCAGGAACGGTTCTTCCTACTTCATTACATTCACTGACGATCTCTCCAGATACGGACATGTGTTCCTGTTGAAACACAAGTCTGAAGCTTTTGAGAAATTCAGAGAATATAAGCACGAAGTAGAGAACCAAACAGGCAAAAGTATTAAGATCCTTCGATCTGATCGAGGAGGAGAATACTTGAGCAATGAGTTTCGGGATTATCTAAAAGAGAATGGGATTCTCTCTCAGCTTACTCCTCCTTATACACCACAGCACAATGGTGTATCGGAACGAAGGAATCGGACCCTATTAGATATGGTGCGATCTATGATGAGCGATGCTGAGTTACCTATTTCCTTCTGGGGGTATGCGCTTGAGACAGCCATATACATATTGAATCTAGTTCCGTCTAAATCTGTACCTACCACACCATATGAGATATGGAGTGGGAAGAGACCATATTTTAAACGAGTTAAGATATGGGGTTGTCCGGCCTATGTCAAAAGACAAAATCCAGACAAACTCGAGGCACGATCAGTTCTTTGCAAATTTGTGGGATATCCAAAGAATTCTCAAGGATATTTTTTCTACCACGCTGAGGAACAAAAAGTATTTGTTGCTCAACATGCCACCTTTTTGGAAAAGGAATTTCTTGCAAAAGAAATTAGTGGCAAAGAGGTAGAGCTGGAAGAGGTTCCAGAAACACAAATTACAACTGAAGATTTAGTGGAACCAGAGGATTCAGTAGTACCCGACGAACCCCAGCCTCTCCGCCGATCTAATAGGGTTTCTCGTCCACCTGAGAGATACTACGGTTTTCTCATTGATGGTGGAAGCGAGGATTGCATCATGGATGATGATGACCCGACTAGTTTCGAACAGGCCATCACGAGTGGTGACTCTGTGAAATGGCTGGATGCAATGCGATCTGAGATGGAATCCATGTACACCAATAAAGTATGGATTTTAGAAAATGCTCCTGAAGGGATAAAACCCATTGGGAGCAAGTGGATTTTTAAAAGGAAATTTGGTGTAGATGGAAAAGTTGAGACTTTCAAAGCTAGACTGGTAGCAAAGGGATTTCGTCAACGACCAGGTGTGGATTATGACGAAACCTTTTCTCCAGTGGCTATGCTTAAGTCCATCCGGATCTTACTTGCCATTGCTGCATACCATGACTACGAAATCTGGCAAATGGATGTTAAGACCGCCTTTCTAAACGGTGATTTAGAAGAGTGCGTGTACATGACTCAGCCAGAGGGCTTCGTAGATAGTGGGAGCAGCGGAAAGGTGTGCAAGCTGCTTAAATCCATTTATGGGTTAAAGCAAGCATCGCGGAGTTGGAACATCTGTTTTGATGTTGTAGTCAAAGAGTTTGACTTCATCAAAAATATAGATGAACCTTGTATCTATAAGAAGGTAGCAGAGGGTAAGGTTGTCTTCCTCGTATTGTACGTGGATGACATACTCTTGATAGGAAATGATATTCCTATGCTGCAATCAGTCAAGCTCTTCTTATCACAGAGATTCTCAATGAAAGATCTAGGTGATGCCTCCTGCATATTGGGAATCATGATCTATAGAGATAGATCTAAACGGATACTGGGATTGTCCCAATCCAGGTACATTGACACCATACTAAAGAGGTTTAGTATGGAAGAATCCAAGCGTGGGAACCAACCCACGATCTCTGGACTCACTCTCTCCAAAAAGATGTCTCCCAAGACTGATTTGGAGAGAGCTCGCATGCAAGGGATACCCTATGCTTCGGCAGTAGGCTCTATCATGTATGCGATGCTATGTACCAGACCCGATGTAGCATACTTACTAAGTGTAGTGAGTCGGTATCAAGTAGATCCTGGAGAGAGTCATTGGACAGCTGTGAAGAACATTCTCAAGTACTTACGAAGGACTAAGGAGATGTTCTTGGTGTATGGTAACGGAGAACTCCAGGTCGAGTCCTTTACCGATTCCAGCTTCCAAAGTGATAAGGACGACTCTAAGTCGCATTCGGGTTTTGTCTTTACCCTCAATGGAGGGGCGGTATGTTGGAAGAGTTCCAAACAGGATACCGTTGCAGACTCAACGATGGAGGCTGAATACATCGCTGCCAACGATGCTGCCAAAGAAGCTGTCTGGATCAAGAAGTTCATTAGTGAACTTGGTGTGGTTCCATCCATTGAGCATCCAATACCTCTGTATTGTGATAACAATGGAGCTGTGGCTTTAGCCAAGGAACCCAGATCCCATCAAAAGTCCAGACATATTCTGAGGCGATATCACCTGATCAGGGAGATAGTTGATCACCGGGAGATCGAGGTCAGGAGAGTAGATACGAAGGACAACACTGCGGATCCATTCACGAAGGCTATTCTCCAGATACAGTTTGAGAGATTATTCGGGATGCTAGGTATGCGATACTACAGCAGCTGGCCTTAGTGCAAGTGGGAGATTGTTAGTTATGTATATGCCCTAGAGGCCATTGTTGTACATATGATGTATATTATAATGGATGCTTGGTTATATATAGAGATGACTTTCTTGCTCGTCATGATAGTATGCTATTTGGTTTCACTTTATCTTAACATGTTGACTTGTATTGGTTTACTGTTTTACTCTCACATGTTGATAAAGCCCTTAGGACTTGTACTCGACTACTGGGACTATGATGAGATCATACTAGTGGGGCCGCGGTAGTCGATGAGTACATCCTATAACTGTTCCTAGTCGAGGGTATATCGAGACAGGGCATCGATACACCAGAGTAGACTAGCGTATACGCATCTTGACCCATATGATGGGCGATGGATGATCCCATATCCATCGGTGTTAGACATCAGAGATGGTGTACGGGTGCTCAGTGGAGACTGGGTACACTGGACGGACTCGCCGAGAACTCCCAGATGGTGATATACCACACGTCAGATGGCAGTTCTCCGGTGACACTGGTACAGGGTAGTCTGTAGACCCGAGATCGTCATGGAGTCTTGTGTGATTCCCACTGTGCTTTGATTTCCACCTTACCACGTCCAAGAGGGCGTACAAAACGGTGGCTTTTGGGTACAGTCCCGAATCACATGGAGGCAATGAGCGATAGGAGGGGATTCGTCTCTCCCGGTATAGGGAGTTGATGTTGTGCTGTGTTCGATTGGCTATAACTGGAAGTCCCTGGCCAGGGCTGATATAGAGATTTACTGGTAAGTGTTACTAGTAGTTTCTCGACCCGTTATGAGCCATACATCGACACGACTTATCGGTTACTGGGGTCTGACGTATACCACCCCTAGACTTGATATGCGACATATCAGACGAACAGACCGGACTGTACGGGAGTGTTACTGGTTGGATTCACAGGAGAACGCACAGGCTAGCTTGTTGATCTTCTGATCGCTCAATACCTGGATGGCTGTTACGTTTAGCTGACCGCTTGCAGCTTGTGGGTGTTTGATATGATCATCACCTGCTACCGGCGTATTGACGATTCTTTAGAGTCCTACACAGAGGTTTCTTAGCTCATGCGAAACGGAGTAGTGGCGCATATGTGATATGCGCAGGAACGAGAATAATGCGATATGGGATACCGTATTATATTCTCGCGTTATATGGATATGAACCGGGTCATCGGATCAAGTGTTGATTCGATGAATCGGTACATGATATATTAGTCGGTAATATTCGATATAGCCGGATCATCGATTCAAGTGTTGATTCGATGATTTAATGTATAATAATATATATGATATATTGTATTACATTGTCTAATATTGGCTCGCTTTATTATTTCATTTTCTCAGTGGATGATACATTGATATATATGCGATATATGTTAATTGGATTATTTTCTTTTGTTGCAAATATATAATATATATGTGATATATATTATTGTGACATGATATGATTAATTGTTAAACATGTTTAAGGATGATTAATTGAGGTTAGGGTTTGATTAGGGTTAGATGCTTCAAGTTCCTTCTAGAAGCATTTTTCTTTTTGTCATGGTTGTGATATTTTGTGATGACACATTTTTTAACTTAACCAAACCCTAACTCTAGTTGTTTCTCTACTCTTTCTTAGCCACTCATCCTTGACCATGGTTATATATCAATCATATGTTTTATTTCTATTCATCACAAAAGAAAAAGGATTATCATTATCTTTTCATGATCATCTTCTTCCTTCTTCACAAAAAGCTTGCTAGTTTTTCTTAAGTGATGAAATAAAATGAGAAAATGATATTAAAAGAAAGCAAAATTACTACTCTCTCATCCTCATCTCATCTAGCCCATGGGATTAGTGTGTTCTTCTCTTTTGAGTGAGAAAGCTTGAGTCGAAGCAACTTCAAGGTAGATCATCGGAGATTTGGAATACTTCGAGCTAGCATGGATCGTTCGAGTCGTGGAGCCTCTCATGAGTCCGGGAGATCGTGGATCGCGGCAAAGGGACTTCTACTCGGAGCTTGTGAAGCGAAGGAGCGGACTACAAAGGTTGTAATCCCTCACACTTAGATAAAAGTTATCTTCTTGCATGTTAAACCCTAATAATCTAGCAAAGATCCCGGTTTTGGGTTGTTCGGCACGTCTAAAATTTAATCCGGGCATGTTTGATGCCTTTTGAACCTTCACAAGAGTGCCTAGGAACCCTACAAGATGGTGGCAGGGATATGTTGCTCACCGACAATATTTTAAGCAGGAGAAGCGCAAAACTCATCGGGAGCGGAAAAATACGACCGAGGGGCTTAACAGAACTACCGGCAATTGTCGCATGGTTAACACCGGGGGATCACAAGTGCTCACATTCGGGAGCGATTCTGATGAGGAGCTGGCTCTTAGCCCCCTCTTTAAAGAGTCCACCTCGGGAAAAGAAGAAGAGCAGAAGGTCTGTGAAAATATCCGGCTGCGTAATCGGACGCTACCCGAAAAGAATCTCGGACCCTCAAACAAGAAAGATAAAGGGAAAGAAAAGGTCTCTGAGGATATCGCCCTAGATGACCAAGTCATGGAAGAGCTAACTGCCAAGGACCCGCCGACGAAAAGTAGGGTGGATTACAACGTTCTAGCGCATCTGAGGAAGCTACCCTCGCAGCTCAGCATTCTTGACGCCCTTTTACTATCAAAAGAGGCAAGGGATTCATTAATCAAGGCACTACAGGAGCCGGAGCAATTCCAAGCTTTCCTGGCTGAAGAAAAGATGAAGGATGAATTGGAGGAAGTGCACACGGCCGATGTCACTTTTGGTGATGAAGACCTCCTCCTTGGGACGTGCGAACACAACCGGCCCCTCTATGTCTCAGGATACTGCCATGACATAAAGATAGGCAAAATCTTGGTTGACAATAGGTCTTCCGTTAATCTCCTCAACGTACGGGTGTTAAAGGAAATCTGCATGAGCGTCCAGCACCTCGCTCGGGATAAGATCACTATCTCTGGTTTCGACTCCTAATCATCCCGAACTCTTGGATCTGTGATACTGACGCTACGTTTTGGGCTGCTCGTCACGGACATTAAATTCCACGCCATAGACGCCAAGATATGCTATAATGCTCTGCTCGGCCGGCCATGGTTACACGAGTACAACATCATCCCTTCTACACAGCATCAGTGTATGAAATATTTTAAGGATGGTCTCGAGTATACCGTGACGGGAGAACTGAACCCGTTCTCCGTGAACGAAGTCCACAAATATGAAGATGCAAAATACTTCTTACCGGATTTCGAAGACACAGAGAGGTGTCACAAGCCGGAGAATAAAGCTAACGCCACCATCCCTGTCTTCGGGAGTGATACTGAGGAGGAAGAGGAGATAGTTTATTCGGGTCCGCCCCAATATAACAAGCCGGGACTGTCCGCTCCTATGTTGATCTTTGGTAGTGACTCGAAAGATGAGGTCCATGCTGTATTCTCTGCTCGGCCTTCAATACAAACATCCGTTGATGAAGAGAAAAGCTTGCAAATCGCCATGGTTCCACTTAAACATCATAAAGAACTGGATGCGCTCTATACCTACACTGTAGAGGAGCTGCGGACGTTCTATGTCCCTCCCAAGCGAAAAGGAGAAAAGGCAATTCTATTCTACCGCTCTGAAGAAACCAAAGTGGAGAAAGAAATCTGGCACGACACATATCCTACGCTTGACAGGCTTCAGCCCATCCATTTGCCTAGATATTATACAGAAGGCTTGAAGAGGCTGCTAAAGCGCCAAGGGATACCCTTTAAACAGACCGCTCAAAAAGCCAAATTCTATGACAGGGTCTGGAAAGTTCCCGGGACTCAGCATAAGTTGCTTAGTGGGAGGATGGAAACAATCGGACTTAGATACATTCGGTCCAAGAAACGAGAGCTACTCCATGATTGCTACGTCGAGCATGATTTCAATGAAGAAGCAGATGCTCAACGGAAGGACGCTAATCCTAAACCAGTAAAAGTTCCTGATGCAAAAGTGCCCAGCCCGTCGTTCGAAGAACAAATGGACAGGCTTATAAGGGAAGCTGGCTAAAAAGTCCGAGACGACCACAACCGCGAGATGGACATCTACGAGAAAGACAAAACGCAACGCCTCCTCCAACAGGCCGTAAAAGATGAAAGTGCCACTCCCTGTCAACCTGTTATAAAGAGGGCTCGACGCAGAGGCAGAAACAAGTCAAAAAGCGAAAGAGGCGCTCGATAGAAACAAAGCGGGGCTAAAAAGCCACGCAGGCGGGAATCGAGCGGTCCAGATCCGTTCCTTGTAAAGAAGATGAGCCGAGCATACTCTTTTCCTCGGGACAAGACGAAGAAGATACTTGTCCGAGCTATAAAATACCAGATGCTTAGGCTGCCGGAGTCTAAACACCTCGAACAAACAGGCGAAGTCTCACACCCAAACTATTGCTCTTATCACCGAGTGATAGGGCATCCTCTCGAAGACTTCTTCACCTTCAAGAACTGGGTGGAAGATCAGTATCAGCTCGGCAAGTTCGCTCTATCTGATAGTTGGAGGGTAACGCCGCCACAGAAGCACGAACCCAAAGCCACGAAAGCAGAACCAGATTCACATCGGTCGTCGAAGCGAGCTCATACTTGTCACATGATAACCACATCAAAAGAAGAGCCCGAGAATATGGATGACCTTCCCTGGTGCTTCGAAAACAGCAACGATGAGGTGATCTCAGAATTTCCACCAGCACCGAAAGAGCTGGAGGATGGAATACATACTACTACAGACAACCTCAAGAAGATTGATTTGGGAACGGCGAACGACCCGCGACCGACATTCGTCAGCGAGCTGCTATCTGAAGAAAGGGTGGCTGTGTTAAAAAATGTGCTTGTACAGCATAGAGATTGCTTCGCATGGAACTATTCCGAAATGCCGGGACTAGATCCAGAAATTGTTGTGCACAAATTGGCGATATCCCCAGACGTCAAGCCAGTCAAACAGGCACCGAGGAGAATGCGGCTTGAGCTTGAGATGAGCATCAACGCCGAGGTCAAGAAGTTAATCGACTCTGGCTTTATCCAAGAGGTTCAATATCCTGAATGGATCGCCAACATCGTCCCGGTGATGAAGAAAAATGGAACAATGCGCATATGCGTGGACTTCCGGGATCTCAATAAAGCTTGTCCGAAGGACGATTTCCCAGTGCCAGTCACCGAACTGATGATAGACAATACGTCCACTCATGAAATCTTCTCCTTCATGGACGGCTCGTCAGGATATAATCAGATAAAGATGCATCCTGAAGACCAGAAGCACACCGCTTTCCGGACCCCTATGGGGATATTCTGTTACAAGGTGATGCCTTTCGGTCTAAAGAACGCCGGTGCCACCTATCAGAGGGCCATGACGAAGATCTTCGATGAACTTATACATGAAATCATCGAATGTTATATCGACGACCTCGTGGTCAAAAGCAAATCATACGAGGAACATCTCGAGCATCTGAAGACCGTATTTCAACGCCTTCGATAATATAACTTGAAGATGAACCCTCTCAAGTGTGCATTCGGAGTCTCCTCGGGCAAATTCCTGGGATTCATCGTCCGACACCGAGGTATCGAGATAGATCCGTCAAAGATCAAGGCGATCATGGAAATGCCCCCGCCAAGAACTCTGAAACAGCTGCGGTCTCTTCAAGGGAAGCTCGCGTACATACGGCTATTTATAGCCAACCTTTCAGGCAAGTGCCGTCCTTACAGCCACCTGATGAAGAAGGGAACACCGTTCGTCTGGGATCAAAAGTGCCAAAGTACGCTAGATGAAATCAAGCAGTACTTTCAAAACCCGCCAGTGCTGGGTGCTCCGGTCAAGGGAAAGCCCCTCATTCTTTATACAACCGCCCTTGAAGGCTCTTTAGGCGCATTATGGCCATAAGAGAATGACCAAGGGAAAGAAAGAGCACTCTACTACTTAAGTCGAGTTCTGCT
Organism: Agapanthus africanus; assembly: GCA_030015575.1. NCBI lineage: Eukaryota > Viridiplantae > Streptophyta > Magnoliopsida > Asparagales > Amaryllidaceae > Agapanthus > Agapanthus africanus. Next base: position 315,002,315 of record JASDDO010000019.1, read on the forward strand.
GGGGGCAGAAAGCAATTATTCTCCCATCGAAAAACACTGCCTAGCGTTGATCTTCGCGGTAACAAAGCTCAGGCACTATGCGTTAGCACATGAAGTCCGTCTCATTTCGAAGGTGGACCCCCTTAAGTATTTAATGTCGAAGGCCATATTGACGGGGTGACTCGCTAAATGGGCCTTACTCTTGATGGAGTTCTCGATAACCTATCAGCCTCTCAAGGCAGTGAAAGGCCAGGCCATCGCCGACTTCCTCGCTGAGCATCCGATACCTGCTGATTCTCCTCTGAATTGCGATCTGCCAGACGAACATGCGTTTGACGCGATCGACGGAGGTGATACCCGATGGGAGCTTTATTTCGATGGAGCATCCTCCATGAAGAAGCGCAAACAAAGTACCCCTATAATCAAATCGGGGGTAGGCCTCATCTTCGTAACTCCCCAAGGAGGGATAATGCGCTTTGCTTTCTCCTTAACAGAGCCGAGGATGAATAATGAAGCCGAATACGAAGCTTTAATAGCGGGCCTCGAGATCGCCATCGACATGGGAATTGAAGACTTCCTCATATATGGAGACTCCCAACTGGTCGTCAGTCAAGTAAACGGCGACTACCAGACGTGCAAGCCAGAGTTGGTGAAGTACGGAGAAAAGGTGCAACAACTGTTGACCCAAATTCCTTCCTACACTTTGGAAAACATACCGCGTGCGGAAAACAGCAAAGCGGATGCGTTGGCCAAGCTCGCTAAAGAACTGGCTGACGAGAACCTCGATGACGTCAGAATCGTGGTACAAAGCCGTCGGGTGCTTGCCCCAGCAGAAATATCTCCGGAATCATCCGAAGAAAAGGGAGCGACTGAGCATACGACCCTGCAAATAAAAGACCGGGAAAAGGCTGAGGATTGGAGAGAAGTCTTTATAGACTACTTCAAATACCGTCGAACGCCCGAAGATGCGTCCTCAAGACATCAGCTCATGAAGCGAGCCCTATCTTTCGCCTTCGTCAATGATACTCTGTACAAGAGGTCGTTCGATTCTCTGTGGTTGAGATGTCTGGGACCTGACGAAGCAAAAAGAGTCGTTCAGGAAGTTCACGACGGGCTCTGCGGTTCTCACCAAGCAGGCCCGAAGATGAAGTTGAAGATAAAACGGATAGGTTACTACTGGCCCACGTTGATTCAGGACTGCCTCGAATATGCGAAGCAATGCCACTCGTGCCAAATCCATGGGGACTTCATCCACCAGCATTCAAATCCACTACATCCAACGGTGGCTAGCTGGCCTTTCGAAATGTGGGGAACTGACATAATCGGCCCCATCGAACCAGCGTCGTCCAGGGGACATCGCTTCATCCTGGCGACGACTGATTACTTCTCCAAATGGGCAGAAGCAGTGCCGTTAAGGGAGGTAAAGATGGAGAATATCCTCCATTTCTTCAAGACGCACGTCATATATCGATTTGGAACTCCGAGACGGATCATCTCCGATAACGGTCCAGCTTACAGAAGCCACAAAATCAGTCGCTTCACGCAACAACACAATATAGAATGGAGATATTCCTCAGTTTACAATCCGCGAGCTAACGGTTTAGCTGAGGCCTTCAATAAGACCCTGACGAAGATCATGAAAAAGACGGTGTCCCGAAATAAGAAGGACTGGCATGAGAGACTGCAAGAAGCTCTCTGGGCATATCGAACCACGTTCAAGACGGCCACGAACACAATGCCGTACGCATTGGTATTCAGTACAGAAGCGGTACTCCCCCTCGAGATCGAGTTACCCTCTCTGCGAGTGGCAATCCATTATGAGCTAACGGACGAAGAGAATACTCAACTTCGGCTTGAGGAGCTTGATGCCCTTGATGAAAACTGGCTCATAGCGCAACAAAATCTAGAAGCTTACAAAGCAAAGATGACCCGCTTATATGAAAGATTGACCCGGCCGAGAATATTCCGCCAAGGCGAACTCGTGCTAGTTGTCAAAAGACCTATGATCCCCAATCGCGCCAAGCGGGGAAAATTTGAGCCGAACTATGAAGGCTCGTACATCATAGACAAGGTCTACCAGGGTGGAACCTATCTACTCATGGATATGCACGGTGAAAGGCCTTTCAAGCCAATAAATGGTCGCTTCCTAAAGAAATACTACGCTTAGCGAGTTACCGCCTAGGTCAATGATAGATGACGATGACTATGTCCGCTCTCTATCTTCCTAAGTCCAAAATCTATAAATGTTAGTTATATGTATGCCCTAGAGGCCATTTCTGTACATACGATGTATATTGTAATGGATGCTTGGACATATATAGGGAGGACTTTCTTGCTCGACATGATAGTACGCTATCTGGTTGTACTTTATCTTAACATGTACTCTGATTGTCTCTATATTACATGTTGATAAAGCCCTTAGGATATGTACTCGACTATTGGGACTATGATGAGATCATACTAGTGGGGCCACGGTAGTCGACGAGTACATCCTATAACTGTTCCTAGTCGAGGGGGTATCGAGACAAGGCATTGATGCACCATAGTAGACTAGCGTATACGCATCTTGACCCATATGATGGGCGATGGATGATCCCATATCCATCGGTGTTTGACATCAAGGATGGTGTATGGGTGCTCAGTAGAGACTGGGTACACTGGACGGACTCGCCGAGAACTCCCAGATGGTATTATACATCACGTCAGATGGCAGTTCTCCGGTGACACTGGTACAGAGTAGTCTGTTGACCCGAGATCGTTATAGAGTCTTGTGTGATTCCCACTATGCTTTGATTTCTATCATACCACGTCCAAGAGGGCGTGCAAAAAGGTGGCTTTTGGGTACAGTCCCGAATCACATGGAGGCAATGAGCGATAGGAGGGGATTCGTCTCTCCAAGTATAGGGAGTTGATGTTGCGCTGTGTTCGATTGGCTATAACCGGAAATCCCTGGCCAGGGTTGCTGAGATTTACTGGTAAGTGTTATCAGTAGTTTCTTGAACTGTTATAGACCTCATATCGACACGACTTATCGAGCTACTGGGGTCTGACGTTTACCACCCCTAGGCGAGATATGCGACATATCAGACGACGAGACCGAACTGTACGGGAGTGTTACTGATTGGATTCACAAGAGAATGTACAGGCTTGCTTGTTGATCTTCTGAGCGCTCAATACCTGGGTGGCTGTTACGTTTAGCTGACCGCTTGCAGCTTGTAGGTGTTTTATATGATCATCACCTACTGCCGGCGTATTGACGATTCTTTAGAGTCCTACACAGAGGTTTCTTGGCTCAGGCAAAATGGAGTAGGGGCACACATGTGATATGTGCGGGACCGAGGATAATGTGATATGAGATACCGTATTATATTCTCGCGATATTTGATATCAGCCGGGTCATCGGATCAAGTGTTGATTCGATGAATCGGTACGGATAAATATTAGTCGGTTATATGCGATATAGCCGGATTGTCGGATCAAGTGTTGATTCGATAATTTAATGTATAATAATATATATGATATATTAAATTACATTAACTAATATTAGCTCACTAAAAGATTCTTTTTCTCACTCGGGTAATACATTGATATATATGCGATATATGTTAATTGTATTATTTTATTTTGTTACGATAAATATTATATATGTGATATATAATATTGTAACATGATATGATAACTAATGCAACATGTTTAGTGGAGTTTAAACATGATTAGGGTTTGGATTAAGGTTAAGACTTCTAGTAGATTCTAGAAGGTTTCTTTTTGTCATGATAAAGATATTTGTGTTGATATTTTTCTATAACTCGTACTTAACCCAACCCAAATCCTAGCCCTTGGTTAATTCTCTACAATGGTTTAGTCAACCATGGTTGCATTATTCATCATATTAATCCTTTCATTATTCATCACAAAAGAAAGGGATCACTATTCTTCTTCTTCTTCTTCCTCTTTTTGCAAAGCTTTCTTGCTTTTTATTTGTGATGAAAATATGTGAGAAAAAGATTATAAAAGAGAGAAATAATCCTACTTCATCATCCTCATCTATCCTTGCCATTTAGATGAGGGTGTTCACTTCATATTATGAGTGTTAGCTTGTGTTAACGAAACTTCAAGGTAGATCATCTTTGTATCGAAGATCGGAAGCAAGACTGCATCTTTCTTTTCATGGAACCTCTCGAGAGTCCGGAACACGATGATCGCAGTGAAGGGACCTCAACACGGAGCTTTAGAAGTGGAGGACCGGATCTACAAAGGTTGTAATCCCTCTCACTTAGTGTTAAACTGTTTAACATACTTGTTTTCGCCTAAACCCTAGTTTAAAGATCCGGCTTTGGGTTGTTCGGCACGGTTAATTTTTTAATCGGGCGTGGTTGATGCATCGTAGAACCTTGTGAGCGTGCCTAGCAACCCTACAGTGGTATCAGAGCCAAGCTAGAGTTTTAGGCGAAGTCTGAGCGAAGTTTAAAGTCCGATCGAAACACGAAACCCTAATCCGACCCCTTCTCTGGAAATTTTTCAAAACTGTGATTTTTTCATATTAAAAATACTTTAAAAAATCAGCAGGGAATTCTATGGACACGTTTGCAAAACGACACTTTGAATCGTTCAAAGCACCGCGGAACTGCGGCCAAACTAGGGTATTGGCGGCGGTTCCGCGGCAGAACTTGGGGATTAAAAGTTAGTTTTTGCTACAGTTGATCCGTCTGTACTTCCTGATTCTTCTGGGTATTTTTATTTCTGCTCAGGTGTTGAGTTTTCTGGGGTGTATTGGGGACTCGTTGATTCGATCGGATAATTTAACTTTGTTTAGTTTTTCCGGATAATTTTAGAAACTGTTAAAAAGTTCGAACGGATATCAATAACTCACTTTTTCCCCAGTCGGAAATTTTTTCAAAAGATGGATTTTTTCTCGAGTTTAAGAACGTTCTAAGTCGTGTAAGTAACGCGGTGGACCCTCTAGAAGACAACAAACCTTAACTCGATTATGTGACCGCCTTGAACTGCCTCTAAACCTTAGGGTTTGGGGCAGTACGGCGTGCCACATGTGAGGCGTTGGCTTGACCCTTCTACGGCTGGACCATTGGTACTGTGGCATGTGATGGATGTTTTTAAACTGATTTCAAGTGTTGAGATATATTGGGGAAATCTTGGGTGTTTGATTTTTCGATCGTAAAGTTTAACATTGTCTATTTATATGGAATGTGATACAATATTTGGAATCCACATGTAGTTATGAGATAACTAATTTGAATGTTATAAATCTAGCAGTTTAGTCTCAAATGATCGGTTGCCACGGGATTTTGATGTGATCAAAAGTCCGTCGCAATCACGTAGCGTACGCGGATACTCGCCGGGTAAACTTAATAGACAGCCATGCCCCATAGCCTCGGCCAAGTGACTGTAGGAGAACCCCGTCGCCAAAAGCATCCGTTCGGGTGCTCACGGCAGCGGTGTTCCGCCTTAGTGCACTTCGTCGACTGCATCCGGGGGTGTGGCCGTCTACTAAAGTTTGCGAAGAGCATTCGATCAGGATGTCGGGAATCTTGCTGAATTGCCCGACTTGATATTGAAAAGAGTTTTCGATAATGAGACTAAAATGCGGGGTTTATAATTGTTAGGCATGCGATGTCTAAGGAATTCATTTGGTTAGGCATGTGATGTCTAAGGAGGTTGCGGATTCCAACTGTTGTAGTTTTACACTTTCTTTTCTGTGACCGTAAGCGTAGTATGTGGTGTATCGCCGGCTTCGTTGCTATACATCAACGACAATCGGGATACGCATACTTGCTTACGTTGATGATATGAGATATTATGTGTTGCTGTGATATGTTATATTGGATCGTCGCGTTCTGAATAGCCGGGGTTTTTATGTGAGATGAAAGTTTTTTTTTCATTCATGTAAAATTCTTTGTATGTAATATTCTTTTATTGGGGCACTTCCGGGCTGAGGATGATGTCACCATTGTATATTATTTACTTTTCCGCATTAGGTAGACCCAAGGCGGGGAGCACAAGTAACCGGGTTCTAGGGTCCAGTGGGAGACCATCTCGAGGAGTCGAGACCGGGTCTCCTAACCCTAGAATTAGCAGTGTTGCTTGCCGCTCTCGTAGGGGTCTAGGGATGTGGGTTTGGTTATTCATCGCGACCGTGGAATCCGTATTTTATACAGGCTCGTATTGAAAATACGGACGTCCTAGTATATCCAATATTTCATATATGTTCTTCTGCTGCAATGTTCTGTGATGAGATCATATTACTGCCTGAGATGAATGTTTATATTATATATATGAGATATATGTTATATTGCAGATTTCATTTCAAAAGAGATGCTTGTGAAGCATAACAAAATGGGACTTCATTAATGAGATTAATGAAATAAAAGAAACCTAAAGATGTTGTAGAAACTTGTTTAAAAACTAGTAACTCTAGTTCTTGCTTTACATAGCGGTGTTCCTTGTAGAACATCCAGCACCTTATTCGATAAGGAAAGTGCCGAGATCCCTTCACCGGGAGTGACCTCTTTAGTGAAACTAGCAGATGCTACAAACTCGGTTTGTCTTTTGATTGCTTCTATAGTTCTTGCTTTGCATAGTGATATTTGTGAAATATCCTGCACCTTATTCGATGAGGAAAGGGTCGACGATCCTTTCACCGGGAGTGACCCCTTTAGCAAAACTAGAAAAGCCTGAAAAACACTCCATTTAAAATCACTCGATTCTACAACGATATCATGTTCATTACGCAAAAGGTTTTCTTAAAAACCTGTCGTAGCCCTCCGTCATTTCAGATAAGTACTTCTTAGTATTCGTGCTGCGTTTGTTGACCTTAGCCAAGGCGTAGTGTGCGGTAGCTAATTAGTGCTTATCTATATAAGCATATGATGCGATTGAGTTAGGGTAGTCGTGCGACTTTGTTGACCTTAGCCAAGGGTCGTGCGGGTAGGTTTAATTCAATCGGGAAATGACGGGTTGAACTTGGCTAGCACTTATGATTTGTTGACCTTAGCCAAGGTCATAAGTTGCTAGTGTCACGCCCCGCTTCCCAGTGTACGGCGAAGGGGACGCGACGAGGTCCGCTACGTATATACTCAGAAGTACATACGCTAAGCGTATTTAAGCAATATAAAATAAATACACAAGAGACAAGAGATAAAAAGAACAGCAACTTTTATTTATTAACATTCTTTGTACAATGCATGAAAGGAAATACAACTGAAATAAAAAGATGCCTAAACAGTGGCATAACAGGAAATGAAAAATACACAAAGGAAAAGTGTACAATGAAACTAAAGTGCAGGGTCTTCGGCAAACTGCTCCAAGTCTTCTTGAGATGGCTCGATCTCCGCCGGGTCCAAACCACCTAACGACATTCAAAGAAGAAAGAAATAGAATGTCGTCAACGAACAGGTCGCTCGGTAAGTCCCAAAGATAAGGGAGAAATAGACAAAGAGTAAGAGAGAGAGAGAGTAGCTTTTAATGTTGTATTATAATATTATAATGTTGTATTAACGCTGTTGTTTGTAGCCTGGTACAGAAGATGCCAGTGTATACGAGGGGAGTCCCACTTACACCGGGGACTTTGGTAACCTGTAGTACAAGGCTCCGTCGATAATACCACGGAACAACGGCATGGATGTAATTACGTCTTAAGTGTCCACCTCGTGCCACCTTTAACATATTCCGTACCAGTCTACCCCTTAAACCCCGTGATTTCTTGTTTGTATTGTTATCTTGTAAAATTGTATTGATTGTATGAGTGCTTGACTGATATCAGGAAACGGTTATAACCGTAGAGTCATGTAAATGGAATACTAAGAATCATGTAAAAGGAATATATATCCATGCTTCGGTTCAGTCAAGTTGTATAGCTTGATATTGGATTCATGGATTCATGAGTTCATATTGAAGTGGAAACTTGTAGATTATGGATTGACTTGAATCATATTCAAGTCAGATTAATCAGACTCAAACCCGAGTCAGACAATCAGAAATGTGAAACGAAGTCTTATAACTGCTAGGGTCCTTAGGGTAATTTATAAACTTGAGAGGGTTTTATGTAAAAATACTTTTATATACTTTTCAAAATACACCTCAAGTATTTATTTTTTCGTCTTTAGAGTTGTGGATTTTATGTTGTGACATTTCAAATGAAAATATCCTAGTTTCATAAATAATGGTATTTATCTGTAATATTGATTCTTTGAAGTTCATGGTATTTTAGTGTAACCTTTATTCTTTTGTGATTTTAGAAAAAGGTAAAAAATTTATATTATAATAAAATAGGTATTTAAAAGATAAATATACATATGTTTATACAAAAAATAATTTTAATAAATATTTTATATTTCAAAAATCTCATTTTCTTAAGATGTCATATTTTAAACCTTTCGAGACCGAATGCTCCTTGCGGAGGTCTGAATCTCGCACTACTAGCCCAAGGGTGCGTGATAAACCGCACAATCCCGAACGGGTTCTCCAAAGATGGGTTGTAGCGGTGCTTTGCAAAGATTGTAAAATACTAATCCTTTAGAAAACGGTTTTTATAAAGTAAAAGGTATTTACTTGAAAAGTGTAATTTTCCGTATTTTAGATTCCAGGGTTTCCTAAGCCAATTAGCCTATTTCTAAAAGGTCTAAACGACAAGTCGTTAGAAGCCTCAAATCGCCTCTTCACTGCCAATTGTGGCCAGGTAAGTACAAGTGAGGAGGGAGGGATCCGCTCACAAATCGTGAGGCGGGCCTTTTAAAGTTACCCAAGCTCACTTGCCTAGCCTAGACACCATAAAGTCAGGTTTAGATAAACGATCAATGTCCACAACTTATCGTATTTTTCATATTGAAGATATTGTTTAAACAAATGTGTCAAACCTAAACTTTTATAAAAGGTTTTAATAAGGAAAATGGTATTTTAATGTAAAGTCTTGTTTTATCGTATTAGAAATCTTTAAGATAGCGTATTATGGTTTCATATGTATGTGTGAGGAGGTAGGTCATTACCTCGTGATCTATTTTAAAGTATAGCAATGTTAAAGGGTTAAGTGTGAGATTGAAAAATGATGGTATTAAAGTGAAAGAATACGGTAAGTTGAAAAGATTATCATTTTATGTGTGAAAACTTATTCAAATAGACTTTTACAAGTTTAATAATCATGATAAGGATGTTTAGACATGATTGAATTGATTAGAAGTAAAAAAAATAAACATTATGGTATTAAAGTGAAAAAGAATACGACATTGCAAAAGCTATCATTTCATGTGAGAAACTTCATCCAAATTAGTTGTTATGTGATTAATAGTCAACATGGATAAGTTTAGGTATTATGGAATTGGTGACAAGTGAGATTTTATAGAAAAACCGAATCGGAAATCGGTTTGTTCCAATTTCCGTCGGGTTTCGTAATTCCGTATTTTTGAGAAGTAGAAAGAAGAAAAGAACGGGACTTACGGGTTTCGATCTATACTAAGGAGTGTAGGGGAACTAAAGAAGTTGCCGAGGCGTTGCTTCGTCGCTGGTTGTTTCTAAAAACGGCGCCGGAATTCCCGCCGGAATCTCGTCGGAGCTTCGCCGCGAACTTGTTTTCAAAGCACACACTTCTTGGAAAACTTTTGAAAAAGTGGATCAAGATTTTGGGGGGTGAGAGGGTAGTGTGTAGGGTTGGTATTTATAGGGTTAGGCTAGGGTTAGGGTAGATGAAAAGTTGAAAATAAGAATGTGATAAAATGTAATAAAAATGTATTAAAAGTGGAGTAATTGGGGTTTTTTAAGAGCTCTGGAAGTGGTATGAGGCTGAAACTTTGCAGGTGCATAGGGAATATGAAAAGACACAACTTTCATGTTGTGACCATTGCCGGAATCGTCCGAATCGGGGGTGACTCGGCCGTGACTCGGTCGGAGCACTGAGTCGGCCGAGTCAACGCCGAGTTGGCCGATTCCCGGCCGAGTCCAGTAGCCTGGATCCCCCCCGACGGTTCATCTAACTCCTGCAAGTGTTACATGTTTGGGTGTAGTGGGGTTTTTGTGAGATATGCACGTGTAAACTCTTGATATTCTAAAGGTTTTAAAAAAAATCAATATTAAAAATAATATGGGGTATAGGATTTAAACTCTGGTGGCTTGGTTCAGCAGTGCAAGGTATTACCAATGAGCTACAAGCTCCTTCTTGTAATTATGGAGTTATTTAATTACTTAAAATGATAGCAGCAAGAGTAAATACTCCAAGTATACATTAAATTTAAAGTAATTTCTTGTACACTAAAAATGGAGTTATTACATTCTTGTAACTTGTAATTAAAAACAAAATAATTACTTATATCTTGTGCTCAGTCTAAAATACCCCTTTATGATTTTGAAAAAAAAATTAAAATTTTGTGTAGAAAAATGTATAGGAAAATTAGGGTTGTTACAGCTAGGGCCAAAATTATCGGGAATTTCAAGTGTTGAAATTTGCAATGAGATTGCATACCTTCTATGAGATAGTTGGATCCCGATACCCGCTGCGAGTAAGAGTTACTCCTGGGAGAGTTTTACACATTACAATTAGCCGATCAAGTTGGTGTCTAGAAAGGTGTTAACGGGGTTACGCCCCTGGAAAAACGAGGTTTACTTTAATTAGGTTCGTGTGAAAGCACGGGGGACCTCCCTCAAAATACCGGCACTGGCCTGGCTGAAAGATTGGCGAACTTATAGCGTGTAATTAATCCCGGCGAGTCTTTCCTTTTAGGGTTTGAAGGAAGATTTGATTAAAACACTGGGACACATCCTGATTAGATATATTAGATAACCAATCTAATCTTGCAAGAGCATACGCTGAGTGTTTTCTTCTCTCTCTCTCCAGGTAGCGTCCATATCACGCCTTAATCAAGATAATAAAACGGATGAATTAACCGAACCCGCTTGTTATACTGAGCTGGGGAACGTTGATCCCGCTCCAACTTATAATTGTTATAAGACAGAGCAGGAAATTAGGGAATAACAGATTTCCCGTGCCGCCCAAACGAAGAAAGTGTATGCTGACGCATCATCTTCGGGTGTGTTCATTACAGAGAACTGTTTCTCAGTATCCTTTACGTCCTGGGTATGTGATACCGGATCAGGATCCCACATATGTAATTTGTTACATGGGCTGCAGAAAGGTAGAGAACTGAGAACGGGTGATAAGTTTCATGAGACAGAAAACGGTGCAAGTGTTGCAGCCAAGTCTGTTGGTCACTATCACCCTATATTGCCAGAATACATTGATTCTGAACAAATGTTATTAGATATCGAACCTGATATACGACATCATATCAGTCTCTTTATTAGTAAAGAAAGGATATAATTTTGTATTGTTGGATAATGTTTTAAACATTTCCTATATCAAGAGTTGATCGGTTCAGGTACGTTATCTAAAAGCATAGACGTTCTAAATCAAACTACATTTCTTAGTATACAGAACACACACAAGAGGAAGAGTTCAGAAATGAACGAATCCTTCTTGAGGCATTGTAGACTAGGTCACATCAATGCGCCCCGACTTGCTGAAGTTACATTAAGATGCATATTTAAATTTGTTTGAATTTACATCTTGTGAAATTTATCGGTCATGTCACAAAGATAAGATGACCATAGCTCTGTTTATATGGAAACAGAGAAAGAGTTAGTGAACTCTTAGGATTGATACATGCTGATGTATGAAAGTCTCCTGTCTAGACATGCTAAGACCGGTTCTTTGTACTTCATTACATTCTCTGATGATCTCTTAAAATTCAGACATATGTTCCTGTTGAAACACAAGTCCGAAGCATTTGAGATATTCACAGAATGTAAGTTAGAAGTAGAGAACCAAAATACGGGTATAAGTATTATGTCCTTTGATGATATCAAGGAGGAGAATACTTGAGCACGGAATTCCTGGACTATTCTAAAGGAGAATGAGATTCTCTCTCAGCATTACTCCTCCGTATACACCATAGCACGATGGTATATCGGGGCGGAGCAATAGCACCCTATTTGATATGGTGTGCTCTATGATGAGTACTACTGAGTTTCCTATTTCCTTTTGGGAGTTATGCATTTGAGAAGCTGCATACCTATTGAATTGGGTTCAAATCAAATCAGTTGCCTACCACTTCATATGTGATATGGAAAGGGAAGAGCCCATATCTTAAGTTTGTTAAGATTTGGGGTTGTCCGGCCTATGTCTAAAAGCAAAATCCGGACAAGCTTGAGGCAAGGTCTGTTATGTAGAACTGGAAATGTTCCAGCTATACAAACTGCAGCTGATGATTTGGTAGAACCAAAGGATTCAATAGTTTCCAACGAACCTCAGCCTCTCCACGGATCTAGTAGGGTTCCTCACCCACCTGAGAGATACTTCGGTTTCTCTATGACAGTGGGAGCGAGGATTGCATCATGAGATGATGACCCAACTAGTTTCGAGCTGGCCATCAGGAGTGGGACTCTATAAGAATGGCTGGATGCTTATCGATCTGAGATGGAATCCTTATACACCAACAAAGTATGGACTTTGGTTGCTCTATCTGAAGGGTTAAATCCCCATCAGGAGCAAGTATATCTTGAGAAGATTACTAGGTGTACATGGAAAAGTTGAGACTTTCAAAGCTATGCTTAAGTCCATCCAGATCCTACTTGCCACGGCTACATACCATGACTACGATATCTGGCGGTTGGGTGTCATGACTGCTTTTCTAAATGATGTTTTAGAAAAGAGCGTCTATAAGTACACAGCCAGAGGGCTTCGTAGACAGTGGGAGCAGCGGAAACGTGTGCAAGATTTTTTATATGATAAAACAGGCATCGCGGAGTTGGAACATCTGTTTTGATGTGGTAGTCAAAGAGTTTGACTTCATCAAAATGGTGGATGAACCTTGTATATCTAAAAAGGTAGTAGAGAGTATGGTGGTGATCCTCGTAGAGTACGTGGATGACATACTCTTGATAGGGAAGGAGTTTCCTATGCTACGCTCGGTCAATCTCCGCTTATCACAAGGATTCTCTATATAGGATCAAAGTGATACCTCCTAAATCCTGGGTTTTTGGATCTATGAGATAGATCTAATTGGATGTTAGGATACTCACTAGTTGTAGTGAGATGGTATCAATCGATCCTGAGGAAAATCACTGGAATGGTTCCAGTGTGATAAGGATGACTGAATGTCAGTCGCAGGCATTGTCTTTACCCTCAGTGGAGGGACGGTATGTTGGAAGAGTTCCAAGCTAGATACCGTGACATACTAGACGATTAAAGGAAAGATACATCGTTACCAAGAATGCTACCAAAGAGGCAGTCTGGATAAATATAAGTTCATGAGATGAACTTCGTTCCTACCATTGTGTGACAATGGAGTTGTGGCTTTAGCCAAGGAACTACCGTCCCATCAGAAATCCAGATATAATTCTTAGGCAGTATCACCTGATCATGGAGATGGTTGATCTCCAGGGAGATCGAGGTTAAGAGAGTAGACACAGAGGACAACAGCGCGGATCCACTCACAAAGGCCTTTTTTCCAGTAGAGGCTATTATGGGATGGTTGAGTATGAGATACTTCAACCACAGCTAATTGTTGGGTATATGATACCACAACAGATGGCCCTAGTGCAAGTGGGAGATTGTTAGTTATATGTATGCCCTAGAGGCCATTACTGTACATACGATGTATATTGTAATGGATGCTTGGACATATATAGGGAGGACTTTCTTGCTTTACATGATAGTACGTTATCTGGTTGTACTTTATCTTAACATGTACTCTGATTGTCTCTATGTTACATGTTGATAAAGCCCTTAGGATATGTACTCGACTATTGGGACTATGATGAGATCATACTAGTGGGGCCACGGTAGTCGACGAGTACATCCTATAACTGTTCCTAGTCGAGGGTGTATCGAGACAGGGCATCGATGCACCATAGTAGACTAGCGTATACGCATCTTGACCCATATGATGGGCGATGGATGATCCCATATCCATCGGTGTTTGATATCAAGGATGGTGTACGGGTGCTCAGTAGAGACTGGGTACACTGGACGGACTCGCCGAGAACTCCCAAATGGTATTATACATCACGTCAGATGGCAGTTCTCCGGTGACACTGGTACAGAGTAGTCTGTTGACCCGAGATCGTCATAGAGTCTTGTGTAATTCCCACTGTGCTTTGATTTCCATCATACCACGTCCAAGAGGGCATGCAAAAAGGTGGCTTTTGGGTACAGTCCCGAATCACATGGAGGCAATGAGCGATAGGAGGGGATTCGTCTCTCCCGGTATAGGGAGTTGATGTTGCGCTGTGTTCGATTGGCTATAACCGGAAATCCCTGGTCAGGGTTGCTGAGATTTACTGGTAAGTGTTATCAGTAGTTTCTCGAACTGTTATAGACCTCATATCGACACGACTTATCGAGCTACTGGGGTCTGACGTTTACCACCCCTAGGCGAGATATGCGACATATCAGACAACGAGACCGGACTGTACGGGAGTGTTACTGATTGGATTCACAGGAGAATGTACAGGCTTGCTTGTTGATCTTCTGATTACTCAATACCTGGGTGGTTGTTACGTTTAGCTGACCGCTTGCAGCTTGTAGGTGTTTGAAATGATCATCACCTACTGTCGGCGTATTGACGATTCTTTAGAGTCCTACACAGAGGTTTCTTGGCTCAGGCAAAACGGAGTAGGGGCACATATGTGATATGTGCGGGATCGAGGATAATGCGATATGAGATACCGTATTATATTCTCGCGATATTTGATATCAGTCGGGTCATCGGATCAAATGTCGATTCGATGAATCGGTATGGATAAATATTAGTCGGTTATATGCGATATAGCCGGATTGTCGGATCAAGTGTTGATTCGATAATTTAATGTATAATAATATATATGATATATTAAATTACATTAACTAATATTAGCTCACTAAAAGATTCTTTTTCTCACTCGGGTAATACATTGATATATATGCGATATATGTTAATTGTATTATTTTATTTTGTTACGATAAATATTATATATGTGATATATAATATTGTAACATGATATGATAACTAATGCAACATGTTTAGTGGAGTTTAAACATGATTAGGGTTAAGACTTCTAGTAGATTCTAGAAGGTTTCTTTTTGTCATGATAAAGATATTTGTGTTGATATTTATCTATGACTCATACTTAACCCAACCCAAGCCCTAGCCCTTGGTTAATTCTCTACAATAGTTTAGTCAACCATGGTTGCATTATTCATCATATTAATCCTTTCATTATTCATCACAAAAGAAAGGGATCAATATTCTTCTTCTTCTTCATCCTTTTGCAAAGCTTTCTTGCTTTTTATTTGTGATGAAAATATGTGAGAAAAAGATTATAAAAGAGAGAAATAATCCTACTTCATCATCCTTATCTATCCTTGCCATTTAGATGAGGGTGTTCACTTCATATTATGAGTGTTAGCTTGTGTTAACGAAATTTCAAGGTAGATCATCTTTGTATCGAAGATCGGAAGCAAGACTGCATCTTTCTTTTCGTGGAACCTCTCGAGAGTCCAGAACACGATGATCGCAGCGAAGGGACCTCAACACGGAGCTTTAGAAGTGGAGGACCGGATCTACAAAGGTTGTAATCCCTCTCACTTAGTGTTAAACTGTTTAACATATTTGTTTTCACCTAAACCCTAGTTTAAAGATCCGGCTTTGGGTTGTTCGGCACGGCTAATTTTTTAATCGGGCATGGTTGATGCCTCGTAGAACCTTGTGAGTGTGCCTAGCAACCCTACAATAAGTAGTAGCCGGCCTTCTCCTCGACGGACCGAAACGTCCTTAAACTAACGAAGGACCGAAACGTCCTTAAACTACTACCGCAGCATTCTTAGGCTGACGAAATGAATATAAAAAAATATATAAAGAAAAAAATATATATATATAAAATATATAATAAACGGTATGTCCATAAGCAAAATGGGCACGGATGAAAACCCGAAAGGGCTCCGTGAGTAAAAACAGCAGGGCTACCGGCGGGTGTTCGTGAAAACCCGTAAGGGCGCGACCTCGTAAAAAAAAGAATAAACAAAATAAAAAAAACGGTATGTCCATAAGCAAAATGGGCACGGATGAAAACCCGAAAGGGCTCCGTGAGTAAAAACAGCAGGGCTACCGGCGGGTGTTTGTGAAAACCCGAAAGGGCGCGACCTCGTAAAAAAAAAGAATAAACAAAATAAAAAAAACGGTATGTCCATAAGCAAAATGGGCACGGATGAAAACCCGAAAGGGCGCAACCTCGTTAAAAGACACTTACAGGGTCCTTTCGACCTTGTAAGGAGAAACCACCTGCGTGAGATCCTTACGACTCACAAGGGAGCAACACACTTAGGGATCCTCACGATTCCTAAGGAGAAACTACACTTGCGAGATCCTCACGACTCGTAAGGAGAACTCTCTTATGGGACCCTCATGGCTCATAAGATTTGAAAGTCTTAAGTTACAGAGACCTGAACCTGTTCTTAAGCAACCCCCACAACCTTCGATATTGCCCTACAAGTGGCTCAGCACTGGCCCTTGTATACAATCCACGGGCTCGAATAAGCATTTCCCTAACCAAGTCCCATCCGTGACTGGGGATATGTTCGTATGGTGAACTACCCTTGTAAGTTCTCTCGATTTACAAGGAGAAAACCCTCTTGTAGGATCCTTATGACTTACAGAGGAACATACACTTAGGAATCCTCACGATTCCTAAGGAGAAAATACACCTACAAGATCCTCACGACTAGTAGGGAGAAATACCTTTGTGGGATCCTTACGGCTCATGAAGTCAAAAGCCTTAGTCGACAGGACCTTAACCCTGTTCGCTAAGCCACCTTTGTTCGACATCGACAGAGGCAGATGATGATTCGCTCCTGGCAATATCCTAGTTGTAGTGGTGCTGATGCCGAAACCGGTGTCTAATTCCAGGCTTACGGCGAAAAGCCAGCAAGCCGCACATGCATACAAAATAGTCGAAATGATGGGGCAACTTGCAATAAAAAGCAGCAAGTAAAAACGTATGCATATAAAACAGCCGAAATGAATTGGCAACTCGCAATAAAAAGCAGCGAGTAAAAATAAAATAAATAGCCAAAATGATTGGGCACCGCAGAAAATAGCCGAAATGATTGGGTAATCGTGACCTTCGCGATATAAAGGCTGAAATGATAGAGCATCGCGGAAATAAAATAATAAAAAAAATATATGAAACCTTTTGCCCTACAGTTGAGATCACATCGATCCCTGTATACAATCTAAGGGCACAAACAAAGAGGGAACCATACCTTCCCGACAGGCTCTGTCAGAAAGCGAAGCCAAATCTCGACGGTTCACCAACAGCCTAGAGACAACCGTGACATTCGTCTCGATACAGCAGACGCAGTGCTGGCAAACGAAGCGAAGATCAAATTCCTAGCTTCACGGTTTTGACGGTAACTTATATAAAACCTGAAAGACCACCACAAATCAGTTTCGACTCCAGGGAAATCAGTGTCCTTGGCAAATACCTCAATTCAGGGAAACTAGCGTCCTTGATGAGAGCCTCCTGATTCGCGTCGGCCCGCAGAGAAACCAGTGTCTCCGCAGGAATACTCCGATTCGTTTCAACCCCGAAGAAACCAGTGTCTTCGGTAAAATACTTCGACTCAGGGAAACTAGTGTCCTTGACGAGAACTTCTTGATTCGCGTCGACCCGCAGAGAAACTAGCGTCTTTGCAGGAATTCATCGATTTGTTTCAACCCCAGGGAAACCAGTGTCCTTGGCAACCTCCTCGACTCAGGGAAACCAGTGTCCTTGATGAGAGCCTCCTGATTCGCGTCGGCCCGCAGAGAAACCAGTGTCTCCGCAGGAATACTCCGATTCGTTTCAACCCCGAAGAAACCAGTGTCTTCGGCAAAACACTTTGACTCAGGGAAACCAGTGTCCTTGACGAGAACATCTTGATTCGCATCGACTCGCAGAGAAACTAGCGTCTTTGCAGGAATTCATCGATTCGTTTCAACACCAGGGAAACCAGTGTCCTTGGCAACCTCCTCGACTCAGGGAAACCAGTGTCCTTGATGAGAGCCTCCTGACTCGCATCGGCCCGCAGAGAAACCAGTGTCTCCGCAGGAATACTCCGATTCGTTTCAACCCCGAAGAAACCAGTGTCTTCGGCGAAATCCTTCGACTCAGGGAAACCAGTGTCCTTGACGAGAAAATCCTGATTCGCGTCGACCCCCAGAGAAACTAGCGTCTTTGCAGGAACACATCGACTCGTTTCAACCCCAGGGAAACCAGTGTCCTTGGCAAATGCCTCAATTCAGGGAAACTAGCGTCCTTGATGAGAGCCTCCTGATTCGCGTCGGCCCGCAGAGAAACCAGTGTCTCCGCAGGAATATTTCGATTCGTTTCAACCTCGAGGAAACCAGCGTCCTCGGAAAAATACTTCAACTCAGGAAAATTAGTGTCCTTGATGAGAACTGCTCGATTCGTCTCGACCCGTGAAGAAATTAGTGACTTCGCGAGTACTTCCCGATTCGTTTCGACTTGGAAGATAAAGCCTTAGGCAGCAGGGATTAGAAAACTTGTTTCCTAAGCACTGGGACCCTGCAAGTCAGCCTAAAAAGGTCTCTTGCATACTATCCACGGGTCTCACTCTCCAAAGTCGAATCTCGACAAGGAGGGAAACAACCGCTTATGCGTCCTCTCGACTTGTAAGAGGGAAAATTCTCTTATAAGATCCTTACGACTTGTAAGAGAAAACACTCTTAGGAATCCTCATGATTCCTAAGGAGAAAATACACCTACGAGATCCTCTCAATCCGTAGGGAGAAAAGTCTCTATGAGACCCTCACGGCTCATAGAGTTGAAAAGTCTTAGGCAGCAGATCTGAACTTGCGGCCTAAGCCATTGCTACCTCTTGAAGAAACCAAGACAGAATGCTCGCTATATCATCTATCGACCATGTTTACTAAGGCAACATGCTGATAATCAAAGAAAGAAGAAAGCGACAGAAAGAACATCCGATTTGCATTTGATCAAGCATTCGAGACACCTCTATTCATGCATGTGCAAAAGACTTAGAACGAGAAATAAGACAAGCTAAAATGAGAAATTTTCCATTCATATTGCAAAAGGTTCTTACAATTATAAAGAAATAGACAAAGACATTATCGAGATAGTTATAATGGCAAAACCTCAAATTCAGAACATGGATTGAGGAACTCATAAGTGACCTTGTCCAGAACTTTCCAAGCCTGGCGAACCATCCTAGTGTGCTTCCCTTCGTGAGCACGGGCGTCAGGATCCCTACTGATGTCCTCCACCCTCCGATAGACAGCAAGAATGGCGGACTGTTGAAAAGCCTAGTGCAAGAGATCGACAAGATTGTCTCGCCATCTCTTCGAAATTAGGTTCATCAGGTCCACTGAGTGCACCTTATCCTCCGCGACATCCAATGCCCCAAGTGGCACACCAGTACAGAATAGGGGAAGCGCTTCCCAGATGGCTCCCACGATAAGCTTCAGGAGAGAGGAACGTCGGGGAAGCAACTGACCGTTGTATGCGTCGAAGCGACTCATGATCTCGGCACACTCGGCATTAGTAAATTCTCGATTTTGGGAACGGCCGAATCGGCGGATGTCCCCGTAAGAGATGATCTCGTCGAGGTCGTACATGTGGGCGTCCATCAATCCTATAAAAGAAGATCGACAAAAATCATCAACTCTTAAGAGTTCTGCTATATGATTTAAAAGGTGCAAAGCTCCATTAATGAATCAAGAAATTATAAATGAAATCTTTCGGAGAGAAGAACTCTATTGATGGAATCCTAACAGGGTTCTCTTTAAATCTTTTTAGATCCTTTTAGAGCAAAGCTCAGCTAAGTGAAACCCTAAATGGGTTTTCTTTAGATCAGGGATCTATTGAGAGCAAGGCTCTGTCAATGAAAATTAAATTAATTTAATTAAAAATTTTACCTAAAAAGTGTTTTCTAAAGAAACTCTAATTCTTGGAGTTCTTGAAGGCAAGAGCAAGGCTCTAAAGTTTTGAAAGTAAAAATCTTAAAAGATGATGATCATCTGTGGAGGACCAAAAGTCCTATTTATAGGCATCAAATGCCCTTTCAACTTCCAAGAGTTGCCGCGGCGGTTGGAATTCTGCCACCACTGCGCTCACGTTTGGAGGGCCATGTAATCGCAACGTTGGGGGGGCATTTGTTTATCCCAATCAGAGCAAAGCTCTGTTCAAATTCCAAGGCGGGAAATGAAGCAACGCTTCTGTTTCCCCCAATCAGAGCAAAGCTCTGTTTTGGAAATTAAAATGAAAATGAAAATTAAAATAAATGAAGCAACGCTTCAGCTGACTTGCGCTCTGCGCTGCGCGGCACGTGGCAGCGCAGTTGCGCTGCGCGGCACGTGTCAGCGCAGTTGCGCTGCGCTGTGCGCTGCGCGGTACGTGTCAGCGCAGTTGTGCTAGCGCAGTTGCGCTGTGCTCTGCGCTGCATGACACGTGTCAAGCGCTGGTGCATCTGCGCCAAACAGAATTAAAATTCTAGTAAGATCTTTCTGTTCTTGTTAAAAGAAGAAGATTGTCTTCTGTAAAACAGAAGCCCTTGGATCAAAAATCCAATGGTGGGGAAAATTCTCCAAATCACTCAGAGAAAGATCTCTTTAACAAATTTAACAAATTAATGGGCACTATATAATGGCCCCTAGACCCCAATTCAAGAATCATCAACATCAAGATCAAAAACAACAACACAGAGAATAGAGAGAGCTCTGGAAAAATTGTGAAAAGAACTCAAGAAGAGAAAAAAGGTAAAAACCTTTATAAAAAAAAGAAGAATTTCTTCTGAATAGATCATTGATCTAAGAACAAGATCAATGATCTTCAATAAATAAAAAAATAATAATAACAGTGCCCTGCACTTGCAAAATCTGCACTGTTGCGCTCCTGGGTTGGCACAAGCCACCAGAGAGCGCCACGTGTCAGCTCCAAGACCACTTGCGCTGTGCGCTTTTAAGATAGAGTATTGCTCTCTGAAGTTGGCGCGACTCACCAGAGTGCGCCACGTGTCAGCAGCGCAACAGCGTAGCGCACTGGCGCGGCGCACTGCGCTGTTGCGCTTGCGCTCACCAGAGCGTGACACGTGTCACCATCACATGAGTTTGTGCCTTACGCTCCTCAATTGGCGTAGAGCGCCTGACAAGCCACATGGGGCGTTGTCAGAGTATTTAATGCAATGCATTATCAAGGGCAGAGCTCAATAAAGAAAGGTCTATCAGACTAAACAAAAGTGCTATGCACTATTAAAAGGGGCAGAGCCCAATTAAAAAAAAGAGTCTAAAACAGACCAAAATAAAATGCTTTGCATTATTTTAAAAGAGGGCAAAGCCCAAATAAAGGCCTAACAGGCCAAATGCAAATAAAATGTTGAACATTTTCAACTGGACTTAGCCCAATCATGGCCGTAAGTCCTCAAATTAAATTGAAATGAGCACAAATGTTCTCTCAAATCAATTTACACCCGGTTCAAGGGTACATCTCCGAACTCCTCTGATATTTGTCTTTGTAATCCTTCAACGTCTTCAGAGAGGTGACGGGTCCCGACAACCACATATTGATACGGACTGCGGGGTCCTTAAACTCGTGGACCGAAACGTCCTTAAACTAATATTCGTCCCAAAATGTCCTTAAACTAATGTTCGTCCCCAAATGGGAATGATGGACCACCATGTCCCTAAACTGGAAATCGACCGCAATACCATTAAACTAAACAACAGAGCCAATTGCTCTCTTGTCGGATCCAAACGATCCCGTTAAGTTGATTTGAGTCTGGAGATTAGGCTCACGTATCCTTAATGAACGTTTAAGTTGATCTTAGCCTCAATAGGGCTAACGTATCCTTAAACTAAAACCCCAAACCCAAATCTAAGTAAATACGGATTTGGACTAATCCACATCCTACGGGCGACGGCATAACTTAGTCTCCGTATACAATCCACGGGCATCCATAAACAAAACAAACACACACGACACGAAGTGAAATTCTGGAGAAGGAGAAAGTTGTTACCGTGATACGGTAGCGTAATTAACTGCAAGGGCTTGCGCCTGCAGGGAAGAGCGTCCCCACAATCAAAAACCACTCAAGCGAGGGGGAATCTGACGAAGTCTGCTACATCGGCCGCATCCGTCTAAACCTCCGATGCACGGTGCCATAAATCAACTTGGCATTTTCGGAGAAATGGACGGATAAAACCAAATAGCATCTGCCCCGAATCTCAGGCAAGACGAGCCTACGTGGTCGCGTCTCTGTATTCGGAGGGGAACATGGGCATTTGTTTTCCCCAATAAAAGAGCAAAGCTCTGTTCAAAATTAATGAGGCGGCGCCTCACATGCCCTCCATAAGAGCGCTAGCACCAGAGCCAATTTTATAGGATTAAATCCTATGGTGGCGCCGCAAGTGCTCCTCATGCGGGCGCCAGTGTGCAAAGCATAAAAGAATCTATTAAATTAAATAAGAGTTAAAACTCTCATATAGCGCCGCACGTGTTCCTCATGCGGGCGCCAATGTGCAAAGCACAAAAGAATCTATTAAATAAGAGTTAAAACTCTCAGGTGGCGTCTCACGTGCACAACACGTGAGCGTTGGCGCCGAGGTAGAATTAAATTCTACTCTCTGTTAAACAGAGCCGTTGGATCAAAAATCCAACGGAGATGATAAATCATAAAAAATGCAGAATTAAATTCTGTCGGGAGAAAACATTCCCCAAATCTTTCTAAACAATAAGAAGGATACCTTCAGTTGGATCATGGAATAAAAATTTTTTTTGGGATATATTCCCTCAATCTTTCTAAACAAGAAAAATTGCCCTCTGTAAAAACATAGAATCCTTGGATTAAAAATCCAATGGTGATTAAAAATCACCATTTCACAAAATAAAACTCTGCATATGGGAAAATATTTCCCCTATCTTGTTAAAAAAAACAAGAAAATATGTTCTGTAAAACAGAAACCCTTGGATCAAAGATCCAATGATGGGTAAAATTCCTCAAATCAGTTGGAATCTCTCAATGAGAGATTTCCTCAAAGTTAATTAACAAATTGCCTATACTATATAAAGGACCCAAGACTTCAAGTCTGATACAGAAGAACCCTCCCATAAGCTTCTAAAAAAAAGGAGACAGAAGCTTCAAAAAGAACAGAGAAACAAATTCTCAAGGAAGAAGATCTCCCTCCTCAGAACTCTAGGTAAATAAAAGAAATAGAGATCAAAACATCTCATTTACCTATTGAAGGGTTTAACCCTTTTAAAAGAACTTAGTTCTTTCTCTGGATTTGAGATCCGCGAAGTAAGTCTCCCATAAGTTGAGAATTTAATTCTCATCGGGAAGAACTTGTTCTTGAGAATCAAAGATTCAGAAAAGAACCGGAAATTGTGTTCCTCAAAAAACAAAAGCATACAAGAGAAACCTAGTTCTTATAAAAGAACTTAGTTCTTAAAAATGAAGCTTGATCCTAGATCTTCAAAACAAAGATCCTGGTGATCATTAATGGGAAAAAATGCCATCAACAGAGGAGAAAAGAATTCAGCGTCCTACGTACTTCCCACGTGGGCACCTCTAAAAGCGCCTAGCTCCTCACGTGCTCCTCATGTGAGCGCCACAAAAGAGAAGAGTGCTTAACACCCATTGGGCAGCGCCCGGCGTCCAGCGCCGCATGTGAAAATCACGAGTGCGCCATAAAATGCTCAGCACTCCATAAAAAAAAAAGAGCCAAACGGCTTAGTGTTCAACACTCATTGGGCAGCGCCTCACGCGCTCCCCACGTGGACGCCATAAAAAGCGCCTAACACTCCATATAAAGACCAAATGAGTAAAGTGTTCAACACTTATTGGGCAATGCCCATGACTGAAAGCTCCACATGAATATATGTGGGCATCAGAACTCATATAAGTACTCAACACTTTTGCATAAAAAAGAGGGACTAAATAAACAGAGCCCAAACAAGAGCTTAGCACTTTTTCAAAAAAAAGGGAGACTAAGCAGACTAAAACCTAAATTGGCTAAGTTGCTAAAGTCTTGCAACTATGTCCAAATACTCTGTTACTGGGTCTTAAATAAAGAAGATCCTAAAATGTTATTAAGTGGATCTTAGTCTTAAATTTTACTAACATATCCTTAACAAAGATATAAATCGAGCCCATATGCTCTTGATTTCCAAGGTCTCAAATATGACCAAAAATTCTTGGGTCCACCACAACCCTTTTCCCTCAAATGCGGGATTTGCTTTAAGAGTACATCTCTTCACACCTCCAATACATGTCGTTATAATTCTTCAATGTTTTCAGAGAGGTGGCGGGTCCCGACAATCAATAATTTCTTCATGCACTTTCAAATTGACGTGCATGCCTCAAATCAGAGCGTGCCCCAAATTGTGCACATTCCATATCAACATCGTTCACTCCGCCACGTAACAAATACACGTGCGCGCGAGTTGAATAATGGACCGAAATGTCCTTAAACTAACATTCGTCCCCAAAATGGGAATGTTCGACCAAAATGTCTTTAACCTAATATTCGCCCCAAATACGGCGATAATGGACCGAAATCTCCTTAAACTAATATCCGCCCCCAAATACGACGACAAAGGACCGAAACGTCCTTAAACTAACATTTCGCCTCAAACAGGGGGATAATGGACCGCGACGTCCTTAAACTAAAATAATCGAGCCCGAACGCTCATACATTTTAAGTCGATCTTAATCTCAAATCAGATTAACGATCCTTAAATCAACCCAAACCCAAATCTAAAAATATACGGATTTGGACTAATCCACGCCCTACGGGCGACGGCATAAATTAGTCTCCGTATACAATCCACGGGCAACCAAAACCAAAACAAAACACAGGACACGAAATGAACTTCTGGAGCAGGAGAAAGTAGTTATCGCGATGCGGTAACGTAATTAACTGCAGGAGCTTGAGTCTGGAGGGAAGAGTGTCCCCACAATCAAAAACCCCTCGCAAACGAGGGGGAATTTGACGAAGTTCGCTACAACGGCCGCATCCATCCAAACCTCCGATATACTGTGCTATAAATCAACTTGGCATTTTCGGAGAGGTGGTCGGATAAGCCCGAATATCATCTGCCCCCAGGATTTAGGCCAGACGTCTCAACGTCATGGTTCGTCTTTCCGGCGGTAAATAAATACCTTTCTGAAATGACGGAGGGCTCCGGCTGGTTTTTGGCGAAAACCGTAAACATAATGAACTTGATATAGTCGAAGGAACCATGATAGCTTTTAAAAGGAGTGGTTGAGGCTCCGTATTTAAAAGTTGTTTTTCAAGAAAACCGAGTGGTATTGAAATTGTTCCAACAATTTCATATTTTAGGTTTATTTCCTTTGCATTAATCATTATTAATGTAGTCCCATCATTTAACCCTATCATTGCAGAAAGAAACGAAAATAGAACATACGCTTATGCCATCCGCATTCGCCACGGGGCCCCGTAATGCACCGTTAGGTTACTTAATTAACAGCAGAGTGGGGCTGGACTAGCACGGGTGCAAAATATAAGCAACGTTTATTATATACAATATATATATATATATCCATTCGTCTCACGCAATAATAGGCATTCCAGATCACAAATCACAGCAACACAGATGAATATATTGGATATACTAGGATATCCGTGTTTTGTTCAGTCTAGAACGAAAAACGGATTCCACGGTCGTAATGAATAACTAAACCCCACCCTAGCCCCCTACGGGTGCGGCAAACTACCTGCCAAATTCCCGAAGTGAAGCAACCTTTCTCAATGAAATGAGTAGGCCACTCGGCACTTCAAGAACCCGGTAGTTTGTGCATCCCACCTTGGGTCTATCCTAGGTGCAAGAGACAGTAAATGAAATAATACAATGGTGGCTACAACCTCAACTCGGATGTGCCCCGCAAAATAATATTACATCAATATACAAAATTTCATGAATGAAAGAAAATAAAACACTCTTCTCGCATCCCCCCAGCTATTCATTCACGACGATCCAATACTCCATATTCACAAACCATCATCAAAACACAGAAATGTGCAACTCCCACTAATCGACATATTGCAATTAGCAGATGTTTAACAACACATTTATACAAACACAGGAAACCCGATTAGCCAAGAACTTAGAATTTCGATTGATTATCACAATTCATGTTTACCCCATGCACAAACCAGTACACAAAATAATCTGGGTAAATACCTATTATTCCAAAAATCATATCTCCAATTATAAGAACCATAGAAAAAAGTTAGAGCTCACTGGCCCTAAATATGCGGTGGAACCATGGCTAAACCACCAAGATGGCCGCGGTTCCGTGGTCATCGTGAGAGTAGGGCTGGTAATCAAACGAGCTAGCTCGTGTTTGGCTCGCTAAGAGCTCGTTCAAGCTCGGCTCATTTATTAATGAACCGAACATGAGCTAAAACCTTAGCTTGTTTATTTAACGAGCCAGACATGAGCCGGCCCTGGCCCGTTCGGTACCCAGCTCGAGTTCGGTAACAGCTCGAGTATATCTGTATATGCCCAAATACAATTGCATCCATAATCCATTATCCCAAAATCCATAATATAAGTCTAGTGAGTAGTGATCAATAAGTAACTTAATAGTTAAGAGCTACCCATTAGACCCATTACCCATTAACATATAATTAAGCTTATATAAAAAAGAAATTGAAAAACCCTAGAGTTCGGACTCCAGAGACTTCTCTTTTCCCCTTCGTCCCTTTTCGCTCTACGCGGCCGCGGCGCCTCTCATGGCCTCATCCCCTTCGCCCTCCTGATTGAGACTTCAAGAGTGAGTGATTTCGCTCTGAAAACCCAAAAAAGGTTCGCTTTCTCACTTCTTACTGACAGATCCAGGGTTTCCTTTCCTCCATTTCCTATTTTGTAGCAAGCTATCGGCGATCCTAGGGGTTTTAGGGTTTCGATCGTTCATCATTGTTGATGTGTGTTCTTGTAGTGGATTGAGAAAATATTTTGCAGGTTATTCGTAGGGTTTCGATCGTTCATCATAATTTCTTTTGTTTGCTTATGCCCTAACTGATCTTGAATCAAAATTATTACGAAGGAAAATCGATCATAATTTGAGTTGGTCTCTCTCTGGTTTGGATTAACATGTTGTTTATGTGTATATCAAGCTATGGTTTTTTCTCAGTTTTGTAGCCCCAAAAAATTTTGGGGTAAAGATGTTTGTTTGATTTAATATGTAGTGGGAATTTGGATGCTTAATACTGTTGACTACACTATTAGTAGAATGTACATAATTTCGTAGATATTAGCTATTGATTTTTGTTTTAAATTTTCATACTGTAGACGTCGAAATTGATTGAAACTATACTCAGGTTGGTTTGTTTGTTATGCGGCAAAGTTCATTACGTCGTCCAACCATCTTTCGAAGATCTTCGCTTCCCTTTAGCCTCTAAGTTCCATCTTTGGAAGCCATCGAAGCCATTTAAGGTATTAACTCTTTAAAACCCTGAAATTCATTGGGAATTTGATAAAATTTATATAAGTATTGTTTTCATTGATAAATTAGAGTAATATTTTATTGAGAACAATTGGTTGAGTTCTCTAGAACTGTTTGAGTTAATTTTGAATTTGAAAGTCTGTCAAATGATTGTTGCCTTTGAGATAATAACTCAAATTTGTTATAATATTAGAAACATGTTTAAATTTCACTCTAATATTTGTTTAATATTTTTTACATTTTTAGATGTCCATGTCTCATGCTCCTTCACAAGAACAAAGTAATACTATGAGTGAGCAAGAAAATGTTCAGATAGTTAGTCAGAATGATGAAAACGGTGAAAATGAAGAAACCGGCGAACTGATGAAGTAGTTGGAAAAAGAAGTAGAAAGAAAACATCTTCGGTTTGGTCTGCATTTACACAAGAGAAAATTACTATCAAAGGGGTAGAGGTTCCAAAGTATAAATGTATTGGCTGCAACAAATTATACTCAATTCCAAAGGATGGCATAACGTCTCACTTATTAAGGCATAAAAAGGAATGTTTAGGGAAAAACCCAAAAGATAAAAATCAAAGTACATTGTCTTTCAATATTAGTGATGATCCTAAACAAGCAATCGAGATGCTTTCTTTATCTTTAGGAAAATATGATCATTTCAAGGTTAAAGAGGTCTTGGCGAAAATGATTATAGTGCATGAGTATCCTTTTAATATAGTAGAGCACTTTTGGTTTAATGTATACTCAAGAGTTCTTAATCCCAACTATGAAAGAATTTCAAGACCCACAATTAAGAATGAATGCATGAAAGTTTATGAAAATGAAAAGAGTAAATTAAAGAAGCTATTGAATAGTGTTGATCGTGTTAGTATTACATCGGATACTTGGACCTCTAACCAAACTATTGGCTACATGTGTTTAACAATTCATTATGTTGATTCGGATTGGAAATTACAGAAGAGAATTACTAATTTTTTTGAGTTAGAACCTCCACACACTGGAATAGTAATTTCAGATGCTATAATTGATTGTTTGCTTGAGTGGCGAATTCAAACCAAGATATCATGTGTCACACTTGATAATGCGAGTAGTAATAATCTTGCTGCTAGAACTGTAAAGGAAATATTGAGAGGAAGGGGTCATCTTTTTTTCAAAGGCATTATATTTCATGTGAAATGTTGTGCACATATTCTTAACATCATGGTACAAGATAGGCTCAATGAAATAAAAGATTGCATAAAGAATGTAAGGGAAAGTGTTTTGTATATCAAGAAGACTCCTGCACGTTTGAAAGAATTTGGCAAAATTGCAAAACAATTGAATGCTAATGTTTCTAATTCCCCGAACTCCAATAAAGGCTTATGTAATAATGTTCCTACTCGTTGGAATTCCACTTATTTGATATTAGAATCGGCACTTATTTATAAATCTGTTTTCCAACAATATCAATTAAGAGATCATAACTACATGTGGCTGCCCTCCGAAGAAGATTGGGAAAAAGTGGAAAAACTGAAGCCTTTTTTGGTAGTCTTTTATGAAACTACTCATATTTTTTCTACTACTTCTTCTCCTACAGCTAATCAGTTTCTTCCTGAAGTTTGGAAAGTGAAAGAAGTTTTTTTTCCAAATTCAAAATCAGATGATGTTTATATTAGAAAGATGGCAGAAGCGATGAGTAGAAAATTTGAGAAATATTGGGGTGAATGTAACTTGTTGATGTCGATTGCAGCTCTATTAGACCCAAGGTTTAAGATGAAGTTAGTAGATTATTGTTTTCCAAAAATTTAGGAATCTTGGGAAGTAGATGATAACATAACAATGGTTCGTGCGGCTTTGTATGATATTTATCAAATATACGTAGACGAGGAAGCCTCATCTAGGTGTGAAGAAGAATATGTAGCGAGACAAGCTACTTCTGTAGGATCATCGAAAGGTAAGACAAGAGGAAGGTGTGAATTTGAAGATTATTTGCGGAGCCCATTTAGTGTGCAACCTTTAAAGTCGTAATTGGACATGTATTTGGAGGAGTCAAATGTCATTTGTAATGACATTGAGGATAAAGATTTTGATGCATTGAAATGGTGGAAAATAAACAACCTAAAGTTTAGGATTCTCTCAAAGATGGCACGAGGCATTTTGTCTATCCCTATATCAATAGTAATTTCGGAGTCAGCCTTTAGCGTAGGTGGGAGAGTTCTTGATGATTATCGAAGTAGTTTGTTTACAGAGACAGTGGATGTGTTAGTTTGCGCAGCTAATTGGCTTAGGGATAATCAACATATCATCAAAAGTCCAATTGTAAGTCATTTACTTGTTTGCAAATTAGTTTCGCTATACATTTTTTTATGTCTAGATATAGTAAGCCAATTAACTTTCTTTTTATCTTCTATTGCAGCTTGAAGACCGTGAGGAGGAGCGTCTTCACGTTGATATTCCAAGCGAGGAGTCTGCAACTTAATTGAATAACTGCATTAGGTAAAAATTCTGCAATTTAGTTGATAACTACAGGCTGCAATAGTTAATAATTTCTACAATGCTGCAACTAATTGTTCCATTTTTTCAGGTTACCTTGTTGTATTGAACTGCATCCTCTAGTTAGAAATAGCTACACAACTGTATGTATCTTTCTCCTTTACATTTTAATCATTTCAGGAAAAACTATAGCCTAAGCTCATTTACTTAAGTTTTTCCCATCATTCACTACAAAACAAGGAAATCGATGTCTTGAGTCACACACTGTGCCTCACTTTATTTGTGAACCACAGCTGTCTATTTTGAATGTTTTGTGATTTTCCTAATATGACCACCACTAAGTAAAAGGTTCCAACTTCCAAGTAAAATGATTGGGGCTGCATAATGCCAAGACAGTGTATGGGGGTTCTGTCAGCCAGTTAGCTAGAGAAAGTAATTAGAGCAGCACAAGCAATTGGTCTTCTTAAGCTCAATTAATATTAGATAATTATCCTCTTCATCTCCTTGTACTCTTTCAACATGGATGATGTTCTAGAGTTCAGCTTCAGAATATCAGAGGTCAGCACCTTTGCAATAATTCTATTTAGTAACTACATAATAAGAAGTGTGAACCAAAACTATAAATGAGATGGCCGTGAAGGGAAAGAGCAATGGTTGAATGGTTTGTTTCTGATTCATTATTATGTGATGATGTAGTTTATAATGCTTTGTCTTCATTGTTAATATAATAATTA
The DNA here is from genome assembly GCA_030015575.1 of Agapanthus africanus. Lineage (NCBI taxonomy): Eukaryota > Viridiplantae > Streptophyta > Magnoliopsida > Asparagales > Amaryllidaceae > Agapanthus > Agapanthus africanus. The sequence continues at coordinate 315,033,022 of JASDDO010000019.1, forward strand.
GGTTTCCACATTATTCTTCATTTATGTAACTTGTATGTACTATAACACGATGTCATGATCACTATCCATCTTTATTTACTGTGTTTCGACCCTTTTCGTGTTTAAACATTCTTGTCTAAAATATTCCTGTTGTTTTCTATTGTTTTATTAAATTAATGCTTCCTGCTGCATCGTTTCAATGTTTTTCTACAATTGTTGTTTATTATCTTAACTCGTACGCCGTATCCATAACTTTATCATGCTTTATTAAGGGTCTCTAAGTCAACTTTGTTTCTACTTCAAACTAATTCTTCCCATTACATGATTGAGACATTTGCACCATTTGCTTTGTCCCAAGCGCCCTACGTGTAGATTTCGATCAATTCTTATCAAGTTCTCACTTGCTTGAGTCGAATATTCATAAAACATACCCAAATTCTCTTTATAGTTTAATTTGTCTTTCCATTTACTTTTGATACTGAAATTTGTAGCTGCTTTCGAAAACTCTAGAGCATAATTAATATGGTATCAATATAACTGATGCCACGAATCAGAATAATTATTTGATTTTGTACTCTTATAGTAGTTTCATACCAATCACTTGTTCAAGGGATAGAAAGCCTTGTATTAAATTCTCAATTATATTCCATCCACTCTTGGCATTTGTGTTATTGATTGTTGCATCATGTTATTAACAAGGCATTTAGTTAATCAAACGGGACACAAGCACAACACGACATGGGGTGACATGGCAATTTCTTAGAATGTAGGACAAGAGGATACGGATACGCGAATATAGAATATTATGAAATAATGATAGTAAGAATAAACATAATTATACTAATAAACGGAGTTTGTACATAAATATATGCATATATAGATATATGCATAGTGCACACACATGAAAATAGTCACAATCATATTCCTAATAATCAGAAGAAATACTGAAAACTGACCTTTTATACATCATTTGTACAAATAATGGTCTTAATTTTTCAACTTCGTTTATAAAGTGACTTAATATATCTCCATTCTCTTACTAAAAATAAAGCACTTAATATATCTGATAATGCTTACAATGAAAGTATCATAAAATGATGCAAAGATGTGGCGACACCAAATACATCTCTCTTTCTCTTACAGCAGGCCCAAGGGTGACATTTTCTTCCTTAGGCTCCTTGGTCTTCTTTCTTGACTATAACCAGCAATTACAAAAAAACATAATTTAGAATGCGGAAAAATTAAACATGCTTTAGTAGAAACGGTTAAGATAAAAATTAGAGAAAACATAAACGAAAAGAACTTTTGAAATAGAAGCTTGCATGGAAGTATACAAATTTTTTGTAAACAGCTTATAGCTTGCATGAAAAATATATTTCTTAACTAGATAGCCGCTTTATATTTTACCCGTTGATACATGTTTATATTAGTGTCACTAAAATGGTCACAGTAATTCTTGATATGTTAGGTTAATAATAACAAATGTCAAATTAAAAAGGTCTTAGTACTTCTTGATAGGTTAGCTTAATAAATTCAACTGTCATGGAATTTAAACTGAACCTTTCCTGAGAAATTCTTCTAACAAGTTCTCTGCTATTCGCTTCCTACATTAAAGCATGTATATTGCATAAAAATGTTTTTCTTTGCAGAATGAGGTTTAGATATCAAGACTAGCCCCTTTCAGTTATGATAATACAGTCTTCCACTACATAAATATAGTCATATGCGGCAATCAACAAATACGACAAACTAAACAAGGAAAAATTTCTTGTCTTAATTTGTTTATGGTGGGTTTTCTTATGTAGGGTTTTGCTGCAGAAGATGTTCGAAGTCGTGGTGGAGTTATGTTTTCAATTGGGATTTTGAATTGCTGCATTTTGTGTGCTCGACTACTTGAAGAACGTGTTCTCTAATTTCTATTTAAGTTGAAATGTGTTTAAACTTTCTTTTGAGAGAATTGAAATCTGTGTTTGATTCTCAAATTAGATAGTTGAAGTTTGTATTAAGTTTAAGCTTGTGTTGAAGTTTGTATTATGAATTATGACAATTTTAGTTTGCACTAAGTTTTAAGGTTTTCGTTGAAATCTCTGTGAGTATGTGACTTTTATAAATTATTGTTAATTATGTTTTTTTTCTTGAAAGATACTATTAATATGAGTAAATGAGCTTAAAACGAGCCGATCTCACAAACGAGCTTTAAACGAGTTCAATTAAGCTCGGCTCGTGAACTCGGCTCGTTTAGTTAATGGGCCACAAATGAACCGAACACGAGCTGTGCATGTTTAATCGAACTGGACTTGAGCTGAGTATTTCTAGCTCGATTCGGATTCGAGCCGGACTTGGGCCGACAAAAAGAACCCTGAGCCGAACTCGAGCTGAGCTTGGCTCGCTCAGGCTCGGCTCGTTTACACCCCTACTTGAGAGTGAATGAGCTCGAATTTTTTGTATGTTCTTAGAATTGACTCCTTGTAATTTTAAGGCCACTGAAATAATTTTTTGAACACTTTTAAAAATCGACATCAAGCTTAGTGATGCAAATGTTATTTTCGGTATATTTCGCAGATCGAAGTTCTAAACACTTGCTAATAAGCTAGTTAAGGTTTGAGTAGGCTCTGATACTATGTAAGTCGAAGTCGCACACCCTACAAAGTTTGCGGGGAGACGGAATTAACAAACAACGATTTTTATAGCAAGCAATATCGACCTAAAACCCGGATCATATGGGAAACCTTAACTAGCATATCTAAAGAAGGTTCTAATCTACTATGAACTGATTTATACCTTCGTGTCCAAGTCCTACGGGTCTTCTTATCCTCTTCTTATGCATCTCGAGTGTACGGATCGAGCTTGGTAATCATCCTCCTTGTGTCAAAAAAGATCCACCCGAGAGTTTGTAGTTCAAGCTCTAACCTCTAAAATGAGGTAACTAAAGTACCTAGTTTGCTAATCTAGGTAGCTTAGTGGATGTAGAGAATGATTATGGATTAATTTGTCTCGACCTTAGGTTTCTCAACTCGTCAGAGTGTTTAGGGTTTGAGGAAGAAGAGAGCAAAAGAGGAGAGAGTGTTCAAGTGATAATGATGTGAAGAATGGCTAAGTCTTGATGACTATGAAGCATATCATTTTCCAATAATAATAACATAAAACAACCATGCTTCAATAGTCATCCAAATGAGAGTCAGTCACCAAAGTAGCCATGCTTCATTAATGATCAATAACACATCATACCTCCACCTCATTAACCATTTAAATAAATGGATTAAAGCACAAATGAGGTGTCTTCTTCAAGAAGCACTCTTATGAAATTACAAGAATACCCCTCACCGTATATACATACTCGTATTCGTACAACGAATACCAAGAGACGAAAATAATCCAATATTATAATACTAGAATGCGGCTTAATCCTAAGACTGCTAGTATTATCCGTCCGATCAAAAATACGTGTAGCTTGTACACATATATGATCGAAACCCTGGACGTAAAACTATACAGCCTCTACGTTGTTTCGCCTGAACCAGGGAAACCCTCTGTGTGGGGCTCTAAAGACTCGACAGTACGCTGGCAGTGGGTTTAACCACAAGCATGTCAGTGACACTAGTTGTACGTAACGGCTACCCAAGTATCTGTTGAAAAGAAGGCCGACGAGCAAACCCGTCCGAACTCCCACTTAGCCAGTCCGTGACAATCTCCGTGCAGTCCAGTCTATTCGTCTGAAAGTATCGCATGCAAGGTCTAGGGGGTGGAAAACGTCAGACCCCTGATTGAAATGATTTAGCGTGCTTGCGCTTTCTAAAAGATAGATGAAAAATATTTGTAACCGCAATCAAGAACGGCGTCGCTTTGCAGCTAGCCGGTGAGTACGGGTCGGTCCACAGGGATTTTGTGATTTCCTAATCGCGCTAACGAGTTAATTCCGAAGGGTGTTCGAATTGATTATTACTAAAAACTAATTATTCTACCTAGGGCAATTAATTGAAAGTTATAATTAGGGCAGATAAATAAAATCTATACTAGAGAAAGAAAATAAATTTAATCTAGGGTATGAATTGAAATTATCTAGGGCAAGAAAATAAACAAATCTACTTACTTTACAGATGGATCTCTCCAAACATTTACGCAGGGTTGTCAGATCTGAATAGATGCATTGAAGAGAGGCACCGATGCTCTCCATAAAAAATTCTGGAATTTATTATTAAAAGGAGGCATAAAGAATTACAATCTGTAGAGTTTCTATTTATAGAGAATAGGAAACCCTAGGGTTACATTTGATCCGCATGTTTATAATTACAAAAATAGCCCTAGAAAGACCGGTCAAAGACATAAAGAATTATAGTAAAAAATTTATTCCATACAGGCTCCATACTATCGCGGAACCGCGGCCTGGGTAGGCTTTGGGCCGCGGTTCCGCGGCCCAATAGTGAGATCACTGCTTGAGTTTTCTTCATATGGCTCTGGGCTTTTTGGGCTTCTTGTTTCTTTGGTAATTTTCTCAAATAGGCTTCCAGGTTTCTTCCAGATATTCCAGTGAATATTTGTATTAGACTTTTAACCGTTCACTGACATCTTAGACTTTGCGCTGCCTTGTACTTTGTGAACTTTATCTTTCATGTCGGCTTGATCAAGATCCTTCTATTTGTTGGTCAAAAGTCCCTTTTTACATCGTCTTTTGTCTTTTTCACTGTTTTCTGTCCAAGAACCTGTAACCTGTAACATGTAGCAGACATGCATCAAAAGCACCCGTTTATTTATAAAAAGAATAAGAATGGGGAATATAATAATACAATATTATGGTGTGAACAAATACCCCCAAACTTATCTTTTGCTCGTCCTCGAGCAAACTTATTTGTTTATTCACTAAAATCCTAACCACACTTTCACAGGGAAACGCGATTGCACTGAGCACGTGCAACAAGTCGTTAAACCTCTAGGTGTCCCTAGTAGGAGGAGTGTTGTCTCCTGAGGGTTTTCAGCGGATTACACCCACAAAATCCTATCAACTCGGCCCATTGACTTTTGTTTTCCAATTAGGTTTTCTAACAAGGAATTCTATTACCTTTTGACTCGCAAATTATCCACCCATATTCTTCACACTTCCTCATTATTTAACTTAAGATTATATATGTTATGTAGACCTACTTAGCTTTCGGCATTTCTTAAATTTTCCTTCTAGGGTTCCATCTCCACTTAGGAATTTCTATCAACTCTACTAAAGATACAAGTTCTAATCTTCATTCCTCTCTCTTATCTAAATTCCAATCACATATCCCCACGTGTGTGTATAAGTCACCCCTACACTTGGAAATTCAAATCAAGAAATCATACTCTCGTCCGTTGTCCAAAGCACTTCTTAATTGGTGAATTTTTAAATGAAATTTGCTTACATATCCTTCATGCGACTGTTAATACTTCTTGAGGTACCAACAACCGATTACAAGATACGTTAGCACTTTAAAGCGTACTTCCTAGTTTTGCAACACCCAAGGCTTTAGCAGTGACTCCCAAACCAGTTGGTCTAAGGCACTAGGTGATGAAGCACCCTCGCTAAATATTTTTCTATTTTTTACAGCCTTAAGTAATCACAAAAACCAGTGTCCATTTTTTTTTTCTTTATTCACTTTTTTCCTTTTATTTTCTTCGTACTAAGGACTTTAGACAAGAGCATTTCAAGGTCTCTTCTACTATTCCAAGTTTCAAGGTGCGTGATTGTGCAACTTGTAGGGTATATATTTTCAGAATCTAGACTTAAGCTAGGAACTATTTTTCAAACTTATACTCTAATAAGAACATCAATACTTTTCCTTAGTTTCGACTTAGCCCAAGAAGTGAACTCAAAATTTGCCTATTTCTAAATAAACTACAAAACATATACTTTCTACCGCTAAACTTTAAGGAAGGTTATTTTTAGGGTTTTTAATTTACTAAATCTAAGATCTAGTTGTTCGTAGCCAGTTAACCTATTCGTCAAACTCAAGTCAATTAGCCAAAATTGAATACAAATATTTTTATAATTTTTGAAAATTTTTAATTTTTTATGGGTTTTCAAATAAGTATGCAAATGCAAAAATATGTACAAATGAATGCGAAGGAAGAAGACGTACCGAGCATACCCCCAAACTTGAACTTGACAGTGTCCTCACTGTCTTGCTAAACCAAGAGGGTCAAAATACCGATACTCCCCTGTTTATTTATTTATAAATTTTTTTTTTAATATATTTTTAATGTTTTGAAATTTTTTTAAATATTTTTATAGAAAAGAAAACAAAAAATATATACATATATACAAAGATTCCCCCAAACTTAAGCTTGGCCTTGCACAAGCCAAAAGTTAGCACCAACCATTCAAAAATCTTATCGTGGAAATGGTATAGTTAGTGCAAGAAAATGAGAAGCACGCGAGACCCTGTGGAAAGAAGAATGGTAGAATATGGTCTCGGTGGGGGAGAAGAATGGCGAAAAGAAAAAGGAAGTGGAGTACGATCTTGAGGGTGTAAATTGAGTGAATAAATTAGCGCAATATGTGATGACCGATATGTTATAAGCGATTGCGCTAACCTATCAACCCGTCGGGAAATGGGGCCAAATCCCTCAAGATTCGCAAGAAAACATGAGTACGCCGAACTTGGTATAGGAGATGAAAGCGTAACGGTGATTTGTTCGGTCGGAACAATAGGAAAGACGAAAGGGAGTGAATTAGGGATGGTATCTTTCTCACCGTAGTAAACTGTTTCGAACTTGAAAGATTCCATTAATGGTTCGAAACTACTATAATCAACCGAGTCTGATGGCTCATCTGAAAATGTAAAGGACTCAAAATCGGGCGGTGAGTCATCAACATCGTCCGAAAAAGTGAAACACTCGTAGGTGTTATCGTCTGTGAGACTTGTGTCAGATTCAAAGGAAAAGGTTTCAAGCTTACAGTCTTCAAGCGGGGTCGGAATGATGGGAAGGAGGGAGGGTGATATAGCAGTCAAAGGTTCAGGAGGATGAATTGAAAAATCAGACACATCAAACAAAAATGATTCAACCTCAATATTATCCTCAAGACTCTCCTCAATACTATCCTCAATATTCAACTCATCCATGCCATTATCATCAAAATCTAGACGCATATGAGATTCGGGAGAAACATTTAATAACTCAGGATGATGATTTGAACATAAAATTTCAAGCAAATCGACAGGTTCATCATCCGAAATATTCCCGGCGTCTATATCCTCAATCAAGTGAAAGTCAATTTCTTTAGACACCTCATCAGCATGGATATGTATCGATTTAGGTTCTAGAGTGGAGGTGTAAAGATCGAAAGAATTAGGTACGGTTTCACTCGAAAGGGGCTCCTCACAATTTGGCAAATCAAACACTACAAAATCGCACAACTCGTTTTTATTTTGAACTTGTGAATCATTTAGGACATTCGATGGAAAACTGGAGTTGTGTGCTTCAATTGGGTAAGGGTAGGTTTGATTTGGAAATCCTCTCTCATTCTCACTCTGTCCAACTGCCGTCTCATACATTGAAAAATTTGGAGCTAGCGGGACACTAGCTACCGGTTCGGTAGGTTGCATAAGGGCGGCTAAAGACGCTTCCACATTCCTAGTCATTTTATTCGTTGCTGCAATGTACGCTTCCAACGACTCTTCCAAACTAGACTTAGGTGGTGAGGGGGTTTCAGTAAAAGATTCAAAATTGGTTGGATATGTGAAACTCCCTAATGGCTGTGTCGAAACAGTGTCTAGTGAAGGTGGGAAAGTCGGGTAGGACTGGTAGGAAGTGGGTGGTAAGACAGGGGTAGGGTCAACATATGAATAAGAAGGTGAATAATCGTGCGGATCCCTAAAACTAGATGAGTGGAGAGGGGTGAAAGATCGACTGCGAGATTGAGCAATATGCTCAGCAATGGACATAGGCCTAGGAGTGACAGAAGGACTTGAAGAAGTGGTATCAACATATGTAGGTTGTAAAGGTTGACTCGGTTGACACAAAGTGGGTTGAAAAGTCAAACTATTTCTCATAGACGCCTCTATTTGATCTTTCAACGAAATTTTTGGCAAGGAAGGATCGTTTTTAAATTGACCGAACAAATTAACGTACGACGCAAAATTAGGTTTGGGATACCAAAGTTCGGCTAATGATTTATTGTGTGGAGTACCCATGTTAGAAGAAAGGGGGAAAGAAGGAAAGTTTATTGTGGTGCAAGGATTTATTTGGGGCTAAAAAATTTTGCAAGTTCTATAAAATATTTGTCCTTTTTATTTTCATTTTTCATTGATTTTTTCTTTCTCTTTATTTGGAAAAATTTTGTTGCAAAAAGATTTTAGAGAAAAGATATGCAACAGCAAAATATTTTATAGAAAAGATATGCAACAGCAAAATATTACTTGCAATCTATTTTATTTCAAGCGGGGCCCAAAAATCCTGCACAAGACTGTTATATGGAAGGGAATATATTTTTGAGCGCAAAGAAATCTTGCAGGCAAATTTACAGAAGATATATCAAGATTTGCAGAGGAGGAGAGAGAGAAAACTCACAGAAATTTGCAGTGGCGGAACAGTTTTTTTTTTTTTTATCGCACTTCTGCCCCATTTTTTTTAGCCCTGATTCGACCAGACCGCGGCGGTTCCGCGGCCAAAAGGGGGCTGGCGCGGCAGTTCCGCCGCGCTTTGGTCGGTTCGGCTTTTTTTTTTTTGTGGACCAGATCACCGCAGTTAACTTGTAGACTCGGTCCTCCAAATTTCTTCTGTTTCTCGGTTGTTGTGATCTTCTGTTGTTCCAATCTGTTTTTTCCTGTTTTGATCTCTGTAGATTTCCAGATCCGATTTTCGTATATCCTGCAAAATTCAAACAACAAAGTATCCCTTCCAAAAATAACAGATGATATATTTATATATTTTTTGTGATTTTTCAGATTTTTCTGATTTTTTTTAATTTTGATTAACCCGAAATCGCGAAAAGAAAATTCTACGCCATCCCCGGCAACGGCGCCATTTGATTGAAATGATTTAGCGTGCTTGCGCTTTCTAAAAGATAGATGAAAAATATTTGTAACCGCAATCAAGAACGGCGTCGCTTTGCAGCTAGCCGATGAGTACGGGTCGGTCCATATGGATTTTGTGATTTCCTAATCGCGCTAACGAGTTAATTCCGAAGGGTGTTCGGATTGATTATTACTAAAAACCTAATTATTCTACCTAGGGCAATTAATTGAAAGTTATAACTAGGGCAGATAAATAAAATCTATACTAGAGAAAGAAAATAAATTTAATCTAGGGCATGAATTGAAATTATTTAGGGCAAGAAAATAAACAAATCTACTTACTTTACAGATGGATCTCTCCAAACATTTATGCAGGGTTGTCAGATCTGAATAGATGCATTGAAGAGAGGCACCGATGCTCTCCATAAAAAATTCTGGAATTTATTATTAAAAGGAGGCATAAAGAATTACAATCTGTAGAGTTCTCCATATGTGGCTGATATTGGCTGTTTAAGAGCCCGTTCTTCTGCCAGCGTTAAAGGAACTACGGGTAATATAGCAGAAGCCAGGTCAATATCACGGAACTCAACAGGGGGGAAGCCTCCCTTCTTGGGGTGCACGTTTTCGGTTTCATCCTGTGATCGCTACAAGGCTTCGGCCAGCTCAGCGACCTCCTCGGAAGATGTATCAGGAAAGAGAAGACCATCGTCCGGTTCATGCGCAGTCATAGGCTCATCATGAGTGAGAGGTTCAGACTCGAGCAAAGTATCGAGTAAACGGGTGGCCGATTTCTTTCTCATTTTAGGGCCCGAGCTAGTACTGGTAAAAGGACGCTTCCTCCCTTTCGGCACTTTTGCACGACGCTGCCCAATCTCGTCTTTGGGATCTGACTTTGATGACGCCGCTGCTTATGCCTTATCAAGAGTCTTTGCAACGGTTCCAGTGCGAACTGGCATACCAGCAGTACGGGGGACTGACTCTGTTCAAGCGGCTTTTAAAATAAGTACTGAATCGCTATCTCTTAGAGGAGGGTGAATGACCGACCGTGGTCGCAACGGAGCATTGATGGCTTGGGCAGGAGCAGAGGCCTTACACCCGAAAAGTACCCATCTCTCCTCTGTGATAATAGGACTAATCCGGTGATGATACCAGCCCTTGAAGGGTCCCACGGTACTTGGAATGTAGTCGGGCTCGGGGATCATGAAGAGGAAACCGGTATTTAGCCTCATGAAATGATGAATAGCATCACAGGTAGTCTCCAACGAGGGAGTAGGCTCAACTAAAAAAAGCTTCAAAGGGGATGCCCTGGTTATAACCCAATTGTTGGGCGAAGCGATGCGGATTATACCGCATGAAGAGAACAGCATCATTTAATCGGAACATTAAGTATGCCGGCCTGATTGAATACTGATGCATTATATCCTTGTGTTTCAAAACCGGCGCCCCATTCTTCAACAAATCAAATAACTGCTGAATAGGCCCTACTGGCGTAGAAAGGACCCGATCGTTGAAAACCATGCCACCTTCGTTAGAATATGGATTAAGTAACATGCGCAAAGCACCTAACTGAGTCGGATCAGGAACGGAGGCATCAACCAATCTCATGACTCGTGGGAAGGTATATGACTCATAAAAATCAGGCCGCCGGTGCATAGCAAATGCGCCTAATACGTGCACCTCGATCCAGGACGTGAAGTAATGGAGGGAGAGGTTCACGGTGTTTGCACCTGGATTTGAAGTGTTGGCTGCGGTGCTTAAGCCGTGATACATGTGCGATAACCCTGCAACACCAATAGCCAATCATGCTCCTTCGGATATGCGATGTGCAGGGTAGAAAACAGAGACTCTCATAAAACAACGGTGCATTGGCATGGTAAACCAGCTGAGCAAGAGACTGATGACGCGTACAAAGAATATTTCCTCATCCATACCAGGAGCAGCAATCGCATCAAAAGTCACGGCTGACGAATTTGGGATATAAAATTGCGGCAGATCTTCTTCCTTAGCCGGCAATTTCTCCAGGCCAAATCCAAAGGGATCCCCGACCTTCACAAATTTTAGAGCTTTCTTGGATAGAGCATCTTTATGAAGAAAGCGAGCGATGAAAGCGTCAAAACTAACACCTTGTCCTTCTGATGCTATGAACAGGCTCTCAAAATACTTAAGGCCTTGATTAAACTTGGATGCTTGTGCTGAACAACATTCTCAGTTGTCAAGCCTTCATGCATGGCTGGCACCATAGCAAAAACATACTCGTCAGGGGGTAATAATTCTTCGTAGAGTTCTTCCCTGATTGGAATTCTTGAAATTTCTCGGAATTCCTCCAGCGAAATGGAAACTTCGCGATCCCCCAATAGGAACATGTGCGTTGGAAGATTCCATTGGCTCAAAAAGGCTTTAACCCACCAAACGTGAGGAGGATGATAGTAGAACAAAGATGTGTACACCGCCTGGTATAATCCCACCTTCTGCAAATGGGAGCGTTAGGAGGAGAGAATATAATGGGCCTAAGAAAGGTAGCCCACTGGATGCCGTGGGATGATGCCTATCTTGTAGACCTGCCTCCAAGGTTGAACTTCGCCTTGGCATATCCGGCGTCCCAAAATGTTGATAGCTACCAAGGGCAGATTGGGAATCCCTGTCGTTGATTGCTCAAGCTGGCCTTCAGCAGTCCAATTAACCACCTCCATTGCATAGGCAGTACGCGGACGCTCCGTAAACAAAATCGAACGAATAGGTTCCGTCAGTATTCCACACGTAAAACTGCGACGGCCCCTTATGATGTGATCGTACCAGACACCCCATAGCAAAATGCTCTTTTTCTCCTTATCAGGATTCTTAATCATAGCCATCACTTCTTCGTCTGACGGAGACTATGGGAAAGCAAACTCTGTGCGTGTATAAGGGAAGTAGGGAAGTGAGGCCATTGTACCTAAAGAAAGGAACAAAACAAAAGTCAACAAAAAGTATGGGTTGGTTTTATAGGACTACTAACAAAAAAGCTAGTGGACTACACGAAATCAAAATGGCGGCTCGTCAAAAATGAGATATGTGCCCATTGTGAGAATCTAAAAGGATCCTCATTAAATAATAGTAGAGTTAAAAACTCCCAGTATCCCCCAAAAGAAAGCGGGTTCTGTTAAAATAACAACAGATTCAAATCGGTAAAGAAGGTTTTTTTTAAAAAAAATACTCAAGAACAGGAAAGGGAATAAAATTCCCTAAGTTCCAAAAATTCAGAGCTGAGCTCTGCAAGACAATGGAATTAAATTCCTCCAATAATAGGATTAAATCCCATATTTCCCCAGCATGGGAAACAAAGAAAATAGAATTAAATTCCAAAAATCCTCAAAGATCAGGATCAAGGATATGGTAAAATCCTAACAAAGAGAACCAACGATTCTCAAGAATGACCATTGATTCAAGACCCATAGTCTACTAAAATAAAAGAGTTTTTTTAATGATCTCTAAAAGATCAGTTCGAGAGAAGAGCCAAGCTTTGTTAATGGATTTTAAATCCCAAACAAGAGAAAAAGTTTCCTAAGAGATAAATTTTGTCCATAATCCTTACCAAAAAATTTTTTTGGCAGAGCTTAACTCTGATAAGAAGGAGTTCTGTGGGCAGAGATCTAAGCTCTGAAATGAGAATTAAATTCTCAAGAAAAGAGTCAAGGAGGAAGATGGAAAAACAGTAGCCATCTCAAGGGTCAAAGGCCCCATTTATAAGTCGTAATGGGAGCGTTTCAACTTCCCATTCTCCCAGGCAATCCAACGGTGGTAAAGATGGACAGTGTTGCACTCACGTGCAAGCCACATGAGAGCAACGCTAGGGGCATTTGTTCCCTCATAAAAAGGGAGAGATGAGGGGAGAGAATTCCCCACGACTCAATCCTCACGTGTTAAACACGTGAGCGCTTATATGCAGAGCAAATAAGCGCTGCAACTAAACAATTAAAGACTATATAGTCTTCACATGTTAAACACGTGAGCGCCTATGTGTAAAGTATATAAGGACGAAAAAACTCACACTGGGGTCACATGTTAAACACGTGAGAACATCCTTTTGAAGCATTAGCTTCTAATAGAGTTAAATTCTATGCATAGAATTAAATTCTATTTTGTATGCAAAGCATATGAGCATTAAGAGTAAATGGCCAAAGGCCAAATTGACCTTACATGTTAAACACGTGGAGGCCTATATGCAAGGTATATGGGTTCTAAATGAAAGAAGCTAAATAAGCCTCACATGTTAAACACGTGAGGGCGCCTCCTTATGTAGAATTAAATTCTACTCTTGGGAAATACCTCTTTGGATTTTTCTAAAAGAGAAAGATCCTCTATGTTAAACAAGAACCGTTGGATCAAAAATCCAACGATGATTAAACATAGAATTAAATTCTATTGGGGGAAAATATCCCCCTGATCTTTCTAAATAAGAAGGTTATTTTCTGTTCAACAGAAAGTTAGTGGATCAAAGATCCAATAAGATGGAAAATATTTCCTATATCTTTCTAAACAGAGAAAAATTGTGCTCTGTTAAACCGAGTATCCTTGGATTAAAATCCAATGGTGATTAAAAATCAACGTTTTACAGAATAAATTCTATATATGGGAAAATATTTCCCCAATCTTGCTAAAAACAAGAAAACATATTCTGTAAAATAGAAATATTTGGATCAAAGATCCAACGGTGGGTAAAATTCCCCAAATCAATTTTGAGACCAATTAAATCAATTGGAATCTTCCAATGAGAGATTTTCTCAAAATTAATTAATAATTTGTCTCTACTATATATAGGACCCGAGACTTCAAGACTCATATAGAGGGAACCCCCTATAAACTTCTGAAAAATACAGAAAGCTTCTAAAACAACAGAGAATTCAATTCTCAAGAAAAGAAGACTTTCTTCCTCAAAACCCTAGATAAAGAAAACACAGAGATCAAAATATCTCTTTTTACTTATCTAGGGGTTTAACCCTTCTTAAAGAACTTAGTTCTTTCTATGGATCAGAGATCCACAAGACAAGTCTCCCATAAGTTGAGAATTTAATTCTCATCGAGAAGATCTTATTCTTGAGAATCAAAGATTCAGTATAGAACTAGATTAAAAAGAAAGAAAAAAGAAAAGAATATATGTTCTGGGAATTTAATTCCTCCGAAATTAGGGTTTAACCCTACATAAAGAACTTAGTTCTTATAAAAAGAAAAGAAGAACTTAGTTCTCCAATTAAAAAATGATCCAAGATCTTTAAAATAGAAATCTTGATGATCATCGATGACTAAAATGTCATTATCAGAGATTAACATCTCTAAAAAGAAGAAGAACTTGGCGTCTCACGTGAAACACACGTGAGCAAAATTAGTGCTTAGCACTATTATAGTGCCTCACATGTTTCCCACGTGAGTGCCTAAAACAAACAAAAGAAGAGCTAAAACGCCTCACGTGCTTCCCACATGAGCATCCAAAAAACAAAGAAAAACTCATTTGTGTTGATTGGGCAGCCACCAAATAAAGCAGCCCAGCACCCAAAAAATAAAGCAGTCACACGAAGTACACGTGAAACACTCTTGAAAACCCAAAATCTGGCGCCTCACGTGCTTCACTCGTGAGCACCAGATCTCTAGCCAGGTGCTTAGCACTTCTGCTAAAATAATGGGGTAAACAAACAAAACCCGAAATCAATGCTCAGCATTCACGTGCTTCCCACATGAGTGCCATGCAAAGTGCTAAGCACTCTATACCCAATCAAAATGACTAAGTACTTAACACTGATTGGACAACACTCATATCTGAGCGCCTTACATGTTTTACACGTGAGCGCCATAGAAAATTAGTGATTAGCACTATGGTAGCGTCTTACGTGAAAAGCACGTGAGCGTCAGAAAAGATTAGTGTTTAGCACTATTTTAGCGCCCCATGTGAAATACATGTGAGCGTTGTATATCTTAGTACTTAGCACTGCTGGGTAGTATAGAAACCTAATCTCAGCCCAGATTGGCTAAGTTCCCCGAGATTAAAGCTCTTTGATTTTAAATCAACCGAGCCCATTGTAACATTTTGGAAAATTATAAATGTTAATTTATAATTTTAAATATGAATATAATAAGTTTACAAAAATGATATTGCATATGAATTTTGGTATCGTATTTATATCCCCAAAAATGTAATTATTTTGGAAAAAATGGAGAAAAGGGTGGGATATCATAAAAATCATAATTAAATTATTTTAATATGATAAGTGTTGTATTTCTTTTAAAACAAAGAGTTTAGATTTTTTAGTAACATAAAGGTATTTATATGTAAGGGGTAATTATTTGCAAAGTGTATTGGATTTTAAAATGAGGGCACTTATTTAAAAAGAATTGTTTTTCTTTCTTATTTCTTTTTAAATGATGGTGGTATATGTTATGCTAGGATTAAACCCTCGCATACAACACACCCTCACACTCACCCTCCTCACTCCACTTCCACTTTCTACCATGGCACCTCATGCTATCTTGCATAAGACCATGACACCTCCCACCTTATCTTATCATAACACTTAGAATTTCTTAAGCTCTCCAAACTGAAATAACAAGTTCTTTCAAGCTTCCAACACTAAAATTCCAAGTGTTCACCAAAACGAAAGAGAAAAACCTTGGTCTCTTCATCAAACTTGTGCACATCATCAAGCTAAGACCACTACAACCCCTAGGAGCTTCCACATGCACTTCTTGAGATGGATTTCTTTGTTCACCATCTCCATAGGTAAATCTCCTTCCTTCTTTGCAAGTTCTATTCCGTTTAATACCTGTTTTTTAGGTCAAATATCAGAAAACTGGAAATTTGTGATATTTGTGATATTAAAATTGAATCTGAAACTACTAGGTAAACCCACTAGAAAAAATAAGAAGACTAGAATATGATGAGACTACTAGGAGACCACACCTAAAGCCCGAGCCCCTAACTCCACAAGAAAACCGACGGTTTTTCCATTTTGGCCGGCGTCGCCGGGCTCCCTATTGAATTGTGTTCTAGGTTTTGGTAAGTAGGTGTATTTGGCAATTATATGAGTTACTGTATTGTTTGATTTGTCCTGGATTTAATATAGAGAAATCTGGGAGTATTCTAGTAAGGTTTTATCTATGTTTCCGACATTTTAATACGGTTTTTCATATTGCTGTACCGCGACTGAAATATTGACGTTCGTACGTTAATATCAAGGGTATTTGGTCATTTCTGGAGTAAGTAAGATATATATTCTAACCTATGGATGCTTATGTAACAACTCTGTTTTAATGTACAGAAAATTTTTAAACTTAATGTACAAATGGAGTATTTGTAAATCCTGAGCACAAGTTATAAATTTGATTTGTTTTTAAACAGCAAGAAAGAACTTATAGCTCATTGGTAAATTCTTACACTGCTGTGATGTAGCCCCTGTGTTCAAATCCCCTTAGCCACATATTATTTTTGCTGGTTTTTCTTTTAAACTTTTTGGGAGTCTAAAAGTTTACACGTGCAACACACATAAAAATGAAAAGTCTCAGAAATCAAACATGTGGAAAATGTTATATGCACAGAACATGACACGTGGCACCAACCCCATACCTCACCTCCCTAGTTGGACTGATGAGATCCCTTAAAGGGCCGGCGCCCCCGGGTCAAACCGTCCGTAATGCCCCCATCTTTTGCCCTAGCACCCTTTGGAATCCCCCCACAACACCTCTTCTGTTTGATTTTCCTGCACATTAACAGAGAATCAAAATGAGCTTTAAAATCAAATTTTATTGCATTTTAATTCTCATGTTTAATACCCTAAATCCTAATTCTACCCTATAAATACCTCCCAACACCCTAGTCCTCCTCATTCTGAAATCTAGCATCAAAACTCTCAAAATTTTCTAAGTCCAAAACGTTGTACAGGTGGAGTTAGCCCAAGGTCAAGTTCCGGCGACATTTCGGGACAAATCCAGCGATACCGCAACTCCACGACGCTTTCAAAATCTTCCTCCATCCCTTCTCTTTACCCTAATTCAGTAAGTCCCCTCTACTATCTTCTTTTCACCTATCAAAACTTTTTCTTTTCAATGATGTCGGTAAGTGGAGTTATACCGACATCCATCCCTAAAACTTCTTAAATTAATAATTTTTTAAGAACTACTTATCTAAATCATAGTACTTTGTTTGTTAAACATTAAACTATAATTAGAAACAAATTTCAATTCAAAACTCCATATAAAAACACTTTTATTGCAATTTTATGGTTAAATACCACAAACTTCTATTCGACATTACTTCTTCATATTACTCATATTACCTTTAGAAAACTCACAAGGTAATGACCTACCTCATCATAACACTCATCATGACATAGCACGATTGCCTCTTTACAATATTTTTTGGGACTAATGCAATTTTACGATAAAATACCCTAAACTATTAAAAACTGTATTTTTAAAGATTGTTTTAATTAAATTCCATACAATTATGTCCTTACAACCCATTTTGGGGAATCCGATTTGGTTGGTGCAGGTTATCGCATATCCATCAAACTAGTAGGGCGAGATGCAGACCTCCTCACGGAGCATACGGTCTCGATGGAATTTTTAAGAAAACGTGATTTTTATTTAATAAATAAATTCTATTTTTAATATATATATATATAAATATTATCAAAATATCTATTTTAAATATGTTTAATAATTCCATGTTTTCTAAATCAAAAGAAAAGAACTACAAAAGTTCATGAAAATACCATCAAGAATCAATACAAGTCAAATTACATGAAAATACGCTATACTATTAAAGTTAGGTTTATATCCACTAGACTCTCTCATCACTTTTAAAATTACATCTATGAAAACCGTAAAGACGATAATTAAATACTTGAGATTTATTTTGAAAATATATCAAAACTATTTTTCATAAACCCCCCTCAAGTTATATTAATTTACAATAAGAACCCTAGTAAATATAGGTTTAAGCGGGACCAATTCTCTTAAACCTCAGAGAGCCGGAGAATGTGGATGCTTGTCTATTTAAGGTAGACAACTAAAACGGGGTTATCAATGGTAATTAACTTGAAAAAAGTCACAAATCCTGCCGTTCATGTGCAGCAGTTACCGATAACTCCAAAACTAATTCAGGACTTCAATTCTGTTTAAGTGTCTGACTCAGTCAAAATCTCAGTCTAATTTAAAATCAAACCATTCATGTATACAATTCAATATAACTCCAATGCAACATAAATCCTTTTATCCAGAATACAATCTATATCAACAATATTTGATTTGACCGATCCATGGATATACATTTGACTTCTCTACATGACCATCTGTTTATATCCTTATCCGTTTACATGAACAATTGATATCATGGTTTTGGCAAGTCTTATATTTACGAATCACTACAAAACAATACAATAATACATTATGAGGTTTAAAGGGGTAGATTGGTACGGAATGTGTTTAAAGTGGCATGAGACAGTCACTTTAATACACCAAACCTGAATATCCGTTGCCGTTGTCCTATAGGTTTTAACGAGGCCTTATACTCCTTATACCATAGTCCACGGGGTAAGCTGAACTCCTCTCGTATACACTGGCATATTCTGTACCAAACTATAAAGAACCGTGTTAACATAACTATTAGCATTATACCAGTTATATTCTCATTACCTTTTCAGTCTATTTCCATCTCTCTTTGGGACTTACCGAGCGATTGTTCGCTGATGACATTCCTTTTCTATTCTTTCTTTGGAATGTTGTTAGGAGGACCCGACTCTCTGGAGATCAAGCCCAGCTCAGACGACTTGGAGCAGTTCTCAGAAGACCCAGAGCTCTAGACACTTGTATATACTTTTATTTTCAGTTTCATGCCATTGTTTATGCATTGCTTTCCAGTCTTGTATTTACTTTCCAACATTGTATCGTAAAGAATATTTAATATATAAAAAGTTGTTGTTCATTTATATCTCATGTCTTTCTTGTGTACTTTCATATTATATTGCTTATATACACTTAGCGTGTTTACTTCTGAGTAAATACGTCGTGTGACTCGTCACGTCTCCTTACCATACTCTGGGAAGTGGGACGTGACAGGTTTTGTTGGCGGCCCATGTAGGTCAGTTCTACATGGAACCCTACCATGCAGGGTCAGTTCTGCATGGAAACCTAAGCAATATAACACAAGAATTATAAGACTCAGAAATGAAACATTCTTTATGTTTCATATTCCTTGAATCTATCCTAACCCTATTTTTCTTTCAAGGTTATGGATTCCTTGAACAATACTAGCACCAACGTGATCGGCAACACCACACCACTACCTCTTCCATTTACACCTACCATTTTAGCTCCGATCAATGAGCAGATGGTACTGCTTGAGGCAATTAAGGGCCTCTTGGAGGGACAGCAGCAGCAGACTGCTGTCCTAATGAACCGCCCAGAAGCATAAGCACCTGGAGTGAAGCAATTCCAGGAACTTCATCCGAAGCAATTTTCTGGGAAAGAGAGCCCTTTGGAAGCTGAGAAATGGTCTCAATCAATCGAAGACGATCTGGCAGCAGCACAAGTGCTAGACATTGCTTAGGTAAGGGTTGCGAAGCTATAACTCACGGATAACTCTCGAGTATAGTGGAAGGCGTAAGTAAGCCGTCTTGCCCAGCCGATCGAATGGAAGACCTTTCGTGACATGTTTGATGCGAAGTATTTTCCAGAGACTGCACGATTCGACATAGAGCAGCAATTCATCCACTTACAACAAGGCTCTATATAGAGCAAATCATTGGGTGGGTATGATGCCGAGTTCACCATATTGAGCAGGTAAGATATGTCTTAATATTCGATTTTTCTAATAACACATACTACTCAACTAATACAAGACCGTAATAGGTTCGCGGCACACCTTTTTCCAACTGCTGAGATCAGGGCCGGACGATTTTAGCAAGGGTTGGACCCAGAGATCCAAGATGCTCTAGCTACAGGGGATTTCCTAACCCATGACTTAGCTCTGAAAGCTGTCCGTCGATATAAGGCAGTAGTGATGAAGAAGGGCAGATCTCAATCTACCGGTGTGAAGCCCCCTGCTACTCAGATAGAAGGAGGAGCTTCTTCAAGGCCACCTTTTGTACCCAGGAGACCGGGAGTACCTTTCAACCGTCCCAGTCCAGATTTCTGCTTTTATTGCAAAAGGAATGGACACCTGGCGAAAGATTGCAGGCGTCCCAATCGCCTCTGCTTAGTCTGTGGCTCATCCATACATGATATTGGGTCTTGTCTTCAAAGACTCAATCAGTATCAGGCACTCAGACCAACAATCACTTATCCGCAGCGACCAGCTATTCAGGTACCTGGACCATGCCCTGCTCTCACATCTCCACCTCCTTATGGACCTACTGCACCTCCTCCTCGTCAGTTCCATCAAGCTCAAAGGAATCTATCTCAGGGACATAGGAACGAACAGATGAATGCTCATCCAGCAAGGAGGAATGTACCGAGGCGATAGGCTTTCACAATGACCGTGAAAGAAGCTGAAGCCACTGGCCAAGTCATCACTGGTAACTTTCCATCTTTTAAATCTATTCAATACTTGTTTACATCCATATATCTTTTCCTAAACCTAAAACATATCCAACATAACTTAGGTACGATCTTAGTAGCCTCACTTCCTGCACTAGCACTCTTCGATACTGGAGCATCTCATTACTTTATGTCGCAACGGTTCGTCCGAAGTCATGCGATTCCAGTCACACCGTTCGTATCCAACTGGAATGTCAGTTCAGGGAACGACGTTCTAAAAGAAACAATGGGATATGACCTGTGTCCAGTGATCGTCTATAGCAGAGAATTCTATGCTGACTTCAAGGTACTGAACTTACCAAACATCGATCTGTTTCAGGTATGGATTGGTTAGGAACTTTCTACGCTACCATCAACTGTCATCAAAGGAGGGTAGTGTTCGAGATTCCAGAGCATCCGGTCTTTTATTTCAAAAGTGGAGACCATACCCTGGAGCCTAGCACATACAAAGAAAAACCAAAGAAGGCAGTGATTGAAACTCTACAGGGAGGAGAGGACAGGCTAGAGGTAGTTCGAGAGTTCGACGATGTATTTCCTGAAGACATATCAGGTTTGTCTCTCGATCGAGCTCTTGAATTCGGAATTGATTTAGTGCACAACTGGTGATCAAAGCATCGTATCGGTTAATCCCCGAAGGTTTGAAGGAGGTTCGTACTCAGCTGGACGAACTTCTGCAGAAAGGATGGATTCGTCCCAGTACTTCAAGTTGGGGATCTCCAGTTTTGCTTGTGAAGAAAAAGGAAGGTTCATACAGAATGTGCATTGATTATAGAGCTTTGAACCAAGTAACTATAAAGAACAAGTATCCACTACCGCGAATCGACGATCTGTTCGATCAGCTAAGTGGGTTTTGCATTTTCTCAAAATTAGATCTTCGTTCGGGTTATCATCAGGTGAAGGTCAAAGAGTCTGATATTCCGAATACGGCATTCAGGACTCGCTATGGATATTATGAGTTTCTTCGTAATGCCATTTGGAGTGACCAATGCACTAGCCATATTCATGAACCTAATGAATCAAGTTTTCCGAGAGTACCTAGACAGGTTCATTGTCATATTCATCGACAACATCCTGGTATATTCAAAATCGGAAAGAGCACGCAGAACATTTACGAATTATCCTAGAGACTTTGCTACATCATCAACTCTATACCAAGTACAGCAAGTGCGAGTTTTGGCTAGAACAAGTCGGATTTCTTAGACATATCGTTTCAGGTGAAGGATTCTCTATAGATCCAGCTAAAGTATTAGCAGTAAGCGAATGACCGACACCAAAGTCAGTGAAGGACAATTGAAGTTTCTTGGGTTTAGCAGGAAATTACAGAAGATTTATTGAAGGATTTTCGAAGATTGCAACACCCCTGACCAAGCTCACACGCAAAGATGAAGAATTCATGTGGTCAGAAGCATGCAAACAAGCTTTCGTAGAACTCAAGTCAAGATTGACATCAACACTTATTCTCGTCATACCGAACCAATTTGGAGGTTTCGTAGTGCATTGCGATGCATCCGGTAAGGGATTAGGATGTGTTCTATATGAGCATGATAGGGTTGTAGCTTATGCATCAAGACAGCTAAAGGTTCATGAGCGCAACTATCCGATGCATGATTTGGAGTTTGCAGCCGTTATCTTTGCACTCAAAATTTGGCGTCATTATTTTCTTGGAGAACGGGTAGATATCTACACAAACCATAAAAGTCTGAAGTATGTGTTTACTCAGAAAGAGTTGAATATGCGGCAGAGAAGATGGTTAGAACTTATGACGGACTTCGACATCAACTTACAATATCATCCAGGGAAGATGAATGTAGTTCCTGATGCACTTAGTCATCAACCACTATCAATGAATCTCACCGCACAGTTGAAACTACAACAAGATTTGCATCAGATGGAGATAGAAGTGGTCATGCCAGGTAACGCTTCAAGTTTGATGAACTTACAAGTTTAGTCTACAATTGTCAACCAGATCAAAACAGCTCAAGAAAGTGATGCCAAGTTGCAAAAGATCAGAGAGCAAGTAGAAAGTGGACTTAGAACAGACTTCAACATTCATGAAGATGGATCTTTAAGATACATCGATAGATTGTGTGTACAACAAGGTTCTGTTCGGGAAGAATTGATGAAAGAAGCCCACAGCTCCCCATACTCAGTACACCCTTATAGTACAAAGATGTACAAACATCTATGTCAACACTACTGGTGGCATGGAATGAAGCGTGAAGTATCCAGAAGCGTCGCTAAATGTTTGGTGTGTCAGCAAGTGAAAGCTGAACATCACAGAACTGCTGGTTTACTTCAACCGTTACTTATCCCAAAATGGAAGTGGCAACATATTACCATGAAATTCATGACTGCACTTCCTCGCAGCACGAAAGGTAACGGTGATGTATGGGTTATTGTGGATCGACTCACAAAGTCGGCTCACTTTATTCCCTTTTGAGTAGGCCAATCTACCAAGACACTAGCAAAGAAATACATGGAGGTATGAATCTAAGTAAGATTTAAAATCTTCATAGTGCAGTATCTCTGATACCCATGAACTCATGCAGGAGTTCGTGAGATAACATGGAGTACCGGTTTGCATTGTCTCCGATCGTGACACCAGATTCCGATCGCAATTTTGGCAGAGTCTGCAAGCTAGCTTGGAAACAAGTCTGAACTTTAGCACAGCTTATCATCTAAAAACAGATGGTCAGTCTGAGCGAATGATTCAGATTCTTGAATATATGCTAAGAGCGTGTATGTTAGACTTCGGAGGATCGTGGGAAGATCACCTACATCATGTGGAGTTTTCATAAAACAACAGCTACCAAGCGAGTATTGGAATGCCACCCTTTGCAGCGCTCTATGGTAGGAAGTGTCGTTCACCATTAAGTTGGATAGACATCGAAGATAGAGAACTCCTTGGACTTGAGATGATAGTGGCAACTATAGATGTAGTTCGAACTATCAGAGAACGAATGCGCATAGCCCAAGATCGACAGAAGCACTGGGCTGATGCAAAACGCCGACACTTGGATTTCCAACCGGAAGATCATGTATTTCTGAAGATTTCTCCAAACCTTGGAGTGATTCACTTTGGAAAGAGGGGTAAGTTAAGTCCGAGATATATTGGACCATTCGACATACTCGAACGAGTCGGAGAAGTGGCATACCGCTTGGCACTTCCACCCTCATTAGAAGGAGTGCACAATGTGTTCCACATATCCCAACTCAGAAAGTATGTGAGTGACCCCAGTCACATTCTTGATCATTTCGAGCTCACGGTACAAACGGACCTATCTTGTGAGCAACAACCCGTTGAAATCCTGGACAGAAAGGTGAAGTCACTTCGGAACAAGAAAGTAAACTTGGTTCGAGTGATGTGGAGAAAAGACTAACTAGGAGAATCAATGTGGGAAAGAGAAGACGACATGCGTGCAAGATACCCTCACTTGTTTGTAAATTAGTCCTAAAATAATTGTAAATTTCGAGGAAATTTTATTTGTAAGGAGGGTAGAATGTAACGACTTTGTTTTAATGTACAGAAAATTTTTAAAGTTAATGTACAAATGGAGTATTTGTAAATCCTGAGCACAAGTTATAAATTTGATTTGTTTTTAAATAGCAAGAAAGCACTTGTAGCTCATTGGTAAATTCTTGCACTGCTGTGACGTAGCCACTGTGTTCAAATCCCCTCAGCCACATATTATTTTTGCTGATTTTTCTTTTAAACTTTTTGGAAGCCGAAAAGTTTACACGTGCAACACACGTAAAAATGAAAAGTCTCAAAAATCAAACTATGAAAAATGTTATATGCACTGAACATGACACGTGGCACCAATGCCACACCTCACCTCCCTAGTTGGACCGACGAGATCCCTCAAAGAGCCAGCGCCGCCGGGTCAAACCGCCGGTAATGCCCACATCTTTTTCCCTAGCACCCCTTGGCTCCCCCACTACCTCTCTTCTGTTTGATTTTCCTGCACATTAACAGAGAATTAAAATGAGCTTTAAAATCAAATTTTAATGCATTTTAATTCTCATGTTTAATACCCTAAATCTTAATTCTACCATTTAAATACCACCCTACACCCTAGTCCTCCTCATTCTGAAATCTAGCATCAAAACTTTCAAAATTTTCTAAGTCCAAAAAGTTGTACAAGTGGAGTTAGCCCAAGGTCAAGTTCCGGCGACGTTTCGAGACAAATCCGGCGACACCGCGACTTCACGACGCTTTCAAAATCTTCCTCCATCCCTTCTCTTTACTCTAATTCAGTAATTCCCCTCTACTATTTTCTTTTCACTTCTCAAAACTTTTTCTTTTCAATGATGTCGGTAAGTGGAGTTATATCGACATCCATCTCTAAAGCTTCTTAAACTAACAATTTTTTTAAGAACTACTTATCTAAATCATGGTACTTTTTTTCTTAAACATTAAACTATAATTAGAAATAAATTTCAATTCAAAACTCCATATAAAAACACTTTTATTGCACTTTTACGGTTAAATACCACAAACTTCTATTCGACATTACTTTTTCATATTACTCATATTACCTTTAGAAAACTCACGAGATAATGACCTACCTTATCACAACACTCATCACGATATAGCACGATTTCCACTTTACAATATTTTTTGGGACTAATATAATTTTACAATAACATACCTTAAACTGTTAAAAACCATATTCTTTAAGATTGTTTTAATTAAATTCCATACAATTATGTCCTTACAACCCATTTTGGAGAATCCGATTTAGTTGTTGCGGGTTATCGCACATCCATCGGACTAGTAGGGCGAGATGCAAAGCTTCTCACGGAGCATACGATCTCGATGGAATTTTTATTACAATTTTTAAGAAAACGTGATTTCTATTTAATAAATAAATTCTATTTTTACTATATATATATATATATATTATCAAAATATCTATTTTAAATATGTTTAATAATTCCATGATTTTTAAATCAAAAGAAAAGAATCACAAAAGTTCATGAAAATACCATCAAGAATCAATGCAAGTCAAATTATATGAAAATACCATATACTTTTAAAATTAGGTTTATATCCACTAGACTATCTCATCACTTTTAAAATTAAATCTATGAAAACCCTAAAAACGATAATTAAATACTTGAGATTTACTTTGAAAATATATCAAAACTATTTTTCATAAAGCCTCCTCAAGTTATATTAATTTACAATAAGGAGCCTAGGAAATATAGGTTTAAGCGGGACCAATTCTCTTGAGTCTCAGGGAGCCGGAGAATGTGGGTGCTTTCCTATTTAAGGTAGACAACTAAAACGGGGTTATCAATGGTAATTGGCTTAGAAAAATTCATAAATCCTGCCGTTCATGTGCAGCAGTTACCGATAACTCCAAAACTAATTCAGGACTTCAATTCTGTTTAAGTGTCTGACTTAGTCGGAGTCTCAGTCTAATCTGAAATCAATCCATCCATGTATACAATTCAATATAACTCCAATGCAATATGGATCCTTTTATCCAGAATACAATCTATATCAACATGACTTGATTTGACTGATCCATGGATATACATTTGATTTGTCTACATGATCATCCGTTTATATCCTTATCCGTTTACATGAACAATTGATATCATGGTTTCGGCGAGTCTTATATTTATACATCACTAAAAAACAATACAATAATATATTATGGGGTTTAAAGGGGTAGATTGGTACGGGATGTGTTTAAAGTGGCATGAGACGGCCACTTTAATACACCTAACCTGAATATCCGTTGCCGTTGTCCCATGGGTTTGACGGGGCCTTATACTCCTTATACCATAGTCCACGGGGTAAGCTGGACTCCTCTCGTATACACTGGCATATTCTGTACCAAGCTACAAATAACTGTGTTAACATAACTATCAACATTATACCAGTTATAGTCTCATTACCTGTTCAGTCTATTTCCATCTCTCTTTGGGACTTACCGAGCGATTGTTCGCTGACGACATTCCTTTTCTATTCTTTCTATAGAATGTTGTCAGGAGGACCCGACTCTCTAGAGATCGAGCCCAGCTCAGACGACTTGGAGTAGTCCTCAAAAGACCTAGAGCTCTAGACACTTGTATATACTTTTATTTTCAGTTTCATGCCATTGTTTAGGCATTGCTTTCTAGTCTTGTATTTACTTTCCAACACTGTATCGTAAAGAATGTTTAATATATAAAAAATTGTTGTTCATTTACATCTCATGTCTTTCTTGTGTACTTTTACATTATATTGCATATATACGCTTAGCGTGTTTACATCTGAGTAAATATGTCGCGTGACCCGTCACGTCTCCCTACCGTACTCTGGGAAGCGCGACGCGACAGCTTAGCTCATCATTTTGGTTTTGATATGATATTTACGCCGATATTTTATAAATACGATTATAGGTACGATCGCGGAGGTTTCCGAGACGGCAAGGATGGACAAAGCAAGCATGGATTTTGACAAGCTCGACAAGTTGGTGAGTAAATTTATATCTACAGGGAAAGTCGGGTGGATAGCGTATAGCACCCCCGCAACCATTTAATTAAGATAGTTATGCTATCTAGTTAGTTTTTAACGATATGTTAGATAACTTAGCTAATTGTGTTGATGGTAGTTCGCATCAAGTAGGTTATGCATGTGGTTATAGGTGATATTTGGTTATGGTGACATACGTACATGACGATAGATCCGTACGATATGTATATGGTATTGGTTGGGTAGAATATGAGGGATTATACCGTACTTGTGATAATGTAGATAGTGTGTCTGTTGGCTATAGTGCCCTCAAGTCAATTATTGGATCGCAGGCACGTGATTGCAATGATTGAGGGATGGCCTATACCGGTAGAACAGTCTTACTCGAGATGATAATTTGCTATCTGGTTTGTCTTTATCATCGTGTACATGCTTTAGGTGACATTACAGATCACTATTATATGTTGATAGAGCCCATAGAATTCATGCTTGACTACCAGCAGTATGATGATGATCATATACGTGGGAGCTGGGTAGTCTATAAGCACATCCTTAAAATGTCCTTAGTCGTAGGAATTTCGAGACTGGGCATCAATACTCCAAGAGTAGAATAGTGTATACGAATCGAGACCCCGATGAGGAGCGGTGGCCGGTCTCACAAGCCATTGGTGTTAGTTGGTTCACCTAAGATGTATATAGGTGCTCATTGGGTTATGGGTACACCGAACGGACTCGCCGGGAACATGCTAGTTGGTATTATACATATTGTTAGATAGTAGTTCTATGGTGACATGTGTAGAGGTTAGTCTATCGACCTAAGATCGTCATTTGTCTCGTGTGAGTTCCCACTGTGCTTTGATTACTACCCTACCATGGCTCAAAAAAGTCGTGCAAACAGGTTTTAGTTGGGTACAGTCCTGAGCCACATGGAGGCAGTGAGCGGATCATCAGGGGATTCGTCTCTCCCGGCATTGGGGGTTGATGTCGCGGAGTGCACGGGTGGCCATCACCAAAAATCCTCGGCCGGGGTAGACGAGAATTACCGATCTAGGATCGGTAGTTTCTCGGGTGGTGATGGGCTTTATATCGACACTAAATGTCGCGTTATTAGGAGTCTGACTTGATCCACCCCCTAGACTGGATATATGATACTCATAGACGAAAGGACTAGACTGTACGGATATTGTCACTGTCAGGCTCAGTAGTGTTTCAGGATGATTTTGCTCGTCGGCCTCTCTTTCGCTCAATACCTGGATAGCCGTTGCGTACAGCTAGTGCCACTGACTTGCTTGTGATTAAACCCACTGCCAGCGTATTGATGGCTCTTTAGAGTCCCATGCAGAGGGTTTCACTGCTTCAGGAGAAACGTTGTAGAGGCCGTATGGTTTTATGGCTGGGATCGATCATATATGTGCACTTGTGCACGAATCATGATTGGACGGATAATACTAGTAGGCTTTGGTTTAAGCCGGATCCTAGTATTATATTGTTGGATTATTTTCGTCTCGTTGTATTCGTATTCAGTTGGAATATGGATGCGGGTATGTATATACGGATGGGGGGTATTCTTGTAATTCGTTACAAGTTTACTTTAGAAGTTACATTTTCTTTTTGGATTAAACATTTAGTTTAAATGTTTATTGTGAGGTGTAAAGTGTGAGTGCAAGTTTTGGCAAGGGTTCTAGCATGTACACTTAGTGACTCATGGTATTGGGTCATGGGATTGTTTTGTTTTGGAATAGATATTTTGTGTGAGATATTCTTGGTGAGAGGGCAGTTCCTTTTGCTTGTGAGAATTTTTTTCTTTAAGTGCTCACAATATCACACACAAAAGACTAAGCCAAGACAAAAAAAAGAGCAAACACATTTCTTTAGTTGCTTTTATCTTTTTGCTCCACACTTCTTCACCTCATGGCATCTTCTTCAACGTCCACCCAAACCCTCTCATGAGTTAAGAATTCTTGGGTGTATTGAGACAAAGTATTCACACACACTCTCTACTTCATCTTGGCTATCTAGGTTAGCAAACTAGATACCCAAGTTGCTTCGGTTTTGAGGCGGGAGCCCGTATTATGAACCCTCGACGTGGATCTTCTTCGATGTGGGGAGACCGGAGATCAAACATGATCAAGGAAGCCGCGAGGAGCTTGGGACAGAGGTTGAAGACTGAAGAACACGGATCGATCGGTATAATCTCTCTAAACTCTTTTCATATAACTAGTATAGGGTTAATGGTACGATCCGTCGGTTAGGGTTCCGTTAGCGCCGGTTTTTTAAAGTTTTTGTTCCGCGTTTGGCCACGGATTGATGGCTGGGGCGCTGCCGTAACCTAACATGGTATCAGAGCCAACCCATTAACCGCATACTAGTTGGTTTAGACGATTTTAAAATATCGAAACAGAAACAACTCCGAATCAATACCAACACGTATTCCATTCTCTGTCGAATTTTATATAGTCTTCTAAAATTATTTAAGCAACTGCAGAAGACTACTCTGGCGACAACTAGAGCACACACCAAACACGAGCCCCTAATTCCACTTTTGACCCGGCCACATTGCCCTAAAATCTGTCCTGGCTGGTCTGGGATTGGAGGTTGGACTTGTAATTTATAGTGCGCTTTAGTTTCTGGAATATTAGTTCATTGGTATTGCTAGTTTAGCCCAGTTTGGATATGGTTTTATTCTCAAGTTTGGGGCTATTCGGGATTATTTTGAAGTCGATATTTCTAATACTGTTTAAAGTTTTACAGTACTTACATTATTAACTGCGACCGTGAATGTCATTAGAGCGGAAAAACTTGTCTAATTGCTATAGTTCTTTTAGACGGGTTTGCAAACGTGACATTCCCGTTGATGTTCTGTATTGTGCTGTGTTATTACGGATTCGTCGTGGTGGATAACTTGGGTGCAATGATAGTATAGTTTAGTTTTATTTGTACATTTGATATCGTGGCGCGAGCGTCCGACATGTGGACTGCCGTCACTGCCTGTTTGTATATTATTTGTTTGGGACACGACCGGGTTAAGGTCGATGTCACCGTTGTACATATTTTCTTTTCTGTACTAGGATTACCCCGCGATGGAGTGCACGGATAGCCGGGGTCTGGAGGGCAACGGATCCACATCTCATGGTGTTGAGAAGGAGGGGGCCTCACTCTAGAATTGGCAGGCTATTCGCCGCACTCCTAGGGGGTACAGGTTGACCCAAAGAGGGGTGCTCAAGTTACCGGATTCCGTGAAATGCTGGGTAGCCCATTAACTTTGATGAAGGGGCTACCTCGCTTCTGGTTTTGGCAGATAACATGCCACGCTCGTAGGGGTCTAGGTTTTCATTGCACAGGCTATCTACACGACCAGGGGACGTCAGGTTTCACTTATGGCTCAATGGAAACCCAGGGCTCCCAGATTATCTATATTGTTCTGTGATGCTTATCGCTTATCTGTGATATTGCATTTATCATGCCTGGAGTGATTATTATATATTGTTATATATATACTAGTAGATGTTGTATATGTTTTACACCCGCGCTAGTCCAGCCCCCGCTCTGTCGTTAGTTAAGTAACCTAACGGGTGATAACGGGGCCCAGTGAAGAATGCGGATGGCATATACATACATCATATTTTCGTTCTTTTTGGTGTGATTAATTGATGGGACTGCGTTGATTCAGATCAATGCAAGGAAAACAGACTTATTCGATGTTGTTGGAACAATTTTCAAAAGTTATTATTACAAGGGTGTTTTCTTTTTTCTTTTTGCACAGCGGTATTCGGTTATGAAAATCCAGCACCTCATTCTATGAGGCAAGAGCCGAGATCCCCTCACCGAGAATGACCTCTTGGGCAGAAGTTTGTGTCAGGGTAATAATTTCACTATAGTCGATTACTTTTTGCTTTGCATCGTGGTATTCAGTGGGAATACCCTGCACCTCATTCGACGAGGAAAGAGCTGAGATCCCTTCACCGGGAATGACCTCTTTAGCAAAGGTTTTCGCCACTATATATTTGTAAAAAGCTATCCGGTTCTTTCAACGATATCAAGTTCATTACGTTAAAGGTTTTTCGCCAAAAACCATTCGTAGCCCTCCGTCATTTCCGACGGGTAGCACTTAGTATTCATGCTATGTTTGTTGGCTTTCGTTATGGCATGGTGTATGGTAGCTATTTATTACTTTTCTGTTGCATAGATAGATGTGTTGGTTTGGGACAGTCGTACTACTCTTTTGGTCTTCATTAAGGGTATATACGGGTGGGTGCAAATTAACCTGGACAATGACGGGTAGAACTTGACATGTGACTTATGATATGTTGGCCTTCGGTAAGGTCATAAGAGCATGGGGTAGAAATCACATCGGGAGTTTCAAACATACAGGAAACTTGCCAGGCATGCTCATATCTTCTGGAGTGTGATAACTTGAGTGGATTCCATCAGGTTATCATGCGATGATAGTTGGATCCCGATTCCCACTGATGAGTTAGTTTACTCCTCGGGTGATTTAAGATGATCCCGACTAATTCTTCTTTCAGGTTTGGAGGAGAATTTGAGGATACAGTGGGGGACATCTTGATTAGATAAAGTGATTGACCATTCTGATCTAGGTTAGAGTGCATACTGAGTGTTTCTTTTCTCTCTCTCTCTCTTTGGCAGCGACCATGTCCCGACCCTAGACTATAACTCAGTAACCAAGTTAACCGAACCTTCTTAAAACACACTAGCTTCTGGATTGTCATACTTCATTGCCACTCCTACTTTTACCCTTTGCTTTTCTCCCGAACATTCCGTATCACTACGAAAATCCGCATTTATTGGATATGACCATCGTATAGTTACATATGAACTCGAAGAAACTTGTTTCAGATTCGAGAATGGTTTCCGGTTCTGGAGAAATTGAATATGACTATTCAGTTGTCTTTTTCTTTTACCTTCTCTCAGGTTGTGAGAACTCCTAAGATTAGAAGAGGGTATACCTATTGTGCTTATTGGATAGTCTTCTTCCAAACCATAGGCAGGTGCCGAAAGGTGGGGAAGGAAGAAAATCAATTAGCCTAAGTGTGGTGTACAGAAGGTAATAAGTAAAGATAAATAAAGGGATTAGAAAGAGGGCAAAATAAATTGCGACTGCTATCATTCATGACGAAACCGCGTATATAATCGCCACTCCTACTTCATCTTTGAATTTCTCCAGAATATCCCGTATCACTACGAACATCCATATTTATTAGATAATCCATCGTATAGTTATATACAAACTCGAAGGAACTTGTTCCAGTTCGAGGATAGATTCTGGTTCAGAAGAAATAGAATAAGGTTTATTTAGTTGTCTTTTATGTTTACCTTCTCTCAGGTTCCGAGTACTCCTAGGAATAGGAGAGAACACCTATTACGCTTATTGGATGGTCTTCTTCCAAACCATAGGCTGGTGTCGAACGATAGGAAAGGAAGAAAACCATTTAGCCTAAGGGTGATGTACAGAAGGTAATGAGTAAAGACAAATAAAGGGATTTGGAGAGAACGAAAGGAAATATACGGTTACAGTCATGAATCTGGATAATGAAAGAGGCATTACGAGGAATACCCGGCTACCCCTTCAAAACATTTTCATGTTTCAGTTTCACTGTGCGTTATTAATTAAAAACTGATTTCCCAATTAGATCCTTACTCCAGGGTATGTATTTACCAGGTTTGATTCTCACATCTGTATAGTTTTATAGATGATGAGTGGAAGTAAGTTATTGGGAATTAGGTGATTATATCATCATTATATCGGAATTCGTTGTAATTGGTGATATTTGAGGAAATCCCTTGAGGTTTTGCCTAACGGCAAATATTTAGTGAATATCCGTTGTTATGCACCAATTTCAAACTGATATATCTGTATGTTTATTTTATAAAGTGAGATATAAATTTTTGAAATTATGTCCATGACATTTACCTATATCAGTTGATGATTGGGTAATGAGCATTCAACAGCAGTGTAATTCTTCTTAACCATAAGTACAGTTTTCAACATGCGACGCACAGGGTTTGAGTTATTCAACTCAGGGGACTTATACAAAGTATTGTATGTTGTCCAGTGCCCATTAGGGCAGAGGGGTTGGTACTCGTTCTATATTCTATTTACTTATGACTTCTCCAGTTTTAAACAAGTATTTCGTAGAAATACAAGCTCCAAGTTTTGAGAAGTTATAGGTATAAGAATAAAGTAGAGAACCACGTGTTGCAAGTATCGGGATTCTTCAAGGTGATTGAAGATATAGATATTTGTGTATGGTATTCAGTTGATAGTAATGGTTTTGAGTACTTACTTCTCTTTCAGGTTACTCATATCTGGATGCACTCCTAAATTGAGTAATACAGATCGGCCTTCTTCCATTTAGTTAACATGCAATGGAGACAGCTGCATGATTAGAATCTGGTTCCAATTAAATCAGTGCCTCTATTTCTATATTGTATATAGAATGGTTCATATCTTAACGATATTAAGGTATATGGAGTTGTCCGGCTTATGCTTAAAACCAGACTCTGGATAACTCAAGGCATGTTTCTGTAATGGCAGTTTGTGGGTTATCCTGGGCTATGACGAGAGCTAACTTTCTACCATCCGGAAGATCAATAGTGATATTGATCTTGACTCGCCACAGTTTTAGCAAAATGGATTTTTTCAGAAAACAATAGTGGGAGTATGGTAGAACTGGAAGTGATTCCAGAACCACAAACGATTACTGAAAATTTAATAGAACCTAAAAATTCAATCGGGTTTGACATTCCATTAGCTACTCCACAGATATGGTGGGTAACCTCAGGCACCCGAGAGGTACTTCGGTATCCTCAAAGACGGTGACAGGGAGGTTCTTGTTTATCCAGACTTGCCATTACTGCTGTTCTAGACTATGAGACCCGGCAAGAGGATGAATATAGTGTCATTCTAAACTAGTTTTAGAAGCGCACGTGTATATGACTCTACTAGAGGGTTGTTGTAGTCAGTGGGAGCAGCGGAAGCACAGTGGACAAGAAGCTTGTGTTTATTTATAGACTATAGCGAGTATAGCGGAGATAGATCATCTATTTTTGATGTGACAGTCATAGGCTTTGACTTCATCAGAATAATAGATGGATCTGTTAAGAAGGTAGTAGGGTGTGATGTCCTAGTATTTGGATAACAAACACTTTGTAGGAAGTGAAATTCCTATAGTATGATCGGTTATACTGTGGTTGTCACACAGTGGTTTCTCCACATAGGATATGGATATAATATCAGGCATTCTGGTTACTAGATCTATGGTTTTAGATCTAGATTTGGGTAACTTCCCAATCTTGGTACTTAGACAGTATTCTAAAGGTGTTTTAGAATGGACGACTCCTGGCATGGTGGTGTACCTGTAGGTGATGGAGTCACCCTCTCTAAAGGTATCGTAAAGACTAAAGGGGAGAGGGATGTGTATGATTGGCATATCACTTGTTTAGGCAATAAAGTCAATCATGAGATGTCAAGTGTCACACCAGATGTTGTTTTTGCACTAGATGCAATAAGTTTTTATATTAATCCAATCCTGGAGAAACGTTCGGAAGCAGTTTATGAACATAAGTGGATGTTCTAGGGATTTGGTAATGACAGCCTCCTTCGGGAGAGGGTTATCATTCCAGGCGTCCAAGGTGACCTGGATGACAGAGTGACCGTCAGAGTTATAGTTTTCCCTCTTTTGAGGGGCAGTAGTTTGGACAGGTGGTCCAAGCGGATACTGAGAGAGGCATGGCGCAGGATACTGATTAAATTCAGTGGACGATACAGTTTAAGAAGTTTGCTGGATTTGGAGTTCATTTATGAACTGGGTCCCATCAAATATCCAGGCATATTCTAAGTCAGGTATTGCTCATTTCGGGAGATGGCTTTCTCCGCGAACTTAAGATAAAGAGAGACATAGAAAGAAACATTGGAGCGGATCTACTCACTGAGGCTATTTCTCGAACGCAATAGTTTCGCAAACGAGCTTTGTGAAACTAATTAGTAGAGAAGTTGGGTTTCCGGTATCACACAGGTAGTGAGTATGCGACACTGCAATAATTAGTCTTAAGTGCAAATGGGAGATTGTTGGCTATAGTGCCCTGGAGTCAATTATTGGATCGCAGGCACGTGATTGCAATGATTGAGGGAGGACTTATACCGGTAGAACAGTCTTACTCAAGATGATAGTTTGGTATCTGGTTTGTCTTTATCATCGTGTACATACTTTAGGTGACATTACAGATCACTATTACATATTGATAGAGCCCATACGATTCATGCTTGACTACCAGCAATATGATTGCGATCATATACGTGGGAGCTGAGTAGTCTATAAGCACATCCTTAAAATGTCCCTAGTCGTGGGAGTTTCGATACTGGGCATCGATACTCTAAGAGTAGGCTACTGTATATGAATTGATACCCTAAGATGTATACAGGTGCTCATTGGGTTATGAGTACACCGGACGGACTCGCCGGGAACATGCTAGTTGGTATTATACCTATTGTCAGATAGCAGTTCCCTGGTGACATGTGTAGAGATTAGTCTATCGACCTGAGATCGTCATTTGTCTCGTGTGAGTTCCCACTGTGCTTTGATTACTACCCTACCACGGCTCAAAGGAATCGTGCAAACAGGTTTTAGTTGGGTACAGTCCCGAGCCACATGGAGGCAAGGAGCGGATCGTCAGGGGATTCGACTCTTCCGATATTGGGGGTTGATGTCGCAGAGTGCACGAGTGGCCATCACCAGAAATCCTCGGCCGAGATAGACGAGAATTACCGATCTAGGATCGGTAGTTTCTCAGGAGGTGATGGGCTTCATACCGACACTAAATGTCACGAAAAAGCGATACGGATGCCCAAATACCTGCACACCAAAAATTATAAAAAAATAAGAAATAAAAATGTGACACAAACAGAACACTGGAGCAAAAGAAAAAATTTTGGAGCAAATGGGGGATCTTGGGCTGGCGAGCTCGGATGAGGATGGAATGTCACCGGTTCTTTCTTGGAGTTGGGGCCCCAAGCTTCTTCTGTGTTCTCAGTATTCTACTGGTGTCTCAATTTCCTTTCTTGTTTTTTTAGTTGGGATCTGCTTGCCGGTACAAAAACCAGAGAACAAAAATGTTAAGAAAGTTAGTTTTTTGTAGGTTTTGAAATTTTTGATTTTTATATTGTTTTTAAGAAAAGTGTTAGATGGATATTCACAAGATTAACCCGAAATAACAAGAATTAAAACGTTACCGTCTCCCCGGCAACGGTGCCATTTGATCGCACACATTCGGCGTGCTGAGAGTTTGTGTTGGATATATATATGCCCTAGAGGCCATTATATGATAGTAGATGTATTTATACATGTATATATATATTCAGTGTACATTCTTGCTCGACATGATAGTATGCTATCTGGTTCTTCTTTATCTGACATATTGATTTGATCATGCTTTTATTCATTCACACATGTCGGTAAAGCCCTGAGGATATTGGCTTGATTACTGTGATTATGATAGAGATCATACTAATGG
Organism: Agapanthus africanus; assembly: GCA_030015575.1. Lineage (NCBI taxonomy): Eukaryota > Viridiplantae > Streptophyta > Magnoliopsida > Asparagales > Amaryllidaceae > Agapanthus > Agapanthus africanus. The sequence goes on from JASDDO010000019.1 coordinate 315,069,541, forward strand.
GACATCTGTAGTTTATAAGCATATCCTGAAATGTCCCTAGTCATAGGTGTATCGAGACGGGGCATCGATATACCAGAGTAGACTAGCGTATATGATACTAGACCCATATGATGGGTGTTCATATCAGAAAATTGCATTCTAATACCGTTCATTCATTATCTAATTGTTGTATTTATCGGTATTATTGACCAGTGTCTGCTCAGTATTACAGATTACAGGTATCCATGACAAAATACTGGAAATGCATCCAACAGCGCGGATATATCACTTGAGGGAAGACACTGCGACCAGAAACGCTAACCGACCGATACTTCAGGAGTTCCTTTATGCAACAAGTTGTGTACACATTTTTTTCTAAATGGTCCAACACAACAAGTGTGTACACAAGACTTTTAAGCACATGTGGATATGATTTTATATGCGATCAAGGATATGATTTTATATGCAATCAAGGATATGATTTTATATGCAATCATCAAGGATATGATTCTATATGCAATCAAGGATATGATTTTATATGCAATCAAGGATATGATTTTATATGCATATGATATTATATGCATTCAAGACTAAAAAGCATGTGTTCAAATCAAAGGCAATTAAACAAATCAGCATGAGCCATAATGGGGCAGATATGAATATTTCTTTCTGAGCCTATAAATAGAGACCAGAGGGAAGAGGAAAGGGTAGCTTTTTCTTTAGTTCTATCTTAGAATTCTTGTAATTTTTCTTTTCATTCTTGAGCTCTTGCCCCTTTGTCTTGACCTTGCAACTTCTCATTTAGAACTTGCAAGCTTAAGGCTTAGGTTCTTGACTTCAAGATCTCTTGTAACAAGTTTGTTCTTCAATAAAAGTTCGTATTTTTATTACATGTCTTGTTCTACTTTACATGATTTCAATTTTGAAATTCATGCCTTGCTTTGATCTTGCAACCTCTTAAGTGAGCTTGCAACCTTAAAGCTTGGTATTTGGATCTCACACGTTGCCGGGGATTGAACACTGGGAGATAAAACGCTTGAACTCATCGGTTCTCTTTTCCTCTTTATTTCATTGCATGTTTTTATGTATCTTCTCTTTTCTTTCTTGTTAATTTGTAAATATGTGTGAGTAATCTTTTCACTTGTTAAGGGTGTAATATGTTAGATCGTATTCGAAGATTTTCTTTGTCCAAACTTTATAACCTAAAACTTGCCTATTGAAACTTCGTGCAAATCACCCGCAACTCCGCTCACTAGGCATCCTATCCTACCCCGATAGTGATGATTCCTAATCATGACCGGATTGCCCGTGGTTTGCCGAAGGCTAAAATCAAGAGATAACAACGGAAGGACAAGGGACAAGGAAAACGGATTTAGCGAAATACCGCAAATACCGTATTTCAAGTTCCCTAATCCGCGTTGTTACCTATTGCTTTAGTATCAATACCAAGTCGGGGCTATAAGGAATTGGCAAACATCACCTTCATACAATCTAACTTATTACTACCCTTAACAAGCCCTTTTTATTCATATCTTTGTTACGACAATTAGTTAACCAACAAATCAAAACACGGAATTAACTCGTTAAAACAAGCAATAAGAAACTTACCATCTCCCTGCGGACGACCCGTATTCATCGCGGCTCGCTACAAGTGACACCGTTTTGATTGCGGTAATTTCAGAATTCTTTTTAAACACGACACAGTTAGAGCGTGACAATCAAATGGCGCCGTTGCCGGGGAGATGGTAACGCTTTTTATAGTTGTAGTTTCGGGTTAAATTTGTGCATATTCTGTATAAAACTAACTTCTAACACATTCAAACAAATAACCATTCTTTTTGAAACCAACCACAAACACAAATAAAATTCTTTTCTTCTCTGGATTTGAATTCTGCTAACACTCTGATTTTCTTAATTATTTGTGTTCAGAATTGTGGTTGTTAATATTGCTTTTTGGCTCAAATATCCGTATTTTTCCAACATATGCAGATTTGACGGATTTTGAGCAGCGATCATACGGAACAAAGGGGCATTTTCAAGTGCAAAGGAGGGTGAACACTCAGTGCCAAAGATCCGGGTAGTTAGACCCGCGCAAGCGAACCATTCGACCACTCGGAGGCAATATCAACACGAGTTTCTGAAACTCGTGCTTTTTGGTACGTATTTTTCTAAACTTCCCCTCTCAAACCCGACGCTCCAATATTCTTGTCTTTGCAGGATTCTTAGCAAAAATCGCCGCAAAAAGCCAAAAAAAAAAACTAACCGTATTTGTTGCAGCGCCGCATTAAAAGTAAAAAACGATAACTGATTGCTTGAAAACAAAACTTGGTTGAATTTTGCGCATTACATCATTTAATACGGACTTAAGGGGCTCTAACACCAATCCAGATTGGGTGGGGATTTCATCACCCTTCCCAGGACCCCAAAAATCACTAAAGCATATGCATTGTCCATTGTAAATTAAAATATACTAGACTTCAGCCCTAAGGACTTCGCGCTCATTAGGAGAAGATAAACCGTGTTTAGAACCTCGCTTAACGGTATATTGTTTACGGGGTGTCTAGGAAAGTGTTAAAGGCGCAACCGCCGAAAGAGAAAGGGTTACTTAATTAAGGAACTTCGTGAAAGCGTTGGACAACCTCCCCTTATCTCTGCACTTACCTGGCCTTGTGATCAGTGTATTTTTAAGCCCGTTTCTCGACACTGTTTAACTTTGACAATCAAGTTCAGGAGCAGGTCTAGTAGACCTAGGTTACCCTAGATCTAGGTGTGATTGTGCATATCTTGTTTATGATTGCTTAAGCCGTATATCCGTACATATTTCTGTAAATCTCCTTCTAAAAAAAAAGGAAAAATCAAAAACTTTTATAAAAAAACTTGCCCTTTGTCGCCAAATCCATTTTTCACCCATCACCCATCGCCTTTCTCCATTGACGTTTTCTTACCCTCACCTTCTCCGCTTTGACTATACTAAACTCGTTTAGTGTATGTCCGCTTGGACTCGGGACACTAGCGCCCGTCTAGTCCGCGTTACGTTAGTCGCTACCGACTACGCGATCGACTCCGAAGTCGATACTCCTTCCACTCCTCTTTCACCCCTACCTTTGCCGGCCAACTCCGACGTTGACCGGAATTCTGTTCATACTTCTTCACCTTCACCTTCGCTTTCACCAACCTCTTCTTCCGCGATGTCGGGATTCAATCCGAACATCTCTTTGACCACCCCTGGATTGGCTCCACCTCCTACGGAGACCAATATCCCACCACCTCCGCCTGTTGTAGCGCCGCAGTGAATCGCGCTCCAGGATCGTTTCTACCCCACCCGTTCTGCACTTCCCACCTGCCTTTCTCTTCCTCTAGCCAATGGGGACAACTTTGAAATTAAGCCCCATTTCATCAACATGCTTCCACGTTTTCATGGGCTTGAATCTGAAGATGCCTATATCTTCATCAACAAATTTCAAAACGTCTGTGCCATGATGAAAACCACCCAGCTGTCGGACGATGCTATACGTCTACGGGTCATTCCATTCACTCTATGCGATCTCGCTGAAAAATGGCTGTATAGCACCGCTTCCCAATCCATAACCAGTTGGGATGAGTTTGTTAAAGCGTTTCTCAAAAAGTTTTATCCAAATCACAAAACTGCAAGGATTCGCAATGAAATCAATCAATTCTCCCAGCTTCCTTCTGAACCCTTCTGGAAGTGCTTTGACCGGTACAAAGACCTTCTTGTTCAGTGTCCTCACCACGGTATAGAGAAATGGCAACTTTGCCAAACCTTATACGAGGGCCTGAACCCAGCAACGAAGCAGTTGTTGGAAACCATCTGTCAGGGCCACTTCCTATCCAAATCTGATGAGGAAGCATGGCAATTCTTTGACGACCTTGCGGAGCAAACGCTACAGTGGGAAAGCACGAGACCGACGACTTCTTCTTCTTCTACCTCCACTTCTACCGGTCAGTCTAGGGTAGGAATTCATCAACTTGACGTCTCTATTGCAATGAAAGCTGAAATGGCTGCAATAACTAGAAAGCTTGAAGCGATAGAGAGCAAATTTTCTTCTCCTGCTCCTAGCCCTGTTCTTCCACTTCGTACCATCTGCGCTTGTTGTTCCGATCCCTCTCATTTAACCGAAGAGTGTCCTTATAATTCTCCATCTCAAGGACAGGATCAGGTTAATACTGCATTTCAGCAAAGACCAAGGAATGATCCGTACTCTTCCACGTACAATCCCGGTTGGAGGAACCACCCCAATTTCGCCTGGAATCAGAATCAGAATCAATTCCAAGGCAACCACTTCCAAAGGCCCCCTCCACCGCAACAACAAGTGCAACAACAAACTCAACATCAATATCAGCAGCCCTTCCAACCCCAGCCTTTCCAAAATCAGACGAACAACTTTGCACCCAACAACTTTTTTCCACCAAACAACTTTGTTCCGTCAAACAACGATAAGGTTTCCTCGCTCAAGCGAAGTCTGGAGGCGTTTGTTAAACAATCGACTCAATCCACCGCCAACATCCAGTCTTCGATTCAATCTTTAGTGCAACACACTGCCGCACACGGGCAAAGCATCAAGACCAACGAGGCCCAGATTGCACAGCTGAACGCGGCCTTAAGCGAGCGAGAGAAGGGGAAGCTCCCGTCCCAGCCACTTCCAAATCCCGGTCACCCACATAATGCACATGTTGCTCTTGAACAACAAAACCATAATGTGAGTGCCGTGACTACACTGAGATCGGGGAGGATGCTGCAAAACAACATTGGCACACGGATCAACGATGACACCCCGGCCGCTTCTTCTTCTCCTTCTTCTTCTTCTTCTCCTTCTTCTTCTTCATCTTCTGAGCCTATTCTCCGTTCTTCACAAGGCTCTCCTTCCTCTTCTTCTATGAACGGACCCACTTCTCACTCCACGAAAACACCTATTCTGGGATCCGGTCCAACTCCACAATCTCCTCCTCCAGCATTAGACTCAACCAATTTTCAAAATGTTCCATTTCCAAACCGGTTGAGATCTAATAAACAAAATCCTCAAATGGAGAAGATTCTGGAGTTATTTAAGCAAGTTAACATTAACATTCCTCTTTTAGATGCTGTCCAACAAGTCCCGTCTTACACGAAAATCTTAAAGGACTTGTGCACGAAAAAGAGGAAATCTCAGGTACCCAAGAAAGTTTTCTTGGCTAGTGCTGTGAGTGATGCCCTTACCCAATCTTTACCACAAAAACGGAAGGACCCTGGCTGTCCTACGATTTCAATTACCATTGGGGATAAGAACATCAACCGCGCACTATTAGATCTTGGTGCCAGTGTTAACTTGCTTCCGTATTCAGTATACGAGCAATTAGGCGTCGGAGAGCTGAAACCCACGCACTGCACTCTCCAAATGGCCGACCGATCGATCACCCATCCTAGGGGTGAGCTAGAGGATGTGTTGATAAGAGTCGGGGACTTCATATTCCCCGTTGACTTCATTGTATTAGATACACAGCCTGTAGCTAACCCCCGGAATCAAATTCCGGTGATACTCGGTCGCCCATTTCTCGCAACCTCAAATGCTGTGATCAATTGTCACAATGGTTCGATGAACCTCTCTTTTGGAAATATGACGATTGAACTCAACATTTTTAGGTTGGGGAATCAGCCCGCCGAACCTAATGCTCATATGCTGGACGTCTGCTCGATCCAGGAGATCACCCCGGAAGAGTGTGAATTCGAGGAGTTTCTGTTTGAACGCGATAACCTTGACGCCACTAGTGCGTTTCTCTTCGAACCTGCTGCTGCTTCCGCGCCCGACTACGACTACGAGTGTTTTACGTTCTCACACGATCTTAGCCGCTCACAACCCGAGTTTGAATCTTTTGACTTTCCGGATGAGTTACCTGAACCATCCAACTCGGTAGCTTACGCTCGTTTTGAACCTTTGATGGAATCCTTTGAGTTCGAGACCTTTTCTCCAATCCAGCCTTCAATCATTTCACCTCCAATTCTCGAACTCAAGCCTTTGCCGTCTCACCTTAAGTACGCTTACTTAGGTGAGAACGAGACCCTCCCGGTTATCATTTCGGCTTCTCTTGCTCCCGAGCAAGAGAAAGCCCTTCTTTCGGTCTTACACGGCAATAGGCAAGCTTTTGGCTGGTCCATAGCGGACATCAAGGGGATTAGTCCCCTGATCGTTGAGCATCATATTCATCTGATGGATGATGCCAAACCAGCCCGGGATCCACAAAGACGTCTCAATCCAGTCATGAAGGAGGCTGTGAAGAAGGAGATCGTCAAATGTCTGGATAGTGGTATCATTTACCCTATCTCCGATAGCCAGTGGGTTAGCCCCATTCATGTTGTCCCCAAGAAGTCGGGCATCACGGTCATAACCAACGAGGCGAACGAGTTAATCCCTACTCGCACCCAAACTGGGTGGCGAGTATGCATTGATTACCGAAAACTCAACGCCGCAACGCGGAAAGACCACTTTCCGCTACCTTTTATTGACCAGATGCTCGAACGATTGGCCGGACATGAGTACTATTGCTTTCTTGATGGCTACTCTGGCTATAATCAAATTCCCATCGCCGAAAAAGACCAGGACAAGACTACTTTCACTTGTCCTTTCGGCACGTTTGCATATCGTCGCATGCCCTTTGGGTTATGCAATGCGCCCGCTACCTTCCAGCGGTGTATGATGGGAATATTCTCAGACATGGTGGAGAAATTCTTGGAGATCTTCATGGACGACTTCTCCATCTTTGGCGATTCCTTTGACGAGTGTCTGCTGCATCTCGATGCTGTCCTTACCAGATGTAAGGACAAGAATCTCACTTTGAACTGGGAGAAATGCCACTTCATGGTGCGCGAAGGTATTGTCTTAGGACATATCATCTCGCAGAAAGGCATTGAGGTAGACAAAGCAAAGATTGAGGTCATTTCCAATCTTCCTCCTCCCCGATGCGTCCGAGATATCCGAGCCTTCCTTGGCCACGCCGGTTTCTATAGACGGTTTATTAAGGACTTTAGCAAGATTGCTAGGCCCTTGACTCTTCTACTGGCCAAGGACACGCCATTCGACTTCAGCCCGAGCTGTGTGGCTGCTTTTGAATCATTGAAACACTCACTCACTTCTGATCCCGTTCTCTCTTTCCCTGACTGGACGCACCCATTCGAGATTATGTGCGATGCATCCGACTCTGCCATCGGTGCTGTCCTTGGACAACACATCAACAAGATGCCACACGTAATCTATTACGCTAGCCGAACCCTGAACGACGCCCAACTCAATTATACAACAACTGAGAAGGAATTCTTGGCTGTTGTATTTGCTTTAGAGAAGTTCAGGCCCTACCTCATCGGCTCTCCAGTCATTGTTTACACTGATCATTCTTCTCTGCGCCATCTTTTTGCGAAGAAAGATGCCAAATCTCGGCTTATACGTTGGATCCTCTTGCTTCAAGAGTTTGACCTTGTCATTAAGGACAAACGAGGATGTGAAAACGTCGTTGCCGACCATCTCTCACGACTTCCTTCTTCGCCGTCGCTTCAAATCCCGATCAATGACGTTTTCCCGGATGAACAACTCTTGACAATATCTCGCGAACCATGGTTCGCAGATATTGTGAACTATTTGGCCACAGGGTTACTACCAACCGAATGGTCAAGTCAGGACAGACTTCGCTTTTTATCCCAAGTAAAACATTTTTACTGGGACGAACCCTATCTGTTCAAGTACTGTCCTGACCAGATTATTCATAGGTGTGTCCCTGATGAGGAATTCAAAAGTGTGCTGTCATTTTGCCACGATCAAGCGTGTGGCGGGCATTTTGGCCCCAGAAAGACAGCTGAGAAGATCTTGCAATGTGGTTTCTACTGGCCACAACTCTTCAAAGACGCTCATGACTATTGCAAGACTTGCTCCCGGTGCCAACATATGGGCCGGATATCCCGGAGAAATGAGATGCCGCTCCAACCAATCTTGGTTGTGGAGATTTTTGACGTGTGGGGGATAGATTTCATGGGGCCGTTTCCCAGCTCTTTCGGGAACTTGTACATCCTTCTAGCTGTTGATTACGTCTCTAAGTGGGTCGAGGCTGTGCCCAGCCGGACTAACGACAACAAGGTTGTCGTTAGGTTCGTTAAAGAAAACATTTTCTCCCGTTTTGGGCACCCCCGAGAGATCATTAGCGACAATGGAAGTCATTTCTGCAATAAGACTTTCGAGGCCTTAATGCGGAAGTATTCCATTCATCATAAGCTATCCACGCCCTATCACCCCCAAACCTGTGGTCAAGCCGAAGTCTCAAATCGGCAGATCAAGCAGATACTGGAGAAGACGGTTTCCAAGAACCGTAAGGATTGGTCGCTGAAACTAACTGATGCCCTTTGGGCTTTTCGCACTGCTTATAAGACCGACCTTGGCATGTCTCCCTATCGGCTTGTATACGGAAAAGCTTGCCACCTCCCTGTCGAAATAGAGCATCGCGCATTTTGGGCGATAAAACAGCTGAATCTATCTCTCGAAGATGCGGGCAGCCATCGGAAGCTGCAACTGAACGAACTGAGCGAGCTTAGGGATGAGGCTTACGATAACGCGGTTGTCGTTAAGAATAGAATGAAGGTGTTTCACGATAAACACCTTTTGCGCAAAACCTTCGTACCTGGTCAGCAGGTACTGCTTTACGACACCAGACTTCATTTCCATCCAGGAAAGCTCCGATCTCGCTGGAAAGGGCCGTATTTTGTGCGGAATGTGTATCCGCAGGGCGCTGTGGATTTGGAAAATCCAAAGGACGGTTCATTTTTCAAAGTGAACGGACACCGACTAAAACCGTACCTTAGCGCCGAACCAACAGAGGAGCTCCTATTCTTACAGGAGCCGGTTTACCCTGCCTGATCTTCCTCTGCCCACCTCCAAACTTCGGTTATCCAGCCAAGAACAGTGGACACTGTTCCAAATAAGTTTGGGGGTATGTATAAAGCTTTTTGTATATATTTGTGAATATTCTTTTCCATTCTTTTTCTTTTTCTTTTCTTTACAAACAAAAACAAATAAAAATTGTGTATCGCTAACCGACAATTTTTGACCCTTCAAATGATCTCTTCATGCAATGACAGTAAGGACACTGTTCAGTTTAAGTTTGGGGGTACGCTCGGTACGCATTTCTTACCTTCGCATTCATATGTATATTTTGCATCTGCATATTAAAATCCATAAAATCCATAAAAATCTGAAAATTTTCTAAAAACATAAAAACTTTTCTGTCAAGTTAGCTAGTGGGAGGACTCTGATTCAACATTTCGACGGTTTTGTTTGATAAAATAAGAATAACTAAATCTTATGTTTAGATTTTGTAAACCTGAAAAATAACTCTCCTTTGAAGTTAACTATAGCTGATATACGTCTTTACATCACACTACACGTGTCGTGAGTTTTTAGGAATTAGATGATAAGTCTTTTATGTCGAAAAACTTTTAAATGGATCAATGATTTTCTGAGGATCAAATAGGTTTGTTCTGAAATAAGTAGTGTCAAGAATAGTTTATGAAGTAAAGCGAATATGAAGGAATGTTATTGATGCCGTAATTGGAACTAAGTCTGAAAAATAACCCATCTGAAACTTGATTGGAATGATTACACACCAAACCCACTAAACACGTCTTTTATCCAAAAAATAATTGAACTGCCGGTTATATCTCCGTTCGTATTAAATCATCTGATTTTCACGCCAAACTGTCTTTTGTTTTTGGACCTGGGTAACTTGAGTAATTAAGTCCGCCGGGGTGTTTCTACACCTAATGCCCTAAAACCAACTGGTGTCGGTGCATTGGCCCAAAGCTCGCTAAGAAGCCTAGAAAGTCCAGATTAAAACAAAGTCAAGCAAGTGTTCTCTCCGAGTTAAAATTCCTAACGGTTCTTTGTGTGAGAATAATCTTGATAAAAGACAGGCTTTTTAAAAAAAAATTAGCGGAGATATGAAGGTTTTATTCTATGATAAAGACTATTGCACGATTTACAGAGGTGTGTATGAAATGAAAACAAGGAAAAGGTGGAGTGAAAAATAAGACCTAGTTTCCTGTTAAGGAAGATAGAAATTCTGAAGTTGAAACTTTTTACTGGAAAACGAAGCTTGAAAAAAATTGCTTAACTCTTTATAAAACTTATGTGATCCTTTTAAAATTTTTATCCGGGCTTAATTGTGTGATATGATGACTTTATTCGACCTTTCGGGAACTTAACGACACTATTTGCACTGCACGTGAAGACATATAAAAGCTGTAGTTAAACAAGAAGCGAGGTGTGAAAAATAAAGGGTCGATAGTCTAGACCTAGGATAATAGAATTGTTATTTTCTGAAACAAAACTTTAGGATTTGAATCTTAGTTATTTTACAAAACTAGCTTGACCGGATTTTATGGGTAGTATCCGTTGAAAACCCTCAGGAGACAACACTCCTCCTACTAGGGACACCTAGAGGTTTAACGGCTTGTTGCACTTGCTCAGTGCAATCGCGTTCCCTGCGAAAGTGAGGTTAGGAAATTTTTTGTGAATAAATTGGTTTTGCTCGGGACGAGCAATAGATAAGTTTGGGGGTATTTGTTCATATCAGAAAATTGCATTCTAATACCGTTCATTCATTATCTAATTGTTGTATTTATCGGTATTATTGACCAGTGTCTGCTCAGTATTACAGATTACAGGTATCCATGACAAAATACTGGAAATGCATCCAACAGCGCGGATATATCACTTGAGGGAAGACACTGCGACCAGAAACGCTAACCGACCGATACTTCAGGAGTTCCTTTATGCAACAAGTTGTGTACACATTTTTTTCTAAATGGTCCAACACAACAAGTGTTTACACAAGACTTTTAAGCACATGTGGATATGATTTTATATGCAATCAAGGATATGATTTTATATGCAATCAAGGATATGATTTTATATGCAATCATCAAGGATATGATTCTATATGCAATCAAGGATATGATTTTATATGCAATCAAGGATATGATTTTATATGCATATGATATTATATGCATTCAAGACTAAAAAGCATGTGTTCAAATCAAAGGCAATCAAACAAATCAGCATAAGCCATAATGGGGCAGATATGAATATTTCTTTCTGAGCCTATAAATAGAGACCAGAGGGAAGAGGAAAGGGTAGCTTTTTCTTTAGTTCTATCTTAGAATTCTTGTAATTTTTCTTTTCATTCTTGAGCTCTTGCCCCTTTGTCTTGACCTTGCAACTTCTCATTTAGAACTTGCAAGCTTAAGGCTTAGGTTCTTGACTTCAAGATCTCTTGTAACAAGTTTGTTCTTCAATAAAAGTTCGTATTTTTATTACATGTCTTGTTCCACTTTACATGATTTCAATTGTGAAATTCATGCCTTGCTTTGATCTTGCAACCTCTTAAGTGAGCTTGCAACCTTAAAGCTTGGTATTTGGATCTCACACGTTGCCGGGGATTGAACACTGGGAGATAAAACGCTTGAACTCATCGGTTCTCTTTTCCTCTTTATTTCATTGCATGTTTTTATGTATCTTCTCTTTTCTTTCTTGTTAATTTGTAAATATGTGTGAGTAATCTTTTCACTTGTTAAGGGTGTAATATGTTAGATCGTATTCGAAGATTTTCTTTGTCCAAACTTTAAAACCTAAAACTTGCCTATTGAAACTTCGTGCAAATCACCCGCAACTCCGCTCACTAGGCATCCTATCCTACCCCGATAATGATGATTCCTAATCATGACCGGATTGCCCGTGGTTTGCCGAAGGCTAAAATCAAGAGATAACAACGGAAGGACAAGGGACAAGGAAAACGGATTTAGCGAAATACCGTAAATACCGTATTTCAAGTTCCCTAATCCGCGTTGTTACCTATTGCTTTAGTATCAATACCAAGTCGGGGCTATAAGGAATTGGCAAACATCACCTTCATACAATCTAACTTATTACTACCCTTAACAAGCCCTTTTTATTCATATCTTTGTTACGACAATTAGTTAACCAACAAATCAAAACACGGAATTAACTCGTTAAAACAAGCAATAAGAAACTTACCATCTCCCTGCGGACGACCCGTATTCATCGCGGCTCTCTACAAGCGACACCGTTTTGATTGCGGTAATTTCAGAATTCTTTTTAAACACGACACAGTTAGAGCGTGACAATCAATGGGCGATGGATGTTCCCACATTCATCGATGTTTAACATCGAGATCGTATACGGGTGCTCAGTGGTGACTGGGTACACTGGACGGACTCACCGAGCACTCCTATATGGAATTATATCTATCGTCGGATAGCAGTTCTCAGGTGACACTGGTGCAGGTTAGTCTGTAGACCCGAGATCGTCATAGAGTCTTGTGTGTTCTCCCACTGTACTTTGATTACCACCCTACCACGGCTCTACTGAGTCGTGCAAACAGGTGGCCGTTGGGTACAGTCCCGAGACACACGAAGGCGATGAGCGATAGGAGGGGTTTCGTCTCTCCCAGTATTGGGAGTGGATGCTGTGCTGTGCTCGATTGGCTATATCAGTAAGTCCCTGGCCAGGGCTATTGAGATTTACTGATAAGTGTTATCAGTAGTTTCTCGATCTGTTATAGACCACTCATCGGCACGACTTATTGAGTTATTAGGGTCGACGTTACCATCCCTAGACTCGATATGCAGCATATCTGACGAAGAGACCGGACTGTACGGTAGTGTTTCCGGTTGGCTCGACGGGAGTTGTGACAGGTTCGCTTGTTTTCTTCTGATCGCTCAATACCCGGGTGGCCGTTACGTTTAGCTGACCGCTTGTGGCTTGGGGGTGCTTGATATGATCATCACCCACTGCCGACGTATTGACGAGTCTTAGAGTCCCACAATGGAGTTACCTAGTCCAGGCGAAACATGTGGTGCGCATATGCGATATGCGCGTGGACCCGGTTAAAATGCGCATATGAGATACCGCATATTAATCGGACGGTTTGCTTTTGGTCGGGTCGTATGCGATATGTCCGGTTTGTTAAATCAAGTGTTGATTTATCATTGACCATTAGTTTCTCACTTTAAATCCTTGCTTGTCTTTTTGTATGCATGCATGTATGCATTTATTCACATTCATGCACATAGGATGTGCATGCACACATACATGCATACATAATGTTATCATGGTTGTTGATATAGTGGATGGTGGCAATATAAGACTCACACCATTTGTAAAATATATGGATATTAATTTTTGGAAAAAGAAAAATGGAAATGGAAATTGATTATCATGGTTTAATTTTATATTCTTGCACTAACCCTTTGTTTTAACCATGATTCATTTTCCATGGTCATTTTTGTTCCAAACTAAAATATCTAGATATTTTATAACCATGGTTGAGAATGAGAGAGTGAATATATATATATTTTCATTTTCTCATTTTATTCATATGCTTATCATTATCTTTAGTTTTGTAAGCCATCATCTTCTTCCTCCTTTGTCTCTTACTCTCTAGTTTTCTCAAGTGAGCAAAAGAGTTACCAAGTTTGGATTTTGAAGTGAGAAAACCAACCACAACACCATTCTACACTAGTCTTGCCCATTAGTGTAGAGTGTTATCTTCCATTTCTTCTCTTGATCTTGTGAAGCTTCAAGCTTGGACAAAGAGGACTCCGGGTGGATCGTCGTGGACCTAGAGGATCTCAAGCGGACCTTTTTCCAACTCTCAAGTAGCCAAGGAGTCTAGCATAGGGAGCTACAAAGGTTGTACTCTCAAAACCCTTGCTTTTACTACTTGTGTTTGTGTTAAACTTTAGTTGCCCTAAATTTTTCTAGCATGATCCTTAAGATAGTTTCCTTAGCACCATGTAAATTTTAAATATGGCATGTGTGTTGCCTCCAAACCCTTGTAGTGGTGCTGTAGGAAACCCTTCATGGTATCCGAGCCAGGCTAGAACCTTAGGCGACGTTTAGGCGAACTTAAAACTCCGATCGAACCCCGAAATACGCATTTCAACCCTTCTCTGGGCAATTTTTTAAAACTGTGTTTTTTCAGAATTAAAAATACTTAAAAAATTCAGCAGGCAAATCTAAGCGTTTCTGTAAAAAACGATACCATATTCCATACAAACCGCCGTGGAACCGCGGCCATACCCTGCTTGGGCCGCGGATCCGCGGCCGTATTGAAGCAATATTTTATCATTTTTGTACAGTAATGTCCAGAACTGCTTGTACATATTTTTGGGTATTTTTAATCAGACTCAAGTGTTGAGTGTTCTGGGGATTGTTTTGGATTCGTTGATTCGATCGGAATATTTAATTTCGTGTTGTTTTCGGGTAATTTAGAAAGTATTAAAAAGTTCGAATGGGTATCATTAACTCACTTTTTCCCGGCACGAAAAACTTTCAAGTGTTGAATTTTTTCTCGAGTTTAAATCTTTCGGAAATACGTGCCAATAACGTGGTGGACCCTCTAAAAGAACACAAAGCTTAACTCGATTTTGTGACCGTCTGAACTGCCTCTAAACCTTAAGGTTTGGGGCAGTACGGCGTGCCACATGTGAGGCGTTGGCTTGACCCTTCTACGGCTGGACCGCTGCTACTGTGACATGTTCCAGGATTTTTGAACTCCGCTCAAGTGTTGAGCTATTAAGGAAATCTTGGGTATTTGATTATTCGATCGGAAAGTTTAATACTGTCTATTTATCTGGAATGTGATAAATATGTGGAATTCATATAGTTAGGCATGAAATGCGAAGTATGTGATATTTCGGATTTGCGATGTCTAAAGTGATTGTGGATTCCAAATATTGTAGTTTTACACTTTCTTTTATGTGACCATAAGTGTAGTATGTCGCATATCGCCGATTTCGTTGCTATACATCAACGACAATCGGGGTACGCATACTTACTTACGTTGATGATATATGATATTATGTGTTGCTGAGATATGATGTGCAGGATTGTCGCGATTGAATAGCCGGGTTTTTTTTATGTGAGATGAGAGTTTTCTTTTCATTCATGTAAAATTCAAATTTAATATAATATTCTTTTATTTGGGGCACTTCCGGGTTGAGGTTGATGTCACCAGTGTTGTATATTATTTACTTTTCCGCATTAGGATAGACCCAAGGAGGGGAGCACAAGTGACCGGGTTCTGGGGTTCAGTGGGAGGCCATCTCGAGGAGTCGAGACCGGGTCTCCTAAACTCCAGAATTGGTAGGGTCGCTTGCCGCTCTCGTAGGGGTCTAGGGGTGTGGGCTTGGCTATTCATCGCGACTGTGGAATCCGTATTTTCTATTGATTGGCTAAATACTAAATACGGGCGTCCTAGTATATCCTACATTATATCTGTGTTTCTGCTGCCTGTATACTGTGATGTGATATCTGAGACGAATGATATATTATATATGAGATATATAGTAGACGTTGCTTATGTTTTACACCCGCGCTAGTCCCGTCCCGGTATGCCGTTAGTTAAGTAACCTAAGGGTGCATAACGGAACATTGCGGCGAATGCGGATGGCATAAGCGTACGTTGTATTTTCGTTTCTTTTCTGTGATTGGCTTAAGGACTTAAATGATGGGGCTACATTAATATGATTAATGTAAAGAAAATAAACCTAAAAAGATGTTGTAGAATCGGATTTGAAAACCACTCGGCTCTTTATGAAAATGCTACATTTCAAAACTGCGGAGCTCAAGCCACTCCTTTTGAAAAGCATTTGATTCTACGACGATATCAAGTTCAAAGCGTTAAGATTTTCTTAAAAATCATCCGCAACCCTCCGTCATTTTAGGAAATAGAGTACTTAGTATTTGTGCTAATTGTTGACTATAGTTAAGGCGTAGTGTA
The DNA here is from genome assembly GCA_030015575.1 of Agapanthus africanus. Classification (NCBI taxonomy): domain Eukaryota; kingdom Viridiplantae; phylum Streptophyta; class Magnoliopsida; order Asparagales; family Amaryllidaceae; genus Agapanthus; species Agapanthus africanus. The sequence continues at coordinate 315,085,354 of JASDDO010000019.1, forward strand.
CGGTAGCTAAGTGATGTCTTCCTACACTACATATGATGCAGATTAATTAGGACATTCTTACGACTTTGTTGACCATAGTTAAGGGTCATATGAGTGGGTCTAATTAATCAAGAAATGACGGGTAGAACTTGACTAGTACTTATGATTTGTTGACCATAGTTAAGGTCATAGGTACTAGGGGTAAAAACCACATCGGGAATTTCAATAGTTGAAATTTGCAATGAGATTGCACACCTTCCATATGATGGTTGGATCCCGATCCCACTGTGGGCAATAGTTGTTCCCAGGAGAGTTTTGCAGTTTACAATTAGCTAACACATTAGGTGTCTAGAAAGGTGTTAACGGGGCTACGTCTCTGGGAAGACGAGGTTTACATTAATTAGGTCCGTGCGAAAGCACGGGAAACCTCCCTCAAGTACCGACACTGGCCTGGCTGAACGGTTAGCGAAGTTGTAGACTGTAATTAATCCTGGCTAGTTTTCTTTTTAAGGTTTGAAAGAAAAACTTGATTAAAGCAGTGAGAGACATCGATTAGACAAGATAATAACCAATCTGATCTTTGCAAGAGCTTTCGCTGAGTGTATTCTTTTTTCTCTCTTAATGGCAGATACCAATGACTGGACTCAAGCTTCTACTAGATAAAAATAAACTGAATGGGACCAATTATAAAGACTGGCTGAGGAATCTGAACATTGCCTTGACTTATGATAAGGTATCATATGTCCTCACGGCTCCAGCCCGTCCCAGGTCCAAAATCCTCAGTTGCGTATATTGAAGTCCGCAAGACATGGGTCGCTGATTGTGCCACGGCCAAATGTCTCGCGCTTGCATCGATGGATAACACACATCAAAAGCAGCACGAGAATATGGACATTCATGCCATATTCCTCCATACAAAGGAGTTGTATGGAGAGCAATCCCGCGTATTACGATACGAAGCATCAAAGAAATTGTTTCAGATGCGAATGGCCCCTGGCACACCAGTAGGAGACCATGTTCTGAAGATGATAGCTCTCATAGAAGAGCTTGAGGACCTTGGATGGACGATGGACAATGAACAATATACGGATATTATTCTGCAGTCCCTCCCTCCACCTTTGCTCAATTTATAGTTAACTTCAACATGCACAACATGGAGAAGGAACTACCTGAACTCCTTAATATGTTAAGGAGTGCAGAGAGCACACTGAAATCAGTGAAAACTCCCGTTTTGAGTGTTGGGCAATCTTCCTCTTCTCACCCAAAAGCTAAGGCTAAGGGAAAGATGAAGAAGAAGCCCACCAAGCCTAGGGGTGGAGTTAAAAAGGTTAAGGGGAAGGACAAGTCCAAAGCTGGAGAATCGGGGAAAGGGGAATGTTATCACTGCCACAAAACAGGACATTGGAAGCGCAACTGCACAGAGTACTTAAATCTCAAGAAGAAGCATGGGGATGCTTCTGCTTCAGGTATGTTTATGACAGAAAACTGTTTTTCAATAAACTCTGCTTCCTGGGTATTAGATACCGGTTCAGGTTCTCACATTTGCAATTCTATGCAGGGGTTGAGAAATAGCAAGGTTTTGAAGACAGGTGGCCATACTCTCCACGTTGGAAATGGTTCCAATGTACATACAGTCGCAGTGGGAGAGTATCATTTGGGGTTGCCGTCTGGGTGTATATTGGTTTTGAACCCATATTATTTTGTACCTAGTATGCTTTGTAATATAATATCTATTTCTTTGTTGGACAATGAAGGATATAATTTTGTATTGCAGAACAATGTTATGAACATTCACCTGAATCAAATGTCGGTTGGGTATGGTACGCTTAATAACGGGATATACGTCCTAAATCAACACACAGTTTTCAGCATACAACACACTAATAAAAGAAAACTTTCAGAAATAAATGAAGCTTTTCTTTGGCACTGTAGACTTGGTCATATTAATGAAACAAGACCAAACAAGTTACACAAAGATGATATTTAAACTCTTTTGAATATAAATCTTATGCGACTTGCCAGTCTTGTATCAAGGGTAAAATGACCAAAACTCCGTTTACCGGACACGGAGAAAGAGCTACTGAGCTCCTAGGCCTCGTACATAGTGATGTATGTGGGCCAATGTCTACACAGGCTAGAGGCGGTTTTTCATACTTCATTACTTTCACTGACGATTTCTCAAGATTCGGTCATGTATTTTTATTAAAGCACAAATCCGAAGCTTTCGAGAAATTCACTGAATATAAACTCGAAGTAGAAAAATAAACCGGCTTGAGTATCAAAATGCTTCGATCAGATCAAGGTGGGGAGTACCTCAGTACAGAATTTGCAAACGTCCTAAAAGAGAATGGGATTCTCTCTCAGCTCACTCCTCCTTACACACCACAGCACAACGGTGTTTCTGAACGACGGAATCGGACCCTATTAGATATGGTACGATCCATGATGAGTGATGCTGAGTTACCCGTCTCATTTTGGGGGCATGCATTGGAGACTGCAGCTTTTCTACTGAACAGGGTCCCAACCAAAACCGTGTCTACCACGCCATATGAGATATGGCATGGGAAGAGACCATCTCTTAAGAGAATTAAGATTTGGGGTTGCCCGGCCTATATTAAAAAGCAGAATCCGGAAAAACTCGAGACACGGTCGGTCATGTGTAATTTTGTGGGGTATCCAAAGAATTCTTATGGATATCTATTCTACCATAAGGAGGAACAAACGGTGTTTGTTTCTCAGTATGCCACATTCTTGGAAAAAGAGTTTTTCACAGATAAAGCTGATGGCAATGTGGTGGATCTAGAAGAAGTTCTAGAGACACAAACTACAATTGACGACTTGGTTGAACCGGCTGTTGCAATAGAAACTAAGGAACCTCGACTACTCCGTAGGTCTGGTAGGACTTCTCGCCCACCGGAGAGGTACTACGGTTTCCTCATTGATGGTGACAGAGAAGACTGCATCATGGAGGATGATGATCCTACCAGCTTTCAGCAAGCTATCACGAGTGGAGACTCTGTGAAGTGGTTGGATGCCATGAGATCCGAAATGGAGTCTATGTACACCAACAAAGTATGGACTTTGGACGTTGTACCCCCTGGGGTAAAACCTGTAGGGTGCAAATGGATCTTTAAAAGAAATATTGGTGTAGATGGGTAGGTAGAGACCTATAAGGCAAGACTTGTGGCGAAGGGTTTTCGTCAAACACCAGGTTTGGACTATGACGAGACTTTTTCTCCCGTAGCCATGCTTAAATCCATTCGGATCCTACTTGCTATTGCTGCTCACTACGACAATGAAATCTGGCAGATGGACGTTAAAACGGCATTTCCAAATGGAGATTTAGAAGAATGCGTTTATATGGATTAGCCAGAGGGCTTCATTGACAGTGGGAGCAGCGGGAAAGCATGTAGATTGCTTAAATCCATATATGGGTTAAAGCAGGCATCACGGAGTTGGAACATCTGTTTCGATGATGTTATCAAAGAATTTGATTTCATCAAAAATCCAGATGAACCTTGTGTTTATAAGAAGGCTGTAGGGAGAGCTGTCACATTTCTCGTATTGTACATGGATGACATTCTTCTGATAGGAAATGATATTCCTATGCTACAGTCGGTCAAATCTTTCCACTAAGGTTCTCCATGAAGGACCTGGGTGATGCCACATACATTCTGGGCATTAGGATCTATAGGGATAGATCTAAGAGGTTATTGGGATTGTCCCAAACCAGGTACATCAACACCATCCTAAAAAGGTTTAGTATGGAAGACTCCAAGCGGGGTGCCTTACCCGCTTGCCATGGGATCACTCTCTCTAAGGACTCTTGCCCAAAGACCGATGAAGAGAGAGCTCGCATGAGCATTATACCCTATGCTTCGGCAGTAGGATCTATAATGTATGCGATATTATGTACACGCCCAGATGTAGCTTATGCACTTAGTGTTGTAAGCAGGTATCAATCCAACCCAGGGGAGAATCACTGGATAGATGTGAAGAACATTCTTAAGTACTTACGAAGGACTAAAGAATTGTTCCTGGTGTATGGTGATGGAGATCTCCAAATGGAGGCCTTTACCGATTTGAGCTTCCAGAGCGATAAGGACGACAGCAAATCTATCTCTGGGTTTGTATTTACCCTTAATGGAGGGGCGGTAAGTTGGAAGAGTTCCAAACAGGATATCGTTGCAGACTCTACGATGGAGGCTGAGTACATTGCTGCAAATGATGCCGCCAAGGAAGCCGTCTGGATGAAGAAGTTCGTCTCGGAGCTAGGAGTAGTTCCAACCATTATTGATCCAATACCATTGTATTGTGATAATAATGGAGCTATGGCGTTAGCCAAGGAGCCCAGGTCCCATCAGCGGTCCAGACACATCCTGAGGCACTTTCATTTGATTCGGGAGATTGTAGATCGCCGCGAGATCGAGATTAAGAGAGTAGACACAAAGAATAACACCGCGGACCCACTCACCAAGGCCCTCCCTCAGCCGCAGCATGAGCAACTTTTCGAGATGTTGGGTATGAGATACGCCAATAACTGGCCTTAGTGCAAGTGGGAGATTGTTGGATATATGTATGCCATAGAGGCCATTATATGATAGTGGATGTATTTATACATGTGTGTGTGTGTATATATATATATATATATATTCAGTGTACATTCTTGCTCGACATGATAGTATGCTATCTGGTTCTTCTTTATCTGACATGTTGATTTGATCATGCTTTTATTCATTCACATATGTCGGTAAAGCCCTGAGGATATTGGCTTGACTACTGTGATTATGATAGAGATCATACTAGTGTGACATCTGTAGTTTATAAGCATATCCTGAAATGTCCTTAGTCGTAGGTGTATCGAGACGGGGCATCGATATACCAGAGTAGACTAGCGTATATGATACTAGACCCATATGATAGGCGATGGATGTTCCTACATTCATCGATGTTTGACATCGAGATCGTATACGGGAGCTCGGTGGTGACTGGGTACACTGGACGGACACACCGAGCACTCTTATATGGAATTATATCTATCGTCGGATAGCAGTTCTCAGGTGACACTGGTGCAGGTTAATCTGTAGACCCGAGATCGTCATAGAGTCTTGTGTGTTCTCCCACTGTACTTTGATTACCACCCTACCACGGCTCTACTGAGTCGTGCAAACAGGTGGCCGTTGGGTACAGTCCCGAGACACACGAAGGCGATGAGCGATAGGAGGGGTTTCGGCTCTCCCGGTATTGGGAGTGGATGCTGTGCTGTGCTCGATTGGCTATATCAGTAAGTCCCTGGCCAGGGCTGTTGAGATTTACTGATAAGTGTTATCAGTAGTTTCTCGATCTGTTATAGACCACTCATCGGCACGACTTATTGAGTTATTAGGGTCGACGTTACCATCCCTAGACTCGATATGCAGCATATCTGACGAAGAGACCGGACTGTACGGTAATGTTTTCGGTTGGCTCGACGGGAGTTGTGACAGGTTCGCTTGTTTTCTTCTGATCGCTCAATACCCGGGTGGCCGTTACGTTTAGCTGACCGCTTGCGGCTTGGGGGTGCTTGATATGATCATCACCCACTGCCGGCGTATTGACAAGTCTTAGAATCCCACAATGGAGTTACCTAGTCTAGGCGAAACGATGTGGTGCGCATATGCGATATGCGCGTGGACCCGGTTAAAATGCGTGTATGAGATACCGCATATTAATCGGGCGGTTTGCTTTTGGTCGGGTCGTATGCGATATGACCGGTTTGTTAAATCAAGTGTTGATTTATCATTGACCATTAGTTTCTCACTTTAAATCCTTTCTTGTCTTTTTGTATGCATGCATGTATGCATTTATTCACATTCATGCACATAAGATGTGCATGCACACATACATGCATACATAATGTTATCATGGTTGTTGATATAGTAGATGGTGGCAATATAAGACTCACACCATTTGTAAAATATATGGATATTAATTTTTGGAAAAAGAAAAATGGAAATGGAAATTGATTATCATGGTTTAATTTTATATTCTTGCACTAATCCTTTGTTTTAACCATGATTCATTTTCCATGGTCATTTTTGTTCCAAACTAAAATATCTAGATATTTTATAACCATGGTTGAGAATGAGAGAGTGAAAATATATATATTTTCATTTTCTCATTTTATTCATATGCTTATCATTATCTTGAGTTTTGTAAGCCATCATCTTCTTCCACCTTTCTCTCTTGCTCTCTAGTTTTCTCAAGTGAGCAAAAGAGTTACCAAGTTAGGATTTTGAAGTGAGAAAACCAACCACAACACCATTCTACACTAGTCTTGCCCATTAGTGTAAAGTGTTAGCTTCCATTTCTTCTCTCGATCTTGTGGAGCTTCAAGCTTGGACAAAGAGGACTCCGGGTGGATCGTCGTGGACCTAAAGGATCTCAAGCGGACCTTTTTCCAACCCTCAAGTAGCCAAGGAGTCTAGCGTAGGGAGCTACAAAGGTTGTACTCTCAAAACCCTAGCTTTTTCTACTTGTGTTTGTGTTAAACTTTAGTTGCCCTAAATTTTTCTAGCATGATCCTTAAGATAGTTTCCTTAGCACCATGTAAATTTTAAATATGGCATGTGTGTTGCCTCCAAACCCTTGTAGTGGTGCTGTAGGAAACCCTTCAGTTTGAAGTTCTAAAATCTAACCGCGATCAGGACGGTGTCGCTTTGCAGGTAGCCGATGAGCACGGGTCGTCCGCAGGGAGATGGTGCGTTTATGGTTCTTGTTTTGACGAGTTAATGCGTGTGGGTGGAATGTTCGTATCTATCCTATGTGTTATATGCAAAGTATAAATCTTGTTAGGAAAAGATACAATAGTATAAGCTAGTGAATTCGTACGCAAACCTTTGAGCCGAGTCTTGACCAATTGAAGCTAGAGCAATCGGCAACAACGTGGATTAGGGTATTTAAGCACAGTATTCGTGGAATCCGGCTTATTGACCCTTGTCCGTCCATTCTTGTCGCTTGACTTTCGCTTCCGGCGAAACCGAACGCAACCGGTCGCGGTTAGGGATCACCGATACCTTGGTGGGATAGGATGCCTAACGGAGCGCTTGCGTAAGGTTTGGGCGAAGTTCAATGGAAAATAACGGGAAAAGGAATGGGAAACGAAATCCTTAACTTACAATATCGTATTCTTTTACTAACAACACATATTTACAACAATCTCAAGAACAAACCAAAAAGAGTAAAAGAAAAGATAAACAAAGAAAAGAGAAGACAACATCACAAGAAAGAAAAGGGCATGGAATTTAAATAGCAAGTAAGTAAAGCATGGAATTTAAATTGCAAGAATGTAAAGCAAGTAATAAAAGAGCAAGTAAGAAATAACTAGGAACCATAGAACAAATGATAAACCATGGGTTCAATAGCCTAATCTTAAACTTGCAAGCTCAATTAAGAGTTTGCAAGATCAAGAGAGGGCTAAGAACTCAAGGCAAATGAAGGCAAAAGAGAGCTTTATTAAACTTCAAGAATGATACAACCCTTGAGATCAATAACCAACCCTTAAAGATGCAAGCTCAATGAAGAAATTGGAAGATCAAGAGAAGGTTAAGAACTCATGGGGAAGCTAAGCTATATACAAGAATAAAATGAAACCAAAAGAGTATGAAGTGTAGAAATGTAAGCAAAAGAATCCCCCTCTCCCTTGCTACCTAGTTCTGCTTTTCTAGGCAAAAAAGGAGATTAAACAAACAATAAAATTATGATGAGGTGGCAGCAGGGGGCCCACAGAAAACTGGAGGCTAATAGAGGCAGGGGGGCCGGCCTGCTCGGCTCAGGTGATGATGTGGCCGGCCACTTTTGGGGGGAACTGTCTCGTACTTGGTGTGTTGGTTTGTGTGTTCCCTCACATCACTTTGGTGCTGCTAGATTTGTCAATTTGAATTTGGTCTGCACCTAGTGCTTGGAGGGAAGCTTGTAGCTATGAATCACATCAATACTTTTAGCATTTATTGCACTTGTCCTCCCCACTTGCACAAAGCTATCATGAGTGTGTGCCATGGCAGCCCCTCTAAGTCCTAGTGCACACTTGTGTACACACTTGTATTGTGTTGGTCCATTTAGATAAAAAAGTGTGTACACAAGCATGTTGCACAAAAAAACCCAAGAAATATTGGTCGGTTTGCAGTTCTGGTTGCAGTGTCAGCTCACAAATGTTATATCCGTAATTTTGAATGTATTTCCAGTATTTTGTCACAGATACTTGTAATCTGTATTACTGAGCAAACACCAGTTAATAGTACCGATATATACAAAAAATAGATAATGAATGAGCAGTATTAAAATGCAATATTCTGGTATGAACAAATACCCCTAAACTTATCATTTGCTCGTCCCGAGCAAAACAAAATCCTAGCCTCAGTTTCGCAGGGAAGGCGATTGCACTGAGCTCGTGCAACAAGCCGTTAAACCTCTAGGTGTCCCTAATAGGAGGAGTGTTGTCTCCTGAGGGTTTTCAACGGATACTACCCACAAAATCCCGTCAAGCTAGTTTCATAAGCTAACGTCGATTCTACTCTTATAGTTCAGTATCTACGTTAGAAATTCTATTATCCTATGTTAGAAATATACAACCCTTATATTTCACGCCTCGATTTATTTGACCTCAGATCCTATACGTTTTACAGTTTAGAAAGATCTCGATCTCTCCTGAGTTTTCCTTCTAAAGTGCGGTCTCAAATCAAGAATTTTTATCAACATTATGGAAAACATAAGTCTTATTCTTTATTTCTATTTTTCCTCCAAAAATCGATTGTATACCCCTACGTATGTGTATAATTTCACGCCTACACTTAAGAATTCAATTCAAGCTATCGTACCCTTGACCTAATACCTAATACTACTTCTTTTCATTAATGATGGACGGTGTTTCTCACACACCTTTCATGCGACTATTAACGCTTCTTGAGGCACTAACAGCCGATTACTGAATGTGTGAGCTTAAAGCGTAAATAGCAGTTTTCAGGTCTTTATTTATTTATTTTTCTTTTCTTTATTTTTCTTTTTCAAGACCGGATATATTTTTCAATATGCTCTTTTTGTGTCTAGCTTTAATTATCGTTTTTCTTTCATACTAAGTTTTCAGGCAAGAGTATTTTTTAGGTATCTTCTACTATCCCAAGTTTCAAGGTGCGTGTATGTGCAGTTTGTAGGGTATATACTTTCTAAATTTAGACTTAAGAATAGAAACTACTTTTCAGACTTATCCTTTAGTAAAGCTTCAATACTTTCCCTTCATCTCGACTTAACTCAAGAACTGAACTCAAGATTACCTACTTCTATAAAAAAAACTGTAAGGACGTATAATTACCAAGGTTAAATAGAAGGAAGGTTATTTTTAGGGTTTTCAATTCCTAAGCCTAAAATTTAGTTATTTCTAACATATCAACTAAACTTTCAGAATAAAAATCTCAGCTACCCTATTAGCTAACTTGACAACAAAGTTTTTATATTTTTGTAAATTTTTTTGATTTTTATGGGTTTTTAAAATAAGAATGCAAATGCAAACTATATAAATGAATGCGAAGGTAGAAAGCTGTAAGTGCACGGCAGCGCCCCGGCCGTCAATCCGACGCCGGAATGCGGAAACGAAATTTTTACAAAACTTGTAAACCGGCACTACCGTGCACTATAAACCCGGATCGGGCCATTAATCTAATGCTAGCAAACTAGAGAATGGGTAGGAAGCTATACCGAGCGATCCGTGTCCTTCGGTCTTCGGCCTCCACTCCGATCTCCTCGCGGAATCTCCGGTCTTCATCTCCTCGTCAGAACGGGCACCACATCGCCGGGTTCTATTACGGGCTCCCACCTCTGGACCAGGGAAACTCGGGCACGAAGTTGGCGAGTCGACGTGTCCAAGAATACTGTAGATGAAGTGTAGAAAGCTTTGTCTCATTGGGGTTGAGAAGTTGCCATGATGGAGGTGGAGAATAATGAACTTTGGAGATATGGAATTTTTTTGTGGCAAGTAGAGAAATGAGATGAAGAAATTTTCCACACAAAATGAATTCCCTCTCCCTCAAGAATGTGGCCGGCCCCTCTCAATAATGTTGGAGGAAAAATACAAGCATAAAGCAAGTGGAGAAAATGGAATGATAATGAGGAAAAAGAATCACACCAAAGCCAAATCAAATCCCATCATATTTCCATCTCATTAATGCTAAAGAAATGATCACTAGAAAAAGCAAAGATACTTAAACCATCATAATCATCCATTTATAAGAAACCCCCTCCACAATGCTAATTTGCAAATATGCAAATTAGCCCCACTCATCACAAAAGTGCGGCCGTGAAGGAACAAAGGAAAACTGGCCGGAATGGAATACAAACTGGCAACTTCAAAAAACTGATCCCGTAATAAATTACAGGAAAACCCCGCAACCGTATATACATACCCGCATTTGTATTCCCACTGAATACAAATGCAAAGAAACAAAATCTACACTGTACAATATTAGGATCCGGCTTAAACCAAAGCCCGCTAGTATTATCCGTCCGATCATGATCCGTGCAATACCGCACGTATATGATCGAACCCTGCCATATCTCCATACGGCCTCTACAGCGTTTCGCCCGAAACTTGAGAAACTGTCTGGGGGGGACTCTAAAGACTCGTCAATACTTTGGCTGTGGATTTAACCACTAGCACGTCAGAGGTATTAGCCATACGTAACGGGCTACCAGGTATTGACCAAAAGGGACGTCGATGAGCGAACTCATCCTGAAACCCTACTGACCCTGTCAGTGACAATATCCGTACAGTCCGGTCCGTTCGTCTATAAGCATCGCATGGCGAGCCTAGGGGGTTGGTAAAAGTCAGACCCCCAAAAGCGGTACAAGTCGTGTCGGAGTGTAGCCCAGAACACCCTGAGATATTATTGGAATACCTGCCAGTAAATCTCCTGCCTTGGCCAAGGACTTCGTGTAATGGCTCTCCTAGACACAGCGCGACCTCACCCCCAATACCGGGAGAGACGAACCCCTGCAGATCCGCTCACTGCCTCCATGTGGCTCGGGACTGTACCCAACTAAAACCTGTTTGCACGACTCCTTTGAGCCGTGGTAGGGTAGTAATCAAAGCACAGTGGGAACTCACATGAGACAAATGACGATCTCAGGTCGTTGAACTAACCTGTACACATGTCACCAGGGAACTGCCATCTGACGCTAGGTATAATACCAACTAGCATGTTCCCGGCGAGTCCTGTCCGGTGTACTCATAACCCAATGAGCACCTGTATACATCTTAGGTGAACCAACTGACACCAGTGGCTTGTGAGACCGGCCACCACCCCTCGTAAGGTCTCGACTGTATACACTAGTCTACTCTGGAGTATCGATGCCCTGTCTCGAAACTCCTACGACTAGGGACCTTTTAAGGATGTGCTTATAGACCCCAGATCCCACGTATATGATCGCCATCATACTGCTGGTAGTCAAGCAAGAATCCTAGGGGCTCTATCAACGTGTAATAGTGATCAGTATTGTCACCTAAAGCAGTACACGATGATAAAGATAAACCAGATAGCATACTATCATCTCGAGTAAGACTGTCCTGCCGGCATAGGTCCTCCCTCAATCATTGCAATCACGTGCCTGTGATCCAATAATTGACTCTGAGGGCACTATATCCAACAATCTCCCACTTGCACTCAAGGCTAATTATTGCGATGTCGCATACTCACAACCCGTGTGATACCGAACACCCAACTCCTCTACTAATCAGTCTCACAAAGCCTGTTTGCGAAACTATTGCGTTCGAGGAATAGCCTCAGTGAGTGGATCCGCCCTGATGTTTCTTTCTATGTCTCTCTTTATCTCAAGTTCGCGGAGAAAGCCATCTCCCGAAATGAGCAATACCTGTCTTAGAATATGTTTGGATATCTGATGGGACCTAGCTCATAAATGAACTCCAAATCCAAACTTCTTAGACTGTGTCGTCAACTGAACTTAATCAGTATCCTGCGCCATGCCTCCCTCAGTATCCACCTGGACCACCTGTCCAAAATACTGCCCCTCATCAGAGGGAAAACTATAACTCTGACAGCCACTCTGTCATCTAGGTCACCTTGGAAGCCTGAAATGATAACTGTCTCCTCAAAGTGACTGTTGTTATCATATCCCTAGAACATTCACTTATGTTCTAAAACTACTTCCGACCGTTTCTCCAGGATTGGATAAATATCACTTTATTGCATCTAGTGTAAAAACATCTGGTGTGGTACTTGACATCTCATGATTGATTCAATTGCCTAAGCAAGTGATCTGCGAATCATGCACATCCTTCTCCCCTTTAGTCTGTAAGATACCTATAGAGAGGGTGACTCCATCTCCTGCAGGTACACTACCGTGCCTGGAATCGTTCATTCTAAATACTCTTAGAATGCAGTCTAAGTACCCAGATTGGGATGCTATCCAAATCTAGATCTAAAACCATAGATCTAGTAACCAGAATGTCTGATATTATATCTATATCCTTATGTGGAGAAACAATTGTGTGACAACCAAAGTATAACCGATCGTAGTATAAGAATATCACCTCCTACTCTGTGTATGTCATCCAAATACCAGGACATCACACCCTACTACCTTCTTAACAGATCCATCCCCTATTCTGATGATGTCAAACCTATGACTGTCACATCAGAAATAGATGATCTATCTCCGCTATATCTGCTTTAGTCTATAAATAGACATAAGCCACTTGTCCACCATGCTTCCGCTGCTCCCACTGACCACGACAACCCTCTGGCAGAGTCATATACACGTACACTTCTGAAGCCAGTTCAGAACGACGCTATACTCCTCCTCCTGCTGGGTCTCATAGTCTGGAACAACAGTAGTGTCAAGTCTGGGTAAACAAGAACCTCCCTGTCACCGTTTTTGAGCATACCGAAGTACCTCTCGAGTGCCTGAGGTTACCCACCATATCTGCGGAGTGGCCAATGGAATGTCAAATCATATTGAATCTTTAGGTTCTTATTAAATCTTCAGTAATCGTTTGCAGTTCTGGAATCACTTCCAGTTCTATTATACTCCTAGTACTGTTTTCTGAAAAAAAATCCATTTTTATTAAAACTGTGGCAAGTCAAGAACAATATCACTATTGATCTTCCTGATGGTAGAAAGTCAACCCTGGTCATAGCCTGGGTCAACCCACAAACAGCCATTACAGAAACGTGCCTTGAGTTATCCAGAGTCTGGTTTTAAGCATAAGCTGGACAACTCCCCGTACCTTAACAATGTCAAGATATGAACTGTTCTATATCCAATATAGAAACAGAGGCACTGATTTAATTGAACCAGATTCAAATCATGCAGCTGTCTCCAGTGCATGTTAACTAAATGGAGAGAGGCCGATCATCATTACACAACTTAGGAGTACTTCCAATTATGAGTAACCTGAAAGAGAAGAAAGTTCTCTTAATCATTACTATCAACTGAATACCATACACAAGTATTTACATCTTCGATCACCTTGAAGAATCCTGATACTTGCAACACCTGGTTCTCTACTTTATCCACATACCTATAACTTCTCAAAACTTGGACCCTGTATTTCTACGAAACACATGTCTAAGAACTAGAGAAGTCATAAGTAAACAGAATATAGTACGGGGACCAACCCCTCTGTCCTAATGGACACTGGACAACATACAATACTCTGTATAAGTCCCTTGAGTCTAATAACTAATTCCCTGTGTGTCGTAGGTTGAAAACCGTACATATGGTTAAGAAGAATTACACCACTGTTTAATGCTCCTTACCTAACCATCCACTGATATAGGTAAATGTCATCGACATAATTTCAAAAAGGTATATCTCACTCTATAAAAATAGACGTACAGATATATCAATTTGAAGTTGGTGCATAACAGCGGATATTCAAAACCAAATATTTGCCGTCCGGCAAACAGCCCAGGCGATTTCCTCAAATATTACCAATTACAACGAATTCCGATATAATGAGGATGATCACATAGTTCCCAATAACTTACTCCCACTCATCATCTATAAAACCATACAGACGTGAGAATCATACCTGGTAAATACATACCCTGGAGCAAGTGTCTAATTGGGAAATCAGTTTTCTTTTAACAGTACACAGTGAAACTGAAACATGTGAATGTTTCGATGGGGTATACGGGTATTCCTAGTAATGCCTCTTCCATTATCAGATTCACAACTGTAACCGTATATTTCTATGCCATCTCTCCACATCCCTTCATATGTCTTTATTCATTACCTTCTGTACACCCTCTTAGGCTAAATGGTTTTCTTCTTTCCCTACCGTTCGGCACCTTCCTATGGTTTGGAAGAAGACTATCCAATAAGCGTAATAGGTGTACTGCCCTAATCCAAGGAGCACTCGCAACCTGAAAGAAGGTAAAAGGAAAAGACAACTGAATAGTCCTATTCGTTTTCTCCAGAACCGGAAACCATCCTCGAATAAATTTCATCGAGTTCGTATATAACCATACGATGATTTTATCCAATGGAAGTGGACGTTCGTAGTAATACGGGGTGTTCTAGAGAAAAGGGTAAAAGTAGGAGTGGCAATGAGGTTTGCAATTCTGACAATCCAAAAGCCAGTGTTTAAGAAGGTTCGGTCAACTTGGTTACTGAGTCATAGTCAAGGGTCGGGTCATGGTCGCTGCCAAAGAGAGGGAGAAAAGAAATACTCAGCGTGCACTCTAACCTAGATCAGAATGGTTATCAATTTATCTAATCTGGAAACCTCCCACTGTACCGTCAAATTCTCCTCCAAACCTGAAAGAAGAATTAGTCGGGATCACCCGAAGAGTAAACTAACTTATCAGTGGGAATCGGGATCCAACTATCATCGCATGATAATGTTACGGAATCCGCTCACGTTATCACACTCCAGAAGGTATGCGCATATCTGGCAAGTTTCAGTTTTTTTAGAAACTCCCGATATGATTTTTGCCCCATGCTCTTATGACCTTGACGAAGGTCAACAAATCATAAGTCACATGTCAAGTTCTACCCGTCATTATCCAGGTTAATTTGAACCCACCCGTACAAGCCCTTGACGAAGGTCAACAAGGCTATACGACTGTCCCAAACCAACGCATCTATCTATGCAGCAGAAAGGTAACAAGCAGCTACCATACACTATACCTTGACGAAGGTCAACAAATATAGCATGAATACTACGTGCTACCCATCTGAAATGACGGAGGGCTACGAGTGGTTTCTGGCGAAAAACCTTTAACGTAATGAACTTGATATCGTTGAAGGAACTGGATAGCTTTATAAAAATGTAGTGGCGTAAACCTTTGCTAAAGAGGTCACTCCCGGTGAAGGGATCTCGGCTCTTTCCCCGTAGAATGAGGTGCAGGATATTCCAACTGAATACCACGATGCAAAGCAAAAGTAATCGACTATAGTGAAGTTATTGCCCTGATGCAAACTTCTGTCCAAGAGGTCACTCCCGGTGAAAGGATCTCGGCCCTTGCCTCGTCGACTGAGGTGCTAGATATTCATAACCGAATACCACTGTGCAAAACAAAAGAGAACGTCCTTGCAATAACAGCTTTTTGAAAAATATTCCAACAACATCAGAATAGGTTTGTTTAGCTTGCATTGATCCGAATCAACGCAGTCCCATCAATTGATCACACCACAAAAGAACGAAAATAATGATGTACGTATCTGCCATCCGCATTCGCTACTGGGTCCCGTCATCACCCGTTAGGTTACTTAACTAACGACAGAGCGGGGACTGGACTAGCGCGGGTGCAAAACATATACAATATCTACTAGTATATATATCAATATATAATATTCGCTCAAGGCGTGATAAAATGCAACATCACAGAAATGTAATAAGTATCACAGAACAATACAGATATCTGGGATCCCCGGATTTCATAGAGCCGCTACTGAAACCCGACGTTCCCCTGGTCGTGTGGATAGCCTGTGCAATGAAATCCTAGACCCCTACGGGCGCGGCAAGTTACCCGCCAAAACCTGAAGCGAGGCAGCCCCCTTCAGCAACGTGAATGGACCACCCAGCACTTCATGGAATACGGTAACTTGGGCACCCCTCCTGGTTCAACCTATACCCCCTACGAGTGCGGCGAATAGCCCGCCAATTCTAGAGTGAAGCCCCCTCTGTCTCAACACCATGAGATGCGGGCCCGTTGCCCTCTAGAACCCGGCTATCCGTGCACCCCTCCGCGGGATAATCCTAGTACAGAAAGTAAAATATACATACAACGGGTACATCGACCTCAGCCAGGTCGTGCCCCAAAAGAATAATATACAAACAGGCAGTAACGGCAGTCCACATGTCGGACGCTCGCCCCGCAATATCAAATGTACATAATAATACCAAAACTGTACTACCATTGCATCCAGGCTATCCACCACGACAGATCCGCAACATCACAGCACAACACAGAACATCAACGTGAATGTCGCGTTCGCAAATCCGTCTAAAAGGGCTATAGCAGTTAGACAGGATTTACCGATCAAATGACATTCACGGTCGTAGATATAATATAAATACTGTGAACTAACATGTTTAAAATTTTCGATCGACCAAATTTACCGAAGTGGGCCCCAAGCACTACTGTAGCACTCAAAGAAAATCTGGGCCAAAAAAGAATATTCCAGAAACCCCATTTTCAAGTCAGAGAACCACTGCAGAAATCTTGTGCATTGATGACACTATTCCGCGGCGGAACCGCGGCCAAAAGGGGTTTAAGGCCGCGGTTCCGCGGCGCTACAGTGGCATCACGTGACCATTTTTCTACAGTGTTCACAAAAAACCCTGCACATATTTTTCCAATATACCAAATAATTTTAAGAGCACGGGAAAAATTCGACAGAAACTGTGCTTGAAAATACGGTTTTTGGAAAATCCGATCGATCGATCTTATAAACACGTTAGAGCAAGCTAGGAGTAGGTGAATGGCGTGGCTCTGATACCATTGTAAGTGCACGGCAGCGCCCCGGCCGTCAATTCGACTCCGGAATACGGAAATGAAACTTTTACAAAACTTGTAAACCGGCACTACCGCGCACTATAAACCCGGATCGGGCCATTAACCAAACGCTGGCAAACTAGAGAATGGGTAGGAAGCTATACCGAGCGATCCGTGTCCTTCGGTCTTCAGCCTCCACTCCGATCTCCTCGCGGAATCTCCGGTCTTCATCTCCTCGTCGGAACGGGCACCACATCACCGGGTTCTATTACGGGCTCCCACCTCTGGACCGAGGCAACTCGGGCACGAAGTTGGCGAGTCGACGTGTCCAAAAATACTGTAGATGAAGTGTAGAAAGCATTGTCTCATTGGGGTTGAGAAGTTGCCATGATGGAGGTGGAGAATAATGAACTTTGGAGATATGGAATTTTTTTGTGGCAAGTAGAGAAATGAGATGAAGAAATTTTCCACACAAAATGAATTCCCTCTCCCTCAAGAATGTGGCCGGCCCCTCTCAATAATGTTGGAGGAAAAATACAAGCATAAAGCAAGTGGAGAAAATGGAATGATAATGAGGAAAAAGAATCACACCAAAGCCAAATCAAATCCCATCATATTTCCATCTCATTAATGCTAAAGAAATGATCACTAGAAAAAGCAAAGATACTTAAACCATCATAATCATCCATTTACAAGAAACCCCCTCCACAATGCTAATTTGCAAATATGCAAATTAGCCCCTCTCTTCACAAAAGTCCGGCCGTGAAGGAACAAAGGAAAACTGGCCGGAACGGAATACAAACTGGCAACTTCAAAAAACTGATCCCGTAATAAATTACAGAAAAACCCGGGAACCGTATATACATACCCGCATTTGTATTCCCACTGAATACAAATGCAAAGAGACAAAATCTACACTGTACAATACTAGGATTCGGCTTAAACGAAAGCCCACTAGTATTATCCGTCCGATCATGATCCGTGCAATACCGCACGTATATGATCGAACCCTGCCATATCTCCATACGGCCTCTACAGCGTTTCGCCCGAAACTTTAGAAACTGTCTGTGGGGGACTCTAAAGACTCGTCAATATTTTGGCTGTGGATTTAACCACTAGCACGTCAGAGGTATTAGCCATACGTAACGGGCTACCAGGTATTGACCAAAAGGGACGTCGATGAGCGAACTCATCCTGACACCCTACTGAGCCTGTCAGTGACAATATCCGTACAGTCCGGTCCGTTCGTCTATCAGCATCGCATGGCGGGCCTAAGGGGTTGGTAAAAGTTAGACCCCCAAAAGCGGTACAAGTCGTGTCGGAGTGTAGCCCAGAACACCCTGAGATATTACTGGAATACCTACCAGTAAATCTCCTTCCTTGGCCAAGGACTTCGTGTAATGGCTCTCTTAGACACAGCGCGACCTCACCCCCAATACCGGGAGAGACGAACCCCTGCAGATCCACTCACTGCCTCCATGTGGCTCGGGACTGTACCCAACTAAAACCTGTTTGCACGACTCCTTTGAGCCGTGGTAGGGTAGTAATCAAAGCACAGTGGAAACTCACACGAGACAAATGACGATCTCAGGTCGATGAACTAACCTGTACACATGTCACCTGGGAACTGCCATCTAACGCTAAGTATAATACCAACTAGTATGTTCCCGGCGAGTCCTGTCCGGTGTACTCATAACCCAATGAGCACCTGTATACATCTTAGGTGAACCAACTGACACCAGTGGCTTGTGAGACCGGCCACCGCCCCTCGTCGGGGTCTCGACTGTATACACTAGTCTACTCTGGAGTATCGATGCCCTGTCTCGAAACTCCCACGACTAGGGACCTTTTAAGGATGTGCTTATAGACCCCAGCTCCAACGTATATGATCGCTATCATACTGCTGGTAGTCAAGCAAGAATCCTAGGGGCTCTATGAACGTGTAATAGTGATCAGTAATGTCACCTAAAGCAGTACACGATGATAAAGATAAACCAGATAGCATACTATCATCTCGAGTAAGACTGTCCTGCCGGCATAGGTCCTCCCTCAATCATTGCAATCACGTGCATGTGATCCAATAATTGACTCTGAGGGCACTATATCCAAAAAAAGCTTACCGAGCACACCCCCAAACATAAACTTGACAGTGCCCTCACTGTCAGGCTACACCAAGAGGGTCAAAATTGTCGGTGCTCCCCAGCTTTTTTTTATTTATGAACAGAAAAACAAAATATATATACACAAAAAGGTTCCCCCCAAACTTAAGTGAAACAGTGTTTCCACTGTTAAGCGTTGAAGTTTAGAGTTAGGGAGGAAGAGAACCGTATCAATCTATATAAGGCCTTACACAGGCCAAAAGTGAGCACCAACCATTCAAAGATTTTATCGCTATAATGTGCAGGTTGGTGAAAGAATATGGAGAGGAAAGAAATGGAGAATACGCGAGACCGTATGGGGATAGAAGTGGGATACGGTCTCGGTATATGAGGAGAAGAATGGCGGAAGGAAAAAAGAAATGGAGTACGAACTTGAGGGTGAAAATAGAGTGAATAAATTAGTACAATTTGTGATGACCGATGTGTAAAGAGCGATTGTACTAATCGATTAACCTATTGAGAAATGGGGTCAAATCCCTCAAGATTCGTGGGAAAACATGGGTACACCGAACTTAGTAAACCAGACATTGGAAATGAAAGTGATTCCGTGTCTTTCAAGGTCGGAACGATGGAAAAGATGGAGGGAAGTGGTTGAGGAAGGTTATTGGTTAAAGGTTCCGGAGAGTGTACACAGTCAATGAAAGGGATAAGATGAATTGGAAAATCCGACTCATCATGCAAAACTGGTTCATCCTCAAGAATATCCTCAAAATTTTCCTCAAAATTAAGCTCATCCATGCATTTATCATCAAAATCCAGACGCATATGGAGTTCGGGAAAAACAGTTAAAGACTCGGGATGATGAATTGGAGAGAAAAACTCATCCAAAATTGTGGGTTCATCATCCAAAATATCCCCACCGTCGATATCCTTAATCAAGTGAAAATCAATATTCTCAGACACCTCATCAAAAGCATGGATATCAATCAATTCAGGTTTTAAGATGGGGGTGTAGAGGTCAAATCGGTTAGGATCAGTTTTACTTGAAAGGGACCCTTTACAATCAGGTAAATCAAACCCTACAAAGTCGCACAACTCATTAATTCTTCTATCTTCAATCGGTGAATCGTTTGGAACACTAGATAGATATTCAAAACCGGAGTTGTGGAATTCAATTTGGGATGGGTAGGTTTGATTTGGAAGGGTGTACAACTCACTCTCAGCACTCAAATTCTCAACCTGTCCTACCGTCTCATCATACATTGGAAAATGTAGAGCTAGTTGGAAACTAGCTACCGGGTCACTAGGTTATATGAGGACGGCCATGGACGCATTCAAATCTATCATCTGTTGACACGACGCTACCCGAAAGTCTTCCAACAACTGTTCTAGGCTAGACATGGGTTGTGAAGGGGTTCCAATAAAAGATTCAAAATTGTTAGGATACTGGAAACTCCCAAATGGCGGTACAGAAAACATGTCTAGGGAAGGTGAAAAAGTCGGGTAGGACTGGTAGGAATGGAATGGTTGAACAGGAGTTGGATCAATATTTGGATAATAATGTGAATGGAATTGTTGATCCAAACAATTGGCAGTGGTTAAAGGAGTGAAAGATCGGCTACGGGATTGTTCAATACGTTCAGCAATATACATGGGTCATGGAGTTACAACTGGACTCTCAAAAGGAGTATCAACGTGGGAAGGTAGTGAAGGTTGAAATGGTTGATAGAAAGTAGATTGCGGAGTCCAATTGTTTGTCCTAGACGCGTCTATGCGATCTTTCAATGAAATTTTAGGCATGGAGGGATCGTTCAAAATTCGGCCAAAGCAAGACCCGTAGGAAGTAATTTCTAGTTGTGGGTACCAAAATTCGGCAAGAGTTTTTCAAGATGGGGTACCCATGATATGAAAAGAAGAAAATGAAGGAGAGAAAAGGAAGGGAAAAAGAATGTAATTTTATATATATATATATATATATATATATATATATATATATAGGTTAGTTATTAACAAAAGAATGAAATATACTATATATATAGGTTAGTTATTAACAAAAGAATGAAATATACACGGAAAAAGAATCTGGACAAAAACAATCACGACACAAAAATACCACACACCTAATCGGTCTAGGGTTCATCTAGGTCTACTAGACCTGCTCTAGAACTTGATTGTTGACGTAAAACTGTGTCGAGAAGCGGGCTCAAGATATACTGATCATGAGACCAGGTAAGTGCAGAGATAAGGAGAGGTTTTCCGACGCTTTCGCGAAGGTCCTTAATTAAATAACCCTTTCTCTTTTGGCGGTTTCGTCATGAACACTTTCCTAGACACCTCGGGAACGATATACCGTTAAGCGGTGTTCTAAACACAGTTAATTTCTCCTAGTGAGCGTGAAGTCCTTGAGGCTTAAAGTCTAGTTTCATTTAAATTTTGTGTGGGTAAACGTTATGCTCAAGTTCGTGATTTGTAGACCACGGAAAAGGTGATGAAATCTTTTACCGTATGCTGTGGGGTTCGCTTGCCCTTAAATCCGTATTAACGTATGCAATGCGCAATTTTAATGAAAAATTTGTTCAAAATTTCAAACAATCATTTTTTATGTTTAAGCTCGGCACTATAACAAATACGGGTTAGTCAATTTTAGCGTTACTAGCGAACTTGTAAAGAATCCTGCAAAGATATTATAGTGGATGCATCGGATTTGAGAAGAAGGTGTTCGTAAAGTACGTACCGATAAGTTTTCGGGTTAAGAAACTCTCGTTGAAGTTAAATCTGAATAGCTTGGAATGTTCGCTTGCGCGGGTCAAACTACCCGAATCTTTGGCACTGTACATCGTAATCACCTTAGCTTGGAATGTACACTTTGCTCCCCACGACCGTAGTTCACAAATCCGTTAAAATATACAAATGTCGGAAAACGGATATTAGTGAGAAAAAGCGATACGGATTCCCAAATACCTGCACACAAAAAATTATAAAAAAACAAGCAATAAAAATGTGACACAAACAGAACACTGGAGCAAAAGACAAAATTTTGGAGCAAATGGGGGATCTTGGGCCGGTGAGCTCGGATGAGGATGGAATGTCACCGGTTCTTTCTTTGAGTTGGGGCCCGAAGTTTCTTCTGTGTTCTCAGTATTCTACTAGTGTCTCAATTTCCTTGTTTGTTTTTTAAGTTCAGATCCAGAGTGCTTGTAGGTACAAAATCCATAGAACAAAAATGTTAAGAAAGTTAGTTTTTTGTTGGTTTTGAAATTTTTGATTTTTATGTTGTTTTTAAGAAAAAGTGTTAGATGGATATTCACAAGATTAACCCAAAATAACAAGAATTAAAACGTTACCATCTCTCCGGCAACGGCGCCATTTGATCGCACACATTCGGCGTGCCGAGAGTTTGAAGTTCTAAAATCTAACCGCGATCAGGACGGTGTCGCTTTGCAGCTAGCCGCGATGAGCACGGGTCGTCCACAGGGAGACGGTATGTTTATGGTTCTTGTTTTGACGAGTTAATGCATGTGGGCGGAATGTTCGTATCTATCCTATGTGTTATATGCAAAGTATAAAGCTTGTTAGGAAAAGATACAATAGTGTAAGCCAGTGAATTCATACTCAAACTTTTGAGTCGAGTCTTGACCAATTGAAGTTAGAGCAATCGGCAACAATATGGATTAAGGTATTTAAGCATGGTATTCGTGGAATCCGGCTTATTGACCCTTGTCCGTCCATTCTTGTTGCTTGACTTTCGCCTCCGGCGAAACCGAACGCAACCGGTCGCGGTTAGGGATCACCGATACCTTGGTAGGGTAGGGTGCCTAACGGAGCGCTTGCGTAAGGTTTGCGCAGAGTTCAATGGAAAATAACGGGGAAAGGAATGGGAAATGAAATCCTTAACTTACAATATCGTATTCTTTTACTAACAACACATATTTACAACCATCTCAAGAACAAACCAAAAAGAGCAAAAGAAAAGATAAACAAAGAAAAGAGAAGACAACATCACAAGAAATAAAAGGGCATGGAATTTAAATAGCAAGTAAGTAAAGCATGGAATTTAAATTGCAAGAATGTAAAGCAAGTAATAAAAGAGCAAGTAAGAAATAACTAAGAACCATAGAACAAATGACAAACCATGGGTTTAATAGCCTAATCTTAAACTTGCAAGCTTAATTAAGAGATTGCAAGATCAAGAGAGGGCTAAGAACTCAAGGCAAATGAAGGCAAAAGAGAGCTTTATTAAACTTCAAGAATGATATTACCCTTGAGATCAATAACCAACTCTTAAACTTGCAAGCTCAATGAAGAGGTTAGAAGATCAAGAGAAGGTTAAGAACACAAGGGGAAGCTAAGCTATATACAAGAATAAAATGAAAACAAAAGAGTGTCAAGTGTAAAAATGTAAGCAAAAGAATCCCCCTCTCCCTTGCTGCCTAGTTATGCTTTTATAGGCAAAAAAGGAGATTAAACAAACAATAAAATTATGATAAGGTGGCAACAGGGGGCCCACAGAAAACTGGGGGCTAATAGAGGCAGGGGGGCCGGCCTGCTCGGCTCAGGTGATGATGTGGCCGGCCACTTTTGGGGGGAACTGTCTCGTACTTGGTGTGTTGGTTTGTGTGTTCCCTCACATCACTTTGGTGCTGCTGGATTTGTCAATTTGAATTTGGTCTGCACCCAGTGCTTAGAGGGAAGCTTGTAGTTATGAATCATATCAACACTTTTAGCATTTATTGCACTTGTCCCCTCCCCCCACTTGCACAAAGCCATCATGAGTGTGTGCCATGGCAGCCCCCCTAGGTCCTAATGCATACTTGTGTACACACTTGTATTATGTTGGTCCATTTAGATAAAAAGTGTGTACACAAGCATGTTGCACAAAGAAACCCAAGAAATATCGGTCGGTTTGCTGTTCTGGTTGCAGTGTCGGCTCACAAATGTTATATCCATGATTTTGAATGTATTTCCAGTATTTTGTCATGGATACCTGTAATCTGTATTACTGAGAAAACACCGGTTAATAGTACCGATATATACCAAAAATAGACAATGAAGCCAATTGATCGCACACATTCGGCGTGCCGAGAGTTTGAAGTTCTAAAATCAAACCGCGATCAGGACGGTGTTGCTTTGCAGCTAGCCGCGATGAGCACGGGTCGTCCGCAGGGAAACGGTGCGTTTATGGTTCTTGTTTTGACGAGTTAATGCACGTGGGAGGAATGTTCGTATCTATCCTATGTGTTATATGCAAAGTATAAAACTTTTTAGGAAAAAATACAATAGTGTAAGCTAGTGAATTCGTACTCAAACCTTTGAGCCAAGTCTTGACCAATTGAAGTTAGAGCAATCGGCAACAACGTGGATTGGGGTATTTAAGCATGGTATTCAAGGAATCCGGCTTATTGACCCTTGTCCGTCCGTTCTTGTCGCTTAACTTTCGCCTCCGGCGAAATCGAACGCAACCGGTCGCGGTTAGGGATCACTGATACCTTGGTAGGGTAGGGTGCCTAACAGAGCGCTTGCGTAAGGTTTGGGCGAAATTCAATGGAAAATAACGGGAAAAGGAATGGGAAACGAAATCCTTAACTTACAATATCGTATTCTTTTACTAACAACACATATTTACAACCATCTCAAGAACAAACCAAAAAGAGCAAAAGAAAACATAAACAAAGAAAAGAGAAGACAACATCACAAGCAAGAAATGGGCATGGAATTTAAATAGCAAGTAAGTAAAGCATGGAATTTAAATTGCAAGAATGTAAAGCAAGTAATAAAAGAGCATGTAAGAGATAACTAAGAACCATAGAACAAATGACAAATCATGGGTTCAATAACCTAATCTTAAACTTGCAATCTCAATTAAGAGGTTGCAAGAACAAGCGAGGGCTAAGAACTCAAGGCAAATGAAGGCAAAAGAGAGCTTTATTAAACTTTAAGAATGATACAACCCTTGAGATCAATAACCAACCCTTAAACTTGTAAGATCATTGAAGAGGTTGCAAGATCAAGAGAAGGTTAAGAACTCACAAGGAAGCTAAGCTATATACAAGAATAAAATGAAAACAAAAGAGTATGAAGTGTAAAAATGTAAGCAATAGAATCCCCCTCTCCCATGCTGCCTAGTTCTGCTTTTATAGGCAAAAAAGGAGATTAAACAAACAATAAAATTATGATGAGGTGGCAGCAGGGGGCCCCACAGAAAACTAGGGGCTAATGGAGGCAGGGTGGCCGGCCTGCTCGACTCAGGTGATGATGTGGCCGGCCACTTTTGGGGGGAACTATCTCGTACTTAGTGTGTTGGTTTGTGTGTTCCCTCACATCACTTTGGTGCTGCTAGATTTTATCAATTTGAATTTGGTCTGCACCTTGTGCTTGGAGGAAAGCTTGTAGCTATGAATCACATTAACACTTTTAGCATTTATTGCTCTTGTCCCTCCCACTTGCAAAAAGCCATCATGAGTGTGTGCCATGGCAGCCCGCCTAGGTCCTAGTGCACACTTGTGTACACACTTGTTTTGTGTTAATCCATTTAGATAAAAAGTGTGTACACAAGCATGTTGCACAAAGAAACCCAAGAAATATCGGTCGGTTTGCAGTTATGGTTGCAGTGTCGGCTCACAAATGTTATATCCGTGATTTTGAATGTATTTCCAGTATTTTGTCACGGATACCTGTAATCTGTATTACTGAGCAAACACCGGTTAATAGTACCGATATATACAAAAAATAGATAATGAATGAGCGGTATTAATATGCAATATTCTGGTATGAACACCTACTGTTCAGAAAAACGTACCAAAAGTTGCTGAGATTATCGAAGTGTCGATTTCATAATTCATGAAGCTAAAGTCGCCGATGTTTATGAGTATAGATAGTCCTGAGGATTTGTCGTCATGCATGGGTATGATGGCTAGGATATTTAATTCGTTGTGGCGCTCCGATACGAGATCGGTGAAGTTGAATAGCTTCTTTTAATGGGTTTTGCTTAGACCTGATATGAGTCGCTCGAGAGAGACTGTGTAGTGAGTTTTCCTCCGACGAATTGGGACGAGTTCTCGAAAAGGGGCTTACCCAGATTCTTCCACAGATTGTCAGAGATGCCGAATTCGTATTTGTGAGCTTTTGTGTAAAACTCTGGGCTTGATCATAACCGAGTATGACTTGCACTTCACGTAACTATCGCGATACACTCCTTATTTGACCGATAATGGAGAGTAATGGAACAGGAGTTTGGTGCGAGGTCTCAATGCACAGTTGTTCTTCGCCATCAATACTGGAGATTTGATGCATATGCAGAGGCTAGTACGAACCCATTTTTAAAGGAAAGTCTTGATGAGATTGTTGTTGTTCCGAAACGGAAGTGGATTCATTAAGGAGTGCTTGTTCTGGGCCGATTGGATAGATGAGATCGGCAGGAGACATGACGGGTTCTTTCCATGATTCTATAATAATTGAGATTAGACCCAGGGTCAGTTACTTGGCGTGTACGCTGAGATTATAGATCGCCGTCATCGACATGTTGCATTGTGAGAGACTGGACTACTTGGCAAGGAAGTATCTTGAGAAGTATTAGCATGGGACTGTTTGCATCGCTACTCCTTACTAGACAATAGTATAAAGAGGCTGTGGCGTTGGTGATCCACAGAAAGAACAAGAATTCAGAGACAGAGAACGCTAGACCATGGGCAGAAAGCAAGTGGCAATTCTTGTTGTGCCAGTTCCGGGTGTATAGACACCTTTCGACATTGAAAGGAGTATACTTCGATGTCATTTGTTTCGATTTGCATTTTGATGATTCGAACATTGCATTTTCGACGTTGAAGAAAGGACAACTTGACGTCTGTTATTTTGACTTATGTGTTTTGAGGATTTTTGGGTCACACAAATGAATTTTGCACACCAGGTGCGCTTATTTGAGATTTCCGTGCACGTCAGTTGCACTTGATTGGTGTTTTGTGCACACCAGGTGCACTTATTTGAGATTTACATGCACATCAATTGCACTTGATTAAGATTTTTTTATACTCTAGGTATACTCGGTATGATTTTGTGCACACCAGATGCACGTTTTGATATTTTGTGCACCCCGATGCACTTGATCTTTAAATACTGTAAACCTCTTAAAACTCTTTACTAAACAGTAAGACGCATATCTTAAATAAGATAGCTATTATACTTCATACTATTACGTCGGCTTTTATGCCGTGACATACGTATTCCGCGGCTATTTTAAAAAAGAAGTTTTACATATATATTTCGGCTACCTTATAGGTTTATACCTGGATATAGGTCATTTATATATATGAGATGTTATAGTTACGCGATCGATGGTGATGCAATTATTGTACTTATGCATTTTATATATATTATTATAGGCTATGATAGCTTTATACTTATGACCTAGGATATCGTTGTGCATTTCGATTTCTATCTTGTGATATATTTTTATTCACTGAGTTATCAACTCACGCCGTTGTGCCCCAGTTTCTTGCAGGTTACCGCTCGGATCATCAGCGGAGTGTGGCACATACTTCTTTTCGGTGATTGCTTTGGTAGGTGGGCTACTGTTGTATCGTACCCACACTTGTATATATATATATATATATATATTCGTTTGTATCTAGTAAAACTCCATCGACTTAGAACTGTATATTGTGGACTTAGAAGCGAGACTTAGAGTTTGTGTGTTTGTGGGCGTCGCACTCATTGGAGTCAACCTTTTTAGTCTTATTGTTGTTGTTTCGCTTTTCTTTTCTTAGCCTTTTGGCGTTATATATTATCTGCGTGGTTGCTCCGCCGTTTGGGCGTGGAAGCTAGCTCCCGTTGGGATGCTTGCTCCCGTTGGGATGCTTATTAGATTATTATGCTTGTGTCGGGTTTTATTCAAAATTTACAAAGGAGGTGCTGCCGATTTTTAAAATGCCATAGATGCTTTTCAAACATGCTTATTTAGACTTAAATGTTTATTTTATACTAGTTCCATCTATTAACTATTTTTAAACTTCACTTCTAATATTTTCGTAAAAAGTTTTAGATTCTGGGTTTCGGCTTACTTGGACCGCGTCGACGTCTTTAGATGTCACGTGATTTAAGTGCTGGTTACATGCCACTTTCGGATCATGACACCTATATGCTCATGATTTCCAAACTTATCTTAGCCTCAAACATGACTAATAATCTCTCGTTGATGATAGCCAAAATGATATTCATCCCATATCTCCTAAGGTAATCTTAGTCTCAAAATATGACTAACGATTCTTAGGTTTACCACGACCCCTTCTTCCCTCAAATAAGAGATTTGATTTAAGGGTACATCTCTCCACACCTCTGATATATGTCGTTGTAATTCCTCAACATTTTCAGAGAGGTGGCAGGTCCTAACAACCAACAACTCTTTTCTCGTCCCAACTTGATATAAAATTTCATCAAGACAGGGAGTGATACATCCTGCATTAATGCACTTCCAAATTGACGTGCACACCTCAAATCGGATCGCACCCCAAATTGGGCGCATTCCATGTCACCATTTTTCACTCCGCCATGTAACAAATACACGTGCGAACAAGATGGATAATGGACCGAAATGTCCTTAAACTAATATTCGCCCCAAACACGGCGATAATGGACCATGATGTCCTTAAACTAAAATAATTGAGCCCATATGCTCAGTTGTTTGCTAAGTTGATCTTAGTCTCAAATATGGCTAACATATCCTTAGTTAAAAATAAATTGAGACAAAATGCTCGTATATTTAAGTCGATCCTAATCTCAAACAAGATTAACGGTCCTTAAACAAAGCAAACCCAAATCTAAAATATACGGATTTGGACTGATCTACGCCCTACGATCGGCGACATAAACTAGTCTCCATATACAATCCACGGGCAACCAAAATAAACAAAATACACACAACATGAAGTGAACTGCTGGAGAAAGAGAAAGTGGTTATCGCAATGCGGTAACGTAATTAACTGTAGGGGCTTGCACCTACAGGGTAAAGCGCCCCCATAATCAAAAACCCCTCACAAATGAGGAGGAATCTGATAAAATTTGCTACAACGGTCGCATCTGTCCAAACCTCCGTTATACGGTGCCATAAATCAACTTGGTATCTTCATAGAGGTGGATGAAGAAGTCTAAATAGTATCTGCCCCTAAATTCAAGCAAGACGATCTATCCCAGTTCGTCTCTGTTTTCGGCGGTGAACATTCCCCAAGACGGAGTGTCTGTATGTAACGTATCCTCGAAATGGAGTGTCATTATTTCTGACGTAGAGATCTTTGTTGGAATTTGTTGGTTTAATTTGTTTTGGGGAGATTCCAATCTGTCCGACGGTACTTTTGAGATTGGAAGCACTTCCGGATGGGACTTTAGTTTTATTTGTCCGATTCCTGCCTTGTTTGGCGGGACCCTTTAATTTAAGGCATTGCAGCGTGGGATTTGGAATTTGGAATTTAGATTTTTGTTTAGCATCAGTTTCGCTACACTGGAATATGGTACCAGGAGAAAATCATCATTTGCCGTGAGGGAATTTTCTTCGTTCCCAGTTTAACGACTTAGGGGTCATCTGTTACCAGTTTAACTACTTAGGGGTCATCCGTTCCCGGTTTAGCGACTTAGGGGTCTTTTGGGTTGAAAACTTGGAATTTTGGGGTTGGGACTAGCATCAGTGTAGCTAATACCGGCGTATAAGTGCCAGGAGCAAATCATCATTTTCCATGAGAGGATTTGAGGATTTTGTTTTTAGTTTGGCATCAGCATCTCTACACTGGAATGTGGTACCAGGAGCGAATCATCACTTGCCATGAGAGGATTTGGGGATTTTGGTTTTAGTTTGGTATCAACATCGCTACACTGGAATGTGGTACCAGGAGCGAATCATCATTTACCATGAGAGGACTTGGGGATTTTGGTTTTAGTTTGGCATTAACATCGCTACATTGGAATGTGGTACCAGGAGCAAATCATCATTTGCCATGAGAGAACTTGGGGATTTTGGTTTTGGTTTAGCATCAGCATCGCTACACTGGAATGTGCTACCAAGAGCGAATCATCATTTTCCATGAGAGGACTTAGGGATTTTGGTTTTGGTTTGGCATTGTTTACCCCAATCAGAACAAAGCTCTGTTCAAATTCCAAGGCGGGAAATGAAGCAACGCTTCTGATTCCCCGAATCAGAGCAAAGCTTTACTTTGAAAATTTAAATTCTAATAAATGAAGCAACGCTTTAGATCCCCTGCGCTGCGCACAGAGCGCCACGTGTCAAAATCAGGCACGTCAGCGCAGCGCCCAAGACAGCACGCCCAATCAGAGCAAAGCTCTATGAAAAAACAAATAGAAGCAAAGCTTCAGTTGCGCAAGCGCTGCGCGACACGTGTCAGCGCGATCGCTTTTGCGCAGGCGCTGCGCTGCGCGACACGTGTTAGCGCAGTTGCGCAAGCGCAGCTGCGCTGCGCTGTGCGCTGCGTGACACGTGTCACGCGCTGGGGCATTTGCGCCAAATAGAATTAAAATTTTAAAGAAATCTTTCGGTTCTTGTTAAAACAAAAAGATTTTCTTCTGTAAAACAGGAGCTCTTGGATCAAAGATCCAACGGTGGGGAAAATTCCCCAAATCACTTAGAGAAAGATCTCTTTAACAAATTTAACTAATTTATGGGCACTATATAAAGGACCCTAGACCTCAATCCAAAATCATCAACATTATCAAGGAGAACTCTGAAGAATTGGAGAGAATTCCTCAAGAACAAAAAAGATAAAAACCTTTAGAAAAAAGTGAAAATTCTCTTATAAACAGATCATTGATCTGAGGAGAAGATCAACGATCTTCAATAAAAAGAAAAATAAGTAATAATAGTGCTTTGCACTTTGCTTATGAACCATCGGTTCTTTAAAAACAAGAAAAACTTGTCTTCTTTGATTTAAAATCGATCAAAAGATAAAACAGTGCTTTGCACTTGAAAAATAGCACTGTTGCGCTCCTGTGTCGGTGCAAGCCACCAGGGAACGCCACGTGTCAGCAGCGCAACAACGCAGCGCACTGACACAGCGCACTGCGCTGTTGCGCTTGCGCTCTTCAGATCGTGACACGTGTCATCACCATATGAGTTTGCGCCTTGCGCTCCTCAATTGGCGCAAAGCGCCTGACAAGCCACGTGGGGCACTGTTAGAGTATTAAATGCAATGCATTATTCAAGGGCAGAGCCCAATCAAAGGTCTAATAGACTAAATAAAAGTACTGCACACTATTAAAATGGGCAGAGCCCAATTAAAAAAGTCTAAACAGACCAAAAATAATGCTATGCATTGTTTTAAAAGGGGAAAGCCCAAACAAAGGCCTAACAGGCCAAATGCAAACAAGATGTTGAATATTCTCAACTGGACTTAGCCCAGTCATAGCCGTAAATCCTCAAATTAAATTGACTGAGCAAAATTGCTCTCCTAAATCAATTTACCTCCGGTTCGAGGGTACATCTCTGAACTCCTCTGACACCTATCGTTGTAATCCTTCAACAACGTCAGAGAGGTGACGGGTCCCGACGACCACACATCAATACGGACTGCGGGGTCCTTAAACTCGTGGACCGAAACGTCCTTAAACTAATGTTGGACCGAAACGTCCTTAAACTAATGATGGACCGAAACGTCCTTAAACTAATGATGGACCACCACGTCCCTAAACTGGCGATGGACCATCACGTCCATAAACTGGAACACGGACCACCACGTCCCTAAACTGGAACAATATAGCCTCCAAATGCTCTTTTGCCGGATCTAAACGATCCCGTTTAAGTTGATCTTATCCCCAAACACGGCTAACGTATCCTTAAACATTCAAATGGACCATAAAACTCCAAATCAACTTTGGTTCAAGGGTACATCTCTGAACTTCTCTGACACCTATCGTTGTAATCCTTCAACGACGTCAGAGAGGTGATGAGTCCCGACGGCCATATATTAATGGATCACCACGTTAAGTTGATCTTAGTCTCAAATCAGACTAACGTATCCTTAACGAACGTTTAAGTTGATCTTAGCCTCAATACGGCTAACGTATCCTTAAACTAAAAACACCAAACCCAAATCTAAGTAAATACGGATTTGGACTAATCCACGTCCTACGGGCGACGGCATTACTCAGTCTCCGTATACAATCCACGGGCAACCACAAACAAAACAAACACACACGACACGAAGTAAAATTCTGGAGAAGGAGAAAGTGGCTACCGCGATGCGGTAGCGTAATTAACTGCAGGGGCTTACGCCTGCAGGGAAGAGCGTCCCCACAAACAAAAACCCCTCAAGCGAGGG
Source organism: Agapanthus africanus (assembly GCA_030015575.1). Lineage (NCBI taxonomy): Eukaryota > Viridiplantae > Streptophyta > Magnoliopsida > Asparagales > Amaryllidaceae > Agapanthus > Agapanthus africanus. The sequence continues at coordinate 315,117,733 of JASDDO010000019.1, forward strand.
GGAATCTGACGAAGTCTGCTACATCGGCCGCATCCGTCTAAACCTCCGATACATGGTGCCATAAATCAACTTGGTATCTTCGGAGAGGTGGACGGATAAAACCATATAGCATCTGCCCCGAATCTCAGGCAATACGTCCTCACGTCGTCGCGACCGCCATTCGGAGGGGAACAGATTCTGGCACGCCCGATGGGACCTTTTCCTCTTTCCACTCCACACTTCGTGTGTCGTCTTCGTGAACCAATCGCGGTTTGTTAATAGTTGCCTTTGGATTTCAAGCTACTAAGATTTGGTCTCTTTCCTGGCGCAGAAATCAAGCATCAATGGCCTCAAATTGCTCGAACTGCTCAAAGTGCCAATGCAACCGACGCTCCACCTCACCTGCAGGTGCAGCATATGGGCCTCAAGCGGCCTCCATCCTTGCCCTGCCGGTAGAACAGTTGACCCAAGCCACCACCGGCCTATTTTTCGGGACCATGATCCCGCCTGCAAGCTTCACCATGCCCATGTCTGCACCAGAGGTGAACAAGAAGTCGGTCTTCGATCGGCTCACAGCTACAACGGCCCCTTTCAACGGGTCGTCCAATATCAAGCCGGCGGCCTCCGTCTTTGCCAGGCTGAGCCAGAAACTGATGGGCCCGCCAAAAAGCCCATAATACTTGAGAAGGCCATTCCAAAGAAGACGGCTGCTCCCGAAGTCGCCAAAGCGGTTTCTCCTGTCAAAGAGTCAGTCTTTTCAAGGCTGACTATTCCGGCTCCTGCCCCTGCTTGAGGATCTATCTTTGACAGATTGAATATCACCCCTCAAAGGACAACCTCAGTCTTTAAGAGGTTAACACCAGCGACGCCTCATCCGGACAGGGGGCAAAAAGAAGCCGTCTCTAACGCCGAGCCAGTCCCAACGGCTCGTCATGCTCGACGCCGCCGTTGGCGACGAGTAAGGAAGGCAGGGGCAACTCCCCCTTAGGGCTAACTCCACATGCTCCAGTGGTGGAAGTCGATGCTGCTGTTCCAACTGGGAACAACTTTGAACTGCTGAGGAGGGTACGTAAGAACTCTCCAACTGCTACACTGAAAAGATCTCCTCCACCTGCGGAGAGGGTTCCGGAAATGAAGCTGGAACAGCCCCCTCAACGGCTGTCCTCCAAAATATACAAGGTCTGGCGAAGGGTTCAAGACTCCGTAATTGACCCAGATCACTCTCGTCAACAGAAAAAGGCGAGGGTGCAAGGAGAAAAAGACCACCCTATTAAACAGCAAAGGACAACAACCGCCAGGGTGCCCACTGCAACGACACCCTCAACTTCAACGACCCACAAAAGAAGAAGGCCGGAGAAAATCCCCGCGCCCGCGGCAAATGCCAAAGGCGGTGAACCTAAACGCCCTAAGTCCGGGGGCATAATTGTTCATACAGTATACATGGCGTCGGGAAAGGAGGACAGCCGTGCATCCACAGGTCATAGACCGCTTACACGGTCAGTGACCAAAGCTCAAGAGCAACAGCAAAAGCTCCAGGAGATGATGAACGCGATGGCTGCACTCACTGGGCCAAAAGAAAGCCCTGAAGCGTCCTCGGATGAACGCCAGGAGCAAGAAACTGACGCTGAAATTCCTTCGTCGAATATTGGAGAGGAAGGATAAAGAGGCTGCTGAACAAGCAGCCAACATAAAGCGTATGGCCCTCCTGTTCCAGGACATGGTGGGGATGATGATCCAACAAGATCCTCCTGCTGAAGATCCCCCGATCATCCTTGAAGACGATAGGGGAGAAACGTCAAATCCTCCACCGGCTCCGTCGACAGCCAAGGAGGATACAATCTCCAAAGCTGACTTGGACGAATATATAGCTCAGCAGAACCGGGTTCATCAGGCGACTGAAGCAGCCGGTCAGGTCGTAAAAACGGGGCGACCGTATCCGAGCTGGTATGACCAAATCAGTTACCCGCCAGGATATACGATCCCTAAATTCCATGTGTACAAGGAGACAGGGTATCCACATCAGCATGTCGCTCAATTCAGGGCCTTATGCGGCAACACTGGAGGCGATGATAAACTGCTACTTCACCAATTCGTCGGTAGCTTGTCAGAGACAGCGTTCGAGTGGTACTCTGAGCTCCCAAATGACTCTATCAAGACCTTCGCGGAGATGGAGCTACTGTTCACCCAGCGTTTTGCAAGCGCCAGTGAACGCACCCCGATGACGGCATTGATTAACGCCAGGATAAGGCCCGGCGAAACGTGGGTCCAATATGCAACACGATGGCAGAACCTATGGTCGAAATGCGAACAACGTATCGAAGAAACGCCAGCGGTGGGCATGTTCGTGGGCACTCTCGATCCTCAAGCGACCATCTCCCAATTCATGATGTTCTTCAGGCCGACCACTTTCCAAGCCTTGATCGACAAATTAGCCCAAATGGACCAAATGGGCCATGGACCATCTCCTCCAAAACTTGACTCTCGAAATGAGAAGAAAGGAAAAGCGATCGTTGTTGCCAATACTCAACAACATCCGAGCAAATCAAAGCCGATTGCTCGCCAAAACAACATGTGTCCACGCCCATCCCTCGAGGAGAGACTGGGACGGCCTTACTCATTTCCTCAGAATAAAACGAGAAGACTGTTCGAGCTGGCAGTGCGCAACAGATTCATCAATCTACCGAGTCCAAAATGTCTGTCGCAGCCAGGCGATCTCAATAATCCCAATTATTGTTCTTACCACCAAACGGTAAGTCACCCGATCGAGAATTGTTTCGTCTTTAAGGAATGGATCGAGGATCAGTACCTACAAGGCAAGTTCGCGCTGTCTGAAAAGTGGAAGGTAAACCCACCACAGCCGCACACTCCAAGGAAGACGGACGCACCAGGAGCAACTTATCATGTGATCTCTCACTCATTGGCGGATGATAAAGAGGCTCCTTTCGCTGAGAAACCGAGAGCGGACCCTGAACCAGAAATTCCGCGGCCGTCAGACGAGTTGATCGATGCCTTCCTGAATGAGATTCGTCTGAAAGTTAAAGCCAATCAAGAGCGTAAGGGAGCCATACCGGAAGAAGCCAAACACCGACTACCAGACCAAAGAGTCGAGGAACTTCCGTCAAATCAAAATACATCCACTACGGATAAAAACAAATTCAAGACGAGGAAAAGGTTCGCTAAAGTCCTATCAGTGGGAATGAAGCTACCACCCTCTAAAGAAAATACTCTCGGTGGAGTAGAGATGCATCCCAGCTTCTGCTTATATCATCAGAAGATCATACATCCTACCGAAGACTGCGACTCCTTTAAGTGTTGGTGGCAAGGATATGTCGCTCAAAAGCAACACTTCAACAGGACAAAGCGTGAAGCTCCTAGACATCAGAAAAATGCGATAGATGAGCGCAAAAGAGCCGCCGACGACTGTCATATAGCCGACTCCAAGGAATCGAAAATTATTACCTTTGGAAGCGGCTATGACGAAGAAGCTGCCCTCAACCCTCTCTTCAAGGAATCCATTTCAAAAATGAAAGAATGGAGGAGTTGCGAGGACGTTCAGCCGTGCAATCGCACGCCACTCGAAAAAAATTTCGGCCCCTCAAACAAAGGATCGAGCAAAAAGGATAAAGGGAAGGAAAAAACAGCCCTCGTAGCCAGTATTCAACAGCAATCGAGTAGCCCTAGACCGGTTGTTTGCCGAAACAACAAGCGGCAACCCCTCCAGGAAAAATTGAAACGTCCTTACTCGTTTCCGCATGGTAAAACAAGGGGACTGTTCGAGCTGGCAGTACGCGACAGACTCATCAGTCTGCCGAGTCCAAAATGTCCGTTGTGGCCAGGCGATATTAATAATCATAATTATTGCCCTTACCACCAAACAGTGGGTCACCTGATCGAGAATTGCTACATCTTCAAAAACTGGGTTGAAGACCAATACCAACAGAACAAGTTCGCGCTGTCTGAAAACTAGAAGGTGAGCCCGCCACAACCGCACGCTCCGAGAAAAATGGATACGCCGGGGGCATCATGCTCAGTCATAGAAAAAGCCCAATAGACCAAAAAGTCAGTAAACTAGAGATTCGCCTCGAATATAGCGACAGCGGACCGCAACGTCCTTAAACTAACGGCGGACCTCAACGTCCTTAAACTAACGGCGGACCGAAACGTGCTTAAACTAATGATGGACCGCAATGTCCTAAAACTTGCAAATGACCGAAACGTCTTTAAACTACTACCGCGGCATCCTCAGGCCGGCGTAGTAATAAAAAAAATATAATAAAAAAAACAAAAAAAAACGGTATGTCCATAAGCAAAATGGGCACGGAAGAAAACCCGAAAGGGCTCCGTGAGTAAAAACAGCAGGGCTATCGGCGAGTGTTCGTGAAAACCCGAAAGGGCACGACCTCGTTACAAAAAAAACGGTATGTCCATAAGCAAAATGGGCACGGATGAAAACCCGAAAGGGCTCCGTGAGTAAAAATAGTAGGGCTACCGGCGAGTGTTCGTGAAAACCCGAAAGGGCACGACCTTGTTACAAAAAAAAAGACGGTGTGTCCATAAGCGAAATGGGCACGGATGAAAATCCGAAAGGGCTCCGTGAGTAAAAACAGCAGGGCTACCGGTGAGTGTTCGTGAAAATCCGAAAGGGCGCGACCTCGTTAAAAATAAAAAAGAAAAAAAAAGACGGTATGTCCATAAGCGAAATAGGCACGGATGAAAACCCGAAAGGGCTCCGTGAGTAAAAACAGCAGGGCTACCGGCGAGTGTTCGTGAAAACCCGAAAGGGCGCGACCTCGTTAAAAAAAAAATAATAAAAAAGAGAAAAAAAGAAAGGAAAAAAAAGGACGGTATGTCCATAAGCGAAATGGACACGGATGAAAACCCGAAAGGGCTCCGTGAGTAAAAACAGCAGGGCTACCGGCGAGTGTTTGTGAAAACCCGATAGGGCGCAACCTCGTTAAAAGACACTTACAGGGTCCTCTCGACCTTGTAAGGAGAAACCGCCCGCGTGAGACCCTTACGACTCACAAGGGAGCAACACACTTAGGGATCCCTATGATTCCTAAGGAGAAAATACACTTGCGAGATCCTCACGACTCGTAAGGAGAACTCTCTTATGGGACCCTCATGGCTCATAAGATTTGAAAGTCTTAAGTTACAGAGACCTAAACCTGTGCTTAAGCAACCCCCACAACCTTCGATACTGCCCTACAAGTGGTTTAATACTGACCCTTGTATACAATCGACGGGCGCGAATAAACATTTCCCTAACAAAGTCCCATCCGTGACTAGGGATATGTTTACACGGTGAACAGCCCTTGTAAGTCCTCTCGACTTATAAGGAGAAAGCACTCTTGTAAGATCCTTACGACTTATAAGAGACCATGCACTTAGGAATCCTCACGACTCCTAAGGAGAAAACACACCTATGAGATCCTCACGACTTGTAGGGAGAAATACCTTTATGATACCCTTACGGCTCATGAAGTCAAAAGCCTTAGTCGACAGGACCTTAACCCTGTTCACTAAGCCACCTTTGTTTGACATCGATAGAGGCAAATGATGATTCGCTCCTGGCAATATCCCAGTTGTAGCAATGCTAATGCCTAAACCGGTATCAAATTCCAAGCCCCTTCATGGCAAATGATGATTCGCTCCTGGCAATATTCCAGTTGTAGCGATACTGATACTGAGATTGGCGTCAGATTCCAAGTTCCACACTCGCGATAAAAGAAAATCAGCGAGCCATACATGCATATGAAATAGCCGAAATGATGGGGCAACTTGTAATAAAAATCAGCAAGTAGAAATGTATGCGTGCGAAATAGCCGAAATGATGGGGCAACTCGCAATAAAAAGTAGCGAGTGAAAATAAAATAAATAGCCGAAATGATTGGGCACCGCGAAAAATAGCCGAAATGATTGGGCAATCGCGACCTTCGCGATATAAAAGTTGAAATGATAGAGGATCGCGGAAAAAAATAAAATGAAAAATATATATAACGAAATTCATGCCTTACAGGTGAGATCACAGTGATCCCTGTATACAATCCAGGGGCGCAAACAGAGAGGGAACCATACCTTCCCAACAGGCTTCACCAGAAAGCGAAGCCAAGTCTCGACGGTTCATAGACAATCTAGAGACAACCTCGACATTTGTCGCAATATTGTAGACACAATATCAACAAACGAAGCAAAAGAAGATCCCTAGTTTCAGGGTCTCGTCGTCGATATCAACAACTTAGAGATCACCAAAGGTGTTTCCCCTCACTCCAACCAGATGCAGACGTGACGTCAACAACCGACCTCTGAGTCGCAACGAAACGGAGCCATGGCAAAGTTCCTAGTTCCAAATCTCAAATGGCCATATCTACAGCCTGGAGACCAACAACGGCGTTCCTTCGCAGTCCAGCAGGATGTAGATGCAACGTCAATGAAAGACCTCACGGTCGAAACAAAGCGAAGTAACAGCAAAATCATAATTCCACCTTAGCATTCGTCTCGTTACAGCAGACGCAATGTCAACAACAGACGCAATGTCGACAAAATCTCAACTCCACCTCAGCATTCGTCTCGTTACAGCAGACGCAATGTCGACAACAGTGTTCTTCCTCCAATAGGATTCGGACATGACAAAACAAACGAAGCGAAGGCTAAATTCCTGGCTTCGAGGTCTTAACGGCAAATCATATAAAGCCTGAAAGACAACTGGAGATCATCTCACACCAGCGCGAAATGGTCACCATTTCGACGTTCGTCTCAACACAGCAGACACAACACAATCAAACAAATGGAGCCACGGCAAAATCCCTAGTTCCAAATCTCGACGGTTCACTAGCAACCTAGAGACAACCGCGACGTTCGTCTCGATACAGCAGACGAGTTGTCACCCTAGCGTTCTTCCTCCAGCAGGGTTCAGACGCAACATAATCAAACAAATGGAGCCACGGCAAAATCCATAGTTCCAAATCTCGACGGTTCACCAGAAACCTAGAGACAACCGCGACGTTCATCTCGATACAGCAGACGAGTTGTCACCCCAGTGTTCTTCCTCCAGCAGGGTTCAGACGCGACAATCAAACTAATGGAGCCACGACAAAATCCCTAGTTCCAAATCTCGACGGTTCACCAGCAACCTAGAGACAATCGCGACATTCGTCTCGATACAGCAGACGCGATGCCAGCAAACGAAGCAAAGGCCAAATTCCTAGCTTCAGGGTCTTGACGGCAACTCATATAAAACCTGAAAGACTATCGGAGATCATCCCACACCAGCGCGGAGTGGTTGTAACTCATCGGGGCTCTCTAAAAAGAGCCTAGCCTCAAGTAAAAAGCGGCATGGCAAATTCCTAAAGCTTGCTCTTCCGATGGTCAAACTACCAAGGAGGATTGCTTGAAGACGTCTTGTCCAGCCCCCGAAGGGATCAGAGACACGGAAGTCGCAGGGCTACTCGAACAGCACGATTGCCTATCGAGGAACATATCAGTTTATGCGACGGTACGACGGCCAAAACTCTAAGTACCACAGACCCTAACGGACTTCTGTCGTAAAGAGCAGAGGTTAACTGTGACGTTAGGATGTTCTTGCGAGAAATGCTCGATTCATCTCGACTTGGGAAGAAATTGATGTCTTTGCGAGAACTTCTCGATGCGGCTCGACTCGTGAGATAAAGCCTTAGGTAGTGGGCACAAAAGAAACCTGTTTCCTAAGCACTGGGACCCTGCAAGTTGGGCCAAAATGGTCTCTTGCATACTATCTACGGGTCTCATTCTCCAACGTCGAATCTCGACAAGGAGGGAAACAACCGCTTAAGGATCCTCTCGACTCGTAAGAAGGGATAATCTTATTAGAGAAAACACACTTAGGAATCCTCATGATTCCTAAGGAGAAAATCCACCTACGAGATCCTCTCAATCCGTAGGGAGAAAAATCTCTATGAGACCCTCACGGCTCATAGAGTTGAAAAGTTGTAGGCGGCATATCTGAACCTTCGGCCTAAGCCATCGCTATCTCGTGAAGAAACCAAAAGGCTCACTCTATTATCTGTCAACCATGTTCACTAAGGTAACATGCGGATAATAAAAGAAAGAAGAAAGCGACAGAAAGAACATCTAATTGGTGTTGGATTAAGCATTCGAGACACACTCATTCACGCATGTGCAAAAGACTCAGAACGGGGAGTATGACAAGCTGAAATAAAAATGTTCATTCATATTCCAAAAGGGTTCTTACAATCATGAAGAAATAAATAACAAAATTATTAAAATGTCTACAATGGTATAACCTCAGACCCAGGACATGGGTTGAGGAACTCGAAGGTAACCCTATCTAAGACTTTCCAAGCCTCGCGGACCATCCTAGTGTGCTTTCTTTCGCGAGCACGGGCGTCGGGATCCCCACTGATGTCCTCCACCCTCCGATAGGAAGCAAGAATGGCGGACTGTTGAAAGGCTTCGTGCAAGAGATCGATGAGATTGTCTCGCCGTCTCTTCGAGATTAAATTCATCAGGTACACTGAGTGCACCTTGCCCTCGGCGGCGTCCAATGCTCTAAGTGGCACGCCGGTAAAGAATAGGGGAAGCGCTTCCCAGATGGCTCCCACAATAAGCTTCAACAGAGGGGAGCGCCGAGGAAGCAGTTGACCGTTGTACGCGTCGAAGCGACTCATGACCTCTGCACATTCGGCATTGGTAAATTCTCTATTTTGGGAATGGCCGAGTCGGTGGATGTCCCCATAGGAGATAATCTCGTCGAGATCGTACATGTGGGCGTCCATCACTCCTATAAAAAAAGATCGACAAAATTAGCAACTCGTAAGATTTTTGCTATATGATTTAAAAAGGAGCAAAGCTCCATCAATGAATCAAGAAGTTACAAATAAAATCATCTCAGAAGAACAGAACTTTATTAATGAAACTCTAATAGAGTTCCCCTTAGTTCTCTTTAGACCCCTTTAGAGCAAAGCTCTGCTAAGTGAAACCCTAAATGGGTCTTCTTTAGATCAGGGATCTATTGAGAGCAAGGCTCTTAAAATTGATTTAATTTAATCCAAATTAATTTTTACCTAAAAATTTTCTAGAGTTTTAACTCTTAAAAATGCTTGAACAAAAGAGCAGGGCTCTGGACAAAATTCTTATGAAGAGATGAAAACCATCTAAGGGACCAAAGGTCCTATTTATAGGCAATAAGTGCCGTTTCAACTTCCCAACGGTTGGGATTCTACCACCGTTGCGCTCGCGTTTGGGACCACGCAAGCGCAACGGTGGGGGGGCATTTGTTTACCCCAATCAGAGCAAAGCTCTGTTCAAATTCCAAGGCAGAAAATGAAGCAACGCTTCTGATTCCCCCAATCAGAGCAAATCTCTACTTTGAAAATTTAAATTCTAATAAATGAATCAACGCTTCAGATCCCCTGCGCTGCGCACAGAGCGCCACATGTCAAAATCAGGCACGTCAGCGCAGCGTCCAAGGCAGCGCGCCCAATCAGAGCAAAGCTCTATGAAAAAACAAATAGAAGTAAAGCTTCAGCTGCGCTGCGCGACACGTGTCAGCGCAGTCGCTTTTGCGCAAGCGCTGCGCTGCGCGACACGTGTCAGCGCAGGTGCGCAAGCGCAGCTGCACTGCGCTGTGCGCTGCGAGACACATGTCACGCGCTGGGGCATTTGCGCCAAACAGAATTAAAATTTTAAAGAAATCTTTCTGTTCTTATTAAAACAAGAAAATTTTCTTCTGTAAAACAGGAGCCCTTGGATCAAAGATCCAATGATGGGGAAAATTCCCCAAATCACTCAGAGAAAGATCTCTTTAACAAATTTAACTAATTTATGTGCACTATATAAAGGACCCTAGACCTCAATCCAAAATCATCAACATTATCAAGGAGAACTCTGAAGAATTGGAGAGAATTCCTCAAGAACAAAAAAGGTAAAAACCTTTAGAAAAAAGAGAAAATTCTCTTATAAACAGATCATTGATCTGAGGAGAAGATCAATGATCTTCAATAAAAAGAAAAATAAGTAATAATAGTGCTTTGCACTTTGCTTATGAACCATTGGTTCATTAAAAACAAGAAAAACTTGTCTTCTTTGATTTAAATTCGATCAAAAGATAAAACAGTGCTTTGCACTTGAAAAATAGCACTGTTGCGCTCATGTGTCGGCGCAAGCCACCAGGGAGCGCCACGTGTCAGCAGCGCAACAGTGCAGCGCACTGACACAGCGTACTGCGCTGTTGCGCTTGCGCTCTTCAGATCGTGACACGTGTCATCACCATATGAGTTTGCGCCTTGCACTCCTCAATTGGCGCAAAGCACCTGACAAGCCACGTGGGGCACTGTTAGAGTATTAAATGCAATGCATTATTAAAGGGCAGAGCCCAATCAAAGGTCTAATAGACCAAATAAAAGTACTGCACACTATTAAAAAGGGCAGAGCCCAATTAAAAAAGTCTAAACAGACCAAAAATAATGCTATGCATTGTTTTAAAAGGGGAAAGCCCAAACAAAGGCCTAACAGGCCAAATGCAAACAAGATGTTGAATATTCTCAATTGGACTTAGCCCAGTCATGGCCGTAAGTCCTCAAATTAAATTGACTGAGAAAAATTGCTCTCCTAAATCAATTTACCTCTGGTTCGAGGGTACATCTCTGAACTCCTATGACACCTATCATTGTAATCCTTCTACGACGTCAGAGAGGTGATCGGTCCCGACGACCATACATCAATACGAACTGTGGGGTCCTTAAACTCGTGGACCGAAACGTCCTTAAACTAATGTTGGACCGAAACGTCCTTAAACTAATGATGGACCGAAACGTCCTTACACTAATGATGGACCACCACGTCCCTAAACTGGCGATGGACCACCACGTCCCTAAACTGGAACACGGACCACCACGTCCCTAAACTGGAACAATAGAGCCTCCAAATGCTCTTTTGTCGGATCTAAACGATCCCGTTTAAGTTGATCTTAGCCCCAAAAACGGCTAACGTATCCTTAAACATTCAAATGGACCATAAAACTCCAAATCAACTTTGATTCAAGGGTACATCTCTGAACTCCTCTGACACCTATCGTTGTAATCCTTCAATGACGTCAGAGAGGTGATGAGTCCCGACGGCCATATATTAATGGATCACCACGTTAAGTTGATCTTAGTCTCAAATCAGACTAACATATCCTTAACGAACGTTTAAGTTGATCTTAGCTTCAATACGGCTAACGTATCCTTAAACTAAAAACACCAAACCCAAATGTAAGTAAATACGGATTTGGACTAATCCACGTCCAACGGGCGACGACATTACTCAGTCTCCGTATACAATCCACGGGCAACCACAAACAAAACAAACACACACGACACGAAGTGAAATTCTGGAGAAGGAGAAAGTGGCTACCGTGATGCGGTAGCGTAATTAACTGCAGGGGCTTGCACCTGCAGGGAAGAGCGTCCCCACAAACAAAAACCCCTCAAGCGAGGGGGAATCTGACGAAGTCTGCTACATCGGCCGCATCCGTCTAAACCTCCGATACATGGTGCCATAAATCAACTTGGCATTTTCGGAGGGGTGGACGGATAAAACCATATAGCATCTGTCCCGAATCTCAGGCAAGACATCCTCACTTCGTCGCGGCCGCCATTCGGAGGGGAACAGGCATCAGTATCGCTACGCTGAAATGTGGTACCAAAAGCGAATCATCATTTGCCTTTGCTTATTGGATAGCGACGACTTAGGAGATAGGTTTAGGTCCATGTCTTCTAAACGTTCTTAATTTTATGAGCCGTAAGGGTCTCATAAAAACATTTTCTCCCAACGAGTCGAAAGGATCTCGTAGGTATATTTTCTCGTTCGGAGTCGTGGGGATTCCTAAGTGTGTTGCTCATTTGTGAGTCATAAGGATCTCACACGGGAATATTCTCCTCATAAGGTCGAGAGGATTTTGCGAGTGTATTTTCGTCTCATTATCATGAGTTTGCGCCCTTTCGGGTTATTACAAACTCACCGGCAGTCCTGTTGTTTTTACTCACGAACCCTTTTGGGTTTTCATCTATGCTCGTTTTGCTTGTGGACATACCATTTTTCTGTTTTTTTTGTTTTATTAATTTTATATATTTTTTACATCATTTTTCTTTTATTTCCCATTTTAACGACTTAGAGGTCATAGCTGTACGCTTATTCAAAAATCCTTACTTTGATCTCACGACGCTTCAATGCTCTTTTTGTCCTTTTAGAGATACGCTCGCGTGTGTCCTGTATAAACTGCGGTGGACTGGGTCATTTTCTGAAACGGGCGATTGAGCCGTCTTCCCAAGAGGGTTTTGGTCTTCGTTCGAATGGAGCGGACGATCGTAGCTTGTTTTTCTGCTAACGCGTCTTTGGCTAATGAGACCACTCCCTCATTCTATTGTTTTTCAACCCAATTCTTGAAAACAAAGCAGTCTTCAATGGTATGACTCACCGTTCTGTGATACGGGCAGTACAAGGGATCATCAGTCATGTTTGCTTCATGTGGTCTTTTTGATTTAGGCAATTGCAGATCGTTTCTTAGGGAGTCCTTGAATATTTTACGGACTCTGTCCCTTCTGAAAGAATAGACCTTATTCAATTTCTCTTCCAAGGGCGATTCCACTCCCCCTCCCAACACTGGTTTTCGAGGATGGTCAGCATTAGGCCTGCCTGCTCCTCACCTACTTTGGTCGGTAGATGCATTAGAGGATTCAGTGTTCTTAGGAGGCCCACCTTTGCGGTTGTTGTTCTCTGGATATTTGGACTTGTTGTAATATTGGTAGTTTGGAAGAGATTCGGGGCTCGCATATTCCAATATATATACTCTTTTAAATAAGTCCTGGAGAGTTTCGGGATCTGCTGATGACTTTCTCTTAATTCTGTCCTGTGTCAACTGGTCGCAGTCATGCGTCAGGACTTTCCTGGGGGCAAACCGCCATCGACTTTCATGAAGGTATTCCTCTCTTAGACCGAAGAGAATAGCTGTTGGCTGCTTTAGGACATCAATCCCTGATTCGTGGACAAAATTTTGATTTTATTATGATTGCATTTGAAGGACTTGGGTTGTGAGATTTTCCACAACATTCACCAGATCGTCGGCTAACTTTCTATCACGATCCTGAAATCGCTCTTGAAGCTATTGGAATAACGCTTGTTCTGTAGTTTTAGAGACGAAGATTGGACTATCCTCATCGCCTGAGCTTGATTCCCCAAGAACCATGGGCTCTTTTTGCACAGCAGCTCAAGCATAGTCCTCATCATTATCTGAACCGAGCCAATATTGGGTGGCGTCAACTATATCTGTTAGGAATATGTATGCCCTAGAGGCCATTATTGTATAATATAGTGGATTCTTGGACATATATATATATTTATATATATATATATATATAGAGAGAGAGAGAGAGGGGACTTTCTTGCTCGACATGATAGTATGCTATCTGGTTGCTCTTTATCTTAACATGTACACTTGTATTATTATACTGTCTCTCTGATACATGTTGATAAAGCCCTTAGGATGAATGTTTGACTACCAAGACTATGATGCGGATCATACTATTGGGACTTGGGTAGTCCATAAGCACAACCTTTAACAGTTTCTAGTCGATAGAGTATCAAGACAGGGCATCGATATTCCAGAGTAAACTAGTGTGAACGTTTCTTGACCCTATAGGGGGTGATGGTTGATCCCATAACCATTAGTGTTTGACATCAAAGATTGTATACATGTGCTCATTAGAGAATGGGTATACTGAACAGGACTCGCCGAGAACTCCTAGATGGTACCATACCTATCGTCAAATAGCAGTTCTCTAGTAACACCGGTACAGGTTAGTCAGTAGACCCGAGATCGTCATAGTGTCTTGTGTGGTTCCCACTGTGCTTTGATTTCCTCCCTACCATGGCTCAAAGGAGTCGTGCAAACAGGTAGATTTTGGGTACAGTCCCGAGTCACATGGAGGCAGTGAGCGATATGAGGGGTTTCGTCTCTCCCGGTATTGGGAGTTAATGTTGAACTATGCTCGATTGGCTATAACAGTAAGTCCTTGGCCAGGGCTGATGAGATTTACTGGTAAGTGTTATCAGTAGTTTCTCGAACCATTATGAGCCATACATCGGCATGACTTATCAAGTTACTGGGGTCTGACGATTCCACCCATAGATTTGATATGCGACATATCAGACGAAGAGACCGGACTGAATGGTAAGTGTTACTTATAGGCTTCATGGGAGTTTGGACAAGCTTGCTTGTTGATCTTCTATTCGCTCAATACCTGGGTAGTCGTTACGTCCAGTCAGTACCGCTGATGGCTTGTAGGTAACTGATGTGATCATTACCTATTGTTGGCGTATTGACGAGTTTTTAGAGTCTCATACAGAGGTTTCCTAGTTCAAGCGAAACGAAGTAGGGCATATATGTTAATATGTGCGGGGGCATGAATAAATACGAGTATGTGATACCGTATTCTAATCTGGCAGTTATTTGTTATCGGTCAGGTTATATGTGATATAACCGGATTATTGAATTAAGTGTTGATTTGATAATGTGATATACAGATAAATGATATTATTCGGTTATATGTGATATAACCGGATTATTGAATCAAGTGTTGATTTAATAATATGGTATATATTTATATTTGATATAATTATATATTAACTAATATTATTGCTCGCTAATTATTTTCTTAATATATATATTAATATATATGTATATATGATATGTGTGTGCGTGTATTATGAAGTATGGCATTTATCTTTTGTTTATTAGTTGTGTATACTATTGAAGCATGGCTGCAATTTATTAATGGAATAAATTGTATGCTTCAATAAGTGAACACATGAGATGAAACCATTCTACACTTGATCTTTTCTTGAGCTCATTTTCACACACTCTCCATTTTTCCTTCTTCTTTTTCCTCTTCTTGCTCAAAGCCCTAACCCTCACATGTGATGTGAACCATAGGACTTTGAAAAAATACTAAGTGAGCTAAACACCCCTACTTCATCATCCTACACTTGATTATCACTTGAGTTTAGGTTGTTTCCTTCACTAATAGGAGATTAGTGAAGAGGTAGATTGGATTGGTGGAGCCTCGGGTGGATCAACTTCGACACGAAGGTCACGTAGGAAGCTCGATCCTTCTTCAAATGGAGCCTAGTGGAGTCGTAGGGACTACTACTACCCGGAGTTTGAGAAGAGAAGGACTTGGTCTACAAAGGTTGTAATATCCATTTCTTAGAATAGTTCTTGTGATATCATATGTTAAACCCTAATAATCTAGTTATATCCTAAGTTAGTCTAGCTTAGCACCCCGAATTTTTTAAAATTGCATGCTTGATGCCGGTTTAAACATAGTGGTGGTGCTAGGGTAGACCTTCATGGTATCAGAACCAAACTAGAGAATTATACGATATTAGTAGAATTGCGAAAACGAAACAACTCCGAAACAGTCGCATCGAACCCCTAAGTTTCTGTTGATTTTTAAATGGACTCTGAAATTTTTTTAAATAATTGCAGAATGTTATATGTGATGTAACTAGAACACCAGAGAAACTCGAGACCCTAAGTCAAAATTTTGGCCGGTGAAAACCTCTAAAAAACCGGCCTGGCCAGCCCCCTATTCAAATTTTGGTCTCGTATTTTTTGGTGTTTTGGTAGCTTTGGTTTAGGGTTTCAGGTACTGTTTGTTTTTGCCCAAATTGCATCTGATGTTATCTATAAGTTGGGGCAATTCAGAGTGTTTTGTATTCGCAATTTGAACATCGTTTCGGGTTTAAGTTTGATATGTGATATAATATTTAGAATCCATGTTAAATTAGTTTTGTGAAAACTAGTTTGCTAATTGTAAATCTAGCGTTTTAGTCTCGGTTGATCGATTGCTACAGAGTTTTGATTCGGATCAAAACTCCGTCGCAATCACGTCTAGTACGCGAATACTCGCCGGATAACTTTACTAGATAGCCACGCCTCTAGCCCCGACCAAGTGACTGTAGGAGAACCCCCATTGCCAAAAGCATCCACTAGATAGCCACGCCTAAGTGCACTTCGTCATCGGCATCGGGGGTGTGGCCATCTACTAAAGTTTCCCGACGAGCATTCGATCAGGTAGTCGGGAATCTTGTTGAATTACCCGACTAAGTTATTGAAAAATGTTTTCGATCCGAGACTAAAATGCAAGGTTTATAGGTTAGGCATGAAATTCGGAATATGTGATATTCTGGGTTTATGATGTCTAAGTAAAATGCGGATTCTAATTATTGTGGTTTTTCATTTCTTTTCTGCAACCGTTATAACCAATGAGGCGAATGAGTTGATTCAGACACGCGCCCAAACTGGGTGGCGTGTATGTATTGATTACCGAAAACTCAATGCCGCAACGAGGAAAGACCACTTTCCTCTACCTTTCATTGATCAGATGCTGGAGCGCTTAGCTGGACGTGAGTATTATTGCTTTATGGATGGATACTCAGGCTATAATCAGGTCCCCATAGCCAAAAAGGATCAAGATAAAACCACTTTTACTTGTCCTTTTGGTACATTTGCTTATAGACGCATGCCCTTTGGGTTATGCAATGCTCCCGCTACCTTTCAGCGGTGTATGATGGGGATATTCTCTGATATGGTAAAGAATTTCTAGGAGATTTTTATGGACGACTTCTCGATTTTTGGAGACTCTTTTTCTGATTGCCTATTGAATCTTGACGCTGTTCTTACTCTTTGCAAAGAGAAGAACTTAACCTTGAACTGGGAAAAATGTCATTTCATGATCCAAGAAGGAATTGTGCTTGGACATGTTATTTCACAGAAAGGCATTAATGTTGACAGAGCTAAGATCAATGTCATTCAAAATCTCCCTCATCCCAAAAGCGTCAAAGATATTCGATCTTTCCTTGGCCATGCGGGCTTTTATAGGAGATTCATTAAGGATTTTAGCAAAATTGCTAGACCTTTAACTCTTCTCCTGGCCAAGGATACGACCTTCCACTTTGACTCGGATTGTGAGGCAGCTTTCGACTCACTCAAACACTCCCTCACTACAGCCCCCGTTCTATCGTCTCCAGATTAAGACTACCCCTTTGAGCTAATGTGTGATGCATCCGATTTTGCAGTAGGTGCAGTCTTAGGACAGCACATTGATAAGATGCCATACGTGATCTATTATGCGAGTAAGACCCTGAATGATGCGCAAATCAATTATACAACTACCGAAAAAGAACTTTTGGCAGTTGTATTTGCATTAGAAAAATTCAGGCTTTACTTGATTGGCTCACCTATAGTTGTGTACACTGACCACTCCGCCCTAAAACACCTTTTGGCAAAGAAATATGCAAAAGGTCGGCTAATACGTTGGATCCTTCTGTTACAAGAATTTGATCTTGTTATCAAAGATAAAAAAAAGGATGTGAAAACGTTGTAGCCGACCATCTGTCACGCATCTCTTATTCCCCTGTGACCCTGCCTATCAATGATTGTTTCCCAGATGAACAACTCTTGAACGTATCCGAGGAACCTTGGTTCAGGGATATTGTGAACTATCTTGCCACGGGACTGATACCCAGCGATTGGTCAAAACATGACAAATATCGTTTTCTATCCCAAGTAAAACACTTTTACTGGGATGAACCATATCTTTTTAAATATTGTCCTGATCAGATCAGTCACCGGTGTGTCCCGAAAGAAGAGTTCAAGAGTGTTCTTTCTTTTTGTCATGATCAGGCCTGTGGGGGTTACTTCGGTCCTAGGAAGACGGCGGAGAAGGTTTTGCAATGCGGATATTATTGGGTGACCTTGTTCAAGGACGCATTTGAGCATTGCAAAACCTGTACACAGTGTCAGTACACGGGTAGAATTTCCCGGAGAAATGAAATGCCCCAGCAACCCATCCTAGTGGTTGAAATTTTCAATGTTTGGGGATTGACTTTATGGGTCCCTTTCCCAACTCCTTTAGGAATTTGTACATACTGCTGGTGGTTGATTATGTCTCAAAGTGGGTTGAAGCCATTCCATGTCGCACTAATGACAAGAAAGTTGTCATTAAGTTCTTAAAAGAGAATATCTTTTCGCGATTTGTACACCCACGCGCTATCATTAGCGATAATGGGACACATTTCTGCAACAGGTCTTTCGAGACTTTGATGCGGAAATACGCAATCAACCACAGACTTTCTACACCCTATCATCCCCAAACAAGCGGGCAGGCTGAGATTTCGAATAGACAGATCAAACTAATCCTGGAGAAAACTGTTGCTAAGAATAGAAAAGATTGGTCGACCAAACTGACGGATGCTTTTTGGGCATTCAGAACTGCATATAAAACCGACCTAGGGATGTCTCCATATAGGATAGTGTTCGGGAAGGCATGTCACTTACCTGTCGAGATTGAGCATAAAGCATTGTGGGCTATTAAGGAAATTAACTTTGACCTAAACCAAGCCTGCAACTTTCGGAAGCTGCAACTAAATGAGCTAAGCGAACTCCGCGATGAAGCTTATGATAACGCTGTAATTGTAAAGAATAGGACTAAGGTTTTTCACGATAAAAACATCTTGAGGAAAACATTTACACTTGGTCAACAAGTCCTTCTTTATGATTCACGATTACACCTTCATGCGGGTAAGCTTCGATCTGGGTGGAAGGGTCCTTTTGTTGTGCGGTCTGTATACCCGCACAGGGCAGTAGAAAATATTAAAAACGGCACATTTTTCAAAGTTAATGGACATAGATTAAAGCCGTATTTTTCCACTGACCCCACGGAGGAGCTCCTATTCTTACAGGAGCCATTTTATTTGGATTAAAATTCCTCCGTCGCACCTTCATGTCATATATATCACTGCATCATTTTTTGAATGAAGGTGAGTGAAAAGAATAAGTTTGGGGGAAGTTCTTCACTTATATATTTTGCCCCCACTAATTATTTCCCCCAGGCTTACAGTTTTTGTAGGTATAGCGGTTGGCAACAGTGAGGACACTGTTGAAAACAAGTTTGGGGGAGGTTTGTGCTTATTTTTGCATCATTTGCATATCATTTGCATAAGCACAAAACATTTTTTTTAAAATCTATAAAAATTTTAAAATTTTCAAAACCTATAAAAATTTAAAATTTTCAAAATATAAAAATATTTTAATATTTACACTTTTTGTATATAAATAAGATAATAAAAGTTTAGATAGTGAAAAATTACATCCATGAGATTAGAAAAATTTAAGAAAACTAAGAAAATTAGAAGTTTTCTTATACGAACTAGTAATAAGTAGTTATGAGCCGTTGTCCCAAGGGTTAGTAAGATGAAGGAAGTCACTAATCTGAGGATAAAAATAAGTCTGAAAAATAATTTCTATTCTGGAAGCCACACATTTTGAACGTTGATACCCTGCTATTCGCACTTACACACGTCTTGAAGCCTGGAATAGTAGAGGATACCATGAAATGCTCTTGTCTTAAAGCCGATGTATGAAGGAAATAAAAAGAAAAAGTGAATAAAAAATATATAAAGTGGGGAGAAAAATGGACACTGATTTTGTTATCGTCGAGGGCAATAAAAAAAATATATTGCGAGGGTACCTCTTCACCTAGTGCCCTAAGGCCAACTGGTCTGGGAGTCACTGCTATGCCTGAGGTGGTGCAAGACGGGAAAAATACACCAAATAAGCAAGCACATGAGTAATCGGTCGGTTAGTACCTCAAGAAGTAATAACGGTCGCATGAAAGTGTGCGAGCAATCTCATCTAAATATTCATTAATTAAAAAGTACTGAGGCTGATGGGTAAGAGTATGATAGCTTGAATTGAATTCTCCGGGTGTAGGGATGTCCTTTACACACACGCGGGGTGATATGATCGATGTTTGGAAGAAAGATAGGAATGAAGAATAGGACGATGTTTTTTTGAGGGAGGACGTGATTTGTGACATTTTTTCATGACCATTAAGATAGGGCTCATGACAACCGAAAAGCTAGCTTAGTTGGAAACCCTAATTTTCAAGGCTTTTCTTCTACGATTCTTTTCTTTAAATGTAATATTCATGATCTTCCTTTTATTACTGGATTTTGTGGGTGCAATCCGCTGAAAACCCTCAAGAGACAACACTCCTCCTACTAGGGACACCTAGAGGTTTAAAGGCTTGTTGCACGTGCTCAGTGCAATCGTGTTGCCTACGAAAGTGTGCTTGTTAGTTTTTCTCTTTCTTTATTTTTCTCCTTCTCTTTTTAATAAAAAGTTCGCTCGAGACGATCGAAATTAAGTTTGGGGGAATTTGATTAGTCGAAAATATTGCATCTTTAAACCGGCAATTTCCCTATCATTTGCATTCATATAGAAGTGTCCGGCATTCATATAGCACATATTAGCAAAACAGTCGTAAAATATCAGATTACATGTGTTAGACTTTAAAAACCGGCATTTCTAGGGAAATTTACTACATTTCATAGCATGGCATCATTTCTATATTGCGCAACTTGTGTTTCGAAGTTTGTGCAGGAAAATACAGAAGAATGGTCAAATTTACAAAACAAAGATGGCTAAAGAATACGCCAACTCAAGGATTTGGAATCTGGCAATGATCTAAAAGGCATTTAGAGATTCAACATATCAGAGAGTACACTTAAAGACAGAACATATCACTACAGAGAAAATGAAGCCCTAATCCAACCACATGGCCGCGGTTCCACGGCCGGAGCCGCCTTGCACCGCGGAACCACGGCGGCCTTGCCACGTCACCTCTATTTCTCTGCACCAGTACTCTTCCCTTAGTCCCTACAGCTCTTCAAGCCACTGCAAATTCCAGAAAGATCCAGAAGTTTCTGCCAGTTCAGCAAACCTAGGGTTTCTAAACTAAACATTCCTAGCTTAAAGTCTAAGCTAAGCTCCTAACTAACTACATCTAGAAGCCTCTCCCTACAACAAACTGTTGGAGGGAATTGTAAATTCAAAATCCTAGACCTAGGGTTTTGGAAACCTATAAATAGACCCCAAGGCTCACTTGTTGAAGGGTAATCTCTAGTACTCATTGTAAATCAATCATTAGTGGGTTGATCATTAGTTGTTAAGAAACCCTAGTTCTTCATCTACCCACATTCTTGCCACCTCCAAACCCTAACCCTAATCCAATTAAGAAACACCCAATTCAAGATCCATGGAGTTCAAGCAAAGCAAGTCTTCAACCATCCTTTAGAAGTGAAGCCGGCATTCATCGGAGCACGAGATCCAAGTCGATCCACGACTCAAGGAGCCGATGCAACGCTAGATTCGACAATTTTGTTCCTTCTCAAATTCTTGTAGTCTCTTGAGCAAAGTGTAACAATTTGTGGAATAAATAAAGGTGAAGATTCTTTAAACTTGCTTATATTTCAATTCGAGCATTATGATTCATTTTCAACTCTTGAATGTATTCTTTGTGATGATGCGTGAATAAACTCCGCTCGTGAAGGAATCGATATGATTGTAGAATGATGATGTTGATGAATCTTTAAACGTTTTCTTAAGTCCTATAGCAATTGTCAATTCTTGAAAATAGAATGATCGATGATCTAGATCGATGCGAAATGTGTTCTTGATTCTTTTCGCACGATCTAGAAATTAACGATCGATCATTGGATTTTCAAGAAGCTATCTAGTGAATGTGATTCATCGAAAGGACAAAGGATAGGACGAAGAAACCCTAATTCTTCGCAAGATCCTTAAACCTCGATCAATCGACATTGAGTTAGCATTAATTTGTTAATGGATAAGAAACGTTAATCTTTAGTCTTCTTCACATCTACAACCTAATCGATTCCTACGAGCTTTACTTCAAAACTTGAAACCCAAATTGATTGGAATTCTATCACATCTTGATTCTTGATGTTTATCGTTTTCTTGATTCTTGATTAGAATAGTGATACTTGAAACTCATCGATAAAAATCCTGAATCATTTCGCTTTTCTTTTCTATTAAATTTTCGATTCAAACAAAACAAAATAAGAACAAATCGCACAATCCCTGTAAACGATCCGCACTTGCTAACGAAATCTATACACGACACCGTTATTGATTGCGGTCAAATATTTTTGGTTGTGATTTCTATATTCAATTGTCTACAAACCGACACACAATCGGAAATCAAATTTTTATAACAATCACTTAGCCAAGATGAACCAAGAAAGAGACAGTTGTACTAATTGATCAGCCTTGCCATCCTTCCTATAAATCATACGTCTATGAAAGGAAGGAATGATCGTTCGATATCCCAGCCGCGTCAGCACAACTGGAATAGGAAGTAAGCCAGTTGTAGGGTCGCCTCCATAAGCTTTTTGGAGGCACGAACTACATTGCTTTTGTTAGTTATATGTATGCCCTAGAGGCCATTACTGTACATAGGATGTATATTGTAGTGGATGCTGGGACATATATAGGGATGACTTTCTTGCTCGACATGATAGTATGCTATCTGGTTGAACTTTACCTTAACGTGTATACTGACTGTCTCTCTGTTACATGTTGGTAAAGCCCTTAGGATCTGTACTTGACTACCTGGACTATGATGCGGATCATACTAGTGGGGACATGGTAGTCCATAAGTACATCCTTCACAGTCCCTAGTCGTGGGTGTATCGAGACGGGGCATCGATATACCAGAGTAGACTAGCGTGTACCTTCTCGACCCATGTAGATGGGCGATGGATGATCCCATATCCATCGGTGTTTGACATCAGAGGAGATATACGGGTGCTCAGTAGAGACTGGGTACACTGGACGGACTCGCCGAGAACTCCCAGATGGTATTATACCTCACGTCAGATGGCAGTTCTCTGGTGACACTGGTACAGAGTAGTCT
The DNA here is from genome assembly GCA_030015575.1 of Agapanthus africanus. NCBI lineage: Eukaryota > Viridiplantae > Streptophyta > Magnoliopsida > Asparagales > Amaryllidaceae > Agapanthus > Agapanthus africanus. The sequence goes on from JASDDO010000019.1 coordinate 315,140,532, forward strand.
GTTGACCCGAGATCGTCATAGAGTCTTGTGTGGTTCCCACTGTGCTTTGATTTCCATCTTACCACGTCCAAGAGGGCGTGCAAAACGGTGGTTTTTGGGTACAGTCCCGAGTCACATGGAGGCAATGAGCGATAGGAGGGGATTCGTCTCTCCCGGTATATGGGGGTTGATGTCGTGCTGTGTTCGATTGGCTATAACAGGAAATCCCTGGCCAGGGTTGCTGAGATTTACTGGTAATTGTTACCAGTAGTTTCTCGAATAGTTATAGACCTCATATCGACACGACTTATTGAGCTATTGGGGTCTGACGTTTACCACCCCTAGGCGAGATATGCGACATATCAGACGATCAGACCGGACTGTACGGTAGTGTTACTGGTCGGATTCACTGGAGTGTGAGCGGGCTTGCTCGTCGATCTTCAGATCGCTCAATACCCGGGTGGCCGTTACGTTTAGCAGACCGCTTGCGGCTTGTGGGTGTTTGATATGATCATCGCCTGCTGCCGGCGTATTGACGAGTCTTTAGAGTCCTACACAGAGGTTTCCTGGCTCAAGCGAAACGAAATAGGAGCGCATATGAGATATGTGCGGGACCGAGAATAATGCGTGTATGTGATACCGTATTCTATTCTCGCGATAAATATATCGAATGGTTGTATGCGATATAACCTAGTTATCGATTCAAGCGTTGATTCGATAAGCCGATATATTTGATACCAGTCGGTTATGTGCGCATGACCGGATCATTGAATCAAGTGTTGATTTAATGATTTAATGTATAATTATATATTTGATATATTACTTTGCATTAACTAGTATCGGTTCACTTTAGACGGATTTTCTCACTTGGTTCGTGCGCATTGCATATGCGATATGTTTTTGTGCACTTGATTGTATCATGTTTGATGATGCATACCACTTTGGTTAAGTGTAAAGTTTGAACCATGGTTGTGTTTATGTTTAGGGTTTTATTTTCTTAATTATTCATTTATTCTTTTTGATAAATGAATAAAAGAAAGTGAGAAAAGAAAATGGGAAAAGAATGGTGGCTTCTTTTGTTGTTTAGTTGAAACTTCATGAATCTTTGACCTAAGTCCACCATTCTTATCTCATTCTTAACCCTAACCATAAAACTAACCTTGGTTAACTCTCTACACTTTACCATGGTTAGAATTATGATAAGAATTCATTTTCTTTTCATTTTCTAAAGACTTATCATAAAAATTCTTCTTCTTCCTCCATTTCTTCAAGTGAAGAAAGCTTGCCCCATCAATGGCAAGTGATGGAAATGAGTGAGAAATACGATTCTAAAGTCTACCCACTTCCTATTTCTTCATCCTCTACCTCTTGCCAAGTAGTAGAGTGTGTTTCCTTCACAAGTTTCATGACTTGGTGAAGGTGGAGCTTGATTCATCGATGCTTCGACGTAGATCATCTTCGGCATGGACATCGACGACCTAGCTTGCCCATTCTCTGACGAAGCCGATCCTAGAGCCCGGATTTGATTTGGACAGCGGAGAGGACCTCGTTGCGGAGCTATGGAGGTGGAGCACCGGATCTACAAAGGTTGTATTTCCGTATTTTATTTAGTTAACTGTTAACTAGTTCTTGTTCGCCTAGATATCTAGCAAACGATCCGTACTTTAGGGTTTGTAGGCACCATAATTTTTGAAATTGCCATGGAATGTTCGATGCCTTGTGAGACCTCCTTGGGGTGCCTAAGAACCCTGCAGTGGTATCAGAGACTAGCTAGCCTTAGGCGAAGCGTAGACGGAGTTTGAAGTCCGATCGAACCGAAATCCAATTTCCAAATTGCTTTCTGTACTTTTTTGTAAAATGTGGATTTTTGCAAATTAAAAATATGCAGAAAAATAAGCAGGGAAATCTAAGAATTACGGTGCAAAAATTACCTAATGATCCCTGAAAAGTGCGGCGGAACCGCGGCATTAGCGTGCTAATGCGGCCCTTCCGCCGCCGTTTTGTCTTATTAGGCACTCAATTTTGCACAGTAACTCCTATTTTTCAGTGTTGGTTTTCCTGGAATATTTTTTTTCTGAAATAAAGAGTTGAGTATTTTGGGTTGTATTGGGAGTTCATATATTCGATCGGATTGTCAAACTTTTTCTATGTGTCGTTCCGGATAATTTTTTGAATATGTTAAAAAGTTCGACCGGATATAAATACCCAATTTTTCCCCTGTCGGGAAATTTCCAAGTGTTGGATTTTTCCGTAGTTTAACGACGTTCTAAGTAGTGCAAGTAACGCGATGGTCCCTCTAGAAGACACAAACCTTAACTCGATTATGTGACCGTCTTGAACTGCCCTTTGAACCTTCGGGTTTGGGGCAGTACGGCGTGCCACATGTGAGGCGTTGGCTTGACCCTTCTACGGCTGGACCGTTGGTACTGAGGCACGAACGGAATGTTGTTATACTTGTTTCATATGTTGATCAGTTTCGGGAAAACTTGGGTGTTCGATTGTTCGATCGAAAAGTTTGACATTTTCTGTTTATCTGGAATGGGATACAATAATTGGAATTCACAAGTAGTTATGTGATAACTGAATGAATGTTATAAACGTAGCAATTTAGTCTCACTTGATCGGTTGCCACGGAATTTTGATGTGATCAAAAGTCCGTCGCAATCACGTAGCGTACGCGGATACTCGCCGGGTAAACTTAATAGACAGCCTCACTCCATAGCCCCGACCAAGTGACTGTAGGAGAACCCCGTCGCCGAAAGCATCCGTCCGGGTGCTCCCGGTAACGGTGTTCCGCCTTGGTGCACTTCGTCGACGGTATCGGGGGTGCGACTGTCTACTGAAGTTTGCGACGAGCATTCGATCAGGATGTCGCGAATCTTGTTGAATTACCCGACTTGATATTGAAAAGTGTTTTCGATAATGAGACTAAAATGCGGGGTTTATAATTGTTAGGCATGTGATGTCTAAAGAATTCATTTGGTCAGGCATGCGATGTCTGAAGAGATTGCGGATTCCAACTGTTGTAGTTTTACACTTTCTTTTCTGTGACCGTAAGTGTAATATGTGATATCGCCGGTTTCGTTGCTATATGTCAACGACAATTGGGATGCGCATATTTACTTACGTTGATGACATGAGATGTTATGTGTTGCTGGATATGTTATATTGGATCGTCGTGTTTGAATAGCCGGGGGTTTTTATGTGAGATGAGTGTTTTTTCATTTTCATTCATGTAAAAACTTGTATGTAATATTCTTTTATTGGGGCGCTTCCAGGTTGCGGGAGTTGTCACCTGTTGTATATTATTTACTTTTCCACACTAGGATAGACCCAAGGAGGAGGGCACAAGTAACCGGGTTCTGGAGTCCAGTGGGAGACCAACTCGAGGAGTCGGGTCCGGGCCTCCTAACTCCAGAATTGGTAGGGTTGCTTGCCGCTCTCGTAGGGGTCTAGGGGTGTGGGTTTGGCTATTCATCACGACCGTGGAATCCGTGTTTTATACTGGCTCGTATTGAAAACACGGACGTCCTAGTATATCCAATATTTCATATGATTCTTCTGCTGCGATATCTGTGATGAAATCATGTGATGTTTCTGTGATGGATATAGTATATAGTATATATGATATATTATATAGACGTTACTTATATTTTACACCCGCGCTAGCCCTGCCCCGCTCTGCCGTTAGTTACCTAACCTAACGGTGCACGAGGGGACATCGAGGCGAATGCGGATGGCATAAGTGTACGTCATATCTATCTGTGATGTTTAGGTACACTTTAATGATGGGACTTCATTAATGTGATTAATGAAATTAAAAGAAACCTAAGATGTTGTAGAATCGAATTTCAAAATAAAACAGGTAGCTACAGTTCTTGCTTTGCATAGCGGTATATGTGATATATCCTGCACCTTATTCGATGAGGAAAGGACCGAGATCCCTTCACCGGGAGTGACTCCTTTAGCAATAACTGGCAGATGCTACACATTCGGTTTGTCTTTTGATTGCTTTTAAGAGTTTTTGCTTTGCACAGCGATATATGTGATATATCCCGCACCTCATTCGACGAGGAAAGGACCGACGATCCCTTCACCGGGAGTGACTCCTTTAGCAAAACTAGAAAAGCCTCAAAAGCACTCCATTTTAAAATTCATTCGATCCTACAACGATATAAAGTTCATTACGCAAAAGGTTTTCTTAAAAACCTGTCGTAGCCCTCCGTCATTTCAGATAGGTAATAGTTAGTATTCGTGCTGCGTTTGTTGACTCAGTCAAGGCGTAGTGTGCGGTAGCTGATTATTGTTTATCTGCAAAGCATATGATGCGATTGGATTAGGGTAGTCATGCGGCCTTGTTGACTCAGTCAAGGGTCGTGCGGGTGGGTTTAATTCAATCGAGAAATGACGGGTTGAACTTTACTTGTGGTCTATGATTTGTTGACTCAGTCAAGGTCATAGATCGCTTGGGGCAAAATATTATCGGGAATTTCAAGTGTTGAAATTTGCAATGAGATTGCATACCTTCTATGAGATAGTTGGATCCCGATACCCGCTGCGAGTAAGTGTTACTCCCGGGAGAGTTTTATACATTACAATTAGCCGATCAAGTAGGTGTCTAGAAAGGTGTCAACGGGGTTACGCCTCTGGGAAAACGAGGTTTACATTAATTAGGTTCGTGCGAAAGCACGGGGGACCTCCCTCAAAGTACCGACACTGGCCTGGCTGAAAGATTGGCGAACTTGTAGTGTGTAATTAATCCCGGCTAGTCTTTCCTTTTAGGGTTTGAAGGAAGATTTGATAAAAAGCAGTGGGAGCCATCCTGATTAGATAAAATAAAAACCAATCTATTCTTGACAGAGCGCACGCTGAGTGTTTTCTTCTCTCTCTCTCCAGGTAGCGACCATATCACGCCTTAATCAAAATAATAATACGGATTATTGACCGAACCCGCTTGTTATATTGAGCTGGGGAACGTTGGTCCCGCTCCAACTTATAAATGTTATAAGACAGAGCAGGAAATTGGGGATTACCAGAATTCCCGTGCCGCCCAAACGAAGAGAGTGCATGTTGATGCATCATCTTCGGGTGTGTTCATTATACGGAATTGTTTCTCAGTATCCTTTACGTCCTGGGTATATGATACCAGATCAGGATCCCAGATATGTAATCTGTTACATAGGGCTACAGATAGGTAGAGAACTGAGAACGGTGATAAGTTTCATGAGGCAGAAAACGGGGCAAGTGTTGCAGCCAAGTCTGTCGGTCACTGTCACCCTGTATTAACAATACATTGATTCTGAACGAATGTTGTTAGATACCGAACCTGATATACCAAATCATATCACTCTCTTTGTTAGAAAAGAAAGGATATAATTTTGTATTGTTGGATAATGTTTTGAACATTTCCTATATCAAAAGTTGATCGGTTCAGGCACGTTATCTAAAAGCATTAATGTTCTAAATCAAACTATAGTTCTTTGTATACAGAACACACACAAGAGGAAGAGTTCAGAAATGAACGAATCCTTCTTGAGGTATTGTAGACTAGGTCAGATCAATGTGACCCGACTAGCTAGAGTTACATATAGATGCATATTTAAATCAGTTTGAATTTACATCTTGTGAAACTCGCCAGTCATGTCACAAAGATAAGATGACCACAGCTCTGTTTATTGGTAACAGAGAAAGAGTTAGTAAACTCTTGGGATGATACATGTTGATGTATGTAGGTCCCCTGTCTACACATGCCAGGACCGGTTCTTTATACTTCATTATATTTTCTGATGATCTTTCGAGATTCAGACCTATGTTCCTGTTGAAACACAAGTCCGAACCTTTTGAGATATTCACAGAATATAAGCGAGAATTAGAGAACCAAAATACGGGTATAAGTATTATGTCCTATGATGAGATCAGGGAGGAGAATACTTGAGCACGGAAATCCTGGACTTTTCTAAAAGAGAATGAGATTCTCTCTCAGCATTACTCCTCCGTATACACCATAGCACGATGGTATATCGGGGCGAAGCAATCACACCCTATATGATATGGTGTGCTCTATGATGAGTACTACTGAGTTACCTATTTCCTTTTTTGGGAGTTATGCACTTGAGAAGCTGCATACCTATTGAATAGGGTTCGAATCAAATCAGTTGCCTACCACTTCATATGTGATATGGAAAGGGAAGAGCCCATATCTTAAGTTAGTTAAGATTTGGGGTTGTCCGGGCTATGTCTAAAAGCATAATCCGGACAAGCTCGAGGCAAGGTCTGTAATGTAGAACTGGAAATGTTCCAGCCATACAAACTACACAGATGATTTGGTAGAACCGAGGGATTCAGTAGATACCAACGAACCTCAGCCTCTCCGCCGATCTAGTAGGGTTCCTCACCCACCTGAGAGATACTTCGGTTTCTCTATGATAGTGGGAGCGAGGAATGCATCATGAGATGATGACCCAACTAGTTTCGAGCTGGCCATCAGGAGTAAGACTCTGTAAGAATGGCTGGATGCTTAGTGATCTGAGATGGAATCCTTATACACCAACAAAGTATGGACTTTGGTTGCTATATCTGAAGGGTTAAATCCCCATCAGGAGCAGGTATATCTTGAGAAGATTACTTGGTGTACATGGAAGAGTTGAGACTTTCAAAGCTAGACTTGTTAAAGGTCTACATCATTGACCAGGTATGGATGATGATGAAACCTTTTCTAAGTAACTATGCTTAAGTCCATCCAAATCCTACTTGTCACGGCTGCATACCATGACTGCGATATCTGGTGGTTGAGTGTCTTGACTGCTTTTCTAAATGATGATTTAGAAGAGAGCGTCTATAAGTACACAGCCAGAGGGCCTCGTAGACAGTGGGAGTAGCGGAAACGTGTGCAAGATGTTTTATATGATAAAGCAGGCATCGCGGAGTTGGAACATCTGTTTTGATGAATTAGTCAAAGAAGTTGACATCATCAAAATGGTAGATGAACCTTGTATAAACAAGAAGGTAGTAGGGAGTATGGTGACGATCCTCGTAGAGTACGTGGATGACATACTCTTGATAGGGAAGGAGTTTCCTATGCTACGCTCGATCAATCTCCGCTTATCACATTGATTCTCCATAAAGGATCATAATGATACCTACTAACTCCTGGATTTTGGATCTATGAGATAGATCTAAATGGATGTTAGGATACTCACTAGATGTAGTGAGATGGTGTCAATCGATCCTGAGGAGAATCACTGGAAGTGTTCCAGGGTGATAAAGACGACTGAGTGTCAGTCGCAGGCATTGTCTTTACCCTCAGTAAAGGGACGGTATGTTGGAAGAGTTCCAAGCTAGATACCGTGACATACTAGACGATAAAGGCAGGATACATCGCTACTTAAGATGCTACCAAAGAGGCTGTTTGGGTGTATATTGGTTCATGAGATGAACTACGTTCCTACCATTGTGAGACAATGGAGTCGTGGCTTATGCCAAGGAACGCCGGTCCCATCAGTGATCCAAACACATTCTAAGGCAGTATCACCTGATCATAGAGATGATTGATCTCCAGGGAGATCGAGGTTAGGAGAGTAGACTCAGAGGACAACACAGCGGATCCACTCACAAAGGCCTGTTCCCAAAGAGAGACTTTTATGGGATGGTTGAGTATGAGATACTGCAACCACTGCTACAGATGGCCCTAGTGCAAGTGGGAGATTGTTAGTTATATGTATGCCCTAGAGGCCATTACTGTACATAGGATGTATATTGTAGTGGATGCTGGGACATATATAGGGATGACTTTCTTGCTCGACATGATAGTATGCTATCTGGTTGAACTTTACCTTAACGTGTATACTGACTGTCTCTCTGTTACATGTTGGTAAAGCCCTTAGGATCTGTACTTGACTACCTGGACTATGATGCGGATCATACTAGTGGGGACATGGTAGTCCATAAGTACATCCTTCACAGTCCCTAGTCGTGGGTGTATCGAGACGGGGCATCGATATACCAGAGTAGACTAGCGTGTACCTTCTCGACCCATGTAGATGGGCGATGGATGATCCCATATCCATCGGTGTTTGACATCAGAGGAGATATACGGGTGCTCAGTAGAGACTGGGTACACTGGACGGACTCGCCGAGAACTCCCAGATGGTATTATACCTCACGTCAGATGGCAGTTCTCTGGTGACACTGGTACAGAGTAGTCTGTTGACCCGAGATCGTCATAGAGTCTTGTGTGGTTCCCACTGTGCTTTGATTTCCATCTTACCACGTCCAAGAGGGCGTGCAAAACGGTGGTTTTTGGGTACAGTCCCGAGTCATATGGAGGCAATGAGCGATAGGAGGGGATTCGTCTCTCCCGGTATATGGGGGTTGATGTCGTGCTGTGTTCGATTGGCTATAACAGGAAATCCCTGGCCAGGGTTGCTGAGATTTACTGGTAATTGTTACCAGTAGTTTCTCGAATAGTTATAGACCTCATATCGACACGACTTATTGAGCTATTGGGGTCTGACGTTTACCACCCCTAGGCGAGATATGCGACATATCAGACGATCAGACCGGACTGTACGGTAGTGTTACTGGTCGGATTCACTGGAGTGTGAGCGGGCTTGCTCGTCGATCTTCAGATCGCTCAATACCCGGGTGGCCGTTACGTTTAGCAGACCGCTTGCGGCTTGTGGGTGTTTGATATGATCATCGCCTGCTGCCGGCGTATTGACGAGTCTTTAGAGTCCTACACAGAGGTTTCCTGGCTCAAGCGAAACGAAATAGGAGCGCATATGAGATATGTGCGGGACCGAGAATAATGCGTGTATGTGATACCGTATTCTATTCTCGCGATAAATATATCGAATGGTTGTATGCGATATAACCTAGTTATCGATTCAAGCGTTGATTCGATAAGCCGATATATTTGATACCAGTCGGTTATGTGCGCATGACCGGATCATTGAATCAAGTGTTGATTTAATGATTTAATGTATAATTATATATTTGATATATTACTTTGCATTAACTAGTATCGGTTCACTTTAGACGGATTTTCTCACTTGGTTCGTGCGCATTGCATATGCGATATGTTTTTGTGCACTTGATTGTATCATGTTTGATGATGCATACCACTTTGGTTAAGTGTAAAGTTTGAACCATGGTTGTGTTTATGTTTAGGGTTTTATTTTCTTAATTATTCATTTATTCTTTTTGATAAATGAATAAAAGAAAGTGAGAAAAGAAAATGGGAAAAGAATGGTGGCTTCTTTTGTTGTTTAGTTGAAACTTCATGAATCTTTGACCTAAGTCCACCATTCTTATCTCATTCTTAACCCTAACCATAAAACTAACCTTGGTTAACTCTCTACACTTTACCATGGTTAGAATTATGATAAGAATTCATTTTCTTTTCATTTTCTAAAGACTTATCATAAAAATTCTTCTTCTTCCTCCATTTCTTCAAGTGAAGAAAGCTTGCCCCATCAATGGCAAGTGATGGAAATGAGTGAGAAATACGATTCTAAAGTCTACCCACTTCCTATTTCTTCATCCTCTACCTCTTGCCAAGTAGTAGAGTGTGTTTCCTTCACAAGTTTCATGACTTGGTGAAGGTGGAGCTTGATTCATCGATGCTTCGACGTAGATCATCTTCGGCATGGACATCGACGACCTAGCTTGCCCATTCTCTGACGAAGCCGATCCTAGAGCCCGGATTTGATTTGGACAGCGGAGAGGACCTCGTTGCGGAGCTATGGAGGTGGAGCACCGGATCTACAAAGGTTGTATTTCCGTATTTTATTTAGTTAACTGTTAACTAGTTCTTGTTCGCCTAGATATCTAGCAAACGATCCGTACTTTAGGGTTTGTAGGCACCATAATTTTTGAAATTGCCATGGAATGTTCGATGCCTTGTGAGACCTCCTTGGGGTGCCTAGGAACCCTGCAGCTTTAAGTAAAGAGCTACAAAAAGCAAACCTGGCCGTAGCCTTCGCTCCAAGACCGACAGCTTTCGCTGATGAAGCTCTTGTTATTGTCACAGTTCCGGTACCCATAGGCTCTCCTAGCGCAAAAGCCATTAAGACATAGCCTAACATAAAGGCTACACAGGCCTAGGGGAAGATTATAGAATGGACCTACGTCAGGGTGGCTTGTATGCTAATTCCTTTCTCTGACTACCCTCTGAGTTGCTTCGCGGGTGTATCGACCTTGCACTGAACTTGACAACTGAGTCACTGTCGAGGCAATTATGTTCGTCAGTCTCCTACGGGCGTGTGAAGGATGAGTACAAGAGATGACTGACGTCTTTCAGCTAACAAAAAGGCATAGGAGGGGAAAAAATGGAGCATGCCCGGATCAAACCACTGTTTTAGAAATGAAGTTCGAGAAAGCAATAGCATATCGAACTGTGAAAAAGGCCCTCCGTGTCAGGGAAGTCGTTTTCTTCTCTCCGTTCTGCCAGATCAATCTCCATCGGCGTTGATATGCTCTCATCTCTAGCTTACTATGGACTTTCTTTCAATTCTATTCCCCATTCCCTGACACATACCAGACAACCAAACAATAGAGTCTACAATAAAGTAAGTCAGTTCTGAATAAGGAAGGAAGCCAAGAATTCCATGGCTGGACCTGGTGAATTACTCGAGTGAACTCAACAAGATGTACAAGGTGTGCAGTCTACCGTTGAGAGTTCACTAAGAAAACTCATTGAGCTGGGCTGACCGGAAATCACTTAAAACCTACCTATTGTTTGTTCATTATTAAAGGAGGCGGTGCTTGCTTTTGTCGATCGATCAGGTCTCACTTTTTCTTCAGGTATCATCGTAGTCAGGATCGCGTTACGTTCCAGTAAGGTGGTACGCTTAGCAACCAGTGAGGAGCGGGAAGAGGTAAGGCTATGAGGTAATAGCCATAGCAGGACGTCGACTAAACTCTTTAACGGTTAGCTGTTTAAAAATAAAAACAGTATGTCCTCATTATAGAAGTACTTCTTTTCATTTCATTTGAATTGATTTCCGCAGTCGGTAATAGCAAGCAGGACTAAAGAAAGCAGTTGGATGCGGAGAACTGTCCTGTCAGTCGGCTGTCGGTAATAGTCAGAAGCGGTAAGAAGAAAAGAAGCTTTACACTGTTTACCGGGAGGACAAGCAAGAGCAGGAAGCGCCGCTTAGAGACTTTGAATCTGAAGGAAGGCAACGGGAAAGCCCTAATGATAAGAAGGTCTTTGTTTAAGTGACTTGACTTAGCTTAAAGAAAGAAAACCGTTAGTGAAGTGTCGGGAGATGTATACAGTTTCGGCACTCGAAGAAAAGCCACTTCTTTTCTTGTTCCGGGAAGTACTAATTGAAACTAAAGTTCTTTGTTGCAAGCCGTGCAGAACAGAAGATAGAGGAAATCGGAACTTGGGCTAGTAGACAAAATAAACTACTTTCGTTAGCAAGCGGTACTTTGATGACCCACTTACCTGCCCTTTGTTGTGTAATCTACTCAGGCTTGATCAAGTAGTCTCTGCCCCTAATATCCAAGATGTTCCAGGTGGAGGATCACGAAACTCCGTTAAACACGGAGGTGACCAATTCCACCAACTTACCTATAAAAAAAGAGTAGGTCTTCAAAAGAAGACTAAAAGTCCAAAACTCTTGTGAATTCACGTCTCTGGCCTACCAATGTACTTCTACAACGGGAGGTTGGAACAGTTCTTCAAGGGTGGTCGCATCATCATTCCATGCGGTTGTATGATACCATAAGATATATTTTAACCAAACCCAGTTTCTTACCATGGTCCTCTCTAGGAACTCTACCTACCTCTCCAAAAAAAAAGGTAAACTCATCGGGAATCTACTTGAGTTCCTTAAAATGTTGTTGAATATGTAACCTTATATAGGAGTACAACATCCCTCTCAAGTATGGACCCATCGGCCCTACTCATCCAAAACTATAAAGCAAAATTGCTACCTTTCACCGGCTTCTCAGCCATCTTTCTAACCCATTCCCAATGTTTGAAACAGATATTCTGTAATGATGCTAACACTCGAGAACCACCCCCATGTAGTCTAACTCAAGTGGAAAATCTTTTCACTCTATACCTTTTTTTTACCAGCGGAGAGAAGCCCATACAAGTGACTTGTCATCATGCAACATTTCATAGAGACAGGAGAGAAATCTTATTGATATCTAGGCCCCGTTTGACACAGAATCGCTTTGCAAATTTGCAAACTGTATAGATATAATAGACTATTGGGTGGATATTGTCACCCCCAACTTATCCAGAATGTCGTGATAGGCCAAGGAAACGTCCCTATCCCCGATTACAACATCATCACCGAAAATTGCATAATTGTGAAATCAGAAGCCAGGGATTCCATCGCCTTTTCTGCCGCCATCCACACAACAAAATGGTAGGACAAGGAAAATAGTGGCCAAGAGCCGAGAAACCCTAACGGTTGCCCAGCGAGGAAGGAGACGACATTAAGACGACGAACCCCGAGGGTCCTATCGACCGTAAAGGCGTTCGCCCCCAACCTTGGACTATCGCTGACGCATGCGTCGGCCCAAAGAACATTTGCATGAGGGCATACAATAAAGTAAGTGGCCACCGGTCAGTCATGGACTTCAAATCGAAGCACCGGGCTGAACGGAAACCAACTAAACGCTTAAGTGGGCGTAATGATTAAACGTCCCATCACAGGGCAATTTATACAAAATCGTCATTAGCCACTTGTGATAAGGCGCTAACAACCGCTGTTTGATGTAATTCCTAATGCCAAACAACCCAACCCCTCAGGGTAATCAAGTTCCTCGAGCGAGGAAAGCACTGGGCCTACCCAACGTTCAAACCACTCAAGAAACCCTTGGGACAAATGGGGATCCATTGCAAAGACCATCCAAGGCCTCCACAAATGAGCCGCAGAATACCACACGCCCATCGCATTCTCCCTGTTCAGAAGGGACGTTAAAGCTGAGAGTTCCCAAGTCAAGGCCATGAAACCTGACTTGTCTCGCATGTGACCACGCCCTACCTGAACTTAGGATACAAACGAGTTGGGTACTGACTTCCAGGTCGGTGCCCACGAGATTCCTTGCTCAATAGGAATACTCGAGGCAAAAGGGACATACCTGCTGATCAAGTCCCGAGCCTTACTCTTGAGCTCCGAGACAACTAACATTACCCGATTGTTGTCTTGGATTGGTGTAACTATACTCTAAAAGGTTGACTTTGACACCGGTTTACACAACGGAATAAGTCGGTACAAAGAAAACCAGGTAAGGTATAGTTGGACCAACTGATCGGCTCCCGGAGATAAATTCTTTTTCTATGAAAGGCGGGGATGATGGTAGGGTACCCTCTCCTAGTCAGAGGTACCGGGACTGGAAGGAGTCCAGTCGACGCGACGGGTCACCTTGCGTACGCCTTCCGCAGTGAAGAACTACACTGTTTTAGGTACATCACAGTGAACAGCAACCCAACTCGCATTTCTCTTTAGTTGGCCTCTGAAAACGCCGCTGGGGACTTGATTTGATCCTTCGCTAAAAGAAGACCAATAGCTCTATTCAGGAACCTAGGGTCGCTTACACGAATGAGCTTGCAGGCATCGGCCCTTGTCCCGAGGCTTAGGTGTCCGGGAGGATGCTTTAATCTTACCTCTGGGGCACTGGATAAGCCCAAGGGGAATCAAACCTGCCATCGAATCCACAAAGGCTTGCTATCGGGCTGAGAATAGCCAGGCGTTGTTGGGTGAATATGAGGCTACTTGGGTAGAGACCGCTGAACATCATTTGGATGGGCTCGGATCCTTTGCATGATTTCATGTGAGGCCTTTGACGGGCTTTGAATTTGGATAGATCCAGCGGGCCTTCTTGCATGGACTTGGGCTTGCTTTGATGATGGGTAGGCTTGTTGTGCTTTGGCCCTTATGTGGGCTTTCATCGAGGAAAGCAGGCTTGACAGGCCCAAGTCTTCATTTGTAGGACTTTCTTTGATGGTTATGTAGGTTTCATTCGGGCCCTATTGGGGCACCCTGTGGGCCAATGCGTATAAGCTTGGGCTTTCTTAACGTGGCTCATTTAACGACATGGACTATTTCATGGATGTCACGAGTCTATTGGCATAGAATATGGAATCTTTTCCACGTAAGCTGGTTGTACAAAGTTTGTTTGTTCATACAGGTAGTGTGATTTGGGGATCTTTTGTTTTCTCCACAAGGTAGCCAGCCAGTTTTTCATTAAAAAGGCATGATCGTCTTCAACTGCAGAAAAGTAGTGCGGAGAACTAGTAAGAATTGTGCCTGCCATCCAATTCGTGACGCATGGCGATATTACTCTACCACTCTATAAATGGAGGCTCGATAAGTGTCTTCACTTCATCCAATTTTTCTCAAAGAAATTTAGTAATAGCATGTATGGCTATTGATGCTGCAAACAGGCTTTCTGCAATTGCTACCGAAATAGAGCAACTGCAAAATGAAATTCAAGGGCACCGTAGAGTGCTAAACTTCCTTTTGAGAAGTGTTAGAACAATAGATCCTGCAAGGGCAGAAGCGCGTATTCGCGCTACCAGAGAGCGCATAGAGGGTTTGGAGGAGAAGCAGCAAGCGCTGCGGACGGAGCAGTAAGAGCTCGTTGTGCAGGCGATCATCCTCGGTGACCGGAGAGACTAGAAGAAAGAAAAAAGTAGTAACTTTATCTTCTTTCTACTTGTTAAGGCCTATCCTTTGACTTATTTCTGTTTCGAAAATAATTAATGTAGTTAGCATAATGCTTTTAAAGCTCTAGTAAAGGCATATGTGGTTGTTTATGTAATGTAGTGATTTATGTAGTAGTAATGAATAAATCTTTTGGGTAAATGTTTTTTCTTTACAGGCCAAGAGGTTACTTGCCTTTCAATCCCTATTTCTTTTTGAAATGCTCAAAATTCTACTTGAGCATCTAAATCTGGGTCACTACCAGCAAAAACATCTCTGAACAAGATTCTAGCACTATGCCAAATGTGTCCGAATAAGAAAAGCAAAGCAAATGAAGTATGTCCAAAAGTCAACCAACCCCTTAGACTGCTACGAAAAACACCATCGGATTTCAAAGTAGCACGATCTAATTCGCAAATTGAACCCAATTGAGCACGCATAGCATCTTTTTTCACAGTAGCAGGATCGCTATAACTCACTCCATTGAGTTCGCCACCGTAGAACTCAACAGTTACACCTACAAGTTCAACACTATACTTTGATTCTGCCCTTCGAAAAGGAACATCTGCCCTCCGTCGCCGTCTACCAAAACGACTGGAAATGTTTCAAAAAAGTAAGCATACGACGTACAAAAACCCTTCTTTATCTCTAAAGATAGGGTGTCCTAACCATCCAACCGCTATTCCATCCCCGTTATCCATTGAGCCCGCCCTGAAGAATCCTCCCTTGTTCAGTGGATTATTTCAGAACAAGGATTAATATTTGTTCGATTCTGTTGGTAATAATTTAGAATATATCTATGATTACTACTTGTATCATAACTGATTCCTATTTGCATCTCTGTTTCCTACAAATATGAGTAAGAAAGAGAAGTCCAAATTGGATAACAAGATAGATGATATAGTGAGTTGTTACCTGTTATATGTAAATACAGTGTGTGGTACTTCTTTGAGTCCTTCGGATGGTGGTAAACGTCATGCTGAGAAGTGGAATGAATTTCAGGCACATCTCGAGAGCTGGAAACAGTGCGGTCTCAATTACAACGTACACTATTAACAATGACAATGAACAACAATAGAGATTATTTATGGTGGTTAGACATAAAGTGCCCAACGGTAGTAAGTCAGAGTTCTCTTTTATCTTCGAAATTTATGTTCTATGGTTTTTGGAACCGTTTAGTTAGCTTAATAACGAGTGAATCATTCAAAGATCCTTATCACAGATTGCGAATAGCTGATTCAGAATTTAGAGAACCTTACCTAATGAGTACTGACTGTGAAGTTCTTTCATTGGGTATAATGCGACTATTACTGAAGTACGTTTACAATACAGCTTCTATTGAGTCTGGTAAGTTTACTATCGGTTATGTGATGATTTTCTCAAATCAGGAAATAAATAGCTATACTATAGGTACTGCTATAAATTTGAAAGGTTCTAGTGGGGGTGTTATACCTAACATGGATGTATATGCAGCAATTGAGCAAACTGTAAGGGCTGAAGCTGAGATTTACAAAGATAAGGGAATGATAAAACGTCTATTCATTAGAGTCTACTATGAGTCAGTCGACCGGCTGAAGGTAAACGACCTCCTTAATGATGAAATAGCTAGGCAAATTTGGCAATTAATGGAATCCAGCATTGGTGTTAGTGAGCTACCAGAAGTTCCATATATGGGTCAAAAGCGTAGTTATCCCAATTATGTAACTACTATCAATAAGAAGAGTAAGGAAAGGCGTCCTTTCATTGTAGCTGATACGGAAACCTTTCTAACAGATAATAAACATGTACCTTACGCTGCGGGTTTCTTAGTGGTTCAACCTGGTGAAGATGTTGGTTCCAAACCGGATCATGAAATTGAAACATACTTTAGTGAAGATCACATATTTCGTTTACCTTCTTTTAAAGATAGGAGCAATCGAATGTTGTTCGATTTTCTAGAGCGTTTAGCAGTAGTGGTTGAAGGTAAAAAAGACATAAGAACGGTTTACTTCCATAACTTTGACGATTCGATGGTATTCTCTTAATGAAATACTATACCAATCAAGAAGACAAGTACACCTTCGAATCTCTTTTTAGGAATAATAAGCTTTACCAGTTATCTGTCTATCGTAAGAAAAAGACAAGAAAACTGCTCTTCCGTCTAAGAGATTCATTACATCTTCTCCCTCATTCTCTGGATAAATTAGGTCAGACTTTATGTCCGGAATTAGGTTCTAAAGGCAAGATCAACCATGATGAAGTGAATTTGTCGAATCTTCAGAATAAGAGAACCGAATTGTTGGATTATATGAAACAGGATATTCGTATGTTAGGTGGTATTATGGTGAAGACTCAAGAGATTTGTTAGACTAAATATACTGTAGATATCGAGAATATCTTGACATTGTCAATGCTAGCATTGACCATCTTTCGTATGAACTATTTCGATCCTAAGAGTTTTACTATTCATATACCAAGTCCGAACGCAGATAAATTCATTCGGCTTGGGTACTATGGAGGTCATACTGATGTGTATAAGCCATTAGGTTACGATTTATATTACTATGACGTCAACTCGTTATATCCAACAATAATGAAAAAATATCCTATGCCCTCCGGTGCACCAGTCTGGAAAAGTAATTTGGAAGACGGTGGATCATTTGTACGGATTTGTTAAGGCTTATGTCGTCTGTCCGAGTACAATTACTCGACCTTTCTTACCCTATAGGGATAATAAAAAAGGGTTACTTTTCCCAAGTGGGGAATTCGTAGGTGTGTATTTTACCGAAGAGCTTAAATATGCACACGACTTGGGTTACAAGATTCAACTTATGAATGGCTACATCTATGAGAAGAAGACTAGTCATTTCGAAAGCTTTGTGTCAAACCTCTTCGAGAGTAGACAAGAAGCAAAGAAAACAGGTAATGAATCAATGGAATATATTTATAAAACCATTATGAACTCTCTGTATGGTAGATTTGGTATCAATCCAAAATCGACTATAACAGAGATATGCAAAAGGGATAGATATGACTATTTGATACATAATGATCAATTTCAATTGATCTATGGGGGTCAGTTAAACAATGTTTACTATATCGTACGTTATAAACACAATGATGACTCATCAAAGAATATTTACGACTGGAAACCTCCTAAAATATCGGCAGTTCAAATATCAGCAGCTATTACAGCTTATGCGCGTATTTATATGTACCCATACATTTCCAGACCTGACTGTTACTACACTGATACCGACTCTACAGTTCTAGGAAGTCCTCTTCCCGAACATGAAATCTCACCCAACGAATTAGGTAAGTTCAAACTGGAACACAAAGTCAAGCGTGGTATCTTCTTAGCACCTAAAAGTTATAACTTAAATTTTGAGGATGGTCAAAGCATTATTAAGCATAAGGGTGTAGCTAAAAACTTTGTCAATGATGAATGGTTTCTGTCACAATACAAAGATCTATCTCGAAGTAAGAAGATAACCGTGGAACAAAAATTCAAAATTGAATTGTCTTAACTAGATATATTGAAGAGGAAATATCAAGCCGAAGTTGGAATCAAACCTACTTCCAAAGGGAGCTTGTCTTTGATAAGAATGATAATTGGATTGACACAAAACCTAAGAAGGTCAGAGACTTATCTAATGAAGAAATGAGTGTTTACAAATATGAAAATAAGATGCTTAAGGATGAATATGAAAAGAAAGATCAAAAAAGTGCTAAGCTTATTGCTAGTCTGGAGTCTGAAATTGCTAAACTGCGTGATGAAATTGAAATGAAACACTCGATCATTTCTGCTGCATCCTACAGCTCGCCTGAGGAACCAGCCTCCAGCAGCTTGCCTGTTACTGAATCCCCAGTTATTGAATCCGGCTTAGAGGATAAGTACAATCATGGTAAGAAGCCAAAGCCAAAGCCTAATGGTAAGAAGCCAAAGGTGCCACCGCCCTAAGAAATATCTAAGTGCTTGATCATTTAAGCTCATCAGGCCTAAGTTAGCTTAGCTGCGCTAAGCGTCCTTCTCTACATAGCTTCGCTCGCCTGACCTCGCTTTCATACTTCTTTGACCTCAGGACAGTTTGAGTTCTATCGCTTCGCTTGATCCTGACCCTAGTCTCGCGGAGCTCAAGCACTACCTCACGTAATTCTAGGTAAGACTTTGTGGGGAAAAGAAGCAAGTCTATCTGATTAGGGCTGTTTAGCACCCGAAGCTGCAGCCCAGCATTCTGTCCTACGATCGAGCAGAGAAGAGAGACGCGATCTACTAGCAGCCAGAGAAGATGAAAGCGATGAAGACTGGGAAATGGCATCCTGAGCGCGTCTCAAAGCATCATCAATCTACTTCCGATACCTCTCTTGTACAAATTATTCTTCCCCAGCTCCAAAGAGGGTATAGATTCTGTGAGACACAGCAATCAGAGAAGAAACGGCCTGAACAAAAGCTGTTGTATCAAATTCCGCTTTGTGAGCAGCATCCAGTACCGAATCCAGCAAGAATTCACATTGCCACATCTCCCTCGAAGACATCTCTCCAATTGACTCTATGAAGCACTGCAGTGAGAAATTGGCCATTCTTTGTTGCTGACGTCGTACCAAAGCAATCGACGCTGCTGGCATTTCCGCTCGGCCTTACACTGTAGGCTCTTGATGACTCACACTTGGGGTTCTCGAATGTCCTGCCCCTGAAAGTGGATAAACCCTAGCTTGACCTTCAGTCGCCATAGCAACCCGTTCCCTGGCTACGTTGTCTGCAGAGCCAGCATTAGAGGGTGCTGCAGGCGTACTCCCCAACATCTCACTCATCAAGCCTGCGGGAGTCACCAACACCCCTTGTTGGGCCCCTGAAGATTCAACATGTCTAGGTGGTATGAGGGAGATTTCTCTCGCTGACTCGGAGAAACCGGATGGTAAAAAGGAGGAGAGGCGATGGAATCTTCAATGAAAAGCCCTTCTCTTTAGCACTAGTATACTTGATGCTAGCGAGCGCTCATCTGGTTGAAAGCAGCTTATTCTTTTGATGGTCGCATTGGCCGTACGAAATCTGCATTAGGACGGATACTAGCTGCTCTTATGCTAGCGAAGTTTCATATGCAATAATGCAAATTCTTCCTGGTAGGCAATCAAATAATAGATTGCGATTTCATTTGTTAAAGATATTCCTCTTCCCCTGTAACACTCTACTATTCCTTCTTTCCTTGGAACTGTCCGCTTGCCCTAAACTTACTAGCTTAACTAGCCTAGCTAAAATAACCAGATGGAGAAAAGTGCATGTGCCCGAAAGATAGATTTGACTCTGAAGCACCTGCGACCGGAAGATGGAGTTTTCTCTTCGACTATAAACGCCGCGAGAGTACCGAAACTACCCAACTAGCCCGTCACTAGAACTGAATAGCGCCTCAAACCCGGGGAAAGATTCTGTGATCTCCTCACTGGAAAAAAGGAAAGATTCTCAAAGTCTAATCCGATTGCCCTGTGCACGAAAAGAAAACTGTGATCTCTTCATTGCCCAAGAACCAGTTCCTGCTGCTTTCCCGGAAGCTGCTGTTCTCTTTGATTTCACAAAGCCGGATTTGACATTTTCTATGATTACTGGCTTACAGAATTTCGTCTTTCCCTCTACTTCTGGTTCATCTCGGTACTGTTTCAGCCTTGGTACGAGATATGGTCAGATATAGTAATAGAGAAGTGTAACAGGTGTTCAAAAAAGACATCGGGACTAGTGCCATTAGTCAATTCCAGCTTCTGTTCCAGATTTTTGCCAGTCCAAACTCTCAAGGAAGAGAGCTTCAGGCTAAGAGAGATGGAACTCCACACCAATATCTTGGTTTACCATGTCGTTGTTTGGTTTGAGCTTCAGCCCAGCTATGTGCTAAAGTCCTCAATGGAGAACTATTGTGTTTGTACCTTTTTCTTGCCCAATGATAATCCAGTGTTAAGGTATTCAAAAAACTAGTTTCACTTCACTTGCATCCTATAATGATCAGAGAAAGTCGACTTTGCTGTGAAAAGCCAAGGATAAGTATAAAGTTTCAGTTTCTTTGATCTAAACATGTAGCAATAGAAAGAAGTAGTCTTTAGTGACCAAGGTTAAGTATAAACAGAAAGAGAGGCTGCTTCAGTAAGTAATATCGACAAGCACTTCTTACTGTAGTTAAGGGTAAATCCCGGAACGGAGACCACCAAAGGGGACAAAGAGTCTTTGCTGCTACCAGTGAGTGGTTTCCCAGTAGGAAAGCACGAACGGATGTCTTTGCTGCTAGACATCGGCTTTCTGCTTAGGGGTAAACAACCAAGCTTTTCTGGACCTCGGAGTTCAACAAGTGAAGCTTGTGACCTTGCTTCGGTCAAGCTGCAAAGGGACAACTCCTCGGTTCCGGACCTCGGAGTTCCTGTTGCCCTGCTGCTAAACGAGTGAAGGGTAAATCCCTGAACGGATACTTCACTTGATGGTCGAGGCAAGGGGGGAGGTCAAAGACTCCCCTTCTCGTCTTCCAAAAAGAGTTGTGACGATGCATCACTTGTCACAAGCGATATGAATCTTTAAGAAAGTAGAAGGCCTTCAAAACCAGAATCCACCAAGCCTGCTTGAAGAATAAAATCATTGAATTCCAGCACTGCATAAATTCCACCTCTGCCAATCACTGGATGCCACCACATTAAAGTCTCTAGCAACAAGCCAAGGATCACATACGGTTGAAGCAAAGTGACTAAGAGAATCTCTCTTCTCCAACAATGTCCCAGCAGTTGGTGAAACCAGCTAAAGCTACCTGCGAGTACTATCACTGACTTGGCTTGGTAGAAGGAGCAAAGTCCTTTCCGTTCGAATCCCAGACACAATGCGGTCGGGCACACATTCAATGCTGACCCATTATCAACCAGAACTGCTCAATGTTCTTTACGACACAATACACAGTGATGAGGAAAGGAGGAGTATGATTAGCCTAGATGTTTCAGCAATCACTGACAGGAGTTTCTAGTATAGTAGCTCGACCGTGGATTGAAGGTGCTCGTCTAAGAAGAGTCTTGAGCTTTGCCCTGACTGGCTCGGTCATGGGAGCTGCTATCATATTCCTACCCCTTCCTTGGAACTGATGCATAGTAGAAGCTTTTCATTTTCTCAGAGAGAAGATCAAAAAGAAGCAGGGGCTTTAGGACAGCTGAGTCTGATCCCAGCGATAAAGGCATGAAACAAAAGGCACTTTGAACTTCTTGCGTAAGGAATAGAAAGTACATCCAAAGAGACTGGCCTGGAAATGGCTCGCTTAGAGATGGAAGAGCACTCGTACTACAGGTACTGAAAATATCTATAGACTGTTGTAGAAGATAGGTATACCTTTTCTGCTGGCCTGATTGAACTGGCTAACCCTGCATTGCTTGAAATGGGAAGAACCACTAGAGATATCCAACACTGTCAAAGGCACTGAGACTCTCAAGATGAGATTACCCACTGGCTTTCTTCAGTCCCTATCCCTGTCAATAGAGTCCCTCCCCGGCCCTCACTGGCTTAAAAAGACTGCTGGCCTAGTAATGGCTGTAAGAACAGAAAGAGGTACTGATTGCTACAGGAACGCTTTCCACTCGCTGGAAAGAACCCCCCTGCTGGTTTATTGCCGGGATTGAGTGACCACCAGATTGGTAGATTGAAAGCAGCCGTCCTTAACTGATTTTTTAAGGTCTGCTCTGCAAATCTTGCTTGATCGTATTCCCTCCCGAACCCAAGAAAGATTTCGCATTAACGTCTGTCTTTCCTCTCGCTTGAGCCGAAACTCTATCAGCAGATTCTACGGGACAAGATTCTCTTTCGTCTTTCACTCATTCCCGCCTATCAGTCAAAAAGAGGAAGATGCTATAAGATGAATCCCTTATTCCCCTCCACTTTCTTCTTTACTATGACAACAGATTCCCCCTTTCCGAGCGAGCCAACTAAGGTCCTTTCTTGGGAGCAATATGAATCTCGCTAAGGTATACGATCGAGAGAACCAACCGGGTTTACCTGTTCGACTAAAAGGAGAGGAGCGATACGACAGCGCTGGAGAGCTGGACCTCTTGGGTTGGTGGAAGAAAGGGTTGGGAGCACGCCTTAGGTCTCTTTTCCTGGCCTCAGACATAAAGTTTTTCCTTGGGAATACCGTCTGGTCTTGCAACCTTCGAATTTCATGTGTTAAGCATATCACTAGCTAATTGAATCTTCGACATTTGATATGAGAAGATGTCCCTATAGTCTTTCTTTCCCGCTAGCCCTTACTCTCCGTTACTGATTCAAAAGCAACTACCGAAGACAGCCGTTCCCTTTATGGTCTACTGCCCGATGGATTCACATCGCTAAAGAAGAAGTAATTGAAAAGCAAGAGCTAAGAAGAAAGATCAACTACAGGACACTTTATTATCTATGCAATTAAAGCTCGACCTAATCTCTGTTTCTAAGCCCATTTCTAATAACTCAGCTAGGGAAAGGTAGATAGTACTTCCTAGAGGGGGTACTCTTGTGATTGGGGGAGGGTTCTTTCGCGTGAAATCTCTGAACAGTTAGACATTTCAGTCGAAGCTAAATATCGTATGTAGAAAGGCTTTTTTCGGTGGTTCGCGAAGCTCTCTTCATCCTTTCTTTTTTGGTTACAGATGGAGATCCATAGGTCTCCTATGTTATACTTGACTTTACCTTACTATGCTATTAACTAGGATCAGGACTAGAAGTA
Organism: Agapanthus africanus; assembly: GCA_030015575.1. Lineage (NCBI taxonomy): Eukaryota > Viridiplantae > Streptophyta > Magnoliopsida > Asparagales > Amaryllidaceae > Agapanthus > Agapanthus africanus. The sequence goes on from JASDDO010000019.1 coordinate 315,163,864, forward strand.
AGCTGACGACTCTTAGGCTAAGTCTTTCTTTCTTGAATAATCAATCGCCTTCAAAAGGAAGAACTGCAAAAAAAGACTATAGGATAACTCCATTCGCCCTCCAATAAAAGAGCTGTATGTAGCGCTTTAGCTTTCGCACTTTACAAACAAGCAGCTAAGCAAGGGCGGTTATGCTTATAATATCCTAATAGCATGTCCTCTTCTGAAAAGGTGATGGCTGTGGTTTGCTTTGCTTATTTCCTACAAAGCGAAGCGAGTTAAGTCTACGATAGGAACGAGTTCCGGGCTAAGTACGAAGCGAGTACTTTAATCAACCTTCTTTCTTTTGAAAGGAAGGCCTTTCAACAGCAGGATCAAATGTATCCTCGCTTGCTTATTCATTATTCATATAATGTTTGATTTGCAATTGAAACTAAAGCCTTACCACCAGCTTCCTCTTCAGGTTTGGCACCCTCTGCCCTTAAAAACCGACGTTTTGGACCCGGAGCGGAGACCTAAGCTTTGCTAAAGCCGTGAAAAGGTTTAGAATCTTGGTGTCAGGTGCTGCCCTCTTCAGAATATATTTCAAAAGAAACCTTCTCTCGCACATCTTCTTCGATAGATATTCCCTTATCCCATTCGACTACTCAAGATATCATTGAAAGGAACCGACTAGAGGTTATCGAAGTAGGCTCGCTAAGAGGACAATCTCCGTACTGCGAAAGACACGAGAGAGAGGGTGAATGTTCGTTGGTACCTCAAGCCTATTAAACGTTAGTTTCTCGCACTTATTTTGAATTAACCTTCCCCTTTTGGCGGTAGTAGTAAGTTAGTGGTATGATTTATGTGTTTGCTTTGGCCAATCAGAATCACGGTAGCCAATACGAGAGGAACTAGAAGAGGCAGGAAGCGGACTTTCTTTATGAGTAGGTAGACTGGGTGCCTTTGATGTTTCCAATTGCTGTGGTAGAGGCTGATTCAATTCTATCCAGGAGGGCGAGGTGCATAACTAGGGAAGGAAAGTGACTGGGAGCGAGCACTAAAGATAAAGAAAGGGGACATTGGATTGGAAAACTGGGACTAATAAAAAAGAGGTTTGCTTCCTCTAGTTAGGCATAGTCCGAATTAGCTCGTCAGTGGTAGAAGCTGGTTCATCGGCTTAAGCCAGTCAATCTATCCAAAGAGCCTACCTCCTATAATAGATTCAGCTCCAGCTGCGCTTTGCTGATTTCTTTCTCAATCCTGAATCCGAACTTTCATCACGAAAGACGCTTTCTCAGTATCTATTCAATTCGGACTTCATGCTCACTTCAGAAATGAAGCTAATAAGGCCTAAAGCTGAGCGACGAGTCCACTGGCATGAGAATCAAGCAAAGTAGAGCGATAAGCACACTATCGATTGATCCAAAGAACCTTAACGACAACTTCCATTCCTGGCCCAGAAGGAAAGAGACGAAAGCAATCCCTTGCTCCATCAAAGGAAGCAAATGGGCCGCCCTTAGAAAACCATGAATCTTGACCCTAGTGAAGGTAGTCGATGAGAGGAATAGATGGTTTCCAAAGGATAGAGTAATTGTATATGACGCTCTATCTGTATTGGATGGATTCTTTAGCTGTGGGATAGAAGGCTTTTCTTTCAAGTCTTCTTTTCTTTGATCGCCTAAGTCCTTGACTTCGCTGAAATCATGTATAAGAGGTCATCCCTTAGTGGACTGATTCAACCTTGTAGCATATCTTGCAGCCCTTAGACCGGTCTCCTCTCATTCATGCATTCCTTCAAGGCCTATTTGATATCCTTGTTCCAGGAATCAGTCCGGATGTACATCATGGGCAGCGGCAGTGGGAAAGCTAAGCTAGCGCAACTTTCTGTTCGGATGGAAATACCCATTCTTCCACCCTTCTGACCTCTAGTTATATCGCAGAATCAAGTAAAGCAACTCCAACTGCCACTGAAACTGGCTTGGCTAGCGAAAAGGGATAAAAAAAACCACATGGAAGGACTTAGCAATAGCAAAGCAATAAAGAAATATGCTAAATAAAGAAAAAGAAAGATCTATTTTTGAAAAGCATGCTGACGCTTTCTCATATGAGAAAAAAGCACTTTCTTTCACCGGCTGTAAGCTTTCTCACAAGAGATTAAGGGGAACCTGGCACTAGAAAAAATGCAAGGCTGGCAATTGCCACTATAACTAAACTGGCTGTAACAGCTGAAGTCCCAAGAATCTTTCCCCTGGCTTTCCTAAGATCCCTACTTGAAAAGCGATTGCCGTTACGGGACTTCTTTCAAAGTCACTGACTTTTGGTGTAAGAGACTTCAGCTGTCTTTCAAGAGATTTTTATGTTACACTGCTTCTTCTCTAGCCTGTCCTACCATCGAAGGTCAATGGCCTTCTTTTTGCAATTGGATGTACCACTCTTTCTCGCTCGCCAGGAGAAGTCATTATCTTAGGTCTAGCCTCACAACTGTAAGGAAAAATAGGCCTTAGGACCGCGGGGGACGAAGACTAGAGGTATTTATTTCCCACTGATACTGAGACTACTGGGGCGAAGACTTATACTTCACTAGGGATAGCAATTATTGCTACTAGCTCGCTTGGAAGATAACTGGCTGAAAGCGCTTACCCTTTTTCTACGCTTAAGAATAGAAATCTCCCACTGACTGGCTAGGAAACGGCATTAGATTAGCACTGGAAAGAAGGGAGTCATTTTCTATGGGTAAAGCTCTAGTCTCACATTCTGTTAATGAAAGGTAGTCCCTCTCTAGAGAGCTAAGTGCTGCTATTGAACCTATTAGTATCCCCAGCAATTCTCTCAAAGGTTATGATCCCAAGAGAGGTAAATAAATATGAAGCCTTTCAATCTGCTATCCCTGCAACTTATGATTTTGGTACAGCTCGGAGAGGGGAGCTCTTACTGGCTTGTCCTAGAATCCGTGGAACCTGCGTCAGATAAGGGAGCATGCCTAGAGGAAGAGATTGCCCGGGAGAACTCTGACTCTTATTAAAAGAACTCTTAGGGGAGGACTGCTATCCAACCAATTCATAATCACCTGCTTTTTAATACCCCTGCTCTCTCACCGGTTTACGAGCTTGACCTTATTTACGCCTTCCTCCTTGTTGCCCGCTGGATTAACTTACTTTTCTGAGAATTCCCAAAGTCTCTCCCGCGTAACGTAAATAGTCAGCCCTGGTAGCTCTCTTAAGAGGGACAGAGAGCTCATTTACTTGAAAAAAAGAAGAAGCTTGCTCATTTTCAATAGAACAGCTTTCAAATGAACTGGTCCCTTGCTGGCTTTCATCAATACTCAGGCTTTCTCACTAGATTACACAAGCGCTTAGGAAGGGAACTACAACTGGCCTAGCTCGACATGTATCGGTAACAACCTCGAGGAGAGCAGAGCGAGACTTATATAGAAATTTGCAAGGGCAACAAGGTTCTGAGTTATCCCTTTAGCCGAAGGCCGAGGACAACGAACCGAGGTTGTTTCCTTTTAGCAGAAGACCGAGCCCGAGGCGAGGTAAGAAACAGTTCGATTAAGAATCGGTAGCGAAATTCCTTGTCGGGTAAGTGAGGTTCACTTTTCTTTGTATGCTACTAGCTCTGCTTCTTTGATGGATTGGACCAACCACTCCACCACACTTTGATTTCGACTAGACCGCGAAAGAGTGCTTGCTGGACGACTTCCATCACTGGGACCGCTTTCTGCTCTGAATGAGCTCTCTTTGCTGACGAAACTACTGCTTGTTCACTCCGTTGCTTGTTCAGTCCGTTGCTTGTTCAGTCATTGCTTGGTCGCTCACTGGCTTGGTCCGGACCTTGACAAAACCTTAGTTTCACATCAACTTGCATGTATATAGATGTAAATGTTTCTATCCTTGTAATTCTTCCATTGACTTACATTTCTACTTGAATCAGAAACAGTACTCTTTGAATGGCCAACCAAGGCTTAGGTGAAACCGTCGATCAGGCCATTCACTGTATTGCAGAGAATGCTCTTACTGTTCTAAAGAGGCGAGGTGAACAACTTGAACTCATTAATCCGTTCCGCTCGACCTTCGCTACACTGGTTGAACTCCGAGATTTCAATCTTTACCCCCTTTTGCTGCCTGCCTCCGTTCGCTTCGCTCACTCGACTTGGTCTAGGCGTTCGTGCTTGCCTACTGGGCAATCACTCACTTGTTCAACTCCGAGGTTTATGAGTTGTTACCCTTTAGCAGACTGCCTTGGTTATCCGTTCAGCTCGGAAGGCCTTACGCTTCACTGGTTCAACTGCCCTACCGAGGCCATTTTGAGTCCCTTTTGCAGACGGACGAGATCTCCGTTCCGCTCGAAAGGTCCTTCGCTTCACTCACTTGATCCGGACGAGGGCAAAGACAGTTTGTTTACCCTTTTAGGGACTTGACTTGACTTGGCGAGGTGAACTCACTCGTTCGTGCTTGCCTACTGGGCAATCACTCACTTGCCTAGCAGCCCGAGGTCCGGACTAGCAGCCAAGACTCTTTGTCCCCTTTTTGCAGCTTGACTTGACCACTCATTCAACTGTCCTTCTCCGTTCATCTCGGAAGGCCTTACACTTCACTAGAGTAGCAGGGCAACAAAGAAGACCGAGGTTTTGTTTACCCCTTTTGCACTTGACTTGACGCTGTTCCACTCGTTCAACTATCCTTCTCCGTTCAGCTCGGGACCCTCGCTTCACTCGTTAACCGTTCCGCTCGTCAGGAGATTAGATCCTTCCTTCGCTTCACTGGTAGCAGCTAAGACAGTTTGTTTACCTTTTAGGGTAATATATTCAATACGGGCTTTCATTGGTCCCATTGAAATAGCAAAACTAGACTTTACTGCTCAATTGCATCATATAATGATCATCGAAAGTCAAATCCTAGTGGGAAATCACTCACTTGTTCAACTGGGTAAGAGAGTTGGTTAGCAACAAAGACTGATTAGTCCCTACTTTTGCCCTTGACTAGCAACACTTGATTAGCAACACGAGGTTAGCAACAATTTTGAGTCCCTTTTGCACTTGACTTAACGAGGTCGGGACCACTCGTTGAACTGCAGGAAGACTTACTTGGTTTAATCGTTCGCTCTCTTGGCTTAACTCTTCTTTTCTTGAATTATTTATCTTACCAGTGGAATTTATGTTGAAAACTAGTGTTTTAGCCAAGGTTAAGCCCCTTGTTAGCTCAAGTCAGCCAACCAACCCACTAGCACAAGACTGAGGCTAAAAGAGCAGAGTGAGCACAGAGAATGTAGTAAAGAGAACTTCTCTGACTCAAGTAAAGTGGGAAGCCAGGCTATAGTAAAGTGGGCAGCCAGGCCTTGCCTATTGATTGGTGCAGTCCCCACACGCTTCTCCTGTCTAAAGAAAATCTCCTTTCCGGTCTTGTGCCAGTTGACCAACTCAAAGAATAATAATGCACAGTCCTGTGAAGCCCACCCTCAATTTCGTCTATAAGATGTCTCTCTTATACAATTCGATACCTCTTCGATGTCTTCGTCTTCAATAGATAGAAAGAGTAGAGCAGCGTCAAGGGCAGCTATAAGGGAAGCAAGCTCAGAACCAGCCCATACTCCTTTTCCTATTTCTGGCTACACAGTAGCTACAAGCGGGGCATTATCTGCTCTTTCTAGTTTACCTACTCCAAACACAAAGGCAACGAAGGATCCCCTACCCATCTTGTCGAGACTAGACGGACCCAGATAATCAATGTATTCGTCGTACCCCTCCCCCCTGCTTTGTTTATTTGCTTCATGTCTACTCTCCCTTGCTTAGTCTTATATTTTCTTCTTGGCCGCATGTGTATGACAAATAGTTGTGTTGCATTGGTCTTCAATTAGTTAATGGCTTAGTTGTTCGCTTTAGCCAGTGAAGGCTCCCATAGTCCTTCCTATTTACAGGCTAGGAGGACTTTTGTAAGTCCGAAAGATTTTAAGGCTGTGAGAGAAAGAGAACCATCCCCTATAGCACATCTGAGGATGTTTAGACGTGTTGGGTTCCTGACACTGCGAGGATGTCATCGACGTGGTCTTCCATGATGTAATATAAAGTTTCATTCATTCTTTCCAACAAGCAAGGGATGAGCGCGACTGAATATAGCAGGCTCAAGCAGTGGATTAGCTGCATAGGCCTAAAAGAAAGCATTTTATTTTTAGATACTTGTTAGAGGCCCGACCAAGAGCGCGAAAAAGCTTTATTTGAAATTAGAGTAAGCTAATACATTCCTTTTCTTGCTTTCGACAAGACCTCCCTCCTTTCCGACAGGAGAAAGAAGATTACGCCAATGCCAATTGCCAATGTTATAGTGATTACGACTAAGAAGGGCAGGAGATGAATTAAAGAATCGTACTGCAACTGCTGAAGAGAGATAAGAGCTAAAGCTAAGACGGGCGGGAGACCCAGACTTTCATACTTCAATACCCTATGTGCCCACCAGTACTGAAGACAAAGAAAATATTGATTTTAAGTGGAATGAATTTCTCGATATCTCATTCCAATCTCAGCGATTCGATTCGCGCCTAACTCGCACTGCTTTCAAGAGCTAGCTTTCACACTCCTTCTCTATATAAGATCCATAGCTTGAACAAGACAGCTGCACCGGGATACTCAGAAAGAAGTAAAGCGCATCCACAACTGCCGCAGAAAGAAGAGGAGCATCTATACTATCTTCCGCAACTTCCGAAAGAGCTACATCAAGAACAAGAGCTGGTACCGCATGTGTGGCAGGACAGGCAGGAGATATCTAATATTTCTATTTAGAATGATTATATTCAAATATTTGAAAGAACAATAGCAAGGGGATTCGCCAACTGGATAAGACCATTTCTTCCAGATGAAAGAAGAGCCGATGGAAGAAGAGAGCTAAGAAGGCCGAGAATCCTTAAGCAAGGGCGGGGGCAAGGAGATCACATCTGTCTAACAGACGGGGTAAAGAAGCAAAGAATCTATTCGCGTTGACCGGGAAGTGGCATATAATATAGGAAATGAAAGCGACGTGTGTAGCTGACCAATTGCAAGGGCTGAGCTAAGGCTAAGCCAATGGCAGGAGACCAGACCTAGCTAGCACCTGGCTTTCCTGCACCTTGCTCCTACGCCTCCGGATCCTCCGACTTCTTGTGCCTACACTTCAGCTCATGCCAAAGAAGCACCTACTGAGGCCAAGGAAGGGACCAAGCACTAAGAGCTCCACCTACTTACTGCTTGGGCCGACACCGCTCCTGCACTTGCAAGAGGAACAGAGCCTAGCAAGAAAACGGATGCAAAAGAGGAAAGCAGTAAATCAGATTCGTCAGACAAGACTACCAAGGTCTGTGGTGAATCTGCCAGATCTTCCTCACGCCCGACAAATGTTGTATAATAGAGCATCTGACTACTTCATGATCAACCAACTGCAACACTGCAGGAGTGGATTCAGGTGCCGTACCATATCTCGACCTAGCCGCATGAGTTGGAACCACATAAGCTTCTGGCAAAGAGCATTTCCTTTCCGAGTACGCTAATCTGGAAGTGAAAGTTTCCCAATTCAATTGAGTCTTTTGTGATGGCCCAGCCCGGCGGTGTGGTGGACTAACCATTCTTCTTAATCAAGTTTCGATCGATATTTGCGGAGTTGATCATCCCTCTCGAAAACGAAGATTTGAAGTTGTCCATAATTTACTGAGTACTCGGTATAACTCACGCATTCGTGTACAAACAAGTGCAGACGAAGTAACACGAATATCTCCGGTAGTCAGTCCATTTCCCTCAGCCGGCCGGTGGGAGCGAGAAGTATGGGATATGTCTGGTATTTCTTCCATCAATCATCCGGATTTATGCCGTATATCAACAGATCATGGTTTCGAGGGTCATCCATTACGAAAAGACTTTCCTCTGAGTGGATATGTGGAAGTATGCTATGATGATCCAGAGAAAAGTGTGGTTTCTGAACCCATTGAGATGACCCAAGAATTTCGCTATTTCGATTCTGCTAGTCCTTGGGAACAGCGTAGCGACGGATAATTCAGAATCAACATAGGTCTAGTCCTGGGGACAAATCAATAGGAAATGCTATGCTATTTGCTATATATATATATCTATATACCTCCTCAGTGCTCTTGATTGTGAAGTGAATGACACAGTCGCCACAGCCGGGTCATCTTCTGCTGGTTCTTTCGTCTCATCCGAGATTGACCCTGGATCGGAAGCAGCAAGATCTTCTTACCAAGGTACTGGCAACACCTATATCTATTCTGACCTCATTCCGCCGCTTTTCCTCGGGAGTGGTGTCTTGGCCCGGTACTCCGCTACCTCTAACAAATCTTCCTATTAATCAACATCTGGCCCGGTAGTCCAGTAACTGCTATGAATCTTCAACTGTTTTAGGCCCCTCACTCCGAGACACTAATGGTTCTCGGCCCACTCTTCCTTTGTTGTTAGAAGATGGCCCGTAACTCTGAATATAGCACTAATGGCTACGAGAAAGGATAAAGAAAGATATCAGAGAATGTGGACTGGAAGGGATAAAGAACCTAGGGACGGGACATGAGGACAGGATCATGTAACATACGATCTTTCCAATACAAAATGTCGCAACATCGTCTGTTCAAATGTCGCAATTTTGGCTGTCTAGACGATAGAATTAGGAAAACTCATGAATATCAAAAACCAGGACTGAACTTCAAGGACTATCTCGTCTTGTGAGTCAAGTGGTCAATCGAAGTTGTCAATCCTATACGTTCGGGAGGGGACCGATCAAAGAAGAGTTTATGTACTACCGCTTTCGGCATGGAAAAGGAGCAATGCGATCGGCCAGTGATGACTTGCGAGAAGCACGAGCCTCACTGAAACTGTTAACTGCTTACTGCTTTGAAAGAGATGATTGAAACCTCAACCTGTTCTGTAAACTACCCGAACCCTAGCTTCCTTTTCTTACCAACTACCCTATCCGTTCCGGATGGGCAAGCCTATTTGTTTTAGATTAACCTTACCTGGCTTGAATTGAATCATTCTAGCCGTTGCTTCTTTTTCTCTTACCGAGGGTGAAATCAATCTAGAGGTTGCGAAGCAAGGTTAGCTCTAACTGGTAAGGTCAGGCTCGTCTATTTCTTATCACCGACCGGTCCAGGAGAATAGCCAGGTGTTACAGAAAAAGAACTCGAACTCATATCTGGCTTTCCGGGCTCGCCTAGCTTGATCTCTTTCTCACAACCATAGCTGAATTTGAGCCTTACATTGCTTTATCCGTTCGTTACACTCACTCGCCTCCTCTTTTATATGTGTTTTCAATTAGCGAGGTCTTTAACTCGAGCAACTACAACTCGGTACTTTATATTAAACGAACTCTGGGCTATCATCCACCGGGGATGACTCCTTGCCTGTCGTCCTCACTTCACTAAGGGGAGCGAGGAATGGATTCAACAACGTGTGATATTACACTACAGTGAATTCAGTTCTCTCTGTTGGTCAGTCTTGAACTCACAAGTAAACTCTTACCGGCCTATCCGCATTTCTTCACTTTCCTAAATTATTTACTGAGACAAGAAAGATATTCTTTCTAACTGTCCCCTTTCTGGATAGATGCTAGTGTCGCTAGATCAGTCTAGTTCGATCAGTTGACAGTGGAGTAGGAGCACCATGGTATGGGTAGATCAACCACTCCAATTGCAAGGGCTTTCTCTCTTCCTATATGGCAAAAGTGACTAAGCTCGCTTCCCTCAGCAGGTGGATCTCGAGAATGCTTACCTTTATTTATTCAAAAATTGATAGTTCTTTCCTCCCGAACAAAACTCTTTCTTAACCAAATATGGGCTCTCAAGCTATATATAGGCCTGGGTAGGATTTACTTACATCTAGAACGAATATCTATTTTTCTTGCCCGAGGAAACCTAGACGTTCGTAAAGTAAAGACGAATACGGGAGAAAAGATCAAGTTAATTAGAATAAGAAGTTCATCAATTTCAATCTCGACATCTCAAATCTCTCTCAAATTCGGCCTCTGAGCTTGAGAGTGAGAGTTCGCGATACCTATTTCGATTGTTCGTTGCTGCTGTATTAATAATGTGATGAAGTTGTGCTTTCCCTCACCCTCGCAAGCAAATCCTATCATCTCATAGTAGCATAGGGAAGGAGTCCCACGGAGCGGTTAATAAATATCCCCGTTCACCGCAAGCGCCTTAATGGAAGCAGCTAAACCAAGGCTCTTCGAGCTTTAACAGTAAAAGCGAGAGTGCGATTGGAGAGAGGGTTTAGCTTCTTCATTTGTTTGCCAGAATCCATCAATAGGGCTTTCAGAGATAAGGCCAACCCTGTACTTCCTGTTATCGAGTGATAGTGGAATGACCAATCAAGTACCTTGTTCCCTCAGACTGGCTTTCCCCAAGGGAAGGTTTTGTCCTGTCCGCTAGGACTGGTCTAAATGTGCTAGATCGAGACATCGGTAGGGAGGGACGCTCGGCCAAGCATTACAGTAGCAGCACCATAGGGCGCTAAAGAGCTCGTTCACGTTTAATGTTTGGTTGAGAACAACCGCAATCACTACACCTCACAATTCTTCTTGACACGTGGCATTCATTGATTTGATGTGGTCATATGTTATATGCCACAAGCGAAGCAGAAAAATCAAACCTTTCATTGTAATAATTGATATCTTGCCTGGCGAGCAAGCATCAGTCTTTCATATCAGAGAGGGTAGTTCCGAGCAAGTGAGACCGCTAATGTCATGCGAGGTTTGGTCGATCGAGAGGTCAATCTTCCTGCCAAGACGAGTAGTGAGCGGATCAACGAGCTGCTGTAGTCGAAAAAGAAGTGCTTTGTAAATGCATTCTTTCTTGCTTCTATGGATTGTGAGTGTCCAGAACGTGTCAAAACTTCCTCTGTGGAAAGGGGTTCCTGCTCCTCGAAAGCCCTCACCGACTCCTTTCTTTATAGTAATATAGTCCTCACTACCCATATATTATTAAGTGAAGCTCCTTGCTTTATAGTAATCGCGTCCACCTTCGGTGCCTCACTTCACTTTCCTTCCCTTCCCCAGCCTCCTACCTTTTGAAATCGCTTCCTAAGATGGCCCAGTCCAGCTTCATACTTAGCCCAACTCATAACTCCCTCGATGAAACTATGAAATCTGCGAAGCGAGCTTGCCCCAAGGAAGTTCTCCTTACATGCTGAATGTCAGCAGACCGAACAAAGACAAACTCATATGTCAAGGTAGGCTGCTCAATATATTAAAGTAAAGATGTGAAAAGCATCAGCTCTGTAAGCGGATACGCCGATGGCTATAAGGCTCAGTGCACCTCTTATTATAAAAAGAAGAAAGCCAATCCAGATATTAGTTTAGAGCAATGGAAGTAGTGCATTCCGAAACAAGCGAAGTCGAGACTTCTCTGTCTATCCCTGTCAACCTGCACTATTGATTGCTATTCAGGAATTCTCCTTTCAATAGGCTCTTTCTCGATGTGCAGATTCTGCATCAAATCAAGCGGTCGCTTATAGAGTTCATCCCTTCAATCGGCAACAACAAGAACGACTTCTTCTGATGACCTAAGCAAGATCGAATTTCTTATAGTAAGAAGAGTTGAATAGAAATCATCCTTGATCAGATGAGTCTCGCCCCACTTTTTTCAATCAATCATCGACAAAGCAACAAGGACCACGACCCTAGTCTTGCTCGTAGCGGGAGCAGGAAAGCCGGTTATCAGAGACTAAGATCTTGAATTGGGAACTATTTTGTTGATTTGTGAGAACTTTGCTTTCAACCTGTCTTGTCTAAACATAAAAAGATTGTATAAGACTATAGTAAGTCAATAGAAAGATCATTCGGCGATTGAGTGATGAAATATCGTAGTAAATGTTTCATCTTTCGACGTTTGCAATCTGCGTGATTGAGAAGTCGGCGGAACCTGTGTGCCCAACGCTATAGGTCAAGGTAGCGCATACTTGTGCTCGACCTGTTGGGCCGGTAATCTAGTCCAGTGTAAGATCTAAGATTGAGAACGTTGTCTATGTAAAAGATAGATTGGGTAGGTGTTGCGTAAGCAAGTATTAACATCTTATACAATCTATTAGGGTGGGAATAAGTAACTTTATACTACTCCATGATTGAAGGTTTACTTGTCGTTAGGGCTTTTGACATACAAGAAATGAGGAGCCACTCTGCCAAATCTGCCTGCCTACCGCATGAACCCATCGGAGTATGCCGAGCTCAAGCAACGGGTAGATGAACTACTGGAGAAGGGTTTCATTCACGGAAGTATGAGCCCTTACGGAGTTCCAGCCGTGCTTACCCCTAAGAAGGATGGATCGTGGCGCATGTGTGTCGATAGCCAAGCTATAAAGAAAATAACCATGAAATATGGATTCCCTATCCCACGGCTAGACGACAAGCTTTATATGATCGCTGGTTCCACTATCTTTTCCAAAATAGACTTCAGAAGTGGATACCATCAAAGACGGAGAAGGCCTGAAGATGAATGGAAGGCTGCCTTCAAAACGAAAGATGTCTATATGAATGGTTAGTCATGCCTTTTTTTGTTGGGCTAACCAATGCACCGAGCACATTCATGCGAATGATGACTCAGGTGTTGAGGCCTTACATCGGTAAGTTCATCGTGGTCTATTTTGATGACATCCTTGTTTACAGCCGAAATGCCGAAGATCATGAAGAGCACCTAAGACAACTTTTTAAGGTTATTAAGGCAAGAATCTTTCTATATCTTCCTCAAGAAGTTCACTTTTTTGTGTCCTTCCGTTATCTTTTTGGGATTCTTAGTCTCAGCTAAAGGAGTTGAAGCAGATCCCGAAAAGATCCAAGCCATAGTAGATTGGCCCGTCCCCACTAATATTCATGAAGTGCGATCATGGATTGGCCACATTTTACCGGAGGTTCATTAGAAACTTAAGCACCATAATGGCACCGCACCCATTAGTGAGTGCTTGAAGAAAGGACCTTTTGTATGGACTGCAGCAGCCACTCCATTTTGAAGACATAAAGACCAAGATGACCCAAGCTCTAGTTTTGAAACTCCCTGATTTTGAGAAAATCTTTGAGGTGTCTTGTGATGCATCTCATGTGGGAGTTGGCGCAGTCTTAAGTCAAGAAGCCCGTTGCATTCTAAAGCAAAAAGTGAAATGATGCCAAGCGGAAATTCGAAACATATGACGTGGAGTTCTACGCTATAGTACAAGCTCTAGGCCATTGGCGTCATTACTTGTTGCATCGGGAATTCATATCTGACCATGAAGCCTGACCCTAATGACGGAGTGAGCGCTAGCGCGATATTGGTTTTCATGGTGCGGTAGCACATCCGTTATTGCGAAAGTCAAAACTACCTTATAGGCAGGAGAACGTGGAACATCGACTAAAGGTGGGTTCGCCTTCAATACCTTTGAGGTGTTTGGTCCAGTGAGTGGGAGGGTGCCATCTCTGTACACGAGTAGGGCTAGTTCACTTTCGGTCTTCGGCGCTCCCTTCGAACTGATATCCAAAGATTCCCTGTAACAGGATGGTTTGAAATGATGGTTTTTTACAGGTTATGGTGACATGAATAGGATGAGCATACGAATGAGCCGGAAGCTAACAACGCTTACCGAAAAGCACTTTTTTCTTTCTATGACCTACCTATACCGACACCCGGAAAGCAAGCTACGTTTGAGTTGGTCCACCTGCTTTATTTGAACAGGAAAGATAGCCGAAACTAGCAGTTATATTTCTCTTCTCGAGAGTCCGCTACGGGCCAGCGGGAAAGGGGGAGAATGGCTAATAGCACAGCAAGCCGCTTCCAGGGACTAGAATAGGCCGGTTGAGATTGAAGCACTTTGGGATATGAAGAGGGCTTCTCCCTCTCTATCGTGTATATAGGAGGAAGGAAGGAAGGAGTCTCTGGGTCCCGTGGTTGCCTCAGAACCATTCACTGCAATGAACGTTTGATTATCATGCCCACAGTTTCTACTGTCTGTTTTGTTTTTCCGATTGAGCCTTTCTCTATTCTTCTTTCAGAGATCCACTGCAACCCTAACTTAAAGCCTTCTTCCCTTTTCTGTTCCGTGAAACTCGTTCCACTTCTGTGGTCACTCCAATTGCTTGACAAAGGGCTCTCTTCTCTAAGGCGGATGCCCCCTTTCAAACTCTTGCTTGATCTTACTCTAAGCATTCACCCTATCTATCTTTGTCACCCTAGGTTGCGTCAGTCTCATTCAGATGGATACCGCTTTCCGAAGCAGCTCAATCTCACTTGAGTTCTTGGCCGTCAACAAGTAGAGACACAGAAGATAAAGGCTCTCATCATCGATCAGAAGCGGATTAGGAGGAGTTTGCGCTTCACGTGATGACAAGATAGGATCAAGAGACCCTTGCTTTCGGTTGACATGGAAGGGGAGTATGCACCATTGGGCCGGCTAAACCATGATTGAGCCATAGGATCACTATACCACTCATCCTCCTTCAAGACTCGACAAGAAGGCCAGTAAGTGAATCCATACAAAGAAAGGATGGAGAGCAGCGAGGTAAACTGGAATGCTTAAAAGTCAACATGGAGTGAATAGTCGAGTACACAGGGAGCTACAAAGCTTCCGATATCAGGTTAGCTAGCACAGACAAGAAGCCAGATCTAGACTCATCCAAAGACAGTCTCTTTTCTCTCTTGCTTTTCTCACACACAAGAAGCCCAAACTCCCTAAAAAAAATGAGACTGAAGATAGGGGCTTGCACGCGCTATCCATCCTTCTTTTCTATCTTTTCTTTGATGTGGATAACCCACACCCATCTTGCTTTCATGTCGACATCGTATAAAAAAAGGAATCTCTTGAGAGGTTCGATTCCCAAGAGGCCCCTTGCCAATCTTCGAAGAAGTCTGTGTCGTAAGGACCAAGCAAGGGATGAGCGCGCTAGCGCTGCAGGAGTTTTCTTGCTGGTAGTTTACTTGCTTACTTGTAAGGTAAGGGGAGGGTCTTAAGTCACTTTATACATCTCCATTCTCACCAGAGAAGGAGACTAGTGAATACAGCCAGTGGATAACATTAGCTCTTGCTTGCCACTACAGCCTAATAAGGTTTTCGAGTAGAAGTAGAATAAGTAGGCTTTTTTCGATTGAAGCTCTCCTCGAACCATTTCTGATGATTGAGCCTTTCCTGAGTCAGTGAGAAAGCTCTGCTTTAAGCCTTTCTTCAAAGTTCTAGCAAGCCCTTCTTTGACCGGGCATTTCTGCGAGTTGATTCTACACCCATTTCTTGGTATTTTCTGCCACAACTCATACCCGTAGTACCGGGTCTTGACCACGTAATCAAAGGTAGTAAATACTTGCTTACTCATGCCGGGTAAGGACAGAGATGCCCGTGTGTGCCTTGAGAAGAGTAGCTGGAACGAGTGAACAGAATGAACGGCATCGATGGTGGTTGACTTGCTGACTTGTGTGGTTAAGGCAGAATGCCATCCTTTTAGACATCGTACAACCGCGTGAAACCGATATCCTAATGGTACCAAGAAGGGGCACGAAGTCGCTCGACCGTCTGGTGGTTTTGAGTTATACCTCGTGGTGTTGTCAGTGAACGTAGTGAACGGGCTTTTGAGCTTTCTCTTGAGTCAAGTGTCGGGGTGTTGAGTGAACCACGTAACGTGTCGTTTACGTCTTCTGGTTAGTTCACGTTAAGTAAGAGTTGTTATATGTGAGAGTTGTTTTTGTATCAAACCCGTGTTTTTTAGCTATTTCACGAGTTTACGAGTGAACGATGAGTTGTTTACGTGAACATTTCAAGAAACCCTGTGTTTTTGGGGTAGACCTCGAGTTTACTAGTGGGTTCCATGTCGATTTGTTGTCAAGTTAATGAAACCCCGTGTTTTTGAGCTAAAACAAGAGTTGACGAGTGAACGGCGTCACGTCAAGTGGTCAATTTCATGAAACCCCGTGTTTTTGGGCATCAACCCAATTTCCCTAACCAAGCAAGGCTTTCGCGCTAGCGCGCTCATCCATTTACCCGGCACGACCAAACAACGGAGTGAGCGCTAGCGCGATATTGATTTGAATGGTGCGGTAGCACATCCGTTTTCTTGCTCAAGTCAACTACCTTACGAGTAAGCAAGTATGAACTACCTTAGGAAGATTCGACGATAGCGGTTCTGAGAGTAATAGCGACTCTGCTATTACGGTTTGTTCTTGCCTCGGATGATGATAAGAGGGTCACTCAACCCGCTTCGGTTGGTAGTTTCACTACGATCAGTGAGGACTCGAAACAGCTCCCCAGTAGCCATCGGATAAAGTTCTAGCAATTGGAAAGACTAGCTGAGCCAGCCTCAAGGAAGAGCTTTGATCCTTGCCTTTCGTTCCGGGTAGTAATATCAAGTGATTTGACCTGGTTGAAGAGTTTCCTGAATGGAATAAGCATTCAACCGACCTAAGGGTTAAAAAAACCCAGTTTCTTCTACTTTTTGAAAACTACCCATTTCACACTAAGGGAATTGAAGGCTTCCTCTAGTTAGGCAATGTAATCCCTTGCTCGAGTGAACCTCTTTTGCTTGACTTTTAGTTAAGTTCGGAGATACGCGTTCTTTAACCTGGTTTCACTGCGTCTGCTTTTGATCTCTTTCCTCTAAATATGGGGTTCTTTGTTAAGCTGTGTTCATCGTTCTTAGTGGGGTAATCGTACCCAGCAAAGAAGATTGATTGCGAAGCTGTGTTCTTCATCATTGCCTACTGATTCTTTCCGGGCTGTCCCCGAGCACATCCGTTTAGTTAGCCCCTCGTGCTGTCCTCGTAAGGCTAGTGCTTCCCTCTACAGAAGTCCCCTTTCTTCTGTTTAGTCTTATCGATAGCTTGTGCAAGCAGCCTAGCTAGATGAAAGTGATCCCGGGTTTGAACTAAGACTGTGCCACCACCTTAATAGAAGTAACTAGCCAAGCTCTAACGACTAGGGATATTCGTAGTCCTAAGGCAGTGATGCCCAGACTCAGCTCTTTGGCTTGGAACTTCAAGCAGAGAAAGAGAATAGAAATATATAAGTGTTCAGCAAAGTCAAAAGGTTACCGCTTTATTCCGAACGACAAGCCGAATGAGAGTTCTCCAAAACTGTTCTTGACTGCTGCTTTTTTTAGTCCTGCTTTCGGTGTCGGTGATCAAGAAATGAGTTCTTGTTGTCCGATCAAGAAAGAGTCTTGCTTACCTTTGTGGAAGTGAGAGTGCTTCTGCTTGGGGACTGGGGAATACAGCTAGTCTGAGGCGAGATCAGTGATTCAAGTTAGTGCTAGGTTGAACTCCATCTAATGCGTCTTGTTGCGGGGTGGTTGTTGCCACAACATGAATTGCAGCTCTTCCACCAATATTATGGAATGCCACCTTACCTCAAGGAATGAACAAACCAAAGCAGGGCCGGTGTTGTTGAATGAGGACGCATCTCTTATTCCTTCGAATAGCATGTGTAGCGTTAAGCAACACAAGCCAGGAACTTCCACTACTTGAATAGACATAAGGATTTTCTTTTCCGGGGACTGGACTACACAATCCTTGACTTTTCCAACAACCTTCACTTCACGGGTTTGTTTGGGAGTTGGTAACATTCAAGTTCCGTATACATGTCCTTTCCTTTCTGGGTGAAATAAAGTAATTCAACTTGTGGCCCGGGGCCAAAGCTCTTCAAGAGAGAAATGGGCTACTAAAGGTTACTTATTGAAGTTGAAGTTCATCTTTCGCGTAGCATGGTGGGTGGGCGAAGGTTTCTTCTCTCTTAAAGGGTTCAGATTGAACAATTTCACCGCTCCCTGGACTCTAAGCCTTATTAGCTAGCAAGCCAACCTGTAATCCAGCAAGCATGTGAAGGGGGCCATCTATAAGGGGAGAACCTATTTGCTTGCTTTAGAGCAGGTGCCAAAGCCAACGGATTAGATAGGGAAAAGGAAGTTCAGCTCGCTCGACCCGTTAGGTAAATAGAAATATAAAACAGGAAAGGTTCATCATTTAGGGCGAGAAGCCAATACAGATAGGTGGTATTTAGATAAATCAAAAAAATTCCTGGTTTGAGGGGGAAAGAAATTGTAGTCCTCAACCCAGTCGAATATAAATGTTGAGACCAGCCCTGTAAGAAGTGCTTGTCGATATTACTTGCTCCGTTCTCTCGCAAAGGGATCTCCGCTCTCTCACTCAGTTTACTTACTGAAAGTGCCAGTTGTTCTTGAAAAATAAAACTACTCGACTAAAGCTCAACTCTCCAACCAAGGATGGGAGATTAATGGCGTTACATGCAAAGGTTGCTTGCACCTACTGAGAGGAAGAGTGCTCACCCACGGGTCACAAATGAGATCAAGAGAAGACAAACTACTAACAGAGCACCTCAACCCATGGCATATGACTTTCTTTCCCAAGCATACCGCATTCCATGCACGTGAGGAGTCCCTCTTGGGTCCCAAACAGAAGAAGGACTTAAACGGAATCATTCGAGACCATAGATACCCCCGATTAGTATATAACTTCATCAGCTCTTTACCTCATGCAAGGGTCAAAGTTTCCTCACACCGAGGTCCTTTGCTAAGAAAGTCTCACAGAGAGGTTACATCCGAAGAAATATAAGTAGAAAAGATCTCTCTCTCAACTCTACTATATTTATTGAGGGAAGTTAGAGAAAATGAGGCTGGTTCTCATGGCTCTCATTGGCCAACCAGTCTGGACCCTGCTTGCCTTCTCTGCAAATGTGTGATATCTTGACTTCAGTAAGTTCCTGAATCATAAGGCGTGAATCCATAAAGATGCAATCCATAGCCGATCTTTTACGCCGCAAAAGAGCATTGATGACAAGCATAGATAAAGTCTCCTTCAATCCAAAGCTTGGCATTGATAGATAGCGCAGCGCCCAGAGACCACGAGTCTCAACTTCAGTCACACCATGGCCATGGAAAGAAACTTCCCCTGCAGCAACAAGTCTGAATATGTGCTTTTCTAATCGTGAAATCGGTCAAATGACCATTCGAAGTTTCATTTCATCCAACCGGTAGGGACTACTTAACCAACTTAGGCTCATAAGGCTGGCTATATACTGATTTGAAAGCCTAGCTCGCCCATAACCGCTCGTCTGCATGGGAAATTTGATCATCCTCACCAAGTGAGAACATCTCCACAGTCTTTGCAACCTCTGTAACATTGTCTTCTACCCCATTGAAGATGAATCTCTTCCTGCTTTTATACAACAGCAACCAACTAGCATAGGTAATAAAACCTTGCCGGAACTCTTTCACCGTCGACCTCACCCGAGAGAATCTTCCACCATTCAGATAGGTTGCAACTATGTTCCAGCCTCTCCCAAACACACGCCTATAGTTTTCTTGAGAGAACGGGCAGCTGCAAAGAAGATGAGCCAAGTCCTCCACCTGACCATTGCATCTTGGACAAAGCACACAAACATTGTGATCTTTCTATCCGCTGTTTGCACTCCCCAATCTTCCATATCCACATTCTAAGGAGTGGTCTTTAGCCTCCAAATCCAGTTCCACCCTATCCCCACATCTGGATTAGACTCTGGCTAGTCTTTGCTTATTAAGAAAGAAGATAAGGCTCTGACAGAGAGCTTAGAAAAATGCATTTTCCATTCCAGTAGAGTTTATCTTGAACATCACCTCGAAGATGGCTCTGACCTGCTGCTGAACTTATTCAAAAAAGAGATTTGCAATCCTACTAAGATCCTACTACTTATGCTCATTCAAAAGATCTGCTACTAAAGTAGTGTGGTCACAGGCTTCCGTCTTTACCATAGTTGCACTATGACTAAGAAGAGAAGAGGAGTAGTAGTGAGCCAAGGGTCTGTAAGCACTCTAATCTTTAAGCCATTGCCCACTGCCCGCCTCGTACTGCCTCCGCACCTTTGCAAACCGAACGCCAAGCCCAACCTGGTCTCGTCTCTTATAAAAGTTCCAAATAGAGGGATTGTCTCGCCTATCCTTCTGACGAACTACTTGAGCCAAAACACTGTCTTGACACTGCATAGCCCGAACCAGATCTTTGCTCATGAAAGCCGTGTGCAGGGAGGGCGTCTCATTCCTAGTCAACCTCTCTTTCTGCCAGTACAAACTTGATTCCAGCCAGCTCCTTCCAACACCATCCTTACCCCATAATCAAGCTCGGAAATCACCTTCAAGCTTATTTAGCACAGAAGCCCGCCCACTAGAAAGAATGTAACCCACCAGAGACTGAAGCACAGATCTAAGGAGGGTGACGCGCGCAGCAAAGGACAGAGACGCAAGAGCCTTCCATCCTTCTTCCTCACTCTATCAAGTACAGGATTCAAGTAGTTCACCGGGATCCTTTTCCCATCCAGAAGAAGGCCTAGATCTTTCATGGGCAACTTCCCCTCCCGGACCTACCCCCCAACCTAGAGTAGCTAGGTGCGGAAGTAAAATCAATCCTTGTTCATACATGGGTTTCTCTGGTACGAAATGAGCCACTTCAAATAGGTTCATTGCTCCGTCCCAGAATACGATTAATCCGGCTTGGGCTACATGAGCCCCAAGTAGTTTACCGGACAAATTGATAAAACTGGCATTCCCGGCCCACCAAGCGAAACCGGTGGTTTCTTGGTCACGACCAGCTAAAGCTAAAGTTCTATTAAAGAGCGTTTCCACGGGGCCTCAGGGAATATAAGGTTTTCATGAGGCTGATCCTGAGCCGCCATCCAAGCACGAAATCCTTCGTTTAATAGAATATTTTTGGTGTAGAAAGTCTCAAATTCAGGATCTTCCGCTGCGCGGATTTCTTAGGACACAAAGTCATAGGCACGTAGGTTCAAAGCCAGACCGACTACCCCAAGAGCACTCATCCATGAACCGGTTACTGGTACAAATAACATAAAGAAATGTAACCAACGTTTACTGGAAAAAGCAACCCCAAAGATTTGGGACCAAAAGCGGTTAACAGTGACCATTGAATAAGTCTATTCGGCTTGAGTTGGGTTAAAAGCACGGAATGTATTTGCACCGTCACCATCTTCGAATAAAGTATTTTCTACGGTAGCACCATGAATAGCGCATAGCAGAGCAACGCCTAATACTCCGGCAACTCCCATCATATGAAATGGGTTCAACGTCCAATTATGAAACCCTTGGAAGAAGAAGATGAATCGAAATATAGCTGCTACACCAAAACTGGGCGCAAAGAACCAACCAGATTGACCCAGTGGATAAATCAGGAATACAGAAACAAAAACAGCAATTGGACCAGAGAATGCGATTGCATTATAAGGTCGCAGTTGAACAGATCGAGCAAGTTCGAATTTGCGTAACATGAAACCTATTAGTCCGAAAGCACCATGGAGAGCAACAAAAGTCCACAGCCCTCCTAATTGACACCAACGAGTAAAATCTTATATATAGGTCATTCGGAAAGGGCTCCGTATAGTTCTATTTTAGGGCGTAACGTTGTGGTTGTTCCCTCGACTGACCGAGAAAAACGACGTTCCAGAGGTCATTTGGATTTTGGTTTTTCCGCACCATATTGAGATCTGCCTCTTCTTCGATCTGGAATTCCCAGCAAATCCTTGACTCCTCGAATACAATGGGATTTCACACCTGGCGAATCTTTCACTCTACCTCCTCTGACTAAGACTATAGGATGTTCCTGCGAATTATGACCTTCGTCCGGAATGTGAGCAAATATATCATGTCGATTGCTCAAGCGTACTTTGGCTATCTTACGTAGAGCTGAATTTGGTTTTTCGGTGTTCTCGTCAGAACACGCGGGCATACTCCTTGCTTCTGGGGACATTGATCCGAAGCTCGAGTACGGTCCGTGCACCGTTTTTCATCTCTACCATGACGAAGAAATTGATTGAATGTAGGCATCCATCTTTCCTATGTCCTTCCCCCCTTTGCCCTATCACTAATGGTTACTCCCGATCCGAAGCACCCCTTTTCCATTCATAGAGAGATCCAATCATCAAAATCAATAAAAAGGCCATCATGGACCAAGATCCAAACGGATCAATCTTGTTGGGAGGTACTGCCCAAGGAGAAGAAAAGGTGACTTCCGGATCAGGGATAATAAATAAAATAGGAACCAGATAAAATCGTATATCGAAACGACTTCTGGAATCACCGGAGGGATCGGAACCACATTCGTGGGCCGACAACATTTCTGGATAGGTCGAACTATTGGAAGCAAATGGTAAAGGAACACCGAGTGGGATCAAAGAAACTAGCGGACTCATCACTAAATAGATACAAATAGGTGCAAATTCCGACATCACCAAAGCTCACTTCTTTCTCTCGCTCTGCTCGCAGAGCGGCATACCGAAAATAATGCACTTCCCCCTCCTCTCCTAACCTTGGGTTGATTGGCACAACTTTTAATCATCCCCTCTCCACATTATTTTGTGGAGATCAAAAGTTCGGGATTGCTGCGTTTGAACGCAATGTGGTTACCGTGATTCAAGTATTTGGTAATGAGGTCTCGCAGGTGCTGTAGTAGCTCTTCGTGAAACGAAGTACTACTGCGATTCAAGGCGAACTCCTTATCCAGTATAACATCTAGTTTAGCCTTTCTTATCGGGCCTTGGCTTTAGGAGGTTCTTTGGAATGTTCTTAGTAGTGTTCTGGTTTATGATTGACAGCTTCATTCCGAACATTTAGAATCGCTGTTCCATACTAAGGAGGATTTCCGTCAGAGTGTCCACTTTTGACTCCAGGACCCTGAGCTGATAGTCCTTTCGCAGAAAAGTGATGCTTCAATGTGTCTTAAGGTGGGCTACTTATGAATATAAAAAGTTTCTGACCTCGGGGAAGTATTCTTGGAAGGTGACTTACTAAGGCCCTTTTTTTTCTGGACATAGGAATCTATGTATTCTTCCAAGGCGGATTTCTTATGCTTTAGTTGAGCAGGTTCAACAGGAACGGATTTTCTACCTGCACACCCGAGGGGAAGTGGAATAACCTGAGGGGTTACAAGCCTTCCTGATTGCCATCGAGCCTTGCATGATCAATCCAAACTCATTTTCCAAGAGCTGAAGTGAAGTCGGGCATCATTTGTCTTGGAAAGGAATTTCTCCAAAGTATCCCAACTTGGTCCTCACGGATGTGCTCTAAGAATTCTTTCTCAATTGTTGTCTTCAAGACATACATTGCCTTGCCAGCTTTGATACTCCATCGGCCTAACCCTGCAGCATCATTATCTCCGGGTTTGTTGGTCTCACTCCCACCAACTACATCCCCCAAATCTTTACCTTGTAGGTCAGATTTGATGCATGACTTCCAGTAATCATAATTATGATGGTTGAACCGCTCCATTCCTGTAACTGCATTAGCAAGATCTGCCATCGTGATTGATGTGATCGCACCTCGATCCGATCCCTACACCAAGAAGGTCAGTCCCGGACTGATCGGCTTAACAGACTCTGACTGCTCGGTCTTTGACGATGCTCAAATTAGTGTCCGTACGAAGACTATCTTTGATAGGCCAATAGTGGGTTGGGCTCAACTTCTGATTTGATCTGCATGGATCGCTTCGCTTGGCCGTCTTGGATTGGCGTGCTTGCCTAAGACTGGTTAGCTGACCTACTGGACTCGCCTGCGGGTAGGGAAGTCACAGGGCTAGAGGGAATAGAAGACAGGAATTTGCTATTGGGCTTATCAGTTCCCGGGCTCGGCTCGCTACTGGTACTGGCTTGGGTTACCTGACTACCAATGAGATAGCACCAGAACAGCTCCTTCCCCTAAAAGGAAAGAGGAATGTAATGCGGTTAACCACTTTCTAATAGGACAGGAAGAACCGAAAGATACTCTTTTTGAAGACCCGGAAAAATAGGTTAAACTATGATAATTGGATTGTGCTTTCGGTCGGTCTTTATTAGCTCCAGCGGATTCGGCAAATGGCCTTCAATTGAAAGACTTGTAGACAAAACTAAAACAATGGCTTACTTTCTTACGTGAGGGGCAAGTTTGATAGAGTAAGCTGCCCTTACTGAGCTTGGGCTTTGGCTATTGACCCCGGTCTTGACTTCTTATAAAGATGAGGTGATCGGAACACAGGACCAACGGCCATAGAAAAACGGAAAAGCTCTTTTCGCTCCTAGCAGGCACTAGCACTAATGGATCATCAGCAATTCCTTAGAAGGTAGTGGGTGGGATCGGTCAAATAAATCGACTTCGAAGGTTCATCTCCAACTTTAGCAATATAATCGGGAGAATCTGGCTATGGATCCATGGAAGCCCTATCACTTCGAGTTAGTGGAAGGCGGAGTGGGGTTAGACGCCGTTACACCGCCCTATTAGGGGTATTTGCTTCCTTTTTAGTGGGATTAGATCTGGGATAAGCTAAGTAACTAGAACTCGGGATTGGGATGGACTCTAAATAGAGCGGAAGGGGATGACTCAGCAGCTGGACTTGAGACGCCACTAACAAAACGAGAATGAGCACCTAAAATGAAAGGTCGTACAGTCACTACTGGAATGGGGCGATGGCAGCTACTTCCTATTTACGAGGAGTTGAGATCGACGACTGTTGCATCGAATGTTCCCGCATATGACCTTAGCCTTGGTGGAATGTAAGCCAAACTACTTGCTTCTGCTTCTGTGGAATTTGATCCAACGACTAGGCTTCGTGCGCCGCGCCTATAATGAACCAATTGACACTTACAACTGCCGACCTGGGAAAGAAAAGAATTGACTCAATCTGATCATTCAAATAAATAAGGCGCTAGTGTATAGTCAAAGGAATGAAAGCAGACCAATCCTAGCCTAGAGTTCGAGAAAAAGCATAGACCAAAGTGAAAGTGCCTTCCCTTTTTAGTAAAGAGTCGATCCCCTATAAACAAAGAGGATAGCCCCTCGCCCTAGCAGGATAGCCACGCACTCGGATTCTTTTCCGGCGGTTCGAATCCGGCAAATCGCCCTTATAGATCGAAGAGTCGTGGTTGAAGTTCGCTATGCTCACTCATAGAGAAGCGACTCTTCCTCAACAGGGGATGAAGAGAAGGGCTTTGTTTTTCAAATACGCTCTTTGGCTCTTGTGCTAGAATCGGTATACGAATAAGCTCTTTTAATAATAGGTTATTTTCAAAGAGGGTAAGTACCTTACAGGCCTGGCTTTTGCAAAAGTTGGAGACCTTGAAGGAGTTCTTGTCGCAAGTGAATCAGAATAGCTTTGAGGGAGAAGGAATCCCCAGCTATTGAATCCGAGTTAGCTATACATGGTGAAGTGAAAGATCTTTCACTATAGTGGTACAAGTGCGGCAGTAAAGGCCACAATGCCGTCATCAGCCCTCTACCCACAATCTGAACCTTTGTGAAGAACACTGAAGAGCATCGAGATTCAAAGCCTGAACCAGACCCGGAAAATCACCAAGATGACAATCAGGACTTCGATGGCTATGTCAGCAACTCTTCTCAAGTCATTCGGCCAATGCTCATTGCGCCTAAAGTTGAGGAGAAGGAAGACTGGAAGCGGACCAGTATCTTCTATTCTCAAGTAGCCTGCTGTGGCAAGAAGTGTTACCTCATTATTGATGGAGGCAGCAGCATGAACGTGGCATCACAACACTTGGTGGACAAGTTGGGGCTCAAGCCTGTGAAGCATCCAAAGCCATACAATGTCAATTGGATTGATGATAACACACCAAGTGGGAGCACAATAGTATTGTACTTTTCACTCGTAGAGAAGCGACTCAATAAAGAGTGGAGTTAGCGGTCTTCGATGAACAGAGGCGGGCTAGTAACAGAGGTTAGTCTTCGATTCCGAAGTGAGAACAGCTCTAGTCTGAGAGCTATGAGTTGAAAAGTGAAGTATGGGCATGGACTTCCTCTTTTCTTTAACCACAATCTCACTAACACTCGCCTAGCACGCAGAGAACAGAGAAGACCACTGATTCGTAATCATTTACTTGCCTTGCCTGCGTTAGGAGAGCGAAGCAAAGGGAGGAACCAACCAGGAGTCTCGTTGCTAATGGTCCTACGAAAAGCAAGGGTAAGACTTACCATTTGATCCCTCGCTTAGTAAAAAATGGGAATAAAATAGAGATTACCCCTGGGAGAGGTGGCTGAGTGGTTGATAGCTCCGGTCTTGAAAACCGGTATAGTTCCGATAACTATCGAGGGTTCGAATCCCTCTCTCTCCGTTTTCTTGCTGACAAAATAACTTCATTTTAGATGAAAATTGGTCCTCTTAACTGATCGAACTCAAGCGACCCCAGAGGTATGTTGTGAAAGATTAGCTACTCTTTCGACCATCCATAGCTTTCAGTATCCGTTAGTCAAAGCATAAGGTAGTTTTGACTTGCTTACTTTAAAGAGTCATGTCCTGCCTATGAGTTGGGGTTGACGGCTTCGGGAGTGATGAACAAGGCTGTGCTCTCTTAGGTTACAGGAGAAAGATCCCATCTTAACAATCTAATCTGATCAGGTAAAGCCTAGTTTCTAAAGACCCTACCCCTTACCTTATACAGGTACATGCTATGGAAAAAGCAATGGATGACTAGCTATAAAGAAAGTCAAGCCATAGCCATAGTGCGTTAGAACAAGTAAACAAGAAGACGAGCTAGAATAGAAAAGCGCGTTAGCTATGGAACAAGCCAGACCAGAAGGTGAGGAGCCTTTGCTTTCTCGCTGCGAATCTTTCAGACGAGAGAACTCGCACGGAGAAGTCCGATAGTCTCCCATTTTTGCTCTCGTGGCACTATATCTCGCAAGTTCCAACCTTCCTAGATACAGGCATTATTCTATGCAGAGAAAGCTTTCTTTCGATCCAAGTCTTTCACGGCAAGCTAAGCAAAACCATTAGGGAACAAACGTTCATTTTGAATGTTCTTCTCGAGGATGAGACTTTAGGCTTCTAGAGGAATTTCCCTCGTGAACGAAGTCTCGAGCGAATAGTGCCTTATTAGTTAGTCAAGGGCGGGAAGAAATTAACCAAGCAAAGGAAAATCAAAAATACGCATGACCGATGAAGCAAACAACGGATACCAGAAGAGCGGCATCCGTTTTCCACAGGACAGTTGCCAGAGACCAATTCTCCATAGAGGACAGAAGACAGGGCCAGACGAGATATTGAAAGGCTTGAATTGAGAGGTCGGGTCGGGAAAGAAAGAATAACCCGAAACCCACCGTCGATTGTAGTACTTGATTCGCTCTAGCTTGAGATCCACTACCATACTCTGTCTACTGAACTACCTGTACTACCCACGCCTTGTCTTGTCTCTTTCCTACTACTGAGATGCTACTACCAATGCTACTTCTGTCACGTCCCGAAAGTACGGAATATGACCGACACTTAAACTGCGAACGTCTCGAGGCGTACGTAATCTAAGTAAGCCGAAAACCCAGAAATCCAAACCAAGAAAAGTAGAGTGCAGGAAAAACTAACTTAAAGCAAGTAGTTTCAATAGCATAAGCCGAATTATGCGGTTTTTAAGAACATCAAAAATTTACTGAAAATTTCGGCAGAGTCTCCTTTGTAAATACTGGCCCCCAAACGGGATACAACATGAATAGTATACGAAATCAAAAAAAGGCATCCCAAGCGGGAGCTAGCTCTTCGTCAATCGACGGTCACAACCACACAAGCAATATAATATACAACGCCAACGGCGAGGATCAAAAACTCAAAAGGAAACTGAAAACCAAAAGAGAAAAAAACGCGCGACTCTAAGGTCGAAAGAATAACATCACTGGTCTCTATCTCAAAAATAAATAAATGTTTGGTTGATGGAACTTCTAGATACAACAGAATAATGATATACAAGATATATAATGGGGGTACGATACAAGTAAACCCACCTACTAGCAAATCACCCGAACGAAACTATGCCCGCAAAGCCGTAATGAAACCTGTACGGCAAACCTGCAAGAAACTGGGGCACAACGGGGGTGAGTTGCCAACTCGTGAATAGAAAAACATCCACGCACAGAAATCGCATAAATAACGCAACCTAGGTCAATGATCATAATATATCCTCAAATATATGTATAACATGCAGCCTATAACAATGGCTAGGGTAATATCTAACCCGAGTGTAATCTCATATGCCCGTGTCAGTACCTCAGGTAGCAATATATCATATGAATGAGGTATGAATGCATGAAAACAGAATACATGTAAATGAAGAAACTGTTTTCATAAATTAGTGAGATTTCCTTTGTATTTTTAAAATGAGGTATCATAAATGAAATCAGCATCAACAGTGTCTAGCATCGACACAAAACATAAATCTCAATGTCTCAAAACCTCAGGCTCCGGCTATCCGGACTGGCCTGTATCATCAAATCTCAGTACCTCAATATCTCGAAATCTCAATATCTAGGGCGCCGTCAGTCCAGACCGGCCCCTACCATCCATCTCAAGACCACGACGGTATCCTCCGGATATCCTACGCGTCGGGTAATATCACCGGTCGGTAGTGCTCCCCTGCCAGGCTCAACGTCAACAACACGGCCTTCTCGCCCCGGGTACCGTACCGGGCCCACCATGTACCCGAAACGGTTCATCCAACTCCTCAAATCGGGTCTCGAAATCCATCAACAAACTCATGGTGGACGACTCATACATCATGGGAAAACCGCGCTTTTCATTTAAAAAGAGAAAGAAGAAGTTTGTATATGTTTACCGGTTTTCCCCAAATCCAGAAAATTTCATGGAAATCCGAATCCAAAACCTCAATAGCACGTAAAAAGTGAATATATGCATGAGAATCCATGAATGCGGCATAACAATGAATAACAGTATGCATGAAGTAGCAGGTAATAACTACAATGTCTAAACTAACATATAAGGCAAGTACACTAATATCATGTCTAAACTATTAGCTAACAGGCTATGTCAAGCAATAATATTTTCTAAGGTGTACGTGACATGGCAATTACCGATGAAGATGTGTGTGAGCCGGCAAGTAAGTGTACGTGGTACATACGCATCATCGGTAATGGTGCTAGTGTCCTAACCACAAGATATCAACAGTAGAATATGAAGCTTAATATAAGCATGCGATGCGGAGCGAACCACAATAATGAGCGGGAACTGAACACTAGACGCAACGATAACTAATCTGTATTAACCTAATATAAGTCCTACAATGGTGCCTTTTGAAAATAACACGAATCGTGGGGTTTTGAAAATAGGGGCTACGGTGTTTTTATGAAAAGATACGTCTTTTGAAATATCCGTAGGATCCCTTGGGCTGTCTTTTAAAATACCAACGATTCGTTAGTTTTTGGAATAGGTAAGAATCGAATCTAATCTAACAATTAAACTGAACTAAAGGGCTAAGCTAACAAGCTGGACTACAGGTAAGGAAACCGTCTAACATCTGAGTCGATACATATACATACCTGTATATATATTAGTCGGCGATCCCGCCTCAATAATATCATATCCGATACCAAATCTATAATCAGACATCCCAAGTCAAGAGTGCGGATCAATCATCAAAATATAGCTCGTACGTAAATCCGTCGTACGGCATCCCCAAATCTGGGTACGGGTCAAAATCATATTCATCACACTATTCATCCGGTATCCTCTTTATCAAAGATCATAGTCTAAGGTACTGACCTATGTCTAATACAATACTAATATCATCAATATGGTCATG
The DNA here is from genome assembly GCA_030015575.1 of Agapanthus africanus. Lineage (NCBI taxonomy): Eukaryota > Viridiplantae > Streptophyta > Magnoliopsida > Asparagales > Amaryllidaceae > Agapanthus > Agapanthus africanus. The sequence continues at coordinate 315,193,355 of JASDDO010000019.1, forward strand.
ATCTGAATACTGATCGACAGTCTCGTACAAACCGATATCATCAGCGCATATCATCATCAAGGGGTATACATCGCCCAATACAGCCTAGGATCAATATCCTAGCATATCATATCTCATATCACGATCACATGTCGACCACTTTATTTATAACACTATTCACCCGTATCTTCGCCCCAAGATCCGCACACCAGGATGTACCTCAAGTACGAATCCTTCCATATCACCGATATCACAATCTCAACACAAATCTCATCGACTCATCTCAATCCCAAGTATCATCCCCAAATCCGTATGTGAACACATAGTCCCATACCTATGTGAACACATAACTATATATTCCCGTATGAGCACAAAAGAAAGAAGAAAGTATGCAAGTATGGGTGGGTGTGTGCAAGTGTGTGCGACCGCTACTCTAGGGTTTCGCGACACTCAATCATCCAAGAATACCAAATATCCATATTTATCATCAATAACTCAAACAATATATAAACAATATATATATGTGTGTGTATACGTATTCGTATACGTCACCACGAACTGCGGGGGTGCTATACGCCATCCACCCGACTTCTCCCCGTAGATATAAATCTACTCACCTGGTCCTCGCTCGCCGGTGCCGACGTCGCCACGCGCTTGCTTGTCGTCTCGAAGTCCACATGGGGTACCTACATATCATAACACACCGTATCGCATTAAAATCCGACTCATGACCAAAACGACGCACGAATCCCACATAGGTCAAAACCTATGGTTGCTTTCACAAATCGACCCAAAAACCCTCGACGTCGGCGTACAAACGCCAAACCATCGAGAAAGCTCCCAACACACTCATTTGTACAATTACAAGCACTAATTATAATATAAAATAGCTTAAAATTCACAAAAACCCCAATTTCACTTAAAAAGTCATTTTTCCGAAAATCTAGCAAGCACAAATCACCGTTTTAGTACAAAACTCGATGTATAAACGAATCTAGCGGCCACAATATTCACTAAATATCTTAAATAAGTCATAAAAACAATTCCCATAATTTAATCTCATTAAATTCCATAAACCCCAAAATTCTTGTTTACAAAATACCTAAATTTTAACAATTTTATAGCAAAAATGCACAAACTACAATCTAGCTTGGATTTTCATGAACTAAAGTATTAAACTACACTTTAAAATGTTAATAATGCCATGAATACCCTAATTATATTTTTATCTCCATTATTTAATCTAATTCCAAAAACCTAGTTTGCTTAAAAACTTGATTTGGACAAATTAAATGCAACAATTTACATAATAGCAACTAGATTAGGTTTTTCCATGCCCTCATATGCCAAAATACACTTTGTAAACTTAAACAAGTGACAATGACCATATTTGAATTCAAACCCTAACTCATAAATTTTAAATCATGCACTTAAAACCAATTGAAAACCTATTTAAACCTAATTAAACACCTAATTAAGCTAACATGAAACAATTACAACACATTAAGCAAAAGGTTAGAATTTATACCCAAATAATTTGAAGCTCCCACAAGCACACTTAGCCTCCCAAATTGAAATCTAAATCCCTAGATCCATACTAAAGTAGCCAAGGAAAAATGGGTAGGAGGTGGATTTTGATTTTGTCTTGGTTTTTAGGCATTTTGTTGAATTTTTTTGATGCAAAATGAGAGAGGAAGAAAGAGGGCTGTTGTGGTGCAGGAAAAATAAGTGGGCTCGGCCAAATGGGGTGGAGAAGAGAGTGTGGGGTGATTGGAGAGATAATGTGGTCAAAAAGTCCACCTTTAATTCTATAATTCTCTTTTCTTTGAAATTCATGTGGGGAAAATGGGTGGGGGCTGCTGAATTCAGCCATGGGAAGAAATAAATGGGGGGGTGTGAGTGTGGGTATGGGTGTGGGGTGATGGAAAATGATAAATACAATACCCCAAACATCCATTTACACTAAAAAAAAGCCTTTTTTTCTTCGATAATTTCTAAACCGTTTTGGCAAACGATTTCGTTTCAAAAACCATATGATAAAATTTTGTTTAGTGTGTGATGATACACAAAATTTGTTTCAACCCATTCCAGTTTGTAATTTTCCCTAATTAAATGTATTAGTGACGGCTTAAAATAATAATAAAATAATTTTTTTTCCAGAAAATTTGAAATTTCACCAGTGGCTCAATAAACACCAAATACTAGCAATTACATAGGTAGAATATATATATTTAATTTTTTATAATAAGATATTTGTATTTTGACTTTTTACAGAAAACCCCCTTATTTTACCGATTTTCCGAAATTTCACCGAAACGATTTTCAAAACGCTACAATCTTCTCCCCTTAAAGAAATTCGGTCCCCGAATTTAAATTCAAACTCCCCTCAAATAGAAAAACATCTAAGCAAAATCATCAAGTCGTCGGGGCTCCGAAACTATAAGTACATAATACGCATCATAGCGCAATGCATGCGCATGAGCAATGAGCATATAACTCAAATCAAAACTCCGTCAAGCATCCCGCAATCATCGGAGTCATGGTAAAGACACAAATGTCAAATCCAATACAAAACCAATATGATATAACTCGAAACTATACACGTAAATATTAAATCTATATAGGTAAATAACTGAAGAAAATGAATGCCAAATATATTCAGGTACTGTCCTCTGACTAGTCCTGCCCAGTACGAAGACACATAGCAAATATCATAAAACGTACTGCTCCATAGAATCAATCCAAAAGTGCGTATGAAAACCCTGTGCGTCCGGTGCGCACGGAAATCAAAATCCATACATGTGCCAAGCAGGTACACAAAACAACATCAAGGTGCAACGGTTGTGCACACAACATCGGTCATAGGCAACGTACGTGCCTAACAGCAAAATCAGGTGCATCTGACATGCACGAAAAATCTCGATTTAGTGCATCTGGTGTGCACCAAAATCGCATCTCAAGACATGCGCTCAACATGCGCGAAAATCCAAATCAGGTGCATCCATCGTGCACGAAATCATGAAATCCAGCATCAAGCGCCGAACATGCGCAATACAAATCAGGTGCACAAGGTGCACAAAACAAATATCGAGTATCACAATCGAAATCGAAGTCCAGTGCATCTAAGTGCACAAAAGGCGTATCACTGCACTGCAAGCATATAAACTATACAGAGTGCAGGAACCAAATCGTGTGCGTGCATACGCACAAAATCAACTCAAATGTCTAAAACCGTAAAATCACAAACATGTGAAACCAAAGCATGAAAACGATATCAAGTGCAACGACTGTGCGAAAATCGTAAATCCTCAATCATCAAAACCAAATCATGCGAATAATTCACCCAAAACATCGAAATCTAGTATGGCGGAATAGTCCTGCTCAAGCACAAACTCAAGAATCTCTGGCCAACTGTCGTGGTCACTCATAGCATGTCTCGTCAATGATCAAGAACTCTGGTCTGCTGGCGTGCGTAACATGACCACTCCTGGGTCCTAGTCTTCTCGTAATTCATTCCAGAAAGGTCCTGTCGGGGCTCTCCCAAATCACGTCTCTACCGAACTGTCCGGAAGTTATCGTTCTTTACTATATCTGTTTCTTGTTCCGGAACGGCTGCATACTCATCGCGACTCATTTTGGAAGGTATATCTATGCATAATGCCTCGGCATGCGTATCGCATCTCTGATGTCGGCGGAGTGGAACGTCGTCTCATCAAGATCTCGTACGAACCCCTTACTCCACTTTCTCTAATGTCGACTGCTTCGGACTCGTCTCATCGTGGCTGCATGGACTGAGCTCCAACGACTATCCTCGTATCTGGAGTCTCCTAAGAATGCATCTCGCCACCTAGCATCCGAATGAAGTCGAACCATTCGATCGATTCGTCAAAACCTCATAATCCCCCAAGAGCTCAACATCTTGGGCACAGTTTAATAGTATCGAATACATACCACAGCATCGGTGGTCCAGCCGTAGAAGGGCAAACCCAAGCCTCACTAATGGCGCCGTGGAACTGCCGCAAACCCTAAGGTTCAAAGGTTTTCACACGGTCATTATGTCGAGTTAGGGTTTCATTCTTCTAGAGGGAACATAGAATTGCCTGCATGTCCTTCCGACTACTTTAAATTTGGAATAATAGGTTTCTGACATTCGATCGCCTCTGTCGACTCCCAACGTCTCCGCGTGAAGTCGTCTCTAGCTGGAATCAATCTATCTGATGACCTCTCATCGGGTAGGCGAACGAACCACATGTCTCAGTCATTCATCCGTGGGTGACTAGCGACCTTCTATCATTGGCTCAATCCTCTGATGTTGATCTGCCCGTCCGAGTAATCTCATACAGCGATCCATCAACGCTCGTGGTGCGAAAACACAATAAAAAGACACATCTCTGCAATCGTGTGTTGCCGGAATCACACCCTGGTCAGTCCTCGTTCGTAACGAGCTCGTGCTGACCGCAACTCTAGCCGTAGCTCTCCCTGCCCGTAATCGTGGCAGCAAAACCATAACTGGTACCGATGAGGCTAGATCAGGAATGAATATAATACTGAACAAAGAAATGTACATCCTAAGGCTTCTTAAGTGGAGTAGCGTATCGTAAGTATGCCGCGGAACATACCCACGGTACGTCACTCTACTTTAGTCACCTATTCCATCAACCAAGGGTCATCCTACGCTCCGAAGGTAAAACCTAACGCTTTGATACCAACTTTGTCACGTCCCGAAAGTACGGAATATGACCGGCACTTAAACTACGAACGTCTCGAGACGTACGTAATCTAAGTAAGCCGAAAACCCAGAAATCCAAACCAAGAAAAGTAGTAGAGTGCAGGAAAAACCAACTTAAAGCAAGTAGTTTCAATAGCATAAGCCGAATTATGCGGTTTTTAAGAACATCAAAAATTTACTGAAAATTTCGGCAGAGTCTCCTTTGTAAATACTGGCCCCCAAACGGGATACAACATGAATAGTATACGAAATCAAAAAAAGGCATCCCAAGCGGGAGCTAGCTCTTCGTCAATCGACGGTCACAACCACACAAGCAATATAATATACAACGCCAACGGCGAGGATCAAAAACTCAAAAGGAAACTCAAAACCACAAGAAAAAAAAACGCGCGACTCTAAGGTCGAAAGAATAACATCACTGGTCTCTATCACAAAAATAAATACATGTTTGGTTGATGGAACTTCTAGATACAACAGAAAAATGATATACAAGATATATAATGGGGGTACGATACAAGTAAACCCACCTACTAGCAAATCACCCGAACGAAACTATGCCCGCAAAGCTGTAATGAAACCTGTACGGCAAACCTGCAAGAAACTGGGGCACAACGGGAGTGAGTTGCCAACTCGTGAATAGAAAAATATCTACGCACAGAAATCGCATAAATAACGCAACCTAGGTCAATGATCATAATATATCCTCAAATATATGTATAA